>JAKFAO010000007.1:0-1200000 GCA_021527695.1 Naematelia aurantialba
AACCCCCTAACCCCCTAACCCCCTAACCCCCTAACCCCCTAACCCCCTAACCCCCTAACCCCCTAACCCCTAACCCCCTAACCCCTACCACCTAACCCCCTAACCCCCTAACCCCCTAACCCCCAGATGAGCCTGTAACCCCCTAACCCTAGACTTCACTGGTTACCTGGCAAGCATGGCACAGCTGGGACAGTGGGGGGACAACCTCACTCTACAGGCATTGTGCAAGATATACAAGGCCCAAGTCTTTGTCCTCAAGAAGGGACAGAAAGGGGACTTAGTCTGGATGGAGGTCGGGGACAAGACCAACACACAGTCTGTGTTCTGGCTCTACTTGGACAAGAATCACTATGAGAACCTTGTAGCAGCCAGCCAAATCATCTTTAGATAGTCTCCAATGAAGTCCCCTGATCTGTCCACCCAGCCATCAGAATCGTCCACCACTCCGGTGGACAGTACCCTTGTCACCAGAGATGTCCCCTCAAATGTCCCCTCGGTGTCCACCGACATGGTGGACATGCTTACGAAATGACTTAGCCAAATTTTCTCTGAAATGTCCACCGTTCTGTCCCCTTTTCAGCTGATTTTGTCCACCGAATCGAAGGGGACATCCGTGAAGAATCCGGTTTTTTGCTTATAGCGTCGTCAGTTTTGCGCCCCTTGCCAAGCGGGTTACAGATTCAGAATCGGCTTGAAAAGGCCTATCTAACGGTATATAGAACATGGCCCATAGTGCATTCGTTCAAAACCCCCCCCCCCCGGGACCACCCTATAACCCCTAAAGACAAATCTTCAGCCAAAAGCCTTCCGCTTCCGGTTCGAGACTATTTCGGTATAGTCGAATCGCCCGATTACCCGTTTCCTCTGTCGAATCATCAGAGACACGGCCGTAACACTTTTCCACGATGATACTTTCCACGGTTTGCTACTATGATCTTTTCCACGATGGGTCAAACCACGACGTGGGTCATGACAATCCGGACCGGGTCATGACAGCCTTACTATATGTTTCTAATATTGACTGGTGCTCTTGGTCCTTTGTCAAGTGATGCTCAAGATGAAAGGGGGGTTGAGGGGTGACATCCCCTTCGCCGGCGCAATTGCCTGGCAAGCGGTGGATTAATCGCCCGGTGATTTCACCCCGACGCCAGCGGCGAATAACATCTTCTTCCCGCACACTACAGTTTTGACCAAAATCACCTATTCTGCGAGTATCATCCAGATGCAAAGGGGTTCGCGGCGCATGGAGACAGGCTTGACGCAACGGTTCGCGTAAGTTTCATGGCGCTTGTAGCCACTGATGTGCGACCCAGGTGCACCGCCTGTCGACAGTTAAAAACACGATGTTTGGACAATGACGACCAGTCTGTCCCCTGTCGACGTTGTAGTACGTCCCCTGCTTCCATCGCTACAATGGTCTGACTCTCTCATAGGAAAATTCAACGTCACATGTGTCTACACGCGAAAGAAGAGAGGCCGCAAGGCGAGGAACGAGCGGTGGGTCCATCCCTCAAGATCCTCTGCTGACCGCGGCTGTAGTGACCGTAGTAGCGCTAGCCCGGACCGAGCCTCACACACGTCTCTTCCAGACCTGACTCTCACTTATGTAGATTCCCAGTACCACTCCAGCCATCTCCTGCAATCGCCTTCGGCTTCCAGGGACAATCACGCTGCCGGGCCTAGCAATTTTGCTCTGCCACCAACGCAACATGACTCTACGCGGCTCAGTAATGTCCGCACAGTTCAAGGAGACGAATATTCGCCGTCTACAAGCTCAGTCCTAGAGCCTCGGCTCGCCCCGGGCAGGGCCGTCGCCGATTATTTAGATCCAGAAGACGCGGATAGGAGGACGCAAAACGACAATCACTTGAACACTTCTACTGCCGCTGACACTTCGACCGGCGTCCGGGGTCGAGTGACGATTGCCTCCCACGAGGACCCAGGTGAGCTTAACACACGAGTACTCAGTCTCATTGCTAGTATCGCTAGGTTTTCTGAGTCTGATGGAATCTCAATCAATGGTTGACTAGTGCGTCTAAGCGCGATCCCTGCTGAAAGTCAGCTTCTTTCAGCATCTGAATCCGCTCATTGGACTGCTGGATCCCCAACGTCCGTCTGTCTCACTATCAGAACTGACCTCTTAGTACATGATATTGACTACATTCGGTCACATTCCGCTGTCCTCTTCACTGCTATACTCTCTGCGACTAGCACGTTTACTCGTCGCGATCTTCGAACGCAGCTACTCAACCACAATCAGGCTCTCCTCAATCGCGCAATGGCGAGTGCTACATGCGATGTTGGTGTTGTGCAAGGAATCATTATCAGCGTCTATTGGAAAGCACCTTCCGATCGTTCATCTTGGCTGAAGATTGGATGGGCAATCAGGATGGGCTATCAGATGAAATGGCATCTGCATTGGAGAGTGGATCTGCCGACGGACGAGCACATGATACGACTCTTACTGGTATGCAACATGGATGAAGCAACGCTGATAGTACAGAACCCAGAGAGGACTTGGTTCTGTCTGTGGTGCTTGGAGAGAAGGTGAGCGCGAGATGTAAGATCGAACTAACGCAATCACAGCCACAGTCGCACGTTTGATCTTCCCCCTTCTATTCAGCCGGATCATATTGGAGATGTAAGACTGTCTACGCCTCCATGGCTGATTCGTGCAGATCATGCTGTGGATTGCGAATCATCCTCAACTAGACATTGGCTCTGACTGGCACCTCGCCGTCAGCATAGAGTATGAGCGAATTTTTGAGCGAAGCTCACACTCCCTCAGGCAGCTCACATTAAGAGGTCAGCTGAGGTGGCTGAGGTCAATCAAGAATCTGCCGAGAGAAAGTTATCATCCCTTCATCGCAGATATTGAGGCTCGTCAGCGAAAAATCAATGACAAGTGGTACGGGAAAGGCAATCGTGAGTCCTAGGAACTACAGCTTGAAACCAACATCTAGTCCCTCGAGCACATGGGCTTTCCCAAAACGAAGTGAGGGCTCTCTACTGGCTTTCTCTCGAGCCCAAGCTGGAAATCCTCCGTATGGAACTCGATCTCGCTTCGAGCCAATCTCAAGTTGAAGATATTATTCAACGTGGCTTGATAACGATTACCGATATCGTGGGGGAGCTGGAGAGTCTGGGACGGGATGGTCTCCTGAAACACCTATTTGACTTCGCTTCTTGCGCCCTCTCCACCCTAACTTTATTCGTCCGAGATGTGAGCACTCCAGTGGTGAGGTCCGACTAACGGAGCCCAGATCTTCAGTCGCCTGCCAAGTCCTCAGAAATTGCATGCGGTCAATCTTCTCAAGTCGGTACACCGAGTCAGCACAGCGGCCGCAGATGGAGATCCCGAAATGGCAACCGCGTTCATTGCTCGCTTCGTGAGGAGGGTGCTTCGGACCATCAGCCACGAGTCGAGACCAGCTTCGCGAGCCACTTCGCCTACCACCAATGCCGGCCAAATACTAGGGGGAGTAGACGGTCTGGTACATGGCTCGGTGCCGGACAATGTGGTCATTGAACCCTTTCTTGCTGACCTTGTAAGTCTTACTTAAGAAGAGACACAGCTCACGTGCAGGACGTCTTCTTTCAGCAGCAACCAAGTCAAGCTGACGCCACCAATCTGGATGGAGAGTATTGGTGTGTTACTCTTATCTAGAGAGAATGGCTATCCCTAACGCGCATCAGGACGTCATTGTTTGCTACTGGGGCCGAATACGACCTCTTAGGGTTATGATGGTCAGCCAACGAAGGGGACCTGCCATCTCCTCACCCTTCAGAATCCATTGTCAGGCCCACGATCCAAGACAGTGTTGTGCATGGCATGTGACTTCGGATTCTATACCGAAAGCTTTAGAGTGTAAAGCAATACTGGGTCTCACGACCAGTGCCACGGGTTCCTATCATTATATTGTGAATGACAGGGGTGTTGCACAGACAGTGAGAAATGTTCAACCCTTTCCAAACCGGGTGATGAGACGGCCCGAGACGCAACAAGCTGTAATGCAGATACTACACCCTTGGTTTCCTCGGTCGCCGTTACACACTCGCAGACTTTGAACGTGGGTCTTAACCAATCACAATCCGTTAGGTTCTTTCATCCCCTCCGTTACGACGGATCGGTACTCGGGGAGATCCTTAACGTCCTCCCAGTTCGGGCGCGGTAGCTCGGACATTCTGTCAATGTGAGATGGATCTCTGGGTAAAAGTAGTCACCCACTGAAGGGTTCTTCCGTAGGAGATTCCACCCAGTCTGGACACCACTCGGAGTTTCTGAGGCATGACCCTCATCGGATCTGACGGATCGAAGACAAACTCTTTCTGCGGATCGTCAGCTTTGGGAGAGAGCAACAAAGAAGAAACGGACCGCTTGGAAACGTTTGACCCGACCAAAGACCACTGTATTTGAAAGTTTCCCATCGTCCGTCCTGACTTCGTACCAATGGACGAGGGCACATTCCATGGAAAAGGCGGATTCGGCAACATGGGGCGGCTTCACTGTCCTATCACCTGGTTAGGCATGCTGTTTAGTAAAGGACGCACTCGGAAGCTCTCTTGGTTAGGCCAGCAAGGTCCCATTCTTCAATTTCATGCGGAAGATCCGTCGAAGTGATATTTGCAGCTTCCAAGAAGGGCTCGGATATGATACTGCAGCAGAATTCCTTCGTGTGTTTTATGTTATTGGATGTGTCTGGGTGCATTAGCCTTCAGGGATGGTCATTGTGTCAGCTTTGGAATCACCTTTCAAACCACTGGCGGTCTTGGGGCTAGCCTGAATCGACACCATGATTGTGGGGGGATTATGGGCAACCATGTTGAAGTACGACATTGGTGCGAGCTTGTGCCTTTCAGTAGCTTTCCGGAGGAGGGGACAGGAAGCTCTCACGTTGCAAACACCATCTGGACCCATGGTAGACATGAAGGCAATCGGTCGTGGGGTCTGCTGGTCAGGAAGGACTCGAACGGACTACTCACGATCGCCGAGATCATCAGTTTGTACAGCAAGGGCTTCTCATATTTCGCGGGGTCGATACTCCTCCACGTCGCGTTTTCAGGAGCAAAGTCCTTGGCGCACGTCTGATGTTAGCCCCGATACCTTACGATACTCACGAGTCTGTTCAAACCTCCACCAGGTTTCCAGTCTGGCTGGGGGACTTTCGTGTAGTGCAGTTCGTATTGTTCATCAAAATCCTGGCGGCTCGCTTCCGCCTCTACATGGCGTCAGAAGGGCCATCCCCCGGTAGTTCCTACCTTTGAACGAGGGACGCTTGGTGGCCATCACGTGAAATGTGAATGTGAGTGCAGCCAGTCTTCGACACAGCTTGGCAGTAAATCGATGAAATCGGCAGTGATAAGGTGTCGGACAAACGGCGCAATTAAAACAGCGTCCATGCTGAAAGCGCGGTCTTTTCCAATTGCTCAAGTTTCCACGAGTTAAGTGGCCTCTCCAGTGGGGCACACCAGAGAGGAGCAAGTATTCCACGGCACCCATCTTGGCAATGACCCAGACCATACTCACAAACGGAACCCCGGAAGGTCATGTTCATCAGGCCGATCTCGCCAAAGGGCCCATGGTGCCACCTCCCCCGACAACCATAGACGTTCAAGACGATGCGCAAGCAAAGCTCCTTGTTGACATACCGGCTCTCCATGCTGATCCACTCTGGACGCAAATGACCACGTTGGTGCCGCCTGCACCCAAACCCAAAGCAGTCGCCCACAAATGGGCGTACGCGGCTCTACGCCCCCATCTTGTTCGCGCTGGGCAGCTGGTCTCGGAACACGAAGCCGAGCGACGTGTTCTCATGTTGACCAATCCGGGTCTGAGTGAGTCTTTGTGTTGTGCTACGACTGACGAGACAGAACCTGGTTTCACCACCGATACATTATATGCAGGTCTCCAGCTTGTTCTTCCCGGGGAGACGGCTCCTGCTCATCGCCACATCGCCTTTGCAGTCCGATTTATCATTGAAGGGAGCGGAGGCTTCACGGCTATCCAAGGCAAGCGGATCAAAATGAGTCGTGGAGACTTTATTCTCACTCCAACCTGGACATGGCATGTGCGTTATTCCCGGTCAGATGAAGGTTGAGATCTAAGTATGTAGGATCACGGTAATGATGGAGTCGCCGAACCGATGATCTGGTTGGACGGTCTCGACCTGCCTCAATTCCAACACTTCCCAGTGCATTTTGCTCAGCACTACACCTCTTCGCGATACCCAGCGGTAGATACCCCGCGGACCTCCATGCTATTCCCCTGGTGCGAAATGGAGAACAAGCTGGAGGCTGCGCCTGGCCCGTTCGCTGTCATCAGATATACTAGTCAAGAAGCTGGAAAGGACAGTCAGGAGGTCAGTCCCAGACTTGGGGCGCAGTGTGAACGACTTGATGCTGGGTCAGAGTGCGAGAAGAGGAGGGAGAATTCCAGTGCTGTATACCATGTCATCGACGGTCAAGGGACATCGATAGTCGGAGAACAAGTCATAGAGTGGACTAAGGGCGATACATTCTCGATCCCCAGTTGGCAACCGTACAGTCATCAGGTGAGAGACCGAGTGTGCGCAACGCTGAGAGTCATAGGCCAGTACCAAGGCCTTCCTGTTTCGCTTTGACGATCAACCCATGCTCAAACTGCTCGGCTTCTACCGGAACGAAGCGGACCGCTTCTTCGAACTACCGTAGCGATACTGAATGACCGGCGCAAGGGATATATTAGTGTTGTAAATAGTTTGTGAAGAGGCATACGCCGTACACCGTGACCAAACAGCAAATCGCCGCATTCCGGCGAATTCCCTTGCCGTTGTAAGAGGAGACCATATGCAGTAGTAGTTCATCGACTTGCTTTGTCAAGGCTTTGTTGTCTCGGGCAAGGAAGTAACAAGCAACATGACGATAACCTGGTCGCGCCTGATCCGCTTCGTTCCCCTTGGAGAGACGACGGTTCTGTACGGAGAGCCCATAGCCAGCGATTACAACGACATTGGCGCTCTGGCCGATTCCGGCAAGCTCGAGGCAAAAGTCATTCGAGTGGGCTCAGATGGCCCGTTGTCTCCTAGTTGTGTGATATCAGACGAGGTCAAGCAAGTGGGAACATTGCTCGGCCCACTTGACAGAGATAGCTGTAAGGAGATCAAGTGTATCGGGTTGAATTACAAGAAACACAGTGCGTAGAACGCGGCCACATTGATCGTATCCTAAAATGCCCAGTCGAGGAAGGAGGACGCAAGCCGCCTCCATACCCCTCGCTGTTTAACAAACCGACTACTGCCGTGGCGGACTATAACGAAGCGGTACCTATTCCGAAATGCGCCCAGGAGAACGAGGCAGACTACGAGATCGAACTGGTTGTAGTGATTGGCGAGGATTGCAAGAACGTCAGTCAGGAAGAGGCACTAAAGTATGTTGCGGGGTATACCATTGGGAACGACATTAGCGCCAGGAAATGGCAGAGGAATCCGGAAAGGGCGGGAGGTGTCCCTCAATGGGGCTATGCCAAGGCAGGTTCCACCTGTATGGTCCGTGCCATTGCTAATGAATTCAGAGCTTCGATAAATTCTGTCCTTTGGGCCCTTGCATAGTGTCCTCCGCTGTACGTATATCATGTATCGGAGGCCAGTGTAGGGCTGAAATCTACAGATCCTTCCGGACCCTTCGAGAGTCGAGATGCAGCTGTCAGTCAATGGTGAAACACGACAGGAGACCCCAGTCTCGGATCTGTTGTTCGATGTAGGTCCTTTCTAAATGATGTGTCTTTCTCTGATCTGGCTGCTAGGTCCCTACTCTCATCTCCTTTTTGTCGCAAGGATCTACACTGCGTCGCGGGACAATCATCATGACCGGGACACCATCCGGAGTAGGCTGCACGGGGCCGGAAGCAAGCTGGAAGTACCTCAAGCATGGGGACAAGCTAGATTTGACGATTACTGAGATTGGAACGCTGAGACACACCATCGTCTATGAATAGAATTAAAAGCACAGTATGCATTATCATGTGGATAACTGCATGAGCAACACAAGGCAATGGGGTGAATGGCTTGGACTGAAGCGGCATTCTTCAGGCTCATGTGTTTGTTCACTTGGCTTTGGTGTGCTCGAAGATCGCCTTGAGGAGCGCAGACGAGTCTTTTGGGACCCTCTTGAATCCATTCTCCGCATCGACAACGGTGATACCAAATCGTTTGCCATAGCCATAAAGCCACTCCAGGTTGCTGCAGGCGCCGTTAACCTCGCTCAAGCCGAATTTTCGTTTAGACTCACTCCATCAGGGACCAAGCCATGAAGCCCCTGAGATCAATACCATCGTCTCGGACGGCCTCGCAGAGCTCCCGGAGGTAGCCCGCATAATAATCTTGACGTTGTTCGTCGTGGATCCGCTTATCCATTGTCCAGTGTTGCTCGTTCTCTGGAGAGAACCCGCACTCTGTGATGTATATGGGTACCCCAGATGGTTTCGCGTACCGTCCGTTGATGTACCGGATCAGTTTTCGGCAGCCCCAAGGAACTGTTGAATTGAGCAAGGGCAAAGTCATTCTTCAGCAGTACACACCGTCGTAGGGATGCCCAGCTTCTCCCTTGTTCCCAATAGGCTTTCCATCCTTTTCAAAGACCCGTTCAATCGAGCCGAAAGATACCAGGCGGGGGTTGTCTGTCTCCAGCCTCTTGCCCGAAGCGAGCTGAGTTCCGTAGTGGTTCCAACCAAAGAAATCGGTTGAACCTTTGATCAATTGCCATTCGGCCGCAGAGAATTTGGGAAGATCATTGCCAAGATAGGACGCGACAGATTCTGGAAACTCGCCAAGAAAGACGGGGTCCGCATACTATTTGGGGTCAGCCAGGTTGAGGGAGATGGGATCATTGAAAGTCGCACAAAGCCCAAGACCCAATCTCTTGCAAATTCGGCTGCAGCTTTTGCTTCCTTGCTATCGTCCAAGGGCTCCACCCAGTCGATGTTCTGCGCGTGATCAGTATAGGGTTTCTTACGGGTGCGGTACATACGAAAACGATACCGATGGAGCCTTTCTGAGATTTTTGGTATTCCTTTCGATAAAGACTGACGGTATTCGCATGGCTAAGCAGAAGTGATTTTGCAAAGCTGCTGAACGTCAGTAACTCTTCTGCCATGCGCCCGGCCCGTATCACTGACCGAGCATGATCCGACTTGGGTACCCAGCCAGGCTGCTTGTATGAGGACGAGGACATCATGGTGAAAATGTGAGGCTGAAGCTTCTCAGCGTCACCCGCCGGGAAGAGATGTTGACTCACCTCGTTGATGGTGATCCAATTTTGGACACGATCACCAAAGCGCTCGAAGCAAAGACCAGCAAAGGCTACGAAGTCCTCTACCAGCTGTTCATGGTTGTAAAAGCCACCATAGCGTTTTTCCAGCTCCAACGGGTGATCCCAGTGGAAGATGGTCACAAACGGAGTGATGTTTTCGGCGAGAAGAGCGTCTATCTAGGTTACGGGTGCATTCAGCAAGTTGACAATGCTGGAGAAAGTGGATTCACTAGGTTGGAATAATATTGGACCCCTGCCTCATTAACAGGGTCGTCTTTCCCGCCTGGCAACCTCAGCCAACAGTCTGGGAGGCAGATTCGCTCTTACCAAGAGGCTTGACGCGGGACCAAGCGATGCTAAAACGATAGGTATCGCACCCATAATGCTTGAGGAGCTTGATGTCCTCCTTCCACAGATGGTACGAGTCACAAGCGACCTCGCCATTATCCTGGTCCTTGAGGGCGTCGTCCCAAATACACAGTCCTTTTCCGTCTGCATCGTACCCTCCTTCTATTTGGTATGCCGCCGTGGCGCAACCATACTTGAAGTCTTTAGGGAGTACTCCTTTGAAAGATGGGTCCTCGAGAATCGCGCGAGCCTTCTGACGAGAAAGCATGACTGTCGTTGTCTCCTTGCAGCTAACCACAAGTCGTTCTCGACAGGTGGGCCACTGAGTAGTTGCGTCCGTTCCAGTCAGCCAGGCAACTTGAAGAAAACACCGTGGATCAAGGGTCAGGATCACGGCGCAACGGCGAATTGATTTCTTCCTGCGCAGCCGAGCTGGAAATCTGAGAGAGCTTACTCGCAGTGCTCCAGCAGGGCTCCAGCAGTAATTCATAGCGGACCAACGACAGCTCGGGGCAGAGGGGGATACACGGAATTACGGAAGTACCGCAAGCAACAACCTCCGATACCTGGTCAAGGCCCATTTTCCCCGACTCGTCACCCGCAGAATGATATGGTACGTCCTGCCCGCTTCGAACTCCACCCGATCGCCTGCTACATGAGCCGTGGTCTCCGGTGCTGTGATGGTCAGACGGGATGACTTTGCGGTGCCATGCATGTCAAAGTCTGGTACCTCCATGGGCTGCACAGATCAGTCTTTTGAAGGCGACCGGTTTCCGGCACTCACGACAGGCATCACGGAATCGATCTCCTTGTACTGAAACCACTCAAACTCCAAGGCATGGTCACATGGCGAGCGTGTTGCAGAAGCATCCACTGTGATCGTCTCTCCGACTTTCACCTTCCGCTCCAAAAACTCATTGCTTTCATCGCCATCGACAACAACAATGGGGGGATACTCCAAGCATTGTGCATCCTGCTCTACCGTCCACCTACCCATATCAGCTGGCATCTTCTTTGTTACATCGCACGACTGACTGCATTCGTGCGGCAAAATCATTTTGCACATCATCCCGCCATCTCCAGATGGAGGCAGCTGCGCTGCGTTGTACAGAGCCGTCACGCTGGCTTGTGACCCTGTCGCAAGCATCGTGGTAATGGTTCGCCTCTGGGTCGTAGATCTGTTTATAACGACCTCCCCAGCCACCAAAGTCGGGACGCTCCGGATCATTCAGACCATTCTGCATGATTAGTGACCTCGTGGCTTCCGTTTCACAGATGCTCGACCCACAGGTATGCAAGATAAATACGAGGGAGTGTCGCCCTCCATCCCATACATGATGTCGGGGTACGTTGAGCCCAGGGGTCCGATCTGGATATTCTGCTTAATCCAGGATTTGGAGATGAGGTCGGGAGTTGCTCCAGGCAGCCCGTTGGGATTCTCAGTGGCGAAGCCAATCCATCTGCAGATCGATCAGCTCATAAAGTGTTGCGTAAAGGTATGAAAGTCAGCTCACGTGGCGCCAAGGTAGACGTTCTCCCCGTGAACCGACACGACGTATGGAAGCTTGGGGAAGTTTCGCCTTATCCAAGGCCCAGCATCGTCTTGGTCGCTTATCCCATATATCCTCATTCGTGAGATGAATGCATCAAGCTCGGATGGTGATCTTCCAGCGATCAGTGGTTGTAGCACATAGCGTGGAGGAGTACAAGAGTGCCAAGCTTGCAGAGCCGGGAGCTTACCTGTCTCGCCGAACTTTGTATAGAGCCTGCATCCTGAGCTCATATCGCTTGCAAGGGAGATTACTCACTTGTGCTAGACAGTTTGCTCCTCCCCAGAGAGCGACGTGTAATGGTCTTCCTGCGGGGTCACGCTGATCGACTGCCTTGATCAGGTTCTCGCTCCCTGAGGAGTCATATCCGTCTCCCACCGCTTGCATTCCATAGCCCACGTATCCATGAGCAACCAGTCCGAGGAGCTGCTCTGCCGTGGGGTACTCTCGACTGGCACGCAGGAGATTAGGTCGGACGATCGCGTAGGCTTTGATGACCTGTTCAATCGAGTCGGGGCGAACTTGTGTACGGATCCAGGTGGAGGTGACCGCAACGAGCCCTTGGATATCAACCTCATTGCTATAGAGCAGGAGCCGAACCTGTTCCAGCAATCAGTCTCGCCTCTCCAGTGTCGTGTTCGTCTCCTTTACCAGACTTTGGGTGTCATCGGGCTCGTTCTCGATATCTGTCTGACGAACCTTAGCTCGGATGGTGAGTCTCGACTACTCTGTACTTACCAACACAAAGAGGCGATGTTTCCGAACCATGTTTGGGTGAGGTTCGGGGACTGCTGTAAGGGGGGTTGCAGAATGGTCAAAGTCACGCCTCCATCCAGACCCAACCTCTCCGGAAATGAACAGGGCCCCCTTGCGGGGGGTTACCGGGTCTCCGGAAATGCCAACAGACAGACACAATTCCGAGATTGCACCAGAGAGCCCTTGCAGCACCCGCACGGTGTTTTGTAGCTTTGTCAGGGTTCGACGACCCGCGGTGTTTTGCTGTCTCTAGGTTTGGTTCGAGCAACATATAATGGCGCCCCGCCAAGAAACCTTCTTGCATCCCCCACAACCCCCCTTCTCCACCTGAAGCCCCGCATCGACCAAAAATGTCTGCGCCAGTGGAGACTGAAATGCCTGCCATCCCGCTCAACGGCTTGACGTCGTTGGGCACCGAGATTGAGCGCAAGCCAACGCTCGAGCACCTCGAGGAGTCGAAAGCGGTTACTACCGTGCCAGTCTCGGCATATGCAAATCTCACTTTTAGGCAAACCCTGCGCACGTTTTGGAAGACGAGCGCACTCTGCCTGGGCGTACTGTTCATCGCGACGTCGGATGGCTTTCAATTCACATTGCCTGGACAAATCATCGCCCAAACGTCCTTTATCCGTGAGTCATTCAGTGGATCCCACAGAGGCTGACTTGCCAGAACAATTTGGTACGGTCAAAACCAAGACGGGGGTCGCGCTCGATGCCAACCATGTGTCAGCCTGGGGAGGTATGTACAGCGGTGCGTTCATCGCAGCAGCGCTCGTCAGTGCCTAGTAAGTGCTCGATCCGAGTCCGAGTCTGCCTGCTGAGCAGATGACAGTCCGGCGGAATGGTTGGGACGCCGTTTCAACATGCTGCTCCTCAACCTGCTCATGACGGCAGCATGTCTGTGTGAAATCTTCGCTCGGTCGTGGGAGATTTGGGGTCTAGCCAAGCTGTGTAGGTTGTCTCGACTATCCGAGTTGGGACTTTCAGGCTGATCGCGTCAAGTCGATGGCCTATCTCTTGCCTTGTGTCAGATGACCTTGTCGACCTATGTCAGTGAGATCGCTCCGCCCCAGCTACGAGGAGCAATGCTTGTGGCCTACTCGTTTTGGTTTGCTTTCGGCCAGTTCACTGCCGCCATCGCCATCTATATCTTGCAACAAATGACAACCCGCACCCGGCTCTATATTCGCCTCATCTACGTCGAGTGGTTGTTCATCGGCCTCACTTTCATCATCATCTTCCTGATTCCCGAATCTCCGCGATATCTGGTTTCCAAGGGGAAAAGGGATCAAGCAAGAAAGATTCTTCTTCGCCTCAACGGCTCAATCCCTGGATACGATGTCGACAACGAGCTTGCAGTCTTGGAGTTTGACCTGGATGGCGAGCTCAAACTCCGGGCCGAATCTGCCAAAACCTCATATCTGGACCTATTCAAGGGCATCAATCTGGTATGTTTACACAAGGGCTTCGGGGATGTGGGAACTGATCATCGTCAGCGCCGGACACTAGTCTCTGTATCTGTCTTGGCGTACCAGCAACTCTGTGGAATCACCATTGTGTACGGCTACAACTCGGTCTTCTTCGCAGCAGCTGGACTCAAGAATCCGTTCCTAGGGACAGTGACCGTCCAGTGAGCTTCATGCTTTTCCGAGGCATACGGTGCTGACAGGACAGGCTGATATCTCTTGTCACGGTGTTCCTATCGGGCGTGATGGTCGACCGATTTGGTCGTCGGCCGCTCTTGCTCATCGGTGGGGTTATTATCACCATCTGCCTCGTCATCATTGGCAGTCTCGCGTTCCTCAAGACCAGCCAGGCAGTGGGTGGGGCAACCATTGCCGTCATGTGCATATGGGTAGTGTGAGTAAACTATCGTGTTTATCATTGTTATGCTGAACATTGCATAGAGCGTACATCAGTAGTGCCGGTCCATGTGGCTATCTCGTTTTGGGTGAGACCTCGACATTGCATCTCCGCGCCAAGACCGTCGGATTTGCGGTCGCTGGGGCCCAGATATTCGGGTTGATCTTCACATACTGCGTGCCTTACATGTTGCTCTCGACGGTGGGTACCTCTGGGAGACCTAGACTGCGCTGTATACTTATCGGGCAATAGGGAAAGCACGCCGTGGGCTGGGGACTAAAGACTTCTTACTTCTTTGCCTGCTTGGCGTGTATTGGTGTCGTGCTCATCTACTTCTTTGTGCCCGAGCACAAGGGAAGGACTTACGCCGAGGTGAGCACTAGAGAGATCGGTAGGAGCGACAACTGATCACATGCAGCTCGACGAGCTCTACAACAATCGCATCCCGGCGAGGAAGTTCAAGGGAACAATCACCACCGTGCAGCAGCGAAAGGCTGCTGAAAGTCAGGCAGCTTAGCCGTGAAAGTAATAATAGGGCAACACGATATGTATGAGATGTAGGGAGTATGTATCTGAGCATATCTAGTGATTCCGTTCGTCATACGGGAACCATGCATGCACCCAAGACGCTAAAGTCCCCAACCAGCAAGTCAACGGGAAGTAGGGGGTCTCCGCCTCCTAACTGAGACTCGTAGGATTATGTTCCGCCGTTTCGTGACGGTTTCTCCGCTGAGTCCTATACATATGCCAAACGCGCGATGTCCAAAGTGTCCGACACCCGCTAGGCTGTTTACCTTTCTGAAGGTGCTCTTTCTTTACACAGCATCCAGCATGGGCATTCCATGAGCCGCATCGACTGGATCTCAATTTAGACATCGATGTTTTGAAGGTAGGCCTCAAAGTCTTCCCACATGTCCGGAATTGGCTCCATAGGGGGCTTGAAAGCGATCAGTCGGTGCGCAGTGAGGGCTACGCCGTTACTCACATTGATCAGCCACTGCGAGCGTAGAAGCTTGAGGGTAGTCGCATTCCATGACGCAAGCATGGGCATCTGCATCTTCTCCAGGGCATGGATGCACCTCTCCAGTCTCAGTAAGGTGTCTGCCGGCGCTCGACCTTCGTCGTCGGCGTTCGCAGCGGCCGCTTTCATCAGATATATGGATCCGGCGTGAAAGACAGCATGTGCTGCGAAGGAAAGGTCAGGACTGACAAACGGGTTCAAGGCAGACATACCGGTGCTCAACAGAGACCAGGTCAGCCCGTCTGCCTGCTCGTGAAGGCTTAACAAGTCGACGATCATATCGGCGGCGTGATCCGACACAGCACTGTCGTCTGGTGTTTCCACACTCATGGGGGACGGGCGGTAAAATGGACGATTCAAGAGTATGACGTTGAACTAAAGCCCAGTCAGCTGGCGCGAGGCGTGGTGGATCATCAGCTGGACTGACCCAGTGGGCAATGTGTAGAGCGATGACCCTGCTCGGTGGTGTGCCACCGTACAGCGGAGAAGGTAAGCAGAGTTGGGGAGGAAGGTCGTTGAGGAATTCGTCCAGCCTCTGGTTCAGTTCACGCTGGATTGTTCTGGCACGACGAGAGCCGCGATTGAAGCCTGGGGAGTAGCTACGCGGTCTTAGCAGCGATACCCGAAGTGCACCAACCATTGTTCAAGGATGTCTTCCGCTAGAAGCGATAGTCTGCACATGGCAGGCACAATACTGTTTCCGACACGAACCAGGAACCTGGAATCCTTGCCATTTGGGTCTATCCGTATGGGAGGATAAGGTGGAAGTTTGCGCTTCAGGCTACTCATAGGCAGGCCAGGTGATCTGCCGAGGGTGACGCACTGGAGCCTAGGTAGCGTTCAGTACTACGATTCTAGAATATGGGTGGTGGCTGACTTGTCTTGGATGAAGAGTATCCATAAGACAGCATCCCGATCTTGCTGCTTCTCCAGACTCATCCTTCCCGTTTCCACTAGGTGAGAGCAATCCACCTTGATACCGACTGCGACTTGATTCAGCGAACTTACCATCAGTGCAGACTGTTACGTACTAGTGTCCGCGATCCTGATCGCCATCCCTGCAGAGCCTACAGTCAGCGAGCGCTTTGTAACAACCGGTTTGCAGAGGAGCCTGACCGAAGTATGAGAACGCCGAGTTCAGCCGACTTGTATAGCCCATGATGATCGAGATGAGGATAACTCCGCGCACGGTGCTCAGTAGCGGCCTCTCTGATTCACAAACGATCAGATTGATTGCGTGCGATGTAAGCGCGTTGATCTGCTCCTCGCTTATTGCCGAGCTTCCTTGCCTAAGCTGTCGTGCGCGCATGGCGGTAACAGCGAGAAGGGCATTATGCAGAAGGGGAGAATAGTCGTCGGTTCTCTTGTGCAGGTCGAGAGGATGAAGACCAGTATCGGTTGTGCATTCATGCAGGTCTGCTTGAAACCGGTCAACGCGAAGTAGCTACACGAGTCGTGTTGTCAGAGGGGTACCATGTGGGTTCAGGAGAAGAACTCACTCCTCCAAAAGCAATACTCCCACGGAGGACCTGCTCGTACGAGTCGAGTAAGGAATCGTGCGTCTTTCGATCCAATGGTGCGCAGCTAGCTGGTAGATGCATATTCCAGCTGAACCTATGAGGCTCGTTCCGAGGTCGAAATCTGCCATCAACGTTCCACACTGTGAGACTGGGTGCTTCCTCGTAACCATTTGGTAGGACGGCATTGCTGGAAGGTGCAAAAGCAGACTCGGGGAGGTGCATCAGACAGGACGGTGGTCCAAAGTGAATGATCTCGCCTGTCGAGTCATTGATGATCTGTCGGTGAGATCAGTCATCAGCATGCAAAGACGAACCGGAGCCATTTGACTCGCCTTCAATCGCTCAATACCCGTGCTGTCGTCGTCGTCCGTCAAATCGCTAGCTGTGTCATCATCACGCTCGCTTGCCCCCTTCCGGATGCGCCAGTCCAGAGAGCGAGACTGCAGCTGGCGGATCTTGTGCTCCAGGCGAGCTATCTTATCTTCGAGCTGCTTGGTCCCTGCGTGTGTGGGATATCTAACGGTCAGGTACATGCAAGTGAGCCCCAAGTCGCAATCCCTGGGAACAATCCACTCACTTGCGCCTGTCGTCTCCCAGCTCACATGACCGATCATGAGCCTTGCAGAGCCCGCATACAGGTCGAACTCCATCGCAGCGCTTTTTCCTATTGATCTATGTCAGCGAAACTCGACATTCGATGCAATGCAGGACACGAGCCATTTGCGGCAGGCGATACAAGCTGTGCTTGCATGCCTTGCATGTCGAGCTGCGGACATGCCTCAACACGCGATGTTCTCAGACTGCAAGTGCAGGTTGCGATATATAATACAGATTCGCAGTCCAAAGTGGCTTCGTCTTCGGCGGATTTAACGCGGGACACCAGCTTTGCATTGTGGCGCTCCAACAGGCAGGGCAAAGCTCATGGCGTTGTTGCATATGCACTGAGGACTATCATACTGCGGCAGCCTTGCTATGTGATATTCCGTCTAGAAGCTGGCAACTGTTCCGTCTCCTCTGCCGACAGCCACCACTCTGCTCTTGCCCATATCGAGCAGACTCCCATACTCCGTGGCGACCCAAGTTTCCTTCGGGGCTGGAACACCCAATAGCTTTTCGAGGTTGGTCGTTGCGAGAGCCAGCGCATCGAGCTTGCTCGCTTCGGCGCTGGTATCGGTAAGGCTGTACGCGAGATAGAATCTCAGCGTCGAAGTGGACGCTCGGGATCCGGTCATGCCAATGCCGACAGTCTACAAGAGCGATCAGCTACTGTTTGCCACCACAAGTGCAAGGGGCTACCGACCACTCCAGCTTTTCGCAGCACGCTGATGTTGGTGTCCTCTGAGAGAGGTGCACCTGGAAGAGCTCGGCGGTCGTCCCAAGTGACAGGGTTGCCTCGAACCCGAGTGATGACCCCCACATTCGCCTTTGCGATTTCATCCGCAATGAGATGAGCTTCGAGGGCATTGTCACTATATCAAGTCAGCCGAGCCCCGCCTGTACCACGAGAGTAACGCACAACACCATTTTCATTGAAGACGAGTACTTCTCCTCCACCTCCCTCTTCACATCCAACAGGGTAGCCATCTGATCCGCAGACGATACGAAAGCGACAAGAGTCACCTCACCAAGAGCGATCTTCCTGAACGTCTCTTCGAGCGGGCTCCGGTCTTGATCCTTGTCGCTCATCAGAAGAGTGTATATAGCTTGTATCTGTCGGGAGATCTGCAGTCCGGTCGGAGCCACAGGATACACCGGTGCGTGACCTATGGATACGTGGTACGCCACGAGCTTGTCGATCATCCCCCCCGGGTGGAGCCGGTGGGGCGCAGAGATGGAGATGTACATTGAGTAGCCCTTGAAGATGTTGGAGCTCATAGGAGGACTAATTGCGTTGGTGATCCCAGCTCGCAGGGATATGAGCATCTCTTTACCGCCAAAGACCGCACCGTTGGCGGCAAGAGGGACGGCACCAGAAGGAGCCTCCAGCGATAGCGGTGACATGTCTTGGTCTGTTGTCGAAGGCTCCTCGTTGATCTCGATGAGACCCAATGACGTGCCGTATAGTGTCAAGCCCGGAGACACAGCACCTGTAGGAGTCAGTCTCCGCCGACTTGGAGTGAAGCACCCAGCTTACCTCCCATCAAGTTGACTTCCCGAACAGCATGATATCCGTCGCAGCTCCCTGAACAGACTATAGAGCCCTGTTCTATCACCACGGTTCCCCCGCCTTCAAAGGTATCCTCCTTTAGCTCTCCGTCCTCTCGGTAAACAAAGCTCGAGACGTTGGAGAAGACTAGGCTGTCTTCTATCCAAAGAGCATTGAGATCAACGTCACCATGGTGCGAGTCCTTGGCCGACTGGATCTGCTGTGAGAAGTTTGCTGAAGGCGGAATTTCTTGATCTTTAGGAGGGCGAGGAACAACGGCAGGGGATTCCAGTTGTGGTATACCGTCCACATAGACCTGTGCCGGGGTAGCTCCAAGCGCGAGAGGGTGTGATTGCCAGATGACCACATCGGCGTCGTAGCCCGGCAGGAGATACCCTACACGATGGTCCAGCCCGATAGCCTTCGCTGGAGTTGACGTGACTGACGCCCTACCCTGATCAGTGGCAGTCAGATGGGGATATGAAGAGAGCCCACATTGCTAGATTCGTGGCAAGACCAAAGTGGTGAGCAAGGGCTGCCTCGGCCAAGAGGTACCGTGAATCGACCTAGGTTGATTAGCCACGAAGCGCCATGCAAAGGTTTGACCAACTGCGGGCGGATGATCGCTCTTGAATACTACTGGAATGTCATGTTCGGCGAGAATGATGGGCGCAAACAGCGAGTGTCGATACGCCTCATGCTGAACGTTATCATCAGTGCAATGTCACTCTTACACATCTATCTGCTCGGCATGTTACCTTGTAAATGGCGCTGGTGGAAAACATAGCTATCGCGGGTGCCCCGCCATGGAATTGTTTCAGAGTGTCGATGGAGAACCACGCCTCATGGGCGTGCTGTATCGAAGCGACAGGGAACCCGAACTCGTTGGTAAGTCTCATCAGAGCGTCAAAGTCTGTGGATTCATACTGGTCCATAATCAGAGACGCATCCAAGTCAACAAGTATGCCTGGAGACCTACCGCATGCACATGTATCCTGACTTTGCCCCGCAGGACATCGACCAGCAGTTCCTCCTCCAGAGTCGAAACGGGATAGTCACTCAGGGCATTGCAATCCGAAGCGGAAGGTCGCCTGGCGAAAGGCCATCCAAGAAAGGCAGATTGCTTTCGAGACAGTCTGGTTGCCGAGCGACACCAAGCGTCCTGAGCATCTCGCTTCTTGGCCGCAGAGGCGTAAGCAGCGCGCATGTAGTAGATGTTGTCTTGACGAGTACCGCCAATATCCTTCCATCCTGAGCTCATCAGCCCAGACATTCCCTATGGTAGACATTTGACTCGCTCTTGAAGACATTTTCGCCCAGGGCATGCTGAGACGGGTCATTTAGAATGACTCGAGACAAAATATTCCAATCAGCCCCACCTTGGCATTCCTCCAGGCAGGTGTGCGTTGGTACTCGCCAGTGTCGGTGACTGCAAACGGTGGCTCGATCACCATGCTGGTAGGTGAGTTGGCGCTTGTGTTTCGAAACTTCATTGCCCAAGCTTCTCCACCCATTGCAGAGCTCGAGCCAGGGAGGATAAGGGACGTGGTAGTGCCTCCCGACGTGACCAAGCGGAGCGCCAGATCATGCCTGTTAGAAAGGGGTCAGATCCAGTATATCCTCGTCAGGCTTCTGAGAATGTACGTATTAAAGCTATCGATTGACTGGGAAAACGGCATGACGATGCCCTTTGAGCTGACGAGACTGTTGGTAGCGACGAAGATGGGGAAAGTAATCTGCCCAGCATGACCTGATCGAGAACATTGTTAACACGCCGTTCGCATCCTGGATAGAAGAGGGGACATACTGTGCATATCAACCTACAAGTGGGGTCAGCTGTCAGTTGCCCATCGGCACACGCAGCTGCTCACAATCCCAGGAGTCACCCAGGCTCCTTGTGCGTCCACTCTGTCCACATCCACAGGGACTCTAGCCTTTGGTGGGTTGATGGCCTTGATCAAACCTTGTGAGAGTAGCACTGATGCACCGTAGAGGGTCTCGGTGCCGTTCTCCGCTCCAGTCCAAACGGTCGCATTGAAGATGTAGACGTCGCGAGTCCCCTCGACGAACCTGTCGGAGACCGCTCTGCCTTGCCTATAAGCCACGGGGTCGGGGGTCTCTGCATGAGATGCGCATAGGCGTAGACCATCCGCTATGCTCTCTGGAATGTGAGGAGCCTCGCTCAGGTAGAAGCTGACAGACAAGAGACCTAGAACGCCGACGAGCTGCCAGAACGTAGGGTATCGCTTTGGGCCCTCATGTTCCCAGTCTGAGAGAGCAACTTGGCCAGATCGTCGCTCGAACAAGCCCATACTGATGGATGCTTTTGCCTGGCAACCAGTGAATAATACTCGAGGTCGGCAAAGACTTTGGCAAAACCTACGAATACATTATGCATCTTGGCTCCCCCTGCCCCTTGCCCCTTGGCCCCCCTCTCCTCAGGCCTCGGGGTGGGCGAAGCACAGCACGAGACGTCTGGCTCCTCGGCTTCGACATAGGGATGTATCCCGGAGCTGCCCGGTCAGGGCCAGCAGTGGCGCTCGTTATTCCCAAGATAAGCCTGAGGCTTTTTATCTCGAGTCGGAGGTCCAATTCCGACACCGAGACCTTAATAAAGACTGCTGCCGGCCCATTCTTTGTGTTGGATCCTCAATCGTGAGTCAAGATGGCGTGGTATACTCCCATGCGTAAGCGCCAGCGCAGTGCGTTGGAAATCGCCGAAGCCAATTATGTCAAGTCGGACGCTGAGAAGCGTCTCGTCTGGAAGCTCGACATCTTTCTGATGGTTAGCGCTCCTCTCAGTTGCATGGTAGATGGCTCACGTCCCTCTAGACCTTTGGCTTCATCAGTCAGGTTATCAAATACCTGGATCAAACGTCTATTTCCACGGCGTATGTCAGTGGTATGCAGGAAGATCTTCAGCTGTACTCGTGAGTCACGCCCAAGAATCAGATATCTGCCTGTCACGCAGCCAACCCGACATAGCAACCAGCTCAACTTCTTCACTACCTATTTCAACATTGGATACGCCATATTCCTGATCCCCAGTCAATACTTTATCACTTGGTTCAGACCGTCGCTGTACTTGCCAACTCTTGAGGTCTGTCCATTCATGCAGGCTGTCTGACGCAAGCTGATGATGCCTTGGCAGCTTGCTTGGGGTATCGTGACTTGTCTCATGGCAACCGTGAAGAGTGCAAAGGGCGTGTACGCTTTGCGAGCATTTTTGGGGTCGGTTCACGCCTGACACAGTTGCGACGTGACTGATCTTGGTCCTGCAGAGCTTTTGAATCGAGCGCTTACCCGGGTATGACAATCCTCCTGACAACCTGGTATACCCCGATGGAACTTGCACGTCGGATGTGTATCTATCAAGCTGCGCAGCCTTGCGGCAGTATGCTTGCGAGTGCCTTCCAAAACGCAGTGTATAGTACGTTGAACGGCAAGGGCGGTTTGCCTGGTTGGAAATGGCTCTTTGTCATTGACGGCTTGATAACGGTTCGTTCATCATATGGCCCCTTGCCAGAAGGAACCAAGCTGACACCGTGTCAGATCGTATGGGCCATTGCCGGTGTCTTCTTCCTGCCCGACTATCCAAACAAGCGCAACCCTCGGGCTTTCTGGTACAACGACACAGATGCCCACCTCGCTCTTGAACGCAATCGTATCTGGCGCAAGGCTCCTTCGAAGCCAGCAGGCAAGGCGGCTCTCAAGCGCATCTTCTTCTCCCCGGTCGTTTACATCTTTGCTTGCATCTACATTTCGATGAACATGTCCACGGGTGGCGCGTCTTACTTCAACCTCTGGGTCAAGTCTCTCGATCGGTATTCTGTCACAAAGATCAACGCGTATGTGGTCATCTTCCTTTAGGCTCAAAGCTGACTGGATAAAGGATCGCTCTCTCCGCCTATGCTACCAACGCTTCAATGCTTATCACCTGGGGATTCCTTGCCGACTGGTTCCCGTCGCTCCCCTTCCTCCTCATCCTCGAAGTATCCCTGCAACTCATCCCGGACATTATCATGTCGATTTGGAATGTCCCAGAAAGCGCAAAATGGTTCAGCTATTACTTTATCAATGTCCCGAGCTCCTACTCTCCGGTCTCATTTGCTTGGATGGCGCAGATCATGAGCCACGACGCAGAAGGACGATCTCTGCTCTATGGAGGGACCATTGCTCTCAATTATGCGATCCAGAGCTGGAGTGGCGTGCTCATCTGGCCGGCAGTCCAAGCGCCCCACTATTCACATGCTTGGCAGACGAGTTGTGGTTTGGTGGTCTTCTGCATCGCCATGATCTTCGTGTTGATGTGGGTGGACAAGAAGTACATCAAGTGAGTAGCGCGATACATGCTTCAGAGTACGATCGCTGACGATCTTCCCTTGTGCAGGCCCAAGCGCGATGCCTATGCGATGGCCGTAGAAGAAGAAACTCCCGTACAAGCAGTCACCCAGGCAAAGGGGGATGAAGCCGACGAGAAGGTGGTTCCTGCTGTAGTCGCAGCCCCAGAAGTTCACTACGTTGGAGCTTGAGACCTCGGGGTGGCCTCTAATGAGTCGAGTTCTGAACGTGTGTTGTCGATGAGTGGCGAGTTGTGATAGTTTGACGATGGTCTGCTTTTAGAATGGTTGCACTTTTGTTTTTGCATAATTGGTCTTTTCTTGTCTCCATTGTCGCACTGGCTTGTGAGACTGCCACCGGATAACAACTGATAACCTTGCCATCGAGTGCAGGGCTCTGCACTAAAGCGATCGTCGGGCTCTTTAGCAGTCATAAGCTACAGGAAACATGGGGAATTGCATCTAGGGTATCGTTTCGAGACCTCCAACTACTCTACAACTATTCATTTCGCTCACGAAGACGCCTTCTTCAACTTGAGATATTCCCCATACTTCAAGGTAAACTTTCTGGTGGTATATCGCTTGGCGGTGATCTGCTTTCGAAGATCCTCGTCCACCACTCCCCTGTATCCCCCTTTCCAACACGCCGAGTCGATCGCCTCGACCTTGGTCCAGCCATGCTCGACAGCAATCTCAGGAAGGTAGGTGGCGGATATAGGATCCGACGGCGGGATGAGCGCGGGCTCGGGATGAGAGGGGTCAGGCTTGCAGTATTCTGGAAGGAAGATTCGGATGCCGTGTTCACCCACGGTCCAGTCGGCGTAGTCTTTGCAGTCTTCAAAAGGACTCAGGAAAGAAACCCTATCATGACACACCATTGAGCGGGGGGTTGGGCGCTAGGGGTCCTGCAATAGCTTACGTGCACTCGATCAAGGGCAGCTCTTCGGGTGTGATTGGCCCCCATCGTGGGTCTTTCGAACCGCTGATGACCGCCCACTTGGCGAGACCCTCCTTCAACTCGTAAGGCTCAAAGGTCCCCATGCACCCCCTGAGCGTCCAATCCTCGCCATTTGCATCAAAGAGTTTGTATTTGACGAATAGTGCGCTATGAGGGCGCACACCTGTCAACGAGAAACCAGCCAGAACCGGTGATGCTCGTACCTCTTGTGACCGGCGGAGGGAATAGAGCCCTTGGGCTCTACATCACCCCTCCAACCAGACTGAACTTGGGCTGTGAGAATGTCGAGGACGTAGCAGACCTCTGCAGCAGATGGGGCCGGAATGTCGTCTACCGGAATAGCCATGTCGTCTGTTGGGCACTGTCAAGCTTTGGCAAGCAGACGAGTAGAACGGGATGGGCTCAGTACGTTCCAGGAGAGGCAGTCAGGTGTCCTACACCCTGATCAACTCTTATCGCGTCAAACACGACAGGCTGAACCTCCTGCTCGTGTGTGGGCAGACCGAGCTCAGTCGGAATATGTATCCGACATCGGGCTAGACCGTCGCTGCCCCTCGAGGACGAGTCTTGCCCAGTTCGTCAGAGTGGTGTTTCTGAAAAATCAGCAACATCTCGGTGTCGAGGACCGAGTCACTTGGTTGACAGCTTGGCTTCAGAATGGCCTCGTATGGCACTGTTAGTCAGCAGCAAGAAACCTCGAGCCCAGCTCTCGAAGACGAGGAGTCTGCTCCTCTGCTCGCCAAGCCTTCGGACGAGCATGGAGGGGTCAGGGAGACTCCGCCTTTTCGGGAGATCGCCTTTCTCTGCTTTGGTCTGTGGATGAGGTGCGTCTGCATGCACTAGACCCAGAGCTCTCTGACTGTTGTTGTGCAGCATGTTCACGTCGGCCGTCTCGGCTACGGTGATCACCAATCTTCAGCTCACTATAGGATCGTATTTTGAGGCTGGAGACCTCGTCTCATGGCTGGGTGCGGGGTATCTCCTGGGCCTGGCAGGCTTGACTCCCTTGTACGGCAAGGTGGCGCAGATAATGGGGAGGAGGGAAGCCATGATCGTAGCATTCGTTCTATTTTTCGGTAAGGATCTCGCCAGGCTCAAATCTAGGTCCTGCGACTGACTCCTCGACTGACTCCTCGGATTAGCTGGAACGTGTCTCTGTGCTGCAGCGCCCAGCATGGGGTTCCTCATCTTTGCGAGGATCGTCGCGGGATGTGGCGGAGGGGGCCTTCTTACCCTCACGGCCGTAGTCATCTCGGATACAGTCTCGGTGAAGGATCGAGGAGTGTTTCAGGGCTATGTAAACCTGGTCTGGGCAACCGGGAGTGCGGTACGCCAACCGCCTCTATCGTGAGTCAGATTACTGATCTCCAACCTCAGCTGGGAGCACTCGCAGGCGGCTGGGTCGCAGACGCCTTTGGATGGAGGTAGGCTGTCCCTGCCACACGAATCGTGCACCTCTGATTCTGCTCGATAGGTGGGCATTTTGGATGCAGCTTCCTCCCCTGGCTCTAGCCTTTGCCCTAATCCTATGGAAAGTTCATCCGCCGAAGCGGGAGATAGAGCAGACCTTGTGGCAACAGTTGGGTCGGATCGACTGGCTTGGCTTTATAATCCTTTTGATCTCCGTACGATTGTCAACACTGCCAGTCAATCGTAGCTGACAGAGTCCCTACAGATCAGTACCCTCCTCGTGTCATGCTCGCTCTACACCTATACCCTACCTGACCATCACCCCCTCACCGTCCCTCTCTTCATCACATTCATCCTGACCCTTCCAGCGCTCTACCTCGTCGAGCACAAATGCGCATCGGAACCCATCATCCCCATCGCGCTCATCAAGCAGCGGACTCCCGCATTCATTCTCGTGTCGACGGTCTTGCTGTCGATGAACGTCTTCGCCAGGTTTTTCATGTGTCCAATCTATATCCATGTGGTCAAAGGGTATGGCGGGAGGGACACTGGACTGCTTCTGCTGCCGTCGTCATTGACTTTGGCTATGGGGGCTGTGTTTGGCGGATAGTAAGCCCGCTGCTCTCGTTTCATATTGGGTTAACTGACAGATGTCCTACCAGCTACATGCGCAAGACGGGAAAATACAAATCCTTCAGCGTCTGGATGTCGCTGGTACCTGTACTCTGCTCAGCATCATTCCTCTTCTGGGGTTTGAACGCCAATCCGCACAGAATATGGGCCGAGCTCGCTATCGCGTCCTTCGCAGGTGGTATCATCGGTGAGCTCAATCTTAAGCCATCACATGCGGCTGATATGCGTTTCTTTTCTACCACCCAGTGACAAACGTTCTCACTGCTTTGGTCGCTTCTGTGCCGCACTCTGAAATGGCGGTGGCCACCTCTGTCCTGTATCTCGGTCGGGCGGTCGGTCAAGTCCTTGGTGCAAGTCTGTCGGCGGGTCTGCAGCAGATCGTGCTCGGTGCACAGGTCCGAAAGCGGTTCCCAGGCGAGACAGAGGTGAGGATACACCTTCGTGCCAGTTACTCTGGCCAATGTGCTCATCTACGTCGTTGCAGCTTGCATCGTTGATTATCAAGTCACCCGAACAGATAATCCCCAAGCTGGCTCGGGGACAAAAGCTGGACGCACTGGCCGCCTATTACGCCTCGCTCCAATCCGTGTTCTTTGCAATGCTGATAACTGGAAGTCTCATCACTCTATCGTTTTGCTGTGTCAAGGCTTATCGATTGGGACCGAAGTAGGATTGTTTGCATTCAAGTGATCGTGTAGAAGAGCTCGCGAGCTCATAGAACGGATTAGAGGGTCGTTGCAGTGACCGACGAGGGATTGGATACTCGAAGTCTCTGTTGATGCATTGACAATCATATCTCATTGCATGGAACCCATGTTGCAAACGACGAACAACTCGAAAACGGGGGAAGCCAATAATAATGACGTCGTCAGTCTCCACTGGGGAGGTTCGCGTTGCTGCATGTCAAACCACCGCTTGACTATTCTATTCCCGTTGACATGTCATGAAGACACGGCTCATCAGCCAGCTTGGCCGTGCATGCGTGCCACAGTCTCTTCAGCAGGGTCGGGTGGCTCCTCGACTTACTTGGATTGTGTACGGCGAAAGCCAAGCAGGCTTTGCGGGCAAGTCTCGGCCCTTTGCTACTTCCACATCTCGGGGCCAACCTAGCCCATCGCCCGTCGGGCACCAAGAACAAGGAGCTCGACCGGTCAAAGGGGCGTTGGATATCTCCCACTCTCAGTTTCTAGCACATGCGTCCCCGTCATCCGACTTCAATCCCTCTCAACACCCAAGTGCTGGCCTGGATACCTCGTCACCATGGCTAGGCAAGCTCGAACCCACCACGTCACACCTCTTCAAGCTGATCCTGCCTCTCCCAACGTCCGCCGGCGGCTTCTCAAAGACCCCACCCAGCTCACACACACCCCAGCCCACCGCTTTCCTTCTACATCCTTCTCAGCCACTGTCCCATCTGGCACGGTTGATCACAGGGTCCTTACCGCCCCCGCAACGAAACGCAGACATCACATTCCGTGCTATGACTGGCCCAGAATCCGACCTCGACACCCACTTGCGGAATGCTGAAGAAAATGAGGAAGGTACCGAAGCTAATGAGAGAGATGATGGCGGCCCTTTGCTTGCGGAGAGGCGTAAAGATAGAGGAAGGCTGCAGGAGGTATCATGGTCCATTTCGACCGACTTGAGCGACTTCATCAAGCAAGCATGCTCGAATGAGCGCTTCAAGATCGTTATCAATCCTGATCCAGACGGACCCCGCGAAGATGCACTAGTATTGGACGTGCAGATCCCCAGTTTTGCCAGCAGGACAACATATCTCAGAAAGACGCTGTTGAGGTTGACCAAGGATCTCGACCGCATGACCAAGCAGAAGAAAGAGTGAGTATCTTGGTAACACCCCAGTAACTCGCTTAGTGAGCTTACGAGCCAGGATCGATCTCACTGCCCACAAAGGCGCACAACGACTGGCTGTGTTTGCGCTTAGCGTTGGGGCAGCATACTGGGTGGCGGTGATCCGCTGGAGTGAGTGTGGTTCCTCATCTCTGATCACTGTTCAATCGAGGCTAAGATGTCTCTAGCCTTCTTCACCGATGCCGGCTGGGATGTGATGGAGCCAGTGACATGGTCTGTGGGCTTTGGCTCGCTGCTCGCTTCAGTGGCGTTTCTGGCATATCATAATCGCGAAGTCTCGTACTCGTCCTTGCTTGACCTAAGCGTCACGGCCCGTCAACGGCGGTTGTACGACCAACACGGCCTAGACATCGAGAGATGGACTGAGATGGGTAGGTTATCGATACTGTGATGTGAGGGTGCTGATCATTCCGGAACAGTATCAGAGGCCAAGACGATCCGTAAGGAGATCGCGCGGATTGCAAAAGACTATGACATTGAGTGGAAAGGCGAGCTGGAAACTCTTGCCAACCATGCGGAGGTTCCAAGGGCTTCCTCAAGCATTTACCAACAGCGCAAGAATATGGCTCAGTCTCCGTCGATAGCTAGCCATTCTCAGCAAGAGGAACACTCCCCACGCGACAAGCTCGATATTGACAAGACCATAGACGAGGCTAGCCAGCTAGCCAGCGAGAGCGAGGAGGCCAAGGAGAAGGAGAAGGCTGCGGAGCGCAAGGGGGAAGAGGAAGGCAAAAGAGGGGAGGAAGGGGAGGGAGGAAGGGATAGGATGGAGAGCGTGGAGCGGGGACGGGATAAGGGGATACAATTGGCCGAGAAGGGGATTTCAGGAGCATAGGACGGTGCCATCCTTGAGCGTGGCGGGCTTCCCCGTCCGAGGTTCCCAACTTGACCAGCTGGGTGCCGTTCAGACAGTCGTCGGCAGACCCAGCAGAAGTAGTCCTCCCCATTCTTTCTCATCGATAGGCGGATCGCACACACACACACAGCCAGAGGAAGGACGATACACGTATGACAACTTGCATGAAGTCTGTTACACCTGCAGAGCCACAGTTTAAATGGGTGACCCGTTAGCGAGGCGCGTTGGCAGTGTCCTCACCGTCTCATTGTGATTCTCTCTTCCTTCTTCCTCCTCGTTCTATCTCCCTCTCTCACCTCTCTCACCTCTCTCACCTCTCTCACCTCTCTCACCTCTCTCACTCTTCACGCCATCACCTTGGTGGTGTAGCGGAGGAGTAGAGCGAACGATCGGCCTCAACGAGCATGTTCAAGCGACTGCCGACTTTGAAATCTCTGCCCCAGGCCATCGGGTTGCCATTTCTCTCCACACAAGAAGACGCTCAGCTCAAGTTCAAGTCTGGAGAAAACGGCATCAAGCGACTGTATTCGGACGAGGTATGTCGCTTTCTACCTTGGGCCTGTATTCCTTGGCTGACTTGTGGCAGATCATTCCGCTGGGCGACGTGACATATTGGGCGCAATGGTACACCGTCTTCAACTCGACCCCCGACGTTTACTCCCTCCTCTCGGTCCAGGATAGTAAGTTCTTGAGACGACCGCGACCTTTGCAGGGAGGACTTTCTTCGTAGCGTTGGGAGAATTTCCAGAACGACGCTGATATTGTACAGTCCGCCAAGCGCTGACGGTGCAACCGACAAATCTCGGCAATCTCATCCTGCACCTGTCGCATCATCTCTTCACCCTCCTTCCTTCCCCGTCATTTCCCACCTCGGCTTTGTCAGTATCAGGCCAAGACCCGACTCGCGAAGCCCTCAACTGCTTGAGAGTGCTGGGACGGGTATTGGTGGTGGTCTACGAGGCCGAGTCAGATCCGCATGAACAGGGTGAAGGAGAACAGACGTTTGGGACACGGTGGTTGTGGTCCAGACAACCTATCGAAGTTTCTCCCAATGGGTCGATTGGAAAGGCTGTAAACGGGGAGCCAGATGGTACAGCAGCTGGAGAAGGCGAGGTTGAGATGGACGAGGGCAAGTCGGAGCAGCAATTCACGATCGAGGACGATTCAGACGACGAGAATGCTGTCGACGCTGGAGCAAGAGCATTCAAGGCGAGTGTCGGCAATCCTCCCAAAGACACTGGATCTCACTTGCCTCCTTCGCCCATCGCCGACCCACTGTCGCAGAGCGAACCGCTACCAACATCGGAGCAAGACGGCCAGACGGAAGAAGAGGAGAACACCATGCCGTGTCTGGTGGATCGTTTGTTCAGCTGCACAATCGATCTCCTCTTCTGTGCCGGCTTCACAGTGCCCGTAAGCGTGCAGAGCGCGGATGACGATGAGAAAATCAATGTGAGTGATGCGCTTTCCCATTTCTGGTTGGAATGCTGACAATGGAAGTATGTCATCTGGGAGAAGGGTGTCGGGAGTACAGTCAGTGTAGGCAGCTCAGCCGAGCTGGACCGCAATAAGACCGAGGTTCTCCGTGCGTGCTGTCAAGTGACACAGTCTCTCGCAGTACTAATGTCACGAATAGGTTTCCTAATTGTGCTTCTCTCGACGACCATCTACACTCCGCCTCATGCTCTCGCCACTACTCCGAACCCGCCATTAGAGCACCTGACCCTATCACTAGAAAGGCGCCTCGTCCTCTCCCTACTCTGCTCGCTTCTCAATACAGCGCTCACCCCTGGGTGGTCCTCGGCCGGTGTTGCTGGTCACCTGCCATACCACCATCTCATATCAAAAGCCGCCGAGGAACGGCGGACATTAATTCGCGATTGCCTTATGGTCCTTCTCATTGCGCTCGACCATCGCAGGGAAGTGGACGGTGTTATGGGCGAAAGGGACGAGAATGCGTTCAGATATTTTGTGTCCAAATTGGTGAGTTTCGGTATGTGTGCCGCGTGATTGATAGGTAGCATCGAAGAGAAGATTTCGCATTCATCCTTACCGGGATTATGGGCATATTGGAGGAACAGGTTGCTGTGCAGAACAACTACCTTCCAGGCAGCAAAAAGCCCATCCCGTATCTCCTCGAAACGTGTGAGCATCTTTGAATCAGCTGCTGGCATGCAGCTGACCCCCCAGATATGCTTCTGTGGCGGATGGTAGATCTCAATAAACGATTTCGCACCTACTTGTTCGAGAGCGGCAAGATCACCGATATCGTCGGTCATGTCCTCTTGACCTGTCTTGAATTGAAGGATGATCCGGGTATGTTGTCTCAAGAGATAAAAGAACAGCAGGGAATCGCTGATCTTGCAGCTCATCATGGTTTACTTCGCATGCTGTCGTATCTTCTTCAGACCCTATCGGCGGATCAAGGCTTCGCTGAAGCACTCAATCAGTCCATGCGGCTGACTGTGCCTGCCAAATGGGCAGTGGCAGGGTCTGTAGCTGACTTTATGATCGTTGTACGAACTACTCTGTCGGCTCTGCCACCTTGTCTGACACCTTGCAGTCCATCTACTCGATTGCCACAACGCCAGGGCTCAATCCCCTCTTTCCAGCTTTGACCATCAGTATCGCCAACGTAGCACCATTTTTACGTAACGTGGGAGTTCAGGCTTCCACACGACTGCTCCAGCTGTTCAAGGCGTTCTCGGCCCCGAACTTCCTCCTTGCGGATGAAGGGCATCCTCGGCTGGTGTACTACTTGTTGGAGACTTTTAACTCGATCCTTTACTTCCAGTTGAATGGTATGTGCCTACCATTATAAATTTGCTCACGACATGCAGAAAACCCCAATCTGGTCTATGCCATTCTGCGGTCACATCAGGACTTTCAGACTCTCGCAACCTTCACCCTTGTTTCCGGTCTTCGGGAGATCCAGCGACGCAAAGCCATCCGAGCTCAAGGTGGGTCTTAACAGAAGCGGGACTTCCCTAATCATGTACAGAAGCAGCAAAGAAAGAAGACACGACAGGCATCAAGCGCACGGAGTCTGAGCTAGACATGCTGGCTGAGAAGGCTGCTTTGCTGGGACGTGCAACGGATGACTATGAGCTTCCATCGTCTCCGACAGAGGAGCAAAAGCAATCCACGGACGGGCATCCAGCTCCGCAACCCCTAACTTTGCCTGGCGACCTTCCCAATGGCACCGACGCCTTGAGCCTATCCTCACCTGTTGTCGAGCAATCTGAACTCGATATCAAGCCAAAGGCAATGAGCGAGAAGGCGCGGGGCAAGATGCGCGCTACCGAGAGTGTCTCGTCACTCCGTAGCGCCACCAGCGAGGCAGAGGTGCCAGACGACGAATTGATGAAGGTCGCATATGCTGGTGTCGGACCGAACGGATATGTCCCTACACAGGAATGGGTGTCGAGCTGGCAAAAAGGGCAAGTCCTAGCTGTGCCCGATCCTCGCGTGATGACTGACGAGACGCTAGTTTGCCGTTAGATCCTGTTCTCGTAGCCATCTCGGAACTGTTACCGAAGATACAGGATTCTACCCCTAGAGGAGGCGCTCCCTCGTCCAAAGTGTTCAACGTGCTCAAGGGAGCATCGCTGGCCGACGTATTGCCGCCACCTCAGGCTGTTCTCCCCCGACGCTTCCAGGTATGTTACCATAGCTCTTGACAGAGTGATTTCTTTCCCGAGCTGTATGATGTGATCCAAGTCGTGGTGCTGATCGCATTGCTAGTGGTCGCCTGCATCGGCGCTTTGGCTCACCTCGCTTCTCTGGGGTGACATCTACGTGGCGGGCTTGACGAGCGTCGGCATGTGGCGTGATACCACAGTCAGACTCTTTGGTGTCAAACAGGCGCCCGCGAAAGCACGCACGGCACAGGTCGGGCGTGTGCTCAAGTTGATCGGGGTGGTATGACGATCGCACCAGACGGCGCTCGGGATAATGTAAGGGTGAAGTGGAGGGTCGGGGTCAGGGTCATGATACAGGGTCTGCTCGTTTACGACATGCACCTGTGGATTGTCGAACCATTGACATGGTTCGGAATTCATGACTGAGGTTGGTCATATATGTGTCAACGAAGAGACTCTTTGCCCGGACAGTCGGCATGTTGGTCAGAGGATCGGGAATCATAAGCTCGACACGGCATAAGATCAACACAATCTCCTGGTTCTCGCGTGGTGCAAGGTCTCAAGTCGTGTCATTCTATCCCGTAGAGCAGCGAGGTAGCAGCCAAACTACCGAATTCCAATCGGTTGTTTAAATGGGGGTGGCACGCTCGTTGCCGAGATACGACACCGTGACCGTTCTTCCTTGCAATCCTTGGACCTTGACTACCTGCGTATCGCCGGGCACGACGTCCAGCTTCAGACAAACATCAGCCTGTGTCGAGCTGAGAGTAAGGGAGAAGTTGACGCTACCAATGGGGTGCGGAGCACAGGGAAGGCGCCGAGCGACAGGAGGGACAGAGTTAAAGGAGCATGGAGAAAGTACGAGGCCCAGGATGACTCACTGCATTGTCTGACCATTTGACGTTGGCATCGTCGTCCTGGAGCACATCAAGCCAGACGCATTTCACCGGTTTGTCGACACTGACGTGGACCTCGTCGCCTTGGACGTGCACCTTGAGGCCCGGTTCTGGCAGGTCGAGGAACTTGTACGGCTCTGGCCAGTTGGCGTAGCGGGCCACCACGGTCCCGTTTTGGTCCAGCAGGAGCGCCTGCACGACGATGGTGCCGCTCGGCGCCGTCTTGTCATTTGCTTGCTCGAGCGGCAGAGCAGGACATGCCCCGCTCCACAACTCCGTCGACCGGTTCTCTCCGAGCGTCACTTGGTGATCGAACACCGTCGCTGTCCAGGACGAATACAGGTCCACAGCGCGGATGACGGCACGCAGAGTTATCGTGCCGACAGACGTTGCGGCCCAAGCCTCAAGCGTTACTTGGCGGGACTGGAACGCGCCGTATTCGTAGAACGAGCGCGGACGGTCGTTTTCCCGGTTCTTGGTGACCGTCCGCCGCAGACCAAGGGACACGGGTGCCAATGCGCGTTTAATTAAGTAGTAGGCGGGTTTGGGACGGAACTGCACAACGGAGTGCACTTAGTCTGAGAGGTACGACGACGACATGGCAGTGATGCACGCACAAAGTAGTCGATAATCGCCCATGACGATACTGGCCAGCAGTCGTTGAGCTGCCACACCAATGTGCCCGCACACTGGGCAAGAGACAAGAAACATTGTCAGTAACCTGCAGGAGTCCGAGTGTCAGAGGGCAAGAACACGTACGGATTCTTTGCCTGGCCCTTTGAAACCACGCCGCCAATCTACATATGCCTGTCCGACTCCTTCGCTCTGCATCAATCGAGTCAAGTATGCGTATCTGCCAATTTGCCACTCATCAGTGTCAAGCTAAGATTGGGGGTCCGGGTGCGTCGATGCTCGTGTCCAAAAACGGACTAGGAAGGGAATTCGGCCTGACAGGGAACGCACGATTCAAGATCCGCTGTGATACGAAAGTTCTCATTCATGCAGATTGCGAGTCGGCGTTCGTGTGACCCCGCCTTGTTGTGCTGCTGCATCAATTTGCTCTGGGGGTGTGCTTGGCTCTTGTCCCCGTCAAGCCAAAAGTTGATCGTCTTGAGAGAGGGCAACGATGGCAGACCAAATTCCCTAAATTGCACAGCGCTAGTCAACGTTCCGCCGCTCTGAGAAACGGTCAACGAAGAAGCGGCGTACGAGACAAAACGACCGCCCATGATATCGTAATCCTGGTAAGGCTTCTCTTTGCCACCCCAGATCTCCCACTGATGCTACATGACTGATCAGCTTGTCCCACTCCCCGATGACATTACACAGACGTACCACATCTCCGACCGTCGGATCTGCAGTGTCCCAGCCTTTGCCTCCATACGGGGAACCACGCCAGTAAGGCACTTCGGGGCCAGTGAGACGTCCAACGACTTCCGGCAACAGATGCTCGTAGATCTTGCGCGCGGGAAGTGGATCGCCACTCTGCTTGATGTCCCACTGAAGGACCATCTGATCTATTGTGAATTACTACAACGTCCCAACGCGCAAAACAGCAACAACGCACAGTCCTCATTGTTGCCGCAGAAGATGGCGAGGGAGGGATGGTGTCGCAATCGGGCAACATTGTATTCTGCTTCGGTCTTGACAGACTCCAGAAATTCTGGAAACACTGGGTAGACCCCGCACGCAAACATGACTAAAGAAATGATCAATCAAGATAGCTATGGGGGTCACGCACAATCCTGCCAGACTAGAAGACCCAGTTCGTCGCAGAGATCGTAAAAGACGTCGGGTTCATATACGCCGCCGCCCCAGATCCGGACCATGTTCTGGTTTCCTTGCACCTGGTCTCTTCAGCCCACCCGCAAACGCGCATGGAAATCCGATTCTAGCTCACCATCAATTCCAGCCACTTCCGGTACCGTTCCTGTGTGCCAGTAGGAAGGAGGTTGTCTATTGGGATCCAGTTACTTCCTACATGAGGGCTCAGCCTTTCACTATGCTCGATCATTAGACATCGAGGAAACGGGCTGCCGTGTGTACGCACCTCCGCAGAAGATGCGCTTATTGTTGACCTGGAAGCAGAACGAGGTGCCTTCTTCTCCCTCGACAGGCTCTTGGATGAGCATGGTCCGCCTGAACCCGATTCGTCGGGACAGTGAGTCAATCGTCGTCCCGTCCTGAAAGCCGTTGGTTGACGCATCCCGCAGCGAGGCTCACCTGACCGAAGAGTTCGACCTTGACGGTGTAAAGAGGCTGTGCGCCATGTCCGACAGGCCACCATAGCTCAACCTCCTCGCCCAGGTCCCACTCGATGTTCTTTGCAAGCTTGGATTCTCGGACTGCCTTGCCATTCGCATCAAGGAGCGTCACCCTGCCTGTCTTGGCGTGACCTTGCAGGTCTACATCGACAACGAGGCTTCTTTGCAGATCTCGGCCCACTCGCGCGTGTGTCACCATTTGGTGGATACGAGACTCGTACAGGCGGAGATGGACCGGACGATCGGGCCCCATGCACAGGAGCTCGGGCCCCCAATCCCACCTGAAGTGGTACTGCGATTTGCGAATGCCCATTCGAGCACGATTGCCCAGATTGCATGACCCGCCGCGGAACTGCCCTGTCAGTCTTTACACTTGTAGACCGGCAGGGCTGAGATAGAAAATCAAAACGATTATGCCAGGTAGAGATGTGGTCATTTCGCCAACCCTATCGACAAAAAGCAACTCACCGGTCCGTACTGTTCACCCAGAGCGTTCGCGATGGGCTCAGGGGGTCGGAAGATAATGATCAGCTCGTTGGCAGTTTTCAAGCTCGACACCGGGACTTCAACCTATCTCATCAGTCATATCTGTTGATTCAACTTGCATATGGAGAGATACCTTGTGTGCCAGAAAGTGATTATCCGCCTCGAGGATGGCTTCGCCGTTCTACTTGATCAGCACTCCATCCCTCTCTCTGCAATGGGAGTAAAAATGACGTACAAGAAAGACAGTCGCAAAGGTATCGAGACCTTCAAACTCTAGTTCCACCTTGTCTAGGCTTTTCAATTGCGCAGCGTCGACCTCGATGTTACTCTTGAATACCCATGTCTTCTTGGAGACCCCTACGCACGCTCAGTCGTGAGAACACCAAGCATCGCCGCACCTATCGACGGGCCCGGATGTAAGAAGAGACGTACATTGCACTTCATGTTCGGCTCTGCCTTTGTTCCAATCTGGGATACGTCCCGCTGCCCGCAGCTCGAGGTGGATTTCGGTCGGGAACTGGGTGCATGGTACCCATGCCGCCACTGTGAGGTCTGGCGCCGGCGAGCCAGGTTCGTAAGCTGGGCACTGAGCATATTGCCACTGCATTGGCTGTATGAGCTGCAACGACATTGCGTTGCACGAATGAAGCACAAAGAGCAAGAGAGAGAGAGAGAGATAGAGACGGGAACCCCCCCGAAGTCATAATAGGTCATTGGAGTACTCGAGGAATGTCCAGAGTGGGGGAGTCAAAGTGGGGGAGGACAAACAGCCTCGGCGCGGAATTCAACGGCACAACGCATTTGGCTCATTCACCTCTGTTGGGACCGCTGCAGCCCATATGAGAGCAACAGCGTATCCCCACTCGGCTGTGGCTGTGTGCAGCTGGACGAAAAATGATTAGTGGCGCTCCTGTGAGACAAACTCTTGGAGTACAATCCACCGTCGCGCCGGCAGATTTGAGCAAGACAGAGCAGAGTCCAGCCTAACATGTCACATACGGATACACAACCCCTCTTTACGTGTATGACTCTGAAATGGCCCAGCTCAAGCAGCCTGGACTGGCACTGGGACCTTTGGGATCGGTTCAGCTCCCTTGAAACGAGCATAAAAGCCATCTTCGACGAACAGCCGAGCTGACTTTGCGAATTTGATCAAGAACAACGGCAGCATCCAGGTACCCAAGTACGGGAGCGTCGCTGCTCCGGCACCCGTGCGGGAACCGAGAGGGACCACCTTGGGTAATCAGCGGCGACTTGGTTTAGCGGAAGTAGCGAAGCAACTGACCAGGAAGTGAAGAAGAGATCGTTTGTACGGCTTGAGGGGCGTGCTTTTGATCTCTGCGAGGATACTGTAACAATCAGCATATGCATGCAGCCGGTGAAACGAGGTAGTACTTGATAGCCGTGAACTCGGCATCCATGACGGCTGTCTGCGAGGTCTTCCATCCCGGCGTCGAGCAAGCATCTCCAATAGCGTAGTAGTCGCCTTTGAACATTGAGTCTGGGTTGGTCGATTTGACCTACTCCGGATGTCAGCCGCATGGTCGCCCTTGCGCCTTTCACGGCTTCTCGTGTGTCTCCTGGCGATCATGCGAAGCGGACCAGGTAACACACCTTGAGATATTCGTCGACGGCAATCATCTTGCCCATCCCCTGGACAACAGCTCCGCTGTCGGCCTTGTCCACCAGCGTCGAGTTTGCCTTGTTGCCCACGCTGACAAAGACAAAGTCGGCCTCGAGTGTCTTTCCGCTCCCAAGTTTGATCTGCTTCAGGCCCGGTTGCAGACCAAACGAGCCATCCCAATCGCCCGGAGACGAGGGCGACGTGGGGATATCGACGCGGTCGTTCAACACAACGTGGATGTCCAGTCGGGCGAGCTCGTCCTCGAGCACCTTGGACAGCTTCGGGACGTTGTACGGCGCAGAATATGATTGCGCGCTGGCCAGCGTCTCGGCGACAGCGTTGGACGACGGGTTGAGCACCGACGCAAGCGAGTGCACGATGGTGATTTCCGTCTTTGGCCAGAGCTCCCTGATTTCCTATCGAGAGGCGAGGCCGGCGTCAGCGATCTTGGCCTGATCAAGAGGAGGCCGAGGTGAAGGAGCGAAAGACGCCCAGGTGCGTATACGATGGGTGCTGGACTCACCCCAGCAATCTCAAGACCGACAGTTCCGCCTCCGACAATCACGACCTTGGTCGCCTGACTGATCTCCTTTTGCAGCTTGGCCAGCATGTCGTGCGTCTCCTTCTCCGTCGCTCCTTCGGCGGGACGCATGGGAGCCGGTTGAAGAGATCCCGTAGCGAGAATGCATTTCTTTTCCGGTCAGCGCAAGTATCCAAAGTATCCAAAAGCGTTGCACCCTCTCCCGTCCACTCTCTTGGCATGACTTGCCCGTTCGCTCGTCCAGATTGAGAGGAGAAAGGCAGAGTGGCTCACGAAGAACGGAATCTCGGTTGACCCCTCGAAAGGCTTCTCCACTACGACTGACGACTTGCGCAGCTCGACCACCTTGTTTGGCGCTACGACCTGGTGCGGTTTGTCGGCGGGGAAGACGGTGGATGTCTTCAGCGGTGCTGTCACGCGCTTTTCCCATCCTGCAAGAGGTGGTGTTCAGCGTGATTCGTGGGCTGCTCCTGCAGGCTGGAGCCTGCAAGGTATCCGATGACTGATTACTCCCATCCTACTCTGAGTAGCGCTAGCTCGTGCACCCTATGATAGCACAGTAGTCCCCGATGAGATTGCACGGAAGAGAGAACGTGTGGAGTGCCAGACATACCAGGGACGACGGCGGCTCGCAATGAGGCGATAGGCCAGTACGCATAGTCGACACTGTCGACCAGGAGGATACGGTATCCGTCTGGAATAGTCGGCACGAGGGCATTTGCGAGCGATTGGCCGGCCACGGATCCTGGATGGGCAAGAAACGGGCATCAGCATGGTGTCGTAGCTGCTGACCCTCATCCACGCTCTGTGATTGACGACTGCCCAGTAGTGTGAACCAAATGGGACAGAGACGGTGACTGACCGCCGACGATCACGATGTTCTGGTGTTCATTGGCCATGACGTGCAGTGCAGCTTGTGAGACTATGTAGGTGCCCAGATGATGAGACTATGTGGGTTTCCAGGAGACCTGGAGATTGACAAGCACGTACAAAGGATACAAAGGGGGAAAGGAAACTCAGCGTCCACCCAGTGTCATAGGCGAACAGATATATATATGTATGTCTTTTGGTCACGATCGTCGTTATCCTCTGGTCAGAGGAGAGCATCGCTGCATGGGGTAGCATCTGGGTTCACGCACTCGTACACGTTGCGGCAAATATGTCAGTAACGTTAAGCTCGGAGCTGACTCATTCCAGCCGTGGGTTACAAAGCACCCTGGCACCTCATCAGTCAGCTTGTCACCGTCGGCTTCGCAAGGCATACATAAACACTTTGCAAACACGATAGTGTCGTCAGGCCTCTGCATGAGTGATCATACGCATTTATACAGCACAGTGCTAGTGTGCGTTGCTAGTCACTCCCAAAGTCCACGGGAAACAACAGGACTGAAAGGCTGGAACGGGGTATATAGATAGATATATAGATATATATATCGTGCGCTGGAACATAGATCATCCACCTCACATCGTCTCCGGCCCGGCTCACGGCTGAGCGAGGTACTGCCCCGCTACCTGCGCGTTGGTGTACAGGCTGGATCGTCGTTGAGACGCTGCGATCGACTGGTCGGTGTTGGATCTGCTTCATCAACCACTGCTGCATGTGATAGCTCATGACTCACCTTGGCAGCGGCGCAAGCGACTCTTGCCATGGTTCCAAGCAGCTGATGGGCACGACTCCCCGTGCTTGGTTCTGATCTTCACACAAACTCCAGCCATCGTCGTACAGAGTGTGCAGGTACAATTGTTGTCCCGGCACAATCGCTGGGTAACAAGTCAGCCTGCTGGCTTTCGCTCGTTCATGATAAATACTCACCCAGCTCGTCCTCGAGACTGCGCACAAAGCCGACCTTGACGCGGACCATCATCCCATCCCGGAGTCTGAGATCCACCCCGGCAGGTGGAACAACCTCCATAGGCCCTGCGACCGGCGGTGGGTAGGCTGGGTACTCTTCTGCTCCATATGGAGGGTATGCCTGCTCGGCCCCATAGGCACCATAGGCAGCTTGGGGTGCATGATTCTCGGCATACGTCAGAGGTTCCGACTGCCCGTACGTCGCATCATAGCCAGAATGGTACGGCTCGGCGGAATCGGTCATGGTCATGGGGTAAGACTGCTCACGTCAGCTGGCCATTCGGATTTGGATGGAGCGAGACTGGACTGACTGCAGCAGGCTTTTCGTACGGTTCGTCGACCGCTGCTGGCCAAGGTTCAAACAGCGAACTGCGGTTGGCCGTTCGCCGCGCGCGAGAACGGCGCCGCATGGATCGAGTGACGATCATCGCAACGATGCACAGGGCGACAACTCCGCCAATGATGATGCCGATGAACTGCAGTGCTGATCAGTGACCGACGCTACGGCATCCACTGGGGAGAAACTAACGGCGCCAAGGGGAAGACCCGTGTTTGCGACCCCACCCTTGCCTGACGATGCGGCGGCCGAAGCGGACGCAGATTGAGAGCTGCTAGATCTCGTTGAGGCACTGACATTGGTCACAAGGCCGGGCAGTGACTGAGATATGCGCTGCGATGTGACTGTCACTGTCTCTGTTGACGTGCTCCGTGTCGATGTGGTTGTCGACGAGGGGATTGAGGACGGTGAGGTCGAGGTCGAGGTCGACGAGGGAATGATGGAGGTGGTCGAGCTTGAAGAGCTGGATAGGGCGACGAGTGTGCTCGTACTTGGAGGAACGACAGACACAGGTGTGGAAGTGATGACAACGCTGGGCGACACAGTCGTACCTATGCACTGATCAGCCTGCAGGTCTCAATGGCGAGTGTGATAGGACGAACTCTGACTTGGTTCCACGATCACCGTCGAGCTGGTGGTGGAGGGGAGCTCCACTGCACTGCTACTCGGCACCACGGCCACAGTCGAAACGGCGACGGAAGAGACTGGCTCTACCACAACGGCACTTGACGACGATGTCACGGGTAGCGCCATGGTGGATGTGTCTGTTGGGTCGTTGAACGGCAGACCGCCGATGATGTTCGTGATGTCGGGCATGACGAGTGGGTCAGATTCGTCGAGGCATACAATGGAACGAGAGAAGATGCAATAACACGCAGTAGTGTCAGCGATGATGCAAGTTGATGTGGTCGCAGCAGGACCATCACAGACTTACGGGATACACGAACTTGTCGCTGGTGACACTAGGGATTGCGTCAAAGGATGACTAGGGAAGGTTGAAACAAAGGATGAGAGGGAGGCGCCGGGGCAGCAGAGGCGAAGTGTACCCGGGTTGCGAGGTAGGGCAGCAAGGATACAAGATCCAAGGGAAGGCCAAGGGCTAGCAGATCACGGGGGCGAGGGAGGCTGTCCAAGGGGGGGGCCGGTCGTCAAGCCACGGAAGCGGGGACTTGGGATGGTACCTGTGAGATGCGTCCAGCTGTGGAGACTGCTCCAGCTCTGGCTACAGTGAGTGTCGTAGAGAGAGTGTGTGTACAGAGATGGTATAGTAGAACGACAAGTTCTGTCGATCTTTTGGCTGCAGAAAATCATGTAAACAACTCGCCGAAACCCTGAAACACGTCGGGGGATGTGACACGCGGGGGGTACCGGTGGCGGGAATCGGCAACCGTGGGAGAGTGAGTTGTCATTGTATAGAGGGTGCAGTCACGACCGCCATCCCACCCACCCAGCCCATCGAGCCTTGTGCCCTCCCCAATCCCCCATCGCTTCGCTAGGGATACGGACGACCGTCCATGCTCCATCCGAGTCTGCCAGCCATGTATCGAGAAACAGCGTAAGCTGGGGTGAATGAGCTCAGCTCCGTCTCACACAGGCATCCGTCTTTGGGCTGCGACTCACCACATCTGCACTGCGCAATTCAACAACCACCCATGCGACGGTACGCCCTCCCCGCGGACAGTAGTGCGCAAGAGTGTCGACCAAGGGCTGCACGAGGCTTTCGTTGTAGATACAGTCGACTGCGAGCACGAGGTCGTAGACGTCCCCGCCGGCGAGGGATATCGCCGGAACTTGGAAATTGGGCCGCTGTCGAACCTGTTGGCGTTGTCGGTTTTGGGAGACGGCGTTCCAGTCTACCTCCTCTAAGCGGACCACTCCAGGTTGATCGCTCTTGCGAGTTTGATCATGTACAAGCTTGTGCCCGGCCCGGGTCTGGATGTCTTTCGCCTCTGCAGGTGAGGGTCCTGGATCGACGTCTATCCCGTTCAGCGCTAAATTACGCTCGACAAGCTTGAGGTTCTCCAACTGATCACTGACAGTGTACTGGTTGCACAGTCGCGAGAGCAGTATGGCGAGCAGACCTGTGCCGGCGCCTAACTCGAGGATGCGTGCTTTGCGCAGGTTCGTTGGGTCCATGAGGGGCAGATGAGGAGAGTCGGGTGGATGTTGTTGTTGAGCCAGAATGTTATGTGCGAGATGATATGAAGATCGCCAAAGGACACTCCCTGCGCTCATAAGCCAGACCATCCACGCGTCGTGGCACATGGACCCACCCGTATCGCCCTTGCGCGACTTGAGGGCCCCAAGGTCCTGTTGCACTTTTACAGATACGAGGGCTCCGCTGTCCCCGCTGGCCTTTGGGGATCTGGCCGCCGTCTTACGCCCCCGACCCGAGGGCTTGAAACTCTGACTGGAAGCCATGGCAGCCTTTGGAGATAGGTCAAGCTCGATCTCGAGCACGGCTTTCGTGGAGTCCAAGAATCCCAGGCCGCCAGCTTCCGGCTCATCCCTGTTGGAAGTGGATGCCAGACTCATATATAGCTCCATCACCTATATAAACCTGTCAATCTCCAAACGCTGTGAAGAGACAAGACGTACCTCCTCGTCGGCGTCTTCCACCTGGGTTGTCCCAAGTGGAAAGTTGAACAGACCATTTGGACACGTGAGGCTTGCGTCGCTTCCCTCCACGGTCTCGTCGCCACGAGAGGCCATGACCTCGTCCTCAGCTCATGGTTTTGCAGAGACAAACGTATGCATTGACACATATTTGTACCACCAGCCAAGCCAGTCTACCCAAATAACTGCATTACGTAAGCGTCCAGATAACAACCGCGTGGGACCGAAATCTGCCTCGGCGATGCCGTTGTTGCTATCTGTTGATCTGTCAGTGGTGTCTGAACGTTTTGGCATCTGCTGTCAACACTATTCGCTGCCCTAGGCATGATCCGCACCAACAAGACGCCGCAGGAGCATGGCAACTTGCCGCCAGGAGCGAGGCTGGTGCGCGCGTGCACACGATGCCACGAGCGCAAGATCAAGTGCGATGCGGACCTGCCGCGCTGCCGGTGCTGCATCAAGGGCAACATTACAGAGTGCGACATGAAGGAGTGCGTGCTGTGGACGTACGACCATGTGTCGGAGCTGGAAGAGCGGCTGCACTGGCTCGAAGCGCTCGTGTCGCGCGCGTACGAGGGCGCAGAAAATATACGCGACGTGCAGACCGGAACGAGTCTGACGGGCAAGATGGTCCAGGGTATCCCATCCGAGCCGTTCCCCGAGGAAGTAGGTCTCCTGGGACTCCGTGGACGGGGCTCCTATAGTGAGTTACTTGCATCCTAATCTACCAGTCAATTTCACATGGGAGATGGAATCTGACAGCGGCAGTGGGGAGCATGACGGGCATCACGGTAGGGACGCTAATCGCGTCTGCCGTCAAGCTGTACCAGGAAGACCCGCTTTCCGTGACAATCGTAGAGCCAAACCCGACGAGCCGTCCGACAGCTCGTGCAGCCTATCCACCTAGGGCCTGTATGACCCGCTATGTACTTGCCTACATCGACCAGATCCACCGCTGGTACCCATTCCTCGACCTCCTCCGGCTCGCCGACCACCTCGAAGCGATCTACGACCCACCGATCCACGAGCTCGGTCTGCCGGCGGAGGACAACGCGCGCTTCCAGGTTCTTATTATTGCGGCGTTGATGGCGGAGCCTGCGGCGGACGACCCATGGTCTCGCGAAGAATACTTTGTCTCGGCCGTGGCCTTCTTGCCGTCTGTGGCTTCATCCAGCTCGCTCGACTCGATGAGGGCCATCCTCATGCTGTGCATCTACGGCCTGAGGTCGTGGCATCAGGACGACAGGTACGCCGTCAACGTCTGGCAGCTCATTGGTCATGGCGTGAGGCTGGCAATGGAGACGGGGGTCTCGAGGAACAACTGGAAATGGGGCTTTGACGAAGGGGAGAATGAAGCGAGGCGGAGGGTGTTTTGGTCAGTCGCTTCTGCGTTAGCAGTCAAGTCGTGAGTGCTGATCGTCACGATCATCAGGTGCCTCTACGCTATCGACCGCTATGTGGGCACCGGTACAGGTAGAGTGCTCTCTGTACGTAACGAAGGTGCGCACCGGCTTTGTGGATCGGGGTTCTCGCTTCTGATCTGTCGCAGACTTTGACACCAAGATGCCCCAGATTGTGGACGAGCTCGTGCCGAGCCGTCTTTCCGAATTTCTGCACATTGCACTGCCAAAGATCAACCTGCGCCCCGCGCTGCACCTCTTCACTCAACGCCGACTGTTGGGCGACGTCCTTGGCAGCGTCTACGTGATGTGAGTTGCTGCGCAAACTCGCCAACACGGTTGCTTTGCTGAGTAGCCCAGCCGTACGCGAGAGCGTCATACATTAACGTTGGAAGAGACGTCGGCGCGTGTCTTTCGTATACAGTCGACGCTCGTGGCGTGGGAGCGCGAGGCGTTGACCCTTGCAACCCCAGAGACCATTGAGCGTGATGTGCTCCAGCTGGCGTTCCACCAGGCTACGCTGCTCGTCCACCGTCCAAGTCCGGCATTCCCCTGTCCGCCACCCGAGGTGCTCAACGTCTGCATGGGCGCGTCAAGGGGCACGATCCGTATTCTGGGAGCGGCCGTGGAGCGGGGCACGCTGGAGCATGTCATGGCGGGTTGGGCCGGTTTCAACGAGGTGTTCAGCAGCGGACTGACACTCATGTACTGCTCGTGGTTTGTGCTTTCGTCGCGCCCTCCTCACTCTTCCGCCCTTCCCAGCCTCTGCAGCCGACGCGTACCCACCTTGCCGGCTTGCCGGTCTGCCCGCTTAGATCTAGCCGAGACATCTTGTGATGTTGTTGACGTGTCTCGTGTGACAGGGCCGGACAAGGCTGCAGCAACGCCATCACGCTGGCACCGGAGCACGACACGGATCTGGCGCTGTCGATATCGATCCTCACGCACCTGACCAGCACGCGACACATCACCGAGCGGTACCTCGAGCTGTATCGCAAGGTGGTCGCGGCCTTTTCGCGCATGCTAGGCCCCGCATCCGCCATGAATGCCGATGCGGCCTTTCACCAGCACGGTGGCGCCGACGCGTTTGACCCGTTCACCATTGCCAACGACGGGCTCGGTATCGAGGGCGATCTGTTCGAGGGTCTGCAGCTCGACGAGGACGCCGTCGAGTTTATCAGGAAGCTCATGGACGGCAGTGCCGAGGCCGGCCTCGTCGATGAGTTTGTCTTGTCATAGCGTCCCGCCGCTTGGTCGCCAACCACGACTCGTCCGAGTCGGCGTTGGTTTCCATAATCATCTTGAAAGAAAAAGGCATCGGAGATGCCAAAAAGCGCTTGATCATTGCTGGGAGGCCGCAGAGATCTTGCAGTCTGTTCTGAACAGGAAACTTCTTGGATTTTAGCGTATCACGTTCCAGATCATACACGACACATGCAATGGACAATGCATACTAATACCGAATCTCGTTGAGGTCCTGCTCTCTGAGAACACCAGTACTGCGCTTGGCGTCCAAGAACAGCTCGCCCAACTCGCTGACATCCTCGATCCCGACTTCTGTGCGTCCGCTGGTCTTGGCCAGCACCGCGGCGGGACTGAGCAACTGCAGAGCGTACCGCAAGCTGCTGCGTTCGCCCTCATCTGCCAGCTTTTCCAGCGCTTCCGAGCGCAATGCAATACCCTCGACCTTTGTCCGCAACTCGAGAACGCGCCTAATCTCGTCCCGCGTGTACAGACTCGTCTTGACAATCATGCACCTATCCAGTAAATCCACGGGAATCCCGTGCGGCGACCGAATGCCCTCGCCCGACCCACCGACCACACCGTCGTACTCTGTGCCCCGAATCGTCGAGATGCCGCGATTCGACGCGAGCACAACATACGGGGACATGGGCGACTCTAAAGCTCGATTCAGGTACGTAAAGCACTCCATATCCAGCATGTGGACCTGCATCAGACATCAGCCGAGTCCTCTTCCGAGCATGACTAGAAGCCGAGCCCAAGCCAGTGGTGGTCATTAGAATTGGGCAATTGCTAAACTTACCTCGTCGATGAAGAGCACACCTGGGACGAGCTCTGCAACGCCCTGCTCAATGTACCGGTCGACAACCTTGTTAATCTCGCGGCGAAGCTTGTCCGTGACCTCGGTGCGGCCGCCCTTCACCAGCTGGCCCATGACACTCATGATGTCCTGGCCGCCCTGAGGGCGGGCATTGGCCATGTCAAGGTCATGCAGCGTCACGTCCTGCACGAGCTCCTTGCGCTTGTGCACGTCTCCCTTGGGCAGCGGCACGTACTCCTCGGCCTCGAGGTCAAACTCGCTCGCGTACGCGTCGGACCGGCCCACTCGCTTGACCGCACCAGTGTTTGCCTCGATGTAGATCACGTCGCCCACCACCACCCGTTCCTTCTGAATCGCTTCGTATACGCTCGGATCGAGCCGTAGCTGCTTGGTCCCCTTGACCGTCTTGAGCCCCACAATCACATGCGAAATCGTCTTGCCGTACCCGCTCAGTGGGTTCTCGGCCTCGGAAGGTGTGAGCTCCGTCACCTCGCCCTCGTACACCTCCTTTGTCTCTTTGATCCGTAGACCTGGACAGTCAGCTCGGTTTCCGCCTTGCACAACACCGCGGCATTCAGAAGCTCACCGATCGCTCTCCGAAAACAACTACCCAGCACCTCGGTCTTCTTGACTTCTCCCGAGTAGACTTCTGATCCAACCATGGCGCAAAAAGGTACTTTGCTGCCCAGCTCCTGACTCATTGCGAGCGCCATTGCCGTCTGCCATGATCAGCGCTACTGACCCTTGAGAGACCATAGCCTCCGTCAGACACAAGGGCAAAGTTGCACATACCTTGCCGGTCCCCGGTGGTCCAACAAGCAACAGCGGTCTGCCAGCATGCCGTCCTAGGCGTAATAATTGCAAGTGCAGACCTAGAGCCTCCCGCGCTAACCGCTGCCCCACAAAGCCCTGTGACTGCTCCATCGCTGTCCCATCGTCTGCCAGACCGAGACCTTTGATGTGCGAGTGTGTCGCGATGCGAGATTCGCGAGCGGCTTGAGGCGGTGGTGGTTGAGTGATGATTTGCGGTGCAGCGGACGTTGATGCGGACATGGCGGAGACGGAGAGAGCTGTTGGTGTACGGGCAACAAGAGACAGAGAGGAGAGAGAGACAAAGTGGAAGGAAGACGAGCTGACAGCAGAAGTAATTGTTGGAAATATTAAATGGCTTTTATCCCAAACAGCCACACCGAAATCATGGGTTGGTCGTCGAGCCTTTCCTCCTTCTATACTCGGATTCACCAACGCAGAGAGTCTTAGGACAGCTCGACAGCTTGTGAAGCGCAGGTGAGCCGCTGTGGTTGGTATGAAGAGCACGACCTGATACCCCTGTGCAGTAGCGACGACGGCGTGGCCACAAAATCCACAATGCCCCGACTCATCCCACGTCTGGCCTCGCTCCTCCCTCCGCGAACTCTCGCTCTTCAACCCACCACTCTCTCCGCCGCCCGTCCTGCGATCACTACGTTCCAACTCCCCTTCTCCCGCCTACAGCCAGCCCTGCCGTCGTCTGTAGCGTCATCCTCGACCTCGATGGCATTGCCTGCCCATCTCCCTCTTCCCCACCATCCATGCACGTCTGCCTCGACCTTTGTCAACTCTCATTTCCGGACATCTCTCCTCGCCTCCCTGGGCACCACTCATTCAACCCAGCTCAACCAGGTGCGGTTCACGACCTACGGACAAGAATACCAGCCGTCGCAGCGGAAACGCAAGAACAAGTGCGGGTTCCTCAAGCGCCTAAGGACTAAAGGCGGACGAGCCGTCTTGAAGCGACGTCTATTGAAGGGCAGGAGGTTCTTGAGTCATTAGCACGTATCCAGGAGATCAATGGCGCGACTCGAAGAACGAAAGTCAACAATGGACGGTGGGAAGGGGAAAGATCGACCGAGAGCGTGAGATGGAAGTATAGATCGGATGGGAGGGGTACGTCTACGCAGGGGAAGCGCATGATATAGCATCAATCTTTCTTCCCACTACGGCGGAGGGACGCATGTACATGTACAATGAGGACAGACTAATATTAGCATACAAGAAAATCTATGTGTTCGCCGACCAACTGGATACGCCTGCTAGTCCATCAAAACTGACCGGACATTTCCGTCGAAACGTCCAGATCAAGACCGCATATCCCACTCCGCTTTGCGCCGCCCACCCTCAACGGCAAAAGGATCCGGGAGGTATTCTGCTTGAGTCACGCCACGTCGCTTGACCTCTTCGGGTGGTGAGCCAACGAGTTTGTCAATCAGGTTGGGCAGACGACCGCTCGGCGAGGCTTCGCGGAGATGGTGGACGTATCGCGCGAGTTCGAGATGGAGCGTAGGGTAATATGTCGTGGAAGCTTTTCGAAGCGTCTTGGCAGTGTGTCAGCAGACGCTGAGCTGGGAGAGAATGGAAGTCATACGACAAGAATCCGGTCCATCCCAGATCCAAACAGATCATAATGCAGCTGCGCAGCCGCCTTCCGTGACTGTGTGGCGAGACACCTGCAGAGCGCATTGAGCAACCGAAAGTGCGTGGCCTGCTAGCGTCAATATCGGTCGTCTGTACACGTCTGCTGCGGCACTTACCACATAGTGCATCGCTTCAAATTCGACACCACCGGTCGCACCGCCCGGAGCCACTGGTCTCTCTACTAAAGCGGGGTCTACCTCATGTAGCGCCCACAGCGTGCTCGTACCATGGCAGAAAATCCTGTCAACGTCAGTCACACTGGGCGACAGGCTTGTTGCTCACCAGAAATAGTCTCTACATATATCACTCAGTTCGCCCACCCATGCTTTGAACGGTTTTGGACGGTGAGCCTGGGTGATGAATTCGTGATGCTCTTTCGTCTTATCCTCTTGCTCCGGCGCCAATAATTTCCGCACGTCAGAGCCAACGTCCACCAGTCCTGCCCTGGCTCCGGTCGCTCCGTCAAAGTGCACCGAGGTTGGCCGTGCCTGCGCAGTGCTGGCAGGGAACAACTCGAACAAGTACAACCACAATTCAAGGATGATTTGTCGCGATGCAAGGTCGCCGGGCTTCTTCTCCGAAAACAACAAGGTGGACAAGGCGGGAAAAGGTTGAGGGTACGATGCGCGAACAGCCCACTTGCCAACCTCCGAAGTGAACAGTGCCTTGATGCATCGCAAGAGCTCAAACAGCATTTGATCATCGTGTTGCTCCTCCCTACCCCATCAGTGAGAGGTACGACACCCGACTTACCTCCACTCGACATCAAGTAGATCCTGCAGGCGCGCCAGGACCAACTTGTATCCCCCTCCATGGATAAACGCCTCAACCCAAGCAGTACTCTCATGTCGTAAGAGCATCCGTAGCTTTTTGCACCTGGCGACATCCATGTGGAGATCTGTCGCTTTGTGGGTGCTGAGCCATGAGATGAACGATTCGGGTCGCTCGCCCATCGTAATATTCAGACCTTTACCGCTGGTGCGACCGAAAGAAGGAACAGAACCCGACGAAGACGATGCAAACAGACTCAAGGGTCGCGTGGGTGCCGTCGGTCCCGTGGACATGTGCCGCGCCGACTGTGGGCGCGACAGGTCCATACTAGTGCGCGCCTTGTGACCCGGTGAGAACATCGGGCTCGATGACGCCAGCGGGGAGGCGACGATAGTAAACTGGCCTCCACTAATCATATAGGTCTTTCCGACTTCGGGGTTTGGGCCAGGACTCCCGAGGCTGCCTGATGATTTGGTTTTTCGCAGTATCGGAGTGGACAACCGTTTCTTTACTTTTGGCGTCTCCTTTGGAGGCAAAGGCAGTCCTAAAGAAGAGAGTATAGTCGAATTGGCATTCATCGTGGAATGCAGGATGGAGGACTTGACGTCAGATGATACCACATTGATCTTTTGGCGGACAGTGGAAGACACTTGGAGCGAATCCTGATAGTTAGCTCTGGCGCCGGACGGCACACACCAGTAGTCGGTCAAATTGGGTGTCCACATCTGCGTTCCCTCCTAATCGAGATGCCGGAGGAGTCTGGGGAGTCTCAGGCCATTGCTCTCGTGGAGTCTTTAAGTTCTCCTCCCAAGTCGACCTGCCACTGTCCTGTCGATACGCCCAAGGCTCCGGCATATTGACCCGTCTGCTGTCACCAAGGCTCTCAAATGGACCGCCCGAGGGAGCGGGACTAGGACGTGACGAATGTGATGACGAGTCGGAGCGCGGTGGTCGAGGTAAGTAGTGGGCTGATGGGCCCCTCGCCTCAGGGACGGCCATAGAACCCACCGGCATCGGCATGCGTTGATGATGATTCGGAGCGTGAGGGTGAGGGTGGGCCTTGACGTGGCTAACTCGGATGGGGACGCCTGGAGGGAGCATAGATGACTGCCTAGTGGCCGCAGTGTGACGAGGAGATGTCTGTGACTGCATCGTTGGTCAAGGCATGGGTTGAATGACAGACGACAATGACGGGAATGTTTTGCAAGATGGCGAGTCCTGGTTTCCCCCCGGGGAAAGCAGCCGCGTGAGAGAGTGCCACACAGTTATAACGCCGTTATCTCCGCTCTCTTCTCTTCTCTATGGCAGCTCTCGAGCTCGTTTTTGCCTGTATCACTTTTGTGCAAGACGCAATGGCAACCCTCAGCCTCCCCAAGCCAGTCAATACATACGCTGGCGAGGATGAGCTGCGGCCAAAGATCAACGGTATCCCCGTGAACGGTAATGGGACGCCTCATGAGGAAAGCGGCGGTGAGGAAGGAGAAGGAGAAGAGTGGCGACCACCTCGGCCAAGTGATCGGTTCAAGAAGGGCATCATCTATCCACCCAAGGAGATCCGAAGTGAGTGTCGCTTGCTCACATAAGCTTGCCACTTAAGAGTGTAGACATCGTCGACAAGACGGCTGCGCACATATCGAAATCGCCGACCCCGCTCCTACTTGAAGAGAAGATTAGAGAATTCCAAAAGACAGACCCAAAGTTTGCCTTTCTGAACGATGCGGATCCGTATCACCAGTATTATCGGTACATGATTGAGAAGATCAAAGAGGATGCCGAAGACGCTGCGACAAGAGGTGTGAGCGCAACACCTGCACCTCAGGCACCAGAGACGACCAAGGCGGCTGGCAAGGAGGAAGAGTCGACGACATACGAGCCCAAGGCATGGGAGTTCAAGGTGGATCTTCCAGGAGTCACCGCGATGGACTTGTGAGTCGATGATCAAAGGCAAGTGCTGACAGCAGGGATATCTTGCGTTTGACAGCCTTGTTTCATGCGCGTCGTGGTCGATCATTCCTCTCGTCTCTCTCCATTCGCGAGGGTCGTAATTATCAGTTCGACTTTTTGCGCCCAACACATTCGCTCTTTGGATACTACAATCGCATGGTCGAGTCGTATCAAAAAGTCATGCAGCCGCCGCCTGGTCTGATTGAGGGATTGATCAAGGATCACAGCGACCCAAAGATCAAGTGGAAGACTCTGGAGGAGGCGAGGAACAGGGCGGATTGGGAAAAGGGACGCAAGAAGCGGGACGACGAACGAGCGAAAGAGAAGGAGGAAGAGACAAAAGCAATGGCGCAGATCGACTGGCAGGACTTTGTTGTCGTCGAGACTATCGAGTTTACTCAAAACGACATGGAGTTGGATCTCCCCCCACCGACTTCTATCGACAAGCTCCAGTCGATGAGCATGGCAGAAAGGAGAATGGCATCAATGGTCATGGAAGAGACGGGTGCGGGACCTACTGGATCAGGCGTCCAGCCCATGACCGCGATGGAAGAGGAGATGGAGATGGAAGAAGAAGAGGAGGAGGAGGTCCGTCTACAGCGTATCAAAGCAGAGCAGGAACAGGCACGGGCAAGGGAAGTACAACGAGCTGCAATGGAGTCGCGGGGTGTCAAGATCAAGAAGGATTATGTGTCGAAAGGTGAGCCATGGGTGGGATGACGCTTATGATAGGTATTCAACGATCCGGTGCGGTGGCAACCGCCAAGTGTCCATATTGTGGTCAATCCATCCCTGAGAACGAGCTGTCTGAGCATATCCGTATTGAGCTGCTGGATCCCAAGTGGAAGGAACAGAAACGACAACTCGAACAGCGTCGCGCTCAGCACAACCAACTCACGCAGGGTGCCGACGTATCTGGCTCTCTGCGGAATCTTGCATCGGCGCGAACAGATCTGTTTGGCGATGACGTGGATGAGGCGGAACGAAAGAGACGCGAGGAAGAGGAGAAACAGAAGCGCAAGGAGAGGGAGAAGATTATTTGGGACGGTCACACAGCGTCGGCAGCCAAGACGGCAGATACGTTCCAAACGCAATTCAGCTTGGAGGACCAGATCAAGAAGATGCATTCCAGAATGGGTCTCACGTGAGTCTTTCCGGTTCTGAATAGCGCCGCGTCGTTCTGACTATCTAGGGGCGATGCCGAGCAATCACGGGTCGGTCCACAAGCGGGGCCCGGCATCCAACCGCAACCCATACCGCCTCCCATGGCAGCAGGACTGCCGACTCCGGGTGGTGGTACAGCATACTCTGGTGCGACTATTTCAGCGGCGCCCACGGGTCCATCGACAAGAGAATATATATCTGCGCCTTACGATCCGACCTTTGCTCCCCCCGCCGCATCTGCGTCTGCATCGGGTCCCTCTGTCCACCCTTCGCGTTTAGGACAAGTCAGTGCTCCTACACCACCAGTCGTCCCCAAGACCCGGCCTGCAGCGGATGATGATGATGATGACACACCCGCCGAACGTCCCGTTTTCAAGCGGCCAAAGGTGGAAAAGCTCCCATATGGGCAGATGTATACCGAGGTCGACTGGATGTCGCTTCATCCAGACCCAGTTGCCATTTCGGTCCAGCTCCCATCGATGCCCGACAAGCCCGAATGGAAACTTGACGGATCGATCATTACGGTGCCCGATCTCCCTGTCAAGACGCTCTTTTCGACGGTGCGAGAGCGCATCAAGCGAATCGTCGATGCGGATCTGCCAGTGTCAAAGATCAAGTTGGATTATAATGGCAAGACGATGAACAATGGGCACACGATGGCGAGTGTGAATCTGGATGATGGGGATGTGATTGTCATGTCGATGAGGAAGTGATCTGGAGTGTTGGTGGTTGGGTGGTGGCTGCGAGGTAGTTGCAGAGTAGAGCTGCCAGTATTTTTGCATGGCCAGTTTGAGAGCAGCTGTCAGCCGCTACCGCTGCCGTGAGGATGATGATGATGATGGCACGTATTGCATGTATTGCGAGCAATACTACTGGTAATCTTTGTGAATTCGGAGATCTCCAGAGACCCGGAGTTGAATACCGAATGTGCCAGTTGTCACCGACTCGTCCTCGTCACTGGATTCCCCCCCTCTGCCGAGCCATTCGAACCAGCCAAGCCATGCAAGTGACAACACCGTCAGACGCAGGCCCGTCGACGCCCACACACGGCTCCAAGGCAGCGCGGTATGGGGCCTCGTGTGCGGGCTGTAGGCGGAGAAAGCAGCGTTGCGATGCCAGGCTGCCAAGTTGCTCGCGGTGCGACAAGCTTCACGAACAGTGTGTCTACGAGAGGTGAGTCGTTGCGTCGTTGCGTCATTTCGTCATGGTGTGGATCGCCAGTCATCCATGCACTGATGGGATTGATGCTGATGCTCACCCGTTCGGTAGTAACATTCGAAACCAGCCTTCGCCGCACCTTGTTCCTCTCCTGCTCAAGACGTTTGATTTCCTTCAACAGCTCGCCGATAGTCCAGAGGAAGCAGGTCTCAAATCGCGGATACGCGAGTACCTGACCCAAACGCCCTTGCCGAGCTTTGCAGACCACGGACAGGTAGTGCCTCCTCCTACGTCGGAGATCACCATACGGCCAGCAGCAGCCCCGGTCAAGGTGGAGGAGGGGGAGAGGACAGAGGAGATTGACGATTTGCTCATGCACATGAGTCTGGCGGATGACGGGCAGGTATGTCCTTTCGCGTTCCCCTTGTGCAGTATCAGCATGTACCATCAAGTTGCATGTGCGTCGCGGTGTGCGCCTGTGGGAATACGGCGTGGCCTGTACTGGGAGGGGCTGGTCGCATGCTGACGCGATCTCCAGAGGGGCCATTTCGGACTCACTTCGTTTCTATGGCAGACGCCATCCGAGTCGGTCGTCGAAAGGCTCCAACGACGGATCTCCACTCCAGACGGCACCAAGCCTGACGCACTGGAGCTGCAAGCTGGCGTGCTCAACTCGAATGCGGGCATGGTCAGCGCGTGGGAGAGCTGTGAGTCGCAGTTGACCATGGTCCCATCGTGGCGTGGGAAGCTGTGAAGCTCAGAGCAAAGGCTGATGTGCGGGGTAGTGGCTTTCCACAAGTTGCAGTTGGAGAAAGGATGGGCCGGTGCAAAGATGGTCATGCATCTCCTCAAGGTGAGGCTACCAGCACATTCTGAATCACTGCACCGTTCATGAGCTGACGTGTGCTAGGTGTACTTTAGTTGGCGTGAGTCATCGATCATCTGTGGGCAGGATAGCCGCTGATACCGAACAGAATATGGGCATCATTGCACCGTCTATCGACCAATCTTCATGCGTGCGTTTCCTCGACATCCACTCACCCTAGCCGTGAAGCATCCCACCGAGACGATGATGCTGATCTGACCGACCAGGTGACATGGCTCTGGGCGGTCCGTACTATAGCCAATTCCTCCTCGAAGCCATCTGTGCCGCTGTGAGTCTACCGGTCAACAGCAGACGCCAAGGGACTGAGTGACCAGGCTGTTCTCTACTCGGACTATCACTTCGATCCACAACGTCTGCCGCATGATGCTGGAAGTGCGCCTACCGCCGACCTACTTGGGGTTGGTGCAGAATACCTGAACAAAGCCAAGGCACTCTTGGCGGTTGAGCTTGAGAAGGTCTGCACTATTCGTGTCAGAGGACATCGCAAGCGCTGAAACGAAGCAGCCATCAAACGTCCCTGCCATACAGGGGATGATGATCCTCGGCCAGCGGGAGAGCTCATGTGGGAACGCTTCGCAGGGCTGGATGTATACTGGGATGGCATTCCGAGCGATGAGGTGAGCGTCCACTGCGATACCGTGAGGTCGCACGTACTCACACGACCAAAGGGACCTGGGAATTCACCTCGACTGCTCCAGATTGCCCATCTTTGGGTTCGGGACGCTCTCAGCGGAAGATCGCGAGATTAGGCGGCGGCTCTTCTGGTCGGCCTTTACTTGGGACAAGGTGGACTTTTCCCCACAGCTCCTGCAGCCAAATGCTGACAGAATCCAGACAATCAGTCTCGCGCTCGGCCGGATGCCTACCTTCATGGCGTGGCAAGATGTATCGCCCGCACCGATAGGTACGCCAACCAACAGAGCCTTGGAAGTGACGGAAGCTGATTTCGATTAGTCGATGACACAGAGGACAACGACGAGTGGCGTCCGCATTTCTACGACGATATCATTCCACAGGACATGCGATCCTATCCCGTGCACAAGTCTTGGATGACGACAAACTACCGCCAGTTTGCAAAGGTGATTCCCCGTTCAGATCCTCCGCCGAGCATATCCCCTTTTTTGGTACTCGGGGAGAGGCTGACTACGTGTAGCTGTGCGAACTTATCCAAAGCATCATCATCCGGCTGTACGACGGTCGCCCTCAGCGCGCAGAGACGTTGTCCTACGTTGCTTCGATGCGGGGGAAACTCGAGGCTTGGTACGAGCAATGTCCGGAGGGTGTCAAACTAGACACCAATCGGCTTCCAGAGCACTGTCCACCGCCGCATATCTTCTCCACCAAGTGAGTCTTGATGTCCTCATAGCGAGCGCTCCTTCGCCTCGTCAACACCGGCAGACTCTCTGGAAACTCTACGAGAATCGCTAACGCAAACTAGCACGCTGTATCGCGCGACATGGATCCTCCTGTACCGGATCTTCCTTCCGCACGGTATCCCACTGCGTCTGCATCCTCCACCTCAACTCGCCCTCGAGGCGGCGAAAGCATGCACTCGCGCGGCCGAAGAACTTCACCTGCTGTTCATGCTCTATCAGAAGAGTTTCGGCCTGCGGAACATGACGTGGACTGTGAGCTGGAGCATGGTCAGTCTTTCCTCCCTGTGTCATACGTGAGCTGATAAGGCCGTAGTACTCGGCCGCAACGGTCAATGCAATAGATTTCATGTCGCCAGACAAGACGGTCTCGGCCAAGGCCAGTGAGAGATTGATCTTTTCGTTGCATTGCCTCGAAAGGGGGACGAACACGACTCCGGGTACACGTAGGGTGAGTGTCTAGTCTCCTCGTGGCGGATCTCCGTTGTGCCGGATTTCCAGTAGAATCGTTATTGACCGTACGCCAGTCTGTCGAGATCATCAAGCAACGCCTTCGGTCACCATTACCGCCGACGCCCAAGCACTCGTCTGAAGATCTCACGGCGCTCAATAATGGGCGTGAGAAGCGGACCGTGACGACGACTGTGAATCTCCATAATGGAGCAGACAGTACGAGCGGCATGTTCGACTTTAGTCTCCCTCCGAGTGTCCCCCCCGCTTCCAGGCCGCCAGCTCAGGCTACGGGCTCGGCCGCCGAAGGGTCGACAGACGACGACTCGGAGCTGATAGAGTTGTACAACTCGCTCTTCCAGGCGTCAGCTGCGCCGGGGGGTTCGGGCGGGAATGGCATAGATCTGATGTCGGGTGTGATGGCGATGCCGAGCATGACCAGCAATTCGGTGCGGTACGGCTGGGACGGGTGGACAGGCGAAGGATGGGACAGCTGAGTGGCTGAGGGGGGGCCGGTGGGAGCTTCTGGAGGGGTGGATGGGTGGGGAGGATCCAGCACAGGCTGCATGTTTGGGAGTGAAGGGTTATAATGTGTACCAAAGCGTTGTGCGAACTGGACAATGACGAGGCTTTTGGATGTATGTAATGTATGAAAGTTGGCGGTCGGGGGAGTCGGTGGCACTAACAGGCTTGCCGGGCAGTGTCAGGCTCAGGCTCAAGATGGCGGCTGATGTCCCGAGTTGAGAGTCCAAGTTCACTATAGCGACAATACATGCACCGACGATGACGCGCACGATGGTGGGCCTGGTCGCCCTGCTGCTACTTCTTCTGGTGATGGGCGACACGACGTACACGCTGCACCACCGATTCCTCCCTCTGTCTGGCAGCGGCGTGCCGCCAAAGTTCGTCAAGCGGGGAGTCGTTTCCATCGACCCTTCCTCTACCGGCACCGCGACCTTTCGGTCCGAGCCTGAGCGCCAAGGCGGCGGCAGCGGTGGCCGTGGTGAAGACCGAGGCGGAGGAAGTGCAGCTGGCACTAGAACTGAGGCCGGAGCTGGAGATGGAGATGGAGATAGATATGGAGCTGGAGCTGGGAGTGGAGCTGGAGATGGGGGTGGGCCAGGGTGGTATCAGCTTGGATTGGAGGTGGACGGCGAATGGATACTGGGCTCGACGAAATGTGTACGTCGGTCGTGCTTGATATCACCAGTCTGCGTGCTTGCACTCACTTGACTACTTGCCCTGCTTGCCCTGCTTGCCCTGCTTGCCCTGCTTGCCCTGCTTGCCCTGCTTGCCCTGCTTGCCCTGCTTGCCCTGCTTGCCCTGCTTGCCCTGCTTGCCCTGCTTGCCCTGCTTGCCCTGCTTGCCCTGCTTGAAGTGCTTGAAGTGCTTGCACTCGCTACACTTGCACTCGCTACGCTTGCACTCACTGTAGTGCAACGCTCGCTGACTGGGACAGTGCTGCCGCGACGCTACCGGGCCTACCCCGCAAACGCTCACACTGCACCTCTCATCAGACCATGTCCCCACAGCACTCTACCTATCACCCTCGTCGGGCGACTGCTCTTGCGCTACCACCTCGTCTTGTCTTGCCGGTCTGGGAGCGAATCCCGGCCTGGACGTCGTGCTCAAGTCCCCACAGCGCCTCGCCGGGTAAGTCCACACCACCACCACCACCACCACCACCACCACCACCACCACCTCCTCCTCCTCCTCCTCCCCTACCCCGATGGTTGGCTTCGGCACCCCCCGCATCCGCCGTACCAGTCTCTCCGATTGTGATGCCAGTCTCCCCGTCTGCATGCCAATCTCTCCGTCGGGATGCCAATCCCACCGTATGCAGCACAGAACTGACCACGCAGCCCATCGCTCACGCCACCGCCCACCGTCGACCCGGCATCAGGCAAGCCAGCCCCGCCAGAGGAAAAGAGCTTTCTCCAAAAGTACTGGATACCGCTGGTCGGCGTAGGACTCTTTGCGGCGACGCTACTGGCTCCTGATCCGCCGGCACCGGCTGGGGCTGTAGGCGCTTCGGGGGCTGGCACAGAGGCAAAGCGGTAATCCTGCCGACTTGATTGTCACACAAAGCGGTAATCCCGCTGACCTGATTGTCACATGCATAGGATCAGACACCCTCTTCCCATCCGTACACTCGTGGTGCGCCTGATCCTGCAACGGCATCGACTGCGTATCTGCAATTATGTCTACAGGACTAATACGATGCCATGCATGCCACGATACGCAGACGGCTCGAGATGAGATGAAATGATACATCCGGGCGTATGCTGATGCTATTACTGATACCGATCACTGCCTTCCTCATCGCTCGACACGCGGACGGCCAGCTGATTATAGCTTGGGCAGATACGGCGGCCTGTTGGCTCCCACCCACGGTCCGGCCGGCCCACACATCTCAGGCTTGAGCTCGGCGATCTTGGTGGCGCCTGCGTTGCGCATCGTGTTGGTGATCTCCTCATGGATGACTGGGCGTGTCAGCCTTGCCATCTCGAACGTCCAGCACGAAGAATGGGAACAGGCGGACCTATCAGAAAGGGAGCAACTATGCAGAAAGGGAGGAATCATGCAGACAGGGAGGAATCATGCAGAAAGGGGGAAGAATGCAAAAGTCTGAAAGATACATGCACTCACTCTCGCACAGGCGTTCGACGCCTTCCTGCCCGTGCGTGCCGTTTGCATACAGAAACGGCCGTCCCATGCCCACTGCTTTGGCGCCAAGGGCAAGCGCCTTGACCACGTCGGCGCCGGTCTTGACGCCCCCGTCAATGAGGACGTCGATCTTGTCGAACAGGTCGGGGCGCAGGCACCGCAGTTCGTACAAGACGTCGATGGGTGCTGGCGCGCTGGACAAGTCAGCGACACGCTTGGATGGGGTCGTGGTGTGACTGAATGTGGATCGTGGGTATGCTTGGATTTGGATCGTGGTGTACTTGAATGGGGATCGTGGGTGTGCTTGAAGTTGGGACCGAGGTGGACTCACTAGTCACATGACCGCCCGCCATGATTTGACTGCGGATCAGTCAGCGTGAGGACTGCAAAGAACACGCTCAGCAGACTCACGATCAACACCCCCTGCACACCCTTCTGTACGCACAACTCGACGTCCTCGACACTCTGCACTCCTTTTACGATGATCGGTACGCTGATAAATTTCTGGCCCCACATCAGTCCTTTGCGTGCCCGAGCGTCACGAGATGCTCACGCGGATAAAGTCGATATCGGCCCAGTCGAGATTCCGATCTTGGTATCCGCCTATTGCCTGACTGACTCCTAGTGGGGCTGTAGACTTCGGTGCGCTCGGGTCTTTTATGGGCGCCTGTGCCAATCAGCTGACCAGCTGCATCGCGGACACACACGGTCGACTGACCTCTACGCTGTTCTTTGCTCGTACGTCCAACGTCCGCTTTGACTGCCACGCCACGTCGACGGTGAACATGACCGCGGCCGGTTTGAGTTTCTCCACCTTCTGCAGCAACACTTCGGACGCTTTCCGATCTTTGTTCAGATAAATCTCGCAACATGAGCTGGAGCTGAAGCTACACAGACCCGCAAGTCGGCCAATGGAGTGGAGACTCACTTGGTAGATGACTTTCTGCCCCTCCTTGCGTGCCTCCATAATCTCATCCAGCGAGCAACTGGCATTCGCAGAGATGGCCTGGACGATACCCATCGCGCCCGCTGCCTTGGTCAGGTTGACCTCCCCCAGCGGGTGGCCCAGCTTGGCCATGGCGGCAGGGGAGATGAACACTGGCATCTCGGTCTCAATACCGACGAACGACGTCTTGGTGTCGCCGTCGCCTACTTTCCGCAGGATCCGAGGACGCAGAAAGTAGCGGCGATAGGCGTCGGAATTCTCATGGAATGCTGCCGCGGCTCAGCTTATGTGCCCACAGAAAAGATGCGGCTTACTGTATTCAGAGTCGGCTATTCGGGGCATCAGCAAGTCCCTTGCATGTCGCCACACAGCAAGCGACGATGCCCTCTCGCCCGCCACTCACCAGCACTTCGATAATACGCCCACGCCGTCCCGCTCAGGACCTTTTCCCCCCACTCCTCAAAGTCGCGCACGAGCAGCATGTTGTCCACGGGCGGCAAGGCCTTGCGGGCCTCTTCTACCCGCTTCTCCTCGGCTGTTGGCTCCTCATTGGAGAGGTCGGGCATCGTCGTCGGGTCGACGGGACCGAGGTGCTGTTCAGGATCGAGAATGTCGAGGGCGTCGGGGGGATGCAGCGGTTTGAATATCCGTCTGCATACCACGGTTAGCAATACGTCCACTTGTGTGTGAGAGTACGGTCCGAGGTGGGCACTCACGTAGCGTCTTTGCCAGCGTTGTTGAGGATGATGCCTGCTCCGCCTGGATGTTGATCGAGGAAATCTGTCACGTCGTAGACCTTCCCCTGGAGGTGTGAGCCTGGTTATATGCAAAGCTACACGTGGCCTCGGCTGTTGGCCAGTGCACGCTTCCGCTCTCGTGTTCCGAGGTGACTAGCCAACTCACCTCGATGATGACCCAGCAATCGCCCCGCTTGTTGTGCTTCTGCACCTCCTCAAAGCTGATGAGTTTCTGCCCAGACGCCTGCTTCGTTCCCGGCAGAGGATCTGTTTTTGACACTGTCCCGTCTTCCAGCCGCACCGGGTTATACAGTGCCGACGCAACTAGGTAGGTCTAGACTCACTGTCAGCTCAGCTCGGAGCGCATGGGCAGGGCGGGGCGGAGCATGAAGATCTGCGCAGAGAGGACTTGCACAGCTCCAGGGGGGGGGGGAAAGGAGGCTTCGTGTGGTCCAGCAGAAGATGAGCACACGTACCGCAGTCAGCACTGAGCCCGCAATGACAGATGTCGCTCGACCAGGCCGCGAGGACGTTGTGGCATATTGCCGCGATCGAGCAGCTAGCCGACTGGCCGCCCAAGGGAGATTGGAAAGCTGTTGAGAGATCCGAAAGCGGGACATGGCTAGGTGTGCACACAGAGGCGCAGATTCGAGCGCTGTGGGCAGGACAAGCAACCATGCAGCGGTATAAGAGGGCGAGCCCGTCGAAAATGTTGCCGAGGTCCAACCATCTCTCGCGGTAATCAACTCCGGCGCAACGGTCCGGGAAGCCGGTGGGGTCTCCAAGTATTAGGCGTGTTAAAACCAGGTGCCTATCTAGCACGCCTTCTTCTAGTTTCGTGAGCACGGGGCGCAGTGGGAATCGCAGCTTTTTGCCACCCAAACGATCGTGACTGCCCCCCCCGATCTTGCAACAGCGGGCCATGATCGCGAGACACATGTCTATGCAGTTCCAAGTGACCGTTTGGAGACACATGCACTCGTTCTGGAATCCTCGACAGATGTACTGCTGCCTCTTCCCTCGCCAACAACACACCTGCATGATCGTCGGCTGGAACCTGTCATGCCGAGACAATGGCATTGGGAGTCTCGGGAACGGCGCAGCGGCCTTTGCGAGGCGTAGAGGGACGTGTCTCGAGTTTATCCCATGCATTGTGTTGCGCCGACTGGCCAATGCAATCCGGTATCGGGAAGTCGGATGCATTCCATCATCGGATGCATTCGAGATGTCTCTCTCTCGCAGTGATCTGCGCCTAATCCCCCCTCTCACCTCACCGCGCCATCTCCTAAAACCGCCACCTCGCGCAGACCTCGAAATCGACGCTCGGATCGTCTTTCTTTCTCTGCATTAGCAGGGATCCTTTTTGGCCAGTGTCCCCTCTTGTGGCCTTCCATGCATTGGAGAAATACTCTCTTGTGCTGCCACTTGCACTGTTGAAACCTTGTACATCTCCTCGTATGCATAGAGAGACAGAGACTCTGTTTGGCTAAAACAAAAACACACAATCAACACTCCGCCCGATCTGGTTTGCCTTTTTCTCGCCCGTCATTTTTCCTTGTGCCCCTCCTCGGATCGCATCGTCGATTTTTTTTGCTAGAATCAAACCTGCCATGTCCTGCATTGGCGTTTCTCACATTCATCCTGCTGCTCGACAGCACTCGCCAGCCATCCCAACACACTCGCACGCTGTCACTCGAGTCGCAACGTTGACCCGCATCGGTCCGGGGGCAACCGATCGGGCGGTCCTGGCGTAAGAGCCCATTTCTCATTCCCACTTGCCCGATCGATCCAGCGATCATGTCCGCCCCCGCCTCTTCCCCGTCGACCGGCGCTCGACACGGCTCGTCTCCCCCTCCTTATTCTCGCTCTTCTTCAGAAGCGACAGACAGCAGCGTCAGCATTCCTCACATGTCGGGCGCAGATCCACCCACTGTCGACTCATCATCCGCCGGATTTACTGGATCATCAACACCCATCCACCCCCAGTACCCCTCATCTTCCCCCTCGACATCTTCTTCCGCAGCGTACGATCCCTCGACCGCTCCCACGACGCCAGCTCTGGACGGTCCAAGAACCTGGCGACATACCCCCAACGTCCCTCCTTACATGGCTCAACGTCGTTCAAGACGAATCGCCTTGGATAATGAGGAGCAGGAGCGGAATCGCTGGTTGTCAGAGGACGAGGGGCTCGAGGGCGTACCCAGGGCCACCCGGCGCAGGAGGCGCAGGCGACATGGAAGCGCTGATCGGCCACCCGGTCCTCCTGGCTCCGGAAATGAACCAGGCCCTGGACCCTCGTCACAATCAGCATCCACAGCTCGGGTCAAGGCGACACGGCGTGCTCATTCAGACAAGGTGGTGAGACCGGTCAATCGGAGAACCCGTTCGTTTGACCAGCCTGCAGCAGGACCTTCGACACATGCAGAATCACCTCCAGAGTCGGCAGTCGGTGCCGCGCCACCTCGCATTGAGGATCTATTGTCTTCCGTCAACAGCGTGGTCGGCCTTGGCGTGTCTACCAACGAGGCTGGCTCGTCAAGGCGCAGGATCGAGCAACCCAAGGAGATCGGTGTTGTGCCCGATTTCATCGACGGTCATAGCGACGATGGCATCGGCAGCGTCAGTTTCCCATCGAGTGGCATCAATGCGAATCTCGGCATGTCAAACACCAGCTCGCGGGAATCTCAGCGGGAACTGGTTGACAAACTGCGCCGGGCGTTGGGCTGGTGAGTGTATCGCTTCGGGCGCCCTGCTGACTCGTTCAGTGCCCTCTGTCCCCCGCGAGCTGGCACGGCCCCTCCCCTCCATCAACCCATCACTCTTCCCTGCGGCCACACTCTGTCTGCAGAACACATTTCGATTCCAGCCCCTCCCCGCATCGTGCCCGCCTCTAGTGCTCCTCATGACGTATTTGCCGCCGAGCAAAAACAGCATCAGGCGCGATTAGCTCTCTGGTGCGGTGTCATGTGTCCGATCCCAACTTGCAAGCGGTACTCACCCAGCGCCTCCGTCGAGATCTATTCCGATATACCCACTGTCGACATCTTTCTGCCAGACTCACAGTCGACAGGCGGTGAAGCCATACGGGCTGCGACCCTCCCATCCGGTGTGACTTACTATCCGTCTGCACTGCCTCCTCCCCCTCCTGCTTATACCCTTGAAGCGACCGCCAGCGAAAGTGGGCCGCCTCTGCTCGACGTGTGTGTCGATAAGATTCTAGACCTCGTCCTTCACGAGATTGAAGACCCTTCCGGCGAGACATCCTCTAGGTCGATGCGCGAAGCAAGTCATATGACCGACACGGACACTGAAGGCGACGAGCCACCGTTGCCTCACAGTGTCCGGATGTCACGACAATCGTCGAAACGACGCCGCAATCCCTTGCGTGCCGACGTGTCTGTCCCCCGCCCGAACAGCTCACCCGATGGCGACTGGCCTTTCCGTAAACGGCTCTTGGGTCTCTTAGAATGCGATGTGTGTGCTATGCTTCTGCACGAGCCTGTGACGACGCCCTGCCAACATGTGAGTCGCTTGCATGGGTAATTCTGACGAATCTAGTCTTTTTGCAGCAAGTGCCTGTCTCGGGCGCTGGATCATTCCTCGCGGTGCCCACTTTGTCGACAAGATTTGCCCAGTTTTGCTTTTTTTCAAGATCACGCCGTCAACAAGGTCTTGCTAACGACCCGTGAGTTCATGCTACGAGACACGCCGCTGACGGCAGTAAAAATTGCATTCGCCGACGAATATGCCGAACGCACCGCAACCATCGAGCGGGACGAGCGGGATGCACGCCTCGACACGCCCATTTTTGTGTGCACCCTCGCGTTCCCCGGTATGCCGACTATCCTGCATGTGTTTGAGCCACGGTATCGACTCATGATCCGCCGTTGCATCGAGTCGTCGTCGCCCCGCTTTGGCATGATCCTGCCCAGCCGTACGACGGCTGAACCTGGGTCCGCTGTGATTGAGTATGGTACTATGCTGGAGATCCAATCGGTGCAAATGTTACCGGACGGGAGGAGTATGGTGGAGACTGTGGGCACGCACCGGTTCAAGCTGCTCGAAAGGGGCAATCTTGACGGATATACAGTCGGCCGCATTGAGCGGTAAGTGGAGGGTTTACACGTTGCGATCTGGACTGACGGGAAAGAATCGACGATGTCTCTCCTGCAGAGGAATTGGCCATGGAACAGGAAATTGTTCTGCGAGCTCAGTTGGCTCGGTCGAGCGGCAGCAGCATTCCACCTCCGATACCGGCGGCGGATACGGCTTTGATGTCGAACCAAGGGCCGCAGCGACCCGCTGAGGTAACGTCGGCACCGAGTGACGACTTGCCAAAAACCACGGAAGAGTACATGGCCCTGTGTCGATCGTTTATTGATCAGCTCCGATCGGGTTCGGCGCCGTGGCTGCTGCAGCGACTGAACAATACGTATGGATCCATGCCGGAAGATCCGAGCGAATTCTCCTATTGGATGGCTTTGGTGAGTCCTCTGTCGTTCAAGTAATAATGTCTCCTAACTGACCTCGCAGATCATGCCCATCGACGAGTACGAAAAGGCGAGGCTGCTGCCGATTCGGAGCCCGAGGTTGAGGCTCAAGTTGATCGTCCATTGGGTGGAAAGTCTACGCTCTAGCTGGTGGTGAGTAGTTTCTTTTTCCCTCGGATCTAAGCTAAATGTCGTCCAGGTTTTCCAGCGGGTAAGCAATGGTTGCAGACCCGTGTGTTTAGCTGATGTGTCGTTTGGTTCTTTCTGGCTGTCTCGCTGGTGACGTTTGTCCTGACAGGTGCGTCGTCGGTTGACTCTTAACTTTCCTTAATCCGTTTGTCCCGTTGGTCGACCGGGGATGACACGGTGTGGGGACAGGGTGCGGCAGATTCTCGCTGTCCTGGGTCATCCGTGATGCGGGATTGGTGGGGTAGCGAGGTAGGCGGGGAGCGGCGAGGCGCTAGATGAAGGACTGCAGGGAGAGTCAAGGAGGAGCGCAAAGGAGGGACGAGATGCAGGGACATGCATTCGTGGACGGCGACAAGCAATTCATCATCTGACCATTGCATTATGACGGTTTGTACAGCGAGTGTAGCGTTAGAGCATCATGCACGATTGGCCACTTGGTCGAATGAGCGAGGCGGAGGTCGCCGCTGGCAATTTTCAATCGGTCGGGGTGTTTTCAGCGGTTGTCGACCTCTACTCGTTACTTACAGTTGTTTTCTGTTTTGCTGCAGACTGTCAGACTGGAGCAAGATGCCAGCGCCCAAGTCAATACTGAAGAACAGGGCTCCAGGGCCAGTCGCGCCAGTGGCGGGGCCATCGAAGCTGACTGGGTCCAAGTTGCGGCAGTCGATCACGTCGTCCGAGCTTCGCAGATCGGTCAACGCTCAGCGGAGGGGAGCCAGGGCTAAGCGTCGTGGGGAAGGCGATGGCGATGAGGACGACGAGGATGAGGGTGGGGAGGACGACGATGAGGCGAGTGGGGATGGTAATGATTTTGGAGATGGGGGAGGTGACGAGATGGGAGGAGAAGGGGATGGGGAAGCGAGTGCGAGCGACGAGCCTGGGACAGACGAGGAGATTGAGCGCGCCAAGCGGGGCGGAGAGAAAGATCGGTCTGGACAGAGTGAGTGTCGTTTCTCGTCTGGGACATTCGTTGCTGCCGAAATGGAATCGAGTGGCCTTCAAGGTGGATACTAGATCGTGTATGCTGAATACCACGGTGGGAACTGGATCTCCGACGTGGGCGTGGACGTGAATGTGGATGTGGACGTGGCGTGGACGTAGGGGCGGACACAAAATGGCTGTGTAGCTGACGCAGAGGCAGAACGCAAACGACCCACCACCGCCTCAGAGTTCGGCAACACCCTGACCTCGCTCCTCGCTCCTGTCTCCGACCCTCCCGCTTCGGCTCGTCTGTCCAAGCAGGCGAAGAAGGTAAAATCGACTGCTCGACCTACGGCAAGCGCGCCGCCGACCGTCGCAGCAGCTTCAGTCGCTGCAGCAGCTGTGGTCGGTGCACCCCAACATCCAGGAAGTGCTATCCTCTCGCTGTCGCGTGCGCGGCCGCCTCCATCGGCTGCGGCAGACCGCCTCGCGCGGCAGGCGGCGCGGCGTCTCAAGGTGGAAAAGGCGGAGAAGGAGGATAAAGCCCGGGTGACGGATATCGTTGAAGGCTGGGCTGCGGATCCCCGCCTCGCCATGGGAGGTATGGAGTTTGAGCGCTCGTTGAGGAAGACGGCACAGCGCGGCGGTGAGTCGTCCATCGTAGCCACTGGGGCGCGCTGATCATCTGTTCTACCGTCTCCCTTCTTCCTCTTCCTTCTTCCTTCTTCCTTCTTCCTTCTTCCTTCTTCCTTCTTCCTTCTTCCTCTTCTTTCTTCCTTCTTCCTCCTCCCTTCTTCCATTTTCCTTCCTCCCGTTTTGTCTCCCCCATAGTGCTCAAGCTCTTCAACGCCATCCTCGTGGCGTCCAAGAACGCCGAAGCGGCCAACACCTCCCTCAGCGCAAAGGCAGGCGTCAAGGACGAGACGGGCAAGCGCAAGGAGAAGGACAACGTGTTGGGTCGGGGCGGCAAGGAGGCGGCGCTTACCAAGGAGAGCTTCCTGGATCTTGTTAGGAGGGGATAGTTGCGCTCTCTTACATGCTCTCAGATCCAGGGGCAGTGATGTTGCGGATGCGATTGGGCCATGTATGCATATATGCAGGAAGGCTGTCATGTCTACAGATCTAAAGAGTCAAATGCACAACGACCACCGTAATGCCCTGTAAAGCATCACTCAAGCGCCCACATAGAGCACGCTCAGTCGCAGCACTTTGGGCCGGGCCCATCCAGCACGAGCTTGTCTGCGACATCTAGTCGACAGAAGCAGGACGACTTGATCTCAACGTCGGCGACTGCAAGCGCGAGGCGAAGCTGGGGCAGGATGATCCGTGCTTCGTCCTGGCGGCCAAGCTTGACGAGACACTCGTGGTACCCGTGCAGGGCCCAGACGTTGTTGGGATGCTGGTGTGCGCGGGGGAGGGCGGTATCGTAGCCGAGATCGGCGGCATAGGTCGCCAGCGCCTCTTGGAGGTTGCCGCGCTCGAGCTGCAGCGCGGCATACGGATGGCGGACGGGCATCATCCAGCCCCATGGCTCGGCGTAGACCAGCGCGTCGTACAGCCTGATGGCCTCGCGCAGGTGCTCAAACGCCGCGTCGTACGCGCCTCGGCGGTAGTCGATCTCGCCTGAGAGCAGCGGTTCGGCGATGGCGAGCACGTCGGCGGCTGTGTTCGGGAAGATGAGGTAAGTGGGCGGGACGCGGGTCATGGCGGCCCGTAGCGCTTCGAGCTCGTCTAGCGCCGCGTCGACCTTTCCCGTGGCGGCGAGGGCGACGCCGCGCGCGTAGTGCGCCATGACGGCGGTCGAGGCGTAGACGACTGGGTCAGCAGGCAGCGCCATGGCGAGGATCTCGTCCCAGCGGCCGAATCGCACGAGGACGTGCAGCCGGGTCGCTACGACGCCCTCGATGAACTGGGGGGTGGAGCGGACGAGCTCGTCGGTGAGCACGCGCTCCATGGCGTCGACGAACCGGATGGCGACGCGGTACTGCCCGCAGAACATGGCGCCGTAGATCAGGCTCGCAAAGTCGTGCAGCCTGTAGATGGTGTAGAAGCCCGCTGCGCCCCGCTTCGACACGTAGTAGTGGTCCGAGACGATGGCGCGGGCGTTGGCCGAGATGGCGCGCCGGTAGTCGCCGATCAGGATATCGAGGTGCGACGGCATGTGGTTGAGGTGCGCGGCGTCGGGGATCAGGCCGAGCAGCTTGTCGGCTGCAGGGACGGCGCGTTCCGGCGCCGTCGACATCTCGCTCAGGTGGATGTACAGGTGGAGGACGCCGGGGTGCGTATCGGCGTCGGGGAGGAGTAGCGCCTTTTCGAGCACCGCCTGGATCGTCCGTGCGGGCGAACCGACCGCGGGCTCGCCGGTACGCAGGTCCCACAGCTTCCACGGGACGAGACACATCATCGCGTCGGCATATACGGCCGCGACGTCGAGGTCGTCGGCGTGCGCGGCGTACACGCTGGCCATGGCGTCTGCATATCCCTCGTTCCAGACCTGGAACTCCTTGCCGGCCCACTCGCGCGGATACCGCACCGCGAGCGCGTGGACCAGCGCGCGTTCCAGCGGATCCGCGTCGGCCAAGTAGGGCTCGACGTCGTCAAGGGCCTTGTGGGTGCGGCGCATCGTGCCTTCCAGCTGCTCGGGCTCGAAGAACTCCCACCGGAAATTGTAGTTCGGTCCAAGGGCGTACGCCAGTGCCCAGTACGCCATGACACAGCCCGGGTCGTGCGCGATCGCAGTCTCCAAGCACGACGCTGCTTCGTCGTGGTGGAACCCATAGAGCCACGTCAGGCCGCGGTTGAACCAGCTCTGCGCTTCGGGCGACGAAGTCCGCACACGCCTCCCAAAGCTGCCGAGGTCAAAGTATGGCTCGGAAGAGGGCGTGGGGATGGTCATCCTGCGCTCCGAGGACGATGCAGGGGGATAAAGAGTGAAGGAGACGGGGGGCGATTCAAACAGCCATTGGCAGTAGCTTATAAAGGCATGGACAAGGCGATGGGATGGAATGACCGATGGACCGGATGGCCGCTGATTACCGCGTGGCTTTTTGTTTTACTTTGTGGGTGCAACCTCTCTCTGATACACTGCTGTATGCAAAGGCGGCATGGGACACGCTGCATCTGAAGGCAGGGGGGAGATGTTAAGCATGACCGAAGCGGCCCAGGTGCCGGCGTGGATGGCATAAACCACAGATTGCCTTCGAAAGGACGCTTTGGGCGAGCTCTCCACATCCGTCAGCCCTAGAGCCCGCCCCGTGCTGACCAGGCTTCACAGGCATCAGGACACTATAATGCATGTGCAGATGGATGAATTGCAAAGCACTCGCCGTCCCCCACCTGCCTCGCCCGATGCCTCGGCAACACAGACAAATCACAGACCTCCAATCGAGATGAGCTAAACGGTGATCAGCGCCCTGCTATGCCGGAACCCACCTTTTCAACCATGTACTCGTCGATACCGCCCTTGCCGCCCTCCCTGCCGAAGCCGCTCTGCTTGACACCTCCGAATGGGATGCAGCTCTGGGAGACCAAGCCAGTGTTGACGCAGACCAAGCCGACCTCGAGTGCTTCTGCGACGCGAGTCGTGCGTTTCAAGTCGTTGGTGTAAAAGTACCCAGCGAGACCGACCTCGACGCTGTTGGCGCGACGGATCACGTCTTGCTCTGAATCAAAGCTGAACAGCGCAGCCAGCGGCCCAAACGTCTCTTCTTCGGCGATCGCACACGAGGCAGGCACTTCGGCCAGCACGGTAGGCTCGAAGAAGCAGCTGTTGTTGTTGGTCTCCACTCGCTTCCCACCCGTCAGGACACGGGCGCCGCGTGCCACAGCATCAGAGACATGGCGCTCGACCTTGGCCACGCCTCGCTCGTTGACCAAGGGCCCAATGGTGGTGTCGGCCGACATAGGGTCACCAACTTTGAACGCCCGCACGCGCTCTACCAGCAGTGCAGCGAATTTGTCGTATACCTTGCTGTGGACAAAGATGCGGTTCTGACTCGTGAGCTTACACTGGGAAGAGGCAAAGTAAACTCACGGCACAGACACAGGTCTGGCCAGAGGCTCGGAATTTGCTCGCGATCACACCCTCGACGGCGAGCTCCAAATCCGCATCTTCAAAGATGATGAAGCTGCATGTAAGCTTTCCTCAGGCCTGCAGTTGGACGGCCCAAAACCGACGTGAAGCACGGCCGTCACAGTCGACTCACGCGGCATTGCCTCCCAACTCAAAAGACAGCTTCTTCAGCGTCGAGCTGCTCTGCTTCATGAGCAGTCGGCCAACCGGCGTCGAGCCGGTAAACGAGATCTTAGACACCAGCGGACTGCTCGTCAGCATCCTGCAAAGTCATGCCTGCCTACTTTTCACACAGCTCCAGCCCACACGCAATCTCCTTTTCTCCCTTGTCCATCGTCACGACGTTGACGACGCCTGCGGGGATACCGACCTCCTCGGCAAGCACACATATGGCGAGCGCCGAGAGCGGCGTCTCTGCCGGCGCCTTGATGACTGCCGTGCAGCCTGCTGCGAGTGCCGGTCCCAGCTTACGTGTGATCATCGCGTTGGGAAAGTTCCTGCCGAGCATTAGCATCGCGGCCTATCAGCACCTCGAAAGGGAGGGAGGCTCACCAAGGAGTGATCAGACCGCAGACGCCAATGGGCTGCTTGATGATAGTGTTGCGCGTGCCCGGGAAAGGGCTCGGGACGGTATGTCCATACGTCCTATTCCATTAGCCAGGTCCTTGTGGGGTCGGTCGATCAGGACATACCGAAGTGCCTCGGCCGCAAACCAGCTCAGGAAGCCCGTGCCATAAGTAATCTCTCCTTTGGCCTCTGCGAATGCCTTTCCGTTCTCGGCTGTGAGGATGAGTGCCAGGTCATTCGCGTTGTCCTCCATCGCCTTGACGAGCCTGACGATGTACGCTGAGCGTTGGTACGCCGTCAGTGCTGCCCAAGCCGGGAATGCCGCTTTAGCCGCCGACTGCTGCCCGTCAGATCATCGTAACCGCCAAGGTGCACCGCGACTCACGACTGCTTCCGCGACCTGCTCGCGGGGCATGTCGGGAACGTAGCCCAACTTGTCCCCGGTCGCCGGATTGATGATCGCCAGCGACGCTCCATCGGTCGCAGATACCCATTGCCCGTTGATGTAGCCCTTGCTACGGAGCAGCGCCGGGTTGGCGAGCTTTGACTCGAGGGAAGTGGCAGCCACCATGCTTCGTTCAGCCTGTGGATCGGGTCAGTGTTCTGTTGCAACAGCTGCATAATCCCAAGGCGGCCCTTGCCCATCACAGCAGCCAGTGGCTTGCCGTTCGGCTGAGCGGTGCGGGGGACGACCTTTGCTTTGATCGACTGGACCGAAGGCCGACAGTCCGATTTTTTGGGTGATGTATAAGCGACGCGTAGGTTGACACGTTCGATTGCTCCGAGTGCCGAGCGTATGAGAGTATCAAGACAGAGATGCACACGCCTGCCGACACCCTGGAACCCATGCCATGCCGTGCATTTTTAATCATGCAGTCTTACAAGTATGAGGACCAACGCAAGAGACCTCGGGCGCCACTGGAAAACAACTCCAGGCAGTAAGACTCGACACGGCATTGGTCTCATTGCCGGTCATAGCAATGAGTCTGGACTGACCTCTAGGACTAGTTCGAGAGCAGCGTGAGTATGGGAGCTGCTCAAGACGGTCTATGACAAGGTCGCGGCGCCACGTATCCGTACAACCAATACATGCAAATTGTCTCTGACAGTAGTGATGCCACGATGAAATCTACGCAAGTCGCTCTGCAACCGCCTTGACGGCCTCCTTCATGATGTGCAGCATGACGTTCACTTCGTCCTCGCTCAGGATCAGTGCTGGGATCAGGCGCAGAACGGGGTAGATGGACGTGGTCAGAGTCAGCAGATTGCGGTCGTAGCACTCGTCCTGCACGAGCTTGTTTAGGTTGCCTGGGAGCTTGACGTTTGGTGAGGACGGGTGGGTCGCCGTAGCGTCTTTAAACTCGAGCGCCACCATCAGCTGTCGGGGTTAGCGGGTGCTGATAGCGGCGGGGGAGGAGAAACGCACGCCTAAACCTCGAACTTCTTCAATCATCCAGCCTCCATTGGCATGATCTGCCTGGATCGCTCTTAGACCGTCGAAGATCTGCGCAGATCTCGCGTTGACGTTTCCGGGAATGTCATGGGTGCGCATGTACTGTGTGGTAGCCAGTGCCGCAGCGCAAGCCACGACATTACCAGAATATGTTCCGCCCTGCGGCTAGGTTAGTCTCTTGCTGCAGATTGGCCAGCGGCCAACTCACCAAAGACCCAGCCGGCATGACGTCCAGGATCTCCTTGCGAGTAACGATACCCGAGATAGGCATGCCGTTGGCAAAGCCTTTAGCAAATGTGATAAGGTCCGGTGTGACCCCAGCGTGCTCGATGGCAAACACCTTGCCAGTCCGGTAGAACCCAGTCTGGATCTCGTCTGCACCCTTAGCACGCTATCGTTACAGACGTATGAGAGGACCTACCAACGACGAGCATGATGCCGTGCTTGGTGCACAACTCGCGTAGGTATCGTACGTAGGCGTGCGGCGCCGGGATGTAGCCACTGCTCCTAGTCAGCTCTTGCTCGGTATACGGTTTGTTCGTGGCACTTGCCCCTCGCCAATGACGGGCTCCAGGAAGACTGCGGCCGTGTCCTCTGGCTCTGTTTGTTGCTGGAGCAGGTTGTCGACTTGTAGGATCGCCTGCCGCACCAGCTCTTCCTCGGGGGTCTCCTTCGGCAAGCCCATAGCGTGCCAGTAGGGGAAGGCCGTGGTGTACACACAGGGCTGGGCGTCAGTGGCGGTCGACACGTTCCGCCTCACCATCAGTGGGCCAGTCCCCTTGAAGAACGACGTCTTGGATCTGGTCAACGCAGCGGCGCCAGATGTCCGGCCTGCCATCAGCCCTGTCATCACATGCCCGACCCACCGTGGTACCCGCCCTGCATGACGATGATGTTGTTGCGGCGGGTCTTGGCGCGGGCGACCTTGATGGCAGCTTCGATGGCCTCGCTACCCGAGTTCCAGAAGAAGAAGCTGTCGAGCGACGGGTCCGGCATCATTGCCAGCAGGCTCTCGACGAGCTGCACGTACGGCTCGGAGAGCGCGATGGCACATTGGACGTGAATGATCGACTGCGCCTGGGTGACGATTGCCTCTGTCACGGCGGGGTGAGAATGACCCAGCGAGGTGACTCCAATGCCCGAGGTAAAGTCAAGCAGTCGGCGTCCATCCTAGACAATCTGAGCTTATTACGATGACGGGGATGGAAGACAACCTACAGTCGTCAGGACATCGAGACCTCGGCCTTCCTTGAAGACATGGTCACGCAAGCGGCCAATGGCTTTGGTCACATGCCGGTCGGCGATTGCCTGCAAGCCAGGGGTTGAGGTGGTGACCTGCAGGAGCTTGGCTGCGGACGCGAGAGGCTGGATGTGGGACCGCGAGGGGACGATGGACGGCATGGTCGTTCGGCAGAGCGGTGTGAGGCTGTTGGTGCGTATGAGGCTGCAATGAATGCACAGACAATGTCAAATGACAACTTGAACAACTCGGGCATGCCAAGCGACGTGCTCGGGAACCTCATTGTGTGTTACATGTTGCATTGACCACAGATGAGCTTCGAAGCGTCGCCAAGAAGGGACAGAAACAAACGCCCTAAGGGTAGTCGCCGGCTGTGCTTTGCTAGATAACGATTGGGAAGCGACGGCTTTGAGCGAGGCCTGGTGCATCGGCAGTTTGCTGCGTTTACTACACCTGGGTGCTTCACTCACACGCTTGCTTGCTGCTCACACCATCCACCCGCACCTGCACACACTCAAACAGACTCTGACTCTCATCTGATTTGCCCCCACGATGCCTTCAGTCGTCTGTAGGTCTGTGGGGTCATGACCGCTGGGATGCAAGCTGACATTCCAAGTCGACGTCGTCGGCACCTGCTGTAGGCTGCTCTGCATCACCAGACTGTGCGTTTAAACTGATGGTTAGTCTCGTATGACAACGGCGCCGAGGCAGTGCAAGCGCGACTCGGTCACAAACTCGCCAAGTATGGCATCCCGTCCAAGCTGCTGTTCTACTCGTGGATGACCTCGACCGAGCGCGACTACTCGTACCTGTCCCAGATCAAACAGTACAAGCCGTTCTTCCAGATTTTCCGGTCGACTCTCATCCGCCTGCTCTTCCAAGCCGGCGTGCCCGCGTCTGATCTCGACGGGTTCTTCAGCGAAGACGACCTCGACTACATCATGGCAGAGTACAAGCAACTGCGTGCGCGGCCAGGCCTGCACGAGATGATGGCCACGCTGCGCGCAGGCGGCTTCGAGGTCTGGTGCTGCTCCGACGCCAACGTCGACCGCGTCAAGGGCTACTTTGATGGCGCGGGCGTCGACATGCCCCTCGACCACATCCTCTCGGCAGACATGGTGCAAGCCGGCAAGCCAGAACCAGCAGTGTACAAGTTTGCCAGGGAAAAGGCAGGCTCAGACCAGCCAGGCGAAGTGTCGGTCTTTGCAGGTGAGCAATTGCCGCTTGAAACGCAAGGTCTCCCTCCGTAGTCGCAACTCGAGAATGACACGGGCAGCATCGCACGCCTGGGACTGCGCAGCTGCAAAGTCCGCTGGCTTCCAGACGGCATACACTACCACGTACGAGTACGATGAGTGCGTCGATGTCTTTGGCAAGGCCGACTTTGTGGCGCCGGACCTGGTCTCACTCGGCAAGGGCATTGTGGACAAATGGGGACGCAAGTAGAGGTGTACCCCATGTGCATGGATGCCGTGCGTTTGCGCCAGTCGAAACACACATACTTCCATACTTCCATACATCATGGCATGCTACAATCATACCCTCGTGGAATAGCCTACAAGCTCGCATCCATCGCCTGCGCCAGCATGGCACCTTCATCCGCAATTCCAACAGTCCCAGCGACCTTGTCCGTCTCCTCGCCCTGGCCCATTGCAGCCTTGATCGTATTGACCCTGGACTCCAGCCTCTCGCGGGTCATCCAGTACGGGGACGGCACAGCGGACTCGAATGCTGCGGCTGCTTCGGACGAAATACTGCCGTTGACCAGGTGCGAGGTGACGAGGGTGTTGAGTGCTGCTGTGCATCCTGGTATGCGCGGCATGCCTGTTGCGTTCAGCGACGGCTGCTACCCCTCCGTGCACTTACCGTGTCCAGTGAAGCCAGCGCAGATGAAGACTCCTGGTCGACCGGGAATCTGGCCAATATAAGGCAACATGTCACTCGAGTATCCGAGCACTTTGTTACTCAGCGTTGAGCCTCACTCGCAGCACCCACCTCCCGACCAGACCTTGTCCACATTGCCATGCTTGTTCCCGTTCCAGCCCACAAAGTACTTCTTCATGTATTCCTCAAAGTACGCCGTGACGCCTGGGATCTCCTGGTCGTCCCACTTGTTGTCATACCACTTGTCGAGATCCTTCAGGTAGCACGACTTTGCCCCACCGAGGATGATGCTGCGGTCTCCCCGCCCGGGAATCCGGCCCCGGCCCTGACGTGGGATCATGTAGTCGATATCGCCTACGCCGTGTCGCAGGCCGTACGTGTACTTGATCGGGCCTGGAACAGCCCCAGGCGAATGCGACGGTGCGGGGGTGATGGAGCATGCCGTGCCTCGGACTGGGATGATGAGCGGTTTGAACTCGGGGAGGAGAGAAGAGGTATATGCATTGGTGGCGACCAGCACCGTCGAAGCGCGGATATCGCCTCGGGATGTAGATACGATCCAGCTGCCGGCTTTGTCGCCTGGAGACAACGACGTTGCAGGCGTGTGCGCTTGCAGGTTCATGCCCTTGCCCAGACATTTCCGGATCACTGCAAGGTCAGGCTCACGAAAACTGTCGGTTTTGACCATGTCAACTCACACGCCGTGGCCAACTTGTACGGCCAAAGATGCCCCGCCGGGTAGCTTACACCCCAGTATCCCCCCCTGATGCCGGTAAGCGCCTCGAGCTCGGCGGGATCATCGACGCTGCGCACGTCCCAGTTCTTGATACTTTGCGGGAACTCGGAGCTTCGAGCGTCCCAGTCTTTGCGGCCCTCGATTGCATCTTTCTCGACGAAGCAGACGTCAAAGGCGCGAGTGACATGCATGTCGCAGTCGATGTCTTCCTTCTCGACGAGCTCCGCATACTGCCCCAGCGCCGCCTGCTCAAAGTCCATGAGCTGGTTGGCGACCTCGGCGCCAAACGCAGCCGCCTGCGCCCGGAAGCCGAGACACGTCAACGGCTTGCAATGGCCGCCTGGTCGATCAGCGCCGCCCCTCACAGCCCGAGCGAGAGCCCTGATCATTCTGGGCAGTCACATGCGACAGCACTCACCATTTCGGGCAGTCGCGCTGCCGCACACCTCGTCCGCCTCGAGCATGACGACCGTCAGGTCGCGTCCGTCTGCTGCTGCCTGGGTGTACAGGTGGTACGCGAGCATGGCACCGCTGAGCCCGCTGCCGACGATCACTGCATCCGCTTGGGATGGGACCTCCCCGGTCGTACGCACATGTTGCAGCTCGGTGTCTCGCTCGGAAAGCCAGAACGAGTCGAGCCGATTCGGAACGGGCAGCAGGGGCGTTTCGCAACTCATCGTGACCGGTCGTCTGCGGCCAGGCGTTCGACCGTCTTGTTCAGTATCGTGCGTACCTCTTGAGTATCTTCTGTACCCCGCATCGTCGGCCCACTCTCCACTCTCGCCAGTGCACAAGCAACAAGGAGACTGTGATGCTAGGCCGTGTCTGATTGGAGGATGACTAGCGACGGCTAAGCGGCAAAAAGCTCCGAACTGCGAGCGCTACGATATATTTCGCCACCCATTATCAGGCCTTCGCCGAAGGTAGGCGAGGCGCTGTGACAAAACCTTTGCACTGAATTATAGGCCATGCATGCTCTGCTCCCTGCCCGCTTAGATGAGAAGGACCGACTTGCCCAACTTGGCCATGACGTCGCACCAGTGTTTCTTTCCTTGACCCGCATCAATGCCCTTCCACTGCTCTTCCAGCAGATCCCTCTGTGAGAAACTTTAGCTGTGAAACAATCGCCCGTACGCATCTACTCACCGCAACCTCTAGGTCTTCGCAATAGTCAAACCGGAAAGCGTCAAACAGCTCGCGGACTTTGGTCCGTACTTCGACTTGACAAAAGACGCCGGCAATCAGTAGTGGCCAAATGAGCATGACGGGCTGCCTCATGGCGGACGCCTCGCTACAGAGTTCCAGGACGTGGTTGATGGCTTTAACGATGCGTGGCGTTGTCGTGGGCTGTTCCAATATCTGCCGGCTTGAGCGGAGGCTCACACGCGATAAAGATACGACTTACGTCGGCAAGGATGAATATCACAGCCATGTATTTGTAGATATAGTCTCCGCACTATCATTCAGCGCCGCAGCCGATGGCCACTTACGGTCACTCTGACGTGCTGAGGCAGTCCATTTAGACTGTTGCCCCAAATATCGAGCTCCAACAAGAGACACTGCCCTTCGCGGACGAAATGCTGCCCGATATCCCACATCTCATCAGGCGGACCTTTGAGACTGAGCGCTAAACGTCGTTTCTGCGAGTCTAGAACGGCGACCTGGGACGATTAGCAATGACGTGCAAGACTCGGGTGACACTCACTCGTGCGACAAGATCAACCATGGCGCGTGATATCCCAAATCTGTCGCACACTCAGTATGAATCGAGTGAGATTTATACAATCGAATGTAAGACTCACGTTCGCTCGACCGACTCCCACTCCCAGCGCGTCTGCGAGGTCTCGACACTCTCAAACCACCACGGGTCGAAGTTGCCCAACAGCGTCGGTTCTTTTCCCGTGATGAATGAGCCTGTGTTGGTCAGCTCAGACTCACTGTTCGCTTACTGAAGACGTCGTGCGTGGCGAGGTTTTCCAGAAGATACCGTCGGGTGAACGAGTACTGAGCGCCTTTGAGCATTTCCTGCGGTCCGCCTTTCTTCGTCACGACATTCAGTGCAAACTCCAGGTTCTCACGCCACGTCGGATCGGCACTGATGACCTGCTCGCGTCAGGTATACTCCTCGTACTCCATCACGCACATCTCGTATACACAGCAGGGTGCAAGCTGCGAGAATACTGTCCGCTACTCGACATCAGCGCAGCCGACGAGAAACACGGTCAGCTCACTCTGGTGTGGACTACCATCGCCGCTCGCCGCTAACAATGTGTTGGCTAACGCAGCCTTCTTGAACTTCCTTCCCAGCTCCTTCATCTTGCCCCACTGAACCGCCCAGTGTGAGTGACTGAAGCCAGGCTCAGCCGCGAGCGACTGGGCCGCTTCATGCGCAAAGTGCGTGACGCTCGTACTAAGCATACTCATGCGTATCGCCGCTGATGCCGCCGAGTGGGTGTCGAGCAAGTTCAGGGGTGTACATAGTGCGAGCAGAGGATTTGGGCCTATATTGCCCATTGTGATGAGGATCCGGGACGTATTGTTACAGTAGTGATGAAACAGTGTACGAGCCACGGGGGAAGGAAAGGCGTTTGAGAGAACATCAGTCGATCCTGGCTGGCCCAAGTTGCGTCGCGAAGGGCCAAACTCGAATAAAGAGTCGTCCGTAGCGTAGGCCCTGAGCGATATCAGCGATGCGGCTGGTGTGTCAGCGGGGTTCATGTACTGTAGGATGGAGTCCACCATCAGCAGACGAGGCGGGATCATGATCGGCGGCGTGGGTGTCGAGTGAGGGTCGGGCCGTTTTCCTGCTCGACGGTTGATGAGAAGCGACTTGGCTAGATTGGTAAAGTGAGGCATAGTTTGTAAGAGTGCCGAAGCTGCCGAAGAGCTGCTTGACCCGACATCCGGTGGAGTGACGAGCAGCGACGGATCGGCAGCTGGCAGAGCCGATGAAAACGGTGTGAAGCCGGAGAGGAATTCAAAGTCAGCGGCCTGAGACGTAAGTACACGTTCACGACTACCACTCACGTTCCCGTCGCCCAAGCTGGGTTCGAGTTTGGCCACATCCGACGACGCCAGCTGGTCGAGAGGAGAGACATTGTCGACTCCCCATGACACCTCGCCCTCCCTTGCGCTTTGAGAGCTCCCGGGGTTCTCCACGCTCGTGCCCGATGTCTCGCGCTTGCGGCGTTTGCTGTTCTTGAACTCGCCAGGTTGGGGATACTCGCATGGCCGCTGCGCCGCAACACACCGCAGACAGGTCGGGGTCGTCTCGTCGCATTTCACCTTGTGCTTCCGGCACGCTATGCATCCCGTCGTACTACGTGTGTACTTGAGACGTTTCCGAGGCTGATCATCATCTGGCAAAGGTCCCGCGCTTCGCTGGGCCGCCTGAAACCGAGGTTCAGAGTCCAGGCGGAGGATAAGGAAGGGAGGGTACTCACCGCCTGCTCCGCTATGGTCCGTGCTCGATTAGCGTCGACGATCTTTCCTATGCTGGATCAGCGGCCTCCACTACAGGCTGTCACCGACCACCTACTCGCTTGACGGGAGATCTCGGCATAATCAAAGTGTAGCGACATGATCGACTGGAGAGATGGACGAAACCTCTAAACTGTGTTTTTTTTATCTCTCCCGCGACATCGTCTACCCCGGCTTGTCCAGAAGTTGTTACGCGCAGTCCACTCAAACGTCGGTCGTCATGATGGCCTTGCAGATCAATTACGTTGCTGCAGCAGGCCAGGTCCATGCAGGAATCGTAGAACGGGAACCCATCCGCCTTGTACCCCGTCGGATGCTGGAACAGCGGTCTTCGCAATGTGTGGAGCTTCCCCAGCAGCCGCTGGACAGTCAACACTTGCGACCGACCCTGACCGCAATCACTCGGGCCTACCTTAATGTATGCGGACGGCTGCAGACTAATCTCACACTCAACGAAGGAGCGATTCATTGTTCTGTGAAGGTTTGGAAGAACAGCACGGGAGATTCGGGCAGCTCAAGCTTCCCGGCTCCTCTATCCCTCCGGAAACGCAGACTTCTCAGATAACCAGTCATTCGAGACCGCATCCGTAATTCAGCCATCTCAGGCCCCCTTGGCACCTACTCTGCCGCCGAACTGGCTCGAAATGGACGCTGATGCCTTAGGCCCCATTATCGTCTTCCGCCCTGGAAGAGGTCTGCCCTCTGTCGAGTCACAGCCTGAGAGGTGGACTATCTGTCTGTCGCTTCTCACACGCCCTCTCGCAGCGCTACCATGATCCAGAATGTCAGAGAACTCCACTTCATTTGCACCCCACGGCAGCTTCCCCCATCAGGCCTATCTACCTTCCTCGGCAGTAGTGATCAACATCAGACCCCAGCGGCGCTCCACAGAGACCGCAAAAGTGCCGGAGAGGTATATGCAGCGGCCGCGCAGTCGAACGAGGTCGTCTCAGTCTTGTTCATCCCGTCGGACATGCAGGCAATCAAGCGGGCGTGCGACCATGGTGGCGCGTTGTCGACTCAAGACTGCATCTGTGGCCGATGGAGCTGTCACACCACTCTGACCATTGCTGCGCGAGCGACTCGTGCATGCTTGTAAGCACTGCGAGAGTATCCGGACGCAGCCTTACAGCGGTTGTCCACTGCCGCAACTACAAGGAGCAAGCCGCTCGAGGAGACAAGGGATGGATCTTGATACCAGAGGAAAGCGAGGCTATCGTCAACTGCAATCTACCCATGCCTTCCGCCCCCTTCCTCCGGAAATTGATTGAACAGATTTAACTGGATTGCGAAGTTTAGGTTGCTCGATAAACAAGTCTCGTACCACTATAATCGCGCATTTCGACGCCTTCGACGGGTCTTCCGCGCGAACCGGGGGTCGAGCGAGGACATTGAACTCGTGTTCATGGCGGATCAAACAACGGACGATCATGTGTATGAACTTTACTCGAGGACCGAGTGCGATGAGCAGAGGTTTTTGCAGCCTGTGTCATAATTTGCATTCGCTTTTGGCCAGTCTATGCTCGGCCACGTCGATGACTGATCACATTAAAAGAAAGAAAGAAGGCTAACTGCAAACGTACACGGCCTCCCCCCCCCCCACACACACACACCTCCCGAGCGCGCGATCACTACATATTACCAAAGGCTGTTCCTCTCAATGAAGAGTCTTCAGAGGCACTGTGGAGCTGAGAGACGCGTCATCTCTACCAGCGAGCCTGACCCTGCGCCTCCCAATACGAACCCAGCCACCAATGACCCCGGCAAATAGCAAGGCAGCACAGACCACGATGGCGACCACGGCCCCGATCCCGCCACCTGCAGCTGCCGACAGGCCGGACGAGGACGACGTTGTTGCTGTCGCTGCCGAAGCGTAAATGCTGATCGTTTGACCATTGATAGACGATTCGCCGTCAGTGCTGTTGAGCGTCGTGGAGCTCCCCTCGCCAGCCACGTTCAGGATGGTAGACGTGTTGGAGCAAGTGTACGAAGGGGCCGAGTATTCGTCGTCAGAGACCAGGGTGATATCGGCGCATTGGTAGTAATAGGTCTCGGTGCCGTAAAGCTGGATATCAGCGGCGCTTCAGGGTGCCGGCTTACCTGATAGAACAGCATGAGGGTGACCTCCGAACCAGCAGTAAGGCCTTGGGCTTCAAAGTCGGGTGAAGCAGTGCAGTAGTCCCCTGGTGACATGTCGAGGATCGTACTGGTATACGTCTCGAACTGATGGAAAGCACTTGGGTCGCTTGAATTAACAAACATGATATTTGCGTTGGCAGTTACGCCGATGGATTGAATCGAGATGTCACCACTTGCTGTCAGTCCGTCAGTGTCTGAGATGGGAGGCAACTCGCAAAAAAGTAAGCTCACAAAGTGGGAAATTCGTCCTGGTCGAGCTGACTGCCATATTTCCGCACGGATCGTACGCAGCGGTAGTGGCGTTGAAGCCAGACCGCGGGGGAGGATAGATGAATGCCAAGGGGCTCTCAGTGTATTCCTAAGCGGCCATCAGCAGGTGTACTGGGTGGAAGATTGAATTCCTTACCTCGATGTCGATGGAGGCCGTCTGCCGCTTGAGGACGGCTGCGCTGGCCACCATGGCGAAACTGAGGCAAGTGAGCATGCGCATGGTACAACTCAGAGAAATTTTGGAAGCCACGGAAGGAAGAGAGAGATGCCTCGTCGACCTGCGCGGGTACAAGACACATTGCATGGACTTCGGTGATCGGCCGACCGGTGCCCAATCGAGCGGTACGAGTATGGGGACACCGACTGACGCCCAGCGCCACTCGGAGAGGAACGGAAGAGGAACGGGGAGAGGAACGGGAGAGGAACAAGACACGAGAGGGAGACGAGAGGGAGACGAGAGGGAGACGAGAGGGAGACGAGAGGCAGACGAGAGGCAGACGACGAGAGGCACGGCAGCGTCTCCAGGCCATGTGTGCCAAGCAAACCACTACAACTAGCTAGAGCATGCGTCGTTCAGTCCCGGTGCCTCGACGTAGCACTCGCCTACATCTCGCTCCGTGCACGACACCCTAAGGTTATCTGCCAAACCTTTTGCTAAGCGCGCAGAGGTATGAGATGCAAACGCCATGGTGCCTTGCTCGGCCGATCGTGTTTCTCTCAGGGCGCGGGCCGTAATCAGATAAGACAACCCGAATGTCTTGCCGTCTTTTATTCCGCAGCAGTGGCTCAGCCTCCAGCCTCCAAGATCGGCCGACGTGGGCAGAGCTCATTCCAGGCGTATAATAAAAGACCGCAGTGAAGGCTGACAAACGTTCTTCCATCGCTTCCCCTTCCATTTTCTCAGGCAGCCGAAAAACAAACAAGAAATGCGTGTCCCCATCCTTCTCGCCGCCGCGGCTGTGGTATCGACTGCTTATGCAGCCAACGAAACCATCACTGTGAGTCTCGTCTGCGTGGCAACTGGTCGGGCTCTGTGTAGCGCGCTCTCTGCTTGCTGAAATGAGCTGATGGTCAAAGGATTTTGACACCAGCCCGGTTGAATGGGTTTACCCGCCCACTCGTGGCTTCGCCGCCGACACTGCCAGCGTCTACCCATGCGGCGGTATCGACCCCTCGGCGTCGCGTACCAGCTACCCAATCTGTAAGCGAATGATGCTTTGCTCACACTGACCCGTCAGCTGGAGGAGAGATCGCGCTGCAGTCCCAGATACTCGCCTCCAACATCAACATTCTCTACGTGAACGAGACGGACCCCACGCTGTTCCACGACTTCAGCACTTACACCTCGACCGTGCTCGACATGTCCGTTGGTGATTACTGCGTTGCGGCACCCGACTTTTCCGACTACGACTACAGCGCTGGAGAGAACGTGACCCTGCTCGTCATTTACCAGGTGAATATTTCTCCAGGTCCCGAAGACCTACACTGACTCGGGACTCAGTTCTACGGAAATGAAACGTACTACTACACGTGCGCCGACCTCACCCTCGTGGAGAACTCGGACTACACTGCCCCCTCGACGACCTGCACCAACTCGTCGATCATCCTCGACGTGGCAGCGTCCAATGACTCGCTCGTTCTCGACGGCGAAAACTTCTCGGCCGACGCCGCTGGAGGGGACGGTCAGACCATCAGCATCACCTCGACTCCCACGGCAGAGGCGAGCACCACCGCGGCCGCCAGCACCGCATCGGCAGCAGCTACCTCTTCGGCCGCCGCCGCTAGCTCGTCCACCTCGACTTCGACTTCGACTTCCGCCGGCATGCCAAAACTTGCAGGCGGTGCCTTGGGTGCTGTCATTGGCACCGTTCTCCTTACCCTGTTCACTCTAAGCCACTAAATATATATTTTGAAGCGCCGGGGCAGTAGTCTTTTTACATTGGGACCTGTGAACATTGGCTATAGTCTCCACTGCGGTTCTGGTGTCCTAATTATGCAACGGTCGAGAATACAGCCCCAGTGGCGAAAAACATACGACTTGGCTGCAAGTGATGTTTTAAGTGATTGTCTGAGCTAACGTCAAATGAAAACATGCTTGCATCAATGTTTGGGTCAAGTCACCCGTGGGGCGACAGGACTGTGTTGAAGGCCACCCCTACGGTGCTATGGCACGACTACGCTGCATGAAAGAACTCTCATACCTCTGGTCGCTGCTGCGGAAGCAAATCCGGAAAAAGCCGGATAATTGACGCCGGACTTGTCAGCGGAAGAAGCGACCACGTGGCTCGAGGACTACTGTATTCGCCTGAAAGACTTGCAGCTCTTGACGACATTTACTAGTCTTTGTACCCGGTCTGACGCTATTCAAAGCATTCACACAGATCTTACTCCGGGTCAGGGTGGGAAACTCCTCGCGCAGCGTGGAAAAGTGTGCCGACTTGGTCCGCTCACAGGAAAGGAAGAAACAAAGCGGCAAACAAACACGAGAGGACAAGCCGAAGTGGGATGGAGGTGTCCCGGTATCAGGTCGGAGAATCGTCTGGGGCGGCGTCGCAGCAGGATCACAGGGCAACGCCATCTGATGGAGGGGCAGGTCGGGGTAGGAAGCGCACTGGTATCACCAGAACAAGAAAAGCTTGTATACTGGTGAGTCACATGGCATCTTCATAAGCCGCCAACAACCTCTTCATCAGCTGAGGCATCCCACAGTGCCGCTTGAGAAAGTGCCGCTGCCACGGAGTCCCACCAGATCCATGCCCACAATGCAAAGCCGACGATTACCCCTGTCAATGGCCAGAACAAGATGGGAGATCGTCAAAGGCGCGGAAATTGCGCGCTAGGACCGGACCGTCGACAGTCAAGACAGAAACACCGCAGCCAGCGGGAAACCTGGTTGGGAGCTGGACCGTGAACAATGACTGGCTGGAAGTTTTGGACTCGACGTCTTGTGAGTACTCGTTTGTGGATCCGCTGACGTGGAAGCGGATGTCTATCCTGGCCATGGATCGACAGCCGATGACCCGGGAATCCTCTCATGGCTCCCTCAAGGTGATCCATTGGCATCGTCTATGGGGTTTGCAGAGGTGCCAGACTTTGATCCTTCTGTCTACGACTCCATGCCCGCAGATATGCTCGATCGATCAGCATTTGTCTTGGCCATGAGCTCGCGACTCCCGACCGTGGAGGAGAGCAGCGTCCTCGACGAGACGTCGCCTGTCGGTGTCGCCATCCGTGGACCTAGAGAGACACCCTCACAGGTCACCCCGGACACCAGTACCACCAGCTTGTCTCGGCCTAACATACAAGAGGACAAAGAGAAAGTTGTCAAGTTGACCTGGTGGCGTCCTCACGGTCAGACAGCGATTGCCCCAGGTACGCATTTGTGTTACCCATAGCTGATCGCAGGACTCAAACGGATCACGTTGAAGGTCAGAATTGACAATACTCGGTCGAATCGGTCAGCCGCATCACCCATGACGGTCATCAGCAGTGCCAACGACATTACCGAAGTCATCGGAGAAAACAGCATGCCAAGTCCGGTCATCATGAATCACCTGCTAGACGTCTTTATGGAACATTTTGGATGCCAGTTCCCGTGTTTGGATCGAGTGGAACTGGATCAGAGCCTGATTTCCGGAACAGGCTCTGTCTTCTTGTTCACCTCTATCGCTGCAGTGGCTGCGAGGTGCGTGTGTTCAACTACAAAGCTGACGCTAGATTCTCAAAACATCCTGCGATCGCCTTGCCGTCACTTCGCCCTCATGAATATGGTGATGCCTTTGGTAAGGTGGCCAAGAACCTCCAAGGGTCCATGCTGGCCGTACCATCTCGTGATACCATCATCGCGCTGGTCTTGCTAGCTCACGTCGGATTCGCAAATGGTGAGTCTTCCTTTGGGACCTGGCTGACTTCAGATTCCGAATCGGAGGAGTGGATGTTCACGGGGATGGCTGTTCGCATGGCGATCGACCTAGGGCTTCATTTGGTGAGCGACAATGAAGGACCAGCTGATTTTCAGGATGCCGGAGACGAGTCTGATATATCCGCCGAGGAACGTCGCCTTAATCGCCTGGTCTTCTGGTCGGTCCTTTGCCTCGACTTTGCGCTCGCCTTTGGCGTCGGTCGACAGACTACATTTCGAGTGGAGGAGATTACTCAAGCACTTCCCACCGAACAAGACATCCATCCACTTGGTACTAGTGGTGACCATCCGCGCAGTCCATTCCCGTTCGCCGCTGCACAGATGGTCTCTTACGGACCGCTCATCAACCTGTTGAACGGCGCTCAGATTGGTCAAAACGACTATGGAAGACGAGTGCAGCACGCTCGGGGACAAGCCATGCGCGATTATAACAACCTCCCGCAAGATATGCAGTGGAATGTGACAAAGTAAGTAGTAAGTGTGGATTTAGCTGACAAGCAGTTTGCAAAGGCAGTCTCGGGCGCAGCAAGCACCAATGTTCCTCCACCTCCATTTGTGGATGCACAACATCATCGTGAGTGGGCAACGTAACGTTGCTGACGTCGAGGCATCTGGGTATCTCACCGGAACGGACTATCTGCGCAGACCGCATGGAAAGACGGGGGGGATGCGGAGCGGGGCGGTGACGCCCAATACTGTCAGCGCATCAAACCTTTGGAGACACTCGGCCCGCACGATTGGCGACGTGCTAGTTCTCACCGACATTGTCAACTCTACATCCTACCTATCTCTGCCTTTTGTGAATCAAGCCTTCTTTGTCGCAGGCTGTTGCTACATCAAAGGTGAGCTCTTCTTCGACCCTTGTTATTGTCCAAGACCTGTGTTGATATCACGCAGAATTAGAGCAATCAGAAGAGGATAGCCGTCGCTCGCCTGCCCTGGACAGAGACGTTAACAATGATCATCTTGATGGACACGAGAAACGTCCGGCGGAGCTCTTCCAATCCCTCCTTCGTTCCGTAGCCACCAACAACATCGCCACCCTACAGCAAGGCCTTGCCAAGCTGACGACATACTGGTCGGGCGTTGCCTGGGTTGCTGAAGCGCTTCAGCAAAGACTGTCAGGAGTGCAAGCTAGTGACATTGATCTGAAGGCTGTGACAGAGAAGCTGAGCAGCTCAGTGTCAGTTGGGGATCCGGGACTAGTCAAGGGCGGGAGCGAGAGGATGGAGGCAGAAGCAGACTTGTTGTCTGGCTTCCCAGGAATCGTGAACGTTGATATCGGTGAGTGGCCTTTGCATGTTTCACTGGCTGACTTTTGCCAGCGGATTTCAACTTTCTCTCGTCCTTGCCGTTTACTACTTCTTGAGCACGTTGCCGTCTCCATATGGTGTGCTAGACGGCGACTGTTTGATGCGCTGGACGGTGTCTGTATGATGAACGTTGCCAGTATGGCAGTTTGATGTCTGGATAATCTCGAGTGTCGTGAGCATGAACTGCCATTGGGTGCCTGCGGGGAATGTGCGTAAACAACAGAGCAACGGGAGCATTCTTAGGTGGTGACATCTCAGCGGAAGCAAACGAAATCTAGGCGTGCGTATGTGCATGGCGCGCCTTCTTAAGGGAATGGGGGAATCCGTGTCTGAACGGGGCCAGACCTCAGGCACGGTTCCAGGCAGCCGGCCGGTCAACAGGCACGGCCAAAACAGGGTGGTGATTTCCCTCCTTTAAATGGGGGATTGAATAAATAGATCAGCGCGACTTGGCCGAGGGGTCTCGCCATGTTTTCCGGGGGACGCCAACATGTCAATGCAAAACCATAAATCCACTCTTCACACTTGGCACAGAGAGACAACGAACGTTGCATCATTACTTCTCTTATATTGACTCTTGTGCTGCAAGACGGACTGGATCGCCTTGGGGGCCAGGCGAAGCGTCGCTACCTTTTGCGATTACTCGGAGCGCCACCGTCCTCGATCGAGCGCTTTGCAGCTTGCTGCTGTTGGACTTTGGGCCCGTGGGTCACAACGTCGCCAACGGCTTAGCGTCCACTGGGTACTCTCGACGGCTCTCGACTACATAATAATCCATCCATTAGGGGCGTCTCGCCACCTGGTGGCGTCAAGGCGATTTCCTCGGACGACGCGTGCAGAAGCGTCCCGCTTTTTGTCTCACCTTCCGGCCAGAGGGAAAGAAGCTGACGGGGATCGCCTGCACGCCCCAACTGCGATCCCTTTTTGCCTTCTTGCAATCTCTCTCTCGCTGGCATAATGCCCAACGAGGCTGAAGTCCCGATGCCGGGCCCATCAAAGCCCGCGCTTGCCAGAGCAACATCCTTCACTCCCGGTCCAGCTCCTCACGCGCGTAGCAAGACCCGTTTCGCTCCATCCACCCTATCGAGTGTCTGGTCAACCGTCGTGCAGCGCCTCAAACCGCCATCCCACCCTTCCACAACTTCAGAATCTGCTCTCGGCGATAGCGCGCATAACCACAGCAGCAATTACTACTCTGAATCAATCGGAGGATACCCGCAACATCTCGCGTTGGAGCTTCTCGATCCTCGTAAAGGCACAGACGGCAAGCACAAGAGGCGGCCCCGACATAACGCTCTCACAAAGTCATCTATCAGCAAGACGGCATCGCGATACGGTGAGGACGATGACGCCAACCCGGCAGAACCAATATCGCACACTGTCGTCGACAATGATTTTGACCAGTTCTCACCCGGGGCTGACAAGTCTGAATCTGGCTACTCGAATCATTCGCATAGCAGGCAGACGCCAACCCCGGACGATGCGGACCCCGGTGGTGGCTCATCGGGCAGCAGGAGAGGGAGTCATGATAGTCCGACGGGTGGAGCAAAGAGCGAGACGGCCAGTGGAAAGCTGTCACGAAGATGGAGCGGACTCCGACGCTCAAAGGCGTACGAATTCGTGTTTGAGCGGATATTCCCCAATGTCAAGCATTTCCTCGACTCGAGCTTCCCGGAAGAATCAAAAGAGAAGTCATTCCAGAAAGAGGTGAATGGCGAATTGTGTTCACGGCTGACGTTCAGGCGTGGTTTACCCAGAAACCAGGTGCAATGACAGCCGTGGCTTTCTTACTCATAGCGTGGTGCTTGACTGTTGGCCTTTTGCCCCAACCATGGAGCAAGTACAACTGGTACGCCTACTTTGGCGTTGGGGGTGTAAGTCAATCTCATGCGGGGATTTCCAATGTCAGGTAGTCAAGGTCAGCACTGATGTCGCTTAGTTCTTCATTCTGCCCTTGCCTTTTATGGTGATCTTTGACTATCCTCGGCGCCATCAATACATATGGCAGCCCTGGCTCCTTGGTGCGACCTGGGTGCTGAGCGACATTCTCATCGTTGAGATGCATGTATGTGGCTTCTTTGCCGAGGTGAACCGATGCGGGACGAGGAATTTCATCAACCTGCTTGGTAAGCACCTCATCCGCGATCAGATGAGTGGACAGAGACTGATCGCGACCAGGTTTCGCCTACGGCTGTCCCGTCTTGGCCTTGCTGGCACTCCGCCAAGCTCGTATATTTGCCATTATCGGCGCAATACAATGGAACATCCTCGCGGCCGCTCTCATCACATACGAAGTAAATACGCCAAAATTGTTCTATCGCAACGTCGTCACATGTAAGTTCTTCCTTGACAGCTGTCCTCTAGACCTGACTGTCGAGATGTTCGTGGCTGACCGTACTAGTCACCATCTTCCAGGCATTCCTCATCGGTATCTCCTTCTTACACGAGCGTTCTTTTCGTCAGATGTTCTCCCTCCGCACGCAACTCAAAATGCAATATCGCGCCACGCAAGGAGCCCAGATCTTAGAGCGTCGGGCGGCTGACTCCAAAAAGCGCTTCGTCTCGTACAGTGCGTGTTGCACTGAGTTCAGATGCTGATCTATTCGCAGTCTTCCACGAGGTTCGCGTGCCATTAAATACTGCCCTCTTGGCGGTGCAGAATCTCGAAGGGGAGGACGTCTTCAAAGGGCTCGATCCAGATCAGGCCGAGATGGTACATGGTCTCAGCAAGAGTCTCACCATGATGGAGAAGGTGTTGAACGATGTGCTATCTTTCAACCGCATGGAGTCTGGGAAGTTCACACAAGCTCGGAAACCCTTCGACTTTCACCAATCCATGCAGCTCGTTGCGTTGTCGCATCGTGTTCAAGCGCAGCGGGCTGGGATAGAGCTTATCACCGACTTCGACAAGGACATTGACAAGGTTGGTGGAATCTTTGTTGGCGACGAGATGCGGGTCCGACAAGTCGCGAGCAATCTCGTCTCAAACGCCATCAAATTCACTGAAAAGGGCTCGGTTCGCATCGTCACGAAACTCCTGTATCCTAGATTCGAGCCAACACCTTCAACCGAGCTCGATGACCCATTACGTCAAGCGGCTATCAATTTGCAACTTCAACAAAAAATGGAAGAACAGGATCGTCAACAGCAGGGTGTGGATTCTCAACTTGGCAGTGATGCGCGGTCCAGCAGGGCATTTGGTTCTGCGGATGTGGAGAAGGGCAGTGTCATTGCAGAAGAACGCCAACGATCCAGAGATATCGTGCATGAAAAGGAGGAAAAGGGACGACGGACAGCGGTAATCCGGGTGGAGATACATGATACCGGAGTGGGGCTGAAGAAGGCTGATGTGATCGAGTGAGTAAAACCGGAGATCGCTTACTGATATGCAGCAACCGGCTGTTCTCGCCGTACGTGCAGACGGAGATTGGGCGACGACAAGGTGGCAAGGGATCCGGACTGGGTCTCGCCTTGGTCCGGCAAATCATCAAGTTGTCTGATGGTCGGCTTGGCGTCGAGTCGGAGTACGGCAAAGGATCTGTTTTCTGGTTCGAGATACCGTTCTCGCTGCCACGCCCGACCGAAGGCCAGCTGTACTCGTCACGGCCGATCACCAGCGCCCAATCAGGTAGTCCGCACACACTACATCCGCCTGGCCATATCAGCGGCGGCCTGATTCGGATAGTCGAGCAGTCTCAGCACGAGGATCCGCATGGGAGAGGAGTTCATTCGGATCGACCAGACATACGTCCTGGGATAACGATGACTGAAAGCACCATGCCGCTGTTGCCAGAAGCTCACGGCCAGACATCGCCCATCTCACTAAGAACGCAAGGATCACGTAAGTCCTACACGATGTCATGACGCGTTCAACTGACACCACGCCACAGTGCCAGGGATGTGGGAGGAAGGCATTGTTCACACTTATCCTCCTCCAGACTCCATATCAAGCATGTCATTCACCGATCCATTCGCAGGCGGGAGCAGTCGTGTCGTCGCGACCGCCGGCAGCCTTGAACGACGTCTATCTGCCGAGTCGGACGAACGCAAGCCGGCCGTCGAGAGCGAGCACGTAGAGGATACGGCTCAGAGGCGGGGGTCGACAAGACGTCCATCCGTAGCTTCTCCGCAAGGCGCACTCAATGCCCTAGTAGTCGATGATGATAGGTGAGTCATTGCGATCCTTTGAGATCTTGCCGGGTTCCTTTGGATGTCAGATGATGTGCGCTGACAAAGGTGACGACTATAGACTTACGCGGATGTTGATGTCGCGCATGTTGACGAGGCTGGGACATCAAGTGACGACGGCGGAGAACGGCAAGGTTGCGCTCGCGATGATAAGGGATAGTTTCCTTGCCAAGCCCGACGCGCCCCGTTTCGAAGTGGTCTTCCTTGACAAGTGAGTGTGGCACTCCACCATGGCAGAAGCCTTGTTTGTGACCGTGGCGAAAGGTCTTCTTCCATCGATAGAGACCTCTGTTGCACACATTAGATGTCTTCGTTCGCTGTATGGCGAAAATAGTCACCCTCCGTCACGATCCATGTCGTCTTTGTTATTCTGGCAGAAGCCGACAGAGAGCCGAGCTGATCGTGCAGTCAAATGCCGTTGATGAGCGGTGTAGAGGTGGTGCGGGAAGTCCGACAGATGGGTTGTCCGGTGTTCATCGTGGGATGTACGGGCAATGCCCTGCGAGAAGACCAGGTGCGTGACGTGATTCCCCTTGCAGGTCCCATATTCTGTCCCATATGCTGTCCCATATCCTATATCCTATATTCTATATCTCTTGTCCGATGTCCCACAACTTTTACACCATATCCCATACATGCCCATGTCATGTCCCACGTCCCATGTCTCATACCCAAGTCTCCGTTGTCTAGTCCTGTCGTATCACAGTTTCCGTGTCATGTTCCAGCTCCTCGCTCAAAGTGGCGCTAATGGGGAACAGGACGAGTATCTGGCCGCTGGTGCGGATGATATCATCACCAAGCCTATACATCAGAAACTCGTCACGGAGATGATCAAGGGAGCGCGGAGGAGGGTCGCGGGTGAAACGAGCCCCAAGACGCTCCCATCGGATGAACGGTATTCTTAGGTGGTCAGGTGGTCGGCACGGATGACCGGGGTCCTGTGAACGTTTAAGAGTGATAGTTGCAAACTCCGTGTTGGTGGTGGTCGGCAGACTTAGTGCTGGTGGTGGTGTGCTAGGCGGTTGTTGGGGATTTTGGAGTAAGCTGGGAGTTGGGTTTAGGCTGGTTTCCGTGTGTCGAGGTGCCTACGGACGACTCGTGAGTTCACGAATGGACTTGGCAGATCGGCGGGTCGGTGCAAATGAGATTGGTATGTAGCATTGCATGATGTCGGTTCCTTCTCCTCTGGACGCTACAATATTGAGACTATATCACATACATGAGATGTATATTGCTGGCTGTGTCTTGCTTTGCATCTTATGTTGTGGCCGTGTCTGTACGGCTACGTTTTGCGTGTAACTATGCGATCGGCATGAATCTACGGTGTCCTTGATGCCGAGTCTCGAGATATCTGATGTCTTGAGTCGATCAACCGCTCGAGTCAGTGAATTGGTCAGGCAGCATGCCGCGGTGATGAGACGGCGAGACAGTGTGAGAAGAGACGTTTGGAAATGATGCGAGTGAGTGCGCTTCCACTGAGCTTGAGCGGTTGTGTGGGTACAGCCCGACTAGTGCTCTAAGCACCTTGGGCCATGTGAGTCAAGCTTCCCCAACTTTGCCGTTGCATAGAACGTTCTCTGTGTGGTGCTGGGCGCAAGTATCCTGACGACAGATCCCGAGAGCCCTGTTTCCCACTCGTTCCGTCCCGGCTCACGTGTGATCGATCTTCACGTGTGACCAATCTACAGCTGATCAGCATGGACGTATGGGTGGCCTCGCTGGACGGAAGACTGACAATCTGTTGCGCCACGTAGGGCTCGCTGATGTACTGCTTCTCTTCGGGCGTGAGGGTGATGTTGACCGCGTCTAGGGGATATCAGCGCTGGCTTCAACGGCCTGCCTTTCGAACACGAGAGTGACTGGTAAATCAACAACGAGAGTGGTCGGCAAAGGTGGTGACGGGAAGGGAGGGAGGGACGGCGGGGACACCGTCACTGACCGATCAGCTCCTTGAGCCTCTCTTTGTTGGTGCTGCCGACGATGGGCGCCGTGACAAAGTCGTTGCTGAGGGACCAGGCCACGCCGATCTGCGCCATGGTGCAGCCCTTCTTCTTTGCAAGCTCTTCGACGCGCTCATTGATCTGCCGCCGGGCCTCGTCGGGCTTGTCGTGCCCGCGGCTCTTGAATGCCCTACGAGGAGTTCAGCCCTGCCACACATGCACGCCGCCGAAGTCCAGGGGCTCGTGGGGTATCTGGGAAGCGGAATTCTGAGACGGTGTAGGACGACGCACAGGTCTGTCTTGGCACGCAAAGTCTCGTCGGCTTTCCATGGACGGGCGAGGTAGCCGCGGCACAGCGGCGACCACGGGATCATGCCCAGCCCAAACATCTGCACCGGGTGAGCGCCCAGCTCGATGTTACAACGGGGTTGCACAGGGCTCACTTTGAGAGTAGGAATCATCTCGCGCTCTTCCTCCCTGTACGCAGCGTTGTGGAAGTTCTGCATGCTGATGAACGGCGTGAGCTTGTTGTTGATCGCATAATCTGCCACACATCAGCGGCGCTCCATCCCGAAGAGTCTCGGAGCAGATGAAGAGGCGTCACAGCGGAGAGACTGACTCTGCATGGCGTGGAACTGGTACGCCCAGCAACTCGACATGCCGACGTATCGCACCCAGCCCTTCTGCACCACATCGTGGAGAGCCTGCATCTGCAGCGATACTTAGCCAAGATATCACACCCCCGCGAAGACGACGTACCGTCTCTGAGATCGGGGTGTCCGGGTCCCATCTGTGCCTCCTCAGCTCACGGCATACAGTGAAGGACGCATTTTACCGATGGCATTGCAGAACATCGACATATTCCATGTCCAGCCGCTTCAAGCTCGCCTGTACAGAGTCGAAAATGTGCTAAGACCTGGTCAGGCTTGTCCACCGTCTTCACGCGCGCAAGCTGAACGCGGAGCACGCCAGGCGAGGTCGGTCTGCTCGTTTGGCAATATGATGTCAGTCACTCACCTTTCGGGACAGGCCTTGGCGGTTGATAAAGTCGTCCTTCTTACCCTTCTCCGAGGGAGGTACAACCGGGAAGAACACTTTGGTGAGTACCACGACGCTCTCGCGCGGGCACTATGGCAATCATCAACCCTATCCGGACTCGGATCTCGTCACCGGGAAATATCGAATGCGCATTCAAGAACAAAAAACACTCACGCCAATCGCCTTGATGGCTTTACCCAGGCAGACTTCCGACAGACCACCAGAATACCTACACCATGAGCAAATGAGGACTACGGATCGGACCCGATTCGGATGGCACTGACGTGTTGGCGGTACTGCATACGAGATGGAGGATCAGCTGGTGCACCATGCTCGATATCAAGTGGCTCACTCAAAAGTGTTGATGCCGTGCTCATAGGCGTATTTGATATGGTCAATGCCAGTCTCTTCGTCCAGGATCCATTCTTGGTGCCTAGTGCCCATCAGCGTTCCACAACAAGAAGAGGCGGATCTAACGGACTCGGGAGATCCATAGGCTGTGGCAATTCACTTCAGCATCATCTTGGCGCGGATGGGACGCCACTCACACATGCAGCCTCTAAATTGGTGCTCAATCAGCAAAGCTCGTGCTGCCTCCACCCAGAGCGTACAGGATAATCTTGGACACCTTGAGGCCGCTTTTGCCCAGATTTACTGGAAGGAGATCAGCGATGGTGCAGAGCGGCCCCTTTCGACTTGCCATATTGCATCGTGTTCTCAACCGACATGATTTTCAAAGCTATGGTTACTGCTACGGTACAGGCGAGGGGGAAGAACAATGACAGTGTAGCAGAGGCCATAAACTCATCCGCCGCTTTTACGGCCATCACCGTCCACCTCCACTTCTCGGCCCGGCCAGAGTCTTTAACCGACGGTTGACATAGTCTATCAAGGGACTGTCCGCAGCCGCCCCTATGTTCGTCCGGTCCTCGATACAGGTTCCAAGTATCGCCTGTAGACCGGCGCCAGCATAATTGGTCACCGACTGAGCGATGATCTGAATCTCGGCCTTGCGATTGTAGTGAAGCATCTGTGAAAGCTCGCGTCTGAAGGGTTCGTCAGCATCAGGAAACAAGTTATGCGTACCTCCACATTGCCGGAAGGTCCGGCCGACGCAACATCGCCCAGGCCTGACAAGTCAAAAGAGTCTAGCTGCCAGCCCACCTTCTGCACATCGTGCTCGGTCAGCGGCAATAGATCGTCGTGCTTGACACTGAGTCTATACTTCAGACTTTCCACGCAACACCTACTCACTGCAGCCAATCACTGACTCTGACGCCGAGCCACTGTATTCTAGGCCCCAGGGCGAGGTCAACGTAGTCCTGGGAATAGCGCGTCGACCTCGACCCTTTCATATAGACAGACAAGATGTCTATTCCATGGGGATCGCCGTCCATCAATGCGTAGAATGGGGTACTGCGGCTGGTCAGTTCGTAACGATTGCTACAGCGTACTCAGCGTATGTGTCCCGGATCATAGCGAGGAGCTGCAGTGTCGCCAAATCGGGGTAGCCCTTACCCTACCGCGGGTTAGCCACCATAACGCAAGAACAGGCGTACTGTGAGGAGGACACCTGCACAAGCTTGACTAAGGAGTCTGGTCCTGCAAAGATGCTGAAAGACAGCCTGAACTCTCTCAGCCATTGCAGTAATTTCAGAGTTTCGTACGTCTTTCTCCACTATCAGCACCCATTTGGGCAGTTGCGTAGCACTTATACGGCCGATTCGCTCAATCGGTGGTATGAGGGACGCCTGTTGAATCAGGCCGGTGGGGCAATCGATACATACGTTGCAAGCAGAGAAAGACAGCTCTTCGCCTGTCTTTAGGTGGACCTTCAGGACTGACGAGGCGATAAGACCTTTTGACGTAGCGCACTGCGGAGTCAGTAATTGAGCGGAAATCTCATCACATACAACGTTGAAGTCTTGGCGCTTCAGTCCAGCCGTTGCGACCATGTCGTCTACAATCTAGAGATTCAATTCTGCGTCTTCCGGGAGTCAGGCCAAATATACCTTGTCGACCACAACTTGTGCTTTGAACAACCCGACGTCCTTGTAATAGATATCCCTGTATTTGAGCTTGCCGAACTGACTCATACCTCTTAGTCGTGACGCTGTTGGTCAAAATGGCCTCGTAGAGCAGCGAAGCTACGCGGAGCATGCATCCTGCGGGATGAGCTCCGCAAACAGTCTGCTGTACCCATGCGGTGCAACGCTCCCTCTTTGGCATTGGGAAAAGTCAAAGGGTTGTCCGGGAAGTTGACGACTTGTGCATCACTTCCAACAAATCAGCCACGCTCAGTACTGGTCATCCACAGACCCTGTAACACGGCTCTGGAGGTTCATGGTGATTTCCCGAGTTCTTTCTGTCTTCGCCGAGACTTCTGTAGCTTTTACCTGGCTATTCTGTTCGATAGAGCCTTCGCTTCCCTTCTTGTGAGAGTGTTGCTTGGGAGTTTCTCTTTCCGCCTCCTTGTTCAAAGTCGCCAAGGTTGTAGCAGTCTGCCGGAGAAAGTCGTGGAAGAGTGATGAAAGGTATTGCAATGCTAGGTCCCTGCTTTCATTACGAGGACATCGGAGGTCACAATCCCAGCCACCTACCGACGGAGTTCCCATGTCTCGGTCACTTGCTCTTGAGACTCGCTTGCGGCGAGGACACACTGCTTTGATACTGCGTCACCGCCATTCGACCTCCTCATCTGCTCGTGTCGTTGTTGAAGTCGTCTGAGGAGCTCCGCATCGTCTTCATCGTCATATAGTGCGTCCAAGAGTGTAGAGCCCCGCTGAGTCTGTTGTTCATGTTCGTCGAGCTTGTCACCTCCAATGTCAATGCGCTCGTCGTCGTCAACGAGCAAGTCGTCGTCATCGAAAGACTCATCATCGACAATCAATTCATCATCGTCGTTTTGTACGTAAGAATGGGTTAATAAGCCGGTGTAACTGGACATCAGTGAGTTAGCAGCATGATTAGCGTGTGATGAGTCGGAGGAGGGTTCGTGAAGATGAATGTCGTCGTTCTTTCCGAGAAGACGGCTCTCGAGGACACATGGTTCAGCTTCTCCGCCAAAAGGGCAATTATTATCTCGAGGCGATAGTGCCAGTGACATACTCGGCAGGATGAGACAACTTGTCGTATGGCATTGAACAAAACTTGAAGAGGAAGGAGACACAAGGGAAGGGAAGTTGCTACAAAAACCTTGTTCGGTCCTGCCTCTTAGGATTTAAGAGCCTCCACTCTTTCACTTCCATTTTGTTGAGCTCTTCACTCGAGTTTTTCGTCAAGGATGTTCAAGATCAGCCGCTCGACCCCTACATCAACCCAAAGCTTTGTCGAGGACGACTTGGTTCCTGACGTTCACAGGCGGCACCCTGATGAACTGTCTGCGATGGACATTGATGACAATGATCTTGGAATTGGTCCCTCTGTGAGGAAGGATATAGTCAGTGCCGGGGAAGTGATCACAAGCTCCAAGGAGTTCATGCGGTGTGTTGCATAGTTCACTGAGCGCTATTGACATCAACTTATCGAATAGTGGGCATGGGACGTATGTGGAGGATGAGCAGGTTATCTCAAGCGTGACCGGTACCATCGAAAAAGTCAACAAGCTCATCTCTGTCAAAGCGCTGAAGTCGAGGTCAGCACACATCTTGCGCGATCTGTTCCTCCAAGCTCATATGTGTCCCAGATATACGCCCGAGGTTGGAGATCTTGTGATCGGCCGAATCGTTGAAGTACAACCCCAGCGTTGGAAAGTGGATACAAACGCGAGACAAGACGCCGTTCTCATGCTATCGAGTGTCAATTTACCAGGCGGTGTCCAAGTACGTGAGCGGTCAATTGATGAAACACACTATTCGTGGGTGCAAGCTGATAACTTCTGCCACAGAGGAGGAAGATTGAATCCGATGCGCTGAAGATGCGCGATTTCCTCGCCGAGGGGGATGTGTGTCCCTTCAATCCCCTTTCCCAAACACAAGTTAACGATTTCAGCTCCTCGTGGCGGAAGTCCAAGCATTCTTTGCAGATGGTGCCATGTCGTTGCATACTCGTTCCTTGAAGTATGGAAAGGTAGAGCAAATCGCAATGCCGTTAAGCCCGCTAATTGCCACAGCTTCGAAACGGTCAGCTTATAAGACTGCCACCTCGGCTCATTCGTCGATTAAAATCACACTTTCATCATCTCCCGCCACCCTGTGGCCCCACTGGTGTCGATATCATCCTTGGGTTGAACGGTTATGTATGGGTCAGTGCGGGCACGTCTGCATCTCAGCGCGAGGGTGGCGAAGGATTCGACGCGGAAGGCGTGTATTCAAATGTCAATGACGTGCGTATGGCTGCTTGTTTGCCTTTGGTCTTGCACATCAAAGTTTGATGTTGATCGGACTACCAGGATATCTCTCCGGACGGCCGGCGTGCCATTGCAGTAGTCGCAAATATCATCGAGGTGTTTGCGGCGCACGACGTTCCGCTCAGCGATACCTTGATCGCCGATGGATACGCCTGGGTGGCGGTGCAGAGAGGGTCCGACTCTCTCAGCCCTTCGATCAGAGGCGGTGAGGCAGAAAGGATGGTATTCGAGGTTACAGGCCTGGACCTCCATGCGTCTGCATGAAACGCATTGGATTGCTTCCTTGTGACTGACGTCCCTGCCTCTCAACGCCATGTATCCGTCCTCGTCCCGATCACGGCTGAAAAGCGAAACGCATTCGCAAGGTTGTGGTGACTTTGAAGACAAAAGGAGGCTGAAGAAGGTTGCCCTCTTCTCTGTTAGCGCCTCGTTTCCATCGCACAGCTTGCGGAGTCTCGGCTGCCCGTTGCACGGAGGATCCTTTCGCATAGAGCCTTCCGAGTACAGGTTCAGCGCGCCACTGACAGATATAAGACATTATACTTCCTACTCTTGCAACTCCGCATCCCAGCTACAGAATCCCAACAATGAGCTGGTTTCGGGGTACTAGCCCACTGGACCCAGAATATTATCCACTCTCAAATGACGTCGAAAATCAGCATTTGATGCGCGATAGCGAACACGCAACAAACGCAAGAGCCTCAATGGACGCAACAGACACAACACGAACTGTGGCCAGTACAGCGGCGCCGTTCGACGTCCGTGTGATAACCAGAACGGTCACGCCTCCTGACGACGGTACCGCAGTCAGCTCGGAGGCGCAGCGTAACAGCAGAAGGGCACCCGGCACAGCGGCGGTGTCTGACACAGGTGAGACAGTCAATACAGATGGCCCATCTGACCGCACCTCGGTAACCGGCACAGACGCGCCACCCCCCTATTACCACTCGGTAATGGGGCACAATGGAGCAGTATTGTCTCAAGCCGTAACCGCGCTCGTCGTTGTCGGCATGTTCGGGTTCTCCGTTTACGGAGTCTTCAGTTTCTTTTCAGACTTGGACACAGCCTCTCGAGGAGATTATTTCACGCTGCTGAACGAATCGCGGACTCGCCTTGCTGAGGCGGAAAGTAGAGTGCAGCAGTACAAGGAACTTGCCAGCAGCGCGATGCAAATGTCCGAGCAGCAAGGAGAGGCGTTGGCAAGTGCTCTTGATTTCATCAAGAATACAATCAACACCTTGAACCTCACCATTCCCAGTCACAACCTGACCGTCCCCAGCCTTAATCAGTCAGAACCCAGTGAGTTAGGTGTCGACGAGGCGAAGACTGCTACAAGGCGAGCTTTGGATGTGATCTCGGACGCATATGTGCAGTCGGACGTCAGGATCAGTGACGGTGAAGTCACAGAGGGGCCGGTCAGCGAGCATGCCTAGTCCCCCTTGCTTATTTTGCGAGATGTATAGGATAGAAATCGACAGTCCCTTCATATTTCTTCCGAGGGGAGTGGCGGCATGTGGCCTTTAAGGGAAGTGGCGACTGGCCGTGCGTCTCGTTCTCTGGCAACGCACGCAATGTCCTTTCAGGCTGTGTACGCCTTGCCTTCGAAACGTCTAGCAACGTTTGATGTACGGGCTGTAAACGCTGCCACCGCGCTTTCCATCTGCTCCTCACTTTCTACATTACAGATTGTTTCCCACCAGTCACTACGACATGCCGGTCGCTTCGATCCGGTCCTTCCAAGAGGGAACTGCTCCAACATCTCCCTTACCTATTACTCCGATACGACCCCCATCCTGTGCGGAGCCCACAGCAATGATGGCTTTGGCGGGACGCGCTCCCGCTGATATCGGGAGCGAGAGACCGAACAATTCGCGCTGCCATGCCGCCAGCAACCCCGCTGCTACGACACCAGCCGGAACCTGGCAAAGTTTGACACAGTTCGTCAGGCGTCAGCCCTCCCTCATGTCCCGGAACGACACTCCAAATTCGAGTAGGCCGAATTCGAGTAGGACAAATGCAATGTTTGTTATGGGATTAATGCTTGCCATGGCCGTCGGAACTGCTTCGTACTTGACTGCCAAGAACTCTGCGTCTGCGAATCTCGCCTGGGAAGAACACCACAAGCGTCTCAGCGAGGCGATAGCGCAGAACACTGCTGAAATTGCCTCGGTGAAGGCCGAGGTCGATCGCATGTCTGATGAAGTGGCTCGTACTGCTGCAAATCTGGCAGAAGCACAGGCCCAGGCAATAGCAGTGTTCGACACCTTGATGCAGGACCGGGAGCTTGCTGTCCCCAATACTCTCACTGTCCCAGTTTCAATGGACCAGAATGACAGCGTACCAAGCAGAGAGGAGGGAACTTGTCAAGCGGAGATACCCTTTGGCTGGATTGAAATCGAGACTGGCTCGGCAGAGTTAGCATCAACTTGCAAAGCATATCAAGAGATGGAGATGACAGTAACGGCCGTCTTGTGGAGGGGGACGGGGGATGAGTAGTTAGGGCTCCCTTTGAGACCTGTTGATATCCTGTAAAATAGCGCCATGACTGATGTTGAAAGAAATCACAGGTCCCGTGGCTCTGGTTCGATCGACAGAAGTTTCGTCAAGATCATAAATCGTAACAAGCTGACAGTCCAGTACGACCTTTACTTCTTGATGCTCCACGGTATGGAGGATGATATGATGATCACAGGCTCAAGATTGGCACCCCAGATGCTGAATATACATGCTGTAAGACTAAGTAAGCTCCGTGGAGGTCCTGCATCACCCGGGTTGGAGCTCGTCAAATCGAGCGTGCTCGTCCAGCACCGCGTCAGTGTGATTCGCCACTCTGCCGCAAGAAGCTCCTTTGGCAGCATGGACACCAGAACGCTGCTTTGCTCAGCTCTGCTGCCCAAGCTCTGCTGCCCACTTCTGTGGACTCACCGCGAGTCGTGACCTTGGAAGACTGGTCGAGTCCCCAACGATTCCCGTGATGATGTCAGTTTACGCGTTTGGCTCAGCCTTGAATCACGAGTAGGCCAGAATGCACAAGAGGGGCAACGAGTCTTGTCGTCATCGAGACCGATTTCGACGAACACCTTTAGTTGCTTCGGCTGTTGGAATATCCTTTGTACTGGGCTTCCAAACATGACAGGCAAGCTTACTAGATAGACAGACAGTGGCAGAGAAGAGGCGTAGAGTGTTATTTGACATTTTGTGTTGATCCTTGAACCCAACAGTGGTGTGTGATAGTTTGCCACGTTTGGGATGACTAGCATGACCTACCCTTGCTCCGGAAATACAGACATCTATCCTATGTGGGTACGATCTTACGAATGTAGAGGCTCGTTGATGGCACGCTTCAGTCTCATGCGCACGGACCTCGTGTACAGCCTGATTGGTCACAACCCTCCTCCGTTTGAGCTAGCAAGTCTCGTATCTATCGCCAGAGTAACGCTTGAGCAGAGAAAAAAAGTTACTGTGTAAAACGAATACGCAGTGCCTCAGATCGCTCTGGCGTTCTCTGGGACGATCCACAAGAAGGCCATTTGCGGCCGGCGACGCCGAGCATCCATATCGTTCACGGCTTGATATTGCCAACGCCCCCACTCATGTTGTCATGTAGCTGCCCTGATGTCGCAACTGATCATAGGCGTCATGACACTCGTCACATGCTTTTGCTATGCAGTATATACACAAATGCTGCTGCTGATACAATCAATGCCTTTGGCGCAGACCGAGAACACCCGTCCGTCCCGCTTCAATGTTGACGGTAATGCCCAAACTTCTATAATCTGACACTGTCGTAAGACACCAGCGAGATTCGTTTATCACGCTCAAAACGCGACTCGTGGCCAACCCGCTGAGCCGTCGTCTGATCCCCTCCCGGTCCTCTTGACCATGTGAACCGATAGAACCTGGCGCAGCCTTCTGAGCCCCTGAGGCACGTTCACTTCGTCCGCGCCTCTTCCGTCCTTCTAACCGGTCCACAGCGCGTTCCCCTCGCATCTTTCCGACGCTCTGAGCCGGCCGATGCCATCACGCCGTAACGCATCTTCACGTCGCAGCCCATAATCTCACAACGCCATCACCACCAGCACTGGCTACGAGCGGTTTGTGGGGACACGACACGACCGCACACACGCCCTCTTGACCCCTTTGCCGATGCCCCGTAAGGTCCTGCAAACTCGTCCGCCGAGTCAGATCCCATAGTCTCACGCTGCAATCCACAGAAGCCGTCAAGATGTGATTTGTCGATATTGGCGAGAGGGCAATAGATGTCAATGCCGAAGGGTGAGCCAGAAGAGTATGTGTAGGTTGTTTCGAGGCTGTACCTCATTAGTATGGCATACCCAACCGCCACTGCCAACGCCGCATGGCCCCTCTGCCTACTCACGTCGGTCGCCGTAAAATCGCAAGTACCCGTCTTCACACGCTGCAATCATGGTGGACATGGTCGGGTGACTCAGGACCGCATTGACCTGTGCAGAACCGTCTGTATCTTCTGTTAGCTACATGTCCAACGCAGTCTAAGCCGAACCTTGCTTACCCGGTACAAGCTCGCCATACTGCACAATTTGCCCACTGACAAGATCCACAACTTTGATGAGGCCAGTACTGGTACCCACGAGCACGACTCTTGGATCGCTGGCATGTGGGCTAACGCAAGTCGGCACCGCATCGTCTCCTGCTATCCCGTTGAAATTCTCCTTCAGAGTCCACCGTCCATCCCCATCAACCTTCCAATACTTGATTGAACCATCACTAGAGGCAGAAACAAGACGGTCCTCTTTCTGCTTCTTTGATGGCGGGGCACCAGTCGAATCAATCGTCGGTAAAAGGCAAAGATCCCAGACGGCGTCCGTGTGGCCTTCAAGCACTTGCAGAGTGAGAGAGGCATCGTAGGGGGCATAAGGATCGCGTCGAAGTTCAGGATCGGAAGATGGTAAGCGCCATAAGCGAATAGTCGAGTCAAGAGATGCGGAGAAAATTGTAGACAGCGATGTGGAGATGGCGATCGAGGTGATGGGGTGAGTATGTCCACGGAAGGTGATTATGGGCTCAACGTCGTTTCTGCACTATGAGCTGGACTCGGGATCACCTCGGTAGACTCACTTCGAAGTCGGCACATACGGTGGATTTTCGATCCACACCTTGAGCGTATTGTCGTCGCCTCCGGTAGCAAGCGTGACACTAGGCCCGGCCGCAAAGGCAAGTGCGCGAACGGGTTCCAAATGTGACTTGAGGACCTTTCTCGTGGTCCAGATCCTGTCCAATACCTCCTCTGGCTTGATGTCCTCTTCATCTATATTCAAGGTGAGATTGGCCAATTCCTCATCCTGTGCTGCCCCTCCCGCCCGGTCGTCACGCGCACGTTCGGCCTTCTCGTTGGCCGTTCGCAACTCCTCTCGCCATGCAGCCTTACTTTCTGGCCTGTATATGGCAGTAAGCACCTGTTTTTCAGGGTCCTCTGTTGACTCGGTATCGGGGAGACCGACAGTTCGTGGTGCGGGGGATGATGGTGGTCTAGCGCTTCTATCAATTCGGCCACTGGAGCCCTCTGTGGATTCAGCCGGGAAGCTCTCGTCCTTCGGCTGCGACGAGTCGTTCGAGACTCCGTTGAGGTAAGGGACAGGCTCGGGTTGAGTTGGTGACACATTCTCGGGTTTGGCAAACATGGACGGTAGATTTTGCTCGGGGAGGAGTTTCTTTGGCCGCTCATGTATATCTGTCGAGGCAATGCCATTCGGAGACGGCTTCGAATCTGGTTTTGGGGATTCGGGCTCGTCGACTGTGATGGGCGGTCTAGGTGGAAGGGGATTCAGCGCGCCGGGCGACGTCAGGTACGTGATCTCCTGCAAACACCTGTCCGCTCGGTTAGCGACCGTGTAACTGGTCCTCATCCGACGTACTGCTTGAGATACTCGCGAGATCGCGCCCGGCTTTTTGGGTCGCGAGCAGGTCCACCAAGGGCTTTCCAGACACCTGACTCGCCCGACCCAACGCGTGAAGCGATGGTAGACATTTTACCCATTGTCCCAGGATGCAAGCCATTGGCTTTCAGGCGTTCTTCCCCAAGTTAGCTGTGACCACGCAACAGTTCTGACGAGGACGAACCACCCTCGCCTGAGCCCTCGCTTCCACTGCCTTCCTCTTTACCATCAGAGCTCGCCTTGTCCTCGTCCTGCAATGCCGATAATTTTGATGGGGCGATCCCAGTTGCCCGTCCAGTCCCGCTGACCGTTTTTGACCTAAGGTACATGGTCAGTGATGATCTGGGCACCACCAAGTAGCACACACCGTTCCTGCCTTAAAGCGTATTCTAGCATCTTGACCCTCCGTAACAAATCGACCTTGAGGTTTTCGGCCGATCTCCTCTGTCCTTCTAGTAATGCTATCCGAGCCTGTCGAAATGAGCGCTTTCTCTTCATTCAAAGCCACAAAGACTGACCCTCATCTCTGCACGTTCAATTTCCCATTCGTTCCTATCCCGCTCCCAACGCCTCCACTCGCTCTGCAGGTAATGCAACACAGACGCGAGATTCATTTCCTGTGGTGGACCCCCGCTCGCACTGTTGCTCTGCGCATCGCTCGAGGATGCTGCCCCCTGACCCTGTCCATTCACCTGCTGCTGCTGCTGCTGCTGCTGTTGCTGCAATTGCTGCTGTTGTTGTTGCTGCTGTTGCTGCTGTTGTTGCTGCTGCTGTTGGGCATGCTGGTTCTGTGCAGACGGGTGTTGGTAAGCCGAGGGAGGGTAGCCCTGTTGTTGGGCGTAGCCCCGGCTGGGGATCATGGTGGCGGCAGCCTCCAGATCGCACGTCTGTTCCTAAGAAAGCGTTAGATATGTACGAAGGAAGGAAGAAAAGACGGACCGCACGCGACCGGACTACAGCTGGGAAGGACAAAGCTTGAGCGTTGGATCAGTTCGACGACGCGGGAGAGGGTGGACCTCGATGTCAGGCCGCGCGATGCCGGATTACGACTGGGTTTCAATGGGGACACCGAGACGACGAGTTATGTGTGTGTTGAAATGTAACGAGGCGAGCTCTTTGGCCTCTACGTTTGCTCATTCAGCGTTCTTTTGGCTCTTCGTTCATAGCGTCACTGCCGCCCACCAAGACGCGCCGCCTCACGCACTGATCCTCGGCGATATAGCCTATAACGCCGTCCTTTCTTGTGGCGGACCAAACACGTGGCTACGGGGCTCCAGCAAGTGTGTACGCGCAGATGAGGTCATTTTGGTGTTTTTGGGTTGTCCCACAGATCGGGTGTGTTGTGATTTTGGCTGAAGGCTTGCGCCAAGCAAGCATGGGTCCTGCAAGAGTTGCTGGCGGATTGAATCTTGTTCGTTCTGACTACGTGAAGTCGTCTTTGACGCCGGGTGCAAGGCTACATCCACCACGCGACAAAGGATTTCGTACCTGTCCTCAGTCCTCGCCGAGTGACAAGATCCTTCCTTTTAAACAAACAAAAGGGAGGTATCAAGAATAGGGAGACCGACAGCCCACATTAACCGCATATTCGGGAGATGAGTGCTCAAGCGTATTATGCCTCACAGCCTGAGGAGGCGGGCAGCGGTTCGCGAGGATACATGCCTCCGTCGAGCGGGAACGGCTACTCCCAGCCAGCGTATCCTCAGCAAGGTACTTTTCCTCAACAGCAGGGCGGATATCCTCAACAGCCACAACAGACTTATCAGCCTTCTCTCCAGCCACCCGGGGGACAATACGGCATGAATCCCTCTCAGCCATACCAGCAAGCACCCATCGATCGGTCAAACAATGGTAATCCCGAAGGTGGGGGCGGCGGAAAATGGGGCGACACTGCACCGTTCTCGCAACAAACGGAGAAGACGGGCCAACGTCTGAACCCACGAAAAAGGCTCAACGATCCCGTCTTCCTGGTATTGTTCGTTGCGGCAGTAGCTGGGTTCGCGGTGTTGTCAGGGATAGCTATCTCGTCTTTCATAAAGCTCAATGGGCTGGGTGGAGGATTCGGCGACGACAGCCAGGGAGGAACGGGCGGCTCTGTATCCCTCGATTAGTGAGTCCCTGATTGTATACAGTCGTAGAATAAGCGAGCTGACCATGAGATGCAGTCATACGGTGTATCTCCTGCTCATGGTCTGCGCGCTGGGACTCTTGATTGCCGCACTGTACTTGATGGTGAATGGGGAGTTGTCCTACAGAGGGGCGAGAGACTGACACAATGTAGCTCGTCCGTGCCTTCACGCGGATCATCATCGAAGTGACGCTGGTGCTCAATGTCGTTCTCAATATTGGTATATGCGTCTGTGCGTGTCCAACCTATGACCTCGATCGCATAGAGCTAATGGCGTATCCAGACTACTTCATCATTAAATGTTTGTCTTCCGCCACTCACACAACGGCTGACGAGACCAGACTGGTCCGGCGCCATTGTCTTCTTGATCATTGCTCTGCTCTCTGTGCTTTTCTATTGGACTATGCGCAAACGGTTCGTCCCTACTGTGCATCTCTGTCGTGTGTGGTGCCTAGTTGATGCATAGACAGAATTCCACTGGCCAAGCTGCTGCTGCAGACAACCATGGACATTGCCAAGCACCACCCATCCGTCTACGTAGTAGCCTTCATCGGCCTCATCGTGCAGGCTGCCTGGAACGTTTGGTACACCTTCACCTGCATTGCCATATACGTTAAATGGACCCCTGGATCTGCTAGTCAGTCTCAGTCCCTTGGTTTCCCAATGGTAGGCGGTGACGCTAACAAATTCGTGACAGGCTGCTCGAGCACCTCGTGCTCTTCCGGCAAGGTCACGGGGTTAATCTTCTATGCTACGTTTGCGTTCTACTGGGCTTCCCAGGTCATCGCCAATGTTGTACTTTGTACACTCGCAGGGGGTGTATTTGGCGGTAAGTCTGGCTCTGGACATTCCAGTCTCGCGGTCCCAAGCCCATCATACCTGGAGTCATGCACCACTAGCTTGACACGTTGTTGATTGACTCATTACCGCTAGGTTGGTACTATTATGGTCCCCGGATGGGCTCGGCGGGTTTGCCGAAGCGTGCTACTCTGAAGGCTTTCATCCGAAGCACCACGCTCTCCCTCGGCTCCATCGCGTTTGGCTCGCTGATCGTCACTATCCTCGAGCTGTTGAGGCTAGTGTTACAGGCTGTGCAGCAGTATGAAGCAGGGCAGGGCGACAGTGAGTAGACATGGCTGTAAGCGGTTGCGCTGACTCCTCAGTGATCGGACAAATTCTGGCCTGTTGTGTGAGTAGACCAGCTGCCCAGCGTGGATATCGGAAGCAGTACGGTCTCTAGCTAATCACTTTAGGCGGTCTGCTGTGTCGGGTGCATCCAGGGCATGGTGGAGTGGTTCAACAAATGTGAGTCTCCAGATTTGAGGATTATTGAGGCTGACGTGATATACGAACAGACGCTTACATTGAGATCTGTACGTTGACGTTGGCGTCTCAAACTCGCATGAATGAGCAATCGAGGCTAATAGCCCTAGCGCTCTACGGAAAATCGTACATCCCGGCAGCAAAGGATGCATGGCGGCTCCTCAAAGACCGAGGTGAGTACCGACAAAGCTTCTTGATACTTGAAATCTGGACTGAGGAGAGCAGGCATCGATGCACTTATCAACGACAACCTCGTCGGCAGCAGTAAGTATCTTGTATCTTGCCTTTCCGCGACGCCGGTCGCATGACCATTGCTGGCGAAGCTGATCGTCAAAGCAATGATGTGGGGGGCGTATCTCAACGGTTTTCTCTGTGGAGTCTTCGGATACCTGTACCTCAAGTGTCAGTATCCGACCTTGCGCCAGTAGCTCCGCTGACCAGGTGAAACAGTTACGAACCCAGCGTATAATGCAGACGGGCAGTACTCTGCGTTTGTTAACCCTTTGAATGGAATGGATGGGGCTGACAGACTCAGCGCGGTTATCCTCTTCTCGTTTCTGATTGGCTTGTTTGAGGGCTTGACAGTTGGATCAGCGATTGTGAGCGCCGTTCTCCCCCGTCATGTCATCCAAGCCGAGTTTGAGCACCTCTCCTTATCATCCTTGCCTCTTATCAACCTCTTATCGCAATCGCCGTCATCAAGCACGGGTTGATACTGATGTGACAGGATGCGGGCGTGTCAACGATATTTGTGGGATTGGGAGAGGATCCAATGTAAGTGTACGGCCAACTCCTGGGTTAAACGGACGCAAGTCAAAGCCGAGACGGAGAGTACAGGGGAATGTCACTGACGCTGCTAGGGTGCTGCAAGAGCGTAGTCCCGGGCTGTTTGAGATGATCCGCCAGTCGTATCCCCGCGTCATACAGGGCGTGCCGGGCAACTAGTAGTCACGCGAGGACATGCCGTATTGAATATGCCCGTTGGTCACTGTTGAAGACACGCCATCAGAGCCTCTGGAATGGGGATAGTTTTTGTACAAAACTTGATAAACACATCATGCTGTGCCACTCGTCGTGACTCGCTCAAATAAACGCTCAGACCCCATCCTTCCACGCCGCCTTTTCGGCCCTAACGTTCCCCTCCTTCTGCAGCTCCTGGTCCCCCGTAACCATACCCTGCATACTCTCGAGCTTGCCCTTGACCCCCTCGGCGCTCGGCACGGGAACTGGAAGCGGGTCATTCGACGTGGCTTGTTTGTACGACCATTGGGCTTGTTCGTTCTCAATATTGCCCTGGGTCTGTTTCTCCTGGTCTCCTGTGAGGTACCCTAGGCCGCTGTGATGAGAGAACATAAAGAAGAGGGATGTTGTCACGAGTTCGAAGGGGGAGTATAAAACGACGAGCGAGAAACCATCACAGACCATAAGAGATGACCGAGACGGAAGGATAGAGGTGACGGCGAAAGCATACATACATGATGACGGGGCAGAAGGAGGTGAGCAGAGGAAGAAGGAAAGAGGGAAATAAGGACACAAGAAAGGCAGGAGGAAGGAAGGAAGGAAGGAAGAAAAATCATCAGCATCTGCTTCGCTGCCCATCGACCTGACTCACCTCTTGATCTTGGCCGAAGCACTGTCAAGCGTCGCCTCGACCGCCAGCTTCTGCTTGGCATTGGCGACTTCCTGCCTCCCCGCCTCGGTTAGTTCCTCGCCAGATGCCGTCCATGATTCTGGGTTTGCAGAGGCAGGAAGGACCGAGCCGATTGCCTAGAGATGAGTCAGGACTGCTCTTTGTCGCTATGTCAACATCGCAAGAGTCGTGATGGGATAGAAGAGCAGTACGAAGTGGGGAGTGATAAGGCAGCACCGATGTAGGACCGAGTGTTGGGGTGGAGAGTGGATATTGAAGAGGAGAGTGGTCTGACAGTGTACGCTGCGCCTTGGATTTGCTGCGGAGCATCAGCACGAGCGCGCTCAACGTCGAACCGGGTGTTGTGCAACGGACTTTGATCTGCCCCGAGCGCTGGGACGGGTTAGGCTGCGCCTCCTCCTGCTCGGTCATGGCGATACCTCTCCGTTGATTTGTTCGTATGTCTTCCCCCGAGTCTGTGTATGTCCCCGAGTGAACCAGGGGAGTGATCGGGTGAGTCCCCCAGAACCCAACCTCGCCAGTCACCGTTGCCAGGCAGCGGGGACCCGGCCTTCGGGGTCTAGTTACGTAATCATACCGCAGTGCGACTCGCTGAACGCCGACGACTCAGAAGGGGGAGGAATGGCGACATTGAAATTCCGTCTGTTGCCTATCTGAAGGAAAATTCCAAGTCTCTATAGACATCTCGACGTCAACATCTGCGACTCACTATTGTGCTCGAGAGCTCAATCAGCAGCCGCAACAAACGCCTCCATTACAGGTCCGAAAGGTAGGTCTGGTTTCTCAGCCATGCCTCAAACTCGCTCGGACTTCCTAACACTAACTAGTGCATGCTCAGACTCTCGCGACAGCTTGTGCAGCTCTCAACATTCTTTAGCTCTTCAACACCCGTTCGATCCTTTACCACAACTCTACCCAGAAATTCATCTCCACTCATGGCGACCCGCAATGCAGCGATCCCGCAGGCGCAGCGGTTGTTCGACGGGAACACGGACAAGCAGGACGTGTGGTCTATCTTCACGTGAGTTCTGGGTCGTGCTTTGGCGGTGTTTTGCTACAGGGTAGCATCGATTGAGGAAGATGTTGGCGAGCTGGTCGGCTCGATATGAACGCCAGGATATCGGGACTTGTACTCGAGTTTGTTTCAGATGTCCGATATCTATCATTGCAATGTTCAGCTTCCTCTACCCCCTCCGACCACGGCAGCAATGCCTTGCAGATCTATGATGTGTCCACAGCGATGTGAACGATGCTAACCTGACAGACCGGCCAACGTCCCGCCCGACTGCATCAACCTCGGCCAAGGCTTCATGAACTGGGGGCCACCCCAGTGGGTGCTGGACAAGGCGCACGACGCCATGTCACACGACGTGATGACGAACCACTACTCGCACGCGCGCGGCCGACCCAGACTGCTCAAGGCTCTCAGCAAGCACTATTCGCGACAGTTTGAGAATCTGGTGAAGGAGGGCCGGGAGCTCGTGCCGGAGGAAATTGTAGTCACTGCAGGTGCCAACGGTGGTAAGTCTCACTGCGCCATACAATGGAACAGAAGGGGAACGAACGCAGAAGGGTAGATCATGAGGAAAGATGAGCACTGGGGAGATGGCGCGAAGTGTTGTGATCAAACTAGGACGTGTTTGCTGACGACAATGATCAGGAATGTACGCTGCTCTCACAGCACATCTGGAAGCCGGCGACGAGGTTATCTTCATCGAGCCCTACTTTGACCAGTACTTTGCGACGGTGCACTTCCAGGGCGCCAAGCCTGTTTTCGTGCCTCTTCACCCCCCGACCGGCAAAGGTGTCAAGGACGGCAGCGAGTGGACATTGAACATTGACGAGTTCCGCGCGGCGTTTACCTCCAAAACCAAAGCAGTCATTGTCAATACGCCTCATAACCCCGTGGGCAAGGTGTTTACGCGCAAAGAACTCGAGGGGATTGCAAAGGTTTGCATCGAGTTCAACGTGCTCGTTCTCGCGGATGAGGTGTACGATTGCATGGTGTACGACGGCAAGGAGCACGTGAGGATCGCGTCCCTGCCGGGCATGTGGGAACGGACTCTGACTGTTGGGTCGGGCGGCAGTGAGTGGATCCCTCTCTTGAGACGCTGGAAGAAATTGGCACTGACCGTACAGAATCATTTGCATGCACCGGATGGCGTGTCGGTGAGTCGTACCTGCTGTTTCCCTGGCCGTCTTTGCCATCCTCGCCATTCTTTCCCTCCTCGTCATTCTCTCCTCCCGGTGAAAGGCTGACGCATATTCTAGGATGGCTCATTGGTCCACCCGTCCTCACGGCTGCCACGCTTGCTGCCCACTCACGAATCGTCTTTTGCACCAACTCTCCGATGCAGGAAGCCGTGGCGATCGCGTTTGAGGGCGCGGAGGAGCACAATTTCTTCCCCGACCAGCTAAAGGCCTACGAGGAGCGACGTGATATCATCTGCTCGTACTTTGACCAACTTGGTCTGAGCTACACCCGCCCAGAGGGCAGCTACTTTGTCCTGGTGGATATGAGCCCTATCAAAGTGCCCGAGGACTTTGTCGCCCACGTCCCGGATAGTGTCAAGCATGGAAGAGGCAAGGACTTTGTGCTCTGTTGGTGGTTGGCGCAGGAGATCAAGGTCGTCGGTATTCCTCCTTCGGAGTTTTACACTGGCGACCATGTGGAGATCGGAGAGCGTTTCGCGCGATTCGCATTTGTACGTCGATTCTGTCGCTCTCATCTCCGTTCCCCGTCGTCCTCTCTCTCCCCCACCTACACTCGGCTGTCGCCGACAAGACTGCGAAGCCACGTAGTCTGGTGCGGGTGGCGGCATCGGCGGCGGCGAGGGGTGCCGTGCACCAAATGTTCCCTTGCGAGGCCAAGTCGTGCAGAGCTGATACGTCGCAGAGCAAGAACCCCGAACTGCTGCATGCTGCTGGCAAGCGTCTCCTCCGTCTGAAGGAATACATGTAGAGACCGGTAGAGCGGGGACGTGGGTCTCGCGGCATGGGACGAGTAGAGGGGGTCATTGGAAGCGACTAGTGAAATATCATATTCGTCTAGCGGGGACGTCGGGGATCCGATTGGCATCTCGCTATCTGGGCGGCTGTAGAGGGCGTCGTCGTGGCGGTATTGGGTAGGTAGGGTAGGGCTAGTGGCGAGGAGGAGGGACGTGGCTAGTGGGTTGGGCGGAGGCGTCATATGCATCTTCTTTATGAATGATATGTACCTCTTGGCCCTTAGCGGCTGAACTCAAGGTGTTGTTCAGATGTCCCAAGCTCGAGAGATTTGCATGTTAGGGATCGATGCTTGACGTTTTGGCAAGAGTACAGCCGATACCCACCACACCCAACACACCCCACACACCCAACACACCCAACACACCCAACACACCCAACACACCCAAAACACCCAACACACCCAACACACCCAACACACCCAACACACCCAACACACCCAACACACCCAAAACACCCAACACACCCAACACACCCAACACACCCAACACACCCAACACACCCAACACACCCAACACACCCAACACACCCAACACACCGCACACAACACAGACAACACACACCGGCATGATGAACGTAGATACATCTCGTACGTACAGACATCCCGACACTCGTATCGTAGGCTACTCGGACGCCCAGCGTGCCGGTCATGCGATTCGTGCAGCTCGCTCGCTCTCGTGCAGGTCGTGCAGGTCGTGCAGGTCGTGCAGTTCGTGCGTCGTCCAGCTCAGCCTCCAGGGTCAGTCGTCTAGCACCACATACCCTCGCCTCGTGCTCGTCGTCATGATACAGCATCTCCCTCTGTCTCTCTGTCTCTCTGTCTCTCTGTCTCTCTATCCCTCCTGCCCGCCTCGCCTCGCTTCAGCGCAGCACAGCGCTCAGCTAGGAGAGTCCAGCACCAACTCCATCTACGCCGTCTCAGCTTGCTCGATCACGCATGTGCTGTGCCTGCTAGAATGCAAGATGGGGGCTCACGAATTGGTTGTAATCCAGCGTCAGTCGCCCAGTCCCATTCACGTCCGCCCTGCGTTGCGTCAGTTCTGATTCGGATCGGGGTACCGACGGCGTCTCCCGACCTCAGAATCCGCTTCCCATCCAACCCGACAGGCCGATCTCACTCTCCCCGTCTTTGCTGACGCCACCATACTCGAAGCCGCCATACTCCATACTCAAAGCCACTATACTGACGCCACCATGCTCAAAGCACAACCACGAGAGCCACCATGAAGCCACCACGCTGAAACCACCGCACTGAGGCAACAGACGCAGACCCGAACCAAGCCACTCACCTCCTAAACCCTTCGGTAAAGTGCTTGACAGTCACACACGCCATCAAGAACCGATCAAAGCTGACTCCGGCAGACCGCGTCTGTCCCGGCGCAGGCGGGGGCGCAAACCGTTTCTCCAACTTGCGCACCATCTCGCTAGGGAGGGAGAACCCAAAGCCCAACAGAGCCTGGTGCAGCTCTTTACGGTCGATGGTGCCCGAGTTGTCGCGGTCGAAGCGGAGGAAGATGGCGTGCCAGTCCTGTTCGATTGTCAGATTGCACGCCGGCACGAGCCATCTATCTAAGCCGGCGCGAGTGGCGACCCAGCGGCGGTTGGTGCAGCAGATCACGACATACTAGCCGCAGCTTGCGACGTTCTAGCGCAGCTTGCGACGTGCTAGCGCAGCTTGCGACTAACCAGCCAGCTTGCGGTGACTCACCTTGATGTATCGATACAAACCCTCAAACTCCTGAAAGTTGATGCTCCCGCTGTGGTCCGTATCAAAGATGTCTGCCAATATCAGCGCCCCTTCACGTAGAGAATGATCTCTCACTCATCAACTAATCAAGCGTCAGCTGCAACTCGGTATGATCCGCACGGCACGTACCATCTTGACGCAGTCCTCTCTGGCCTGGATCGTCGCGTCCTTGGCCAGCAATCTCTGAAGGTCAAACGAGTCTAGCTGGCCAGTACGTCTCGAATCAAACTGCGCGAATCTGCCTCCGGTCAGCGGAGCTACCTCAACATAAGAAACTCGACTTACAGGCGCCTCAGCTCGTCGTCGGGGGGTTGTTGCGCTTGGACGGGCGGCGGAGGCGGAGGCGGCGATTGCGACTGTGACTGTGACTGGGACCAGTTCTGGGCGGGAGGCGGCACGGCGCTGTTGGACCACTTCGGCTGGCCCTGATGCTGTTGCTGTTGTGGCGGAGGCCCGCCGGACGACCAGCGCTGCTGCGGAGGTGGCGGTTGCTGCGGCTGCTGCTGCGGTTGTTGCTGCAGTTGCTGTGGGTGATACCCCTGCTGAGGCGCTGGAGAGCTGTATCCGCTGACTGGACGATGGCCCTGGTTCGACGACTGCTGGCTCTGGTACGGTTGCTGTTGGTAGCCGCCCGGCGGCCCCTGCTGAGGGTACCCCTGCTTCGGAGGGGGGTGTGCGAAACTCTGTGGCTGCTGTCCAGGCTGAGGCGAGAACTGGTTCCGCGACGGAGCGGGTCCACCATACTGCTGGGCGTACTGCTGTTGCTGGAGGGGTGGAGATTGTTGCTGCTGGGGGTATCCTCCAGGCGGGCCGGCCTGGCCTGACGGGCCAGCCTGCTGCTGCACTTCTGCACGTAGCTTTGCCTCGTCTTCTGCCTTCTTCTTCGCGTACCGCTCCTCGTACCGCCTCCGAGCCTCGTCACTCACACTCCCGTACGGTGAAGGGGTCTGCATGAAGGCTGGGTTGACTGATCTTCTCGGCTGGGGATTACGTTGCGAGGGCGGTTGAGGCGACGAGGTGTCTCTCATAGCCTACACGAGGGCGCGGATCAGCACATGAGAAGCGGGGGGAGGAGGAGGGCAAAAGAAGGCTAGAAGCACGAAAAGGTGAAAGCAGGCTAGAAGGAGGGAGTGACAGATTAAAGGTTGATGGGGGCGAAGCAGCAGAGGCGGACGAAGGGACGCAAGGAGGAGACGGTCAGTGCGCACCTTGTCGCCAATGGCAAACGGAGAGTCGCCGGTGGACGGTCGACCGAGAAAGGCCATGGATGAGCGTTGGGTGGTCGTCAAAGTCTGATAAGCGGCCTGACGAGTGCGCACACCTCTCTCTGTCTCTCTGGCGCGGGGTAGTCGTTACTTCGAGGCAAAGGTATAAAGCGATGAGCCCGTTTGATGTTGTCCTCTTTGCCGCGCCGTTCAGGGCCTCTGGCGCTCCTTTGGCTCGGCGGTGTAAACAACCGGTCGTAAATGAGGTTTTGTAATCAGATTTGTTTCCGCTCTCCTGATTAGCGGAAGCATTCTGACAGGTTTACCCTGGCGCTGTTTTCACCCCCCCAACCCGGATTTAGAGATTTTCTCCCGCCACGCTGCCACATTCCCCTCTCCCCCTGTTGGCACCCTCGCGTCATATCGCTGGTCGTAAAAACGATAGACTCCCCTCTGGCACGTAACCCGTTCTCAAACGTAACCGGTTCTCAAATAGACCACTTTGCTGTCACTTCAACACTCTTCACATCCTACTCGCACCTCGCACCTCGCTCGACCTCACCTCCTTCATCATGGCTGTGAGTTACATCTCGTCTACCCATGCACACAGCTCACACGACACAGACCAAAGATCCACTCTCAGGCCACCCAGGTCACCTGTGCGTGCTGAGCCCCACTCCTAGAAACGCGGCGCTGACTTCGGTGTTCCCTCGCGACTTCTCCCCATCGATTCTTCACCCTTCAACACACCCAACGTACAACCTGCTCCGTTGCACCCTTGTTCCCCTTATTTTTGTCACTTTGCTTTCTTCTTTCTCACCTTTGTCCATCGTACCTCGCCCTTGAGGCAACAGCGATGCAACACAACAGGCCGCGCTCGAGCGGTTTCGGAAAGAGCTCCTCGCGGACGGTCTAATCCCTCAAGATAGGGAAGCAGTCGCCCAGCGGCTCGGGTACGATCGGTACGACGACCAGACGTTGCTGCGGTTCCTAAGAGCGCGCAAGTTTGATGTCCCAAAGGCAAAGATCATGTGGGAAATCAACGACAAGTGGAGAAAGGAGTTTGGCACGGATGATATCGCTGCGTGAGTCGTGGAAGATGAGTCGAGCAATGGCTGATGGAGATCGTCACCTGCACTCATCGCCTGTGAAAAATCGTTCTCACGGATGGCTCTCCTTCCCACCTATCCACTACATCGCTCTACGTTAATGTCTTCGGCCCTTCATCTGTCGTGCTTTCATTTCCATTCTCCGTCTCTCTTTTCACGTCCCTCGCCCGCTCATGTGTCATCTTTCTTCTCTCTTTCTGTATTTCCTCCTCTCTTTCTGTTATATCTTTCCATCTTCTTTCCTTCCTTCTTGCCTATTCTCATCTTCGTGCTCATTCTTCATGTCTGGCATTCCTCCTGCTCTCCTGTGGCCCTTGCCTCTATAGCAACGGCTTCGACTACCCCGAGCAATCCGAAGTAAACAAATACTACCCTCAGTACTACCACCGAACTGACCGCGACGGCCGACCGGTGTACGTCGAGCAGCTCGGCAAGCTCGACATGAACAAGATTGCCTCTCTGACGACACAAGACCGTCAGCTGCGCCATCTCGTACACGAGTACGAACGATTCTTGAAGGAGAGGTTACCGGCCTGCTCGGCCAAGCAAGGAGAGCTTGTAGAGACTAGTTGCACAATTATGGACTTGAATGGAGCGGGTATCTCGAGTTTTTATAGAGGTGAGCATCTGATGGTGTTTCTGTCGAAGCCACAAATCTGGTGGAGACAACCTGCTGGGCTGGAAGTGACAAGTATGGGTCTGGCCTTGAGCTTAGGCCGCTCATACTGGGGTGGCCGTGATCATGGGATTACGTGAGGACATGACCAACAAAGCTGACGACATCAGTCAAGGATTACGTATCAGCTGCTAGTAACATTGGACAAAACCACTGTAAGCCCTATTTCCAGAAGTGCATGAGGCTCAAGCTGACTGTGCTTCAGATGTCAGCTCCGTTATTCTTGCACACGTGCCTGAGCTGACCTAGACTAGCCCGAAACAATGGGTTTCATGTTCATCATCAACGTGAGTAACGATCCCTGGAGCACCGACGTCCTCCTCATTGGGACGTCTCTCGGTCAATCGTCCTGTCTTTTCCTGTCTTTTCCATCGCCTTATAACAGACTCGACTGACACCCTCAGGCTCCCTACCTCTTCTCCACAGTGTGGTCACTGATCAAGCCCTGGCTCGACGAAGCGACTGTGCGCAAGATCCACATCCTCGGCAAGGGCTACAAGTCCGAGTTATTGCAGTATATCCCCGAGACGTCGTTGCCGGCTGATCTCGGCGGGGTGTGCAATTGCCCCGGCGGCTGTACGACCAGCGACGCGGGACCGTGGAACGAGGCTAATCCGTGATCGGCTGGCGGAGCGTGTGGAGGCGGAGGCGGAGTGCGTTGCTCCTAGCGTAGGGTGTCGTGTCGGGTGAGGATGGCAGCGGTTGCACAGGTGGTGAGGGCAGAGGGCCAGCGGCAGAGAGGCAGAGAGGCGAGAGACAGAGGGAGCAGAGGCAAAAAGAGGTAGAGGGAGGTAGCAGGAGGTAAAGGGAGACACGGGGAAAGAGGGAGAAATGGGGACGCATAGGGGGACGCGGGAAGGCGGCTGGGACGAGTTGGCAATCTAGTTATCGGCCGTGCGCCATGCATGCAGATGCCTGTTGTGAACGTTGAGCGGGCGTGGAGGGATGTTGCAAGCTTTCAGCCAGAGGAGGGCTGCGTGCTGCTCGGCCGCTCAGGGTGTCCTGGTTCTTGGATCTTGGCACTTGACTGCTGACTTTTCACTCTTGTCTTGGTCAGTGGCTGGGCTTGATCAGTGGCGGGTCCAGACGAGATACAATCAGATCAAGAGGTTTCGGGTCTACGTCTACCTCTACCGGCACGCTGTTGGACCCGTGCTGCCTTGCAATATCGTGAGTGGTCCGGGCTCTTCTGAGGCGATAGATGATAGATGATAGATGATAGATGATAGATGGTTGACGATAGACGAGGACAGGCCTCTAGACGTAGGACGTACCCCTACGAAAGACTAACATGCCCTAGACGTAGGTGACGGTGGTGCCGAGTGTCCAGATACCTGCAAAGCGGGCGATCCACCACCTGAGCCAGAAGATTGCCCACTCCCGCCACCCGGCATTTCGGCGTGCCCTGGCCAGCCGTTGCCTCACTTGCGCCATTGCCACTCCCACTGGCACGCCCACTCCCGTTCCCGCTCCGACTCGGTCTGGTATTCCCATGCCCACGCCCGCTCCCGGTCCCACTGCGGCTGCGGCTGTGGTCGCTCCCGTGCTTCTTGGCCGACCGAATCGCCGTCGAAGGACGAAGAGCGCCAGTGCGGCCACAACAGGGATGGGGACGAACCACAGCCTCGAGGCAAGGACGTTCAACGCGTGGAGAGCGCTGTTGCCGTTGCTGTTGCTGTTGCTGTTGCTGTTGCTGTTGCTGTTGCTGGTCTGCGGGAGCAGGTCGGACGGTATCGACATCGACCAGGGAAAGGGCAGGGACGACACGAGGGCGGCCCACTTCGAGCGAGGCGGGACGTGCCGCGCAGGAGAAGAGGCAGAGGCAGACGAGTCAGAGTGCACGTCGCTGGGAGACGAGCGGGGCCGGTGGTGGATGTATATCCGTGAAGGGAGGGTACTGGTGCTCCCGGCGTCGTCGTCCCTCTGCTTCTGCGTCTCCTCTCTTCCATTTCTCTTCTCCCTTTCCTTCTCCTTTCTCTTGCCCTTTCCCTGTTCCCTTCCCGTGTCCGTGTTGGTAATACCCATCGACCCCGCTGTCCGCACACGGTCCCCACCCCCACCACTACCATTACTTGTCACATTTGGCATTCCGCTTCCACGTCGGATGTCACCCCCCGACCGACCAGGGGTGCGCAGAGGGCTCGCGGTGACCGAGACCATGCCGGCAGTCGAAGCAGGTCGCGCCGTCCGTTCGCTAGACGACGAACTGGTCGAGCTGGACCGGGCCCGGGATCGAGACTTCTGGTTCGCAGATCTCGTTCGGTGGGATGTGGGCGAGGACGGTACTGCTGGCGTTGGTCCTGAGGTCCGTGCTGATGCTGGTGGTGCTGATGGAGAAGGGATGTCGAGAGACTCGATGGATGAGGTGAGGAGGGTGGAGGCACTTGGCGAACCGCGGGACGCGTAAGACCGGATGTGGCGATACAGGCTCTGAGATTGTATCAGCCTCGTCAGATCACTCTGTAGACTGTGTGAGTAAGATGGCGGAGAGTATGAGGGCGGAGCTGCACGGAGGAAGCAGCGGCAGGAGGAAGAGGGTACAAACCTCTTTCCGCTTTGAGCCGAGCACCTCGTCTCCGTCCAATATCCCTCGGGCCATTTCAAACTCCCCTTCACGAACCAGCACCTCGCCTACAAACAGCTGCACGACTTTGGCATGAGCCTCGCGTAGTGCCTCGATGTCCTTTGCTGATGCGTGGCCGGGCGCGAGGGCTGGCGTTCCTGCTCCGTGGGTGTGGGCGTCATGTCCTGCAGCGTGGGTGTGATTGGCTGTTGGGACCCTATAGGTGGCCGAGATGGCGGTGAGGAAGGTGTCGGGCAAATTGGCCAGGTAGCTCTCTGCCAAGCCATGGGCGTAGGACAGCGCGGAAGGTGCCGGTCGGAGCTTGAGTGCCGCAAGCAGCAGCGTCGATACCAGTGCTGGGGGAAGTATCGATGCCTGGCCGTCACTTGACGATGATGCTCTAGAAGAAGAAGAAGGAGAATGGAGGTACTGCGCCTCGCAAACCCGCTGAGCATGCGCGAGAATCAGAGCAGGTGGACATGGGGGCAAGAGAGCTACCAGGTCCGGCGGGAGGGTAGTCGTATTTACCGGTGGGTCGTTGTACAGCGATGCATGTGCGGACACGACGAGCTTGAGAACCTTGACGCGCCATTCGTCCGCCTGGGATGGAGGGGACAGATTGTACCACGCCGCCGAGGGAGACGTAGGCGGCAGCTGGACGAGGAGACGAGCGAGGGCGGCGTGGGTCTTGCCGTGGTCACGGCGGACGAATGACTGGCTGGCGGCGGTGTACAGTGCTTCCAGAGCTGAGTCTGGACTGCCGGGTGGGTTCGTCATTGCCGCGAGGGCTGCGCATACAGAGCAGCAGGTTAGCTGCGCGTAGACGAAGATATAGAAGAATGTTAAACTGCAATCTGCCTTCTCCCATTCGGCAACGATGCCTAGCCGGAAGCAGAGGAATGACGTGGCAATAACACAAAGTTTTTGGTAACCAAAGCAACAGTAGTGAGCTTGTTTTGATAAGATACGCGCGACGCCACCCTGCAAGAGATTTTTCTTTTTTTCAGTGCGTTCCCCCCCCCCCAACAACGATCCTTTCTTCCCAAACGCACTCACAGGCTCCGACGTTTGGTTTCTCAACACTCACCGCTCTGCTTTCGATAGAGATCTAGACTGTCCCACTTGTACATTACACCACGCCAGCCAGCCCCGTGCTGGATCCGCATATTTCCTGTAATCTGACTGCAAAAACCCCAGCATCTGACCCACGTTCATCCTTCATACCATTTGAGCAGTCGCCATGTCGCCCGTCGCCGCGCCTACCGCGCTCACGCCGCTGCCCCCTTCCCCGCTTCTCGCCGAGCTCACGTCCCTCGCCACGGCCGGATCGAATGTCGAGGCAAAATCCATTGCCGACGGTATCGCCCTTGCGCTCAAGAAAGCTCCACATACCCTCGAGGCACTGCAGGAAGCGCGTATTGTCGACGTCGTGCTTGCCTGGTCCGCCTCCAAGTCGGGATACGAGCGCGAGTCGGCACCTGTCCTCGTCGACCGCCTCTGCCGCTCGCTCGGTCCCGGCATCGAGGGCGTGTTCCTGCCCCTCGTGCCGGCGCTGCTGAACCTCGCCATGGACAAGGGCCAGCCCGTCCGAAGCGCCGTCAACAGCGCCATGACGGCGCTGATCAAAATCTGTCCCGCCGAGGGATCGCGCATGGTGCTGGACGTGCTCAGCTCCACCCTCGACGAAGTCAAAGGCTGGAGGAGCAAGATTGCCGTCCTCAAAGCCATGGAGGGGCTCGTCAAGCCCGGCGCCGAGGAGTGGGTCGCCAACGAGCTCGGCAGAGTCATCCCTGTCGTCGAACACGCCATGCACGACACCAAATCAGAAGTGAGTTTTCATTCTAGCACTAGCGATCACCCCATCATCCGACTGCATTGGGTCAAGCTCACGGCTACAGGTGTCGACGGCTGCCATCAAAACTGCCACCACGCTGTGCGGTACCCTCCCAAACCCGGATGTTTTGAAACACATTGGTGCTCTCGTCCAGGCGATGGCCTCTCCCAACGCCGTCCCCGGTACCATCAAGGCGCTCTCCTCGACTACCTTTGTCGCAGAGGTCAACGCGCCCACTCTCGCAGTCATGGTCCCTCTCCTCACCCGTGCCTTGAAGGAACGCTCTACCGACACCCAACGTATGACCTGCATCGTCGTTGGCAACCTGGTCAAGCTCGTTCGGGACCCTACCGTCGCTGCGCGATACCTCAGCTCGCTCGTTGGCGGAGTGCAGCAGCTCGCGGACGGCGCCGCGTTCCCTGAGATTCGAGCGTTCGCCCAGACAGCACTCGACATTCTCTTGGCCGCGGGCGCATCCGCTTCGGCCACTCCGCTCCCTCCTCGCGACATCCCTTTGGCCGTCACAGAGGCATTGACAGTCATGGCTCCTCACCTTGCCGTCCCTGGACTTCCCTCACACCCTTCGCTGCCCCTGTCCGCGTCTATGCCCAACGCACCCATCATCGCGCATGCCATCGAATACGAGGCCAACCTCGTCGCCGATCTCGTAGAGGCTCGCCGGTGGGACGCATCCGTATGGGAGGGCAAGGGTCTGGGGTCATTCATGAAATTGTTTCTGGGAGCCGAAGCCGGCAACCAAGCCACCGCGGCGATCCGTAAAGCGTTCATGGATATCGATCAGCAAAAGTACGCTCCGGCAGAGGCAGACGACGAGTCCGACGGCCCACTTTTATGCGACATCCAGTTCTCCCTGGCGTACGGTGGTTTACTCTTGCTGAACCACACGAACCTCAAATTGAGGAGAGGACGGCGATACGGCATCTGTGCCGCGAACGGTGCCGGTAAATCGACGCTGATGAAAGCTATCCGTGATGGCAAGGTAAGTGGATAGTTGTTTTGGTGCATAGAAGTTGGACACTGACAGTGTCAGGTCGAAGGATTTCCCCCTCCCGAAGAGCTGCGTACGATCATGGTCGAACACGCCCTGCAAGGCGAAGACACCTCGATCGCTATCCTCGACTTCATTTCGGCCGACCCCAAGCTCGCCGCGAAGAAGCGCGAAGAGATCAGCGCCATGCTTCTCTCGGTAGGCTTCTCTGACGAGAAGCAGCAAGATCCAGTCGCGTCCCTATCCGGAGGATGGAAGATGAAGCTTGAACTTGCGCGTGCAATGCTCATCGGTGCCGATATCCTCCTGCTCGACGAACCTACCAATCACCTCGATGTCCAAACCGTCGCCTGGCTCGAGCAGTACCTGTGCAACCTCCCGGACATGACCTGCATGATCGTCTCGCACGACTCTGGCTTCCTGGACAACGTCTGCACGGACATCATGCACTACGAGCAGAAGAAAATCGTCTACTACAAGGGCAACCTGTCCAAATTCGTCGAGAGGGTGCCAGAGGCGAAATCGTACTACACGCTCGCTGCGACTTCTATCAGGTGAGCACATGCGCGTCCGCTAGTCAAAGGCGAATGGCAATTAGCAGTTGGCTGATTTGAGCAGATTCTCCTTCCCTCCCCCTGGATCGCTTATGGGAGTCCGATCAAACACGCGCGCGATCATGAAGCTCTCGAACTGTACCTTCACCTATCCAGGCGCGTCCAAGCCGTCGCTGAAGAACGTCTCCTGCTCGCTGTCTCTTTCGTCGCGAGTCGGCATTGTCGGACCCAACGGTGCGGGTAAATCAACGCTTATCAAGCTCCTTACCGGCGAGACGGTCCCGCAGGAGGGCTCGGTGCACAAGCATCCTGCTCTGCGAGTAGGCTACGTCGCCCAGCACGCGTTCCACCACATCAACCAACATCTGACGAAGACTGCCGTGCAATACATGTGAGTGCGCTGCGAGCGTATTGAAAGCGCTTGAGGGTGTGAAGAAACTAGCTGAGACATTTCAGTCAATGGCGATACCAGGATGGTCACGATAGGGAGATGATGGAGAAAGCTACTCGCGTGTTGACCAAGGAGGACGAGGAGATGATGGATCGGCCCATTGAGGGCAAGGACGGCTCGCTCCGCAAGATCGAGGTGAGCTTTGAGCTTCGGCCATGAGTCCGGGCAGTCTATTGGAAGCAGCAGCTCACTTGTGGCAGTTCATCCTGGGCCGACAGAAGCTCAAGAAATCGTTCCAGTACGAAGTCAAGTTCAAGGGCTACGACCACAAGCACAACGCCTGGATCCCGCGCGACGTCCTGATTGACAAGGGGTTCACCAAGCTGCTGGGGCAGTTTGACGATATGGAGTCGTCCAGAGAGGGCGCGGGGATGCGGGATACCGGTGCCGCGGCGGTCAGGGAGGTCCTCGAGGCGGTGGGGCTGGACGGCGATATCGCGCAGTATAACGAGATGCAGGGGCTGTCGGGAGGGCAGAAGGTGAAGGTCGTCATTGCTGCGGCCATGTTCAACCGGTGAGTTGTCGATGTCTCCTCGATGTCTCCGCACGCGCCCCTCCCCGCCGTTCTCCCCACCATCTCCCTTCGTGTCCCCCCTCTCCTCCCCTTCCTTCCAACTCTAGCCACGTTTTGTAGAACACCCGGATCCACATCCAATGTGGATACTCGCCTCGATAGCTCATATGTGGTTGACGGGGCTGACCTATCCACAGACCTCAATGTCTGTTCCTCGACGAGCCTACCAACTTCTTGGACCGAGAAGCGCTGGGCGGTCTCGCTGTCGCGATCAAAGAATGGGGAGGTGCCGTGTGCATCATCTCCCACTCGCAGGAATTCGTCTCGGCGCTCTGCCCTGAAATCTGGCACGTCGATAATGGAGAACTCACGCACCGCGGCAAAGTCGCACTGGTCGAGGATGCATTTGATAACCCGTCGATGCCGGGCTCGCGCACGACCAGCAAGTCTGGTACGCCGCGGATGGGCACGCCGACGCCAGGCGCGAGTAACGTTACGAGCGCGGCTACGAGTGCGGCAAACAGCGGCGCAGAGGACGTGGGCGATAACCTGGCGAAATTGGCTCTCAAGCCAAAGAAGAAGAAGAAGGTGGGTGATTTGAGTCTACAGCTGTCTCCAGATGCATCGGCGAACCGGTCCATCCATCCTCGAAACTAAATCCATCCATCCGGCGTCGGGACCTTTGATAGTTGGAATCCCAGGACGATGATCGCGTCGTGGCGGAGTCGCAGGACGGCGCTGATGCGTGTAGATGACGCGAAACGAGATGAAAGCGCAGGAAGAGCGGAGACGTCTGCGCAAGCTCAACTGGCTTACTTATGGCGGTACGTCGCGTTGCTGAGGCCCAAGTGTGGTGCTGATGGACGCAGGCGAGCGCGAACCCGATACCGACGACGAATAGAGGTTGGTAGTCGCACTAGAATTGGCTCGGTCGATTTCGAAGCATCTCTGGTTCATTCGACTGGTCCACGCATCTCTTTCTCGGGTTGAAGCACCTCTTGGTCAATTGGATTGTCAAAGTCGTTGCTCGTCTGTTCAGTCACGTATTTGCTCCATGGATAATCAGAGTCCTCAGTCATCCGAGTCGAGCATCGGCATATTCGATCTGTGTCTCTTTTCGTGTATACTCCTGTACCCCTAGATAATACCTGGCTCGGTCATAGATGGTCATATCACGGTTCCATGCATGGATTAATGAGTGCTTGCATCATGATTGAGTGCGCCAGACTGCAGGTAGTTACATGTACGGTGCGGTGCGGTACGGTGGCGACAGAAGCTCCGAATGGCATCAGTTTCTTCGAAGGAGTCGGGGCTCGAATAAGAATCTGGCGATCGTCAAAATCGATTCATCCTTCACCCCGCCGGCATCCAGTTCGTCCATCCCTCTTCGCCCTCGCTACTCTTCACTCTCTCCTCTATCTCTATCTCTGCGCGGTCTTTAGGATTTGGCTGTACTCGCCAAGAAGAACCAGCACCATGTCATTGTTCGCGGGTCTCTCGGCGAATGCGACTCGTATACTCGGTGAGTCTGAGTCTATGCCTGGACGAAGACGCAAGTCGCTGACGATGGGTCTCGCCTCTTGTTCTTTGACTTCCCCCTCTGATATTTCTCTTTCCCTTCCCTCGTTTCCCTGTGTCCTCTACGACTCACTTCTTGCGCTTCCTTCGCTCGCCACCACTCGAACGAAATCAATACTTACACTTACACCACGTTTATGCCTCGCCTCGCCGCGCTTGCACCGTCGACAATCACGATCCCGCTCTGCTCGCACCATCCACTCTATGACACCTCCTCGGTGCAGTCGGCGCGGCGATTGGAGTGACGGCTGTGCAATCGGCGTTGTATGATGTCCCAGGTGGACACCGAGCGGTCCTGTTCGATCGGTTCTCGGGAGTGAAGCCTGTCGTGAGTCTTTTGTGGCTACTCGTACGGGTGAAGTGGCTCCGTCGCAACGGTTGAAAGCACTCCGTCGAGAGGCGCAATGTTGTCATGCGACATGGCACCATGCTGATCGCCACAGGCAAGCGGAGAGGGAACGCACTTCTTGATCCCTGGCCTGCAAAGAGCCATTCTCTACGACGTCCGCATCAAGCCTCGGGTAGGTGCTTTCCCCTGAACATCACGAGTTATCTGACGCGGGAACAGAATATCTCGACCACTACTGGATCGAAAGGTCAGCTTTCATTTGGAGTTGTATCTTCGCATCAAGCTGACCTCCTCAGATATGCAGATGGTCTCGTTGACGCTGCGAGTCATGTCTCGCCCTGATATGGCCCACCTGCCGAAGATCTACCAGAACTTGGGTCTAGAGTAAGCCCAGTGCATTTTTGCTTAGCACCAGCTGACTCGCAATAGCTACGACGAGAGAGTGCTCCCTTCCATCGGTAACGAGGTGCTCAAGGCGACGGTGGCGCAATTTGACGGTGCGTCACTGCACATTTTCCCTGTCGTATGAGACTCATAGGATTAGCATCGGAATTGATCACGAACCGAGAGATCGTTTCGGCGAGAATCAGGGACGACTTGCTGAACCGGGCCAAGGAGTTTGGTATCCTCCTCGAGGACGTGTCGATCGTGAGTCATGTCGAGTGACTCTCACGGGCCACACTGATGCAGATGTCTTCAGACACACATGACATTTGGCAAGGAGTTTACGACGGCCGTCGAGCAGAAGCAGATTGCCCAACAAGACGCCGAGCGAGCCAAGTTTGTGGTGGAGAAAGCCGAGCAGGAGCGTCAGGCCGCCGTTATACGCGCAGAGGGAGAAGCCGAAGCTGCAAACACCATTTCCGCTGCACTGAACAAGGCGGGCGATGCGTTTGTTCAGTTCCGAAAAATCGAGGCGAGCAGAGAGATTGGTGAGTCGCATGCAGCAGGGCGTGACATGAGCATGAGCTGATCAGCCACAGCGTCCACGCTTGCACAAGCAAGGAACGTTACGTATGTCCCGTCGAGCTCGGGGAACTTGTTGCTGCAGGTGCCGCCACAGCAGTAGGAGAGGAAATAATTGTACCACCATGATCATGCAGCCTCATCCCTCAACGCGTACTGGTTGGATAGGTTTAGCTCGATGCGGCGGAGCAGTTGCCAGCAGTGACTGTACAATCGAAGTAGTAGGCAACGGAGAAAGGTTTGGTGGCAAAATGAGTGACGATCGCCCGCCGGTTATTGACAACGTTCCTTGCTGCTCTCCACCATTGCTTGCCTGCTGTTCACATTGTACCGTCTTCACCTGCTGTTCACGGTGTACTGTTATCGCCTGCTGTCAGTCGACTGGAGAGATGGTAGATGAACCAAGAGACCTGATTCTGCTGGTCTGGGTACACGGGTGAGCTCTGATTACATACCTGCCCTACTAGAAGCCGGCAGCTTATGTGCACCCAGGTTCAAAGGGAATGAAGTCACGTTTGAATCGTTCCCCGACCGTCAGTCGCTGGTATCTCCTTACCCCGTCCCTCCGCCTTACGCCCTCCTCTCCACCCCCCCCCCCTCTCCCATGGCCCTTCCTCCCCCATAGCCCTTCCTGTCCCATCCTGTAGCGATGTCAGGATGGCCGCTGATACCTTGCTGGTCGGATTGAACTGGTAGGCCTCTGTCACCTGCTCCGACAGACGCATGTGTCCCTGCGAGTGGAGTCCCGCGTCTTCCCGGCATACGAGACCAGAGGGGAGTTGGTACGTCTCTCATCTCACGTCCATCCCCCGCCCCCCCCCCCGCACGTCTGTCCCTCGCACATCTATCCCCTCGCACGTCCATCCCCTCACGTCTATCCCCTCGCACGTACATTCCCCCCACGTCTTATCCGCACGCGTACCAACATGGTATTTCGTTTGCGTATGCTGATTGCGCAGTACGCGGCGACATTGGCATTTGTCGATTGGTTGACGGGCCTGGTCGTCGAGCTGGAGAATGACCATGGCGCAGGTGGGGGTGCGGGCAAGGCAAAGGTCGTGCTGCTTGGCCATTCGTACGTCGGATTCTGTCTCGGTGTCCTAGGTCTTTTGTGTCTTCGGCCTCCCGTCTCCAGTCTCGCGTCTCCTGTCTCGCATCCTCCAACCCACGTCTACCATGCTTGCTCGAGACAGATCCCGGATCGCTGACAGGGCAGAATGGGCGGGCTGTTGATTGCCGATGCTGCGCTGGATATTGCCCGGAATACTCGGCAAGGCGATCCAATGTGGCCGCACATTGTCGGGATGCTCGGTGAGGAGGCACGCTCAGACCATGGACAACTGCTCACGCGCTCGTTACCCTCGACAGCGTTCGACACACCTGTGAGTCTTTCATGTATAATAATGTGAGACCCGCTGACGAAGCAGTATCTCGGACTGCACCCCGTGAGGAGAACACTGGACCGTTGTTTGAATACCCGCTGATGAGGCTTCCTGCTTCTTTGATCTTATAGCACACCTTCGTGAGCCACTCCTCATTCTGCCGGCCGGTCTCCGCAGGACTAACACATACGCGTCACGCAGAAACACGGCCTGTCAACTGCCGCATCGTACTACGAACAAGCCAAGTCGGTAGCTTCAGCGGTGGGACTGCTGTCCCCCATGGCCCTTGGTCTAGGCTTCGGCAAGTTCGGCTCTTCGTCTTCCTCGCCCACCGCATCCACCTCGGGCTCTACATCCGCAACTCCAGCCGGCCGTTCGTCGCCATCAACCAAAGGCAAGGAAAGAGCCGCCGCCATGACGGCGGATCCACGCGATGGGTCGGCATCAGTAGCGGGCCCGAGCCAGAAGAAAACAAAATCCTGGTGGTCGGGTATCCCCCCGCCGTCGACTAGAACGATGTACGGTCTAGGCGCGGTGGCGCTCGGCGCAGCGGCTGCGGGGACGGCCTATTACCGCCGTGAGGATCTGGCGAACGGCTGGAAGTTTGGGTACGAGCACATGACGTTTGTGCGGAATCTGTGGGACGAGGCGGCGCTTCGTGCGCGGCTCGACGGCGTGGCCGAGCTCGACGAGAGCCACCGCGTCGTCTTTCGCAAGTGAGCTCGATCTTTCACTTGTTGACATTGGTTCCCCCTTGCACGTAGCTCCTACACGGATGTCGATGAGCATTCGTTTCCCCTTGCTCCTAGCTCCTACACGGACGGCGATGAGCATGCTCTACCCCGTCGATCTGAAGGCCGTGCCGTGACTGGGTGCGGCGGAACTGACTTGTCCAGTTTCTACACGCATCTCCCGGCCCGGCCGCCGGCCTTTCTCGTCTCGCGGACATTCTGCATCCTGCCGCCCATGTCGCACCCGCTCTACCCCGTGTTCGTAGCGGCGTCCAACACGGTGTCGGCGGACGAGGTCTCGGCGCACATGGGCATGTTCAACCCCAAGACCAACGACGGGTTCTACGACCTCGGCCTCGCGGTGGTCAAGGTCCTCGGCGCGCGGATCGAGGAAGAAGGCGTGGGGAGGGTCGGCGGCGCGACGGGGACGACGGGGATACAGACCGGGACGTGGACTGGTCCAGACCTAGAGCGGAGTTTCGAGCGAGAGAACACCGCCCGGTCTCAAGAGGCTGGGGCAGAATTGGGATCCAAGGCGGGCGTGTATGGGTGGAGGGAGGAGAAGGACGCGGACGGCAAGGTCGTCTGGGTCGAAGAGTGATAGAGCTTCGAAGCGAGTCCTTGAAGCGAGTGAAGCGAGTGGCTAGTAGATGGAGAGCGAGCGACGAGCGATCGGGTTTGTGCTGTATCTGAGCGATATTGGCTATGCACGGCCGCCGTATTCATACACTGCATGCTCGGTTGTCGTCGATCATACCCTCACGAGTATGTGCACGGATACATTGTCTGCTGGGCTTACATTGTCTGCTGGGCCATGCGTTGCCGCTGCCAATCCAACCTGTGAATAGCAGATACCCCACCAGCCGAGATGAATCTGACCCAAACCGAACACAACCGAACGGTCATTACCTCGTGTCGCCCTCGCCACTCGGCTGACTTTTTTTGCCTCCTATTCACTGACCCTCCTTGCCTGCGATTCACTGACCACCCTTGCCTCCCTTGCCTCGCTGTAACCTGCCTCCCTCACCTCGCTGTCCACTTGCCTCCCTTGCTACGCTGCTTCCACTTGCCCGCCACGCTCTGATACACATCCAGCTGGCCCTATTTGGCCGCCGCGAGCTCCTCCTTAAAGTCCTTGACCGCATCCGAGAACCCAGTAACCTTATCGTCGACCTCGAAGCCCATCGCCTGGGCGTCGGACGAATCGTAGTCGCCTGCCCAGGTCTCGCAGATGGCAATGACGGCTGGATCCTTTTCAAAGTCGACGAGGTCCAGCTTGTCTTTACCGCCGTGCTCTACCCTGCGCGAGGTCAGCCCAGGACTCCAAGACATCGAGACACCAAGACACCAAGGAGCCAAGTAAGGAGAACGTCACGCACAGCGCATCGATAATCTGCCTCGGGGTCACCTTGATTCCAGGCAAGTTGATGCTCCTGGTCTCGCCCTTTTTGAACTTGTCCTCAGGCATGCACATGGCGTAGGCGATGTTGCGCACGACCGTGCGCGTGCGCGAGACGTATACTGGCATTTCGTCGAGGATCGGATCGGAGAGTGACGAGGCGATCGGGCAGATGGACCGTTGCGATTGCAGCGGTTCGCGGATCAGGCCGGAGATGAAGGATGATGCAGCGGTAGAGGGCTGGTGGTGCCTGTCAGCGATGAAGACAAGATACAAAGAGCCTCAAAACTTGGATTGACGTGTAGGCAGGTGTCAAACTCACCGCTCCTGAACGGATCGCAACGGTCGGCAGCCTGACCGCGCGAGTATCGAGGTACCCTGCCACATGTTAGTCTGTATCCTGCGACTTTGCAAGAAACACAAGTCACCCTTGCGGCCGTAATCGTAGACGTATAGTTCCATGATCTGCTTTTCAACGCCATAACTCGATCCAGCGACTACCGGCGTGTCCCTGCTTGTCAGCGTGTCCAGTCTAGTCAGCGGGCAAGGAGAGGGAGGAGTGGTGGATACCGAGAAGGGAGACGTGAAGGTACGGGGCACAGGAGATGCAGACTTCTGTGTATCGTTTATGGGTTGTCGTATGGATTTGTGTGGGACTGCGTGGAGCTGTGTAGATTTGTGTGAATTTGTAGACCATTCAAAACTCACTTGGGCACGACATAGCTCGCAGGCGTGCACTTGGGCCCGCCATACACCGCCAAACTGCTGACGAACACGTAGACTGGCCGCTGGCTCGTCTTTTGGGCGTGCGCATGCGTCGCTTTTAGGAGGACGAGGTGCGAGTCGACGTTGACGCGGTAGCCGAGGTCGAAATTTGCCTCGGAGCCGCCGGACATGATGCCGCTGTGATGTTTAGCGGACGAGACAAGACACAAACACGCGCATGGTGGTGATCGGCAGGCATCTCCAAAGGGACCGGCATGTGTTCGCAAAGCGAGAGAGTTGTGTTCGCAAAGATAGAAAGGAAAGAGTAGGGAAAGAGCAAGGAAAGAGCAAGGAAAGAGGAAGGAAAGAGTAAAGAGAGAGTAAGGAAAGAGGAAGAAACGAGGAAAGTAAGAGCAAGAAGAGACAAGCAAGAGGAGGAACGAGGAAGTGAAGAGGAAGGACCGCAAGAGACCACTCACTGCAGCGCATACACACCCCCAATAACCTCTCCCTCGAACAGGCCCACAACCTGCTTCGCATCCCCCAAATCCGCCTGCACAGCCTTGAATCGTTTCGGGTCATCGAGCAGAAGCGGCGGCTGGACAATGTCCGTTGTGATCACCTTGACGGAAGGGAAGACATCGAGCAGGAGTTGGGCGAGCTTTTGGCCCACGAATCCTGGTGACGCAGACCACCAGAGGTGAAAGTGAGAAGCGAGAAGCGAGAGGAAGTGAGAGGAGAGGTACGACGGGTGGAAGAGCGGTGGAATGTGAGGAGTCAGGTTGAACGGTCGGAGAGGATGTAGTTGGTTGGAGAAGTGGAGGAGAGGCGGGAGTAGATGGTCGGAGATGAGACGAGGACGAAGCGGCAGACGTCGAGGGGTGGGACATAGGTACCCCCCAAACCAGAAGAACGCACAAGAAAGTCGGATCAGCTCAGGAAACGGGAAACAAGAATCGTGAATGAATGCCGAAACAGTGCCAGAGCAACTCACCGCCCGCTCCCGTGATGAGCACGGTCTTGACATGCGGCGGAAGCTTCAGAGCGTCGTAGGAAGGAGACATTGCGGCCAGTGATATTTTGATGGAGAGGCGGTCGGTCGAGTGCTGCAAATCGGAGCGCACAGAGCAGACACAAAGACAGTCAGAGGGACAGCTAAGAGACTCGCTGTCACGGCAAACGGCGGGGTTCAATTGCGCGCGGGCCGGTCGGACCGGCTACTCTAGACCCGAGTCCGAGTTCAATAAACGGCTCTTGTCCTATTGTCCTACTAGTATTGTATATTTGTTGTGTGGTGCAGTGGCCAGGGGCGGGCGGGGCGGGAGCTTGACTGGCTACGGTGGTCAGGTGGATAGCGAGTAGTGAAATATCTGCTCGTCCGGATACCTCAGGACCAGCCCCGAACATCCGAGTCTCGCGCACCCGAGCACCCCGACGCGACCGCCGCTTGCAGCCCGACCCGAAGACAGGGAAGACGGAGGAGGCGACTCGTACGCTCGGTGTATACAACCCTCAAGCGCCCGGGCTCTCGCTGCATGCAAGCACCGCTAGAAACGTGGCTCGCAAACGGTGCACTGATGACGCCACTCACGCTGCTACCACTGGAGCTAGAGGAACAAAAAGCCTGATGGCCACTAAAAGCTGACTGATGCAGTGTCTCCAATACCCGTGCGCCCCTTGTTCGGCTCCGTCTCGATGGCAGTGACGGCAGTGATGGCGGTAGCGACCAGACTAGCCTCGCGATTTGAATACTGATCTGGGGATCTGGCTCGGCAGAAGCGTCTGCTGCTTCTGTCTCGAATGCTTCTACCTCTTTGTTCGTCGGACGAGGTCACCAGGTTCTCCGAGCTGGCCCCTGCGGCGGAGGAAGCGCAAATGAATCGCTCGTCCTCGCACGTCCCCTCTTGCACTCCAGGAAGCACTAGGCAGTGCTGTTGATGTTCGGACAATGTGAAACTCATTGCAGTTCCAAGTGACGCTCGCAGAGGTCCTTCCTTGCTCACCGACATCCTTCAAGCCCGCTTTGCGCTAGTTCGACGATCAATCATCTACAGCGTTCTTTGGGCTTCCTTTGGCTCGCGAGTCTTCCTTTAAAGGTGGGAGAATCATCACCATCACCATTTCATAGTCCGACGCACACATCGTCCCACTCTGTCGGAGATACAACACTGACAGACCCGGCAGGCAAGTCGTCCACTCCGGGAGCCTATAGTCCAAGACCCTCAGCCCGGCTGTGCTGCCAGCTGCCGGCGGAGTGAGCATGGCCATACATCGGCCGTGGGATATACGCCGTAGACCGCAGCAGGTGATGGTGATGACGGTGATGATGGTGACGAGCGTGGGGGCGTCGGAAGACACGCCGCCAAAGGAGGGTATCCCGGGTATCATGGGCTGACAGATCGGTTTCAGAGGCGCTGAACGCTCCGACTCGGTCGCTCTCGATTGCGGGGTGGCGGAGCGAGGAGGGAGCAGAGGAGGGGCGACACGAGTGCACGGAAGGTGTTTAGGTCGTCACTGCACTGCAGCGGGGCGACGGTCTGCATAGGCGACCGAAGCGAGTGGGGGAGTGATACCTTGGCGTCCGGAGGGTGGATGGACCTGCACAAGGACGAGGGGCCTTTTGTTCTCGTCCTCTACAATACCTCCTCGCTCTGGCCACGCCATAACATCTTATACCCGAGCACAACGTAAGCTTGGTCTTCTTCCCCCTAGTCTTCGCAAGCTGTCCATTGACCGCCAGACCAACAGTTGGCAGCATGGGCCATGCACCGACGTACAAGCCTTACCTACCTCGATACAAACCTTATTCGTACACCTCTCCATCACCCGAGATCCCCAACAGCTCTAGCAAGGGTCGGGTAGACACCGACGAATGCACGAACCGACTCGACGGGAATGTCATTGTCAGCATGTCTGGGCCTGTCATTCCGCGCATTCGAGCATCCGCGAGTCCTGGTGGCGGATACGAGTCCAGATCACTCGAATCCCCTTCAAGTCAAGTCTCCTTGCCCTCGCAGCTCAGCCTTCCTCGAACCCCACCAGCGCCCCCGGCGGTCCATTCCCCGCGGTCATTTCTGAGCAGACCAGTGACTGCCCCCGAATTACCACGCTCGGGCTCCCGCGGCGAAGCGTCTCCACCCAGCTCTGGTCGACCCTGGAGACCCTGGGAAGAGGGGAGAGCCGTCATTCCAGCGGCCTGGGAAGAGGGGAGAAATGCCATTCCCGCGTCGCCAGAAGAGAGGAGACGCACCGTCAAAGGCGGCTTGGACGTTGGCCAAGAGCGTTCAAAGAGTGTACACCGTGAGTTTGGTCTGGAGATGTGAGCAGGACGTTTACGAGCAGTGGTGTGCGTGGCCGACCTGCCGTACTGCGAGATGATCCGCATCTGCCTCAATGCGGCTCCAAAGCGAGCGCTCATGTTAGACGAAGTGAGCAGATACTGGCATCTTGCCGGCTTGCTTCCTCGCCGTTTCGAAGCACTGAGCAGCAGATCTATGCCGCTATGGAAGAGCGATGGCCGGTCCAGCATGACGCAGGGATAGGCTGGCGCGTGAGTCGTCCTAGTCCCCTCACTCCCAGCCTCTCCCCTCTCCCTCCTCGCCGCTTTCCTTCCTGGTTCCCTGTTCCCGGGGATGAGAGCGGCTGGCAGGTAGAGACGGGGCAGCAGGAAGAGCGGCTGACAGCCACAGGACTGTGTGCGGCGCGCTCTGAGCCAGAGCGGGCAATTTGTGAGCCTCGATCGAGTGGGTGGTGCCGTAGGCGAAGAAAGAGGCAGGTACTGGATCGCGCTGGGCAATCCTCCGCAAAAGGTGGGTTCTGGATACAGATGTTATTACGACTTCGATCAGCACTCCATGCGCAGTGTTGGAGGCTGTCTGGTGTCGATGGGGGCCGGAGCGTCACGAGTGGTTGTTCATCTACCATGACTCGATTGAGCTGCGCTGACGCGTTTCGCCCTGTCAGATTCATCCTCCTCCCGCCAGCTGGGCCAGACCCCCTCGACAGCGACCAGAAAAATCGAAGCAAAGTGGGAGCCACGTTGGTAAAGCTTCGAAAGCGGTCAAGCCGCATTCGCATTCCCACTCTCACCGGCCACGGCTATCCGTCCAGACTGTACCGTCTGAGACCTGCCTGCGACCAGAGTGCCGTCGCCACGACTGCACCGCGCCTTCCGCCCGTTCTGGTCCCAGCGCGGCGTCGAAGCACTTGCCACGCAATGGTCTCCCTGGTATCTCGGCGTTTCAGTCACCCGTGTGCCTTGACATGCCTGTACATCCCCATGCGTATTGGATCTCAAACACTCTAACTTATGGACAAGACACTGAGGGAGCGGTACAGTATGCCAGGGAGGGGGAGAAGGAGAGCGAGGGAGAGTCGAGTCGGGGCGAGTGGTACCACCCCCACGGTGCGAGTGTATCAGAAGTGACCGGAGATCAAGTGAGGAGGGAGAGCCTGCCGCCGATTCGGACGCTGTTTGATCCAGCACTCGGGCTTGGTCGACCGCGCGGATGGAGTTTTCCCCCCGGCGCGATCTGGAGATGAGTACAGCAACGTCGATCCGAGTAGGGTCTATCCGAGGCGAGTCAGGGTAACTTTGAACCGCATCAGTTCGAGCCTGGATCTATGAGATAACGAAAGATTAAACTAGACGACTCTTCACGCATGCATGTATAACTACGGCCAGTGCAGATGCAGCGTCGCGCGATATAGGTGTGTACAGCATACTCTACTTGAGCGGAGACAGACAATCGACTGAAAACGCAGCTGCGAGACGGTGTTTTGACCCGCGCAGTCGTGAAACCGCGCCACGCATCGCCACTGCCACAACAAACCGCTCTGCTATTTTCGACAATCAACGCCAAGACCTTGCTCTTGCAAAGTGTGACTCGTCGTGTCCCGCTGTGGATTTTGCCGCCGGTCGTCACCCTCGCTGCGTCTGTTTTGCTTGGCTCTTTTGACGCTGACACTCGTCATACCGTCATACTTGCCCTCGTCTCACAAGCTCTCTCTCTCTTCCTCTCTCTCTCTCTCCATCGAACTTGCTGTGCTTTCTTCCTCAGCGACAACTTCTCGCCTCGCACCACACACACAGAGGACCGACAACCGACACGCCAGAGAAGACACGCCAGAGGAAAGAGACGGTCCCGCGGCTGCGATCAGAGCATACGCAGCGAACGGCGAATCCTCAAAGCGAAGAGTGAAAGCGGTGGAATAGGTAAAGGCAGTGAGGATCGATCCCGTTGAAAGGATCCCCGATTGCCAGCCCGCCTCCTGAGTTCGCTTTCCCCTCGACGTCGACCTGGTCATCGTCATCACTCGGGTTGATAGACGGATTCATCAACGACCATGCCTCGCCGTTCGTATTCCCTTTCTCTTTCTTCTCCATCCTTCATCCTCCATCCTCCATCCTCCATCCTTCATCCTTCATCCTTCATCCTCCATCCTCCATCCTTCATCCTTCATTCCCAGTCCTCCATTGTCACTCTTCGACGCTTCAATAAACAACACGACTAACGCGGTGTTCCTGATCTCCTCGGTCTCCGGTCCCTGTCGACTACGCTCCTAACACGATGGCTTCCGAACCTCGACCTGATCACCCCCGCCACGTCTCGTTCCCTCTCTCGCCTGCTCTTGCCGTTCCCATTATTGCCCCCGCCACAGACACCTCGCCTCCGCAGTACACCTCTGACAAGACCCTGTCCTCCTCCCCGTCCTCATCCCCCGTCCTCCACCCTTCGCCCCTCCCTGAGCCAGGACCCAACCCCGCCCCCGTATCGACCTCTGCACAGACCGGTCCCGGGCCCAACCCCGCCCCGATATCCGTCAACACCACCGACCACGCTGCCGTCCCCGCCCCCGAGGGCTCCATCTCCTCCGTAGCAGGCACAGGCGGCGGCGCGAGGCGGCGCGTCCGCCAGGCCACAACGCTCGAACGCACGTCTTCAGACTCGGATGGCGAGCCACAGACTGGCGTTCCGCGCCGCCAAACGGCGGAATCAGCGCGCTCAAGACGGACCAACGCAACCGCCTCTGAGCCTAATGCAGGTATTCTTAGGCGCATGACGACGGGCCTCTTCACCCCAGAGAAGAGAGTCGGCAAGGCGCCTACATATCTGTCATCTATGAAGGCCGCCATCCTCTCCACCTGGCTGTGAGCTTGTCTCCGTTCCTCACGACAGAGCCAAGCTGACGGCACAGAAATGTGCTCCTCATCTTCATCCCCATTGGTAAGCTACCATCCTTTGGCATCATGCCTGCTGCTTCTAGAAACGCCGAGCTTTCAAATGACCAGAGCTCGGAGTTCCACCACGACGACGCTGACGCGGAAACAGGCTGGGCGCTGTATTTGGTCAAGCATGCAGGCGGCAATGACAAGATCTCAGACACTGCCGTCTTTGTTACCACGTTCATCGCCATCATTCCCCTTGGTCAGCTACTTTCAAGTGAAACCTGAGGTGCAAGCTGACGGGTCCAGCGGGTCTACTCGGCTTCGCCACCGAGGAGGCGGCCATGCGGCTCGGTCAAACTCTTGGTGGTCTGCTGAATGCGACACTTGGAAACGCCGTTGAACTGATTGTTGCAATCCTGGCGTTGGTCAAGGTGAGCTCTTGTCGGCTCCCCGTGTGGCCTCTAGCTCACCCAAACAAGTGCGAACTCGCCGTCGTACAGAGTTCTCTCGTGGGCAGTATTCTCTCCAACATCCTTCTCGTTCTTGGAATGTGAGCTGGTCGCTCCGATCTACGCCCTCTGAGCTCATGGCGCCCAGGTGCTTCTTCGCTGGCGGTGTCCGCTTTGCCGAGCAGACGATCAAAACGACCGCAGCCCAGCTCAACTCGTCCCTCCTGCTCATCGCCGTCATTGCGGTCCTCATCCCCTCGGCATTCCACTTTAGCATCGACTCCTCAGACAGCAGCGATGAACAGCTCGCTACAGGCGAAGGCGCAGACCTCCTCGCGATGAGCCACGCCGTCGCTATCATCCTCCTCATCTTGTACCTTGGCTACCTGGTATTCCAGATGTGGTCGCACGCCGTGAGCTCAACCTCACCCGCCGAGAAGGTGCCTAGCTCACATTTGCCAGGCGCTGTATGATGATGAGGACAATATCCCGTCCACGCAGTACTCGGACAACGTGACTGCAAATGTCGCTCGCGTGTCTGAGAAGATCCGTTTCCATCGGAAGAAGCACGACGACCTCGCCAGTAGTCCGACAGTCAGTAACGAGGAGACACTGGCGAATGGAGAAAGCGCGCGGAATGCGACACCCAGCCAGGCTGAGAATGGGGCGGTACGATCTGAGCAGGAGGAGGAAGAGGAGGAGCAGCCGCAGATGAACATTGCGACGACTGTCGTGAGTACCTCTCCGGAGTTCATTCTACCCAGAGCCTTTACTATACCCGAAGTCTTCACACGACAAGTCTTCATCCTACCGGAAGTCTTCACGCTATCCCCTATCTCCACTCCACTCACTGTCCTCACTCTACCAAGAGTCTTACCCAAAGTCCTCACTCTACCCAAGTCATCATTTCATGCAAAGTCTTCCCTATACCCAAAGCAGCCATGTCTTCCTTCACCGGACCCGGTATGATGCTAAGCGCAATAGATCCTCATGGTCATCATCACGGTCGTTGTCGGCTTCACCGCAGAGTTCCTGGTAGCCAGTATCAACGGCATGGTGGAGGCGAATCCATCGTTATCCGCGGAATGGGTCGGACTGATCTTGCTTCCCATTGTAAGTCGGCCATTATATGGATTTTGCGCTCGCTGACGTGCCAGGTTGGCAACGCGGCCGAACATTTCACGGCCGTGTCCGTGTCGGTGAAAGACAAGATCGACCTGTCGATCTCGGTCGCCGTCGGCTCGTCGATCCAGATTGCCCTCTTTGTCATTCCAGTCATTGAGCTTCTCGCGTGGACGATAGGCAAACCCCTCACGCTGCTCTTCGACCGTATGTCGCCTTGCTCTTTGCTCCTTGTCCCCTATTCTTGTCTCCGTCTGGCGTTACCGACATAGCTGACTCGACTAGCATACGAAAGTATTGTGTTATTCCTGTCCGTATTGATTGTAAACCAGACTCTGTCCGACGGTAGATCAAAGTACGCTGCTTTCGCTGTGGCTGTGCCATCGTGCTGATGTACTACAGCTGGATGGAGGGAATGATCCTCATGTTCTTGTACCTGATTATCGCTGTAACGTTCTGGTACTACCCCGTGAGTATCTTTCAGACTGGACTGGGCTTGTTCTAACGCGGGTTTGGCCAGGGCTCGAACACTGCGACCCTCCTCGGATGTGCAGAGACGGCCGGCAACGTCGTGGGGTAGACGGACGCTGTGGGTTGGGCGAGGGTAGAAGAGGTAGACATGGAATGGCGGTTGAGGTTGGGATTGAGGTCGAGGACAGGATTGAAGTGGCCCGGGCTGGTGTTTGCATTATCCATGATATAATATCTGTGTACTGATTTGATCCGTCGTACAAGCAACGGGATGTATGTGTAGGCTCCTTCACACTGGGATTTCAGACCGCCGGTACTGGGGATGTCCGCTTCGACGGGCTGTTCGCGTTTGTCACTTGGTGGGGAGGCGGCAAATAAGGGATGGGGAAGGCGCTCAGAGGAGACGAGGAAGGTCAGGTATGAACGAAGGAAGAACAAGAACGAGGAGGCATTGGAGCAGGGATCAGTGACGCTAAGGGTATCTGCGTCCTGTCTTTGTTCTGTCTCGCTGTGTGTCTTCTGTCTCGGTTGCTTTCTTTTGTCATTTGTCTTCTGCATCCTCCCTTGCGTCTTCCCCCGACTGTCGACCGTTTCGCCGGATGCCATGCATTCTCCTCGCATTCGCTGGTCTTCGGCGACCCCGTTCTGGCGCAGCATCTGGCCCACGATCGTCTCTCTGCATCGTCTCTCTGCATTCGCGTATCTGCCTTCGCCTCTACCGCCCTTCTTCCGGGGATTGGGGATCCGGGGATCCGCGTACCGTGTGGAGTCTCCCGTCTTCCACAGTACACTGACACTTGCCCCGTCTTCCACAGTACACTTGCACTTGCACTTGCACTTGCACAATCCACTTCCACTGCCTGACGGTCCTACCGACTGCGTGACCCAGTTTCGACCTTGGACAACGATTTGCCACTCGATAGGTGGCGACTTGTTTCTTGTTACCTGTTCCTTGTTACCTGTTCCTTGTTACCTGTTCCTTGTTGAGAGTTGAGGGGTTCGAGAAAAGTGATGGTGCGATTCGTAGCGGGTGTTTCATGGCGCGCGGCGACCGAAAGCCCGGTCTCGGCTACTTTGACAAAGCCCTCGACCAAGACAAAGACCAAGGCAAAGACAAGGACAAAGACAACGAAACCGATAAAGACCTTGACAAATACAAAGACAGAAATGCAGACCTTGACAAAGACCTCGACAAAGAGAGAGGGCGAGAGCGAAGCCATCGAAGGGGGAGGCGGGGCGAGCTCGTGGCGTGCCGTGATCCGGTCAACGCCCGCGACCATATTGGAGATGCTCACCACGGCCGGCACGCAGACAGTCGACGGGCTTGTCAACGCGGATTTTCTATCAGACAAAAAACGTAGGGAGTTAAGTCTGACCGACCAGGTGAATCAGTTCCACCAACACCTGCGTGACTTGGCGGCAAGCTCAGAGGAGAAAGACCACAAGAGGGCTTTCCGGCTGGCGGTGCGTTTACCTGCGCTGGCGTCGCCCACATCCCCTTCCTGTTTCTCTCCTGTCTCCTCCCCCTCCCCCTTCCTAGCTCCTAGCTCCTCGCTCCGAGCGCCCCTTTTCCTCCCCATGGGCTGTCCAGTCTACCGTTGCGCACGCCCTCTTCCCATGAGCTGTCAGTCTACCGTCGTCCCCTTGACCTCTCGCTATGGCTCTCTGTTGGCGTGCCAGTGATACGACGGCGCTGACACAGCTCAAGTGGCATCTAACGAACCCCTCCAGGCGAGCCGCTCGTCCAACCCCACGGCCAAGCTGGTTGGCCTTGGGCAAGCAAGATCAGTCGCAAGCACCAGCATCGTTCTCTCCGCCCTCGGACTCGCGAGGAAGATCAACTTTGTTCCTGGACCTCGGAGACTCGGTGGGGACAGAAGTGGCGTCGTCCGTTCCGCCACCCTCGGAGGCGCTACCACCACCAGTACCACTGAAGTCACTGCCTGGGCACGCATCCCCGTCGCAAGGTGCAGACCGTTTCCCGTGGTGCCCTTCAGGGCAACCTTCCAACTCCTTGGCCTCATCGTCGGACGCTGCAGACTCGTCGTCGGAACCTAGACACGCATCCTCGTCCGAAGGTGCAGACCGTTTCCCTTGGTGCCCTTCAGGGCAAACTTCCAACGGTCAACCAAGCCCATCCACCTTCTCCCAAAGCCGCAACAGCAACACCAGCACCACCAACAACAGCAGCCACAAGGCCAGCAACAACAGTAACAACAACAACAACAACAACAACAACAACAACAACAACAACAACAACAACAACAACAACAACAACAACAACAACAACAACAACAACAACAACAACAACAACAACAACAACAACAACAACAACAACAACAACAACAACAACAACAACAACAACAACAACAACAACAACAACAACAACAACAGTAGCAGCAGCAACAACGGCAGCAGCAAGAGCAAGGGCAGGCGGACACTTTCTGCAAAGCTCAAGTCCTCAATCTCCCGCACCTTCAGCCGCGACACAGCCTGGTCCGTGCTCAACTCGCGATTCCGCACCGTGACACTCAAGACGTACAAGCAAGACCTGAAGCGACGCGGACGCCGGGATACGAGACCGTACCGCGCACTCAGGGAGTACACCAGCGAGCTGCGTGAGGGCCGCATGGACATTTCCCTGCGGCTGCAAGCTGTCAAAGCCATTCACAGGGTCGCAGGCCTAACCTCAAACGAGATTCGGACTTGCCGTCGTGCTGGGACAGACACTTATCTGCCACCCATCGTGTACATAATTCCACCATGATGACAGAGTGCATTGCCAGATGAAGGGCCCTGAACCACTTGTGCGCATCGGTCTGTGGTAGCCTTACATAAAAATCGCTGCGATTTGGCACATCACGATTTTCCGACGTCACAGTACGCTTAAGCGACACCCATTATACGTTACGTATGCATGTCCCTCAACTCACAACGACTTTGATGCTCTTGATCTCGAATGCGCTAAACTCCAATTCCACGCTGCTGTCCTTCACGCTAAGCTCGCAGATCTCGTCCTCGAGAATATTTACCAGCATCACCCTCTTCACCTTCAATCCCCGTCTAGCGTCGCCTGTCAGCTCTGCATCGTATTTCCTCTTTCCATGGTCACTCACATTCGCAGTACTGCCAGTGCATGCCCTCCTAGGTGTTCAAACAGACGCAATATGACACTCTTGCCTTGTCCCACTGCACTTCCCCCACCCGTAAAGTCTCGTTCGCCGCGCTTGATCGTCTCGAGCATCACGTTCCTCGCTCCTTCGACAATGAACGGAACTTGTAATGCAAATGCTGACGGATCTGTCATCTCATCCACGACTCTCACTGATAGCGACCATCAGCGCAACCCGACAATCTGCCACTCACCCTCGAGCGGGGCATTGAATCCATGTGCCACCTCTTGTACGTCGCTGTCCACATATTTGCCCAAGTGGGGATAGATGGCGAACGAAAATGTCTGCCTGCCCTGATCGCATGCTGGGTCGGGGCGGAGCGGAGCTCGAAGCAGCGACAGTCGCATAACATTACCTTGGACAGCATAGCCGTATTTGGATTCGTTGATCAAAGCCACCCCGTACCCATACTCGGAGACTAACACGCATGAGCAATCGCGCAAAGCGGACGCTCCTTAAACCTCACAATCGGCAAACTTGTGCGCGCAGACTTCGAATCTCGCCGCCTCCCAGGATGTGTTCCGGTGAGTCGGGCGGCTGACAACTCCGAATGCTGCATCAAAAGTAGCTTCGATAGAGTGGATGGTTGTAGGTAGCTCAACTACCTGATCAGCTGGCCCGGTATTCACAACATACACTTGAGGAAACGATGTTTTTCCCGCCAGTCACTGTTCAACTCAGCAGTAGTACGCATACAGGTGATTTGACACACATGTCCACGTCGAAGCGGAGCAGACTCCGAGAGTTCGCAAACGGCGAAGCTGAAACCGCGTCCAATATGATCTACGTTCAGCAGAGCCTCAGACAGAAGCCTCACCTTGACTTGCGCTCTACTCTGACCGAACAGCAACCTGCAACCCAGAACCGCCCTGACTGGCCCTTCTTCTTCAATCTCGATAGCAGTGAACTGAAGCTGTTCTGCTGTTTCAAGGTGACATGCGTCGACGTCCCATGCACTTGGGTAGCACTTAGCAATCGCACAGACACAAGTCAACAGGAACCCACTCCCAATCGCTAGGGCGATCCTCATAGATGACAAACCCTGCGCTCGTGTCGTTCGGTATGAGTTCCCGTCTACGACCACATGAGTATTACGGCTTCTCAAGTACAACTATCTCACTTGGCTTTGTTATCCCGTATCCGTGTTAAACGGCTTTGAACAATCTCGACCGTAAGGAACTCGTTCTCCAAAGTGGCGTCTCCATGTTGTAGCGAGACTACGGTAGTCAGCAGAGCAAGGCCCAAGCCTACCTTTTACTCGACTGTCTCCAGATTTCCGGAACGCCAGGTGGCCCGCATGTGTGCCAGCCTCGCATCCAGCCACGGCGAACCAGACATTGTCGTCCTGCTTGCTCCACTGAACCTCGCCTGGTCCATCGGGGTGTTTTTCTCCAGGTTCGCGGCGTCTCAAACTCCGTGTCGGCAGGACGGCTCGTCTCGCCAAGCCTGGGAGGGAATTGAGCACAACTTGCCTCTTGGCTCCACTACCCTCTTCAGGCTGGCGATACAGGACGTCCAGAGCGTCATCCAGAAGTCGTCTGCCCGCTGTTTGCAGTTCGACATACTTCTCTTCGGCATCTCTTACCACAGCCTGGATTGTGGAGCCTGGAAGCGTGTCGTGAAATTGACACAAGCATAGGGCTTGCCAGCATTTCGTGATGAGCTCTCGTGGATAGCTGTACGAGGCCGAAGTGAGGGACGCAAGTGTTGCCGCCAGCTCGACTGTACGGAGTAGTATCTCGCCTTTACGATTGCCGTTCTTGATTGCCGCTGGGACACGTCAGTTGAATTCTTGCTGCGGCGAGCAGACCTGCCTTGCGAAGTATACGTCCCTCCTGAAAGGTCGTCAGCTTTTACCTCGTAAGGTCGCCACGCCACTCACTGTGGATCTCCAAGTATAGTTCGCCCCACCAACTCGGCAACTTCTCGCCATTCCCCGTCTTATGCCGTATCGTGTGGAAGAAGTCTTCCATCGACCACCCCTCCCTAACCAATGGCAGTTCCATCCCTTTTGGGTCGTTCTCCACCCCCGCGGCACGTGCACGCCTAAGCCGTTCCAGCATCTCAGGTGTCGGCCCACCTCCACCATCTCCGTTTCCAAAGAGGATCATCGAGTCGGTACACACGTCGAGGTTATGATGCCCCGTATAACCTTTTATGATGTCGGGGAAATGGCAGGTCGAGTTGTAGTTGACGACGGGGGTCATGTGGGTAAGAATCTGTGAGCCGTCCATACCAATCCAGTTGAAAGTGGAATGGGGGAATGAATTACTGCCAGTCGTTAGCTTCAAAGCTCTTGCGGCCAAGATTTGCACATACTAAGCATTCCAGCTGATCTTCTGGGTGAAGAAATTACGACATCCACTCAGGCGTGCGATTTGAGGCAAAGCAGCAGAGTAGCCAACTTTGTCAACGTAAGCTTGGGCTGTTGGGCAGAGACGGTGGACGGACACGTATCTGGCAACATAAAGGTCGTGCAGCGCTTCCCGAAGCGAGACTTGAAGAAGTTTTGGCCAAGTATGAATTGCCGGCAGAAGGACTCGCCGGAAGGTATATTAGCGTCGTGTTCTAGCTAAAGCCTTCGTCAGATACAATCGGCCCACGATGATCAAACGTACCCAAGTCGCGCCAACTAGTTCGAATTTGCCTTCTTCCACCTTGGCTTTGAGTCTAGCAAAGACTTGCGGATAGTACTGGCGCAATGTCAGGACGAACCACACGTTTGAGTAGGCTAACATGCCTCTTCAAGCCAGGCGTACTGCTGTGCAGAGGTTGCCAGGAACCGATGTTCGCTGAGGAGTCAGCTGGCGGTATAGGTGGTCACTCAGGTCTACTGACGGGTATCGATCCATGAGATCTAGCTGTCTGAGTGGCGTTCGTCATCTGAGGCATCTGCGTGCCAAGAATTAGACTCACGAAGACCAGGACCTGGCAACCTTCTTTTTCGTCACCTCCCACGGCCAGAGCCCTAATTACTTAGCTTTGTGGATTACTCCGAGCCCCCGGGTAAGACACTTACAAGCAGTATCGATATGACAATGGCCAAAAGCCCAAAGTTTGCCACTCTGATCTCGTCCCTCTGTTCCTCTCTGCTTACTCAACTCGGTCTCCCAGTTCTCGCCCAAGACCCGTTCCGCCAACTGTCTGCAGCGCCCAATACTCGAGGCATCGTTCACTGAGAAAATGTTCATGATCTCGTTGGCCGTACTCCGGGCGGTATTGCCCAGCGGTGATTGAGGCGGGAGAGTGTCTGCAAGGCCTTTGAGCGCTTCAAAGTCGAGTGCGAGTGCCCGTGCCTCGCGGTTGACGAGCACAATATCGGCCGTCCGAAGCTATAGATGATACGTCAGACAAAACAGATCATTAGGGAGGCGGCACGACGCCAAAGTTTCTGCTGACCTCAAAGTATCTATCATCCTGTATCGTAAGCTTTGGCATTCCTGTTGTTTAAGACAGCTTACTGGAGGCGGGTCGATCCCGTCGATCCCGACCAGGTTGTTGCAGCTCATCTCGACGTATCGCACCAGATTGCCGCACCGGACCTCGCTCGTGGGAAGGACGTACTCGGCGCGCCTGAGATCGGCGTCATTAGACCCCGTGAGGCCTGAGGAGAATCATGATCAGAATAGGCGTTTGAGTAAGAGACCACCGTTTAGAATCGCACTCACCTTGCAACGCGAGTCCTGAGGCGTCAAATATCATCGCCTCGCCTGACGAATCCCACTCGACTGGCTGTATCAGAAGAGGTAGCTAGGGAAGAGATGAGACGAACAGATGACCGAACCGTCCGTTGGCCATTTATCCGGAACACTCAGCGTAACTTTGAACCAGTGATTTGTCTGTATATCAGCCACAGCCTCCTCTGACAGTCTGCATTCAGAGCAGAAAACAAACCCCTACACATGTCAGTCAAGCTGAAGCTTCCTTGCCGGCGATCCATTCCCATGATTTGACGATCTGACAATATGGGGCGCGGGCACTCACAAGTCGGCCCGAAGCTCATTCCCACAGACGCCGCTCCGCCCTTGCCCTCCTCAAAGGCGTGCTTGGCATCCGAAAATGTCGCGCGTACATCGATAGGAGGCGACCATACTTCCATATTGACGTTCGCTGGCCCCCGCACCCGCTCAAACTCGAGCACTGCAGAGAGATTGAAATTCGCATAGTACCCTCCCACAAAGTTCTCCAGGCGTTTCTGCACACGGGTCGGTCATCTTCTCGATCACGCACGGAGAAAAACAAAGAGAGACAGAGAGACGGAGAGAGGCGGGAGAGACAGACAAAGACAGAGAGACGGGGAGAGACAGACAAAGACAGGTAAAGACAGAGAGAGACGGAAAGAGACACAGAGAAAGACAGAGAGACGGGGAGAGACAGACAAAGACAGGGAAAGACAGAGAGAGACGGAAAGAGACACAGAGAAAGACGGAGAGAGACAGAGAAAGACCAAGGAGGACGGAGACAGATGAGACAACGCACTTGAATTTGGTCTGGGTACTCTTTCGGTCCTACATGCCACATGAGCGACACGCCTGGACCTGATGCTTGGGACACACGTACGGGCGGACAAGTTGCGCTGGGGATACGACTCTGCGCCTCTCTTCGCGCTGTCGTGGTGTAACGCGGCAGCTGGAGACGCCTCGCCTTGTCTGCGCCCACTCCACACCCTGTTGAACATATCGCACGGTCGTTTCGCCGTTTCCCGGAGTACTATCTCGCACGGCCGTTTCCCGAGTACTATCTCGAGGTGATCAGACTGACACGAAAGCCGTAGAAAGGTGCAAGGAAGGTGGAACCTAAGGTTGGAGACGAGTCCCAAATCGGACAGACGCGATCACGTGTCGATCCCAGAGTGGGGCAAAGGTGGGGTAGTCACCTCGCCCATCCCCCGACTAACTGGCCAGTAACACAGTAGATGTATACATGCCCGTGTAGGTCGGGAACTCGACAGATGGATACAAAATGCTCTCTATAGTAGATACTAACCCACGATATACAAACCAAGAGATGTGCCGTCATCTGATCATCGACAACTACTGCCTCTCCATGACTCTCCAAGCGCCTGCACAACTCGCCATTCCTCTCCGAGGCCTGCCTGTACAACTCGGCCGTGCTCCCTCGCTCTACCCTTCTTCCGCAAATCTGGCCAATCTGGCCAACATATGCGCTGAGCCGTACGTCGATAGCGCCCGCCCGGTTGCCGCCGCTACTTTTCAGGCTGTATGCCAAACCGCGCGTACAGGGGGTCATTCGGATCCGTATCGGGATGCAAGTGGACTTTCCCTGCAAACAGTTCCACTGTCGATCTCGACGGATCCTGCGACGCGGGATTCGCCAGCCCCAGCGCATTGTCCGCCGGCGACACCCAGTGCGCTCCGGCGCCAACCGTCCCCGCTACGAGGGTGGGCACCATGGCCAGCAGCGACGGCAGCTGGATGTCCGCGTCCCTCAGCTGCGCCGACCGGCTCTTCGCGACGATGGACGAGGCGCGTAGTCGGCCGCCCCGGATATTAGCGTACGTGTGGAGATTGTCCTTGACCTTGCTGAGTGCCGGGTTGTAGTCGTACCTCTCCTCTCCCGAAGCCGGCGCAACGGTCGGCAACTTGTTGGGGTCGGGATACAGCTTTGCCCGGATGAGGAACCGCTCCACCGGGTCCGTGGGCATGAGTCGAACAAGTGCGCCAATGGGGAGGGAGAGGGCACCGACGATAAGTGAGATGCCCCAGTCGCGACCCCCAATCCGCGTGACCGAAAAGGCAGCACCACCGACCTCGACAATGAGAATCTGACCGCCGACCACTTGTCCCATCAGCTCGATCCATCATGAACCCCCGAGGCATGCTAAACGCACTGATCAGGAAGATGACCATAAAGTAGTAGTTCTTGAGCGATCCTTCCAAGACGTTGAAGTGCCTGTCCAGACGACGGCAGTTGAGCTGGTTGACTGATGGCCGTCAGTTTATGTGCGGCAGGATTCGACACGTTGCGAGGCTCTGTGTGTTCGCACGAGCGCGCGCGTGTATGCGCGTCTCGGCTTGTGTGTGTGGAGGACGGAGAGAAAGCCAGAGGGAGCGAGACGCAGACTCACAGATCTGGCAAAACACAAAACAGTTGAACACCAACGTGTTGAGCTCTGTATCATACGTCCCACTCTCATTCAGAATACTCCTTCCGCAAAAGTGGAGGATCAGACAGACTGCGATCTGGTAGAGCGCCTGTACGAGAATCATCTTGAGCATCTCGACGCTGACGAGTGGCGCATACAGGCGGTCCGGTTTCCGCTGGAGGCTCTTGGGGCTCGCCGGATCGGTCGCGAGGGCGAGCGCGGCAAAGGTGTCCATGATCAGGTTGACCCACAGCAGCTGCACGGCCGTAAGCACCGACGTTTCGTCGGACGACGACACGGCGGAAACGACGGTGATGACCACGGCGGTGATGTTGACGGATAGCTGGAACTGCAGAAACTTCTTGACAGAGTCGTTGACGCATCGACCCCACATGATCGCCAGGACGATGTTGGGGAACGCATCGTCCATGATGATGATATCTGACGCCTCCTTGGCGACCTCGGTCCCGGCGATCCCCATCGAGAAGCCGACGTTGGCAAGTTTCAGCGCTGGACCGTCGTTCGTACCGTCCCCAGTGACGCCGACGACCTCGCCCATCGACTTGAGAGTCATGACTAACAAGCGCTTGTCTTCAGGCGACGACCGGGCGAGAATCTGCAGGCGCGGCACGATCTCCAGACGCTCCGTTTCAGACAGTCGGCGGAACACTGGACCTTCCATGATCAGGCCGCCAGGCGTAAATATACCGCACTGGTTGGCGATGGACCGGGCAGTGAGCACGTTGTCTCCCGTACACATCTTGACTGCCACGCCGGCCATTTGACAGTCCTTGACGGCGTCACGCACACCTGGGCGCAATGGGTCCTCGATGCCGGTGATCGCGATGAGGGTCATATCCCTCGCCAAAAGCTGATACGGTACGTCGTCCTTACTTGCCGCGGGTGCGCCTCGAGGTGGCCACGACGTAAAGTCGCGATAACATAGTGCGATGGTTCGGAGCGACTGGTTGGCGTAGAAGATGATTGTCTTTGCGATATTGTCCTGGCTGAGCTCGTCAAATGGCTTGACGTCGATGCCCGTCGCGGGCCCGGCGGAGGCAGGAGCCACCTCGACAAAGGTTGTGCAGTTCTTGGTGAGGATTTCGGACGCGCCCTTGAGGTAGAGGCGGTAGCGTTCGCCTTGCTTGACGACAACACCCATGGCCTTGAGTTCCGAGCTGAACGGGATCATCTGGACAATCTCTGCTTGTTCGCGCGTCTTCCTGTAATCTGCCCACTGGAGCTCCTTGGCGAATCGCAGCAATGCCGTTTCTGTCTTTGATCCCACAAACTCGAGCGAGCCGTCCTCGAGCTTGTCTTCAAAAGCAGTCGAGTTGATGCAAATGGCCTCGTTGAACAACGTCTGCAACTCGGGTGATAGCACTTCATTGATCTCCTCCATATCGAGCGAAAAGTCGTTGCGAGGAGCTGTGTCATCGGCATTGGACCGCGCGCCATTCTCGGACAACAAGCGAACAAATTTGCCGCGGACGCCTAATGAACCCGCCACGACCGACATGACATTCTGCGTCAGTGTGCCTGAGACGATCACGGTCAGCGTCATCGTCAGACATCTTTCCCATTTTCCAGGACTGACCAGTTTTATCGGTGCACACGACCGTGGCATTTGCCATCGTCTCGCAAGACGCCAGCACACGCACGAGGAGATTCTGCCGTGTCATGCGCTTGGTGGCGAACGCCAAGGCGAGCGTAACAGCCAGTGGCAGTCCTTCGGGAACAGCGACGACGACCAAGGTGACCGAGATGATGAGGATCTGGATGAACGATTGGGCCTTGTCGTTGGCGCTGCGGTCGGGGTCTTGCTTGAGCTGTACGAAGAAGCGGATCATCAGGGCACAGAAGAGGACCAGACCGGATCCAGCACCGGCTTTGGCAATGAGTTCAGCAAGATTGTTGAGTTTGAGCTGCAGAGGTGTCTCCTCGGCATCTCCGCGCATTGCTGTGATGCGTCAGCAAGGCGGGAGGGAATGGCGCAGCATCCACATACCCATCATGATGCGACCGTTGAAGGAGTTGGTTCCCGCCGAAATGACGACATACTCGCCCACGCCTTCGAGCACCTTGGCGCCCGAGACCATGAAACAGTCCCTCTTGGCTTTTGCGCCAGGTTGAGCCGTATCTCTCTCCTCGATACAATCCGCATACGGGAACTTGCGGATCGCATCTGACTCTCCTGTGGCACCCGATTCGTCGCATCTGACACTATGCCCGCGCAGGAAGATCCCGTCCACAGGCAGGATCTCTCCGGGCTCGAGGATGGCCACGTCGCCCACGACGAGATCTCGAGCATTGATGACCATCTCGTTACCGCCGCGGATGACTTTGACCGTACGGTCCTCGCGCTTCTCGTTGAGTTTCTTGAACTGGCGTTCCTTCTGCCAGTCGTTGATGGAGCCAACGAGGACGACGATGATAATGGCGACAATGATGGCGACGCCCTCTACCCAATCCACCTTGGGTTGCGCGCAGCCTTGCGGACACTCGTCGCTGTAGGTGAGAGGTTCGCTGACGCCGAGATCTTGATACAGGCCGAGAGCGAGTGAGACGACTGCAGCGACGGTAAGGATAATCTGCGCCATGTCAGCGCGACGGACGCCGAGCCAGCGGGAGCACTCACCAACACTTTGTCCTTGAATGCCATCCACATGAGCAGCCAGATGGACTTTGACCGCCGTTCTGGCAGATCGTTCCTCCCGTAGACTCTGCGACGCTCTTCAAGAGAGGCAATCCATTGTGCACCACTTCGTCCCGCTTCCGACGATGATCGCGGCGCGCCGCCATGCCCCTCTGTCTCGGGCGACAGGCCTCTTACACCGTCCACGCCCAGTCCTTCCAAGAGTCCGTCGATGCCTCCAATTTTCTCGAGATCCTCCAGGCTTTTCGGATCCACGAGCATGGCGAGCCTTGACGGCTTCTCTTTAAACGGCGTGGGATCCGTGTGATCATTGTCCGGATCCAGTGCAGCTTTGGGCATCTTTGCCTCGGCGGTCGCCTTCTTGTCCTCCTCCTTGGCCTGCTTTTTCGCCTCCTTCTTCTCCTTCCTGCTCATCTTGCTGTAATCAGGCTCCACCACCCCTTTGTTTGTCGTCTCCTCGCCGACTTCGGTTGACCATGTCCCAATCGACCATCCGCGGTGATGCCGTGATGGCGCGCCGGTCCCCTCTTCCCCTACGATCTGCAGCGTGTCTCGTCCTGATTCCGCCGTGGGCTGGTTATCACGCAGCGCGAGAGAGGTGGGTGGGTTTGGCGTCGAGGGAGTGGGGAGATCGTCAAAATGCACTGAGGACGAGTTGGTGAGTGTAGGTGAGGGTGGGAGTCCGGTGGAGAAGGACGGAGCTGGGCTATGCGACGAGCCGCTGACGGTGAGGTGCGAGGACGGCGTGAGATGAGACGTGTCGTATTCGTTCCGATGGCGTGGTGGGGTAAGAGCCGGACCAAGCGGTGAGATTGACTCTGACGTGCCCGCCTCGCTGCTGGGCTCGTTGATCGTCGGCTGTGTCGGTCGTGCGTCGAGGTCGGTGGTGATAATCAGTGGAGGAACGGGCATCGTGATCGAGGCGAATCGCCTTGCACGCCTGGACAGAGGGGCAGAGAGGGGAGAGGGAGGTGGGGCGGTGGACGGTGTGGCGAGCGACAGACAGGTGGCTGACTTTTTGACGATCGCTCAAGGCGGTGTGTTGCCGTTGCCCGGATGTGCAATGACGTTCCAAGACCACTCCTGTCGTCTATTGCTCCCTTCCAAGGACGATGCGCGCGCGAGAGAAGCAAGCGATGGCCGATCGAGGGGTATATCACAGCGCTGGTCACCGTCCCAGTGGCGGCTGACACGGCTTGGCTCTAACCGTCCATTTGCCCGCACTGAAAATCGCTCAACGCCGCCAAGTCTTGGCGTCTTGGACTCGAGTAATCTCCACAAGTAGATACGAGGTAGATACGCTCGCTCTCCCTCACAGAGTCTTGGGGTCGCTTGTGGGGTATTTCCTGGACTGCGGTCGTCGTTCAGCCCCTCTGCCGTTGGCCTGCGTCGTTGTTGTGGAGGATGGCGGATGCGACGAGACCCAGCGGGAAATAGCGACGTGCCGCGGCGAGTTTTCTTTTGCGGTAATAACCGTGGTGCACGCGTGCGATGTTTTTTCAAAAGCCCACGTCGCACATTGCAGTCGGGCTCTGGCGATCCACTCTACTTTGAAAGGGGGGGAAGGGGGGGGGGCGGAGAACAGCGAATGGAAGAGATGAGAATTGGCAGCTGCTTCATACCGAGACAACGAGGCAACGGAGCGGCGACCCTCTACTAGAGCCTTGGTTTCATCCCCTCCTATATTCCAGTGTATCCCTTCCACCCATGCATTTCAGCGTCAGTCCTACAGAGGACGACAGAGCACTAGCAGTCTCTGAGTGTTCACTCCAACAGAAAACAGAGCACTATCAGGTTGTGCTTCATGTAACGAGCTGTCGAGTTCTCCAAGCTGGTGGATACCAGAGACTCGACAGCTGAGACTCGACACCTCGGAGCGTCCGTGAGCACCGTGTGCGGCATTTTTCAAACTGGGCGCGTCGATTGGCTCAGGACTCGACCGCTCTCGGCGCGTCGCATCTCACCTCACATGGTATCGATGGTATCGCAGTCCACTCCATGCGGCGAGGTGTCGCTGATAGCCGATTAAGGGACGCCCGCAGGCGACTTCGCGGCGGCAAAGCCAGCTTTGTCTTGGCACAGGGCTTGTAAGGGATCTGTGAATATCAGTTAGAATGGGAACACGACCATGGCGATCCAGAATGGGCCCCTCGTGTGAGCGCGCACAATTTGCGAGCTATGGCGGTTACAAAGCACCTGCTAGAGCCCCTTTCACCGCAGGCTCATTTGTGCGATATGAAAACACGTGCATCGTCATGCTGCCAAACCCCCATCTACCACCTACGCATCCTCGACCACGTGATCCCGACTGCTAATGTACACACCGTCCAGGAACTTCCGGATGTCCTTGTCCTTGACCCGGGTCTTGTCGGTGATGGAAGCTGCGGACTGGGAGACGTTCTCAATGTCGTTGCCGGAGATGATGAGCTCGTCCTTGACGTCGGACATTTTCACGGTCACGCCCGGCAGCATTGGGCAGTCTCGCACGTATTTCTCGCCCACTGGTGGCACGAGTTGATGAAGGGGTGTGACGAGCGATGGCGAAAGAGCAGAGAGAGTATCGTTTCAGTCGGACGGCGGATGGCGAGTATGATGTCGTAGTGGAAATTGGTAGAGAAGACGGCTCAGTCAGCGACACGTCAGACAAGACGCACGAATACGCACAGAAATTCCTGATTTGAACAGCGGTTCCGTCGTCAGAGGGGATAGCGTTGATGGGGAAATGGGCGTAGACCAGGCGCATCTTGTACAAGAAGCCCTGAAGCACTCGTCAGCTTGGCCCTTCCCGTTCTCCCAGACACCAAAGAAAACAAGTAGCAGGTGCCCGGAAAGGACGCCCGACTCACCTTGGTAACACCAATGATCATGTTCTCAACCAGAGACTTGACGGTACGCAAGCAAGCGACGTGCTTGCGGGAGCCGTGCCAGACAGTGAAGACGATCTTGTTTGCCTTGGCAGACTTGACCTAGGGAGGGTCAGTCAAGTCTGTGCTCAAACGGCAGACACGCAGATCGGCAGATGACACAAGAGCACCATGTCCCGCCTACGCATTCCAAGCAGAGTCGCCGCTCCGCGCGTGCTCCGCCCACTGTGACAGTTTGGACTGCGTCCCAGCGCCTACGGCCTATAATGACCGCTGATTCCACGGCACATCTTCCGCGCAGCGCTCGTCTCGCCGCAAACTGATCACTTTCCTCAAGCCGCCGCCCAGCTTGTCCACACAGACTCGTGCTCTCTGCGCACCCTGTCGAACTACAATATCAACTCACAATCTGGATGTCCATCTGGATGTGCCCGACATTCTTCTTCAAGGTTCCTCGAGGACCCTCGACGGTGACCGTGCGGGCCTTGATGGCAACCTTGACGCCGTCGGGGATGATAAGGGTCTCGATGGAAGAGACGTCCTTCATTTTGCCTACTGAGAGGTATACGAAGGGATCGTAAGAGAAGTGCGTAGATGTCGAGCGGGAAGCAATCCGGACAGAAAGCGTTTGCAAGAGGGGACAAGGTAGTCGGAAGAGCACACACTGGTCAGCTATACCGACAGCAGGTGGATAGAAGGTAAGAGCGTACCGAGTGGGTTTTGAGGATTAGAGATCCTTCACTCGACTCTGCCAAAGACCTTTGACACACTGCCCGGCCAAGCAGCAACGGAAGCAATTGAAGCGGAAAATTGTCCAGCTCCAATAATGTGGCACTTTCGGCGATAATCTTATATCCGATATTTTCGCTCCTTTTGCCTCGCTGCTGTTCCTGGCCTGCTTGATGCTCGTAACAGCTCGTAACAACAAACACGGCTCTGGCTCGTTGCTCGCTACCGCTACCATTCAGCTGCAGCCCACTCCGAGACCTTGCTGCTGTCATCTGGCCGTCACATGCTCTCGGTCTCTGAGACACGAAGAGGAGAGTCGCGTCAGCCACATGCTCGCTCGATCAACTCATCAGCATCACCGACAAGGACATCGTCTCCGCTGATCTGATGCCTCTTGATCTCCGCCTGCCTTGCTGCACTGGCAGCCTCTTGCCAAAATATACTAGTACTCTGTGGGCAATTTCTGTTGCGAGGCGATCCAAGCGTATGGCGCTGTGCGCGCCCCTTCACCGCCCCATCAGCCCTTCACCACCTCGTCAACCCCGTCTCGTCTCGATGGCGACGTGTCAGCGGCAGGAGGGATGGCCCTCCTCGTGTCCCTCCCTTGTCCCATGTTGTTCGGAGGCAACGAGGACATCGACAATTGCCCCCCGTTTTCCACAAGACTCTTAAATAACTGACCCGCTCTCTGATTTGCGACACGCTTGCCTCTTCCAGGCCGTCTGATTTGCTCACCCCCCACCGCGTCTTGACCATCAAATAGCTTCTCGCATCTTAAGACGCGTCTGTTGGCGGGCGCGAAACTGCTTCTTCGAAACTGCTTCTTGCCAACACCAACTGGAGCGCCTCCACGACCCCGTCACACTTCCTTTCATCTTCGGCGGTAACCAAGCAACGCTCGTGTAGTCCGTTGAACGGAGCAACAGCCACCGAAGTGAGCACCCCGAAAAGGCTGGTACGGCACAGCTGCAGAACGCAGTCTTGGACGTCGCCGAGCATTCCGATCGGACCATCACTCCCATCCGGAGTCGTCGGACGGGCGCTGGGCACTGGCGCATTGTCACTTTGTGTGATCCTGCGCCGATCCGCCGCCATCTCGCATTATCTCTAGGTCGACGTCCTTTAGCGCGTCCTCGTTCGTGTGGGATCACCTCCTCGGTTGTCCAGGTGAGCACGGCTTGATAATCAGCGTTTGCCCGAAAGGACCTTTGCGACACGTTTGACTAGGTCCTGTCGTCCTCGCTCTGTCACGCCCCCCTTTTCTGTGGCGACCAGGTCTCGCGGCGTCCTGGAACCCCCCCCCCCCCCCCGGGCCGTCCTTGTCTCCCCCAGTACTTTGGATGCTTTGGGTGCTGTGCTTTGGCGCATGCCCCATGACCGACCTGTTTGAGGGGGCATCTGATGCGGTCAACGGGCATGCAGTGATGGGATTGATGCCGACCCCCGCGCCCTACCGGCTGATGAACAATTAATAAAAGTTGGGCTGACACTGGTTCTCTCCAAGGGGCACTACGGCGTCTATCGCTTTGGCCTACATCGCTTTTTAGGGGCAGCGCACCACCCGCTCGAGCTCTGTCTGGACCACCCCCAAAGGCAGTGCCACACGTCTGGGAAGCGAACAGGCGACGAGTGAGTCGAGCGAGTCCTCTGCCTAGGCCCCCCCCCCCCCCCGCGACGGCCGACATTCCCCGGTCACGGTCATCTGTGTGACCAAAGGCATCCTCCTGGTCTCTTCCCTATGCTGGCTATTTTGCAAGAGACGATGCAAATGCCTGACGATCGTCCCTTTTTGCCCACGCTGGCCTGGTCATATACCCCTCACACCCATGTTCTCTTCTCTCACCCACACGCCCCATCGCAAACACTAATCTGCCGCCTGGCACATGTTAGAGCTCATTTTGCGTCTGTGGTCGTCCCAACGATAGGTAATGGAACCAAGCTCGCTCGACGAAAATCTCCCCTTCTTGTCGGAAACCATCACCTCATCCCGCCAGTCTCTGATCACCAATCAATCATCACCTAGATCTTCGGCTTCACCGCTCACTCCTGTTGACGGCACTGCAAAGTTTCGCTTCGGAATCTTTGACATCATCGACCCAAAGGCATTCGGCGGCGACAGCGACGACGACGACACTGTAGCACCGCACACCATGGGCTCGGTAAGAGGAGCACTGCAGCAATCTGCATCGTATACCTACGATGAGCACCATGAGGACGACGGAGGTGTACCTCAAGAGTGAGCTCCGTGGCTCCTCTTCTCGCCTTCATCTACTCGTGCTCTTGTGCTATGACTGACGGCGATATAGACGCTCCGCGACTCATCCTGGCGACGTCTCTACTCCCGTAACCGGCTACTGGCCAAACAGCCACCACCTCCCATCGGTCGCACCGCCCACGATGCCGAGTTATCTATACCGTCCGCCGCCATTCTCTGCGCCGGCGCCGAGCGACCCCCAAGCATATGCTTACAACCACCCCTCGCCGGCGTACGATAACGGTCATCTCCCCCCTATGCGTGTACCAGCCGAGGACCAGACTTCGGGCGGCTGGGTATATACTGCCAACTACAATGCCGGACCTCATCCGCACAACGGGTCATTCCCTTCGCACCCGCAGCAGTCGAACTTGTACCATCACCAATTTCCAGCGACGTATCACAACGCAATGCCGATGATAACACCGGAATACGTGACGCCGACTTTGTTTCCGTCGTGTTCGAACGAGCGTGGCGGCGGTCGTGACTCGCCCAAAGTGAAATCTGAGCCCGAGGACTTTTCCCAGGCATCGCCTTTGGCCTCGGACCGCGGAAGCATGTACGAGCACGAAGAGCGCCCGATCGACATCACATACACGTCTGACTCGGAGGTAAAGGTAACTGCCGAGGTGAGCTAGCTCATTCAACAGGAGGGATTCGCACACTGGCTGACCGGGTTTCAGCTTAAACGGTGCTGCTACAACTGTTCCGCGACGTCGCCGCCGAGCTGGCGCAAGAGCATTCTGAACATTGGCAAGATTGTGAGTGGGCAACTTCAGACCCGACGCTGACGTCGCAGCTATGCAACAGTGAGCCATTCGATTCGCCACCCGCCAGCTACCACGTCTAGCCTGCTCCTTGCCTGCTCCATGCTTACTCCATGCTTGCTCCTACCTGCCCACGTGCAATTTGAATCTAGCCAACCCCATTCCACGCTTCATTCCTCATCTCCATCCTCGTCCTGACGCTTCGCTGACGGACGGCAGAATGCGGCATCTTTGAACGAACGCACCGCCGCCCGCGCCCTCACCAGCCCGACGACCAAAAGCTGCGCAAGTCGACGACGCTGCTCGCGCGCGAGGCTCCGATGCGCCTACACGTCATGTCTGACGACAGCGATGGCGATGACGGGCATTCTCCATGTGAGTTCTTACACGTGATCATGCTCCCTCTCCTGCGCCTGCTGCTGCTCCTCCTGCTCCTGCTCGTGTCCCAGCCAAGTCCTAGCTCCCGCTTCAGCGCCAGATTCAGTGTCTCGTCTCCCTTGTCGTCCGTGTCCCTTGGGGCCGGTGTTGGTGCAGCACTAACGTGCAAAGCATCGACTGTGCCGTCTCAACTCACTCCGACGACGGGGACTTTCCAACAGTCAGCCCCGCTCCTCACAGCCTCGTCCCTCGACAGCCGGCGATACCCCTACCCCACGCCGTTGACCGCGATTGGCTCGCACGGCCATGGCCACGGACACGAAGTATCGTCCAGCCCGTATGGATACGCCTACTCGCTGCAGCAGCAGAGGCGCGCTGCGACGTTTGCAGGTGCCATCGCGGCGCCCGCGGCGTCAAGGGCCCCGGTCAGGGGGACTGGTAGTGGCAGCCGCAGCGGGGGCCGTAGCGGTAGCGGTGGTGGTGCAGGTGCAAGTGCGGGCGGGAGCGAGGCGGCGGGGAGAACGCCGCTGTTCAGCACGCGGCGGTACAGCGAGGGCTTTGTGCATGACTCGCAGGGGTCCGAGTGAGCAGTCCTGGACATCGATCTTGACCTCGACCTGCCTTGACCTCGAAACTTCCTCGACGTCGACAGGGCCGTCGACTCCGCACTCGAGACGCGGTCCAGCCGTCATCCCCGAAACTGCGTTCTTTCTTTCCCTCTTTGTTTGTTCTGTCATACTTGATACCATATCTGCGATATCCACAACGTCTAGCGTCCTACTCTCATCACACGCCACATTTGAGAAACTCATGATCGCACCCCTTGTCGAATTGTCCAGTGCCCATCCCAACCACCCGTCAACTTTCACGATCCGTCAACTTCCACCACCCACCCACCACTTCCACCACCCATCACTTCCACTTCCACCACCCATCACTTCCACAGCAACCACCCGTCAACGCCGAAAATCCCCCTACCCAAACCCGAAACGCCAATAGAGCCTTCTCGTGTGCCCCTATTCGTGTTCGCTGTCCTTGTCGGTTGTCTTTAGACTTTAGCGTCAGCTGAGCTCTTCTCTCACCGCCTATACCACTCTTCAGCTGGTCGACCCGACCCCGAGCCGACACCAGCCCCAAACGCAATCGACACCAACCCCAAACGCAACCGATACCAACCGATACCAACCACCCCCACCAACCATACCCCAGCCCAACCGCCCAACCGCCCAACCGCCCAACCGCCAAACCGCGCTCGTCAACTCTCCACGCTCTTGTTCTGTGCCGAGGATGTCTGGATCTTGTCTCACGACCACGATAGAAATGTCAAATATGAATCGCGTGCCTGCTGTGCTGATGTCTCTTCGTTTGCAGACAGTGGAACATGGACAACAAACCGCCCAGCGGATCTGCCTCTACTAGAGACGCAGTAGACTGGAAGCACGCTGCCAACCTCGCTGCCATTGTCACAGCCGCGGTCGGTGTCGTCGTCAGTGCCATTGCATGTCCACTTTCATTGCAATTTACTTCCTCATTGCAATCTATGTCATTGTCATTGTACTCTATTGCACGTCAATGCATGTTATTGTATTCTATTGCATGCCAATGCATGCCAATGCATGTTAATGCATGTCAATGAATGTCAATGCAATTCTATGGCGCGGCCAATGCATTGCCGACGGTACAGGTTCACGGCAGTGCAGGGCAATCTACCAACCCGTCCCAAATCTGCCAGCACCGCGTCAGAAGCGAGACGACCGCCGGGCCTTGCCCGCCTTTTCCGCTCGTAGTCGACGAGACTTGTCCACCCCGAAATCGTCCTCAAAGATCGAAAACACCTCTTCCAGGCTCAGCCTGTGGTGTGAACGCGTCAGCGACAGCGACAGGACAGTGAAGTGAGTGACAATGGCAGTGGCAGTGAGTGACGATGGCAGTGGCAGTGGCAGTGGCAGTGGCATGCAGTAGTGGCAGAGACGGAGACAGGATAAGCCTCATCTCCATCACGCTTGAATGATCCAGACGCAGTGGACAACCACGTACCCAGACGTCTCCGGGTAGAGGGCGACACAAAATACCCAAGAGGCGAAACAGAACGCTGCGTAGATTGCGAATGCGCCACCCGGGCTGGCTATCCGCATCAGGCTGAGGAATGTAGCCGAGATGAGCAGGTTACACGACCTGTCCCGAATCGACGTCAGCGTCAGTCCCGTATCCTATTGCGTCTACTTTATGGCTTCCTGCATAGGGGCCGATATGATAGGCCGAGATGACAGGGCAGAGATGACAGGCCGAGATGATAGCGAGATGATAGGGCCGGAAAGAGGTCAGAGTTGCAGGGAACGCACCAGTTGATGGCGGTACATATACTCGATCCGAGGCCGCGGACTTCGAGGCGGAAGAGCTCGCCCTGCTGCCACGGGATATTGCCGAGCCCTGACGCGTATGCCGCCACGTACAATACCATGGCGAAGAGGACGGCGCTCGAGTAGCCAGGTGGGTACGGGTATCCTTCCTGCAGGACGCCTCCGGTGCTCGCCGTCAATCCTGACCCGTCAGTGGTCTTCCAACGTGACGTGATGCCCCCTTCCTCCACGGTGGTGTAGACCGACTGTCATGTTTGACAGAGAGGGGGGTAAAGGGAGGTACAAGAAGGAACTCACTGTGGAAGAAAGCAGAGGCGAGAAGCAGCGCGAGGACCATCACAGGCAGTGTCGCTATCATAGTGCGCCGGCGCCCGAAGGGGTCCACAATCTACCGCAACTTCACTCAGCCGTCTGCGTGAAGAAACTCCCGGGATTACTCTCACACGCAGTGCTACTAGAGTGAAGATAAAGTTGACCCCGGCAATGATGCACCCTGTCCCTGCGGCATTCTTAAATCCCAGCACGGAGAAGATAGAAGCAGAGTAGTACCTGTGCATCAGCGAGCTCGGCGAGCGTCCAACCCACATCAGAGTGTTGAAGCCGCAGAGTTGTTGAGCTGCTTGGAGACCGCCACCGATAACTGCAGCGTCAGCGACCTTCAAGCTGATTCGGAATGAGGTTGGACAGTGGAACCTTCGGTTGATTGGACGGTGACGGGCAGGCCAACCTTCACAAATCGTACTTACTCAACGCTCGCCGATTAGCACCGTCTCTCAGCAGACTTGTGGCTCGCTCAGCCCATGTAGTAGACTGCGTAGTGATGATGCTTTGCCGCACCGACTGGTTGACAATCTGGACCTTTGCCTCGAGCTGCTTCGCATCGGCATGAGGATAGATTTTAGCCAGCACAGCGCGCGCTGCATCCACCCTCGATCGCAGTAGGAGGATACGCGCTGAACGAGCATATCAGTACAGTGGAACCCACTAACCACAGGGACAGGAACAGCAGATCCCTCTTGGGCCTTGGGGTTGCGTAGGTGGGTCCTATTGTCATAGTATGTACTCACGGGATTCAGGTAGTAAGCCTAGGGAGAAAAGCTGGACGAGCGCCGGCGCGGCGCCCAGCCCGACCATCCATCGCCAGCCGCTGGGAACATGTTCGAAAGTCGCGCCAATGGCTGGTGGTCACGTCAGCTTCTGTTCGGTTCCCGCCGTACCGATATGTATATCCCGGGGACTGTACTGGCGGAGCAATCGGGAACAGAGAAGGAGAGGACGGTGATACAGCACTGACGCTGAATGATGGACGTTGGGAAGGTGGTGCATTGGTGAGGCAGGACATACCGTACGCCCCCAGTTGTCCCAGAGTGACAAAAACCACGTTGATAGTCACCAGTCTACCTCTGATCCGGGTAGGGGCCAGCTCGCCAATGTAAAGCGGGACGATACAGCTTGCCAAGCCGACTCCCAGTCCAACCACCAGCCTGCCAGCTACCATCGTCCTGACGGTGTGGCATGCCTGACACGGTCAGCGGAGTTCATGATTCTCATCGCGCCGTGGCCGTTCACCGCTCACTGTGGCCGTTCGTCATGGCCGTTCACTGTAGTTTGTCTAGGCCGAGGTGGAACCCAGAGCAGGAAGCGGACGCGGAAGAGGAACGGGGGAAGGGGAGAGGAGGCAGCAAGAACGCAGACTTACAGCTTGACACACTGCTCCTGCGATGAACACCACATTGGCCAGCGCGATGATCGGTCGCCGTCCGACGATATCTGACAGAGAGCCCGCCGCCAGCCCACCTATGAGCGCCCCGAGCGTCGTCGACGAGGTGATCATCTCCTATCCTCCGTATCAGCTACATGTTGCCCCGGGCTCAGTCTCGTCCCTCTTGCTCTCACTCAGCACAGTTGTTGGAGACGGATATGGGTTTCCAGAAGACGCAGGCTCACCTTTTGCCAGTCGGTCAGGGCCGCGCCAAGGTCCGTACCGATCACGACGAGGGTGCCGGAGATGACGCCGGTATCGTAGCCTGCGCCTTGTCAGTCCCTGCCTTGCCTTGCCCTGCACGAACGCGTGCACCTCGTATACCTCTTATACCATTCGTACACCATAGATGTAGCTACGTACCGAACAACAGACCAGCTATGGATGCCGACCCGACCAGGCCCCATACAAAGGGCGTCACACTGGCGACACGTCAACACCAACATCACTCGCTCCCCTTCTGATGCAGGGTAATCAGTTGTGACGGAAAGCACGTACTGGTCCTCCCCTTCGACGACGACAGCAGCTTCGTCCACCTCGCCCAGCCCCCGCAGCCCCCGCAGCCCCCGCAGCGTGTCTCCCTCCAGACTTGCCTCGCGAGAACGTACGAGCTCGATCGACGACTTGACAGAACTCGTATCGCTCCCGTACCCTCCATTATGGCGTTGCGCGAGCAAAGTGAGGTTTCGGTCGAGAGTAGGAGAGGAAGGCGGATAATGGGATGGTGCTGTTGGCGTCGAAGAGCCGGTGGACGATGTAGAGTAGTCGGGGTAGTGCTGGGTGCCCGACACGAGCGGCTCCTGGCTCGACATGAGCCCGGCTAGCCAAAATCCCAACAGCGAGACGAAGCCAAACGATGAAACCTACTGTGAAACACGACTGCTGGCTTGCTGCGATGGAACGGATATAACCGACCGCGACGTGCAGTCAAACAGTTAATAACAATGACGGTGGTTGCATGAATCAGTCTGCCAACAAATGGTAAAGCACAATGCAGGGTATCGCCTATCACCACTCGACACCCTCCTCTCCGTCCTCCTCCTCCTCCGCTACTATATCTCCTTTTGCATCCACCTCCACCTTTTCGTTCTCACCTTCCTTCCAAACTCCATCTGCCTTGGTCTCGCCTTCGACGCCTCCCCCTTGAGCCGCATCGATCCTGACCTCGGACGAAGCCCTGCTCTCCAGCTCCACCTTGACTGCAACAGCGTCGTCCGGGCCTGGCGTCGGCGTAGCGGCAGCACTCCGACCATCCAGATCCACAGTACTGCTCTTGCGTTTCTTTGCTTTTGCCGCTGCAGCTCTTTTGCGCGCACCACCAGGTGTCCCGCTCTCCTCCCTAGACATGACACTGCCATCTCGATCTTGTGCTTGACCTAGGCCTTTCGTCACTCCATTCGCCCTGATTCGCGCCTCGTCCACCGCGAGCTGCTTGCGCAACACCTCTGCCGCTGCTGCCTCGTCCCGCTCGTCCAGGATTTCTTCCTCCTTGCGCCACTCGTCCCAACGCTCACTCATAGGTCGCGCTCCAGCGGGAAGGTGTGCCAAGTCTGGACCAAAATTCACTTTCACCTTCCCCCTGCCGAAACAAGACACCATGGGAAAGTATCCCAACGTCCCATCATCGTGGACAGCTTCCGCGCGGTGGTCGCGTTCGCGTTTCGAGGTCGTCGAAACCGCGGGAATTGGAGGTAAGGGAATGAAATCGTACAAGCCCTCGAATGCCGTCCCCAAAGGCTCGCCATTGATCGAAAACTCAATCTTGCTGCCTTGTAGGGCGGTCAATGTCCGGGGGCGAGCAGCCGGAAGCTCCGTCTTCTTCGTCTTCTTCGTCTGCTTGGTGGAAACCTTCTTCGCCTCTTCGTCTACCTGGGCCGCCTTGGCTGCGTTGGCTAGCTTGCCATCACGGTCAATCAACGCTTCCATCTCCTTGGCGATAGTGTATTCGTCCATCTCAAAGTAAAGTTGCCCCTTGTACCGAATCGGGACACGCTTGCGCTTAATCGTCGCTGGATCGTTGGCGGATCCCTCGGATTTTGGTCTGGGTGGGAGTGTGATCTGACATCCGATGACATCACCCGTTCCAAAAGCTCGGCCATATGGTCGTGGTCTTGACAGATGAACCTTTTCACCACCAACGTCACGGATGCCGTAGCCGTACCCGTCCATACCGACCGGAGCGTCCAGATTCGCCTCTCTACGCGCCCAGCCTATCCTGACATGCGCATTTCCAGCATCCCCACTGGACCCGCCTCCCGCGCCATGCGCAGCGTTGCCCCGCAGGACAGTGACTTCGTAGTACCAACTTCCCTCGCGCACAGATACGCTTGCGCGACCCGACCGGAATCCGCGGTCGGCAGACAGTGTCAATGCGTCGTGTGAGACGCGAAGAAAGGTCGAGCGGTCCAGCCATGATATGTGCACGGGCGGGGCTGGAGGGGGCCCAGGCAGGGTGCGATAGAAGGGGATCAATGTATTCGGAGATGGGTACGGTGACGGGGCACATGGAGCGTATCGGAAGCCTGGACGGACGTCAATTCACAAGACTTTCCTGTTCTTAGAGATTGCTGCGCACCTTGCTTGTTCATCGGCAGATCGGTCCACAGAAAACACTCATCCCCGCAGCCGGAGCCGTCTCCGGAACCCGGGATTATGGTGCCAGGCTTGGCGACTGTCCGCTCTTCCTTGAGGGGAGGCGCCGGCGTCGCGCTCGCTCGTCCAGCATCTTGGCCGGGAGACGAAAGCGCGATCGGCTGGACAGTTGAGACAGACAAAGGCAGTCCGTTGGGGACTTGAGATGGGAGAGACGGCGCGGGCGTGGACGATGCTGACGAGGCTGATGGTGATAGTCGGCGCTTCTTGTTGGACATTGCCCTCTGGGCAGACTGGAAAGACCCCTCCCTCGTCAAGGGCGACTACTGACTCTCGACAATTACCGACGCGATCATCGAGACACGGCCACCGTGGGAGAGTTCACTATCCACCGGTGAGTGAGTTATACAGCTGGGTTTGATACCGCTTTGTCTCTGCACGTTGGGCGAATCAGTCGTGTTCTGCACAATGTGTGACGCTGACGCATGCCAGTGACCCGACCAGCGCATTGCATGTCACCGACGAGCATAGCATAGCATGTCGCTCTTGACTCATCGGTTGAATTGCTCGGTGGACGCTTGTCCGGGTAAACGTATTTACCGATATTCCGCCGAGAAAGCTCAGGATGCTCTCCACACACATTCTTCACTCATTTTGGCAAACTTGATTCGGACTCTATACATAGACTGAAGAACGACTACAAGATGGTAGCCAACGACAATCCTTCGTTCGTCTTGCACGGCATCAACAACGTCAAGTACGAAGACGTGCGTCGCTCTTCACCTGAATTATATTTGGGGGTTTCAGGAGCTAACGTGGACATGTTCTTCTTTCTCGCTGTGTCTCTATCGCACAACAGCGCCCCGTCCCGCAGATCACCAACGACGAGGTGCTGGTCCAGGTGTCCAAGACGGGCATCTGTGGCTCGGACGTGCACTATCTCCTCCATGGCAAGATTGGCGACTTTGTGCTCAACGAGCCCATGTGCTTGGGGCACGAGTCGAGCGGCGTCGTGGCGCAGCTGGGCCCCAATGTGAAGAACGGACTCAAGGTCGGCGACCGTGTTGCTCTGGAGCCGGGGTTCGGCTGCCGCACATGCGAGGCTTGTAAAGCTGGCCAATACAATGTTTGTTTTTCTCCCACGTCCAGCTCGCCCTCGCTTCTGCCTGGTTTCATCTGCCTCTTGCTTCCTGTGTCTTTCCTCTTGCTTCCTGTCTCCTTCCTCTTGCTTCCTGCCTCTTGCCTCTTGCCTCTTGCCTCTTGCCTCTTGCCTCTTGCCTCTTGCCTCTTGCCTCTTGCCTCTCCCCACCCACAACTTACGATGGCCTCCACTCACAAGGTTAGCTCTGTCCATACATGACCTTCGCTGCAACGCCGCCATTTGTCTACGGCACCCTCGCACGATACTACAAGCTCCCGGCCGACATGCTGCATCCTCTCCCTGCAGAAGTCTCCGACGAAGACGGAGCGATGATCGAGCCCCTCGCCGTCGCGGTGCACTCGGTCTCCACGCTGGGCAAATGCAAGTCCAACGATGTCGTTATTGTCTTCGGTGCCGGCCCTGTAGGACTGCTTTGCATGGCAGTCGCCCGTGCCTTGGGCGCAAGGAGGATCATCGCCGTCGATATCAACCAGGCCAGACTTGACTTTGCAAAGAGCTACGTCGCGACGGATATCGTGATCCCCGTGAGTCCACTGAGCCAGTGAAACACGCTTCGCTAGCTTCCCGAGCCAAACACGCCCTTCCAACTTCGGCCCAGGAGTGAAAGGTGTGTAGCTGACATGGTGCAGCCCCCCAAAGAGCAAGGCGAGGATATCGATGTCTTCACTGCCAGAGTCACCAGCGCCGTCCGCACCCAGCTCGGCCTGCCCATCCGCGGTCCAGGCGCCGTGGATCTCGCTCTCGAGGCGTCTGGTGCCCCCACTTGCATGCAGATGGGTCTCCACATCCTCAAACCTGCGTGAGTTCCCCTCCCCATCGCTCGCAGAGCTCACACGCTCCAGTGGCACATACGTCCAAGTCGGTATGGGCGCAGTCATGACCCAACCCACCCCTCTCTTCCAGATCATCGCCAAGGAACTGCGTGTGATCGGATCGTTCCGCTACGGGCCGGGCGACTACCCGCTCGCGATCTCGCTGGTTGAGCGAGGACTGGTCAACCTCAAGCCACTTGTCACGCAGCGGTACGAGTTTACAGAGGCGCTCGAGGCGTTTGAGACGACGCGGGCTGGGAAAGACAAGGCCGGAGTGGTGAGTCCGCTCCTCCGTTCCGGTTCCTACATCGCTCTCACTGCCCTCCCTTCCCTCACCATCATGGCTCTACTATCATATCATCATCACTTTACGCAGCCGCAAAGCTTGGGGGCAGTGTTGCAGATATCTGGGGAGCGAGGCCACGCGCCACGTCCATCCATACCAACGCGGAAGCTGACGTTCGCATAGCCCGCCATCAAGTGCATCATCAGCGCACCGAAATGAGTCTCAGGCCCGACGACCTTTTAGAGAATATATTAGAACATTTTTTCGGAAGGGGAGAGATCTGTCAAATTCGTGCAGTTTTTATCGGCATGCAGTGTCATGCTAGGATTAGAGTTCTTGCCCACTCGACCAAATCTGCGGTCATTTGCAAGCGAGACAGATGTACGATCTTGCCTGCTGGCGAGACTGCAAGAGGGGTACACACTCATGCTGCATGCTCTTGCTCATCTTCGTGCAAACCAGAAGAAAATCTACCAAAGCTGCCTCTCCGTCGCCCGTCTGTTTCTCCATACATCATCGGGTCTTGATGATGCCCGAGTTGATCAGCTTCTGGACCTTTTGGGCAATCTATTCTCGATCAGCATGCATTTGGTGTGCTGGACTCGGATTAGGCGACGGTTGTGGACCTTCAACGCACCATTGGGTTCTTCATGTGGTCTGTTAGTGCCCGGGGGTCCTGCTGCGAGTCTGACAGTATCTGCCGCATGAACGGGTCGGCTAATCGCATCAGCTGATTTCCCGGCAGGTTAGGTCTGCGTCGATAGAGTCCGGGCTCACCCATGATCTCGGCGACTTCTGGATCTCGCATGGCCCGCTGGTACGTCTCCTCGTCTGACTCGCCTGCCCGCTGTGCTTGAAGTTCCATCATGATCTTGGACATGTTGCTCTCCAGCTCTCGTGTATGCTGAACAGCAGTGAGTAGTCTGCATATCTCACAGGTGGAGGACGATGGGCATAGACGATGGACGTGGACACGAACGATGGGCATGGATGATGGGCATGGATGATGGGCATGGATGATGGGCGTGGATGATGGGCGTGGACGTGGATTTGCTCATTTGCTTACCTTCTTCTCCGTGTCCATCTCAGAAGCCAATTGCAGTGTCTCGAGAGCCGAGGACAACTCCTTCATTGCCTCTTGCGTGAGAGCCTTGCGAATGTAGGCTTTGATAAAGTGCGGGTCGATCTTGATCGCTGCTTCTGCGTCTTTGAGCGCTTCAGGCATCGCAAGCAGCTTGTGGTACGCCGATGCTCGGTTGTTGTACCCTCGCGGATCGGTTCTGCAAAGCTAAGCAACCACTCTACTAGCCCATGCTGGTTGCACTTACGGGAGTCGCTTGATTGCTTCCGAGTAGTGCTTGACCGCAGACGCAAAGTCGCCCGCCTGGCGCTGATCAGCATCGACGTGTTGCTGTGGCGACAATGCCCACTCACTTTGAAGGCGACGTTGCCCTCCTCTCGTGCAGCTTCCGCCTTTTCCGGATCAATGTACGCCTGACGATCCGCCTCTGCCTTTGCCTTCTCCGCCTCGCGCAGCTTCGTGAGGATGTCGGGGGTGCGGTGCTCAGTGAGCGATTTCGAGTAATACTTGACGGCGTTCTCGAGGTCGTTCAGCTTGCTGTACGCAGATCCCATTCGGCCAAATGCTCTACAAGTCAGCAGATTCAGCGCACAGCCCTAGACTTACTTGGCAATGACCTTGTAGTCGGCGCGCAGGTCGCGGCCTTCCTCCACTGCCTTTTCGCAGACCTCGATCGTCTTTGCGTAATCTCCCTTCTCAAAGTACACCGCTACACGGCGTCAGTTCATCGTCAAGTTCGTAGATACTCTGATGCACAAACGTACCACTCAAATTGGTGAGGAAGGTCACGTCCTTCGGGTACAGCTCCCACGCCTTCTCGTACAGCCCAATAGCTTCGTCGAACTTCCTAGCCTTATACGCTGTGTTTCCCTTTGCCTTCAGCTCCTCCGCCTCAACTTTAGCCTTGGCCTCGCTATCATCGTCAACCTCCATAGCATCGTCCTCTGCGGGAGGTTCAGCTCGCTTGGGTTCCTCTGTTGGCACGGGATCTGGCGCTGCAGAAGCAGGGGGCTGAGGCTTCGAGCTTGATGCGGCGGGGGTATCGGCAGGTTTGGACACACCGGGCGGCATCTCGTCGGAACCTTCCGGTCGCTCCATCGCCGACTGGACACGGTTAGCTTACCTCAGTATCGGGGCCTTGGTATCTCGACAACTCACGATATCGATACCCATCATGACACCGAGGACAGTCAACATGCGCGGGTCGGCCATCATACCCTGCAGGTCCGCCTTGCCCCCACTAGCTTGCAGCATGGCGATCCTGCTCCTGAAGCCCGGATCACGCATGTACTCTCTCGTCTTGGGGTTTGCCTCGAGCTTAGCAATGAGCCCTGGATCGCTGAACATGCGGCCCAAGCCCATATCTCCACCTGGACCGAAAGGAGAATCCAGTTCGCTGTCCATTGCTTTCTTGACCTCTGTCAACCCTTTCTTGCACGCATCGTTGTTCGGTTCCGCTTGCAGACCTGCTTCATACGCCATGACTGCCTCGGGGTACTGGCGAAGACCGTGCAAAGCCGCACCCTTGCGTGCATGGCCCTTGGCGAATGCGGGTGAGATTTCAATGGTCTGTCATTCGTGTCAGCAGGCAAGGCTTGGTAGAGAGGATAGTACCCCTCTTTGGACGTACCTTCTCGGCGTCCTCTAGCGCGCCCTGGTAGTCCTTCTGTCCAGCTTTGGATGCCGAGCGATTTGAGTACAAGACGTGGTTGGTCGGGTCGAGCTCAATAGCCTGCGAGTAGAGCCTGGTAGCCTCGGGATAGTTCTTGGCGGCAAACGCCTTGTTGGCTTCTGCTTTCAATGCGACAGCCTACGAAATCAGCCCACTACCACGAAGCGCTTCAAAGGACGGGACACTCACGTCAGACATGTCGCTCAATAATGTCAGTCTGGAGAAATGAGTCGGATGCGTAGATGGATCAGTTCAATGGGACTGGCTATGCTGTTGATGGTCGTAGATTCGATGCACAGGGAAGATGTTGAAAGCTGTATCCAGACGACCCGACGACGGTCGAAGATGCTCGAAACCCGTTGGAGACCCCGCACGGACAGCGGAAGCAGACATATCAAGACCCACGTCACCAATCCCGAGACGCGTTCCGACCATCCGACGCGTCTGCTCATCTTTTTGGTATCTCCACTCGAGGGATTGCATCTCTCAAACCTCGACGTCTAGTAAGAATTGCTCGACTCACGGAGGCTCGAGCTGCACGGGAGGATCTGTTCCTCGGACTGTCTTTACTCAACGTTACCTGCCAACATCGCGTCCAACAGACAGAATGGCCGAGTTCTCGACGCAAGATGCGGCGCCTATCCTCGCCGACGATCTCATGCGGGATCGCGCTCGACAGTTTGTGGAATTTCTGGACGACGATGTGAGCCGGGCTGGGCACGGTAGGTGGGCGAGCTGATGAAGGCAGACTCAAGGCAACTATAATTACCGTGAGGCTATCAGGCGCATGCTCGATATCGAGCAAGTACGACTGATTGTCAACCTGGATGATCTACGAGACTACGACCGGACATATGCAGATGGGTAAGTGTAGAGTCATCGGTCATTCGATCCTGCCCTGACACAGACAGTCTTCTCTTGGAGCCCATGGCGTACCTGCCAGCGTTCGACGCAGCTTTACTGCAGCTCGTCCAGGCCCTTCATGATCCCATCAAGCACAAGATTTCAGGCAACGAATGTGAGCATATCTGCGACAACGGCGCTTACTCTAGACTATGTCGGACTTCGTGGATCTTTCGGACAGCAACACTGCAACCCACGTACCCTGCGCAGTCATCAAATCGGCAAGATGGTCTCTCTCGAAGGCATCGTCACGAGGTGTAGGTACCTGTGCGGTACGAAGCTGACCGCAGGTTCCCTCGTCCGGCCAAAGATGCTCAAATCGATCCATTACGCTCCGAAGACTCAGAAATTCCACTCGCGCAGCTACCACGACGCGACCATCATTGCCCCATCCTCAACTCTCACCGGGTCGACGACTGTCATTCCGCAGGACGACGGCGAGGGGAACCCGCTCTTGATGGAGTATGGCTTATCGACCTTCCGGGATCATCAGACAATCAACATACAGGAGATGCCAGAGCGCGCACCTGCAGGACAGCTGCCGCGAGGTGTCGAAGTCGTGCTGGCGGATGACTTGGTGGACTGCTGCAAGCCGGGCGACCGGATACAGATGGTCGGCGTGTTCAAGAGCTCAGGCGGAGGTCAGGGTGCCCGAGGATTCAGGTATGCAACCAGTCTGTTCCAGAACTGAGATATAGCACTTCTATCATCGCCAACAACGTCATTCTGCTTTCCTCAAAGCAGGGCGGAGGAATCGCGCAGAGCCCGCTCACAGACACTGATATTCGCAATATCAACAAACTCTCCAAGCGCCGCAACATCTTTAACCTCCTCTCACAATCACTCGCACCGTCAATCTACGGATCAGACCACATCAAGCAGGCCATTCTGCTTCTTCTGCTTGGTGGAGAGGAGAAGAATCTCAAGAATGGCGCCCACATTCGAGGAGACATCAACGTCCTCATGGTTGGTGATCCATCAACCGCTAAGAGTCAAATGCTCCGCTTCGTGCTCAACACGGCGCCGTTGGCGATCGCTACCACGGGTCGAGGCTCATCGGGCGTTGGTCTGACTGCTGCAGTGACCACAGACAAGGACACAGGTGGGTTTGCAATTTGTAGCCTTGCTAACAATGGCAGGAGAGAGACGACTCGAGGCTGGGGCGATGGTTCTTGCAGACCGAGGTGTGGTCTGTATCGACGAGTTTGACAAGATGTCCGAAGTGGACCGAGTGGCGATTCACGAAGTCATGGAGCAGCAGACCGTCACTATTGCCAAGGCGGGCATTCACACATCGCTGAATGCGCGATGCAGTGTCATTGCTGCGGCCAACCCGATCTACGGACAGGTGAGCTCCTGAGATGAGCTTGCTGACAGTAGTACGATGTGCACAAAGACCCGCATAAAAATATCGCTCTTCCTGATTCTCTGTTGTCCCGTTTCGATCTGCTCTTCGTTGTCACAGACGATACGGACGAACAGCGGGATCGGGCCATCTCTGAACACGTCTTACGGATGCACCGGTATCTTCAACCCGGTGTGGAAGAGGGCCAACCACCAGTGGAGAATCTTGTGCAGCACCTCGATGTCGGTGGGGAGGAGGCTGAATCGCGGACGAATGAAACCCCAGTCTTTGAGAAATTCAACCCACTCCTACATGGTGGTGTGACTACGTCTTCTGGTCGGGGCGCAAACAAGAAGAAAGAGGTGTTGAGCATCGCATTTGTGAAAAAGTACATCCAGTATGCGAAGAACCGGTGTCATCCGGTTCTCACCAAGGCGGCGGCGGATTGGATTGTCAGCGTGTACTCGGGACTGAGAAACGATGATCTCGCGGGCAACCAGAAGAGGGTGGGTCTTCTGAAGCCAACGCAGCTGATCATGTAGACTTCACCGCTGACGGCCCGTACACTGGAAACCCTGATCCGTCTGTCGACAGCACACGCCAAGACACGACTGAGTGCCAACGTCGATGAGCGTGACGCGATTGCAGCGGAGGAGATCCTGCGATTCGCTCTGTTTAAAGAGGTTGTCCGTCCTGAACGAAGAAAGAAGCGCAAGCTTGTGAATGGGCAATCCATCGAGGTCGACGTGGATGACGAGGACGAGGACGTTGAGGAAGAGGGGGAAGGCGCTGGGGCGGGAGAGACCGGGGTTACAGAGGAACAGAGGCGGAGGGCAGAAGAGAAGTCTAGGCGGATAGAGGGGGATGGTCAAGCAGGGCCGAGCCAACCTCCACGGCCAGACGGGGGAGATAATGCCGACGATATTGATATGGACGGCGCCGAGGCGGCGCTGGCTCAGGAGGCGCCTGGCGACAATGACACTGACATTTCAGCCGAAAGGTGAGCCTGCCGACCTGCGTCTCGAAGGGAGGGACACTGACCGTCGGTACAGACTCGACATGTTCCAGTCTCGGCTAGATCACGTATTTACGACGTCGCTCGGCGCCGACGGGATCGTGGAGATGACCGAGCTGGTGCCGATGATTAATGAGGGTCTGAGCAACGAGGATATGTTTGGAACGGCAGAGGCGAGGATTGCGTTGGAGAGGATGGGCGAGCGGAACATGATCATGTTTTCCGAGGGAACAGTGTACAAGCTGTAGCGCGAGTGTAGCGCGAGTGTAGCGCGAGTGTAGCGCAAGGTGTTGTGCAAGCTGCGTGCAAGCTGGCGTGCAAGCTGCAGGACGGTGGGCGTGGGTGCGAGGTGCGGTGTTGACGGTGATCTTTTGCGATATCCGGGATATACTCGTAGGACGATGCAGTAGATTGTATGTTACATGCATACAGGATTACAACATTATTTGATATTGAGTAAACAAGATGATCATGCAAGGTGCGCAGAAAGACGACAGAGAGGGCTCTGCCCGCCAGGCAGTTGATCACGCATGACACGGGGGTTCAGGGATTGCGGATCAAGGATCCGATTCCAAGAATTCCTTGACTCAAGATGTCATGACTCAAGACGTCATGATTCAAGATGTCGAGAGAGCAAGATGTCATGACTCAAGATGTCGAGAGATCAAGGTCGAAACCCCACATACTTCTCGACCATGCGCATCCCACAGCCCCCGGACCCGAGATCCATATGCTCGCCGGGACAGTGCTCGCGCACGAGCGCGCCGCGCTCGTCGAGCTGCCGCAGGCCGATCCAGTCTTCGATGTACAAGCGCTGTTCTTCGAGGGGGATGATGACCGTCTTGTTCTCGGGCGAGTAGGTTGCGAAATGCGCCGACTGGGCGGGGGAGACGGTGCCTTCGGTGAGTTATTAGTTTATGACATGGATAGACGGACAGACAGGTGGACAGATGACAGCTGGACAGATTAGAGGTGGACAGATGAGAGATGGACAGATGAGAGATGGACAGATGAGAGATGGATAGACGAGAGATAGACAGATGACGAGGACGTAACGCACGATCCGCATCAAACATGACCGCGACAAGCCGCTCAAGGCCCTGCAACCCCCGGCCGCCATCCTCGACGCCCCCAGGCCGGCCCTGCCCCGCAAGCACCCACCCTTCCGCATTGAGGTCACGCACAAACGTGTTCGTCTCGAGAAACGCCTCGAGCCGCGCCGGGTCGCGGTAATACTGCGCTTGGACGAGGTGGGACTGCGCCCAGGGGGTGTAGATCCCTGCGCGGGCGGCGCGCGCGGCCAAGAGACAGGTCAAGGTCGGCGGGGTAGGGCAGGGGATCAGAGAGGCGATGCCGTAGTGCGGTGTGCCGAACTGCGGGGCAACGTCAGCAATACACTCGCGCTGGAGCGGTGTGATCGTGGCCCAAGCTGCAAATCGGCCGCGCCAAACGGGTGACAGGTGAGGTTGTCAAGTGAGTTGGTTGCAAAAAGGGGAAAGGGAAGACTAAGAAGGGCAGCGTAAGAAGGAAGGTGAAGGAGAGATCGAATGGAGCAGTATCGAGACTGTTGTGAAATGTAAAGGAGACGCATTGCATTGCATGAAAAGATAAGGTGAACAGTAGCCCCACACTCACCGTGATGAGGTTCCGCACTGGCGGGCCGTCGCAGTACTGGGCGTAGGAGCGGAGGAACAGTCCGCCCTGCGAGAAGCCGATTCCGTCAAACTGCGTCCCAGCATCAGCATGTCTAGGGGTTACTGATTGTCCCACGACGATAGGTCTCATAGCGAACTTGACTTACACCATCGGTGAGCTCGGGGACCGCGGAGATCTGCTCGCAGCCTTCTAGAGCTTGGTCTTCTGCTTTGCCGTACTGCCCCATATATCAGTGGATATCCTATGAGCAACAGCAAGGGATATGGGATAGACAGAGAGATAGAGGGACACAGGGAATAAAGCAGGAGGCGGGAGGTATCCGTGAAGAGCGACTGACAAAGCCCGCCTTGCGCTCGTCGTCCAAACTGCCATTCAAGGGGATCTGCACCGAATAGACGAATATCCCAGGATGCCCAGCCTTGATATCCTCGACAAACGACACAATGCCTTCGGACAATGCTGTATCACCAAGGCCATGCCTGCACTTATCAACGCCATAACGACGGGGAGCAGCAAGTCCGACTTGCCAGATGACCAGAGGTCGAGGCGTCTTGAGAGCATCGAATACCAATTGCGGACGGTCGGCGGAGGTGGGCCAGGCGATGGCGGTGCTACTGAAGCCCAGCGAGGCGAGCGCCAGTGCGAGGGACGCCACGACAGACAGCATGGCTGCTGAGTCAGTATGGAGAATCACACCCAGACTTGGCCCTCACCAGCTGAGCACCGGCCGGTCAACACCACGGAGTTCAGCTCCATCTCCGCGTGACGTCGTGGTGGTCACCGGGCTGACCTCGCATAACTTGGCAGCGACTACTTGACTCTTGGGCATTCGCCGTCGTCCTCCTACTCGCTACATCGTCATAAGTATGTCACGAGAAGGCGGGGCGTTCCCCTCCGACCCCATGGCGATACCGGCAACGCGCGACGCCATCGAGCGGCGGATCGAGTCTGGTTAGTCCCCCCGCAGCGCAAGTGCAGCGAGCGAGTGTAGCGAGTATAGCCAGTGAGAATGCGACTGACGCTTGCAAGGCGAGATCTCGCAGTCTGATCTGGACATTCTCAAGAACTCGTACCGCACCGTCGCAATGGGAACGACGGTACGTGTGCTTATCTATACCTGTACCTACACCACCAGCGTCATCGTACCTTCCATCTCCGACGAGCGCGTCGTGGCCAACTCCCCAACGTGCTGACATGACCGCAGCTCGGGTCCCTCGCATTCGCAACAGGGACGTGGCTCCTCTTCCGCTCCCGCGCGCCGCAGTACAATTTCATGGTGCGCCTCTCGATAGCGACCAGTGCTGGTGCGATCGGGTCGTTTGTCGGCTTCACGATTGGCGGCGTCGCGGCTTCCATGCAGGTCAACCAGCAAATGCCGGATGCCCAGCGGTGAGTGCGCACCAGTCCATGCTGCTGTTCCCTGCCCTACCTTGAGGTTTCTCTTCCTCCTCCTCCTCCTCCTCCTCCTCCTTCTCCTTCTCCTTCCCCTTCCTCCCTCCCATCCTCCCCCAAACGATCCGCTCCCGTTTCCCGTCTCCTCTCCTGTCCTTGCCAAATCAGCAACCCCGTGTCTCGATCAGATCAGACACATACATTCCGAGATACCTGGACTGGACCTTGATTCGTCAATGTGGCTGAACTGAGACCCCTTTCGCAGCAAGATGCGAGTGTTTGCAGAGATCGCCAGCGAGAGCCAAGCGAGGATGAATGAGGGCCTAAGGGGGCCGGGAGGACACGTACCCGGACCCGGACCGATACGACAACCACTGCCCTCCTCTCCCTCCCCTGCTCCATCACGAGGGGCATCAACCTGGGACCAGTCGGTCGACGGCGAGACGGACTCTTCGCGAGAGCTTGATAAGCTCGGGCCTGATTCTACCGACTTTACAGGCACAGGCATCGACGCTGGTGCCGGCCCTGCGTCTGCCGATGTGGGTCGGGGACGTGGCCAGGGGATCCAAGGCGAGGTCGGCCGGAAGACGGCTTCGACGTGGGACAGTATTCGGGCTAGAGCGGGAGTGGCGAGCCCAGCCCCAGTGGGAATCGGGGGACGGGGAGCAGGCGCAGGCGCAGGCACAGGAGGAGCGGGTAGGCCAGGTGTGGCGCCGAATGGCGTGGAGGACGAGCGGACACGGGAGCAAAGAGAGTTTGACGAGATGCTCGAGAAGGAACGGAAGGGCGTGGACATGATTGATCGGTGGTCGTGATGACGCCGTGTGTGCCGACGAGTGAGTTGCAGCAAGCTGCAGCTCGGCTCGCTGCAGCATAGTCGGCAGGCAGAGGAACGGCATACATGCATGTCGTCAAACATCAAGCCTATCTATCGCCAGAGCATGTTTGTTGACGCCGGTCTTTGTTGTATACTGTAGCGTGACCACTGAAATTCCGACCAACTCGCGTCAAGATCCCTTCACTTCATCTAAGGCCGCGTCAGCGTTTCACAAGCGCGCAAGCGGCGGTCAACGCACTAAGAACGCCTTGGCGTACTCGGGGTACCGTTCGCCAGCTGTTTCAAAGGTCTTGAGAATATCGTCGATCTCTGCGACGTCTTGGTCGGTGAGTTGCACGCTCGCTGCTCCGATGTTGTCGATGATCCGTTCGGGGTTGTGAGAGCCAGGGATTGGCAGGACCTGCTACGTCAGCCTGGTGTCTCCTGTGGCACCGTGCGGTACAAATGATGAAACTTGGATAGGAGAACGAATGTATGGCAATCCAAGAATGATCAAAGAGAGAGGTCCCAAGCGAAGGAATGAAAAGTGATGCGTGCAAGGGAAAGAAAGAAGAAACGAAGAGATAAGCTAAGAGATACAACGAAGAAGGTACCAGGAGGATGCCGAGGAAGCAGTCATCCCCACTCACCATGGGCGAGATGCGCATGATGTACGCCAGAGCGAGCTGGCTCGTCGACGTGCCCTTGTTCTTGGCAATCTCAGCGACCTTGTCGACCAACTCCAAGTTCTTCTTGAAATTATCTCCCAAGAACCTGGGAAACTGTCTCCTGATATCCTCTTTGGGAAAATCATCGACACTCTTGTACTTGCCGCTGAAGAACCCTCGGCCCAACGGCGAGTACGCGACGACGTGCACGCCCAGCTTGGTGGCCAATTCTATGGTTTCCAGCACCGCTGAGTCGAGGTAGAAGAGCGATAGCTCCAGTTCGACGACGGAGACGGGGTGCACCGCGTGCGCACGGGCCAGGGTGGCGGCTGTGCATTCGCTGAGCCCAAAGGCGCTGAAGAAGCCCTCGTCCTTGAGAGTTGCGAGGTTCTGGATCGTTTCCTCGATAGGTCTTGCGTCTCGTTAGTGGTGTTTGGAAAGGGACGTGAGACACTGACAGATCGTTGGGCACGCGGGCAATCTCGTAGATGTCGATCTTCTTCTTATCGCCCAGATGTTGGTATGCCGTCTTGAGATCCTTGCGCAGGAAGTCGAGGCTGTACATGGAGCGTTAGGATCAGTCCAGGGCGGTCCAGAGCGGGAAACGATCTGAGGGTGGAGGTGGGACCGGAGATGAGCAGGAGAGAGGGTAGTGGTAGAGGAGGGGAAACGAGGAGGGGAGAAAACGAGGAGGGAAGAAAACGAGGAGGGGAGAAAACGAGGAGGGAAGAAAACGAGGAGGGAAGAAAACGAGGAGGGAAGAAGAGGAGGGAAGAGGAGGAAGGGAGGAAGAAGACGGGAAACCAAGAGCCTCACTCGCCGCTGGGCATTCGCTTCTCATAAAAGATCCCCCCCTTGACAGAAAGCACGACCTTGTCTGCATAATCTGGATGCGCCGTGAAGAAGCGGTTGAGCAGCTGCAGCCCCGCTTCGTGGTTATCCGGGTGTCCGTAGAATGTCGCCGAGTTGAGAAAGTTGCTCCCGTTGTCTACTGCGGTCCTGGGCTCGTCAGCATCTCCATCAATCCTCGGCCAGAGCAGCAGCAGTAGCAAGTGAAGGAGCAGAAGCCGGAGCAGGAGCAGTAACTATAGTAGTAGCAGTAGCATGAGACGCCGAGAACAGTACGCTCGGGTACGGTAGTGCCTCGGAACGGGCGGACGCACGCCGGTACGCCTGCTAGGCGGGGCATCGGACATGGGAGGTAAGGGGAGTGCAGGTATCGGTCCAAGAGTGAAATATAACGCACATGATCGCCTTGAAGCTCTCCTCGTCGCTGGGGAGATCGCCTCCCCAAGTGAGCATCATCAGCCCGAGCCCTACCCTCCCCACTTCCTTGCCTGCGACGGTGGTCTTGGCAGCCATCCTCTGTTTCTACTACCAATGGAAAATTACGCGACGTACTAGAGTACACGGGACGACTAGCTATGCGTCTGTCGGTGGGGTATGGGGTGTGAAATGTCGTGTCTATCGAGGACAAGCCATCGTGGCATGGTGGATTGCACTGTATATATACTTGTCCAGGGAATGAACAACCAAGTTGCCTCCACCCCGGACTTTGTCGTGCCTGACAAGCCGAGCGAGCGTGCCGATCCACGTCGGTGGAGGTTCGGTCGACTTCGCACTAATACGGCTTGCCACGTGCCGAGGCTTAACGACTGGACATGCCCTACGCGATACCATACAACAACAACGATACAACAATACAGCAGCAGTCGGGCGTGGGTGTACCGGACGCAATGCACAGTCATCTCTCATCTCTTGCGCCGCACTGCGCCAGGACCCGCCGGGCTACAAGCCGCCACCTCGTTCCTGTATGCCAATTGCGTCCTGCATCGTCAGTCTCGTGGTCGGCGAAAGAGCACCAGCACAAGCTTCTGCACACGGACATACCGACGCTCAACGAAACCTGCCCCGTCAGCACATTTCGTACGGTATAACAAGGGACCAGAGATTCAGGTAGTAGCCACGATGGTCACGTACCAAAGATGACAATGTCCGCTATCCCCTGGCCCATGATCATCACCAGCGTCAGGGCCTGCATGACTGGGCCGTCTCTCCCCGTCGTCGAGCAGTATACGAAGCGGAATCTACAGCACGTCATTCAGCCCTTTTAAAGAGACAGAGACAGCGGCCACTCACATGGTGAGGCAGCAGATGATCAGGTGCTATTGATACGATTCCGTAAGCTGTTGCCTTGTGACTTGCTTGCCTGGCTCTGGGATGGGGGATGGGCGAGGGGAGGAAGGGGACCTACCATCAGGGGGAACCAGACGAGGTAGCTGCGCATCTGGCGGTTCATGAAACTCGCCATACTCTCCACCTGCATCTCGTCGGGCGTCGACGGTCGGGTCAGAGCATCGACCGACGGGGATCGCCTGAGAGCCGCCGAGGGTGTACGCGCGTAGTCGAGCATGCCTCGGAAGGAGGATACTTCGGGATCATCCCGCGTCGTATGCAGTGTTTCGGCGATCGACAGGTGGTCGGAATCTTGCTCCAGCGGCAACTGCAGCCTTTCCTCGTCCAGCTCCAGCTGGTCACGCCTCCACTGGCGTCCCTCGGTCTCCAGATGCAGCTCCTCGGGCGCCAACCTGCACTTGTCCTCGTCCACTTGCAGAGCAGGTAGCGACGAAATCAGCATCGTCTGGGTGTTCTGGCTGTTTGCTCTTGACTGTAAGATGGCCGGCTCTACTCCATGGATCTCCACTTTCAGTTCAAGCTCCGTACCAGCCAGCCAAGCTGATCCAGGCGAGACCGGCCGTCGAGACCCAAACACCCGTGCCAGACTTGCCACTGACACCCCGCCGGAGCTCTTGGGCCGCCCCCGCGTGCCGTCAGACGCGCCCTCGAGTGCCGTGGAGAAGTCGGGGATTGTCATGCGTTCCCACGGTGGTATGGGGTCGGAAGACGGTGTTTGTGGGATCTGGGGGGAGGGGAGGTACGCAGACGACAGGTCGGGGCGATTCAGGAAGATGACGAGGCGGACGTAGATGGCGATGATGACTAGAGAGACTGCGAGTCTGTAGCGAACGAAAGAGTCAGCCTTCTCCGTCGGGGACAGCGAGCGGTCGTGTCGTACCGAGGAACGAATTGCAGGAGCTCGGCGGCGAGCTGGGAAGGCGGCCCGTAAAAGCAGAAATCCCTGGACGCTCAGCACGACTTGCCGTGATACTCACTCCCAGACTTGAAACTGCCAGCCTCAGCGCCGTCTTCGATATTCGAATAGAGTGATGGGACGACTCACGCCACGTAAGCTCTGCCACAAGACAGCCTGGGCCACCCCAATCAGGACAACCAGCGCGACCAGCTCGCCCACCCTGTTCTCGGCTGCGACCTTGAACCTGGAGAGCGGGTGACACAAGGCCACGTACGTCGTGATGGCGATAGTCTACACGTGAGATGGGGTCCTCAAGTGTCTCTGGCGCCAGGTCACCAGATCAAGCCAGGACTCACCAAAGAGAAACCGTATTGCCTTGGATCAGCGATCGCACGTCTGCATGCTCACTCACCACCACAGCGAGGTAGCAAGGAGGAACCCTGGCGACTCGCAGCCCTTGTCCGTCACTGGTTGGCCCGAGATCACGCTCGCCGCAGGTCCAATCGAGCTCATCCTATTTACCTCATGAGCCCTCCTTCACCGACCCAGCCGACGATGGACGGTGCACAGTGCACGGTGCAAGCTGTGTGCCACATACGCTATGAGGCCATCCGAAGTGAGCAGACTCAGCACAAGCGCTCTCCGTAACCTCCTTGCTCCGCCTTGCCTCTTCTTCTCGCCGACCGCCTCTCCGTGCTCGCAGCTCCCATTCTCCTCGCCGTCTTCCAGCCTACGCTCTCGATGCGTGATGATAGTCTTGATGATTACTCCGACCGCACCCGCCAGGATGGTAATTGATAGTATGAAGGCGAACAAGGCTGCCGCATGTTGATATCCTTTGCCCATTGGATCGCCACAGCATGCCACACACGGGGTAGCGTTGGAGAATGCACGACCGACAATGTAGGGGTATTGTCACAAGTCAGTCGCGTCACTAGTCACCTACATGTGATCTCGCCACTGCATGTCTCGCCACTCTGTTGAATCAGTCTGATCTGCGCGCCACCGCTGGCCGCCCCGCCACCTCGCGCCGCATACACCATACAAGGCTTGTATTATGCAGGATATGGCTGTTGTGTACACGGTGCACTGCTTGCATGCTGACATGTCCTCGGACCCTGTTCTAGCAGTTGCTAAGACTGAGGATCAACACGTTGGTGGCGCGAAAATTCAACCTCCTCTCTGCTCTTGCCGGATCATAGCTCAGGCCATCAAAGTACGTCACACCTAGCAGAGCGTCCGACTTGCGGTACCCCTCGAAATGGTCGTGGAAGCCTTGAGCGCGTTTCTCAAAGTACTGCTGCTCCCTCCGGGAAGTCAGACCCCCGACCAAGCACTCGGCCATCTCACGGTGTCCGAGAGACACTCACATGACTCTGACGGCTCTGGCGTAAGCGGTGCAGGCGCGGAGTCAACTCACCTCGGATGCATCTCCCCCAGCTCATCGACGTAGAGCGGGCTCGCAAAGACTGAGCGTTATGAGCGAAACGCAGTTTCTTATCTATAGCTTTGCTGGGCTCAGGAAAGTGTCCTCACAGTCAAAGATCCCTTGCAGGACGTCTGTGATACTGAACTAGTGGTGAGCTTGAACCTGATGCAGTCGAGCGGACAGACTTGACTCCAAGGCGATTTGCCACACGGATCGACCAGCTGTGATCATTCAGCCCGCTCAGTGCCGCCATGACTAACCCAGTATCGTAATGCAGGAGATGAAGCTCCTCCACTTTGGGTGAAGTCGCTGGCTGAAATCTCTCCTTGATCAACCTACCTATCAGCGGATACACACACATCCGGCTCTAGGGTTCTCACTCTGTGCTTATCAGCCTCAAGCTACCCAGACGTACTTGGCACTTACCTGTAGGAGTATCGTCGTAGTCGATGTAGATACATGCCATTGCTGGCAATTCCACGACGTTCCACGATAGATATTTCTGTCCTGTCAGTGCTGATCAACCGCACATCAAAGAAATGGGCAGGCATGCTCACTGCATAAGGCTCTGCTCTCCATTAGCCGCACGTCAATGGGAATGGGAATGCGGGACGGGACGACGTACTAGGGTCCCAAGTCGTGAGTTCTAGCAGTGGATGGATCTTGAGCGGACCCGGCAATCTAGAAGCATGGAGGTAGGACACGGTGACGCCGATCTGTTGGCCCCCCTTCCACGGCCTGACAGGGTCAGCGAGTCAGCGTTTGAAGCCTCGTCTCTCCTCTCCCTCTTCCTCTTCCTCTTCCTTCCTCTTCCTTCCTCTTCCTTCCTCTTTCTCTCCTTCTCCTCTTCCTCTTCCTCTTCCTCTTTCTCTTCCGTATCGCCTGTCAGTCTCGCCTGGCCAGTCAGGAAAACACAGTCAATGGGGTCAGAAGCGACGATTTCGGCGTACCCTACTGACACGGCGGGATCGAATTTGGGCATCGGATCGGCAGGAGAAGGAGACGGATGACATGGTATAGCAGATGCGGGAGATCAATATATGCACTACTGCCGCTGAACACATGGTCAACCATCATACACGTGCGTCTGGTGATCGACGTAGCGGTCAGTTTGGGCCACGGAGGGCCGGGCAGGGAAAGTGTGTGTCCTGGACTGTATGAGGGGTGAGTTGACAAGGAAGCTGTGATGTACGCCGGGATTCCTCGATGCCCTCGGTCTCGGTCATCCAGCTCAGTATACGGCTGGACCGCGACTCGACAAATAGGATATGTGTGCTTGACGCGCAATCGTATAATATACTCGGACTGACACTGTTCAAAACCTCCTGGTGCACAACAGGAAAGCGAAAGTGGACGCGGTGAATTTGCGTATGTCACCGGCTGACCGTCCTTTGGCCTTTCCTTGCCTCCCACATCCGCCATATAACAATAGACATTCCTCGATAACTCACCTATCTACCGCCGCTGGACGCTCGAGTTCGCTGCAGTCTCCCCCAGCCCGCCCACCCAGCCCAGCCCGCCCAGCCAGAGATGGCATCGACCATCCTGCCCCTTGAGCTGATCGACCGGTGTATCGGCTCGTCCATCTGGGTGCTGATGAAGAACGAGCGCGAGTTTGTCGGGACTCTGATGGGTTTCGATGATTATGTCAGTACGTATCGGCCCAGCCACTGTCGCTGCCCCTGTCCAGTCGTACCAGCTTTCTGCAAGAGTCTGGCTGATGCGGGTAGATATGGTGTTGAAGGATGTCAAGGAGTAGTATGTCGTTCTCTCGAGGGATAGCGGCCTTGCTGATACCACAACCTTTCTCTTCTTTCTCTTCTCTCTCTTCTGATCGCCCTGCTGTCATGTGAATATGAACACGCCCACCTGGACGGAACCTCACGTTCTGCATCCAATCGCAATCGGACCTCGTCGCGACCCCGATGAACCATTTCACCACATATCACCACATCTCTCAATCCGGCTTGGACATACGACGAACCTACACTTACCCTTCTACGCCGGCACCAACGATCGTCCCTTGGTTCTTGAACGCCCTGACGATCTCCCACCCGCAGTGCCGTCACACCAGAGGGAATCACAGAGACGGAGCTCGGCCAGACATTGTTGAACGGGAACAACATTGCGATGGTGAGTGCCGAATGTCACTCGGGACTCCCTAAACGCGGCCCATCTGACGACGCTGATCTTTGCAGCTGGTCCCTGGTGGAAAAGGTCCAAAAGCATAGCGAGAGATGATCCTGGCCACATGCAGCATATGATACCCCCGGCCAGATTACCACCTAAGTCGACGGCATAGATCCTGCGTGCACCGACAACTATCCATTGTCACAACGCTTCATGCTGGATCACTGATCCAGGCCACTAACACTTCTTTAGCTAATTCGGAATGCCCAGGGCCCCATCCAGCTCCTCGGAATCTGCAACTTCGTCGTCCCCGACCACCCTGACCTCGCCGTTTCCAACTCCGCGGCCCTTGCCCAACTCAGTGCCGGTAGACCCCGCACTGTACCTCATGCGTCGCTGTTTCCGCAGGATAATGATAGCGTCTACCTGTCGGTCCCTCTCTTCTCGCCACGCATTCGCACCTGTTGATGCGTGTGTATTCCAAACCCTTCTATCCCTTTCTAGACCCTCGTCCTCGTCATCCTCCAATCTTCCCATCTCCGCGCTCCAGGAAAACTGGTGTACCGGTGGCGGGGGTTCTCCCGGCTCGTAATGGATGAACTCGAGGCTCACGCCCGCTTCGGCACAGACATCGCGTATAGGCGCATGATCCCGGGTCGTGCTCATACGATGGGTGTAGGTGACGCGCAATGTTCCGTCAAATATGAACTCCCCGCCTAGCTGGGTAAAGTGCCCAGGATTACGAAGGGGCATCTGCGTCGCCCGCTTGAGCGTCTGCATCGTCGATTCCAGTGGCGTCTGGACCAGGTAGGCCCCTTTGTCCGCATCGGGCCCAGCGTCACCGGTCTGCCTCGTCAGACCTAGGGCCCGATAAAGCGCAAGTGTCGGGTCGGTGTACATCCGGAACGGGCACTTGAAGGCCTTGTCTGCTCCGGTCAGCTTCTCTTCAAATTCACACAGGGAACCATGACAGAACTCACTCCGGTACCCGTTGAGCATCTTGGCCGACCCATTGCCGATGATGATCAAGTCTACTCCGGCTTCTTCGAGGGCGTCGAGCGAGACTTCGGCCAAGATCGAGTTCATGTACTGTGCGCAGAGTGGACAGAACCCTGCGTGGCAGCCGCGTTAGCTAAATGGATACATCAAGCCGGCCGAGCGTGACCAGGCCGCGTCGCTTAACGGATAACAACTCACAATGTCTGATGAAGACCACGATCGTCTTTCGGTTCCTCACGAGGTCTCCAAAGCTGACTCTTGTCCCAGAGTCGTCGATGACCTCGAGCACGCTCGCTGCAAATAGCTCCCGCAAAGTCGGTGGCGTATCAATGTTAAACGCCAGCTCCTCTGCCCTTCGCCTCGCGGTGCGCGCTTTGCGAGATTCTTTCGGCCCGTTGCGGCTGGACGACGACGTTGGGCCGCCGAGGACCTCATCGAAGGCGGACCAAGCACAGGTGGAAGCTGAGGAGGAGCACGAGGCTGAGGCACTGAAGAGGGATGATGGGGCCAGAGAGCGTCGCGTGAACCTGTGGAGGGAGGATGTCGGCGTGACGACGGACGACGAGGCGGTAGAAGGGCGAGAGGACATTCTTGGCGATGTGAGAGAATGCTGCTCGTCTCGCGCAAAGAGCTGTCCGTCTGCTGCTATTGGCCAAGAGATGGCCGATGGGCCAGCGAGGCCGCCCGTGGCTTGCTGTGCCGGCAATCCTGACTGTGTAAGTGGCGGTTGTTCCAGCGGTGGTGCGACGTCGAGTACGAACAGCGCTCTGCTAGTGGACGATTCGGTCGAGGTGGTTTGGGACTGAGAGCGGGAGTGCGAGTGCGAGCGTGGATACGAATGCGAGTGCGAACGCGAGGCAGGATGCGAATGTGGATGCGAATGTGGATGCGAATGCGAATGCGAGTCGGCGACGCTCAGCGCGAGACACTCCAGACTCTCTGTAAGAGCCGGCGGCAACTTTCTCGCCAGCCTACGGGAAGCGACTTTGGAGTTCGGGGTAAGATGGTCGGTGACGCCGAGGCTGCTCGTGGCGAGTGAGAGGGGGAGCTGTGGTGGTAGCGGAGGAGTGGGGAGTGAGCGAGGATGGGGAGGGTGGTGGTGGTGGTGGTGGTGGTGGTGGTGGTGGTGGTGTGTGTCGAATGCAGGTGTCGGGCTGTGCGATGATATGGGTGTCGATGCAGATGACGTTGCCGAAGACGTTTCCGATGCCGGCGAAGTTGAAGATGCCCATGATGATAAAGATGCCACGGATTTAGGCGTGTTGGGCACAGTGGCCGACATAGCGCAGGATGACGGCAGCCGTGCACTTCTTCGCTCGTTGACAGGGTTCCTGGTGTGGCGCTGCGTGGGGATCCTGAGGAGGAGAGTGAAACAATAGCTAAGGTTTGCGATGATTGTGACGATTGCGATGATTGCGACGATTGCGACGATTGCGATGATTGCGACGATTGCGATGATTCTCAAGGCGATGGTGAGGGACGCAGGCGATCGCGCTAGACTGCCGGTAGTCTTTGTCTGATGGGTGTGCGTGGAGGGCAAGAGTATGCGTTGTAAAGGTGCTTGCAAAGGTTTGCACAGGCAGCTAGTGCAACTAGCGCAGCTCGTCGTTGCTTGTGGTCGAGTTTGAATTTGGCTCGACGACGCCAGCTCCACTCCAGTGCGGAGGTCTTGTGTCCGCAGTAGATCGTAACACACGCAGACGAGCGTTCTCTCCGACCAGTCTGCAATGTAGGTATATAGCCTGACAGACTCGTCTCTGGCTACCACATCCACCTCCCCATGTCTTACCCTCCCTCCCCTTGCTTCTTCTCGCCTCTCTTGCCCTCCTCTCGCCTTGCTCTTGTCCTTTACCTGCCCCTGCTTGCCTGTCCTTGTCCTCCTCTTCGCCCGCTCCCCTGCACTTGCGCGCACTTGCGAGCACTACCCCCATCCGTCCGTCCCTCCCGCAGTCCCGCACGAAATAGTCTCGGACACCATCGGTGCCACGGCGGGATCCCCAACATGCACTACAGTCAACCCCGTCTTCTCCGTATTCAGCCATGCCAAGTGAAGTGAACGAGTCGACACGTGCCGTACTCGCACATGCGTCAGGAACGGCGTAATCGAGAAACACGACGATCGGTGACTGCCCTTTCTTGGCGTCGTGCTCTCGCGTTCTCTTGGTGCCGGCTCCCTTGTCGTGTTCACCTGTCGCCGCATTGTCAAGCTGCCCTCACCTGTTCCCCTGCTACCGCTCAACTGCTCCCCCACTCACATGCACACATGCTCACATCACACATGCCTTCTGTCCGCCTCGGCTCTTTCCCCGCTTCAATCAATACACAGGTTAAACGGCCGATCTGCGCGGAATCGTCATACATGCCTGTCCGAGACATACCCAAGACCAGCTGATGCGAGATCCCTGAGTGCCATCCACCCCTCTCGATGTTGTGTTGATCTGAGCTTGGGGTTGTCTCCACAAGAACAGTGCCGCCAAGACAAGCAAGATAGTAACGAGGCCGAGCGTCGTACCGTCGGCGCTTTCGGAAGCATGTCGTCCTGCCCTCTACGCTAGCGGCAAGATCTGGCAGCGGAGTCCGATTCATACAGTAACATCATAACGCGACCACAGCAGCCCCTCTCCGAGAATGACCAATCTCATGCATGCTGCTAGCACTTTGTCCTATACAGTCCAATCTAGCCCTATCACTTATCACTGCTCACCGTTCACCCAATGCCAGCGCACGTCTCACTGCATCTGCGCATGTCAGCTAAACACCAGGAGCCGACAGTCGGCTCACCTGTAGCCCATTCATCGCGTCGGGGTATCGTCCTCCACTAGGTGGAAAGCTAGACAAGATCTTGTCGAGCTCGTCCATCTCTTCCTGGGTGAGTTTGATCAACGCTGCCTCGGTGTTCTGCGTTATCCGCTCGGGGTTGGACGAGCCGGGAATAGGGATGTTCTGTCGCGTCAGCGCGCTCGAATCCGTATGACATCCAAGCCTATCCGACATATCCGAGCGTATCCGAGTGTACCCGAGCGTATCCAAGTGGGCTACCAAGCACATAGTGGGGAGATGGCAATCAGAAGCCAACCAAGCTAGAGCCCGCATAGACGACTCTGGTAAACTAGACACTCACATACGGCGAGATGTTGCAGATCCACGCCAGCGCAAGCTGCGGCGTGCTCAACCCCTTCTTCTCCGCCAACGCGTCGAGCTCATCCACGAGCTTCAGGTTGTCGTAGAACGCCTTGCCCTGGAACCGCGGCATGCCTTTGATAAAGTTTCCTTCGGGGACATCGTCCGGCGTCTTGTAAGTGCGCGAGATGAAGCCCCGCCCGAGGGGGGCGTAGCAGAAGACGGGGACTTTGGATTCTTTGGACCAGGTGATGACGTCCTGGATTTCTTGCTCGTACGACCACAGCGAGACTTCGATCTCGACGATGGAGATCGGGACGATCTGGTGGTGTCAGTAGTGCTGGCAGGCTGTGAGACTGGGTGGGCCAACAGAGCGAATGGGGCTCGTTTCCCGTCCAGAATTACAAGACGGTAACGACGAAGGATGGGAGGAGTCGAGTTGAGGCAGACGAGTCAGAGAGACGAAAACGATGACGACCGACCTTTGCCGCCTTGCGTAGGGTGGGTGCACTAGTCTCACTCGCGCCGACTTCCGTAAACAGCCCCTCATCTCTGAGCGTCTTGAGCGCCTCAAAAACCTGTTCGGACGGAACGCCAGGCGGCAGACGCGCGACGCTGAAGATATCGATGACTTTGTCGCCGAGGATGCTTTGGACCGTGACTAGGTCTTTGCGGTAATTCTCGACGAGGTTCCTGCACGTCAGCCCAGACACATTTCCACGGAACAGGGGTAAGACCACACGACCGCGAAGGCAGAGCGTAGATGAGAGTAGCGCGTACGATCAGGTAATGCAAGGATAATCAATGATGGCATTCCTGACCCAGCGGTGCGACGAAGCATTTCACGTAGCCGAGTCAAGAGCCAAAACGGGGAAACGATCAAGGAGTTCAGAGGGAAGCCAGACTCACTCCTTCGCCGGAGGATATCCCCCTTTGACGACCAGCACGATCTTCTCCTTGTACTCGGGATACTACGGCGCAGGTCAGCAAGACCACCATACGCGTATACAATGAACCGCCAGAAACTTGCCTTGGCGAAGAACCTCGCAAGGAGCTCGAGGTTGGCATGAGGATCCTCTGGCTGCCCGTAGAATGTCGCAGTGGACCAGGCGGTCGCACCGGCATCTGCTGCGGCTCTGCCGGATCGGCTTCAGACGACGAACCAGTGGCAGGCACGATGGAACAGCGAGGCGGAGGGCAATGGAAGGGAGACAGATATGGGCAGGGGCGAGGGCAAGGGGCGAAGGGTTAGGGGCGAGTGGTGGAGGGCAAATCAAAGGTGTGTGTACCTCGGTCCAGACGTACTTCATCGCCGCAAAGGATTTCTCGTCCCCGGGAGGGGTTGGCGTCCACGTGAGCTGCATGAGACCGAGACTGCAGGTGTTAGCTTGCCGGGCGTCGGGAGCTGAGCTCCACCAAGTTCGTCATGCCGGAATGGCCGAACAGACCAAGGTGGACTACGAGGAAGGTGATCGAAGCGTTGGCCTCCTACAAGAAACGGGAGATCACATGTGGGACTGATCAAGTGGAATCACAGACGAACAGACGCAAGAGAAGAGCTTACCCTATCTGGCCCACAGACTTGCCGGCGAGTGTTACTTGCGGGATCGAAGACATTGCTGTCAAGTTGTCTTGGCGCTGTAACGACGGAGATGTGAGAGATGTGTGCTGTGAGGTGTTGCTCAAGGTGCCGTAGTTGGACCGGGTCTCGGTGTGCACCGCGAATCTACTACTGACCCAGTTAGGTCCCGGGAAGACCGTGGTTTTATGACGTCATTTATTGTTATCAATGCTGCGGCAGTATCGGCTGGACAAGAGACGCGTAGCGAAGTGGGTCGAGCATGCAGCATTGCCATGGGCTGAGCATTCAGCTTCAAGGCAGCGGAGATTGCTTCATGAGTGCAGGGCAGCACGACCGCCGTCGAGCGAGAGGCTCGGGCAAAGGCCATGGCCCGGCGGGCAAGGAACCGGGCCGCACTCAGTCAGGCGGTCAGGTACGTGGCTCTTTGTCCATCGTAGTCGTACAACCACCACGCGTAGAAATGCACATGCATGCTCATATGCTCACAAGACCCGCTTGACCTCGAACCAACTTTTGAGGTAATGCACGTTCCACGCGCAGACCGAGAAGAGGATGATGGTCTGCACGATCGCCCACCATTTGACGCGGGCGTTCTGATAGCCGAGATTGGGACCGAGGGGGTATGCGACGAGAGCACGTCAAAGTGGACCCAACGGTGTACGGAGCACAGCGCGAGAGTACGAGGTCGAGGGCGGATATCATGGGATGGGTGGGTCAGGGAGAACAGGGATGAAAAGTGATGTATCGTCGTAAAAATTTGTTGAGAATAGCCAGGTTGGTTAGCGGGCACGAGGTGCATTTGGACTCCGGACTTACGGTTGACTCGGCAGCTGTCGGAGGATATACGTATCAGCAACAATGTTCCTCGGCATGCCATGAAGACCCACTATTCCGATGGACTCGTTCCCTGACCACCAAGTACGCCTGCTCGTCTTTGACCAGTTGCAAACCGCTACTGAGGTCCCGGATCTCCTGCTCGACCGGGGCGATATGCTCGTCGTCACCCACATACAACACGCCGTGCACGTTGAAGCTGACCCCGGCGTTAGCACCGTTCGACAAACAAGATCGACGAGAGAGACATTAGTGCGCGGTGAATACAGGGGAGGGTTGGTGAATGTAGGCAAGAGGTGTAGGATGGGATTTACCTCAGGACTTTGCGCGAATACGAGGACATTTCATTACTGAAGCAGTAGGTGTACTTGCCCGACCGGTCGGCGACGAGGGAAAACGTCCCTTGTGGCTCTTTGAATGAGGTGTAGATCGTATCCCCTCCAGGTTCAGTCACCTGCAGATAGACGCGGTCAGCTCGAACGTATCTACAGTCAAGGTGCCGAGCGCTTGGGCATCACCAGTCGGTTGGACGCACGTAAAAGTCGATATCGAGATGCCCTCCACCACTGCTTCCGCCGACCTCATACGTCACTGTCATCTGCGCCAGCGTCAGCTCCCGCTCCAAGGTATACAAGCAACGCAGCGTACCCGATCTTGGGGCTGTAAGGTCTCGAAGAAACATTCCTTTCCGCCCGGGTCAATCTCCATACGATGCGTGGCGGCGAGAGTGAGGACGGCCACGGCGCACGCGAAAAGTGGGAGAGACCGAATAATCATTGTGCTGCGTCTCTTTGTCCTGCCCAAGCGCCGTGACGGAGCAAGCACAAAGACGCAGGAATAAGATGTCGGTGGTTGCGTTCTTGCACGTCCTAGGCCTTGTTCAGGCTGTACACGACATTGGCACGCGACGGTGGTTTGCGCTTATAGAAAGGCGCGCAGAAGCTAGCAAACCTAAAATGTATTAGGCGCGCCGAACGCCTCGTCAACGCGTTTTCGTTTGCGCTTCGACCTCTTTACGTCGCCGTCACGGACCACTAGTATACTCTGCGACCGCTCTTCTTTAAACCCCAATCTCCTACAAGCAACCAGTACGTCGCAGCGGCCATTCATATCACACGCTCGGCTCGCCAAAGCTGATATACAATGCGCTTGCTTCCGCTGAAAGATCCTGCTGATACGCTGCGGCAGATTCGCATCATGGCTGAGCCGACCGAACCCGTAGCTGCTGTGAGTGACGCCTGTTCAGTCTTCTCCGTCCCATGCTGTTTTCAGGTCGAACGAGTATGAGCTGACTCGGCTCTCTCTCCCATTCACCCCGTATTCATTGGATCCTTGCAATATCCGCCTGACACCTCCGCTCCACTCCATGTCGCCGCCTCCACGCATTCGTGTGGCCTGTCGTGACATCTGCTAGACCGAGGAGGAGCACGACCCCCAATTCGAGCCGGTCATCAAGCTGACCGAGCAAGTCGACGCAAAGACACACGAGGAGGACGAGGATGTACTTTTTAAAATGTTTGTTTTTCCCTCTCTCTCCGTTCTCTGTCCTTTGCCCCCTTACTCGCCCCCTTGTTGCTTCAATCCTTCACCCAGCCTTGCCGCTCGATTCACTACCGCATACCCGATCCCTTGCTTGGCAGAATTGACGTGCCGTAGGCGAGCCAAGCTGTTCCGGTTCATCAAATCCGACCTCGAGTGGAAGGAGCGCGGAACGGGCGATGTGCGTATCCTGCAGCACAAGGAGACCAAGAAGATCCGACTGGTCATGCGTCGTGACAAGACGCTCAAAGTCTGTGCCAACCACATCAGTTCGTGCCTCTTTCCGCTGCCGCCTTCCCCGCATTTTGAGTGGAGCGTCGAACGCGCCCCAAACTGGACGCCGGGGGCTGATATGTCTGACAGTCTCAACGGATATGAAGCTTTCGCCCAATGTCGGCTCGGATCGGTCTTGGGTGTGGAACGTCGCTGCCGACTATGCAGAGGGCGAAGCCAGTCCCGAGACACTGGCGATCCGCTTCGGTAACTCTGAGAGTGAGTCACGCTGAGCATTAGAGTCAGGGTTACGATCCACGCGTCGAGGTGCTAATGAGACAGATGCCAATCTGTTCAAAACGGCGTTTGAGGACGCGCAGACCAAGAATGCTGGTCTAGCCGGACATACGGAGGCTGAGCCGGAGACTGCGGCCGCCCCAGTGCCGGTCAACGTGAGCTCTACAGTCGTGATTCTTCGCGACATCAGGCTTACGATGAGCAGGAGACATCGGCTGAGGCTGAAAAGGAGCAGCCCAAGGAGGAAGCTTCCTCGGCGTGCGTATCCGTTTCCTACCGTCCTACCCAAAGCATACATGTGCCCTGAGCTGACAATACCATCCCATAGCGACACGACCGAGGCTCCGTCGACCCACGAGCCCGCGACCGAGGAGCCTGCCCCCGCCGCCGAGACCACTGAGGAGCAGCCTGCTGCTGCTGAGGAGACTTCCGCCGCCGCTGACACGGAAGCACCGGCCGAGTTGAAAGAAGAGGCGATTTCTGAAAAGTCGGCGGCGGCCGAGGTCAAGGAAGACCAGTAGGCGTAGAGGGCAAGGCGTAGTTGCAGCACAGGCATAGGTGGTTGACCACAGAAGGGCGCGAATTTTACGATGACATGTCCGTGTGGTTATGATATGAGCAGTGTGGCAGGCGCTTTGTTCGCGTTCAGCGAGTGTGTCAGCGGGTCTCATTCCACAACAGCAGGGCAACTCGAAGACTTGACGGATGTTGAGAGCGACGACAGGGGACGTTGACAGGAGACGTTGACGGACGTCGGTCTACCGTGGCTGACAGGCTGGCTGACAAGCTGGTTGACTGCAGCTGGCAGAACGGTTCACCCGTCATGCTTCAGGTGCTGTGACAAACAATTAATATGCCCGAAGGCATCTACCACGGACCAGACCACGAATCCATCAGCGGTGCGATGACCTCTAACGAGTGAAAGCCTCGGTGAATGCTACAAGAAGCGACGAGTCCAGAACCGTTACATTGTCCGTTGCACGTTACAGACCTGCTTCTACTGGACAATCGGATGTCCCATTGCTACATGTAAACCAAACTGGCCGTTACTCGAAAACGCTAAATACAGTGTCCTTCTTGTCATTGATGCTTTCTACTTCTAACCACCTTCGCAGTTCACACCGTCTAACCAGCTTCACAGCTCACACCCTCTAACCACCATCGCCTCACACCTTCTAACCACCATCACAGCTCACCTTCTACAGTAATCACCATCACAGTTCACACCAGTGTCACCGAAAGCCGAAACACGCCACGCCACGCCACGTCGCCAAGCGGCACTAGCGGTACAGGGTGCAGGGTGCAGGGTCATACGTCCGAGAGCTCGATACAGTGGCCCTCGATGAGCTGCCACCCCTCCTGGCATTCGTAGACCTCGCAAGTCCCGTTCAGGCAGCTAACGGCAGCGTTCAAGATGCCTGGCAGGGCGGTGCAGCTGGGTGTCTCAGCAACTGTCGCGTTCACGGTCACGGCCACGGCCACGGCGGAGACGAACAGGACAAGATGGTGCGAAATGGTGGTGCTGGCAATGGATGGTGCTGGCAATGGATGGTGCTGGCAGTGGATGGTGCTGGCAGTGGATGGTGGTAGGGCAACTTACTCGGTTCCGGGGGCGTCGACGCGCGTGTCGTCCCAGTATCCAGTCTGACAGCCGCCACATGCTTCGAGCTCAGACAGAGGGTCGATGCACTACATCAACGTCAGCGGATGCACCATGCGCCGCAACAGCCGAGGTGTGTCTATAACACCGAAGACCCGGTCTACACACAACCGTCACGGGAGTAGACATAGACCAGGGACCAGTAGGCGAGTAGGGGAAGAGGTGAAGAGGTGAAGACAAGAGGCGGGACAGCACGACGTACCTCGAAAGTGTCCGAGCCAGGGATCGAGCAGGCTTCCATCCCGGCTGGACACGGCTTGCGCTCCGCCTCGAGCCGGAGCTGCTGCATCTGACTCTGCTCGTTCCTGCGCCGACGGCGGGTGAGGCCCGAGGCAGTGGCGACTGTGCTGTGTGTGTATGCATAGTAGAGCGACTCGTCGCTGCCGCACGTTACGAAGACCGGGTCGGTGTATGACGTTTCGCACCTGCTGGGGTGAGTTTGGATCCACGGCGACGGGAGACAAAGAGGAACGGGGATGTAACGAGGACTTGGAGATACGTTGACAAGGACATGAGTCAGGAAGAAGAGCATGCCGGAGGAAGAAGAGCACGGCGGAGGAAGAAGAACATGGAAACATCGAGAGGAAGAAGAACGGAGCGAGGAACAAGGTCAAGCGACTGAGTTTGGACGAAGAGCTGCGCAAGATTCCACATACCACACGTCCCATTCGCCATTGTTGAGCGTCAGCGGCCCGACATACGCCGTGCCCCTGTCCGCACAGTAGGCGAGACACTCTTCGAACGAAGTCTCCGTGCCAGCTGAGACGTGTTTGAGTCCGAGGTCGTCTGCCCAGTTGGTCACGCAGGCTTGGAAGACAAAGGTGGATGAGACTTTGAATGCCTGCGCAGCGTCAGTCCTCTGAATCCTACTCGATTTTGCCCTTCTCATGCAGAACCGAGGAGCTGACCGACCGCCAGCATAGATGCAGGAGGCCAGGTGAACAAGGAAGGGGAAGTGTGAGAGTGGCTAGTGGGTAGGACGAGACGAGGTACAGGCGAGGCGCCGGAGACAGGGATAGTGGCGAACACCAGACGACTACTCACTTGGTAGTTGGCAGTAGAGGCACAACCGCCAGAGCTGCTCGCGCCATCGGCGTACGTCCCGAGGGCAGGGCCCGTGTCTGAACAAATGCAGTCGCCGCCCGAAGTGAGAAAGTAAGCGTAGTCTGTGTCGCAGCTTGCCTGTGTTTCGTCAGCGCTGTCCAGTCGGTGGCACCGTTCGACAGTCAACACTAGTGGCGACCTGCACGCGCTGTTTAAAGGAAGCGCCACAATCGCATCGCCTGGAGCACGAAAGCGCGAAAGCACGAAAGCCAAGACAACGGTCTCGGCAGAGAAGATACAAGCGCAGGTGTAGCGGTACACGAAGCACAGGAGGAGGGCAGGGGCAGCTCGACGGAACTCACAGCACAGTCGCTCGACGAGGCTTGGGCACCGGTACTGTTCCCCTCTGGGACGTCGGCAGCGAGGATACACCCCTCGTATGTGGGCGCGTAGGTCTGCGCTGCGGCGAGCGACAAGAGTGCCAAAGCGGCCACGGTGGCTGCGAAGGTGTTCGTGCGCATTTTGGCTTCAGCGTCTATAGGTACTGTACAACCGGCTAGTATCGGCGAGAGGCGGGGGGAGCACGACCTATGGTGGGGAATGCAGAGCAGAGCAGAAGAGATCAGACGAGAGATGCAGAATCACGTCGCAGACGGCGATCTGGGGGTGCAGGTACAGAGTCGTGCTGGGTACGGTGCGACCAGCGCAGGCCACGAAAGACGGGGGGATGCGGGCGTAGACGTGTAGACGGTGGGCAGCGTCCGGTGCCGCATCGGGCCTGTCCTTTATTGTGCCGGCACGTCGCAACATTTACACCTCGACAACAACAATGCGGACAATGCGGACGCCTTGGCGACCGGCTATCAGCGCCCGCCTGCAGGGTCGTGACATGTGCGAGCGGGTGCCCTGCTGCTCCTGAGCTTCCTTGTTGATACTCGACCGTTGGTCCTGAGACCCGTGTGGATCCTGAGGCCGTTTATTGCACCTGATCTGAGACAGGATTGGCATGGTCGAGTGCTCGTTGCGCTTGCTGGCACTGGTATCACGAGAGGGAGGTATGGCGAGCCAAGAGATCAAGAGAGCCATGCTTTGCGCTACCAGCCTCGTGTCGCGCGCCGCCTGGTCATCGGGGACGCCACCTCCCCCTCGTGGTCGGGCCGTAAGCTCTGTCGTGACTCAGCAGACGAGCGGCTGCCGGCCAGAGCGCAGGCATCACGAGGGGGACAACGGGCACAACGGGCACAAGCACAAGCACAAGCGTCAACTCTCACTGTGTCGCTCAGCTGTTGTGCCGTCCGCGCTCCCAGAACAGCGGACACCCAGCAACCACGACCGGCCGGCCCACGTCCGGCCCAAGCGTGATATTTAGATTAATTGTCCGGGTTCCTCACGATCGCACGGCGCGTCAACAAGGACGGCCGGTCAATGTGTCACTGGGAGAGGAGAAAGCAAGCCGCGCGAGCAGCCCGGCCGCGCCCAAAGCACTGGAAACCAGAACCCAAGCAACGTAAAAGCCAAAAAGCAAATCAAGCATGTGAGGTCGCGTCGTACGTCGTATAGACCGGCACTTGTCCTGCATCGACGGTACTGCTGCGGCCCCTTGTTTAGTCGCGACCAGTCAGCCACTGATGCCATGACTGCGGCAGTGCTCGTCGCGGCAGGCGGGGGAACAGAGCGAACGAGTTTGCCGGAATGTGCCCCGGAACAGGCGGTGACCCCTGAACCCTAACGATCCATCAATCCGGTATAGACTTATCACAAGTTCATTAGTTTCTCGCTGCCATCCGTAACTCTTCCCCAACAGGCATCGGAAGATGGCAAGAGAGGTGGCGGTACAGAGGAGACTGAGGACGACGAGTATCCAGACACGCGCGATAAGAGACGGCCGGCTGACTTTGGATGCAAGGTTCGGGGGTGCGCAGCTGTGAGCTATCACTAGCGCCGAGTTTGAAGAAACCAACCTCCACATATAATCATATAATCCCATCATCTCGTCGTCTTTCTTTTGCCGTAATCAGATAGCCGCGTTGCCACCGGCATCGGCATATTAATCACACCACGACGGTGTGTGGCCTTGAAGACGAGCACGGCAGTGCCCTGTCCTGCCAAGGCGAGAGCTACGAGGGGCAATGTTGCCCCGCTGCTAACCTGTCCTGGTCAAAATAGAATCAGTCACTCGTCGTCCAACTGAGACATGTGTTTCACAGCGCTGTCTCACGGCCCTTGCTCGCATTCCAGACACAACCCATACTCACTTACTCTCACTCGCACTATACCAATCTCCGACTACGCGACTGTCCCAGATGGCTGACCCACAGAGCTGGACAGCCAGAGAGAGGAGAGAACCAGATAGCCAGATAGCCTTATCCTTGCTTTGACGTCGGTGGCTTTTGTCTGTTCTCGATTCAACGGTAGCGCAGGAACCATGGCGGCGCCACGTTTAAGCACGTTGTCATCCCGACATTTACATGATACTACCGGCCGAGGCGTGATTCCTACACCCAAGCTCCCCAACCCTGCAAGCAAGCGGCTCATCCCATTGTCTGCGAGACTCAGAGCGAGGGTTGCGAGACAGACGATCGAAGGCCTGGAGGGAGACAGGCGACCAATGGAGGCAGACGACCAAGGGAGACAGACGACCAAGGGCTGGGAGAGAGAATGCACCGTGGTGGGGGAGAGACGGCGGTTGAGAGAGAGGGGGAGAGTGGAGGCGATGCTCTCTTGCTCTCTCGCTCTCTCGCTCGCTCGCTCCCTCTCGTTCGGCATTGTGCAGCCAAAGCCGTGATCGTGACTGTGACATGGTGAGCAGAGTGCACGATGCTGCTGCGAGTGATTATAGTGTGATACGTTTGACGGTTCTGATTGAGCGATTCTCGTCTCCGCTGCCAGAGCGGATAGCCGACTCTCTCCTCAGTAGCTGAATACTGATCCTTCATACAGAATGTGATGCTACAATCATGTCTGACCAGCTAAATACACTAGTAGCTGAATACACTACTGCTCCTTCTGATATCGATATACAACCTCCTAAAGACCAGTCGCATCCTTGATCTTCTCCATGAGGCCCTTCTTTTGAGTGGGCTCAGTCTCGTCCGTACCAGTACCGGTACCCGTGTCAGTGCCCTCGGAGCGAGACTTGGCCTGCGCGACCGGGTTGCTGTCAATGTTTCCTTCTCGGCCGGTCAGCGCACTGCCGCCGGGGCCAGTGGTGTTCCCGCTGAACCTGCCCTGGTCGTCCGTGTAGGCTGATGAGCCAGACTGGCCCAGACGGTCGCGGCCTGTGAAGTCTTTGTCGCTCGTGCCAAACTGGACCAGTCAATAACAATTAGTCAAAGGTCAAAATAGACTGACCACGCCCATGAGGCCGCCGGTGCCCTTGCCCTGGGCACGTTGGGTCGTGTCGTTCGACTCGTCAAAGTTATTCTTACCGGCCGGACCAGCGTCGAATCTGTTCCGTTAGTACACGGTCACGCAAGTGAGATAGCAAGCTCACCTGTCAGTCCCGGCAGCACCGCCAGTCAGGGGTGCCTCATTGTTCCCCTCGTACAGCACCTGACCTTGACCAAGGCTACCGACTCGGTCCGAGTGGTGGTGGTGGTGGCCTTCCTGTCCGCCAGTCACACCCTGGCCCTCCTGGCTGCCTACACCGGTGCCGTAGCCTGCAGGTGCACCAGACCCGAGCGAGGCAGAATCGATGCCGGTCGAGCCTGTACTGGTGAGGTCTTCCGTGCCGGTAACTGTGCCAGTATAGTCGCCTGCACCCGTGCCTGTGTACGAGCCTCCGGCCATACCGGTGAAGCCGCCGGTGTTGGTGTCGAAAGCACCACCTCGCTGTGTATGTCAGAACGGTCAATCACTGGCATCGTAGCAGACGCACGTCTGCCCATCGGCGCTCTTCGGCATAGACCTGCGACGGTTAGTATGCGGCCTGGTCGACGAAGCGGACGACTGACACCACCAGTACCGGCAGCTCCACCTTGGGTTGCGGTCTCTCCGACACCGAGACCGGAGCCAACACCAGATCCCACACCAGACCCCTGAAGACTGTCATCACTGCCCCTGCCGTCGGATGGCACCACACTCACTGTCTGGTCAGTGGAACCGCCTTGATTCGCGTGCGAGTGATGGTGGTGGTGGTGACCGTGGTGGCCTTCGCCACTGCCGACGACCTCGGATCCGACGCCTGAAGACAGGCTGCCTGTGCCGTGGGCTGCTCCGCCCTGACCTCCGGATTGCGACAAGTGCGAGGGTGGGCCAGTGGCGCTCGAGTCTTCAAAGACCTCACGACCAGTACTTCCGGGCTCGCCGCTAGGCATGTCAGTGGGGCCGACGTTCTGAGGGAGAGCAGGTGTACAACGCGGACGTCATGGTGTGATGAGTGAAGCGGTGCGGGCGAGGAGCCTGTAGACAGACTTACGAGTGGACAGTGTTCTTGATCTTGTCTGTGATGCCGGACATGATGTTGCAGTGTGAAGTTACCGAGTGGAGAGTAAAGAGTGGAGTGCAACAAGGGTAGAGGCGAGAACTCAGTTATATGGAGATCGAATGAGCCGCAGCGCACATGACGAGCCGTGTCTCTCCCAATGCCAGGCGCTACGTCATGTTGCATCCGAGCAAGGGATAAGCACGCATCGGCACCATGGCACAATGCGGAGCTGGTCATCATGATGAAATCGGAGCCCCGCAGCGAGGGATCGACAGGTTGGCGCCGCGCCTGAAACCAGGGGGGCACGGGGAGTATCCGGCTCAGCCGGCTGGTGCCTCGAAGCAAGAGGTAGGCCGACGAGTCCCAGGCTGACTTGTGGCGACGTTGCTTCGTGGGTCCGGGGCTTTAAGACCAATAGCACAAGGAATCAACAGACCATCGGGATAGCGTGAAGGAGTAGGCGCCACACAGCGAGAGCTGGGGATGTAGTCTCCGCCGACTCTGTCGAGTTGAGAGCAGGTGTAGACAACCAGCCTCTGAGCCTCGAACCTCCACGCTTTGAACAGGGGCCCACGGCGGTGGGCTGCTTCCATACGGCAAGGGTCACTAATTTGGCGCCGTTCCGACATCAGTGGCCTCCACCGGCATAGAGAGAGTGTCGATTTGCAGTTTCAAGCAATTCTCTGTCGGGCATTTGGCAGTGCTGGCCACGAATCTGATTCCTGCACCCGCTACCGAGTCTCGATTTGATTCCGCTGCAGGAAAAAAGTCCGAACTGATAAACCGCTCTCCTACTGGCTCTGGTCAGATCGCTGTCCCTTACACACGTAGAGAGCAACAAATACCGCCCTCGACGGGTCATTGATAGATGGTCAACTTCGGCATCGGCTCCTCCTCCTCTTCTTCTTCCGCTGCTCCGCCCCAGCTCCCAGTCGGTCATCCTCCTGTGCCGGCGTCTGCGGGTGACGCTTGTCCCGTGGACCATTCTGTGCGGTCACGATGGATCGAAGCTGCGTCGCAAACCCCGCACCCCTTTAATCCCTCTTCTTCGTCCTCCTCTTCTTCGCCATCGTCTGGTCGGTATCGGCTTTCGCAAGAACGGGAGATATCCTCCATCCCCCGCTTGGCCAACCCACCGCTCCCTACACCCGGCTCCGGCTTGCCCTCACGTTCCGAATCGACTCCCCCCGCACACGGATCTGGATCGTCAGAGGGCATTTTAGAACCCGGCACTACAGATCGCTGGGTGTACCCTTCTGAACAGCAGTTCTTCAATGCCATGCTGAGGAAGAACCATCATCCCCAGCAGGGGGATATGAGGACCATCGTGCCCATCCATAATGCGGTGAATGAGAAGGCTTGGGCTGAGCTGTTGCGCTGGGAGGAGGACATGGGCGGGGATAAGTGTGGTGGACCGAGACTGGGGAGCTTTCAAGGTCGGCCAAAGGATCGGACTCCAAAGGCGTGGATCAATACGGCACTAGGGTGAGTATCTCTTGTCTCATCAGTAAGCATGTCCGGCAACGCTGTCGCCCACTGGAGTCACTGGTACACTCCTGACGGTCGAAATTGGGAGTTGGTGGTCAATGCCGATGCCGAAGGTCGAGGCGGGCTGAGGATTGAGGACTGGCCATCGAGGGCGGTGCTGATCTGCTCGACGCAGGTACAAGCCTCCATTCGACAGACACGACTGGACAGTCGATAGGTGTGGCAAACAGATCCGCTACGTCATCGACTTTTACGAGGGCAAGAAAGATCCCCAGCACCCACAGCGAATGGGATTTTACCTGGATGTCAGGCCAGCACTGGACTCGTGGGACGGGTTGGAGACCAGAATGAGAGGGTGGTGGAGTGGGCGCGTGGGGGGATGGTAGACCGTATGGAAGAGGGGCCGTTACGTATAGAGGTAGGCACTCGTAGCGCTCCGGGCCGGGCAGCATCATAGCAACTTGGAGCGCAATACTCGAAGAGTCCGTACTTCTCTGTCACGAAGGACCAGGATGCATGACTAGATACCGATACACATTATCCAAACTCTTAGTGAACCTGCTTATATATTGTACAACTCATGGAGAACCTGTTAGAGCTTGTGTGTCGCTCACGTAATCCCTTCAATTTTCCATCCATTACGCCTCTGGACCCATCCAGCGCGGCGTGGGCGATCTCCTTGGTCCGGCGCATGCTCGAGGTGTGCGACCTCTTGCTTGGCCCCTCCTTTCGCTTCCGTGTTGCCATCCTGATAGAGTACCGCTTCGATCTTTACAGAGCCATCAAGATCTGCTTCACTGCAGGTGCAGGGGCCGAACAACTCTGGCTCTATCGACGCTTCCCTCTCGCCTTGTCCATGGTGTCCATGTTGCCCACCAAGGACCCATGGGAGAAGCGTAGTAGTTCCGATGAGCAACTCGCTGTCTCCATCGTAGTCTGACGTTGGCGCCACCGGGGATGGGAGGGCGATCAAGAGTGACATATCTAGCACGGGAGGAGCGAGTGGCCGGCCATTATCGTCTTTCGATGCCGCTTGACAGGTTACTGAGATAGGCTGTAGCAGTGTGTGATCAACATTGGTCCAAAAGGGAGAGGCGGGACAGAGTAACGAAGAGAAGGAGAGATTGCAAGGGATAAGAGACGAAAGAGAGAAGGAACCAAGGAGAGACGGGCGAAGGAAAGAAGGAAGGAAGGAAGGGAAAAAGGAAGAAATGAGACAAGGAGAGAGAAAGCGCCTACCTGGAACACACCAGGGTGCTGCCCCACCTGCACCTCCCACATCTCTGGCGTCTTGAGTTGCACACTCGCTCCCGACGTATCAAGTTGCCACATCCTCAGCCGCAGCATTTCCTCCATGTTGCGCATCCCCGCAAAGTCGGGAAGCATCCCTACACCCCCGCCGAGCCTATCCACCCCCAGGCCCGTAAAGAAGCCCCACAACCCGCCATCCGCCCGCCACAGATCGGCAAACGTTGTGTGTTCACCGCTGGCACGGGCTTGCCGTGCCCTCCGCTGGGTGCGTACCACGCGATTCATGACGAGGACCCCTAGAATACTGGCCGCGGAACCTACAAACGCCAGCCCGATCCAGATGACCGTCGTCGAGGGTAGGGTCGTCTGCTCCTGGGCTCGGCCGTACAGCATATGCCAGCGAGGCGCCAGCGCCGAGCGGTACGGCGAGGTGAGCATGAGACAAAGCCGCTATGCGCCTTGGGACTCCACAGTGATTGGGACGTGCTACGACAGGTTATTGCCACGTCCAGTGTACTTGACGTCCGACGGTCTCTTCCTACGCCCTGCGGCCCCAGCGGGATTCGCCCCGCGGAGGCTTTAGTCACGAGAGGGTTCGACCGTGAGTGTTTGGGATAAATGCTACGAAATACGCCCCTCAAATAATACAGACAATAAGCATATTTGCTTGAAACGGACAGTCGACACTTCTCCGTTCTTTTGTTATTATTCATCTTCGGGAGTTTTGCTTTTCCTGCCCGAGGCTCAGGAGACCGTCAAATTCGGACGCAAATCGACAAGAGGCCCGTACCAAATATTGCCCAAGGACACGGAGTATTCAGACACAGGACCACCCACAGCATCGGACCCTTCAGCGCGGCGATCCTCCCGGTGTCCGCCACGCTTTGCTCGTTGAGCGTTCGAAGCGCTCAGCAGGCAAGGACCCGTACGCTGCTTCGGCGCACGCCGCACGCACGAGTCTCGTTGTGATCAGAGACTGGTAGCCATGTCTGAACTTGACTGGAAGCATTTTGACACCAACCTTCACATGAACCCTCTGGGACCGATCCCTCGCAGAGAGGACGTTGATGCTGGACCACCGCCTCGCTTGTACCATTACCCTCACGCACAGGTCCAACCGCACGATCAACCAAGCATCCAAAGGTCCAGGAGCGAAGATGAGTCTCCGGCCATTCGGCCAGACGAGTCCTTCAACCTCCTTGGGCCCCTGGACAATGTGGACGATACCGACGCCGCCCTCGATCGGATCTTCGGTAATGGCATGCAAGGCGAAGATCATGTCGAGCTTGACCCCACCTTAGCGAGTGCCGCAGCCGCCGCGGCAGCTGCAGCAGGGTCCAGCTCGGGCGGGGGGCTAGGAGACGATGATGGCAGATCAGGTGACGACTCGACACCTCAACAGAGTCATAAACGCAAAGCTACTTCACGCGCAAATATGCTCGCGCGAGGCGGAGCATGCGAGTTCTGCAAGCGGCGCAAACTCAAGTGCTCAGCAGAGCTGCCTAGTTGTGCGGCATGTCTACGGGGAGGAAAGGAGTGTATATACGCACAAAAGAAGCAACGCTCGCGCGTGCGAATCCTCGAGGACCGGCTGATCGAGCTTGAAAAGCGTCTTGAGAACAAGAACAGCCTCCATGGGGACGCATCAACAGCATACATCAGTCCAGCGACCTCGGATGATGCCCGCTCTACGATGCATCTCCTCCCCGAAGATACGGGCTTCACTCTCTCGAGCTTTGATCAGAGCGATCTCGAGCCGGATCTTATGACCCTAGCGCACGCGGCCGAGGCAGATGGCGTCTACGGCTCGAGACGGTGGGATACTCTGGCTCCAAACGAGATTGCGAGGGAGATCATCAAAGCTGCCGAAGGCGGCAAGGGTCTCGGCGAAAGAATAGTCGCTCACCTGTGTGTCCCGCTTCTTACATTGTGACGAGATGAACTGACCATTGTGCGATTGCGCCCTGTAGCTTGCAGCTTTACGTGTCACCGCCTTCAATCCCAGCCCTCCATTATGCTGTTCCTCCCAACAGCCTCTTGGGACGCATGAGCGCCGGTTCCACCAACCCACCTCACCCTGCTCTTCTCCTGTCATTGGCCCCCGCCCTCCTGCCCCTATCACCGTCGCTGGCCAAGCATGCACATGAGGTCGAACCGATTCTGGCGATGGCGTCGCGCACGCACGCCGCCGCAGCCATCGCGATGGCCGACAGCCGCCTCCTCGACGTCATTGCGGCCAGAACCTTGGATTCGCTGCGCGGTTTCGACCGCGCCCAGTTCCTCGTTGGCTGGGCCGAGGTATCCAGCATCGTGTCCTTGTGCTGGGGCACAGGTCTTGGAAAGATGCAAGGCATCGGCGAGCGTTTTGTTGGAGCAGCACCCGGTAGCAATCGAGCCGAACGCGTGAGGAATGAGGTCCGTGCCAGGCTGGTGGCGCGAAGAGGAATGATCTGCGCTCCCCCCGCTAGTCCGAAGGATTTGGGTGATCGGATCAACCTATTGTGCGCTTCTTTACTTCCTCGTCTTCTTGATAATCGATTACTGACACGGCCAAGCTGGCAAGTATATCTGATTGACAAACTTGGGTGCCTTGGCTGGGCCTTCACCTCAGGTACGACCTGCTTGTGAATCCAACCGCGACCGAGCTACACTGACGCCTTGCCAGTCTTCATCGACGATGAAATCGCCACACCATTACCCAAGGCCGAGTATGAATCGGTGTGTCCTCTCTTCTCCGACAGTGAGATCGTATCAAGCTTATAATATCCAGATTGAGTCGCTTCGAGACAACACTTCGCTCTCGGACTTTATGGCTGGAAACGCCAACAGCGGGCGGACCGACAGTAACCTCTGCATGCACGTGAAAGCTATAGCGCTGTACTACAAAGCCATGCGGTGCGCGAACCCTCCTTCCTCTCCTGCTCCAATTCCCCCATCCGCCTCCAGGGGCGCCGTGTTCAAACTGACCTTTGTAGTCTTTACGAAATACTCACTGATCCCGTGGAAGTGGCGAAGCAGACCGCCAACCTCCTGAGCTTGACAAGAGGATACATGGCCTCCCTACCTATGCTGCATCTGCATCCCGTGGGCGCAGGCGAGGTTGCGCTAGACACGGCTGCCCTCAATGAGACATGGATGCTCTTACATACGTATGCCATCTCTCGTCTCAGTCCTCGAGGAAAGGACGTGCTTATCGCTGACATGTGTGGTAGGACCATGTCACAGCTGCACGCTAGGGAAGCCATGACTGCCGAGCTCGCAGGCCAGGCGGCGCAAACGGCTGCGAGCTTTGCCGCTGAGATCGCTAGTGCCGAGAAAGTGGTCGAGGGAATCGACTTTATCTATGCCAGCGGCGACTTTGGATTCAGTGAGTTGGCCCATGCTTGTCGTAGCTTGGTCTTCTGCTTGATGAGTGAAACCGTGGCGTTGTTGAATAACCGTCTTGCGATGTTATCTTTCACTATCCTCGACCATTCATCCTTCACCCTTCATCCTTCATCCTCATCCTTGGTAGCTCGTCGATGGAGACTGACCAATCTTAGGCGGGTACGACCTCTGCTCCATCTGCTCGTGGTACACCCTCGGCCGAAGCATTTATAACCTCACCCTGCGGTTCGAGGCAGAGGGCGACCGCGTTCGGGCCCCGCGGCTGCGTGCGATCGCTCAGCGGCTCGTGAAAGCGCTGTCTGATTTGGGCAAGAAAACACATTGCGCCCATGTGGTCTCGCAGACTCTCGAGTGAGTTGGGGTTCTCGTTTCTGCTATCCCATCTGCTGCATGGCCGATGTACGTCATGTGCCTTGTGCCTTGTGCTGTGTGCCGTGCACCGTGTGCATGAGCGTACGTGTGTTGTGCGTCTGCCGTGTGCAATTTGGGGCTGTGGGACTGTGGCTAGCAAACGACAGAAGGGCACCGCTGATGTGGTATTAGGAATGTGGGGATGAACCAGCATACGAAGCTGGGCGAGTGGCTGAGGGTGGATAACATGGAGTGATCGTGATGTGCGTGGATAACAAGGAGTGGTCGTGATGTGATACGGATGGAGGCAAGAGGAGATGAAGGTGGCGCAAGAGGATATGATGGTGGCGCCGATGCCGGTGGTGGTGGCGCCAATATGATGAGCATTGGTGATGATGGTGGCGCAGATGGTGACGAGAATGGCGCCGGTGGTGATGATGGGGCCGTATAGTCGGCGACGGAAACCGCTCAGCAAGTGGCAAGAATGACAGCAGTGCTGTCAGTGCTGTCACTACGCAGACGCAGGTGCCAAGTGGCTCCTGATCGGATAGGCATGGTCTTGGGCATTACAGAACCAATGTCGCAGTTTGCATGGACGGCAACCCAGCATGTATCGCTTACTTTTCTCTGCTATGTTCACTGTCTTCGCTGTGTGTCGGTTGTCATTCTGTCATTGGCCTCTGACTTGCCTGAATCTGACATCTGGCATCTGGCATGGGCATGTGTCACCTGACATCTGAATCCTGTGTTCCTGGCCGGCTGACGGACACTACCGCCCAAGACGACAGACGACATTACCGTCTGGGAACAGAGCATCGCCGTCTTCCGCCCCTTGTTAAAGTCAGTACTTACGTTATAATTACTCTACATTAGTAAGCACGCCCCCCGGTCAGCCACAGCTGACGAAGGCACGACACGTGTATCCATCTCAAACACGAGCATGAACACAAGGACAACCACGAGCATAAACGCGAGCGTGAGCATGAACACGAGCATAAACGCGAGCATAAACGCGAGCGTGAGCACGACAAGAGCTGGACACAAGCAGGCGCTCGGACATCGAGAGCCCTCTAGCCGAGGAGGTGAATCGACAAAAGAGTACAAGTTACACAACGCATCCGGAGTCCAGACGCGCCGTGCCACGACATGTCGCGTCCAGGAAGACAGAGCACGGCACTTGCAAACCTTATTCTCCCATCCCGGACGGCCCTCCCCCCGTCCTCCCCGCCTTCTCCCGTTGCCATTGCAGTGCAACCATGCAACCATGCCGTCCCGAACGCGGACTAGCATGCAGATTTGTTCCGAGGCTCGTATCCTGGCCCTCGGGGCCCACAGCAGCGCAGGCCAGAACGTTTGGCCTGGTCTCTGGTCTTTGGACCAAACAACCAACTTACGCAACGCACACTGCACAAACAAAATTGGAACATTACTGCTGGAGAGACCAGGGCGACAGAGTCAAGGGGGAGAATGAGACAAGGACGACAGAGCAACCCAGGCACCAGGTCCCAGCTGATGCACAAACTCTAAGAGAGATCGCCCCTAGGCCTCGATCCCCAGGTTGTCGCTGCACTCGTTGCCCGTTCCGTGGACGACAGAAGCGGCGGGGTGAACCGAAAAGAGCGGGGGAGGAGAGGACAAGGGGGGAAGAGACACGAGTTTGACAGGAGAGGAAATGCCGAAATGCGGCGGTTGCGACGCGTTGCGGAAACCCTATCAGGTGGAAACACCCGAGAGTTGCCGGGACCAGGGGACGGCAAGGAACGCTGGGCAGGGGAGCAGAGGGGGGGGAGGGGAGACGGGGGCCGACAGCATGAGAGGATGACAGGGGAGAACGGGGAACGGGGAGAGGGAACAGGGCAGCAGGGCGAGAGGACAACAGGGAGACGGCGACAGGGGCGCTGCTGTAGCTGGTAATTCCTGGTCACTGCCCCCCCCCCTCGTCGACGATCTGCCAGGGACGCAGACGGGCACAACCCCGAGCCTAAAACCACGCAGAGACCAGGAAAACCTTAGGGCGAACCCTTAGGGACGTTGGGATCACAGTCTAGCTTCTGAGAGGTACCTCGGACCTGGAAGAGTACTCTTGGAGACACGAATCTTTGCCCCCCGCCGGTGCAAACCAGTGAGAAAGAAACGCAAGAAACTTGGCTCACAGAGTTGGAACCGTCAGCGGCTGTGTCTCACCGTCCCACTTGTCCACCTCTTTCCCCTCTGTCCAACCTCGCAGCTCCCAGCTCTCACTCTGCGCTCTGTCCGCTGGCCGCCTCCAGAGAGTTCTCGGACGCCCTCCCCCGTGCTTGGCCGCTGGCGCTTCCACCTCCGCTTGAAACCACCCTCGTGTCCGCCTTCGCATCCGGAGCATCGCTCGCCGCAACCGAAACAAGCAGGCCGCCAGCATATCTTGCTCCACACCAGTCGAAGAATTCCCACCTGTTTTGGCGTTTGGTGTTTGACTCATCCATCTCATCAACGGCTGCACCTATCAGTACGCCACCTCGGTCGTGATATTGATCTTGCGACCCATCAGCACCACTCGACGTCGACCCTCACACGCCTGCCTGCGACGGTCACTCGCCCCTGGCATTCGGTCCCACGGCACTCGAGCACCATGAACGACCATCAAGCGTATCCAGCATACGAGGAAAGAGGCGAAATCAGGGAACGCAGAGAGCCAGTGAGTCTTCCTTCTCCAGTCGTCGCGTTTCCTTCCTGTTGGGCACGTTGGCATTTCAGCCGTGCGGCCGCGTCGATGTTGCGATTGCGGCTGGAGGGGGGCGATGGGTATCCCAGGCAGAGGCATGAGGCTCGAGGCCACTACGGGATGCTGGGACCTCGAGCCATGTCCCCCTCGTGCTGCGTGTGCGTCGTGTTTGAATTTCGGGCGCGAAGCGAGGGAGAGTGGCCGAACCCGGGCCACATTGATGGCCGCGGTCTGATGCCCGGCGAGCTCGGGGGTAGCGATGGCTCCGACACGTGAACTACACCTGCTCTTAACTTTGCGTCTCTTACAACACCTGGACTACCCTGCCAGCGCTGGGTTGCACGCTCGCACCCCAAGCTGTGCTGTCTGCCATTGTCCCGTCTGCACGCCATGGCTAGCCGTCTCCCTCACCACCAACGAGCTCCTCGTCGCTGCCACTTTTTTTGCGCTTGGGCACACCTGCACCTGCCTTCTTCACCACCTGACGATCCATGCGCTGACGATCATTCCCCGCTCGCAGTTCAATCAACAGTACTCTCAGCCGCCTCATCCCCAGCAACACCTGCAGAGCCAGACGTCTCCATCGCAATCGGCCTCTCCGTTCGCCTTTGCGCCACCGCCGCTCTCGCACTCCACCTCGGCGGGCTCGCGCCCCGTGCCCTCGCTGCATCACTCGGACCAGACCGCACAGCAGCCATCGCAGCCGTACAACTACTACCCGCATCCTGCCAAGTCGTTCCCCTCGTACGCATCCAGTGCGCCGATGGGCTACCGTTCGTATTCAAACGAGTGGCAGCGGCCTCTGGCACCCTCGCTCGCTCGCACGCCCAGCTTGTCCACCAACAACGCTCCGGCCCAAGGCAGTCCCCTGGCCAGCCCGTACCAGCGTCAAGTGTCCAACGGGTACCCCAGTCCGCACGCCCTGTCGTCGCCACAACGACCCAACGTGTATCCCCAGCAGTACTACTCGTCAGGCTCGTACCCTTCATCAGCGGAGATGCCACGTTCGATGAGCTATCCCTCAACGTACGCCCAGCCATACACGTACCTCCCGTCAATGTCTACACCATCGATACCGATGCATCAGAGCGGCACACTCCCGCCGCTAGTGCGACACAACACGACCGGCACAATGGACGGCGGTATCCCAGGATTGGACCGCCCGAGCCTCGGCTATTCGTTTGCCAACCGACTGCCGCTTGTGGACCGGCCCTTCAAGTGCGACGAGTGTGTCCAGAGCTTTGTGAGTGGTTTCTCCGTGCCCATAGTCGCTCGCAGCGGGCTGACCGAGCCAGAACCGCAACCACGATCTGAAGCGCCACAAACGGATACATCTCAGCGTCAAGCCATTCGGCTGCGACAAGTGCGGCAAGATGTTCTCGCGCAAAGACGCCCTCAGGCGGCATTGGCTCGTCAAGGGCTGTCGCGGCGAAGAAGGGGCTACTGCTCCTATCAGTACGTGCACCCCTCGCCTGTACTTGACCTGTGCTTTTCCTCAAGCTGACGCGATTCAGTCCCCATGTTCCCGCTCAACTCGAACCCGCCGGGCCTGTCGCCGCCATCACCGCCAGGGAACGTCTCTCCGTCCGAGCACGGTCACTCCGGGATGGGGTACCACCCGCCGGCCTCATTCTCGCACCCGGCGGCGCCGCCTCCGCTGAACACGCTGCCGATGCGCCAGGCGTCTGACCAGAGCCAGATCATCGTGACGCCCAGTGAGGTGGCGAGCCAGTCGATGCGCGCCGAGATCGCCACGCCGATGGACGAGCCGATGGTCGTCGACTCGACGATGGGCGAGCCGCACTCGAGCAGCGCTCGCGGGAGCGGAAGCTCCATGGGCGAGTCGACCGGGTACTTTGAAGGCGTGGTCGGGCTGAAGCAAGACGGCACGGCTCTGATCGACAGCACAGCCGGCGTGCGCTCCAGCAGCGGCCGCGCGCCGGGGCCCAGCTCGCCGTACTCGCGTTACGCGACGAGCCCCCATCCGTACCGCCGGCCAGGGGGAGGGGCTAACGGCGGCAGCGGCAGCGGCAGCCTGGACTCGCCGAACCGCACCCAGGTGTCGCCGTCGTATCCCGCCCGCTCGTCACCCAGCAGCACGGAGCACGACGCCAAGCCCGTCTTTGCTCTGCCCTTTACGCCCACGGGACAGAACTACCAGTCCCAAGATGGGATGCTGGCGCCGCCACACGAGAGCGTGCGCATGGAGAAGCAGCACAGCACCGAGAGCGCGCCCGAGACATGGCAGAGATGGTGAGTCGCTTCGTCCCTAGTCCCGCGTGCCGCACGCACCTGCAATCTGCAACGTGTCACCGAGCACGGCTGACGAAGCGAGCAGGCACCGCCCATCGTTCCCCTTCCCCCCGCCGCCAGGGGCCAACTACCACAGCTTTGACCCGTCCAGCGCAGCCATCGACGTGCCCGCCACCGCAGCCCAGGGCTACCCGTAATGACATCTGGTGTCTGTCGTCTGTCGTGTCGTCTTGCGCCCGTCGTCCGTCGCACGCTTTCGCTGCCATATCGACTAGCCTCGTCGGCGGCCTCATCAACCACCACAGCGGTCCAGTCTACACTGTTCGGCCATCTCATCCCCTCTATGACATCTCGACCATCACCATGGCATCTCGTCCCTGCCTCGCCCTTGGCCGCCCTCGGCCGCCTCGTCGCCATGGCGAGTCGTCGTCATCCACGTCTATCCGTCCCCATCTCGGCTCAAAATGTACATCTCGGGTACTCTGTTTACACGTCCACACCTCACCTGCCCCACCCACTGCTCCTTTTGTAGTTAAGGACAATCGCGCTGTCTGTGCTGTTTCGGTCTAGCTGTCTAATCTTCTGCTCTCCGCGGCCACGCGGTACGCTCCTGCCGTTCTCGCCGTTCGCTCTTACTCTTTTGTCTAGTTTTTCGTTCTAGTTGTTTAGTTTTTCGTCGTTAGTTTGTGTGGGTCCTTCGTTTCTTCGTTTCGTCTTTCGTTTTTTCGTTTCGTCGCTTCCTTTTCTCATCGTTTCGTCGTGCGTGGTTTCGTCGCTTCGGTCCTTGCCGCTCTACCTAGTCGCGACGGAGCCCGGGCGCGCAGGATTCCATAGACTGCACTGCGTGATGCATGAACTGCCAGCGTGCCCGACTCTTAGGCCACCGATTCTTGGGGTCACCGATTCTTGGGGGCACCGATTCTCGTGCTCTCAGTGTCGTTATCTAATCTCCAAACCAAGACAGACGTCTGAATCACCATAATCCGCCATTCAGCCCTAGAAATGCTTTCATGGCGTCTGGTGGCGTTGCGTCTCTTCCCGCCCCTATGCCACACGCCACTTCATTTCGCATCGAGGCAGGCACCGCACCAGCGCACCAGCAGGCGAGGCGCCTTCCCGGTCCAGGTGGCGGCTATCCCCACAGAATGCATGTGGTCGCACAAGCACCACGCGAGAGGATCAGGATGCAATGCATATGCCCATATGCACGTATGTCCCCGGAGGCACCGAGGACACTAGATCCATACTACACGCTTGGTGGGAGACATGATGTTATACTGCGCCACTTTGTCCCTCTGCTTTGTCCCTTTGCTTTGCCGCCTTGCTCCTTCGCCCTCGAAGCCCACATGCCCATACAGCACACAGCACACAGCACACAGCACACAGCACACAGCACACAGCACACAGCACACAGCACACAGCACACAGCACACAGCACACACAACACAGCACATAGCACACAGCACACAGCACACAGCACACAGCACACAGCACACAGCACACAGCACACACAACACAGCACATAGCACACAGCACACAGCACATAGCTACATTCCTCTGTGAGAATAGCCCATTCGGCTCATCAAGAGGCACCTTCTCGCCGCCGCTTCGATACCAAACTCGGTCTCTCCTCGGGCCCAGTCTCCCGTCCCGTCTCGGTTCTCGGTCATGACAACACAGCGATGAGGTGACTCGACAACACATCCTGCTCCTCGGCGACCACTACGCCCCGTGTCAGCCTCTCGTCCAAGTACACCTACGCCGAGGCTATCGCGACGCCGACGCATGCTACGCTCCATCCACTCTCCACTCACCTTTCAAGACGATCTTGATAAACCTCCGAGCAACCTCTGCATTCTCCGCTTCCAGCTTCCCCAATCCCTCTCTATCCAGCTTCCACAGCACCCCCTCTCGTTCGGCCACGACCGTGGCGTTCCGTTCCGTCTCGCTGAGCGTACTCAGGTCACCCGCAATCGTGCCAGCCACCATCGTCTCCTGCACCAGCTCGCGGTGGTCATCGTACGTATATGTCGCGCGCAACGCCCCCGATTCGATAAGGTACAACCCGTCCGCCGAGTCCTTTTGCCGCCACAGTACTTCATTGGCGGAGACCAAGGTGCGCTTGAAGTACGGAGCGAGAGCTAGGTAGAAGTTTATGTCGTCTGCAGCCACGTAGGCGTCGAAAGTCTGCATGAGGAGTGGCAGGGGTTGATCGAATGCCGTTTTCGATGGCGATTGACCCTCGGTCTGACCATGACCCTCCGGAGGGATAAATGCTATCAGCAAGCGTTAGCATAACGTACAGGACGCATGATGGTTTGTTGCGCAGGCACGGGCGATGTCTTGGCGAAGAGAAGAGTCACGGCTTAGGAAATCACGCACAGTGGGGCAAGGTGTTGTCGCCAGCTTTGGCGAGGTGAGACCGTCGAGGGCTGTTTTGGAATGACTCGGCCAGGCTGAAAGGCGGTTTCGCTACTTTGGGGAAATCAATTCGTCCCGTCAAATCCGTCTCTGCTTTCTGCATCTGGCTCTCGTAGAATGCCGTACTATGTCATATCAGCGTCTGATCCCTCCGCCCCACTGATTTCGTGTTAAACTCACAGATACGCGTTTTCGGTCCACTCCAAAGCCTCGTTCAGCCCCGCAAACACTTCGACACCTCGTTCGGGATCAGACCACAGATCAACACTTCGTAACGCCGTCCCGACAAGCCCATCGGGCGCCGCACCGCACAGGATGAGCAGCACGTCTTTCGCCTTGAGCAGCCGCTGAACCCGTACGAACGCTTCCGCAGAGGAAAAGTCGAGGCCATGCACAAGCGCTAGGTCGATGATCAGGAATCGGATCGGGTTGTGCTGCCATAGTGCAACTTCGAGAAGCTTGCGGATTTCGTCTTCCACAGTGTTGATTGTCCCGAAGAATACTGAAGGACGTTAGTGAACTCGATTAGGGGAAGGGTCCGCAGGGGAGAAGGGGAGGCAGAAGCGAGAAGGCGTCGGTAGACAGAGGACCGACGAAAGGGGGGAATCAGGAATGCTAGGGGAAGGGTAGGGACAAAAGGGAATGAGATCGAGAAGAGCCAGAGGAACAAGGAAAGCAGGGACTCACGAAATCCCTGCAGCTTCATGACGCAAGTCTGCGACCCCACCTGCTGAATGAACGCTCGCTGACTACGTGGCCGGCGAACGGTCGACTTTGCCGTCGCACCATCAAAGACACTTCTGATGGCCCGTCTCCGGGAAGACTGCACGACGAAGAAGACGCACGCGAGTATGATGCCGAATAACAAGCCGATGACAAAGTCCCATCTATCCCGAAGGCATCAGCATTCGCACTGGAAAGGTAGACGACAGTCAAAAGACATGGAAGCGAGGACACGCAACATGCAGATGAAGCGACATGAACGCAGCAGAAGTGCCACCCAGCCGTAGGAGAGACACAAAACCCGCAGGAGAAGTGGCACGATAAATAGCAGAAACAGGCACACGACGAGAGACAGGGTAGCGACATTAGACGTACAGAGTCATGCCGATCGCAATTGCACAAATGGTGATGTACTCGCTCCGGTTGACGCGATGGCGCGTATCCCATACGGCCTCGACGACCAGATCGATGCCCAATACAAAGATCAAGGCGCCAACGACCATGACCGGCAAGTAACTGATCACTGTTGGTCCGACGAACATGATGGCAGCTGTTGCGGCGGTGAGCATCAAGCCCGACAGCCTAGAGCCGCCGCCGACTCGGTAGACTGACCACTGGTCAGCCATGCGCCAAAGATGACAAGGGCCAGAAGGCGAGGCACGAAATAAGTAAGGAACCAGAGGTGAGCAAGCGGGAGGGGCAAGGGGGACAGGGGGATCGAGACGGGAGATGAGTCGGCCTACGTACAGAGCACAGTGTTCACATATGTCAAATAATTGGGGACGGTCCCAACGAGACCAGCGGCAAAGTTGGAGAAACCATGCGCGACAAGCTCGCGATCAAGTTTGACATTGTCCTCGCTCAAACTGACCCCCAACGCGGGGACCTACCAAGGTGTCAGCTTCACGCCATGGAACCCGATGTGGGTTGGATGTGGGAAGTTGGGTTTTAAGGTGCTAGGCGTTGGTGTTGTGTGTTGAGTGTAGCGGGTTGGGTGTTGGCTGTTGCGCGCTTACGTTTAGAGGAACGTGGAGGATACCAAAAAACACCAGCGCAAGTTGAGTAGGCATCGCCGCCCAAAACGCACCCCAGTTGGTCTTTCCGAAATCCTGTCGTACCGATCAGCCACCTCATCCGTCCTTGCTGGACGACCGCCACCTCCCACGGATAGTAGCAACTCACGAAATTGGTGTAAAATTTCCACCACGCCTGAGTGTTCTGTCCGACATCAAACACCCAGCCCGAATTGCGCAGGTCTTGAAAGTCCCAGCGGCCGATCGCGACGACGATGTAAAAGATGGCCGGGATGAAGAAAAAGTAGGCTGGGAAAACAAGCTGGTGGTGGTAAAAGTGAGTGATTACGCGGAGTAGGATCGCCAGGCCCAAAGGGATAGTCCAGAGAAGAACGGCGTGTATGGATCGAAAGAACATCCGTAGAGTGTTGAGGTTGTATTCGAAACCTTCTTCCTTGAGGCCGAGGGATACTTCCAGACCAGTTTCGATCAAGAAAATACCCACGCCCCCAATACATCTGCAAAATGTTAGGATCGAGCTGGCTTGGCAGAGTAGCAAGAGTGTGGCGAAAGAACCAAAGAAACTCACCCCACAAGGATATGGCGGGGAAAGTATCCGATAAGCGAGCCCAGCTTGAAGAAGCCCAGAGCAAAGAATACGAAACCTGCGGAGACGTCAGCAGGCACAGCATGCGATTCAAGCCACCCGACTCGCCAGTCAAAATGGAGCTGAAAGCAAACGAAACCATGGTGGTGGCGATGATCGCTCGGCCCTGCCATATCAGCACCAGCGCTAGCTTCGCAAAGCAGTCATGGGTCATGGGATAACTTACATCGTCCCCAATCTCCGTTTGGATGATATTGACCAAGATGTGGAAGAACGGCACAGCCTCAATCATCATTGAGCCATTACCGCCTGGGAAGATGCTCCCGCCAAGAGAGAAAACGAGTTGCGAAACAATGCAACTGTAACAATCAGGTCTCTGTTGCCAAATTCGGACAACAGAAGGAGAAGACGAACGACATGAAGAACATCGAGACGCCAAGGCTACCGAAATCTTGAAAGACGGGGTTCGCAGGAAATCTGAATGGTCAGCCGGAAAGAGGGAAATAACGGTGGATGCTCGGCCACCCACAAGATCATGCCGTAGCTGACACCATCTAACACGTTCAGTAACAAGCCCAACACCACACTGGGCAGCGTTTTGATTGGCTCTGCGATTGTGCTCCTGACGACGTCCTGCACCGTGACCTTTTCTGCCCGCTTCTTCCACGCATAGACGTCGTCTCGCCATCGACTGGCCAACGGACGTTTCCCATTTGGTCCACCAGGTAGGAGAGGCGTTGACTCTGACGCCCGCTCCACGTCCTGCCGTTCCACCTCGGAGGCGAGGTAAAGCCGTAGATCTGACGAGTCGTGCTGATCTCCATCCATCTCTTCCACCTCCGTCAAGGAGACGCGCTTGGGTACTGGCGTCGCTTCTGCTGAGGCTGTTGACCCTTCTTCGGAATTTGACAAGATCTTGCCGTCCGCCTCGTCTTCGTGTACGGGGGACAAACCCTTGGCAGATTCGTCCTGGGAAGATGCTGCTTGCTGCGCAGCTCGTTCCCGGTCCATCATCATGCTCAGTCCACTTCGAGCGCCGGTACCAAAGCTTCCGGGCACCGTCTGATGTGGCACGTCTGCGTTGATGCTCTGACTCAGGTGGCTGGGGTTGGTAGGCTTGTGAACGGTCGAAGCGGTGCGGGAAGCTTGCGGAGAGACAGAGGGATGAACGAAGTCGTTGGACCCGCCTGAGGAGGTGGTGGTCTGCCGGGGACGGTTAGATGAAGTGAATGATAGTGATGCGAGGCGGTTGGACGAGTCCCGGATAGCCTGTGACGAGGTCGAGAGGGATGTGGATGCAGGATTCCCCGAGCGTCTGTACAGGTGTCTCAGCTTGTACTGCGCGTCCAGGGAGATTCTTCATCGGCTTGTCCTCGGCAAAGAAGAGCAGTGCGAGAGAGAGAGTAGAGAAAGGCAACAGAGACAAGAGAAGTAGGAGCGAGAGAAGAGAAGTAGGAAGAGAGAGAAGAGAAGAAGAAGATTGGGAGAGAAGAGTTGGAAGCCGAGGGAAGACTCACTCGTCGAGATCGGTGCTTCCGTTCCGGCGACTTAGCGCACCATAGCGTGATCCCCCATCATCTTCTCCAGATGGTGTCTGCGGCTGGCTAGCGCCACTGATCCGCCTTGACAAGGCCTGAGAGACCTGGGAGATGAACCCGTCCCGCGCCGGACTGGTGCCGCGACTGGCAATCCCACTCCAGCCAGGACCGTGGCCTTGGTCGTCTGTACGGATGGAAAAGCTGCTCGAGGACGGCGAGAAGACGGCGGGTGCTGGATGCTGCGAGATCGAGTGGGAAGGTGACATGTTGGTCCTGTGATTGAGGTGCGGCGAGGCAGCGGGGTCCCGGGCGGGCATGGCAGCACTGAACAGGTGCCACCGATGGTGTGCTGTGTGCTCAGTTTTCTGAAGGATGAACCTCTGATTTGCCGGGCGGACAAGCGGCTAGCTTAGAGTTGCGGAAGGGCAGGGCCAACGACGCCCCTTGGGATACCACAGCAAAATGTTTGCTACGTATTATGTGCGAGAATGTGTACAGGAGGACGGGTGAGTGCTTTGGGCCACGAGCCATGGTGACGTATAAAAAAACCTCATTTCATTTTTCTCAACACCCGGCTAGTAGATAAGCAAAGCAGGCTACGCGTATCCTCGTTGGCCAGCCAGAAAATCAGATGGGCTACAAGAATAGGCGCGGGAAGCGATCCCTGCGAGCCTGCTGGGCCTCATTTCTCCCACCTAGGCGTGCACTCACGTTCTTCCCTGCGTTCCTCTGTACCTCCTCTCCCCCAATGCCATGTTGCCCGTCCACCATGTCAAAACCCCTTTCCATGCCGATGCCCATGCCATGCACCCCATGGCGTCCTGCTGGCTGGCTAGTCGGGCATTGACACACCTATGGTTCACATCTAAAGAAGCACCTAGTCGCCAGTCGAATTTCACCCTGAAATCAGAGCCATCCAATGTGTTTCATCACCCGTCTCGCAGCATTGTTCCCAGGCAGCCAAACAAAACTCCCCGGCTGACGGGGCTGTCAACTCGACGAATATGCTTTGGTGCAGTGAGGCCCAACCTCTCTCTACTCAACTCAGACGAATGTGCGCGCCGGGCTACTACCCCCGGCCGTGGCGTCGACCCCCTTGGTCACGGACCACGGCGTGGCTGTCTACGTGTCTCGGTTTCCACGGCCGACAAACCATGAAATTGTAAATACTCGTGGGTGGTGTATTCGGTACACTGGGCATGCTTGCTGGCATTTGACAGTTTGACCCTTGCGCCTCATGGGGCTCGTCACTATACCTATCCTTGGCCGTGATTATCGCCTGTGAGCCTCCAACGGCATCATGGTAACGAGTCTAAGGCGACCATATCCCTATTGAAGTGCTGAGCTCTGACCCATCTCTTCTCAAAAAAGAACAAGACGTTATAATCATCTTTCACACGACACATACAGCAGTGACGATAGAGCTTGTTGTTGTTGGTCAGCCACGCGACTATTGCTCGAGCCAAGACCACAGTCGAAACGAGGCTTGCGACATCGCCTCCTTAACCGGCCTCCTCGTCTTTGTGTACCACTCCTTCATCTTCATCCCCCCCCCCCCCCCCGGTCTCCCACCAACATCACCGCCGCCGCCGCCGCCACCCCCTCCTTCCCCTCCTCTCCTCGTCGCGCTTCTCCGTTCTCCCCCCCTCTGCCCCGCATCACCTGAGGGCCCACTCCTTTGATCCACAGGAGGTCCAGTGCGTTTCGACGGGATCCATCTCGTACCTTGCCCCTGACCCCGCCTTTGTTGGCTCGTGTACTGGATGGGTTCTCAATAACACCATCCCGAATCTGCGGCTCGACCTCGACACTCATTAATACACACGCTCTTTACCCCGCCAGACCTTCAAGCACTCGATCTTACCCAGGACAAAACAAAACACACGACGGTCTTACTCGCACTGAACCTCACAACAGAAGCCGGCCTCGCTAAATATGGCCCGGTCGCTCTTTGTTTCCCTGTGTGCGCTTGCCGCTCTCCAGCTCACACATGCCGCGACAGCAGATCAATGGCGCAGTCGATCCATCTATCAGTATGTGTCCTTATCTACAGTATCCTGCTTCATTCCAACTTGTTGGCCTACACTAACTCGGCTAGACTGATCACCGACCGATTCGCGCCACCGTCAGATACGGCTCCTGCTCGAACTTCGCCCCTGCCGGAAACATGTGACCCTGCCGCACAAACGTCAGTTTCTTTGTTCTTTGCCTCTCGTCTGGTTTTTGCTCACGATGGCAGGTGGTGTGGCGGGACATGGCTGTCTATCATCGACCAACTCGACTATATTCAAGGCATGGGCTTTTCCGCTGTCTGGATATCTCCAATCTCACGTGTGTCCTCGTCCTGCTCTCCGGGCCAGACCTGATCGCTGATCCTGATTGTTTGTTGTGTGATAATGACAGTAAATATCGACGTCGAGACGCCCTACAACTACGCATACCATGGATACTGGGTCAATGATCCACTGACGCTGAACCCGCGCTTTGGTTCCGACGCGGATCTGAAAGCGCTCAGCGCGGCGCTACACGCGCGAGACATGTACCTCATGGTAGACATTGTGGTCAACAACGTTCCCTCCCTTAATATCTCTACGGCCCTGTCAAGTTCTGCACTCCAGGCAGACGGGTCGAGGTACACCAATCCAGCATACTTTCACCCTCAATGCTGGATCGACTACTCCAACGACACTTCAATCGATTATTGGTATGTCAGGCTCGGAGTCTGCTCGTCGGGTGGGGATGGTAGCTGACGTTTCTTAGCTGGTTAGGGGATGACAAGCTGCCGCTTATGGATGTGAACACCGAGCATCCCGACGTTATCACATTGCTGAACGCGTGGATTGCCAACTTGACTTCTACCTACTCGATCGACGGATTGCGCATTGACGGTATGTCTATTCATTTCGCACAGCAAGCCCGAAACACCACTCCTCCGTGCTCACACTTGCACAATCCACACTACAATACCCCACTGGCACACAAAGCACAAAGCTGACAGCGTCAAAGCTGCGAAACACGTCCCCGGGGCATTCTGGACATCCTTCTGCGAGGCCGCTGGCGTCTTTTGTATCGGCGAGGTCTACGGCTCAGATATCGGCTTCGCCAGTCAATTCCAAACTCAAAAATGGATGGACAGTATCCTCGGTTATCCGTTGTACTACGCCATTACGGCGGCGTTTGGGACTCCCAGTGGGAACATGTCGGCGTTTGTCGATATCTCCAGCCAAATCCAGACCGCCTTTACTGTGAGTGGCACCGCTCCTCTCCACGCACCCTACGGCTCTTCTAACCTCCCAACTCCGGCCCCTCAATCTCCCCCTTCCTCCTCCCTCCTCCCCAGCAGTCCATCTGTCAGTACGGGCGATAGCTCACTGCGGTCGACAGGATCCTGGCCTCCTCGGCAACTTCATCGAGAACCACGACGTCCCTCGATTTCGAAATACCACGGCCGACCCCCAACTAGCATACAACGCGATGGTCGCGCAGTTCATCTTTGACGGTATCCCCGTCGTCTACTATGGTCAAGAACAAGATTTTTCGGACGGCGCGGCCGATCCGTACAATCGCCAAGCATTGTGGCCCAGTGAATATGCCAATACGAGCACGTACAACCGGATTGCAAAGTTGAATGCGATTCGTCAAGCGGTGATTTCGAATGCAACGACGTTTGACGGAAAGACGTTTTTGGATAGCCCGGCCAAGATATTGGCCAACACTAGCACGGATGTGGCTATTCGTAAAGGCCCTCTACTGGCGGTTCTGACCAACGTGAGTGTTGGGCCGGCGTTACATCGGTGCTTTACACCAGTGCTTGGCAACCGTGCTTTACACTCTCTTGCGTGACTCCGTTCCGGTATCCCTGTTACGATGCCCCTGTTTGGCGCGAACACTGACGCGGCGCAGCGAGGAAGCCCCAACGTGTCGGCCGCATTTGGAGTCACCAATACCGGCTGGGCATCTCAGACCAACGTCATCGAGTGAGTCGAATTGTCCTCTCTCCCCCATGTGGATGACCGTTCCGACGGACTTTCGTACTGGTATCGACACTGACATGAACAGTGTTCTCTCGTGCAAGATCTTCGCGGTGGGCACGGAAGAGTCGCTTTCAGTCTCGTATGCCGATCCAGGCTACGGCGGGATGCCATATGTGAGTCGACGTGACACGATTGGCAGTCAGCGACTTGGTGTCTGGTACCTTGCGCAGGCGGAGCGACGGCGGCGGCAGCGGCAGCAGCTATCGGTGCCAAGCCGTGGCAGCGATGCTTCTAAACGCACCTCCTGCTACAAAGCTCTTGGTGCCAATTTACTTCGTTGCTAACCGCACGTCACAGGTATTCATATCGCAGACCGACGCGGCTGCTATCAAGATCTGCGGCCAAGTAGGCGTAGAGAGCTACGCCTCGCCCAACTCGACATCGACTTCCGGTTCGGCAGCAGAGTACAGTTCTCTCGTCCCGAGCGGGCGCGAGTGGAGGTGGTGGCTCGTGGGAGTTGCGGTGCTGGTCTGTGGGCTTGGGGTGATTTAGTGCCCTGGGCAGGTTGGAGGTTCCGCTGGGCGGAACGATGCGGCGGAGACTTGTGACTTGGACTTGGCCTTCGCCTTCGCCTTCGCTTTAACTTGGACTTGGACTTGGACTTGGACTTGGACTTGGACTTGACTTGGACTTGGACAAGGGCATGGGCTTGACTTGGACTTGGACTTGAACATGGGCTTGACTTGGACTTGGACAAGGGGATGGACGTGGACGTGGATCTTGGAATGCTGGGTGGTTGGTGAAGACGCGAAACGCAAGACACAGAATAATCAGACGCCGGGATCAGGAGACGCAGACGCAGGACCATCGATACCGGGGTCACGAGTCGCAGAAGAAGCGCCAGTGGAACACGAAAAGACAAGCACAAACGCCAAAATCGCATGACATCGTGGCACATCTAGTATTGAGTGTATAATCTCTTGTTGTACTGTAGGATCTAGGGCGACTGCGGGGCTGTATCCAAGTAATACCAACTGACATCTTACCATTATCGTTTATGGGGCGTCTGTGACACATCATGTAATTTATTCATCTGCGAGTGGCGTTTGTGCATCATCTGCATGGTCCACATCGCCTACGTCGTCTGCATGGCCCACATTGCTACATCGTCTACATCGTCTACATGTTGACACACCTTACCGTATGTCTCGTGCGAGAGAGGTGACTCCGTCGGGCGGAGCAGAGGCGGACGCGGTATGAGCCGGTACGAGCCGGATGTCGGACCGGCGTACCGACGGAAGCTGGCGGCTGCGTTCTCTTTTCGACAGTTTGTACTCTGTGTCCATTGTCCATTGTCGTTCGTCTCGTCCATCGTCATCGTCATCGTCCATCGTCTACTTCTGTAACGTCGTCCTCGGCTTCCGAACAACGAAGGGCTGTCGTTACTTTGTCAGCTTAGGCAAAAAGATAATCACAAAAGCCACCACAAATCCTACTCGTCCGGCTTGGACCACTCGATAGCGGTTCTACTCTGCTCTGCTCTGCTCTGCTCGTCGGCTCTGTCTGCAGAATGTCGTATATCGAGGAGCTGTTCAGCCTCAAGGGCAAGACCGCGCTGTGCGTTTATCCGTCCGACCCCCGTCTATCCGTCTCCTCTAGCTCGTAGCTGCCTGTCCTGGGGCTCGTGATTCCCGCTGTCCACGGCGTGTTTTTGTGTCCCCTCCTCCCCGTCTGCGCCTCTCCCCTCTCCGCACCCGTCTATTCCTATGCCCTCCGTACCTACCCCACGAACCCCGTCTCCTTCCCATTCTCTTCCCCTTCTCACTGCCCTTCTCCTTCCCCCGATGGCGCTTGGCCGTGAGCTGCGGATACGAGCTCAAGCATGAGCACCAGCACCAGCACAGCACGAGCATCCGCTTGAGACCGACACAGCTGACCCGACCAGGCTGACCGGCGCAACCCGAGGCATTGGCGCGCGCATGGCCCTGGCCCTCTCCAAGGCCGGAGCGGACCTCATCCTCGTCCAGCGCAACACCACCAACACAGCCACCAAAGACCAGATTGAGCGCGAGGGCGGACTGGACGGTAAGGGCGGCAAGTGCGATATCGTCGTCTGCGACTTGGCCGACAAGAAGGCCGTGGCGGCGCTGGTGCCGGGCGTTGTGGCGAGTGGGAGGGAGTTGGACATCGTCGTTAATTGCGGTACGTGTTTCTTCCGCCCTACTACGTCTTCTGTCCTCCGTCTCGTGTCCTCCGTCTCGTGTCTGATGTCTCCCATTCTATGTTTCTCGTTATTTGTTCTACGCCGCCCGTTCTACGTCTCCCGTTCTACGCCCAGACATCGTGCCTCGCTGACACCCGCAGGCGGGATCCAGCGACGCCACCCCGTCGAAAACTTCCCAGAGGAAGACTGGGAGGAAGTGCTCCAGGTCAACCTGAACACGGTGTTCACCATCACCCGTGATGCCGGTACGTGCCGCTCCACCTTGCCGCAGTCACACAACTTCTCGCGGCTCGTACTTCGTGAATGGCATCACCCCATGAGCAGAATCAGAAGCAGAGTCGATCGCAGCTAACACGTCCAGGCAAGCACATGCTCGAGACGCGCGGCGGCGTAGCCGGCCAGCCAATCCCAGAGACCAAGAACCCCCGGGGTAACGGCAAGATCATCAATATCTCTTCGCTGGTGGCGTTCCAGGGCGGACTGAATGTCGTGGCGTACGCTGCGGCCAAGCACGGCGTGCAGGGTATCGTAAGTTGTCTGCCTCCCCCTCTGTCTGCCCACAAGACGTAAACTGCGGATCCAGTTTCCTTTCCATAGGCAGACCGTTCAGTCACTCCACCCCAGTCGCCTGGCACTCTGCCCCACAACCAAACTCGGCTGCTGCTCTACTCGTTTGACAATGCCACGACGAGCTAACGCTCCGCAGATCAAGGCCTTCTCGAACGGCTGGGCAGGCAAGGGTGTCAATGTCAACGCCATCGCCCCAGGGTATATCTCGACCGACGTAAGCGCCTTCCCCGTCCCTGCCTTTGGGCGACGCTGCTGACTCGTGAAAGATGAACGAAGCGCTCATTGCCGATCCCGTTCGTTCTCGGCAGATCCTTGAGCGTATCCCGGCCGGCCGATGGGGCACAGCCGAGGACTTTGAAGGTGCCATCGTTTTCCTGGCTAGTAGAGCGTCAGACTACGTTTCAGGCGAGTGTCTCGTCGTTGATGGCGGCTGGATGGGCAGTGAGTCGTCTTTTTTGGTGTAAGAGAGAGTTGCTGATCATTTCAGGATAAAAATATCCAAGCGAAAAGGCCGCGAGGTATAGAGGACCGGTGTTCATCTCTTGCATGCATTGGTGTCTTGCCTAGACAGGGAAGCGTGCAGCTCTTTTGGATGCGTTTTAGTCGCGTCAGTTTCATGCTCTTCCGGCAATTGGGATCGTCGTGAACCAGCGTGTCGAGCTTTGCAATGCACCGCTACGTCCGTGTATCAGTGATATTATGTCTATTGCTGTATTGTGGGACCGACCTCTCGGCAGAGAACGAGCGATGCTCTGAATGATTTCCAGGTGCCTTGGGTATTCGGACTGCGGGTCAGTTGATATCAAGAAGGAATGAGCAGGGTTTCACTTGGGATATCCTCCTGATCCTCGGGTTGGCTCGTGTATCCCGTCGCAGCTGGTCGATGGTCGCGAATGCAGGCGAGGGACTATGGGCGCGGGCTCAGGCTACCAAGTAGGATGAAGACTGGGCTACCGTGCGTCTGCAATACTGCAGATGCTGCTCCTCCCCTGGAATGTGTAGAATATTATAAGTGTGCTGGGTAACCTGACCACTCGATCGACGCCGACTGCGATTAGCTCGCGCGAACGATCATACGGCCAAAACCCGTTGCGTCTGGTGATCGGGAACGACGGTCACGATCTTACATGCACTGCTCGCCAAGGGGTTCATATAGGCGCGACGGAGGGCCGGAAGAGCGTAAGAACGCGCAGGAGGAGGAGTGGCAACTATTCTCGAGCTCTGGGCTCGTCAACGGTCTTGGTATGGGGTCATTTCCCCAATCGCCGCAAGCTGGACAGCGCTTGCAACGCAGTCATCCACAGAGCATTGGACGTTCACCTCAAGAGTCTGAATCGTTTGCATGTATCCGTCGTGTCGAGGCTGCCTTGCCAATGCACGGACTGTTTAAAGGATCGTCGCGCCACCAAACAAAACTCTGGGCGAATGACGTCAGTGGTCATTAAAATCCCGAGGGGTTATACGGGCAGTGTTCTTTACGAACGATAACATTTCCTCCTTGCTCTCGATATTGCGTTGTCCATATCGACTACTGCAACCAGTCCAAGGAGTACTACAATACCCAGACTCTACATGTCGTACGACCTTGGCGCTCCGCTGGGCGCTTCCGGCACGACGCCAAAGGAAGAGTCGCCAGTGATGGTCCCGTCTCCGCATATTGCGGAGTCCACAGCAGAACAGCACGAGACTCTAGCCGCCTCCATGGCCAGCACGTCGACCGCCCCGACAGGGGTAGATCCGACGCACCCGTCTGTAGACTCGTCTGCAGAAGTGCATGGCTCGACCGACACGTCAGCGGGACCGCCTAGCTCAGCACCGGTCGCGTCCCAGACCAGCCAGCCGCACCCTACCAACGATGCACCGGCTACAGCGACGATAGACCCCAACGTGCCGTCGTCAGAGTCGGCGCCGACGGCACTGCCGACCAACCCTGGTACACACCCCGAGGAGCAGAAGGAAGCGATCAAGGACGAGCACCCAGCGGTGGTCGCTCGTGAGGTGGAGAAGACCCGGGCGGCGGAAAGAGAGCTCAAGGGTGAAGCACCAAAGGGCACTGTGGTGGCTGGGATGGAAGATGACAGACTTTGGGCGATGCTTCGTCGCTTCGATGTGGTACGTCACATTTACACCTCCGCACCATGCGTGCTAAAGCTGATCCGGACTGCAGCAAATCACGCATGTCCTTCACCCTGCCACGCATCTGCCGCCCAACGAGCCTGATCTACGACAGACCACGCTGCCTGACGTACCCTCGCACTCTGACGTGCTCAAGTCCAACCTCGAGCGCTGCTTTGCTGCCCTCGGACCGTCTTCCCTACGAGGCATGCGCGAGATGGAAAGACTCATGTCGTGGTCCGAGCAGGAACGCTGGCGGACGGGTATATTTTGCGTGTCTTACTTTATATGCTGGATCTTCGGCTATGCGGTGGCAGGTGTACTGAGCTTCTTCGTCGCAATTGTTTGTTTCCCAGAGTGCAGGAGATGGTTCTTCCCACCCGTGAGTGTGTCAACAAGTACGACGCTGACGTCAAGGTCGCCCCGGAACCGTTCACCCCCGTGTCAGCAACTGACCCCACGAACAAACGGGGCGACGAGAGCCTGCTGGGCAATGTCGACAGCAAGACCGTACATCGCAGCAAGGCAGAGCAGGCAGAAGAGCAGGCATTCGAGGCCACGAGCATCCTGCAGGCCTACACCACCAGGCTTCTCTTCGTACGTACACGTCCATCATCCCCGCTCACCTACAGGACGGCCGCAAGAAAGGAAAGGAAGCGGGTAACTCCAACGTCGGCGAGAAATCCCGACGCAAGGAAAGTTCATCCGATGACGACGATGACGACGAAGACCTCGCCAAGAAGCCACAAGGCGAGGCTGCCCAAGGTCTCGAATCGGCCGACGTCGTGGTAGGCGGAGAGAAGATAACGAGCACGAAACCGATCTCGGATAAGGAAAAGAAGAAGCTGGCGCAGAAGGAGGCCAAGCGCAAGCGCGATGAGCTCGTGGCCAAGATGACCAAGGCGACTGAGGTCGGTCTAGGCTCCTTTGCCGATACGATGGAACGATTCACAAAGTAGGTCTATGTGCGGATCCTCAACTGACGGGTAGTGCTCTATCTCCGCCCGTCCCGTACCCCGACAGCTATGCTCGCTTCAAGATTGCTGGCGCCTTCCTGGTCCCACCCATGTTTTTGCTCACGTTCACTCCGGCATGGATATTTGGACGAGCTGCGACCTTCGCGTTCGGTGTGGGCATGTGGGGACAGCCGCTGTTGATCCGGGCCGCAAAGAAGTTTGTCGAACTTGTCCCAGACTGGCAGGACAAGCTGGATATGCGAAAGTGAGTGCTGACGCTGTCTCGCAGCTGACGACAGCTCCATTCTGAGTCGCGTTCCCACCGACCAGCAACTCACACTGCATCTCTTGCGAGTTGCCGAGGCGCTCGGTACCCCGCTACCCAGGCCGCCGTAAGTTATCGGCCGGGTTTCATATTGCATACTTACAATATAATTTCAGGCCTCCACCTCTTGCTGGTACACCCAAGGTAAGCTGCAAAGTCAGGCGCCGCTGACAAAACAGGAAGCGATCAAGGACACAACTCCGGCGACCGTAACCCAGGAAGACGATGCCGAGGTCCAAGAAGCCGAGGAGGAAGGCGGCGTGACTGAGGTGGCGACGAAGGCAAAGGTCAAGACTAAGGGTCACATCATGGGCATGTTCCAAAAAGCCGGCAAGAAGATGGCTGCCTTCAACGGCGACGTCAGCATTGACGGTACCAAACACACTGTGAGTTGGACTCGACGACTCGGCCCAAACACCATCCGCCAACGCGTTGCACACCCAATCCGCAGTGTGTTGCCCACATACCATGCAAATGTCTTCAGGAATGAAGAGAAAGCAAGAGCGCGAGTTGGCGAATGAAGGCTGATGAGATCAGGATCTCAAGGAGAAGATTGGTACCAAAGTCGACAGGTTCGTGTACCGCGGTCACACCAAGGACGACGGAAGTGTCACTTGTGAGTCGTCTCGGCTCGCATTTGCCACACCAAACTGAATACGCCTAGCGTACCCGGCCAAATATAACGGTAGCCCTGGCCGTATTATTCTTGAGCCGCGGAGCGACACCGTCGTTTATCCGCAGATCTCGTTCGTGCCAACTGTCGGCGCCAAGGCGGAGTTCGTACTGCCAATCGATGACATTGTAGAGATCAAAAAGGTGCGTCTCCACTGTTGCCCGACTCTCGTTGCCTGTTCACCAGGATGACCCATGCCATCGGAGCTCCTGACTTGCGCGATTCTCACAATGACCTTCGGGTCCGGAGTCGTGTCATCTTTTGCTGCGTGACAAGGCTGACAGTACAGGCACACGTGTCGATGACTCGCATGGCCCTCGGATGGGCATCTGGTGCCGAAGTCGAGGGTCTAGGCCTGACCATCCGCTTCAAAAGCGTAGACGCACAGATTGCCGAGGCCCACGGCGCGCCAAAGACCGAGGGAGAGACGAAACAATTCACAAAGGTCGAAAGGCGGGAGGGGCTGTTTGTGAGGCTCGTCAGCATGGGCCGGCAGCGGTGGGAGACGCTGTAATGTGTGGCGAGGCTGGAAGACAGAGTGCCACGGATCATAGTCGCAAAGGGCAAGGGCGATATGCGATGATCACGATGAGAGTGAGCCGAGTCGGGTGTTTGATATATTAGATGCTATGAGGATGAGGATACGTATGAGTACGAGTATGAGTATGTACGATGTGACGAAGGGCGACGCGAGTTGATGGTTGATGCGTGTCGATTGTCTGGAGAGGGTGATTTGGGCTTTATGAGAGCCTCTCTGTCTAGCTTGCCTCACAACGCAGACAGTCAGGTCTATAGAGGCAGTACCGTCAGTATGGTCAATCCACAGTCAATCCAGACAACCCCGTCAATCAAGTCAATTTTGATCCAGTCGATCCAGTCAATACGGCGAGCCCAGATCAGAGGACGGAGGCACTGCGCAGAACGCAGGGATGACTTGCACCCAGGGACGCGAACGCACTTCGACTGGAGATGCTCTGGCATCGTAGCGTATCAGATCATGGTATTACAACATCTCAGGGGGCTCGTCGGGCTCCTCGCGGTGCCTCTTCGTCTTGCACCTCTACCTGCTCCTGCTCACCGTCCTCCCGAGTCTCGATACATATCTACCGTCCTCCCCGAGGATAGTATCCGCCGTCCCCCTCGAGTATATCCGCCGTCGTTCTCGAGTATATTTCCCCTCCTGCTCGACTCCGTATCCACCGCCCTCGTCCAGTATACCCTCGTCCGTCTTGGCTTTCGTATCGTCGTCCTGCCCAGGCAAGGTACAGTATCTAGAGTAGATCTACGACGAAGGCTTGAGTGCAGCGGCGCCGCTCGTCCGGCGGTAATCCCAGATTCGGTAGAGCTGCGCCACGCCAGTCGCGCCCACGAAGAGGTTGACAGCGGCGAGAGAGTAGTTGACGGGTGTGATGACAAATGAGTAGCGGACCTGTGGTTACGTCAGTGCCAGTCGGTGGTTTAGTCTGAGTCTGATGCATGCCAAATCGTAGAATGAAGCACGATGACAAAGTTGGAGAACGAAGCATGATGACAAAGTATACAATGAACACGAGACAAAGTGCAGAATGAACACGATGACAAACACCCCAGCGAGGGAATAGAGACACTCACCCAGATGAACCCCGTCGCAGCGAGAGCGAGGTTCTGGTTCAGCGAAAGCTTATCAGCAGGCCGAGAGAGGTCTTTGAGGCCGGCAGCGACGAGTGCCCATTTTGCCATTGGCGCCCAGAAGAAGATTGTCTTTGGTCCAGCTGGGTGGTTCATGAACGCCTGAAACCTGGACGTGGTGTGCGCGGCGGCAGCGGACGAGGCTTGGGCGGACATGACGGGCTGTGTTCTTTCTCTCGTCGCTGCGCTGGAGGAGGCGTCAAGGAGATGATGGCAGTTGGCAGGTGCGTGACTGGAGCTTCGGTCGACTTAGACTCGACGGAAGACGGGACCAAATTTCTGCAGCCCCCATAGCCGTCGGTGGAGTGGCGACGGGATTATGGCGGAGGCTCAAAATGTGGCACTCTGTGCGCGGGGCTCCGTCATCCTCGAAGTGTTGTTGGCTGTTCATCTCCATGATCATCATCCTCTAGCCAGTCACGGAGAGCTCGACGACGCATGGCTGAGCTGTACACAAGTTCGTCATGAGCTAATAACGATCGCTACGAATACCAGAAAGATCCGCTGCCCCTCAATCTCGGACGACAGGTTCCCATTGGCAGCGAGAGCACGATGAACTTCTCTCGTTTCCCCCGCACAATGCTATTCGACTCTCTTCGCACCCCGGCTGCTCCGCCCACTGAAGAAGGCGGCCCTAGCAACCAACAGGCTGCAGATGGTCCGCGTGCCGCTGCCTCTCTGCCACGTAATGTGGCTGCCTTCTCTGCCCGTCCACGGAACGGACAGCCTCGCAAAGACGGCAACGAACCTCCTCCTTCACCCTCTGGCCCAGCGGGAGAGAATGCGCAGGATAGCATAACCCTAGGGCAGCTCAAGGCTCATAATCAAACGGTGGCTGCCAAGCAGAAGGTAAGAGCAGGAGATTGCGGCTCTGTGACGCTGACGCTGGTGCCTGCAGACTCAGCTCTTCGACTTCCGCTACGACGACTCGGATACCATCATGAATGAGCTCGAGGAGTTTTATGCCTATATTGATATGGCACACATTGCCAAGAACGTAGTTCTGTTCAAAGCAGCTTTCGATGGCGGCAAGTCTTTTTCGAACCGTGTCCACCGGGCATCACACTGATCGTCGTAGAGTGGACCGAGACCCCGGCAAGTCGGCGCAAGGCATTCATCGAGGTGCAACTGGAGTTGCTGGAAAGTCCGACCCGTACGACCAGGCGGGAAGCACAAGGTCGCCTCTTGTATCTCCTTCAAGGTGAGACGGTGAATGAAGCTTGACCTAACGCGTAGGCTGCTTTGCTGAGACCACATCGCCTGAGATGCAGCTTCACTGGATTATCGAAAATGCCAAAATCGTGCGATCGGTCGACGGCGTCCCGAGTTTGGTGCAGACTCTGATAGATGCTTCCAAGAGATATCATTCGACAGTGTAAGTGGCGAGTCCGGCTCCCCGCACGACCTGCTTGCTCAAGTGAAACAACAGTGACCGTTCGGGCGGAAAGCCGGTTTCGACTGGTTCCGCCAATTCTGTCAATGGCGGTCTCAACAGCGAGCAATACGATGACCATTCTGCCGAGCTGCTAGAGGTTTTGGCCATTCTTTACATCGTGGTCGAGGTATTCCGGTCTGACGAGACATTTGGCGACGAGCTAAGTAAGGTTGAACGCGCTTCCAGTCTGATGTGCAGTGGCAACGACACCCCCTTTACCGACAACCATATTCCACATGCTTGTACCTCTGAAAGACTACCATCCGAAAGGTTATCCGACGAAGAAAGTCATGTTGTTGCTGTGGAAGTCGATCATTGCATGTCTGGGAGGCATGAAGGAGGTGGCAAAAGCAAAAGCCTTGTCTCGAGAGCTGGCGAATCTGGGCCCAGAGCCACAGAGTGGGTCCCGAGTCGAATCTGACTGACAGTAGACTTCACAAAGGCCAGTCCGATGGATATCACAAACTTCCGCCGAGACACTTCAGTAAAATACCCTACTTTCGCACCACCCGCATCGGTAAGCATTTCGGTATCGAATGAAAAGCTTGCAGAGGGGATCAAACCGATCCCTGCACGCCCAAACTATCACTCGACCGAGATACCGACAGCCTCCGGTTCAAAACTTCATGACCCAAGAGCATCTACCCCAGCCCCTCCCGCTCCTGCGACACCAGCACCTCAACCAGGAACGCCGGCTCCGACTCCTCCTGCATCCCCGAACGCCAAGCCCAAGAAGCAGCAGTTCCAGACGGATCCAACCAAGCCGTTTGTTTTCCCCTACTCTCGGATCACAACAGGAGAGCCCGGCTCTCTTGTACCATACGCCATAGCGGAAGCCGATCGATTATATCATCGACACGCATATGTTTCGCTGGGCTTGTACCAGATGTGGGATGTGAGAGAGGAGTTGATCCGGGACGAGCGAGGTTTGGGGAAGAACGGGCTGATTGGATTTTCGGATCTGCGCTTGGACGATGATGATGAAGAGGACGAGGCAGCTATGGAAGCTATGCGGACAGACTGGAAGTACGAGGAGCAAGAGCAAGACTGTTCTGCCCGAGGGGATAGGGAAGGAGCCAGGATCGCAAGAGACAAGCGGTCAGCCGCAAAGCGACTCCATCGGGTCGAAGCGATCTACGTGAGTTTGCCAGAGTTGCCAAAGCTGATTCGGGCAGAAAGCGCTGTTGCCCATCATGCAGCCCTGCGTAATTGTGATATTGAAGATGCTGCTAAACACCATCTCGCCCCTTGGGCAGTCACAACAGCAACAACTCCAACTTCATCAGCAGCAGCAGCAACAACAGCAACAGGCACAAGGCCAGCCAGGAGCTGGGCCACCCGATGCTTCGCCAGTGCAGGAAATGCCGCGTGAGTCGGGTCATCTCAGCCAGCACGCAAGCTGAAGAGGCAGCGGTGGACGAGCGCCCGAAGACGCGAGAAGATATCGAGTTGATCAGACATCGGGAGATCGTGTCTAAAGCCGGTACTGGCATTCTCATACTCTTGTTGAAGTGGTTCCGTGCCTCTCGTGAGCTTCAGTGGGTAGCCCCTTCCTGATCAACAGATGTTCTCAAATTCCACCACCTCGCTACCATGCTATTCGATTCCAATGGAATGCTGCTCGTGCTCAAGATCTTTGGATTACACGACGTCGCCCGCTCTGTAATGACCAAATATGAAGACGAAGATCTCACGTGAGCGAGGCGTGTAGCGAGACCTGATGTGACAGCTTCTTTCGCTATTGTCACCTCAACTTCTCGAAACACCCACCACCAGACGATCGGCCGGAAGACACCATGTTGCGACAACCGCGTCCCGCGCCTACGCCCGCTGAGGGCGACACCGAGGTGGAGCTCATTACGGATTACTCGTGGCGCAATTTCTTCTCTTCAATCAACTTTCTGAAGATTCTGCAGAAAATGACAAAGCATCGCACACATCGGACTCACATGCTACAGAGCTACAAGGCCACCGTAGGTTCCTCTCTGGTATATTTCAGAGGTCGTTTTATATGCTCATAACCGCACCCCAAAGGCGATCTTCAAGAGGATGATACGCGTTAATCACCCGATGCTGCAGCTCCAGGCGCTCAAGCTGATTAAATCGCAAATGCCCTGGTGCGGGCGCAAATGGCGACAAACCAATATGAAGGTCATTACAGCCATTTACCTCAATTGCCGCCCGGATCTCAGGGATGAGTGGCTGTCCGGGCAGGATGTGGAGACGGAGCTGGAAGACTCTGCAGTGAGCTACTCGCAATGATATTGACTGATCCTGTAGCCACAAGAGCTTGCCTTGCGTACTCTCACCCAGTTCTACAACAAGCGGCACTACGCGGCTTATCTCGCTCCCCAAGCGTCGCCTGATTTCCAGCACAAGAGAACCAGTTCGACCTCTGCAGTGACCTTTGATGACGAGGGGCTGCTTTCGTCTGGACAACCGCCGGGGCTCCGCCCTGGTCTTCCTCGAACTTCATCCGCCGGCGAGAACGATGTGTTCCCACCCCGCCGATTCAACGGTGTCAGCAGCGGGGACGAGTACAATCCGGAAGATATGACTGAATTCTGGGAGCTCGAGTATCGGAATCTGCTGTATGACGACGTCGTCGCTGAAGTGTTTGGGGATCGCGTCATTTCCCAAGAAGATAGATGGGACGACACCGATGCGGATGCCAGAGAGGTGGATATAGGCCCCAATGGCCAAGCGTGGAACAAGCTGTCGGAGATTATGCGGGCAAACGGGCGATGGGGTGACGAAGATGAGATTTCTGATAGTGAAAGTGTCGTCAGTGTTGGAGAGCTGGGAGATGATGCGCGGTTGCCTGGGGCGGATCTGGATCTGAGGGGCAGGGATGTGGATGAGGATGACACGGAGGCTGCTTCACTCGCACGTATGGAGCGGCGCAAGTCTGGAAACGAAAACACCTGGGAGGTAGGTCACTTAATGTCTCTCAGTCTTTCTATCTCTTTGCCTTCCTGTCTCCCGAGGGCAGGTCTCCCGATTGAGGTTGAACTGATCGTCATTTCTGCATAGCACATGTCGCCAAACACCCTGTCTCTCCTCCCGCGTTCTCCAGCAGAGAGGCGCCGGTCGTCATCTAGCGGTAGTCCGCTGCGGCCGGTCGGTCTTCCGCGAAGCATCCTGGACATTGGCGGGGGAGCTGTATTCGACGACGAAGAGGACGGTGGCGAGTTACCGGGTCCCATGCCGATCAAGAAAGATACAGACGACGAGAGGGAGCGCGAGTACGGCGCGGTCGACGAGGTCGAGTATGCGTATGGGGAGTGAGATCGGTTTATGTACAGAGTGTAGCCCGTGATACCAGGCGAGCGCTGGAGGCTGTGGTGAATGGATCGCTGCAGGGGACTTGGCAGGACGGGTTGTGCAGACGGGCATCATCAATGCATGGTATTGTATCATCTGGATGTATATCATTGGTAGCCTGGTCTACCTGTGCAGATTGTTGAGCCGATCGCTGTCTGCGGCTCCTGCCTCCCGTCCACACCAGACAGTGTCTGCGCATCAAAGTGCGCGTGCGATGCTCAGCCCGTTTCTGCACTCGCAATATGCGGAAACAGGACGCCCCGTGCTTTCCACTCCGAGCTGGCCGTCTGTATAGCATCCACAATGCGCTTCGGGTCGACCTCGGCGCCGGTCCATTCGGCGTCGCTCCAGCCCCGCTGGTCAGGGGGGACGCCGAGGCGGTCTAGCAGCTCGGCCGCTTTGGTAGGCATGATGGGCTGCAGGAGAATCCCGGCGAGGCGGAGCGACTCGTAGGCGTACACGACGGGAGCGGTGGTCACGCGCGCTTTCCACGGCTCTGCGTGTGTGAAGAGGACGTTTGCCTGTGATGATGAGTGTCTACGAGGCGAGCAGACTGCCAGACTACGAGATGGCAACGAAGCGAGGACGGCAAGGCGATAACTGTACCGAGACGGAAGTACCGAGACAAAATTCCAAAGACAGGAGGAAGGAGCGAGAGAGGAGAGAGGAGAAGCACCGAGAAGCGAAGAAGAGGGAGAAAGGAGGTTAAGGGGGGAGAGGCGAGAGGAAATATAGAGCAACGGCGCAGGAAAAGACATACACTGGAGATGACGCTCATGATCTTCCTTGCAGCCGAGGTAATATCAAATGCTCCCATGGCCTCATCCACTCCTGCCCGTAATCGTTTCAGTCGCTGATCCAGCTCTTCGACCTTGTCCCCAGAAGTCCAAGTCTCGCCGACCTTGCTCAGGATCTTGGCGTTCGTGAGTCGATTTGCGAGATTGCCGAGCTGGGCTGCGAGGATGTTATATTCCGCTTGTAATTGGTCGTTTGAGTAATCTGTCAGACCCAACATCAGCGTTCAGCCCGAGCATACCTGAACCTGACACGAGGTACGAGATACGAGATACGAGATACGAGATACGAGATACGAGATACGAGATACGAGATACGAGATACGAGATACGAGATACGAGAGACGAGATACGAGATACGAGAGACGAGATACGAGATGCGGAGACGATGAAAGGTATGGGAGATAGGGGAGGAAAACGGACTTGAATCATTAGGTAACGATCCGCCAACTCGCATCAAGTACCACCGGACGCCGTCGACCCCGTATTCGTCCATGGCGGCAATCGGGTCCACAACGTTACCTCGTGATTTTGACATTTTCGAGTACCCCAAGGTCCAGTGGGCGTGGGCGAGGACCCGTGAAGGCGGCTGCATCCCCGCCGAGAACAGCAGGGCTGGCCAGTGAATCGAGTGGAACCTGCAAATACTCGTCAGAAATGGCCTGTGCTCGTCACGCTCCACGTCCAGCGAGCTTACCGGATGATGTCCTTCCCGACGATGTGGACCTCGGCAGGCCAGCCGGTAGTGGACAATGGGTAGCCCAGCACGGTGATGTAGTTGATGAGCGCGTCGACCCAGACGTATATCGTCTGATCAGGGTCCCCGGGCACCGGAATCCCCCATTTGATTCTCGCAGCTGGGCGCGATATTGACAGGTCCTCTAGCGTATCGATCTGGCTCAACACATAGGCTTTCATGGTATCCGGATAAACACCTGCAAAGTCAGAGTCAGCCCGCGGAGGAGAATGCGCTGACACGTAGACTCACCACCTCCGACCTGGCTCACCCAATCTCGTAGCCTAGCTTGGAAACTCGACAGGCGAAACTTCCAATTCTCCTCGTCGACCCACACGACCTCGTTTCCCGATTCGAGGCTGATCACGGCTCCGTCGTCCCGCTTAGTGATCTGGTTTTCCGTGTAAAAACACTCATCCGAGATGCAGTACCACCCCGAGTGTGTGCCTTTGTAGATATCCCCAGCTTCCACTAGCTTATTCTACACAACGTCAATCTAGGCGTCATCAGAGTAGGAGAAGCAAACTGACCCAGAAATGCTCAACGGCTCGCAAATGACGGTCTTCCGTGGTACGGATAAAGTCCGTATATGAGATGTTCGCTTTATCTGCAAGATCCTTTTCCAATCGAGTAAGCCTCGACCTTGCTGCATTGACCTATGCACTCACGCGGAACTTTCGGCTGGAACGCGTACAAAATCCTTCCTCGTCCTGCCCTTGCGCTCGAGCAGCTTGCTGGATCTTCTGGCCATGCTCGTCCGTCCCCGTCGCGAATATCACTGGCCGTGATGGTTCACGTAGACGCGAGTACCTAGCGAGGACGTCGGCAAGCAGCAGTGAATGCAGGTGGCCGATATGAGGAGCTGCTCTAGGTGAGCAGCTGCACCAGGCTCCGGGTAGAGCTAGCTGGCTCACATGCATTGACGTAGAATATCGGTGTAGTGAGGAAGAAGGGCTTCACCTTGTCCGTCCCAGATATGTTGCGAGGTGCGAACAATGAGGTCCTGGGGGGGGACGAGTCCACATGTCGGACTGGCGGTGGATGTGTAGTTCCGCTGTTCCGTCTGACTGCTTGACAACAGGAAGGTCGAGCCACAGGTTGTGAAAGCAGTCTCCGGCTGCCAAGCGCACAGAATTGCTGCAGAAGCTGCCGACGCATTATACTGCTCGCCCTGATGGCTCAATGGGAGCTCAGTTATGCCCTTGCCATGTACATGGACAGAGGACGATCAAATGCACCTACCTACTTGACGAGCAACTCGTTGGACATTTCAGCAGCGGAATCTAATCCACGTGGCTAGCGAAACTCGAGGGCAAATCGACGAAGAACCGCTTCGGCCAAAAGTCCTCGTGCCGATCTGCATTTCCTCCTCTTCCTCCTCCCGCCTCCTCATCTTTGCTACGTTTATTTGCCTGCGTTCGGTCCAAGATGAATAAATCCGGAGGCGAAGCATTCGCCCGTCTGGCGCAGCAACTCAACAGAGCGCGGCTGCAAGCGCAGGGCGGCGGGGGCGGTCGCCGCGGGTCGGGACCCAACTTTAGCCAGATGCCCGGAGGCAAGGGGTTCATGACGGGTGGTGGAGTCATCGGCGCACTGGCCGCTGGGGCACTGCTTCTCAACTACAGCTTATTCAACGGTACGTTGCTGCGGGACCAAGGACCGGAAGCAGCTGACGTTGGATCAGTGGATGGTGGTCATCGCGCCATCAAGTACTCGCGACTGCAAGGCGTTCGATCGGACATTTACCCGGAAGGAACGCATCTCATGGTATGTCAAGAGGATCGAGCGCTTTTGCATAGCTTCTAAATCACGTAGCTGCCTTGGATAGAGACGCCAATCGTATATGACGTTCGCGCAAAGCCTCGGAATATTGCCTCCCTCACCGGAACGAAGGACCTGCAGATGGTGCGTTTCTTGTCTAAACGCCGATTCCGCCTGCTGAAGCAACTAGGTAAACATCACCTGCCGTGTGCTGTCAAGACCATCGGTTAACGACCTGCCCACTATGTGAGCTTGCAAGGGCACGGCAAATTGGATGCTTACGGATGTAGATACCGCGAGCTCGGCACGGATTACGACGAACGTGTCCTCCCCTCCATCGTCAACGAGGTTCTCAAATCCGTTGTGGCGCAGTTCAACGCCTCGCAACTGATCACCCAACGAGAGATGGTGTCTCGTTTGGTCCGCGAGAACCTGACACGGCGCGCTCGGCGATTCAACCTGATCCTTGAGGATGTATCGATCACCCACGTCGCCTTCTCTCCCGAGTTTACACACGCCGTCGAAGCCAAGCAGGTCGCGCAGCAGATTGCCCAGCGAGCCGCTTTCCTCGTGGACCAAGCGATCCAGGAGAAGCAGAGTATCATCGTCCGCGCGCAGGGAGAGGCGCGCAGTGCAGAATTGATCGGAGAGGCCGTGAGAAGCAACAAGGGTTTCTTGCAGCTCAGGAGGCTCGAGGCCGCGAGGGACATTGCGACTACGCTGAGCCAGAGTGGAAACAAGGTCATGCTCGACGCCAGGAGCTTGCTTCTCAACGGTACGTCTCTACCCACTAACACTCTACCCCACTACCTAGTCAGTCAAGCTGATAATCCCAGTGGCGGACGACGATGTTTTGCAGAGTACATCGACGAAGAAGTAGTCCATACATGTAGGATATCAGTCATGGGTATGCAGCAACTTCTCATTTGCACCAGGCAGACAACTTGAACTAGTCTCCTCACGAATACGTCACCACTGATCCAGCCTTTCTGTCCGCATCGTCCTCGCACTTCTCGGCACTCCGCTAGCCCACTCCTTCCGCTCCCGCGCTGAGCTCTGCTCACTCTTTCCGGGACTGTTACCAACCGGCGCAGAGCCTTCCTGATCCGGCACGATGGTCTGTCGCCGTCCCATGGCGGTAGACATTCTTATGCGTGATGCCCTACTGATCTGTGCAGACGTACTGCCCGTTCTCGTGTCGTGCTCGTAGGGGAATCCACCATTACTGACTGCGTCTTCCGGGGACTGCCTGGACCGGGTAAAGGCTGACATCCACGGGGTGTGGTTGGCATCCACGAATGGGAGCGAGAAGGTTCCCGTGTCCGCTGTAGGAAGGACCTGCGACGAGCGGATCTGTGGGATGTCGCGGGCGCTTTCGGTCGCCGAGTAGGGCAGGTACGACGAGAGCAGCGCTGCTGAAGACGGTATAGGGGAGAGCGCGCTGCCCCGAGCTTCCTCGCGACCTCGCCTGGCAGGGCGATACGATGTCGGTGGAAGTTGAAGGAAGCCCGGCTCCAACGGGTCCCGCTTCACGACATCCACATACACGCTTCTCTGGGTGTTCAAAGTGGTGCTCCGCGAGAGCGTGCTGGACGGCAGCGCGTCGCTCACTGCCCCCGAAGCAGGCCGAGTCAAGTCTGACGAAGGCAGTGCTGTCGCCGTCTCGCGATCACGGTCCGATCCCTGCCGCGTCAAATTACTCGACGGGAGTGCCGACCCGCGCTCGCGCTGACTAGCATGGGAGTGCGCGCTCGCCGGGCCGTACAACGTCGACGACGGTCGGTATCCTTGTGCAGCGCGGGCCAGCTCCGGCGGTTGATGGTATGAGAACACGCCTGGTGAGCCTGATTCAAAGGACGAGCTGGTGCTTGGAGGCCGTGGCCGCATAGTGGGAGGCGGGTCTTGCGGGCCGCGAAGCCACTCGGAGAGCGATGCCAGGGATGCAGGACGGCGAGTCTGCTTCTCCTGTGAACCCCAGTCATCGGATGGATAGGGCTCGATGTCGTCCACCTCGCGGAACGGATGATTCTATCCCCCTTATCAGTCCAACTACAACATGCTGTATCGATGCCAACTGACCCAGTCGTCCTCGTTCCGATGCCTGATGGCCCTGTAAATCAAGTAGCCAGTGAATGTGGCTCCGAGTAAACCGAAGACACCACCAACGATCACGCCGATCTTGGCTACCGCGACTCAGCTTGTCGCCCGGGGGCCGCACAGACAACACTCACCGCCGGAGGACAAGCCAGAGCTCTTACTTCCGCTGCTCTGTGCATCTTGCGGCAGGTTGTTGGCACCTGACGAATCAGCACGCCGCTTTCTACTTCGAAACAAGGACTGACCCGTATTTGGCGTCCCGACAGGCTGCGTTGAAGATGTGCTGGGGCTGCTAGTCTCTGACACGCGGTTAGACGTAGTGTCGACAGGCGAGCTGCTTGTTTTCGAACCGGGAATCAGACTTGGGTCGATACTAGTAGTCGAGATGAGGCTCGATACGGCTGACGAATTGGCCCTACACAGCGCGGTCAGCGGTGGCAGTGTCAAGAGAAGTCTGAGTCGCACGGAAGTACTCCAGCACCGAGTAAGCTGCCGCTCGATGAGCTCTGCGAGCTCGACGTTGTCGTAGACGTAGACGAAGGAGGCGATGACGGTGACGGCTCGGTGGAGAGCTTGGACGACGTCGAGGGAGCCGCAGTGGACGCCTGTGGTGGCGACTGGCTCGTGGATGTCGTCGTTACTGGCGCAGATGAAACCGCCAGCTGTGTCGATGTCGAGGAAGTGGCAGCAGGCTCAACTGCCGATGTGCTCTTTGACTGGACCGCTGACGAACCGCCGCAGGAGCCGGCGTCTATGGGACGATACTTAGCTCGACTGCAACGAGTCGCCTGGGGACGCACTGATGACCTGGGTGCCAGAGAAGACCGTGTCCCCCGTTTCATCCTGCATGGCAAACATGACGCTCTTGCCCGAGGCAATGTTCACGGACCAGTACATCGACGTGGCATTCATGGTCCCAAAGTCCTCCCTGGCACAATATCGTCAGCGAGGGGCACAGGAGGTGTATGTTGGATATGTCAAGAGACTGACAGTGGCGAACCATTCTGGTCAGATGAGTCGACGATCCACACATGGAAAGGAGCCACGCCGACCCAGGAGATCGTTGCTGCCGCACACTATACACGGTTAGTGAACGTTTGGTGCACTTGCAAGGTCGAGGACGAGCTCTAGCTCGACAGGATTGGTTTCCATGGATGTCGTTTCGGGCTGATGGGAAAACGGGAAAGAAACATGGGCAGGTAGCGACATTTTGTGAGGCTCATTCATGGAGGAAAGAGATGGCTTACTTCTGTTAGCGCTGGAGCGGTGATGGAGGCCTGTGCCGCTGCGCCGGTAATGAGGACAAAGACGGAGAGCACGAAGGTCCATCGAGCCTGCCACCCACGATTCATGGTTACTCCCACCTGATGTGAGCAGTCCAAGTAGAGAGCAGGGATCGGACCCCGAACGGTACAAGTAATGAGCTGAGATCAAACGACACCCAGCCGGGATTGTTTCGTGCTCTCACGAAGAGTATCCCCGCCAGGAGGCCGCATTCCAGGCATCGCCATGCCTTTGCCACTTGGAGAACAAAGATCGAAAGGACTAAAGCTGCATGCGTTGGAGGTATCGCACGGGGTGGCGACAATGGAGCGTGCATGCCTTTGAGGGGAAGAGGATCGTGATTGAAACCCCCCCGACAAGATTCAGGAGCACAGACCTGAATCCCTTCGCTGTTTTCTAATGATCTGCGCATCTGCCGACAAAAGACCTCTAGCGCTATGCATACAACACGAGTCAATGCTAGATGATGTTGTTGACAATGGGACCGGGAGGTCGACGAGATGGTCGACTATTCGTTCAGCCGGGCCAAAATGTCCGTTTTGCGATTCTCGATACTTGCGATAACACTACTGGCGATGTTCTTCCACACTTTGGACGACGTGGTCGTGTTGTACCGATCCAAAAGTGGGAATGCGGCAGGTGTCCCATCCGCTCTAGCAGCTGCAGATCCGGTTGCCTCTGCACTTTCATTCACCTCGTCCGGGTCCACACCGGCGCCGGGGATCTCTCCTTTACTTACGGCATCCAACAGTCCGACCAAGACGGTATCGATAGGCACTCTACCGAGGAACGGCAGCCCATTCTTCGCTGCCATGTCCTCTCCGCCTCCTCGGCCGAAACAATCTGAAATGTCCCCGCAACACGGACACACGTATCCAGACATGTTCTCGACGAGGCCAAGAACAGGAAGTGCGAGTTTCCGAGTGAAGGAGAGTGATTTGACCGTGTCGTTCAGTGCGGTGGCCTGGGGCGTTGTGATGAGGACTGCTGAGGGCGTCGTTGGGCGAGATGTGGTCGGCGTGAATAATGGATGCAGATGTGTCAACAGTGAGATATGTTCATCCGATGTTCCTGCACATCATGAGCGCGAGACGCGCGCGACGCAGAGCAGCTCCACAGCGGCGTACCTGGTGGTGTATCGATCACGAGATAGTCCAGATCGCCCCAGCGGACTTCTGATAGAAACTGCCGTATCATCCCATCCTTCTTCGGACCTCTCCAGACCACACTGTCTCCCCGGTCTTTCAGCAGGAATCCAATGCTCATGACGCCCAATCTTCTCCCCTGATCGACGTAAACGGGTACCCAGCCTGCAGATGATTGGTGGACCGAGGCGCCTGGTAGGTCGAGCCCCACCATGCGCGGCAAAGAAGGCCCAGTCAGGTCGAGGTCAAGCAACCCCACGCGCGCTGTAGGTGAGGTGTTGAGGAGGGACAGCGCAAGCTGGACCGAAGATGAGGATTTTCCAACGCCGCCTTTGCCGGACAGAACGATGATAATGTTCTTCACCGAGCGGAGGCGTCGTGAGACTGGAGTCTCGAGTGCTTCAGACATGGCCAAGCTCCCTTCGCCTGCAGTCAACAGCTGTGTGATATCGAGTATATGTACAAATGTCTGTTCTGCCTAGCAGAAACAGAAATCTCTTAGCAATCTCGTCCAGGCGGGTGGAGGCCCACAGGGCAACAAAAACTTGTTCGGCCGGTCCCTTTGTGTCGTTTGCCACCCAACCACCTCAAAAGTCCAGTGGCTCACTCTCGTCGTTTCGCTCGTCGTCCTTGACAACCCCCTCTCGGCTCGGCCACTTACTCCTCAAAACCAGTTGCCCAAGATGTCAAACGTCGGCACAGTCAAGCACATACCCAAGGAGACGCGGTATAATTTCCTCCAGGTCAGTCCATCGTATTAAAGTCCGTTCGTAGCTAATCTAGGCAGATGGCCGCTCCTGCATCCTATGTTGCAGGTCTGGGACGAGGGTATGTACCTGTTACGCTGATACACCTCATGAACTCTGTGCTAATCAGCCCTATTCAGTGCTTCTGGTTTCACTACGCGTTCCGATATCGGTCCCGCTCGAGAGGGTCCTTCGGCAGAAGCTGTGGCGTGAGTCCAGGTCATCTTGCAATGGAGAGGAGCTCGGCTGATGTACATTGCAGAGAGGCAATGGCCAAGCGAGGGGAGGAGGTTCCGGATCCTGACGCGCTGCAAGATCCAGATGACGAGCGGAATCTCTTCGCAGGAACAGTGTACGAGGCGGACGATGAGGAGGCCGACCGGATATGGGAGAGCGTGGACGAGCGCATGGACGCACGGCGGCGGGTGAAGCGGGAAGCGTCAGAGGCGGAAGCAGCAGCAAAGGAGCGAGCACTGAACCCAAAGCTGCAGACCCAGTTTGCGGATCTCAAGCGGTCGCTTTCTGGCTTGAACGATGCCGACTGGAATGCGATACCCGAGGCGGGCAATCTGACGGGAAAAAGGCGGAAACATAATCTGAGGTTGGAAGAGAACCAGAACGGAAGGTTCTACGCTGTCAGCGATACTGTGCTGGCAGATGCTGCGTCAAAGAACCAGATCTTGGGCGAACTGGATGCTGCGCAACAGGAGGTAAGATCTGAACGTCCTTTGGCTGTGGAGATGGACTGACTCGGTCGTTCGCAGAATGGGGGCTTTGCAACACCAGCGGGGGACGGGACCATGACAGATTTCGTCTCCATCGGTAATGCTCGGGACAAGGTATTGTCACTACGCCTTGATCAGGTGAGTCGCCTCATTGGACACGTATTGCTTCTCTGGCTCAACGACTCGGAGGCGTCGAAAGACGCAACGAATGGTTCATCCACGTCTGTAGACCCTCGAGGCTACATGACTGCTTTGAACAGCCAGATCATTCAGACCGATGCTCAGATTGGGTGCGTCTGTCTCCTTCTCCTCGCAGACGCCACGACTGATGATGCCTTCAGGGACATTAAACAAGCAAGACAATTGCTGCAGAACCTTATTCAAAGTAATCCGAAGCACGCTCCAGGCTGGATCGCGGCTGCCTCGCTTGAAGGTGGGTTCCGAGTCGCCCGCTGCACAAGATGTGCTAATTGCCTCCCTAGTACACGCGAAGAAGATGGTGCAAGCGAGGAAGATCATTGCTGAGGGTTGCGAAAAGTGTCCGAAAAGCGAGGATGTTTGGTTCCATGCAGCGGAGCTTAATGTGAGTACTGCCTTCGTGTCTGGATCTTCACGGCTGATCGCCGGTGAAAGACTTCGGAGAACGCCAAAGTAATTTTGGGAAAAGCTGTTCAGCATGTTCCGCAGTCCGTGAAGATCTGGATGAAGGCAGCCTCACTCGAGACTGATACGAATGCGAAGAAGAGAGTCTTGCGTAAAGGTAAGCTCTAACGTTGGTGGGACTCGGCTGATGAAGTCGCAGCTCTCGAATTCATTCCCAATTCAGTCCGACTCTGGAAAGAGACCGTCAACCTTGAAGACGATCCCGAGGATGCTCGCATCCTCCTCACCCGCGCTGTTGAAGTTATCCCGACGTCAGTCGAGTTGTGGCTTACCCTGGCGCGTCTCGAGACACCGGAAAATGCGAGAAAGGTGCTCAATTCAGCTCGGGCGCGGATACCCACATCCCACGAGATTTACATTGCCGCAGGCCGACTCGCCGAACAATCGCCTTCAGCTGTCGGTGATGTCAAATTTGAAGACGATGCTGCACGCAGACAGGTGCTTGCCCCGCAAGTCGATAAGCTCATGGCTGGCGCGGTCGCGCGTCTCACGAAGGCGCAGGCGATCCTACCTCGCGAACAGTGGCTCCAGGAAGCCGAGAGATGTGAATCTGAGGGCAGTCCTCTGACAGCTCAGGCGATCGTCAAGGCTACCATTCATCTCGAAGTCGAAGAGGAGGACCGCCGGACAGTATGGCTGGAGGATGCCGAGCGGGCGGAGAAAGGAGGATTCTACGAGGTTGCTCGAGCGTGCTTTGTGGTGCTTCTCGAGACATTCCCCAAATCATCGTCTGTGTGGAGGATCGCGGCGGAGTTCGAGAAGAAACACGGCACACCTGAAGCGGTGCAAGACATCCTCGCGAAGGGTGTCGAGCACTGCCCGCATGCCGAAGTGCTCTGGCTCATGGCGGCCAAGGAGCTGTGGGTGGGCGGAAACGTCAGGGGGGCGCAGGAAGTTCTGGCGAGGGCGTTCCAGCAGAATGAGGATTCCGAATCTATCTTTTTGGCAGCGGCTAAGATCGCTGTGGAGACGGGAGAGACCGAGGCGGCCCAGCAGATTCTGCAGAAGGCCCGTGCACAGGCCGATACAGATAGGGTGAGTGCTGCGATTGGCAAGTCGTTCTGCGCTTATTGTGTTCAGATCTGGATGAAGTCGGCCGTCCTGGAACGACAGCTCGGCAAGCTTGACGAGGCTTTGGTCACTCTTGAACAGGCTATCGCCAAGTACCCGCACTTTGACAAACTTCACATGATTCGGGGCCAGATCTACTCGGACCGTAACGAAGTGGTGAACGCGCGCAACGCCTACGCTCAGGGATGCAAGGCGTGCCCGAAGTCTGTTCCATTATGGATTCTCTCGGCGAGACTGGAGGAGAAGGCCAGCGTGATCATCAAGGCGAGATCTCTGCTGGAAAAAGGCCGCCTGTATAACCCCAAAAATGACGAGCTCTGGGCAGAGAGTGTCCGTATGGAGGAGAGGACTAGCGGATCGCAACAGGCCAAGACATTGCTTGCTCGAGGTACGCTCTCGTATCTGATCTGCCATGTTCAGCAGGATCAAGACTGCTGATGTCTCTTCTAGCCATGCAAGAGTGCCCGACCTCGCCGGCACTGCTGGCAATGGGAATATTCATGGAGAACCCGCAACAACGCAAATCTCGGTCAGTCGACGCACTGAAGAAAGCACCGGACCACGCCGTGGTCATCGTCGCTGTGGCGCGCCTGTTCTGGGGAGAGCGGAAGATCGAGAAAACCCGCCAGTGGATGCAGAATGCTATCACTGCGGACAGCGATTGGGGAGATGCCTGGGGATGGTGGCTCAAGTTTGAGCGACAGCATGGAGAGCTGGTGAGTCGACTTTTTGTCTTGTCGTGTTGTTGTCTTGTTGTCTTGTTGTCTTGTCGCCTTGCCCTCGTGTTCTCGTGTTCTATCGTATGACTTGCACAACAGGTGGCAGGGCTGATCCAGTGCTTAGGAGAGACAAGAAGCGGTAATTGTAGCATGTGAGAAAGCGGCACCTCACCATGGGCCTACCTGGCAGAGCGTGAGCAAAGACCTGGCCAACGTGGGTAAATCGACTAGAGAGATTCTGCAGTTGGTCGCGGATAGGCTCGAGTAGTTATGGTTGTTGAGGACATGCATCGTCATTCATTGTCCTTGTGCTCGTCATGTCACTTCTGAAGAGGTCTTGTCGTGTTACCCTATCAGAAATCAACATGCACCAGCCAGAGAGAAGCGCATCCGCCACCCGAATGTCGAAAAGCCAGTCGCGCGTCGGGTGGCTGGCAATCTTACAACTCTTGACCTCGGGCATCCATCTTGACATTCTTTGATCTTCGTTCAGCGCACTCCATCCACCTGGGCAACTACGGCAGAGAGCGATCAGCGTAATCCTCGCTTCATCCTATACCGGGTCAGAGGTTGCGTACATCAGTGCTCAGCGGCATTGAAATCACGAGCCGGCGTGCATCCCTTCGACGCGTCTGTCTTGGGCTTGGACGCATCATCTCGGCGCCACAGGAAGCGGTTGCGTCCCCTACGCCGGTTCTTGCGCACGTTGGACAATTAGGACCTGCGGACGTAGTTGGTGCTCTGGCAGCACCGTTCCTGGAGCGAGATAGTCGCTAGTCGCCGACGAGAGGTGTCACACAAGGCAGACCAGAGGGATAGACACAAGGCAGACGAGACAGTCGCTAGTGCAGTACCTTGCGCGTGCAGCTACCATGGCGAAAACACTGAATCCGAACCCCCCACGGACGTCGACGGGCAGTGCAATAGGTGCAGGGGCGGTACCAGGCGCCGGGCCGAGGCGGATGAAGAACACCGCTCGGAAGAGTACCGGAGGCAAGGCGCCGAGGAAGAGTGGTGGTGAGTGGTCGTGTCGATTCTCCTGGCTCCTCTTGGCTACTCTGCTGGCACTTTATTGGCTGCTCTACTGGCTACTCTACTGGCCACGGAGGCCCGAACCCTTCCCCTACCATGAATCCCTCTCGCCTATCCGTGCACCCGCGCCGCGCATCGCTGGTCCAGCTTTGGTTTCTGTATCCATGCTTCACTGTGCTTGTCTGTTGAGTGTATACGAGAGCGATGGACCTGGCAATCGCGCTCAGCGTGTCGCGCTCGCACCCGCACTCGTATTCAAGTGACTACGAGTACCGGCTGACGCTTGCTCTCACTAGCATTCGCCCAACCGGCGCAAACTGATGCCCAGCGGAAACCCCATCGCTTTCGGCCTGGCACCGTCGCACTACGTGAGATCCGGAAATACCAAAAGAGCACGGATCTGTTGATTGCCAAGCTGCCGTTTTCCCGCGTGGTGAGTGTTGTCTTTGGTCTCGAGTGGATGTGGTGGTGTCGAACATCGCGAGGAGTGGCGGTTGGGTAGCAGGCGGGGAGAGGTCAGCGGCATGTTCAGGCCAGGGGGGATGGAGATGGAGGGGCGTGGGGTGACAAGCAGACGGAGGGGCGTGGTTGACAAGACGGAGGGGCGTGGTTGACAAGACGGAGGGGCGTGGTTGACAAGGAGATGGATTGGGAGATCTGGTTCTGTGAGGTGCCGAACGGTATGGTGTGTTTGGAAGCTGCGGACGACGGACATGGTGGAACGGTGGGCAGCCTGGCGTCTGACGCACGACTGCCTTTCGCATATCGTGATCCGCACAGCTGGGTCTCGCCCAACACTTGATTAACGCTTGCACATGCGTCATGGGCCAAGCTAATGCATCTAGGTGCGCGAGGTAGCATACGATATGGGGTCGAGCGCAGCTGGCGATCTACGGTGGCAGTCTTCTGCGCTGTTGGCGCTACAAGAAGCGGCCGAGGCGTACTTGGTGCACTTGTTTGAGGATGCGTGAGTGCCGATTCTGGTTGCAGCTTGCCTCGCCGCCTCCCTTCGAGCGTCTGTCTCAGTTACAGGCGTGCGCTGCCAGGCGTCAGCCGAGCGCGCGAGGAGCGAGTGGATGCACAAGTGCCAGGCGGACGCAGCGAGCCGCGTGCTGATGGGAAATTCCACTGCAGAAACCTGTGCGCAGTGCATGCGAAGCGAGTCACCATTATGCAGCGGGATATCCAGCTCGCACGGCGGATCAGGGGCCCCTGGGGCGGTCTCGGATAACAAATGACGAGCTGGAGCTGGCTGTGGGGGAAATCTACAGACGAGATAGGAGCCCTGGCATGGGAGTCGAGGGAGGTGGTCATGCTCTCTCGCAGAGTGCGCAGACGAGGACTCGAGGTCAAGGGAGGGACTGGGGTAGTCTGCCTTGACGTTTAGCAGCGGTAATGGGAAGACGGGGGAGCGGAGAAACGATCTTGATAGAAGTGATTTGGACTGGGGCAAAAAGTCGGCGAGCCGAGAGCTCTTGGGGGTCACGGTGGTGTCTTGTACGTATATATTCTTACGCCGTTACGCCGTATGTATACTTGCATACTGTGCTGGAAAGTCGTTGGTTGGATCGGGCAAGGCGTGGATAGGAGCACAGGCAGACTGCAGCTTCAGTTGGCCGACTCTTGTTGAATGTAAGTCATTTAGGTGATTTGCTTGTCTGGGCAACGAGGCAAAACTAATATCACAAACAAAACAAACAAAACAAGCAAGACAGCAAGACAACAAGACAACAAAACAGCAAGACAGCAAGACAGCAAGACAGCAAGACAGCAAGACAGCAAGACAGCAAGACAGAAGACAGCAAGACAGAAGGCAGCAAGACAAGATCTACATCCGCATCTCCCCGGTCTACATGTATCACAAGCTCGCTCGCCAGATCGCCGCCGTCCACCCCCGTCTTCCGGCTCTCAAATTTTCCACCTCTCTGTCAGATTGCCCAGCTGCGCCCCGAGCATGAATCCCTCGCCCCGCGCCGTGCGTCGACTGCCGTATGTTTCCTTTGCCCGTTGGGTGGCCGCTCTGTTCTGTCTCATATTCACCACATCCCCGACCGCCGTCCCATCCAAGGATGCTGACCACATCCCCCAACCGCCATCACATCCAATGACCTGACCCATGCCTGACTGCGATCACAGTCGCTGGCACTGACTCGTCTGTGCGTCGTCGTCATCTGTCCCCGGCGTGCGCATGACCGTTCTGCGAGTACGATCCGGTGACGGCGAAAGGCGCAGGAGAGACAGGCGAGGCCGGGGAGAACGACGAGGCAGGCACGACGGGCGCGCGGCGCTCTGTCCAGCCGCGGCGCTCAAAGCACGCAAAGACCAGATCGTACCCGTCAAACTCGTATCCGATCCTGTCCTTCCTTGCAAATTCGCGGCCGAGGAGGTCGGGCCCGAGCGCGGCCCAGGCGCGCCGCTCGGCCTCGGACGCCATGCTGGCCCCGATACTGCCCTCGGGCGGGGTCGAGACGAACAGCGTGATGCTCAGCCGCGACGGCTGGAAGATGCCGACCACGCGCCGGATCAGCGTGGCCATGTCCGGCCGGCCGGGCGCCGCCACCAGCGGAAGCGGGATGTTGCTCTCAAAGGACGCGTACGACCACCCCGCCTCGGGCGTCACGTGGATCGTAAAGTATCCGCCGCCGAGTGCCGTGCCCGTACCAGTGTCGGTGCAAGTGGCAGCGCCATTTCCCGACGCGGTCTCGGGCGAGCCGGAGCCGACGACCGCGTTGGCAGAGTACCCGCACGGCTCAAAGCCAAACGAATCGAGCGTCGTCTCGTCGCGCGAGAACAGCGTGTCGATCCCCAGTTCGCGCGATATCTGCGCGCCGAGCTCGTGCCCTGACAAGACGGGGCCGCCCGCGTCGTCGGGCGCGAAGAACGGCGCGCGCCCCTCGGCAGACAAGTGCGACATGAGGATCTCGATCGTCGAGTCCTGGTACGTGCTGCGGACGGTGCTGGCACCGCCGACGCTCGTGCCTGCAAGAGGAGAGACGGGCGGAGAGGGGAGGGAGAGCGAGAGGGCAAAGTCAGAGGACAGCGCGGCGTCCGAGGGTAAGAGGGGCTGTGTGTTCGGAGACGTGAGGTACAGCAGCCAGTGGTCGCGGTTCATCGGGCCGACAGTGTACGCAGAGCCCGCAGTCCCTGCAAACCCGAGTGTCAGTATTGAGGTCACTAGCGAGAACAGGTAGGGAGGGAACGCACCGAACACCGAGTCGAGAAAGCTGACCTCGTCTCGCCAGTCCCGGTGCGGGCCGGACTGGCGTTCGGGAAAGAAGAACGACTTGCGGGAATAGAAGCACCTGAGGGATGTCAGCGCATGGCCAGCGGTCGGCAGTTTGCTTGTCGTTGTCGTTGGTATTTCCGACAGTGGGTCAGATACAGAGCAAGACATTGGGTGTGAACATTGCTAGATTATGAAACATTGAGGGTGAGAAATCACCGGACGAGTGGATTGTGCAACGCTTTCCCGGAAGACAAGAGATCAGGGACGTACCTCCAAACAGTCGTGAAGCCGCAGTACGCACGCGCGATCTCGATGATCCGGTGCAGACCCAGCAGGTTGAGCGTCGTCCCGCACGTTTTGAGGATAAGCAGGTGTGGTGCTACGAACAGGGACGATTCGCTGCGCCGCCACTCGTCAGTCCTGTACTCCAACGTCGCCCCTCGCCATCCTGCGTCACAGGCATGACCGCTACTCCACATTCGTGGCGTGACTCTCTCCCTCTCGAGAGCAGCAGTAGTAACGGACGGTGGTCGCTCCACTGGCACCACAGTGCACCGAGGGAACGACACGTGATGTGGATTGGACGGGAACGACGTCAAGGAATCGGCGGACTCACCTCAGCAGGTACGCATCGACCTCGGGGCCTTCGACCACGCTCAGGACCTTGCACTTGACGATATCCAGCATCTCCTCCCACACTTCTCGCGGCACGCGCCGCAGCCCGCGCCAGTCGCGCTGTGCCCCGGGAGGACGGAACCGCCTAGCCGCCCCTGCCGCGCTCGTCTCTGCCGCCCCCGCCCCGGCGCTCGCCTGGCCCGACTGGCCTGCTGTCGTCGAAGATGCGGGCCCATCAGGTATCTCGGACGGCGACGGGGCGAACCATACTTCCAAGAGCTTCTCTGGCCCCTCGAACGGGCCCGGCGAAGACAGGATGTCAGTCTCCACCACGGCCGGCGCTGCGGCACCAGTCGGCGCAGGCCCAGGCCCAGACCGTGTCGCTGTCGCTGTCGCTGTCAAACTGGTCGAGGACGCCGTCGTCGCCGCCGCTGCGGCCGGAGCCCCAGGCCGAGGGGGAGTCACAGTGGGAGTAGACGGTGTCATGAGGAGCCTGGGCACATGGAGGAGGAGGAGGGAGAGCGGTTGGCTGATGGCGTGTTGGATTGCGGGTATCTGTGACAAGGAATTTTGGTTTTAGGATTTCCTCGAGCAGCGGAAAAGTCGGGTGGTCACGTGACATGCGATTGCCACCAAAAAGCGCTGATCGGACGCCACTGCTGGCATCCTTTCAACGCCGCATTCCTGTGATTCTGTCTGTTACTCTTGTCGTGCGGGGCTCTCCGTATGCATGTTTGCATCTCATTATCCACGCTGCAGATACAGCACACTGGATGGAAATGGGGCCGCAGACAAGTGTTATCCAGCTGAGGCCCTGGCAGTGGAGCCAAAAATGCCACGCACGTCCGGCCATGGCCGAGTGGATCCCCAGCCAGCTGCACGAGTGCGAGTGAAAAGAGTGCGAGATGTCGTGACGTGGGCAAAAGTTCGTAAAAGTTCGTACATCTTCCAGAGATAGTCTACAGAGCATCATGGAGATACAGACCGTCGGCGTGCTGTACCCCGGGGCGATGGGGGCGTCGCTTGCGCGGACGCTGTCGACCCGCGTGCCGCACCTCACACTCCTGACGTCGGTGTCTGGGCGGTCGGCGTCGACCCTCGCTCGCGCCGAAGCAGCCGGACTGGTGCATGTGCCTATGGCGGAACTCGTCTCGCGCGCAGACATCCTCCTGTCGATCCTCCCTCCCTCGGCGGCCTTGGACCTCGCCAAGGAGACCGTGTCGCATCTGCCCCAACGGGCTGCCGGCGATGCGGCGCAGTCCGGACGCACGCAGCCGCTGATCTACGCTGACATCAACGCCGTGTCACCCGGCACGACGGCCGGGATCTCCGCGCTGCTAGTGAAGCACGGCGTGGTCTTCCTGGATGGCGCGGTCATCGGCTTCCCAGCGACCGAGACGTCCGATCCCAAGGTCTACCTGAGTTGCGCGGACGAGTACGAGGCAGTGCTCAGGAGCGTCGCGACATGCCTGTCCGGTGGCGCCGACGGGAAAGGGCTCAAGATCCGCGCTATGCACGGCGCTGGAGAAGGCGCCGCGAGCGCGCTCAAGATGTGCTATGGCGGGATCAGCAAGGGGAGCATTGGGCTGGCCGCCCTCCTTGTCCTGGGTCAGTGGACGCGCCTGCCAACTCACTCGTCCTCCGTCTTCGTTCTTCCTCTGCCCGTTTTCACTCTGCCCGTTCTTCCTTCCATTCTTCCTCCTTTGGCCGTCCTTTCTTCCCTGCCCGTTCTTCTTTCGCCCCCGTCGCCCGCTCCTTCCCCGCTCCCTCGATTCCAACAAGAGACAGAAGCAGCTCGGACTGCTACATGCTGCGAGTAAACAACGCTAATGGACCACAGCTGCCAATGCACATTCAAAAGGCACAGCCGATGCTCTACTAGACGAGTATGCAGAGAGCAAGCCTGCAATCCTCGCAGGTCTGAGCCGCAGTTTCCCAGATATGATCGGGAAAGCGTATCGTGTACGTGTCTCTTGACTCATGCTATGAGAGTCGTCGAGCACAATTGGGGAAGGGTGTTTCCGGCAAGGGTAGCGGTGAAAGTCTATTTTAATGATGACGAATCGCGTGCCTGGCTGGCACTATCATGTGCAGAGGCCAGTTGCCAGTAGTCGCTGGCTGTCGTAGTTGCCTTGGCCGTGGCCGTTACTGACGTGACATGCAGTGGGTAGGCGAGATGGAGGAGATTTCGTCCTTCATCCACGCCAGCCTCGCCACCGACAGCTCGGCCACGAGCAGCAAGCGAGAAAACGGCGCAAAAGCCGCTGAAACGTTCCAGGGGCTTGCCAATGTGTTTGCGCGGATTGCGGATGACATGCGTGTTGGCGCGGAACGACAAGAGCGCGCGTCACATCCAGGGGACGAGGTGGAGAGTTTGCTGGACTGGGCAAGGCGGGGTGGTCGAGCAGTGGCCAGGAAGAGCGCATAGACGAACAATGCGGCGTTGGCTACGTTACTTTAGAGACGTCGATCTGTTGGATTGCGACTAGTATTATAGATGATGTCACGGGAAGCTTTAACGTTCACATCATCTCCGAGTGGTGCTATCTCGAGATGCACTGGCAGGCTCTGCTCTGCAGGCTCTGTAGGCTCCGTAGGCAGACCCTGCTTCGGGGTTCCGCCCCTGGAAAAGCCTGCGCGCCTTTCATGTGCTGTTGACTCTGGAGCGTACGAGCTGCAGCAGCTGCAGCCCCCGGGTGATCTTTTAAACAGCGGTGCCTGCGCACTTAGGTATCTCCCGTTCGGGGAACCTGTTCCAGTCTGGCGCATCAGCTGAGCGTCGCGCCACAAACGGACGACGTTCGATTGTCTGCGGGAAGTGAGATGGGAATCCGTGTCTTCTCCTCCCGGCCGTCGTGCGCCCATACCTGCATGGAACAAAAACAAGACGTAAGCAATGGCCCGGCCAAACAAGGGCCCTTCAGGAGCGCGTCGCATCGCCCTCCCCCCCTCCCACCCCCGCGTGTGGTAGGTCTCCCAGACGTGACTGCCACCGAACTTCGTACTTTGCGCGAGTGGGAAACGAAGAGCGACGGGATACGAGGGAGACAGGCAGAGGTCTAGTCAGCCGGGGAGAGGGTAAGACAGTAGTAGTTCGCTGCCTGGGTAGTCCTCAAACTCTCATTAATCAGGAGCCCTATGAAGGTACAGGCCCGACTGTGAAGCGTCATCCTCACCCTATAAGACCACCTGGCCAAGCCCCAACCACCCAGCCCACATTGTCACCACGCCAACATTCCTTTCCTCCCTTGGTTTTGGAAAACCGTCTCGACTCTGCTGGTGGATAGCCATGTCTAAAGCTGAGACTGGCGCCTCCTTCGTTGCAGTCGACTCTTTCTGAGCAGCACCTGCTGAACTCAGACCCCGGCTAGCCAAACTCAGACCAGCTAGCCGACGCACCCCCCACCACCCCCTCTACCCCCCCCAGCGACGACAGCATCAGGAGCGGATGCTCCCCCCGCGTCCAAGCCCAAGTCACAGACCTACCTTGTGTGCTCCCCCCGCGCTCAAGCCAAGTCACAGACCAGCCTTGTGTCTCCCGACCGTTCGCTTGTCGGCACTCTGACAGCACCCGTCGCCTCGTCCTTGGCCGTTTAACCTTTGCCGCTGCCCCCCTGATTCCCCGCAACTCGACCGAGCACGTGACCGAGGACGAGACCGAGCGCAACGACGTTTCTCCCGCCGCGAGAGATACCGCACAGTCGGTCGCCTGTGGCTCGCACAGTCTCAATGGAGCGGGACGACTACAGTTCTCGCGACACGGCCAATGCGCCGTCCAACGCAAATGCCCTCCCCCCCGCGCTCCTCCCGCAGTACCCCATACCGGATTACGACGTACCAGGACTGTTCCACGGCCCAAGTGCGCCGTACGGGCCGTCCACCGAGCCGCCACATCCAGCAGACTCCCTTGGATCCTATCCGAATCACGGCCTCCCGGGCCCGAGCTCCATCTATGGCAGCGTCGGTGAGCACTCGTGACCCTGAGTATTACAGACCACTCCAGGAAGCTGAGCGCATGCCGTCTAGACTCGATACATACGTCGTACCGGTTCCCTCCAAATCCCATGTTATGGTACCCCCCGCCCCCCGGCCCCCATGGCGGCGACGCCTGCACGACGCTTCCCCTCCAGCAGCCCATGGGCATGGACTCTGGCATGTTCCTCTCGATGCTTGTCAAGGGACCCCGCGCTCCCAATAACAGCCAGTATCCGGACCACCAAGCAAATGATAGATCGACCGACTGGCTGCGAAAGTCGCCACTAGGTAGCATCCAAGACCGGGACCCGGCACCGGCGTGTCCAGACCTGCTCGGCGAGGTGAGTTGCACGCTCTTGCAACTGCTCATCGCGAAATCGACTCTGAAGGGCATTAGGACTCGATCGAAGCTTCCCCGTCCCCTCTGACACAGATTTCGCCGCTACCGTCAGAAGATTCGTTCTTCTCCCCTGGGTTGATCGAGGCATCGGCCAGCTCGGGGTACGTAGGCCATGCAGGCCACCTAAATCGGCGTTTACCCCTGCAGTCAGAGGCCGACTTTGGCTACCAAGCCGAGAGCAGTAGCAGTTCCAGCATTCATGCCACAGGCGCAGGACCGAGCGGCAGCAGCGCCAGCCTGGGCAGCAGCACCTTGGGTAGCAGCAGCTTGGGGAGCAGCAGTCTGGGCAGCAGCAGAGGCAACAGTTATCTGAGCGGCACCACCTCGATCGAGTCCCGATCCTCCCGTCCGCGCGCGTATACGTGGGGCCAAGGGTCGACTGCCTCTCTGCCCCCCGTGGCCAAACGAAAGGGCGCGCGCCCGCTCTTCGGTTTCAGCGCCGAGGACCGGGAACGCGAGCTGCACAGGCTCGAGGAGGAGGCGGGCGGACCGATCAACAGACTGGGCAAGCGGCGGCTGCAAAACCGGATTGCGCAACGGTCATTTCGCGCGCGCTCAAAGGTCATTACCGCAGATGTGAGCCGTGCATTTCTCATGTGTCGTGCGCGTGGCTGATGCCGCCTTTGCGTCTGTCCAGCTGGCCGACCATACCTCTGACCTCGAGCATCTCAAGGTGTCCCAGGAGGATCGTATTGCACGCCTGCTGACGACGGTCGAGAGCCAGCGCGTCGAAATCCTCGCGCTGCGAGAGCGGGTCGCGAAGGATACGGATGTAGATAGACCGCAGGGACATAGCCCGGACAGTACGGGAGGCTGAAGACGCGGACGGGGAGCATAGTAGCGCAGCGTCTCGGGTGGCTCCTTGCATTGCTTGCATGCCAGCGTCTGCCTCGGGACGTGCTTGGTGTCTCGGGACAACGCGATGCGAGTCGTCGTCGCCTCGCCCGTCCCTTGGTGATTTTTTTGTAACGGCCCCTTAGCTACTCCGCCGCACTGGACGGGTTTGCGGGATTTGCTCGACTAGCGTCATGCAGGTAAAGCATTCAAAGGATATGCAGTTGCATGCAGAGCAGCTGGCCCCAGCGCCCCTCCACGAGGGCATAAAACTCTGCGGGCCGCAAGCGAGTATGGACATGTGCCAGCCACGGGAATGCTCCGCCGCGGGGAAACACGGAGAGTCGTCGCAACGCATTGGTTGGCCTTGACGGCAGAACGGCTGTAACGATTCGGATACCTGGGGATTTTCGTTTACATCCCTGTTGGGCTGTTGCGCTGCCAAGGGGCACGAAGCGAAAAAAGGTGATGGAGAGGGAGGAGAGGGAGGAGAGGGAGGAGAGGGAGGAGAGGGAGGAGAGGGAGGAGAGGGAGGAGAGGGAGGAGAGGGAGGAGAGGGAGGAGAGGGAGGAGAGGGAGGAGAGGGAGGAGAGGGAGGAGAGGGAGGAGAGGGAGGAGAGGGAGGAGAGGGAGGAGAGGGAGGAGAGAGGACCGAAGAGAGCCGACCTTGGCGGGGCATGGAATGGCGGTGAGTACCCCGAAAAACAGAGCAAGGGCATGGCAGCGAAACGACGCAGTAGGCGTCGACACCCTAAAAACCACCGAGACAGGGCCTGAAACGGGGGATCTGCACGATCCAGAGGGAATCCATGGGAACGGGAACTACTGGGGGGGGATCAGTTGAAGGGCTGGTTTGTGCGGGACTGGGAAGACGACGCCTTCGAGCGGATAGACGGCCTGGCCGTCGTATATGGCTACGCGGCCGTGACAAACTTTGTAGTTTTGTGTGTTGCGTGTAGTGTTGCGTGTGTGGTGTTGCGAGCGTGGGGGATACAAGATGCATGGCATACTCGAGTATATATAGGTGGATGTATGTACAGGTTTCCTCGTCTACGCCCTCTGATCCATCATCATCCACCATCCACCATCCACCATCCACCATCCACCATCCACCATCCACCATCCACCATCCACCATCCACCATCCACCATCCACTATCCACCATCCACCATCCACCATCATCATCCACCATCCACCACTGGGCCCCATCGCATGCGACGCTTCCCCGCACTGTTACATGCAAGACAGAAGCATCGTCATTAGGATCGCAGTGTGAACCAAGGGTCGGGTCCGCATCCAGCAAAACTTCCCAATACAGGAGCCGGGCGAACGAGGCGTTCAGGGCGAAAGAGGAAAAAAAAAGCCAAAGCAGCCTGCAGCGATGCGGTGGGCGCTCGACATCAACAACGGCGCATCGGCGCCATCGTTGTCATTCACGTCGACAGCAGCGTCGACCAGCGCTGAGAAGCGAGCACGGCACAGCCGACAAGCAGCAAGGTCGATACACGTCGGTCGGCCAGAGATACGCGACCGCGAGTCGTCGCTCCACCGCGACGCGGTCACCGGTAACATAAACACAAACACCGCTTCTGTCTCCGGGCTCCACACTGCCTCGTGTCACTCCGACAGCGAGTATCTTGGTCAACAGCAGCAGCGACGACAACAACAACAGCCGCAGCAGCAGCGACAACGACAACGACAACAGCAGCAACAACAACAAAAACAACAAAAACAACATCCACCTCTTCGTCCGCACCACCACGCCGACCTCGACTACTACTCAGACTACGACAGCAGACCCACACCATTCTCGTACTCGACGCCGGACCTGCTCGGCCCCGCTGCCTACCGACACCAGTACCACGCGGTGTGGGACGTGTCTGACGCTGAGCAGTCTGGCCGCGGCGCGACATATCCGCACCGCGCTGCAGCCTCTACCTACGACCTCACAGGCGTGTCAAATAAATCCAACGTGCTCGGCGTTGTAAACATGTCGAGCCCGTCGACGCCGACGACGACGTGGGACCACTGGCCAAACGTGAGTTTGTGGAGTACGAGGAGCAGTCTCCCCTTTTAGACCCGTGATGCGCAATGCGTGATGGGTGTGTGATGGGTGCGTGGTGTGACGATGGATGATGCGTCGCTGTCTGGCGGCGGGTCGCCAGCCACGTCCCCGTCCCCTCCCCCGTCAGCTTTCCTTTTTCCCAATCTGACTCATCCCCGCACATCGCCCACCTCTCCATTGTCTCGTCTGCTCTAGTGGCCGTCTGCTCTAGTGGGCGCGACTGCCGGTCCAGCATATTACCACCCCTAGCGCACTAGCCGCAGCACCACCACCCTCACCACCATTACCCATTACCCATACCGTCCCCCCACTACTGCCACTAGCACTAGTGGTCAATTTGGCCAGTGGCCTAGTCGGCTTGAACATCAACCACCGTCATCCTCCATCCTGTTTGCCCCGTGGCACCATCACTCTCATTCTCCGCCCCGTAGTCCCGTAGTTAGTCTGGTCGCGTTGTCCCTCGCCGTGTATTTCTGCCTCTGCGCTAGTGCATGGCCTGCACCTCCCGCCTCGTATAAGAGACGTGTATGCACCTCGCAAACCCGCGTACGGAGACTCACGCCCTGCAGCACGACGCGAGCGACATGGCCGTCTCGGCGTCGACCTCGACCTCGACACCGCCATCGCCCGCCCGTCCACCGCGCTCGCAATTACGCAATGCGCCAGTCCCTCCTCTCCCTCCCATGTCACCCCTCCCTACGCCGTCCACATCGGCTCTCCCAACCCCTGCCACGTCGGCTCTCCCTACCCCTTCCATCTCGCCGCTCCCTACTCCTTCCATTGCAGCTCCAGCTCCAGCCCCAGCTGCCGCTCCCGCTTGCACTGCCGCGCCCACTCCCTCGCGGAGGCCCTCGCAGCCGCCGAAAGCGGCCACGCCGCCGAGTCCCGCACATACCCTCCCCACACCGTCGCTGTCGTCGTCTTCGTCGTCCGACCACGATTTAGATCAGCCCTTGTTCATCGGCCGCAAGCAGCGAAAGAACGGCGGCGGCGGAGACCCGTTCCGCGTCAAGGATGGGGCAATGACGCGCGCGCCGTCTTCCGGCGTGTACACTCGTATGTCTGCCCGTATCGCATGTCTTTCATGTCTTCCATCACTTCCGTATTTCCCTGTCTTCCTATATCGCCCACCTCGTCCCAACTCTGAGCTCATCATACACCTGGACCCAGCTGACCCCCGCAGCACCCACATTCCCCGGTGCCCAGGGCCCTCGACCGTCCCACTTCCCCACTCACGTCTACACTCCCCCCGGATTTGCGCTCTATCCCATCCGCCCCCAACCACAGCCAAACACCTACCGTGACGGTGACGTGTCGGCGCCGGGTGCTGGTGGTGCTGGTGCGGATGCTGGTGCTGGTACTGGTGCTGGTACTGGTGCTGGTGCTATTGCTGGTGCTGGTGCTGCTGCTGGCGCGCCGATCTACCTGCGCACAGCATCCATGTCGTCCTCTGCCTCTGCATCCGACGAGTTGGGAATACACACGCCGCCTAGCTCACGGTTCTCGCTCACGCGCGCCAAGTTTGGGCTGCGGCGTATCAGCCACACGCTCGTCACCCCGCGGACCCCGAAAGACGACTACTTTCAATATGGAGCTTCGTCGCCCCTGGTGACCCGTACGCCAGGACAACCGACGGCGACCTGGCCCACTGGGACGGGAATGGGACCGGGAATGGGACCGGGAATGGGACCGGGAATGGGGCCGGGAATGGGGATGGGAGTGGGAATGGGAGTAGGTGGTGGGGGTGGGCCGCACCCCCCTCTGAGCGCTGGGTCGACCGCATCCGCAAGCAGTGGGTGGCCAGCGACGCCGCCAGGACACGGGATGGGCGTGGGCCTGGTCGAGCGCGAAGGCAGAACGGGGCGCGTCTTGTTCGAAGACGAGCACGGGATGATGAGCAAGGCGGGCGTGGGCGTGCTGACGCGCTCGATCGGCTCGAGCCCCGACGTCAGGAAGGCGCGAAGGAAGCCGGTGCCGCGGATCGCGGACGAGGATGAGGATGACGAGGGCGTGCATGCGCTGTAGTCCCTTGGGAGTGCACGCTGTAGTCTCTTGGGAGTGCAGGCTGTAGTCTCTTGGCTGTCTGCGAGGCGAGGCACGAGATAGGAACGAGAGGAAGGGGCGGTCTTTGGTTGCGGAGTGAGAGGTCGAGGCTGCATCTCAAGTGCGGAAATGAGGTCGTGAGAGTGTCGCTATGGACATTGGGCTGCTGGGACCGTTGTCATCTCTGTAACAAGCGTACTGTAACAAGCGTATAATGACATCGTGTATGGTCGCATCAAGTTACTTTATAAGATGTGTGTATACAACTGCGGAGTCTAACGCCATCTCCTTACTGGACACCGAGCGTGGCCGAGCGCGGGTCGTTACGACGGCCCGTGCAAGCCAGCGCTCGACTATACGGATATACGGCACTGGAGACTGGGGCTCTAGCTGGTAGTGTTGGTGTTGAGAATGTTGGTCGGGGGCACATAGGTCCTTAGGAGCTCGTCCCCCGTGTGGTTAAATACCACCGTCTGGCCAACCCTGGCGTCTGTGTCAGCGTCGGAAGCAGTAGCCCGCAGCCCGCAGCGTAGTAGCGACCCGTGGTCGGCGGCTCGTCCACTCACGTAGGATACCCCACGACATCCAGGTCCTTGCGCTCTCCACCGACGAGGTACTCGAGCCCTTCGGGCCCTGCGCGGACGGTATGCGTCCAGCGGGCAGATACGACGCCGCCTGGAAGGCCGATAAAGTCGCCCGGGGCGATCGGCCGCTCCTCACGCGGCAGGTCGGGGTGGGTGGACGCGGTAGACGTGGACGTCAGGTGGGGGATGTGCGGGTGGGGCTGGAGGGACGAGGTGGCAGATTGCGAAGAGGAAGCGAGGGGAGACTGGAAGGCGGGGCAGTCGGACGAGGCATCGAGCAGGACCAGGTGGCCAGAGCCTTTGAGGATGTACAGCCATTCCGTGGTGGTGAGGTGGTAGTGCGGGGTCTGTGCGAGTGCCGCGGTAGGTTGCAGTTGCAGGATACAAGAGAGGAGGAGAGAAAGAGAGAAAGAGACGAGGAGACGAAGAAAAATGGCATACAATGTCAGCGCAATGGACAGCGCTTTATATTCGCAACGCAAAATGAACTCACGCAGGAATAGTTGCCAGCTGGGAGGTTGACCTTGACGACCCCTAGGCCCTGGAGCCCGACTGCGAGGTCAGCATGGCTTATCCGGGGCTACTTTGGACCGAATCCAAAGGCAGTCGCACCGCCGTTCACAGCCCGTATTCCACACCATTCACATCCATCTGTGCCCGATACCATGCACACACCGCGGCAACCACAGCGTCACCGAGGTGCACGATCACTCACGGATGTCAGACATGTAGGCGTGCGACCTGACTGCTCCCGGGTCCAGCATGTGCGGAAACGTCTGCATGCTGTCTTCGATCTCGGCGGCCGTGAGCAGCGGGTGGAACGGCTTGCGTTCTTGTCTCAGCATGGTGGGCGAGTACAGAGCTGTCGAGCTGGAAGAGTGCTGGATGTCGAAGAGGGCTGGATATTAGGCAAGCTGGTGTTGAGAATGAAATGACTCTCTTGTCACTGGCCGCTGGGAGCTCGTCCTGCTTGGTTGACGTCACGTCGCGTCACGTCCAAAAGTGGCTGCTGGCTGATCCGAAGATATCGGGCGAACATCTCAATCCAAGGCTCATGCTCACACCGCCCACCACCCAAGCTCACCGTTGCTCAACGCCCTCACTTGACCAACGCAGTACGCCACCTGACTGCCTCGTATCCCCATCCAATATGCACCACGCCAGCAGCCAGCACGAGCCACGGACTTTGGCCCCAGAAAACCGCCACTTCCGTCGTATCGCTGCCGTTGTTTGAGCCAACGGCATTCCCGATGATGGCTGCTTCGACGACGAATGCGATCCCCGTGAATCTGCAGAACATGGCTTCAGCGCGCGTACACCAGGCTGCAGACAAGAGAGTCCCGCTGTCACTTTGCTCGGGGAATTTATCGGAATCATGCAGATCATCGAGAGGACGTGCGGGAGTCACGGAGTCACGGAGATCATCGAGGGGACTTACAGGAAACACACGGTCACGGAGATAAAGTGGATCTGGGCAAGCGAGTAGAGCTTGTCGGCGTTCGGGGCGGGAGACGTGCGGTACGAGTACTGGATGGTATAGCTATGGTGAAACCCGGACACCAGGACCAGACAGAATGCTGCGCAGAGTCAGGCGAGACGCGTCATGACGCCTGGGTGGACGAAGGGGCAGAGATGGGGTAGGCGGACGCCGCTCACCGACGACAGATAAGACGGCCGCTTTGCTGAGGTTGTTTTCGACGTCGGCGGGGAGGGGGAAGCCAAAGTAGTTGGCGGGAATCTGATATTGCCACCCGCGAAAGATACAGCCTTGTTTCGCGGTGATGACGAGATCCGAAACGTTGTATCCGCAACTACAACAGTCAGCTCACGTCCGCCCGTAAGGGGGAATAGACGATGTGGAGGAGGTGCGCGACAAAGCGACAGAGCCAGGACAGACTAATTTTGACCCGCAAATCTGATCTGTGAGTGGTCAGAGACGAGCATCGCTGGTGGCAAAAAGGCACTGACCACCTGCGTCGAGGTGCTGACGCTGCAGTACCATACGCTGTCGGCGCTGCTGAATGCCGCAACGGCAAGTAATATGGCTGAAATGGCGGGATAGAGGAGGTGGTATGGAAGGCCCGTCGTCCTGCTTGGCGGGGCCATTGCGTCGCGTTTGCCTGGTTCACCAAGTCTGAAGGATGCGCTGAGATCCTGCTCCAAGTGCGGCGAGGCTGACTTGTCCACTCTAGTCGAGGATGGTTCAGTAGGGGAGACGATGTGCTGCAGCCAGCGGGGAGAGTACCCCAGTTCAGCAAGCTACGGTCTGGCCTTGCGTTACGTGGCTTCGGCTTCGAATATGCTCAACGGTTCGGAAGGTCAAAGGAGAGGCTGGAGTGGTGATGTAAATGTCGATGCCACTGTCACCTCCAGGATTACTTCTGTATACATAAATCTAAGAGCTCCTCCACCAGGGCTCGGCAAGAGCCACTGAGCCCCCTTGACCTGTGACGAGCACCTAGGAGGGTTCGCTCGAGCCAGGGTGGCCCAGCATTGAATGAAGTCAAACACCTAACCAGGAAGCGTGCTGGCCGCCAAAAGATCTGCACGAGTCAAAGTACATTACTGACCCCTCATTTCGAAAACTCTCGACACTGTGAATACCGCTCACTGTGTCGCCGAGCTCGCCTTGCCTTCAAGTCCCCCGCGAAGACTCATGAAGAGACACGGACCCCTCCCACAGTCATTATCTTATCAGACCGGGACGAAAATGCCACGCAACATTGATTGCCGTACCTGATACTTTCCACCTTCGCCTACTTGGCATCTCATACTCACACCCTCGGATCCATTGCAGTCACCAGGAGCTTGTCGTCGATCGTCCGCATGGGGCGGTGACATCAATCGTCCACGCCGCTGGTCAGCTGGTCGTAGCTCCGAGGTTCTGTCTGTCTACCTGAAAAATGTCCCGCCATGAGCTCACCCCGTCCTCTTTGCCCGAGACGGACTTTGACGCCTCGGGCTCAGGGGAGATCTGGACCGTCATCCACATTCTCGACGAGCGCGGGCCTCGCCAGACCGGCGAGTACCTCGTGCAATGGGACGGCATCGATCCTGCCACCGGAAAGCTGTGGGAGCCGACGTGGGAGAGACGGCAAAACTGCAGAGCCGATTCTATTTCAGATTGGAAAACCCGCAAGGCAGCGGACCCATCGATCGTAGGAACGGAAGGCCAGTGGTGGAAGGGACGGGCAGCTGCGGAAAGACGTGCCAAGGCCGAAGCGGCGGAGCTCAAGAAGGCCAAATCCCATAAGAGGAAGGCCGAGGACAAGGCGGACGGCGGTGGAGGAAAGAGAAGCAGGAATGGCCATGTTCGTCAAGCTTCAAATAGTGAGTTCCGCTCGGAGAGGGACTGGCGACTGACCGTCCAGCTGCCTCGACGACGTCGCAACATCAGCCTTCGTCGCCTATAGCTCCGGCGCCGGCCAGAGTGACACGACAGCGACTGAAAGGCTCAACATCTGCAGAGCCGATACCACCACCAGCAGGCCGTACAGCCCGAGCCCATGCGAAGGCTCAGTCATCAGTCTCTTCTCTTGACGGCACCGGGGTAACGACAGGACGTCGCCGCCCGAGGGAGCAGGATGAGCCTATCGTGCTCGAAGACTCGAGCAAATCACCATCGCCTGCCCGGCATGACGGCGAGCCAGAGGAGAATCAAGCTCGTGCGAGTGCCGGACCGTCTGTCGCTGCTTCAGAACAGGAGATACACCCAAAACGACAAAACGGTTTGCGGCCAGTACCTCAACCATCCCCTTCTGTATTCCATCCGTACTTGGAGCCAGCTGCAACCGATCATTCGACGCAATCAACTAGGTCAATTCCCCAGTCGCAGGCGGATCCGATCGCAGACTTCTCGAGTCCCGCGCGGGAGAAGCGAAGTCAGGCTGCCCCGACACCACCCGAGGTCCCTTCCATGGACTCGCAGGACTTGAAGCCAGAGACGCAAGATTCCACACCCCCGCCGAGAACAATCTCTCGGTATATTGACGGGGAAGAGGTCATCGTAGTGCTGAGCGAGAGTCCAGAGGTGGAGACAAACCAGGTTGGAGGCGAGGAGGAACATGCCGAGAACGAAGAGGCCTTCGCCGTGGCGGTCGATGTGGTCGAGACACGCGAGGTACAGATTCAGACGATACCGGAGAGCAGATTGGCAGAAGAGTTGGATGTCGGCGGTGACGATGCCGATCTAGACTTCCTACAGGTGAGCGGGCAAATTCCTCTTGAGGTAGGCGCAAGCTGACGTTGCTTAGTCGGTCGATCAGTTGGCCGAAGAGGCCGGCGGACAACTGGAAACGTCAGGTCAGTCACCTGCCGAATATTGTCGATGGTGTGCTGATATGCGTAGGCCATCGCTGCGAATGGCTAGGGTGCGGCGAGAATTTCGTCTCAGCGGCAGATCTTGCGTCGCACGTCCGGGCCCATGGTGATGCAATCTTTCCTCTGCCTGTAAGCACCATGTCATCGTTCCTTAGTCATGTCTGATCGGTACGTAAGACTCATAGTGCCGAGTCCTTGGCAGAGGCGCCACCCCCTGCCGAAGAAGCGCTGAACAGTGCGCATTCAGCGCTTGTCGAGGAGTGCGATGCTCGCATCGCAGCTCTCGAGGAAGAGAACGCAAAACTTCATCGGCGCCTGGCATCTGCCTCGTCCTCGAAGAACTCACTACAAGACGACTTTGCATTCGTGCGACACCAATACAACGAGGCGGCTACTCGTGCTGTCGAGGAGGTCCGAGCAGCAGACGATCTACGGTCGCAAAATGCGCGTTTGAAAGAGCAATTGACTCTCGGCCTGAAGCAGAAAGATCTCCATTACCAGGCTGTCCAGCGGCAGCGGGGCGATGATGCTAAGCAGTTGCGGATGCAGCTCAAGGTCTACCAAGACCAGGCGACTATGACCGACAGGATCCGACAAAGAGCCATTCTATATCCCAAACTCCGAACGGAAAATACAGAGTTGAAGGAAAAGCTGCAAGCTGCGGAACACAGAGCTGCTGTGCTGGTTGAGCGCAACGAGTCCCTGGCCGAGCAGATCGAGTGGTATCGTGCCAAGCAGATGGGCGTCCTGGACACTGACAAGTCTGAAGACGATGACGACGACTATGGGAGTATGTCGGATACGGACGAAGCCTCGAGCTCGGTTGACGGGGCTGCCAAGCCGGCCGATATCGCGTACACCACCCGAAGTCGACACATCACCAGTTCAGGCGATGTGTTTTCGTCGTCGCAGATTGCGCCAGAGCCGGCGATGCAAGGTTTTGAGAAAGCAGGTGTCGACGACGAGGCGGTGGAAGAGATCATAGGCGCAGAGGAGAGGTGGTTTGCATGTACGGCACGAGATGCACATCATCCTGAAGCGTGCCGCATCATCACGCGGACCGAAGCCGTGAGTCTGCCTCTGGTTGTACCGTAGCTGGCATTGGCTGACCTTGACAGGATATGCGAGCTCATGCACGACTGCATATTGAGAGAGCCTTTCAACATCCGGTGTCGCTATGATGCGAGTCCCCGTACCCGCGTAGTGTAGTCTGCCATGTAGCCCATAGCCATGCATTCTGCGTTATACATTGCTACATTATAACTAACATAGCTGAAAACTCTGAAGAGTAGAATGCCCGGATCCGAAACCTCGCGTCAATGTTGAAATTTCAGTCGAAGCCTTTGTTACGCATTCCACACTTACATCCCATCTTTCTGTAGATCGCTCATCCGACCAGACTCGAGCCGTCGTTGCAGGCGGGATGTCCAACACGTTTGCCGTCCCATTACCGAATACGAGGGTACGTGGCCGTGACGACCCTCGCATACCCGTGCTGACCAGTCCGGCTGTCGTAGAACGTCACCATCGTCGCCCATGTCGACCATGGCAAGACGTCGTTTGCCGACTCGCTCCTGTCGAGCAACAACATCATCTCGTCGCGCATGGCTGGCAAGTTGCGCTTCTTGGACTCTAGAGAGGACGAGCAGGAGCGCGGAATCACGATGGAGAGCTCTGCGGTGCGTCCGCGACCATGCTGCACCTTGCACCTTTCTTCACCTGGCCGTGTGTCGGTGTCTTGACATTTAACCACTTTTCTGTGTCCGTGTCTTAACATCTAACTATCTTTCGGAGCCACCATGTGCCATATCCTGACTTTTAACCACCTTTCGGCAGCCACCATGTGCCGTGTCCTGACTCTAACAGGTGTCGCTGCGGTTCGACATGAACCGCTTAGGTCCAGAAGGCCAGGGTGTGTCTACAACTTGCTTGCAACTGCGCGGGTGACTGCTAACACACGCAGCATCGACGTCGAAGCATATCTGCAACCTGATCGATACCCCCGGTCATGTGGACTTTGCATCTGAAGTGTCGAGCGCCTCACGTCTCTGCGACGGGGCGCTCGTGCTCGTCGATTGCGTCGAAGGGGTCCAGACACAGACGATTGCTGTCCTCCGCCAGGCCTGGATCGACCGCTTACGCCCTCTGCTCGTGATCAACAAGATGGACAGGCTGATTACCGAGCTCAAACTCTCCCCGTCCGAGGCATACCACCACCTGTCTCAGCTGATCGAGCAAGTCAACGCAGTCATGGGCAGCTTCTACGCCTCTGAGCGCATGGAGGACGATCTGCGCTGGCGCGAAGAGCGGGAGCGGCGCCTCGCAGAGCGCTCCGAACGACAAGGCGAGGTCTTAGACGATGCCGAGGCGGCAGAGGACGAGGGCATAGCGTACGAGGAGAAGGAGGACGAGGACCTGTACTTCGCCCCAGAGCGCGGCAACGTCCTCTTTGCCAGCGCGATCGATGGCTGGGCGTTCAGGCTGGGCAAATTTGCGCGCCTCTACGCGGAGAAACTCGGCATCAAGGAGGGCAATCTGCGGCGCGTGCTCTGGGGCGACTGGTACCTCGACCCAAAGTCCAAGAGGGTGGTAGGAAGGAAGCGGCTGGCCGGACGGAACCTCAAACCGATGTTTGTCCAGTTTGTCCTGGAGAACATCTGGCGAGTGTACACCACCGTCTTGGGCGACTAGTAAGTCGTCTATCCTGTCGCATGGCTGAGCCCCAGTAATCCCGACGCGGTGACCAAGATCGTCAATGCTTTGTCTATCCGTGTGGCTCCGCGCGAACTCAAGTCGAAAGACACGCGCAACCTCCTTACTCTGATCATGCAACAATGGCTCCCGCTGTCAACGGCCACATTCCAGGCTGTGGTCGATATCATCCCTTCCCCCTCGGCAGCCCAGGCTCTTCGACTCCCGTTCATGCTGCATCCTGAAAAGGCCGCTGTATCGACAACACCACTGCCACCGACCAACGAGCTGGAACGGGGTCTCTATGCGTGCGACCAAAGCAAAGAGAGCCAGATCGTCGCGTACGTCAGCAAGATGTTTGCTGTCCAGCGAGGGGAATTGCCCGAGTACAAGCCGAGGGGAATGACTGCAGACGAGATGCGACAACGAGGCAGGGAGGAGCGAGAGAGGCGCGCAGCCACACAAGCAGCGCCTACCAACGGCGTAGCGATGGACGGCGTCGAAGGGCTTTCAACGCCGCTCGAAGAGTTGACGATCGCGCCGGGTCCTACCGCGGAAGACGGGCGCGGCAATGGCGACGCCGAACCGGCAGCCACCGCCACTGTAGCACCGGCAGTGGCAGAATCCTCAGAAGTCTTACTCGGCTTCTCGCGGGTCTTCTCCGGCGTACTGCGCCGCAATACCCCGATCCTCGCTACTCTGCCGAAATTCGACGTCGAGCTCCCGGCCAACCACCCACGAAACGCTCGGTACGTCTTGAGGGCGACCATCAAGGACCTGTACATGATGATGGGCCGGGATCTGGTCGCTGTCGACGAAGTGCCTGCTGGGCATGTGTGTGCGATCGGAGGGCTCGACGGTGTGGTGCCTAGGAACGCGACGCTGTGGGCACCGAATAGCAACGGTGTTGGGCTCAAGATTCCAGACTCGGAACTGGTCAACCTCGCAGGCGTTTCAATGCAGGTGCGTCGTCTTGCGTCCCTGGCCGGGACTGGTGTTGAGCTGTCACTGACACATAAACCCAGTCGGCTCCGATCGTTCGCGTGGCGCTGGAACCGGAGAATCCAAGTGAGTTGGCTGCCGAGTGACGAGACGTACAGTTGGCTGACCTGTCCAGGCGACATGAGCAAGCTAGTTCACGGTCTGCAGATCCTGAACAGCGCCGATCCCTGCGTGGAATACCTTGTGCAGGAGACTGGCGAGCACGTGATTCTTACTGCAGGAGAGTTGCACCTCGAGGTCAGTGGTCTTTGCGCCGAATTGAGCCATGCTGATGACTCGCAGCGATGTCTCAAGGACCTCCGAGAGCGGTTCGCCAAGTGCGCGATCCAGAGGTCGCAGACGATTGTGCCTTTCCGCGAGACGGCCGTGAAGGCTCCAGGTAGGTCGGCATGGAATGTGCCCGCTTGACACTGACGATATGCTGACACTACGCAGACATGGCTCCGCCAAAGACTCCAGATGCACCGCGCGGGACTGTACACGGCTCGTTGTTTGATGGTCTTGTCGCATTTACCATTCGCGCCGTGCCCCTCCCGCCAGCCGTGATCGACTTTCTCCTCGCACACACCAGCTCCATCGCTCGCATGGTCTCGCAGCGAGAAGAAAACGACGCCACCGAGCAGGACTCGCAGGAGGAGCGCGATGCCAGCGAAGGGACAGCCGAGACCGGCCGACTGATGGGTGCTCTGCAATTCTGGGAAGAGCTGAACAAGATCTTCAAGAAGGCCGGTGGCGAATGGGCCGATGCGGCCGATCGGATCTGGGGATTTGGGCCCAAGCGGATGGGCGCAAACCTGCTTCTCGACCCTCAAGGCAAGACTGGACTTCGGTGAGTCTCCCCCTCCCCCCCTCCCCCTACACCCCAGCTTTAGCATGCTGAAGGCGAGTCTCCAGATTGAGGGGCAGAGAACGCCTGATGGCATCTGCCAAGGCGGCTGGCAAGTCGCTCGACGAAGCGCTGGCGTCGACAGACGCCGCGGTTGCGGAGGATCAGTTGGCCGGCCTGGTCAAGGCGGATACGGACGCCAGGGCCGAGCTGCGACTGTTGCGCGATTTCGAAAACAGCATAGAGGCGGGGTTCCAAATGGCCACGTTCCAAGGCCCGCTGTGCGCCGAGCCTGTCGTCGGCATGGCGTGGGTCGTCGAGTCTGTCCAGCTCAACAAGACGACCGAGGAAGAGGGTGAGCACACTTGGCTTGGATTGGACATGTGTAGTCGCGCCAGGTTCCAGCCGCTGACGTGCTGTCGCAGCGCGAGGCAAGACATCCGCGGTCGTTGGCGCCCTGATATCGTCGGTGCGGGATGCCTGCCGTGCTGGGATGCTCGACTGGTCTCCCCGGATCAAGCTCGCCATGTACACATGCGACATCCAAGCGTCTAGTAAGCATGCACCCTTAGCCCCGGGGGCCCACGCGCAAGCGGGTCGGCGCTGACGGACCGCTAGCCGACGTGTTGGGCAAGGTGTATGCCGTGGTCGCGAGGCGGCGGGGGAGGATCGTCGCGGAAGAGATGAAGGAGGGCACCTCGTTCTTCACCATCCGGTCGATGCTGCCTGTCGTAGAGTCGTTTGGCTTTGCAGACGGTGAGTTGAGCAGTCGTGGTTGTAAAGCCGCCTCGTGCTTCCCGTGCTTCCGTGCTGCTTCTGCCGCCTGGCATACTGGCATAGTGGCGTAGTGGTCTACTGACATACTGGCACACTGGAATACTGGTGCTTGGCGTGTTGGTGTTTGGTCCTTCGGTGTTTGGCCGTCACGTCCTCCTACTGATACGTCACTAGAGATCCGAAAACGCACATCTGGGGCGGCATCGCCACAGCTCATTTTCAGCGGGTTCGAGACGCTCGACCTGGATCCGTTCTGGGTCCCATCGACGATCGAAGAGCTGGAAGATCTGGGCGAGAAGGCCGATCGGGCAAATGTCGCCAAGCTCTATGTCGACGCGGTGCGGAAACGCAAGGGCATGTTTGTGGAGCGCAAGGTCGTTGAATTTGCAGAAAAGCAGCGCACTCTGAAGCGCTGAGATGGGCTGGCCGCTGCCTACTGGCCGCTTACCGCTGGTTACTGGCCTGCTGGTCGCTAAGGGAAACGGGGAACGGGTCACGATGAGGGCAGTGCCGCACACGCAGGGCATTGCGACTGTAGGCTGTAGGCGTAGGCTGTTCGGGCTGGCGGTGGATGGTCCTGTCGAGTCTCGGGTACGATGTGCTCCGTCTTGCAGTCGCCAGGGAGCGTGGGCCATGTGGCTGGCAATGCAATTGTGCATCAGTCGTCAATGTCGCACTCGCGGGCACCTTGTAGTCTGCTCTCCCGCAGAAGGCGGAGAGCAAGTCCGATTCATCATGTACGCAGAGTGCTTGCATCCGCCATGTTCAGACTACACAATAATGCATTCATTCTCCTGGCCACACATCCAATAATCGACCTCTCTCTAGGCCAAGTGGCCGGATGGCTCAGAGCATATCAAGCCTTGTCCTTTGTCTTCTGGCCCTGCTTCTTGGCGTCTGTGGCGGCTTTCTCGACGTTGCCACCGACCGCGCCCGAGTCGGTGAACCTGAGAGGAGAGGCAATCGTCAGCAGTATGATCGAATTTCGGTCCAGCGTTGTGGTGCGATGCAGCGCCGCGATCGGCATACCAGGACGAATAGGGAACGAGGGTAAACAAAATACGCACTGCTTGCCGACCGCTCCGTCCTTGTCAAACGGGCCGCCCACAGCCTGAGCCTTGCTCCCGACCGCGCCGTCGGCGTTGAACTCCTTCCCAACGGAGCCGTCGCTCTAGTGGTGAAAGTATGTCAGCTCGACCGGCCACTCCGATGGTCTGGGTGCGTGTTACTTCTGGCTCAGAGGAGTCTGTGGCTGTTCTCTCATTGGTTCGGCGAAGGGAGGTGAGCGTAGTTGTCCAAGTATGCTGGTGGATGGTGGGTGTTGACGCAACTTGGCGCACTGCCCCGGCGAGGAACGGATAGGAGGATCAGGAGCACAGGCAAGGAAGGCGTATGTGAATGTGAGTCGGACGATGGATGATAGGAGGAAGCAAGGCTGGAGGGATAGGAGAGAAGAACGAGGAAGAAGGACGAAGAGGGGGGTGTGGACAATGAGAACGGAGAGAAGGAGGGGGGAACGAAGTCAGGAAGATGACAGGAAAGAATCCCGAGAGAAGAAAGCAAGCAAGACCAGGAGAGCCGGATGAACGGAGGACCAAGAAAGAAAGCCGACGGAGATGCAGTGGTGCACACTGGTACGGACCGATGGCGTCGTGGGAGTGAATGAGAAATCACGAGAAGAACAGCTAGAGTGACGAGAGTGACGGGAATGACAAGCGTAACTAGAACAACGAGAGCGATGAGAGCGACCGAGGAGAGGAGCTACTACCGTCGCGAGCCAGAGCCACCAGAACCAGCAGAGGCAAGAAGAGACAGCCACCAGAGCCACCAGGAGCAGCAGAGGCAAGAAGAGACAAGATGGGAGGAGGGCCGACGTACCTTGAAAGCCTGTCCGACCTTTTTGAGCGCATCGCCCGCCTGCTCCACGACCGACTTGTCTGCATAGTACCTGACCTGCGTGTGCGCGACGGCGACGCCCGCGGCAGTACGCTGCGGTACACGCACGGCAAGGGCGCGCTTCGTGATTGCCATGGACATGGTGCTGGTCTTCTACGTTTCGTCTACTGACAACAAGGAGCAAGCTGGCTAGTCTCGAGTGAAGTTTCCCACTGTCGAGTATCGAAGATCAAGTGTCAAAGTCAACCGTCCAAAGAATAACAGGGGGGAAAGCGGGACCCGGGGGGGTCCATTCCCAAGTCTCCATGCCCATGACGATGCCACTCTCAACTATAAACCCGCGACGTCTCATAAGCGTCGATTCTCGGTGACGTCGATGCGTAATCAGACCGGAAAATAAAAAAAAGGCACCGAGGGTGTCTAACCATCCCGACGCTTGGAATCGGTAGCTCATCCAACTCTGTCACAGAGCACAACGCAATAACGACCATGTATAGAGCAATGTTGTACTGACTATCTATCTCGAGCAGTCGTCGACGACTTATGCAAAGTCCTTCTATGCTTCCCAAAACATATCCCCTTCATCTCCACATCCGCGTTTTCCGCCCCCCTCCCTCACACCGCCTGGCTGCGACGCGTAAAGTATACGTACCCATTGAGCGGGAGCACGATCATGGTCTGCCGCATGTTGTCAGCTATGATCCCATAGATTCTGAAGGAACAGACATACCCGGTAGTTTGCCGGAGGAACTTCGCTACCGTCCAGCTTCAAGGTAAAGTTGCGCACAATGTACGACACCACCGTCGACAACTGGAGGTAGGCGAACTGCTCGCCAACACATCTGATCCCATATGTCAGCTAAGATATTCATGGGTCAGGATCTTTCAGCACTCACCTATGCCGACCAGCCCCAAAAGGCTGATAGGGACTCTCGGTACCCTTGCTGACCTGACCAAATCCATAGTCGACCTGCTCGGCCGTGGCTCCCGAGTACTGCTCCTTGGCAGTTGCAGCTACACCCTTCTCATCCAGCCAACGGTACGGATTCCATACCGGTGCGTCCAGCCAGATACGGGGGTCCATCTGTGACACTCCCGGTGCAGCTACGATGAAGTGGCCCTGAGGAATCACGTAGGTCGACGACTCGGATGGCGAAGCAAGGGAAGCTGGGACAGGGATGTCAGAGAGCACTTTACGGAAGATCGAGCTGTTCATGTCAGACAAGATAAATCTGGCATGTGCACTCGACTCACTGGATCGGCGCGTGGAGACGAAGAGTTTCCCGAATAATAGCCTCCATTAGAGGCATCTGCTTGGTGCTGTCGTAAGTGACTTCGCGGAACGTGCCGTCCTGGTTGCCAAACAATTGTTTTTGCTCCTCATACAACGCATCGCTACATGATGAGCTCAAACCTGCCAAGAGAAGTCTTCGAGCACTTACACCACGTCCGGTCGGTGCGCCAGGTGGAGCAAGATCCAAGAGCTGGTGGCTGACGATGTATGCTGTCCAGCCATGAGAATGGCGATCATCATGTGGGCGACGTCTCGATCGGTGAGTGGCGTGCCATCTCGGTAAACGCTTCCGGACAGGACGGAAATCATGTCATGCTCGGGCTGATACAATATGTCAGCATAGCTGCCCCTATCCTCGTGGAAGGGAACTTACCTCTGAGTGTCCCTCTCGGCGCTTGTTCATGATGTCCAGGTAAAAGTCGCTCATCTCCTTTTGAGCGCGATCTCGTCGTCGATAACTTGGCAAAGGCAGATTGGGGAACATGAAGTTGAGTGGTGTAAAGCCGCCGTCTAGATCCTCGTATAGCTTGGCGAATCGAGCGTTGAGGTTGTCGCGGACCTCTTTGCCCTGAAGCGAACGACTGGCAGTGAGGATGATGAGCTCGGACATGATCTTGAGGGCCTCGAATCTCTTGGGACCGGGTGTGGCGGGTGTCAGGCCGAGCTCGTGCTCGAAGAATTCGGTTGCTTCCTTGTACATGAGTGGAGCATACGAAGAGAGCGCCTCGGTTGTCAGACCGTGCTTGATCTGCTGCGAGTCAGCATAGGCTAACGCCGTTCTTTGGCGGACTGACGAATTTCTTTTGCTGCATCAACATGTCGTTGGGACAGTCGTACACCACCCCTTTCCCAAAAACGGGCGTCGTTAAGTGCTGCGCGATTTAAGCTTCCTTTGGTACCTACACAGGCCACTCACGGTGTAGGCGTCTTCCGCCGAGACCTGGCTGATTTTGCCTCCCAGACTCAGGTTGTTTCCTTTGGGTCCCAGAGCCACGGTCATCTTTCGTCCCAACAGCACGAAAGTGAACAAGTCGCCATACTGCTTTGGTATCAGCGGAGGATCGAGGCGGGGGGAATGTCTCAGAGGAAGACGGAAGCGATCGGATGGCCAAGCAGGCGATAGCGACAAGAAGAGAAGAAGAGACGAGAGGAGAGAAATCAGTGGGATGAGAAAGAAGAGACAAGAGAAGAAGAGACGGGAGAAAGAAGGGGGAAAGAGAGAAAGTAAATGAAAGATGACGGAAAGGGGAGAGGCGCAGCCAGACAGTGAGGGAGGCGCAACTGACCTTTTCACGACACTCGAACAAGAATTTGTACGGGTCCTCGCCGTAGTACGCTGCTGAACCGAACCACGGGATGTAGTGGAAGACGACGGGGGGGATGCTCTTGTCTTTTGGCCAGTACTGAGGCCGTCAGCGTGTGATCTAAGTCGTCGTGGTTGTGCGCCTTGTTCGCCGTGTTCCTCACAGATCTCGATCACGAAATGAACACCTGATCGGTATCCTCGTCTGCCTGCTCCCTCAACTGAACTCGCGCGTGTCCTCATCTACATTACACACGTGTCTCTGTCTCTACCGCTGGACCTTGTCCTTGTATAGAGGAACAGGTAGAACATCTCTTGTGGGCAGGCGAGAACGAGGAAGAGAGACGGCTGCGAACACCGAGCAAGCACTCACGAGCTGGTACGCGACATTCAACAAGATTACCGACGCCAGCCCACCCACCACCGCCGCGAGCACGAGCAGCGGCGCTGGCACGTCTCCGAGCTGGGCCAGGACCGATTTGGCCCAGTCGTACGATGCCGACGGTAGGGGGAGGGGGAAGACCGTGGTGTCGACCATCTCGCTGGTTTGTGCTCTGGTATTGGTAGTGCTCTGGTATTGGTAGTGCTCTGGTGTTGGTAGTGCTCTGATATTGGTAGTGCTCTGGTATTGGTAGTGCTTTGGTATTGTTTTCTGTTTCTGCTATCGTTCGCGCCTCGATTTCGCGCCTCGCCTGTCTATCTGGTGCGTGCCGCTGTTTGTATACCAAAGCGTCAAATGACGTGAGGCGTCAAGTGAAGCGCAGGTGGAGCGTCCCACAGAGCTCCTGCTTCTTCGGCGTTGTTCTTCCTTGCCTGAGCTGAGCGTCTATATCTAGTCGAGCTGCTGGAGCGCGCGCGAAACAAGGGATGTACGGACGCCAGGCGCGTGATTAATGGAGGTGAAAGTGATGTAGAGCCCAGGTCAAAATGTAACAGCCCAATAGAAAAATGCATCTTCCATTATTCCAGGGAGTGAGACGATCGTACGAAGTTTGGGGAAAACAAGGAAACACGTGGCTCCGCTCGTGTCACCGCGAGTTTTCCGGGATATTCCGCGACCTTGCCACCCGTGTTCTGCATGATATTTTGTGCCAGCGCTCCAGAGCCGGCAGTGGATGCTACTGGCTGCTCTACTGCAATCGCGCAAGAATGGACACGTCTCCCCAGACAGTTCGAATCTATCGAGTACATGGGTAGCACGCAGGTCCTCGCCAGCATGACATGTAATGATCACACACTATAGCTCCTCCGTCTGCACTGCAAGGATGGCAAGGATGGTCTCGTCTTCCTGCAAAGATGGTCTCATCTTCCTCATCTTCCGCAGGCTTCGTTTGTAAATTCTTCGTCTTCCTTCGTCATCTTCCTCTCTATCGGGGGACTTGAACCGCAATTGGAGCTGGAGAATCTTCCCCGTTGCACCAAAGCAATCAAACATCCTCATCCTCATCCAGCTCGTCCTCCTCCATCTCCACATCCTCCTCCTCCTCATCCACCTCCCAGCCCCTCGACATCCCCGGCCAACCCGCCGGCATAGTCTCCCTCCTCGGCAGGCCCGGATGCTGTGGCCCACCTGCCCCGCCAACGCGGGAATACGGATGGTACCCGTGCAGCCCGTGCGGTCCCTGCTGCCCCAGTCCGTGAGGCGGATGCGGCCCATAGGTTCCCGGCACTTGCCGTCCTGGACCCCCAGGGCCGCCGACCGCGCCGGGAAGCCCAGGATGAGCGGTCGCTCCTGGTTGATGTACTTTGGCGTGTCGCTTGAGGTTGGACTGTACGGAGAAGCTTCGCCCACAGCCTGGTTCTCGGCAGACAAATGGTCGCTCGCCGGTATCTGCGAATGCAGCGTCAGCGTGTGGCAAATTGTGAGATGCGTCATGGTGCGAAATGTGTCAAGGTGCGAGGAGTGACGGGTTGTGAGATATGTACGTGTGAGATGTGCCAGGACATGATATGCGAGGTTGCAAGCATGGTACGAGACGCAAGAAGAAATCAAAGATCCGAGGCATGATACAAACGAGACACTCACGTGAATAGGTATGTATGCGCAACGAGGACGGGCGAGAAAACGTTTTCGCACAGAACGAGCAGGCGTATTTCGGCCCTCCCACAGGCATAGTTGACGACGGTCCCGCATGGCCAGGACTGGCGTCCCGGTCTGGCTCCTCACTCGGTCCCTTGCGCTCCACATCCGCCACTCTACTGGCGCTTTCTGCCAATACCTCCATTCCACGCATATCTGAATCCTCATCCGGCCCCGGTCTCGACGATATCCGTCTTCTCCCTCCGCGGAGATTGGGCACGGCTGCCCCACTATCGCTATCCGAGTTGAGCGAGATGGCCTGCGTAGACTCGGAGGACGCGCGAGCAGACGACGAAGGTGCCCAGCCAGTGATAACTGGCTCGGACAAGGATGGTTTCTCCAGAGCCACAGACGTAGGGATGGGCCGAGTAAAACGACCTTGCGCGATCGCGACGTCATCGCCCGAATTAGCCATGATAAGTTCGGTGAGGCTCGACCGACGTATCGTCGCTGATTGCGCTTGCGCCTGCGACTGCATGTGTGACTGCGACGGGCCTGACACCTCGGGCGAGGATGGGCGTGTGAGCGCTTTCGGGTGAGAAGGTAGCGGCGAGATAGTCGACGATGAGCGACGATCAGGCGGCATCGGAGAATGAGCAGGCGGCCGCTGGTCCGGCGGTGGCATCTCGCTAAACGGGGCCGATCTTCCCCGCTCGGTAGTTTTCAGCTCGGCAAATGATTGAGCCAGTTGTCCGCCCACGAGCGAAGATGACCTAGATGGACCGGCGGCGGATGACATGCGATCGAACACATAGCCTCCAGTGTGCTCCATAGCGGAAGAAACAGGCACGTGAGCGCCTGGAGAGCCTGATGTGGCCCCCTGCCGAGACATGGAGGCGGAGGCTGCTGGTGGGGGGTGGAGCATGTATCGCAGACCCTGCGTCGCGGGTAGGGGTGAAGAGATGGGGTAAGATGCGTTTCGACTTTGAGCTTGCCAACGTAGCCGTACTGCCTCTTCGGCGTCGCGTACAGAGCCAGGCTCGTCAGACCGACGTCGCCTTGCTTCGGCATCGTCTGGAACCCAGGATCGAAGGTGCGGAGGTAGAGATTGCATCGGCGAAAGGCGGTCGAACGGTTCAGACCACCAACCGGGGGGCGGACCTGGGTCGATGGAAGAGGCGAGGGAGGAATAACGAGATGTGCGAGCGGTGGAAGGCGATGTGGAAGGCGAGTTGGGGATGAGGGAGGGTAATGAAGGCGATGCGAACAGAGAAGTGCTCGAGGATGGTGTCGGAGGTCGATCCGCCGCGATACCTAGTAGAGACTTGATACCAGGCAGACTGACGCTTCCGCTTCTTCCCCTTTCCTCTTCTTCTGCGACTCTCCTCAAAGGATGCCGGTGGCCAAGGTCGCCATACCCATCGTCGTCGTCGTCATCGCCTGGTCGGCTCACGGGATCGAAACGGCTCTGTCGCCGCATGGGATCTCTGAACGACTGGGTGTGATACGCCATCGGACTTCCTGAAGGGTTGGCTGGCAATTTTGAATTTTGGGTGCGGGGGGATGAAGAGGAAGAGGCAGAAGCTGAAGCGCCAGCCGACATTTCAGACTCTGCTTTGATTGTCGTCATTTGGGGCGTAGGTGGTGTGTGAGTCACGCGGTGCTGGTGGGACAAGAGCAAGGTAGGCGGTGACGCGAGGGTGGGCAGAATGCTTCGTGGAGAAGGAGGGTAGCTGTAGTCCATTGTGAATCGCGCCGAGCAGCACAGTGACGGATTTGCGAATGGCGACGGTCGAAGGGCGAAGGATGATGTGCGTGAAGGAATGAATTCGGATGCACCGCGTTTCGAGGAGAGAAGGAACGTCGTCAAGGCATCGCGATGGCCATGGGCGAGAAACACGAGAAGTAGATCCCAAAGGAGTGTAGTGGTGGTTTGTTGATCAAGTGAAGGAGGGGCGATGGACGTTTGCCAAGGTCGATCCAAGGCGGAGAGCGCAACGAGAGAGGGGGTCGAGGTAGAAAAGGAGGGAGGCAATAGGTCAACCGTCAACAGGAGGTCCTTGCGGTGGCATACAACGGGGTCGAGGCGAATGATGCAAGCCGCAGTGGATAGCCTGGAGCAGAAGCAACGAAGCAGCGGAAAATGAGAACGAGACGTATCCCCTCGTAGACGAGTGAGCACGCCACAGGAGAACACGAGAAGCTCGGGAGACGACGAGAAGACCCGGGAGGAGAAAAAGCAGTGTAAAGTGTGTGCTGGTGGGGGTCTGCAGGCTCGAGCGACGATCTCGACGATCAATCGTGATGATCCGCGCGAGCAGTCGAGAGCGCAACCGCCACAGACTTGGACCACCGGCAAGGAGAGGGTGTGTGGATGACGAGTGTGGGTGTGCCCTGATGCACGGATCGTCGCGATCTGCACTTTTGGTTCAAGCGAACTCCTCTGCAACTCCTCCCCGCCCATATACGAGTCGCAGCACACCTGCTCGCCCCCAGTCCCTCAGCGAGGGAGCTCTGCGGGTCGCTGGAGTCGTTGCCTGCTTTGCTCGGGAGGGTGGCGCCTTTGATCGACCCCCCGTTTGGCCATCTACTCTCGACACTCGGCAACCTTCCAAATGTCGCCCTGACGCCCCTCGTGCATGACACTCCTTCCGTCCATCACGGATGTCCTTTGACCTTTCGGGGTGACAAGGATGAGAGAAATGCAATGGAAGCAAAAAAAAGAGGATCCCAAGCAGGTACGATCAGTCCCGTATCCACTCACCAGAAGCGGTCGGGCACAGCCACCTGGGCAAATGACTCGTAAGCGTGCAGCCGTGGTGGTACAGTGATGGTCGTCCTAATCGTGTATGAGGACCTTTGGGATGACCGGGTTGTGTAAACGGCGGAGATTCTTCGTGAGACTCGTCAAGACTGGTGTTTGAGCAGCGCTTGGTTCGTTGGTCCTTTCGGGCGCCAGCGGTGCGCGCTCTCGGAGATCTGCGCCTTTTTCCTGTTGGTGGCCAAGCGATGTGGCTCGAAACGATGCCGACTCGATAACACGCCGGGTCCTGAACTGAATGCGCTCGTTATACGACCAGCCGAACGAACCAAGGGGGAATAGTAGCTAACAAGGAGGAGATGGATATACAGACGAGCTGACGGTGAAAACAAAGATGAGAACTGCTACAACTACCTGGGTATTGGTATTTTTTTTTTCGGCGGTTCGGTCGCCAAAGGGGATCTATAAAGGTAAACTTCCTAATGCACCACACCCCTCGTTGGGTCCGGCGTCATTCCGAGGGCGAAGCGGCTGCGACTTTGGGGCCGTTGGGGTTGTCTGTCCTGTCCTGTGTATGAGTTCTTCGGGATGTTCGGGCTGTGAGCCACACCCGCACCGACCAGGGGCTGGCTATTACGACGACGGGGGGGGTGGGGGGAGGTTGATCAGGGCGAGAGCAAGGGAAGGGCTGGCGAAAGAGGAGAAGAGGGGGGGGGAGGACCGTGTCACCTCTGTAATAGCGTTACGGCGAGCAGCAGGAAGCCTTTACTCCAACAGAGCAGCAGCAGACGTGCACGAGTCGTTTTGACCCTGGACGATCCCTTGAATTACGAATGACTTGTCCCGCAGAGAGGGGAAAACGGCAAAGGCAGGGGTAGAAATCATTTGGCGCTCCTGGTCCCTGATCAACCCCTCTTGCTCCGCCCAAAAAACCCGTTCCTCTGGCCGAACGCCCTCTGGCATTCCAATCTCGTCGATCACACCTTCTCGCATCCCATCCTCTCCACACCACGCACCCACTCTTTGCCGCTCTACGCAGCTCGGAGGTTACATGTCCCCGGACTTGACCCGTGGACAAAAACAAGTCTCGCCCGAAGTTCTACGAGGCGGACAAGCTTCAAGAAGCCACCCAAAAGGGGGTGCTGCTGCATCGCCTTGTCGCTCCGGACAGTGCCCACTCGTCCTCGGGAACCCCAGGCTCTTTCTGCCCACAAAGGCGCTACGCGCGTCCCGTTTGGTTATAGACGGGTCAAGACGGTTACGTGCCAGAAACCCTCTTCTTGGGGACTCGTTTGCGTCCGAAACGCGCGTACCGGAATATCGGGCAAAACAGCTCCCTTCTCCCGAAGTCCGCCTCTAAGTGCTGGGGCTATGATGATTGCTGGGGTACTAACAGCGACCCGACGGATACAATAATAAAACGGCTCCACTTGGACGACGGGAGAGTTGTGCTGTGGTCTGATGGCGTCGATCCCCTGTCGATCATGATCGCCGGGATCGACATCTAGTTTCCCACCCTCGTCGACCAAAGATAACGCTGGCGTCGCATCCAGCTGTGTCTCACCTCTGCGCTACGCTGCGTGCGTTGTCGTCATTGTTCGACCTGCGCGGAACAACATGCTAAACCGTCGGAGCCACACCCGTTGCTTGATTATACTCTGACTGATGGTGCCCCCACTAGTGCAAGCTGGCATCGCCTCCACTCTGTGTCGTACAATGCGACGCACACGATCCTCGTAGACTGGCTTTCGTCAGCAAAAGCCCCAAGCCATTGGCGTGCCTAACCCGCCGAGGCCAAGATGCCGTTCAGGGGTTTTGGGAACAATGGAGACACGGCTGCCCTCCCTTTTTTGGTGTTTCATGTTCTCTGCGCATTGTTCTCTTTGCTCCATTGTTCCGAGCGATGCGATGGCACCACTCTCTTCTTCTTCCTTTATGCTGATCATCCCATGTATCCATCGTCGCCAACGCCCTCCTTGGGAGGTGTCGCGAGGGAGCCGTGTGGTTGCCGTGTTTTCTCACCACAGCTGAAACGCAGACTCGGGGGCCGGAGCATCTCTCTCTTACCGCCCCTCTGCCCCTCCTCCCTCCTCCCTCCTCCCTCCTTCGCCATCTAAACGATGCCCATCACTGTCTCACCGTCCTCTCCCCCTTGATCATCTCATGCTGTTCGCCTTCGTGTTCCCATCACCCTCTTCATTTTCCTCCTTTCTCAACACCAATTGATTTGGTCTCTTGCTTCTCTGTTTTCGTTTTCGTTCTCGACTCGCCCAGCTGCGAAGAGCAAAGGCCCATTACGTTTTCTGTCCACTTGCTTCTGATTGCAGCCCACCTTTTAGCTCGATCCACAGCCGGCTGACGCCACCGGCCTTGCCACCGTCTCCCGTGTCCATCTCTTGCATCTTTTCATGCACCCTCGCTCTACGATGGCTGCCACACAGTCTCACCTCATGAAGACCACACGGCGGGGCCGGCCCTTTGTCAAGGCGAGTTGCACGAATCGTCGTTTCGTATGGCCAGGCCATCGACTGACGGGCAGCAGGACACGCATGATCTCATGGCCACGCTCTTGGTGTCGCTTCCCTTTGGACCGCACAAGAGCTTTTTCAAGACCTACCCCAACTCGTTCACGACGTAAGCAACCTCCTCCTCCTCTTTACACCGTGCACGATGTCTGATCCCAGCCAGCGACGAGGCCGCGGCCAATCTGGCGTCTCTCAAATTCTCGCAATCGAACCGGACACCCGACCCAAAGGATGCCTCTCGCATCGTCACGACCACCACAACCACGACGTTTTCCATGTCCCGCGACATGGCCAAGGGCATCTGCCAGCACTTTCTCGACGCCCACTTGATCGAGTGCGCCTCGGATCTTGACTCGACCACATTCAAGGACCGGGGCGTGTACATGATAACTCCGAAAGGGCTGCACATCCTCGAACGTTTCATGACCAAGAATGGGATTGCAGCTCCGCATCTCCTGCGTGTGTTCTCCGAAGAGCCCGTGACGCTCAAGATGCTGCACCTCGAGCGACGCAGCAACGACGACGAAATCATTATCACCAAACCCGTGGTCGACGTGCTGTGGCGGCGGTTTGCGGGCCGCGAGCCCAACGTGTCGCGTCTGTCGGACGACGACCTCGTCGCTCAGTTCAGGTCACGCTGGTTCGCCAAGGCCTCGGTCGTCCCGGGTGAAGAGGTGGATCGGTCCATGGGCGTCGTCCTTCGCAAGGTTCCTACGGAGAAGAAGGGTGTGGAGGAGTACCATTTCTCAGCGATGCAGGGCGCCGAGTGGATTCTAGACTACACCACTGCCGTGGGGCTGGACGAGGCCGCAGAGGTAGCGGCGCAGTTTGTACGATACGGCTATCTCGCACTGGTCAGCGACAAGGGTAGAGTCAAGGAGGGCAACATTGTCGCTGTTGTCCGAGGGAATGGGGCAGGAAGCAGCGGCACAGTCTCAAGTCAGGCCATGGTACGCCCCACCCTCCATGCGGACCGTCTCGACGCATGCTGACACCATGCCATAGCAAGAAGCGGAATACCGTGCAACCGAGAAAGCAGTCTACAAGATCACGCCCGAGGGTGTCACCGCCGCTCGGTGGGGAACGGACGGGACGAGAGGAGCCACAGCGGTCACGTCCAAGTCCGGCTCCACGTCTGAATTCAACTCGCCCAATGCTGCTGGTCGAACGGCTGCAGCCCATGTTGCGCACTCGACGGACGACTCTGCGGCAGCGGCACTGCAGCGCGTCGAGTCGCGTTCTGAGCGGGCCAAGGCAGATCGGGACGGCAAGGACGGCAAAGACAGAGACAGAGACCGGGATAGGGAACGGGACAGGGACGGGGACAGGGAGGAAGTGCACGCCAAAGACTCGCATACGGCACGACTTCGGCAGGTGCTGGAAGAGCCAGCGCTGCGGAGCCTGTTCCGCGAGTTCCTGCGCGCAAACTTTTGCGAGGAGAATCTGTCGTTCTGGCTCGAGGTGCAGGATCTCAAAAAGAAGTTTGGGACGACTTCATCGGCAGTGGCTCTGCCGGGGCAGACTGGAAAGGGGCGAACAGCGGGCCATCAGGCGATGGAGAAACATCAGCAAGATCTCATCACGCTGGCTTTTGTCATCTACAATAGTGAGCGTCGCTGCCCTCCACCCCCACCTCTCCCGCCCTTTCCCCGCCCACTGGGCGGACATATTCTGTTCCTCCCGGAGGTCAACGCCACCATCCACCAGCGCGCCGTCACAGTCTGGTGGCAATGGTTACTACCCTGAGCTTTGTCCACTCCAGTCCATATGAATGAGACCAGGCACTGACTACACTCAGCGTACCTCCTGCCCTCCTCGCCGTCCGCAATCAACATCGACCACGGGCTCCGCACCGAGCTCATAGCATATATGAACCAAGTCTCGCAAGATAACGCCGTTGGCACGAAAGGTCATTCCGAGCCTGGCGTTGGCAGTACCGTCCATGCGAGTCAGCTGCAGAACATCATTCGGCTGTACGAGCGGATCCAGACGTATATCTTTAGGCTGATGGCTACTGATTCTGTTCCCAAGGCGAGTCTCCGACCGTCTCCCTTCACCGTCCCCCACTGTCTCTCGCCGTTTGCTGTCACGGTTTCCCCCCTCTCCCCCCACCGTCTCCGTCCAACGCTCTCTTCCCGACCGTCTACTCCCCACCTCCCCAGTCTTCTTCCTGCCGATTCCGAGAGCCGTTCCCGTTCCCGTCTCTATGCTTCGCCGGAGGCTGGAATCGAAGTAAAGCCTCAAGCTGACACGGTCCAGTTCTGCAAGACGGACCGCTTCCTCAACCTCATGCGCTCGGTCTTCGATACCCAAGATATGAGTGTCGACGCCGACGTGCTCGCCGACCTGCGGGAACAGGCGGCCGGCCTGGCCCTCGGCAAGGATTATGCGCCTGAACCACCTAGCCCGACCAAGGCGTATCTCACCATCTCGCAGACTGCCAACGAGAAGCAAATACTCGCGGCCAAGCAGCGCGACGGGGCGCAGCGATGACCGTCTCATGCACTTGACGACTCGGCCCGGCCGCCGGCGATCAGCACTGCAAGTGCTGTTAGGTGATGCACGGGCCAAGCGTTGGTCCAAGGCCGAGGTGCTGAGGTGGGGATGGCGAGGTCTCTGTCCGTATGTACACCGTAGATCGTGTTATAATGACTCCCTGCATTCCTCGTATATCTAGTCCAGTGTCCAGTGTCAAGTGTCACGTGTCAAGTGGTAGATGAGGATGGGGCAGTGCATGCAGATGTCTTGCTTGGGGGGTGATGCCCAGCACACACACGCATCAAGCAACGCACAACGCACGGCGGGCAACGCACAACGCGCGACAGGCAACACACATCGCACAACGCACAACGCACAACGCACAACGCACACTGCGGAGCGCATGTCGCTACAAGCACCGCTCTTGCCCCCCGTCAATGAGAAACAAGATGCGATGCATCCTGACCACACGCAATGCCTACAGTATGCATGCCTACTGATTCATCATCTCCTCCTCATCCACCGCTTCTTTCACCGGCACGTGCTTCTGCGCCTGCGTCCGCGCGGCCTCACTCCCGCCGTCAATCTTGACCCTCTTGGCCGCGCGCTCATCTGCCACACCTGCAGCCCCTGCTCCAGCCTCCACGTCCCGTCCCGCCTCTGCTTCCGCCCCCACCGCGTGTTTCCCGTTCTGCTCCTTGTCCGCAGCCTTGGGAGTCTGGATGCTCTTGGCTCTCGTGCCTGGGCCCCAGTTGGGCAGCGGGTTGTTCTGGTAGAAGACTACTTTGTCGCCCTTGTCGAACGATTTCGTCTTTTCGTTCGGGGTGAAGTCGATCTCATGCCTGCACGGCCCGTCAGTGATACATATACACGAGAATGTAGGACCAAGCGCATGATGGACGCGATCCAATCGAGATCAGAGACACAGGGGCAACCACGCGGGAGCCGCGGGAGGCGGGGGGAGGGGAGGACGTTAGGCGCCGGGAAGGGAGGGGGAGAAAAATTGAATGCCGGGAAGGGAGGAGAGCAGATTGGCAACGCACACCATCGCCTTCTCCATGAGCCTGCGCACCGGCGATCCCTCGGCCACGCGGTCCATCCGCACCGGGTGCTCCTTGATCCATGCCCGGATGATGTCGAGCATGAAAGAGAATGGCGCGTCGGTCTTGATGCTGCCTTGTGAGGCGTGGGAGCGGGAGACGTTGTATCCTGCGTTATGGAGGGCGTGCCTGGTCAACCGTCAGCACGACCGCGATGCGAGACGACGACACGAGAAGACGAGGAGATGACGAGCGGCGAGGCCGCGGTCAACGATTCAGCGAATGGCCGAAACAAGAATACAGCGGGGAAAAGGTTATGGACGAGAGGGAAGATAAGGACGAGAGGGAAGATAAGGACGAGAGGGAAGTAAGGACGAGAGGGAAGAGCGGACGTACACTGCATGACGGGCAGGGAGCGATGTGGTGTGAAACAGTCCGCAAAGCCTGTTCATCGTCATGTAAAACGGGACATCCAGTTCCTAGTAAACTCAGCAAACTGATAGACCGAGATGACCGACGGACGCACCTCTGACGCAATGCTGAGCATTCCGTGCATCCTTGGCCATGTCCCATAGTGCTCCTGCTGTCCCTCGATACTCTTCAACACCCGCTTTGCGAAACTGCGCTCCTGGATCGGTCCAAGCCACATGGGTCCCCCAACCTGCAACAGAAAATGCTATCAGCCCAACTTCCTGCCTCACTGGCCGTTGTTCGAAAATTCGAAGGAGCAGGGAATTAAACGCACCGACATGGTCGTCCCGCACTGACTACACTTCGAGTCGGGGCCTAGTGGGACTGCCGCAGCGTGCTTGTAGTGGATATTACTCTTTCCAGGCTGATTGCTGGTGTCCACCATACGCCCCAACGGCTGAAGCGCGGGTTGCTGGCAAAAGTTGCACACGTAGACGAGCCCAATTTTGCTAGACACGAATCAGCTCGCTCGACGCTCGTCGCGTCTGATGTTGGTTGATTACTAACCTATTGGCTGACTTGACCTCTGTCGCGTTCGAGCCTATCCGCACAAAGAGACGGACGTAAAAGTCGATGGAAAAAGCAAGCAAGGGTGTGACGTATCGGCCGTACCGCGCGGCGGTTTGAGCAATGGAGCTCAGAACAAGTCGCAGAGCTCCTTCGTGAGAGTACTCGGCTCGGACAGAAGCCCCGCCGTAGTTGGCAAAGCTACGTCCATCAGCCTAGACAGTAGCTGGATCCACGGCCAACTCACCACTTCTCGGGATACTGCGAGCCAGCAAGGACCGCCAGGTCGGTACATGTCACGCACAGGAGACCTACGGTTCTGTCAGCTACCAGCCCTGGCCTAACGGATCAAGTCGACAGGTGCTCACCTCCATCTGCAATGGCACCGATGGCAGAATCTAAGAATGGGGCAGCCGTGCCATATGGGTCCAGGTCGACGACTTGCACCCGTCGGCGTGGATCTCGATGCTGAAACATCAAGACACTTGGCCTGTGAGTGCTCGCAGGGTCAACTATGCGAGGTGACTGACCAAGCATCCCCTTCGTTCACTTTCACTGTTCCATGGCATCCCGGTCGTCTTCCTAGAGAGTCACTCCCGTGCTCTTGGTCGCCGTTCAACGCCGCCTCGCCATCTTCGCCGTTCATGACCGACTCTTCGGCAGATGCCGTTGCAGTTGCAGTTACAGATGCCGAGGCCGGTGCCTCTGGGTCGTGCTCATGAACATCTGCGGTCTGTGTATCCTCGGCCGGTCCCACACCGTTCAGAGCAACGTTCTGGCGCATTGCCTCGCACGCGGACGGCGAAATGTCATTGGCCAGGACATGGCTGTAAACCGATGAGCTTGTGGGCCATACGCAAGTGCTGAAGAGCTCACCGGACATCTGGGATCTCCTTTGCGTATCTGATGGAACGAAGACCAGTGGCGGAAAGAGCTTCGAGAATAGTGATCTTGTGGTACGGCACTTGACGCTGTACATGATCTCAGTCACAATCCCGACGTCATGATCAAGAGCACATGCAAGACCTACGGGGCCAGAAGAGGGACCTGCTTGGGGCTCTGATTCCTCCTCCACCGCACCTTCACCTAGATATTGTGAGTGTGAGCCGCTGTTAGCACTTGGTTCCAACGTACCGTCCACTGCCTGCTTCGCTTTGCCTTTTCCTCGGGGCTCTCTTTCTCTCTTCTCTCTCGCCGCAGATTTGCGTCGCAGCTTCTCATCGACCTCCTCCTTCCGAAGCTCATTCCATGCTCTGATAACAGCGACCGACAGGTCCCGATTGTACTGCTGCACTGGATTCAGGAATGCAATGTTCTCCTTGGGCACGAGGATGGTTGTCGTCGATTCGGTGTGGGGTCGGTGCGTCGACGGGATGCCGCCAGGCAGGGGGATAGTGTGAGCAATCGACATGAGGCGGGTGGTACTGCTGTTCACGTGGCACAGTGGAGATGCGAATAGTCGAGCTTGTGCTCTGTGGATCAGCATGTACTGTGCTATGCTGAGCTTCGGCCTCTCAACTATACAACAGCCACCACCGCCAACATTTCTGAAATTCTCCCCGCATCCAGCTGGTTGCGTTACGTAATGACTCATCTGTCGCGTCTGCGCGTGCTGCCCCCCGTTTTCGATTGTCCTCCACTTTGTGACATTTGCCATCTACCCTTCCTCGTAGCATTTCACTGATCTGCTCTCTGTCGTCGACGCTCAGACAGGAAAACAGGCGAGTCTACAGCACAGAAGCACAGTAGGCACAGCGAAATAGCAGACCGAGTGACGTTCCGAGCCCAGCATGGTATGCCTGTGCTCATTCTTACTTGTGAAGAATTGAAGCTGACCACCGTGTCTGCTTTGTTTACGTCTTTTTCGTGCAGTCTATGGTGAGCGTGACCTCTGAATATGCATTCGTAACAACATGGGAGATTGCGCTGACTCGACTGAACAGGTGAACATCCGCAACATTGAGCTCCTGAACAACCCGGCGAAATTCGACGATGGCTACCACTTTAGAATCAAGTTTGAGGCCGTAGCACCGCTTGCAGAAGGTGGGCCACGTCCCGTGCTCAGACCAATATAGAGCCTAGACCGGACCGTCGATGGCAGAGTGAGCTCGGCTGACGATGGCGGTAGACCTCGAATGGCGATTGATATACGTCGGTTCGGCCAAGTCGGAGGAGCACGACCAGGAGCTCGATTCATGTATGGGTACGTCAGCGTTTCTTTTAATTCTTTTTGCGCTGCGGAGTGCTATTTGGCCATTGTGGCGCCGTGTGGACCCCAGTTATAACAGCCTCCTACGGCGTCTTCTAACCCACTTCTACGCCTTGTGTCTTTCCACTTCCTGCTCTGTACTAGCAGTCGTTGATGGCGCGCAGTGGGACCCATCCCAGCCGGCATCAACGCATTCGAATTCACCGCGCCTTCACCTGTCCACAATCTCCTGCCATCACAAGAGTCTGAAGAAATCCTCGGCGTGACAGTCATCATCATCACCGCTTCCTATCGGGACAAGGAATTCGTCAGGGTCGGATACTACGTCAACACGTACTACGAGGACGAGGAGATGAAGGAGAACCCACCGCCAGTCGTCGAATGGGACAAGCTGTACAGAAACGTCTTGATCGAGAAACCAAAAGTCACCAGGTCAGCTTGCCCTATCCGCGCCTGACAACTAGAGCCACGCTGACGCGATACCTCTATCTCAGATTTCAAAACCCGTGGGACTCTGCACCGACGCCCAGCGCGTTTGACGGATTCTCACCGCAGCCCCAGGCGTCCGACGTACCTATGTCGCAGGAGGGGAACAGCTACATGCTCGACAGCGCACCGTTACCGCCACCGGTGCAAAAGGCACCACCGGCACTGAGCAACGGAGGCATGGATGTCGACCACCCGATGGTCGCATAGCTCTCGGAGACCGGAGCGACCGCGGAAACAGCCAAGCAGTGGAAGGGCAAGGCGACAGCAAGTGTGACAGCGCATTGGGCGCCATGGGGGAGAGTGGAACAGACTCTCCGGGGGGGAGAGGCGTAGAGGCAGAGCGAAAATCGCAGGTTGCCGTACACTGTAGTATAGGCGCACAGTGACGGACGATCGATTCCATCCCATGTATTTCAGTGTCCCATCTACACATGTGGAATGCGGCACGACGTCACATGCGCATTTCTCGTTGACTGTACGTGACTGAACTGCGAGGTCCACCAAACTATATACATGCGATGCTGGGTATCCCCTCACTTCTCATGAACAAGCTCATCAAATCTGGCATGAACAAGCTCATCAAACCTGTCTTGACCGATCAAGCACTCTTCCCTGCGTCCTCTTTGAGGCTCACAATTCTGTTGAGGATGATCTTGTCCCCTTCTTTCCTGACTGGCTTGGCGTCCTCCCCCTCGTCCAAGCACGCCAGGTGACTCTCCCTATCGAGCGCGAAATACGCCAGCCTCATTCCCTGAAATCTGACATTCTCATTACCGACCAATTGCTCCGCGGTGGCAACTGGCTCGTCGTCTTTATGTCCTTCGTTCGAGTTGTCCACAGCCATCTGGCTCTCTTGTTTCGCCTTGATGAGCCGTGCCTCGCTCTCTTTCTTCGCCTTGACTAAACTGCTCTTCGCCAGCTCGTAGAACGCCGGCTCGATCACTGCGTTCTTGTATACCTCCAACGAGTTGCGATTGACGTCGCTTTCAAAGTCTGGTGGAGGTGGATCGGACTTGAAAAGCGGGTGGAAGACTCGGACCTCATCGATAGGAATCGCGTCCGGCGCGCTAACCCACTGGATGTACGCCTTGGCCTTCTTCACCTTGCCCGAATCCTCAAGCACCGCATGGATCTCGGTAACCTTGCCGCTAATAGGATCCTTGGTGTACGACGTACAGGTGATCGGGAAAGGCGCCTTGAACAAACCGACAGATTTTCCAGGTGCGAGCCGGAAGTAATCAGGCGAGTCGATTTCGCGGAAATCGTCAGCGTCAATGTACACCTCTTTGGTAAACGAGGTGGTGACGGTACCCATGGCGGGAATCTTGGGGTGTAAGGGAACCTGCACTGGTATCCGGTAGTCGTCGGGAACATTGTCGATCACCACTTTAACCGGATTGAGCACCATCATGAGCCGCGGGGCAGAGTCTTCGAGATAAGATCGTACGGATGACTCAAATTTCTGAATCTCGGTAATTCCGGGAGCAGCCGTCACACCAAGTTCACTGACGAATGCAAGGAGAGCGCCTGGTGGGATACCACGCCGTCGAAGGGCGACGATGGTGTAGAGACGAGGATCGTCCCAGTCTTTCACTAGGTGTTTCTGAACGAGGCGAGCGACTTTCCGTTTGGACAAGAACGTGCCTTGTAGGTTGAGCCGGGCAAACTCGTACTGGCGAGGCTTGTACACTGCGAGAGCGTCACACAACCATTCGTAGGATTCTCGCGCGGGGATGAATTCAGTAGTACAAAGCGAGTGACTGTGAGAGGGTCAGCTTCAGCATTGACACGCAATTTACGAGATATTCTCAAAGGAATCGCATAGACAGTGGGTAAAATCGTATGTGGGGTAGATTTCTATCAACATCAGCCAAAACACACCACACCTAGTGAGGCACTCACTCCACTTGTCGCCGGTCCGATGGTGAGGGGCATTCTTAACCCGGTATGCTATAGTATCCCACATGTATGGGTTGCCGCTGGACAAATCCATCTTCATCCGCAGGCATGCGCCTCTCTCTGGGTATTCTCCATTCTTCATCCTCTCAAATTCGATCAATGACTCCTCCATTGGCCTATCACGATGAATACAGGGCACGGGGTTTCCGTGACCACCTCCCCGATCCTCCTTGATCTTTTCGGCTACCGTTTTAGCTATGCTCAACCTGGAGCGCTCACCATCACATGTGCAAACGTAGCCATGTCCGCGGCGAATGAGTTCGACTGCTAGCTCATAAAGACGGTCAAAGTTGTCACTGGAGTAGGTAATTTTCCATGGTTCGAACCCCAGCCACCGGACTGTCTCGAGGATAGACTGGAAGAATCGACCTTCCTCTGCTTCCGGGTTTGTGTCGTCGTATCTTCGGCACATCAGCTTTGACTGTAGCGAACAGCGTAAGCTTACCTGAGGTAACAGCGTCCGCCATGATACTTGGCATAGCCGAAATCCACCATGATTGCCTTCACATGCCCTTTGACCGTCAGTCCATTCCGAGCAGTGAGAGGATCTACATACCGATATGAAGATATCCGTTTGGTTCAGGAGGAAACCGAGTGTAGACAGCCCCTTTTGTCCATGCCAAATGCTGCTCCTTCAATTTTGGATCGATCTGCGGGTTCTCTCCAGGTTTATGGAACTCGGACAAGAATCCTTCGCGGAAGATATTGGTAGGGATCACGGGAGTGGTTGAGCTCGAAGCTTCCGCTGGTCCAGTGTTCGAGGAAGATGCGGAAGGTTTAGATTGCTGAGCTTTGGCTTTGCTTGCTGCGGACGCTGCCTCTGCTCGCGCCTTCGCAGCGGCTTCTTTGCTGCCGAAGAGTTCGGTGAAGATGGTCTCCAGCGAAGTTTTCACATCAAGCGGATTTGCCCATCTACTCCCAGTCAGCTGGAGCAAGAACCACCGTATGTCGAGGCGCACCTGAGGTCCGAAGCGCTGTTCTTGATACCTCCTAATAGCGGTCCAAGGCTTGCCCAACCTTCGAGAGGTGATGGCAGGGCGGAAATGTAGGATTGCAGACGTGACGGTAGGTCATCCGCCGATATGTCTATGCCTAACACAGATGTCAGGCGCTATGAACCGCTCGGCCAGAATCCAGCTTACCAACGCCGCATGCTTTGTCAAGGGCTGCTTCGTCGACTGGTGTGGCGGGCGGGTTGCCTTCGAGGAATTTGACCGCGGCTGGTGGCGATAAGTGAATGCTGCCGGACGCTTGACAAGTAGCTCACCGGCAACCTGGTCTGAGCTTTTGATGTCCCCCTTGAGGACCTTATCCACGACAAAGCTCTTCTCTGCTGGACCAAGCTTCCCGCCTATCGCGCTGAGCTTGACCAAAGCAGTTGCCTGCTTCTCCCCGACCTTCTTTCCTTCGAGTTGAAACTCATCAATTAGTCCTTTGAACGCGACTCCAGACTTCGGTACTTTGACGAGCTCAGTGGCGGTGTTGGAGCCCAGCCCGAGAGACGTGAAGAGCGATATCAATGACTGAGACTCGGGCGAATTGACATCCACTTTTGGTGGCATGGCGCTGGATGAACTGACGGATCATGCGTCGACGACAATCAACCGACTTGAATGAGTCGAAAACACTTGAACGGGAACTCTCAGGTCGAACTTTACCTGTTTGACCTGATACTAGCCGGCCGTACCTCCACATGACGACGTGGAGCTGGTTCATCGACTCTCTCTTCGCCTCTCTCCGCATCGTTTGTACCAAGTCTGAACAAAATGAGGTTCTTGTCTGCTGTTCTGCTCTCAGCTGCTGCTTTAGTAAGCGCATCAAACGTGATCGATCTCGATACGACGAATTTCGAGCAGGTTCGCAAATTTCACACCTACTCTACGTGCTGACGACACTGACGAGCCGGTAGTATGTCGGTGGTGACAAACCTGCTTTGGTAGAATTGTGAGCTGCTCGGGCATTTTGGTTGATAGGTTGATAGCTGACGATTGTAGCTTCGCACCGTATGTCCCTGCAGAAGATCATCAGTTATGTGCTGACTTAGCTTGAGATGGTGTGGACATTGTAAAAACCGTTAGTCATCGTCTCTTAACAGCCGGGCTCGATTGCTGACTTTCCGCAGTCGCTCCGACATATGAGCAGCTCGCAGATGCATTCCCAAGTGTTAGCCTACTTTTCAAATATGGTGTGTGCCGAGCTGACAGGTTACAGAACAAGGTAGTTATTGCCAAGACTGACGCCGATGGCGTCGGCAAGGAACTTGGGTCGCGGTATGACGTCCAGGGGTTCCCTAGTAAGCTCAGCATCCATTTTAGTGGATCGGTTTCATGTCTGGTTCCATCTGACGCTACATAGCTCTGAAATGGTTCCCAGCAGGCTCGCTTGAGCCTATTGCCTACGAGGGTGGACGCGATCTTGATTCACTCGTTGCATTCGTATCGAAGGAGGCTGGCGTGAAGAGCAAGATCAAGCCACCTCCCCCTCCCGCCGCGGTGCAGCTCGACGCGTCAAACTTTGATGAAATTGCTCTGGACAGTGACAAGAACGTGTTGGTCGCGTTTACAGCGCCTTGGGTAAGTAGATTGCCTCTTTATTGTGCAAAAGCTCATGTTCTCCAAGTGTGGTCACTGCAAGGTCAGCTTTGTCGTTCCGTTGAGGACCACCAGGAGCTGAGGCATTCACAGAACATGAAACCGGCATACGAAAAGGTTGCAAAGGCTTTCTCTCCTGAGTCTGAATGCGTTGTCGCCCAAATAGATGCCGACGCAGCCGACAACAAACCGATCGCTTCCAAGTACGATGTGCGCTCTTTCCCGACCATCAAGTTTTTCCCCAAGGGAAGCAGCGAGCCGGTCACGTATTCTGGCGGTCGGAGTGAGGCAAACTTCATCGAGGCAAGTTCTTTACATATTGACTCGATAACTGACAGGAGGTATAGTTTTTGAACGAGAACTGCGGGACTCATCGAACGGCCACTGGATTGTTGGCGGAGACTGCGGGCAAGGTTCTTACGCTTGACAAGCTTGCTTCGAGCTTCTTCTCTGCCCAAGTACCAGACCGAGCTGCGATTGTCAAGAAGGCCAAGGAATACCTCGCGACAGCTAACAAAACTGCCAGCACCGGTGCTGAGTATTACGTCAAGGCCATGGAGAGGATTCTGGACAAGGGCGAGTCTTGGGTGCTCAAGGAGCAGGCACGGTAAGTTGTACTCGCCGACCTCTCAGACATCGACGCTGAACGACTTCTCAGAATCGCAGGCCTGCTTGGATCCCCTTCCTTGGCTCCGACCAAGCTCGACGAACTCAAGATCAAGGCCAACATTCTCACCTCATTCGCGGCGACCAAAGTGGAGGAAGCGTATGACGCCGCTACAGATGCTGCTTCGGACGCGTATGGCGCCGCCACAGACGCTGCAACGGACGCATATGAGACTGCCACAGACGCTGCCGAGTACGTGACTGACAATGTCAAGGATGCAGCTGGACAGGCTGTCGAAAGCGTCGAAGGAATCGTGCAGAAGGTCAAGGAGGAGCTGTAGAGATACTGGTCAAACAACGACCAGGGAGACTCGGCGAGCAGACACTAAGACCTGGGTCGGGCATGGAGAGCAGGATGGGAAACAGGCATGTACGGATGATGCACACCGTCTCCGCGCTCGGAATCATTATGCATACATGCTTTGTGTTTGCCTTGGATGCGATCTGGCAACTCGTTCACTGGAGGGCCATCAGTCAGTGACGGCGCCGCAACCGAAAGAGTGCGGCCTATTGAAAACAGCCGTTTTCGCAATGTTGAATTCATCTTTGTCCCCTTTGTGTTCACTCGCTCTTACTGAAGGGTTCGTCCAAGTCTGACGTTGGGTGGACGACTGAAGGGACGAACGACGAGTCGTAGTATACGCATAACCACGGCGGAAAGCTGCGACTGCTTGCCAGCATTGTCTGATAGGAGATGAAGCTCATCAATCGACACATTGAGAAAGATGGCTCGGTACGTCGCTGGTTCTGTGTCCTGACTGGGCTGCGCCGTCCTGCCAAAGGGTCTTCACTGTCGGTCTCCTCGTTGTCGTCTTCGCCTGGGTTGGATCTTCCACGTCGTCTCGTACTTTGGATGGATCTACTAGTCGGCTGCCACGCTGCCTCGGGATGCGAGCTGCCATTGCTGATCTCCCTCTTCAGGGCTATGTGACGCTGCGGCCCGAGGACGACGAAGACATGTGGCATGTATACAACCTCATTGCGCCAGGAGACGAAGTGCGTGCTCTGGCTGTGCGGCGGGTACAGACTGTTTCGAGTACGGGCTCGAGCGATTCGTACCGCGTACGCGTCAACCTCAGTATCAACGTCACCAAGGTGGGCAACATATTCTTGCCCCCCCCCCTCTTCTCCTCACCTGTCTTCCCTCTGCTTTCCTCCCCCCCTAGATACCATATACCCGCAGTCCTAGCCTCGTTCACAGCGCCTTCATTTGCTCGCAACTCCTCTCTCACTTCGGCTCTGCATTTCGCTGCTCACTGCTGGGGGTGCGGGGAGCTGAGATCGCATAGACCACGTTCAGCCCTGCAGCTTCGACATCTAATGGTACAGGACAAGAGAAGGACCGCGAGCCGACTGCGAGTCTGCAGATCTCTGGAAAGGTGGTGAATGAGAATGATTATGTGCGGCTCGGGGCGTACCACACTCTCGACCTGGAAGGTTTGTTGGGCTTCTGCTCCACCATCGCTTCTTTCCCACCCCTCAGCTCTGATCTCCGCCCTCTACCGCTCCTCATCCTTCCTCTCTCTCCACTCCTTCCTCTTCGCTCCCACCTGTCCGCGCCCGCCTCTTCCCAGCATGCGTCCCAATCTGACATGTGAACACAGCGAACCGAGACTTCCGTTTGACAAAGCAACATGGATGGGATAGCGTGGCACTCGAGCGCATAGCTGAGAGCACCAAAGAGGGTCGCGGTGCAGAGGTGGGGGCTATCGTCTGTGGCGAAGGTCAGCCGCGATTCCTCGGACGCTGGCGCTCTGCCAAGACAGGTTGAGGGCCGAACTGATCAGGACACGCAGGTACCGCGGCAATCTGTCTCTTGTCGGAACACATGACGGTCGTTCGGCAGCGTATAGATTCCCCAGTCCCGCGGAAACGCAAAGGCGGAACATCAGGGCACGACAAGGTGAGCTCGGGCTCTCTGGTGGTCGAGCGAGACGATTCAGTACATGCTGAGCTTGTCCCCAAAAGGCGTTGGAAAACTTCTTCAAGAGCGTGTACGATGCTGTCCTGCGTTTGCTGCCATATCAAACCCTCAAGGCGATCGTGATAGCTTCTCCGGGGTTTACCAAAGAATCGGTACGTCTTACGCCTCAGTGCCGCAGGCGTATGGTGCAACATCGTTGACCGCCTGCACCCGCAGCTGTACGATTACATTTTCCAGCAGGCCACTTTGCAGTCCAACAAGCCGCTGCTCAACTCGAGAACGAAATGGGTCAAAGTGCACTCGAATACCCCGCATGTGCACAGTCTCGTCGAGGCACTCCGTGCACCCGAGGTCGCCAAGATGCTGCAAGGTGCCAAATTCGCCAGAGAAGGGGCTGGGCTTGAAAAGTGAGTCTTCTGTGACTTGGTGCAGAAGGGGCAGCGGGTGGATGAGCATCAATCAGGTTCCACAAGATGTTGGCAACAGACGAGTTGAGGGCTTGGTACGGCCCGCACCACGTCGCATTGGCAGTAGACAGAGGAGCTGTCGGGACACTGTTGATCTCGGATGACTTGTTCCGGTAAGTCCTGCCGGCCCTCAGCATTCAGCGGGTAGTCTCCACAAATTTAGAAGACAATCTAACAAGCGTTTTAGATCGAGCGATCCAGCCACACGGACGCACTATGTCGAGATGGTCGAAGCCGTCCGGGCGCGCGGTGGTGAGGCACTCATATTCTCCTCGATGCACGAATCGGGCCAACAGCTGAACCTCCTCACGGGGATTGCGGCGATCCTGACTTATCCACTGGATGTGGAGGTCGTCGAGATGGAGGAGCGCGAGGAGAAGGAGAAGCTGGAGAGGGAGAAGCGCGGCGGCGGCGGCGAGGCCGTCGATGAGCAGGCGGAGAGCTGATCACGACCGTTGCAGAGACCAGACATCGCAGAGTTGTATTCTGCATGAGGAATCACATCTTACATGCAAGCTGTCATGCATATCACACGGCTGCGCGCCTACAAGCATCATGATTGCCCAGGCAGCCAAGAACGTATGGTCCCTAGCCATCCTGTATGTGTCGCCTGCTCGCCCCGTGCTGCAGCTCCCTGCACCCCAAGGCGTTCTGCTGCACCTTGTCCTGAAGTTGTAGTAGCTATCGCAGGCGCTACAGCACGTTCCGACTGGGCAAGGGCCGGCTGTGCGGCGGACAGGGCGTCGACAGGCATATCCACCTTTGTCTCTGCCATCTCCTTGTCCTTGCTCTCCGCTTCGAGCTCCCTCGCTTTCCGCGCTCTCAGATTCTCGAGCTCTCGCACCTTTGCTCTGGCCAAAACTACCTGTAATGCACTTTGGATCCCACCCAGCGTTGTGCCTATGACCAATGCTCTTACGAAGAGTTGTCTGGGTAACCGATCTAGCGCGTATCAGCAACCCTCTAATCGCCAGAGTTTGCATCGAGGCGTAGTTCTAGTTCTCTTTTGCCCCGCTTGTCTTCCCTCTTGTCCCGCTACCATGCCTCCCAAACACCCATACACCCAATCACCTCGCAGTCCTTGACTGGAGATTTGAGTGATACTGAGCTGGAATCTCAGACACGGACGGCGTTCACGCCTCGAGACGCAATGCAATGGCAAGGTATCGCAGCCTGTTACTCACAGAACACCCCGACCCCGAGGCCCATGAGCCCACCGGCCAGACTCCCGTCCCACCAGACCGTCTCGCCCGCCTTCCAGCTGACCGTTGTCCCCCACCGCCTGGCAGTCTCCTCCGGGGTCGGCGGGGGGAACACCGCCGGTGCAGGCCGGTACGTGCCAGTAACAGTCTCGCGCGCCCACCCGATGCCCTCGTCGAGGGCGCAGTACAGGACGGATGAGGAGCCGAGGATCGCAGCGTACCGCGCTCCGGTCTTGACTCCCGATGCGGCCATGCGGTAGTTGCGCGTTTTGGTGTAGAAGTACTATACGGCTGTCAGTGCAGAGACAGGGACACAGATTCAAAGACAGGGACACAGAAACAGAGACAGAGAGTCAGAGAGGGAGACAAAGACAGAGATACAGAGGAGAGCGAGAGAGAGACAGGAGGTTCATCGCTACTCCACTCACCAATCCCTGGATCGTCTTAGGCTGCCGGTGCGCATTCTCAGCAAGGAAGCGCAGCCTCGCCTTTGTTGCACCCCGTTTGATACCAATCATGAAACCAAACAACACCGCTGTGGGGGGCATGACCAGGAACGTCGTGGGGACTGTGAAGCTGAGGGCCGGTTCTGGCCCGGAGGCTGACGAAGTCGAGGCATGTGATGAAGTCGAGGGAAGCGAGAGAGACGAGGGAGATGAGGCAGGTGGGGGATATGAGGCAGATGAGGCAGATGAGGCAGATGAGGGAGACGATGACCATGGCAACAAAGACGACCATGAGGACGAGGACGGGGACGGGGACGGTGAAGGGGACGTCGATGCGGAAGATGACGGTGGTACAGGTGCGGGCGCTGATGAGGATGACGACGGCGAGGTCAAGGCGGACATGGTATCTGACAACGACATTGCGCTGGATGCGATATAATAGTGAGATGGAACGCAAAAGTCGGAAATTATCATGCGGCAACGTTGCGGCAACAAGAACCGCGACCCTGTTTCCAGTCGACGATGGACGGACGTGACCAGCACTCGTCAGTGGGTACTGTATACCAGCGCGACGCCCATCTCGTCGCACATCGCAGGAGCCAGCATTTGCGCACACCATGCAAGCAGGATTCACGATATACGCATATCTACAAGTCGTCCAGGTCGTCCCCGGCGTCTTCCGACTCCTGCACGAGCTGCGCCAACTCGCGATCCCGCTCCCTTGCATCGGCCGCTGACTCGAGTTCTACAGACGTCAGCTCTCGACATTCGTACATCGTACTGGAAACCGAGACGAGGCTACCCAAAAGCAAGTCACGTAGTCACGTACCTCGTCGGTGCGCGTTGGGCGGGTACCGCATAGCGCGGACCGTCTCGTTGTACAACTGTGTGCAGGTGCCTACACGGCGGTTGAACTCGATCTGAGGCGCGTCCGTCTCGTACACGTCCTTGGCAATGCGCGACTGCATGTATCCCCCGGTATGGTCGATGGTAGCGTCGATAACGCCGTCCTTGATAGCCTTGGCGACAATGTACTCTGTGTCTTCCTCCGAGTCGAGATGGAGCTTGACGCACACATCGGCGAGAGAAATGCGCGAGTATGCGAGGGTGATGGAACGAAGCGCAGTCTTGATGACAAAGTGTCGGAGGCGGAGGATCAAAAAGTGCGTAGAGTCCGCAATGAACGTCGATTCGTAGGTGCTAAAGGCCGTTTGGAACGCGGTTACATCGCCAACACGGACAGCTGCGCTTGTCAGCTCGTCTCATCAGAGTAAAGATCAGCCGTATGCTTGCTCACCTTGAACAATCTGAAAGTACGGTATCAATGCCTGCTTGAGGACAGGCTTGCGGAAAATGGTCCGATCAGGGATTACTCCCGTCAACAACGTCACCACGATCAGATACTTGTGCAACTGCGCTGGTCAGTAATTGCCTGCGCCGCTGTAAAGAGAGCACACGCACAAGCTGTACAAATCCAGGAGCGACCTCGTCTTTTGGTGCCCGTCGAATGGAGTTGTTGAGCAGTGTGCTGGCGCTCGCATAGTTGAGCTGTACGGCCCTCAGACGAGCGAGGTAGAACATGTACCGCACAGATTGTGCTTGGTTGACGTTGGTGGGGAAAGTCACTCGCGCGACGAGGCGATCGGCTTGCTCGTACTGGTGCTGTGCGAGGTAGGAGCGGATGAGCAAGTTAAGCACTGTGGCCTGCAGAGTCATGGTACATTAACCGAGGGACCACACAATACACAAGGGGGTCGTACCTCGAGTGTCTCATCTTTTCGGAGCGAAGCAGTTTGACGGGTAGCAAGCAGTAGTCTAGGTAATGTAAGCTGTTGACTGCACAATTTGAAGATCCAAGATGTCAAAGGTCCAAGATGTCAATGGTCCAAGATGCAAAGATCCAAGACGTCAAAGATCCAAGACGTCAAAGAACCAAGACGTCAAGGATCCAAGACGCCAAAGATCCAAGATGTCAGATCCAAGATGTAAAACTCACGGTTGGAGCTCGGTCAGTCGGCCTTGGAGCTCGTAGGCTCTGGCAAGGTAAAAGTACACCTTTGCCGCGAGCTGGTCCATCGTCCGCCGATTCGCTTGGGTGATGAATTCAGTCGTCTCCAGGGCAAAATCCCCAGCCTGGCACTATGAGCGCCTGCGCCTACCTAGCAGCCCGTCCGGCTGAGGGAATCGTGCTCACCTCTTGCGACTTGCCAGCATCGAGGTTGGCGAGGATCAACAGCAGTCTCAGATACACCGCTCCCTCGGGCACGAGGTCGCCCGTCGCTGCGTCGGTCGGTGGAGTGTACTTCTTTGACGCGGCTGCCGCACCTGCAGTCGGCGCGGCAGTCGTAGCAGCAGCAGCAGCGGTAGCGGCAGTCGCAGCCGCGGTAGTGTCGACCTCCATCGCCTCGACGGCATCTTTCGACGACGGGAGGTCCTGGAAGATCGACGCGGCAATCAGACTCTGGCCCGTCTTGGCTAGCCCGACATCAGCGGCACATACATCATCCAAGAGGAAGCGCTCACAGCCTTTCGGGAACGCCTGCTCCAGTGCAGCGCGGAGCACAGGTTTGGTGAGCCTCTTGCGGAGGGTGGTGAGGGTGCGGAGTACGCGGAGGGTAAAGCGCGGTTCGGTGGTCGATACGGCGCGGCCGACAAGGACGAGGTTGGCGAGGATCTCTAACACCTCGTCAGCGTCGCCCAGGACAGAAATCCTATGCGACCTCTTCGCCGAAGCTCATCTCAGCCGCGCAAGAGGGCCGAGACGCAATATAGGCTGCATCCACTTGTCCGTGGTGCTTTGGCGAAATCCTGATGAAGAAAGACGCAACCAGTCGCAGGAGCGAGTCATGCGACCTCGGGGAGATGGCAGTAAGAAGACCCACCATCTTCGACCGTCTGGACGACAGGCTCCACCGCCTTCTCCTTCTCCTCCTCTTCCTCGACCTTCGGCACTTCCTTCTTCTTCTCTGACTCCTTGGACGCACTCGACATTGTGCGTAGGAGAAATGTGCTGCTTGATTCCAAAGAGGAAACAGACTACCACCGACTGGAGATGCACCAGTACGAAGACGCGCAAGCAATCAACCACGTGGCATTTCTCAACCGTAGAAAGAGACGGATTATGACGAGCAAGCCAGACATGCAACTACCGTGCTGCTAGTAGCGAAGAAGCAACGCATTCGGTAAAGAGTATGCATACAGGATGACACGAGGTCTCTCGACGAATCACTTTGTACCCCACTTTGGACCGTCATACTCTGCGTAGAACTTCTTTAGGTCTTCCACATCGTCTTTGCTCCCCAGGAAGACGGGACATCTGCCATGAATGTTCTTGGGGACGACATCGAGGATACGTTGCGAGCCAGTGGTCGCGACGCCGCCAGCCTGTGGTCGTCAGTATTGTAGAACCTGCGCGTCGAATGGAATGGGAATCGTCTAATCGCGAGGAGGGAGATAGTGGAAAGATGAGAGTGTGCTAGCAGATATCGGGCACGTACCTGCTCAGTGAGGAAGGCCATTGGGAACGCTTCGTACAACATCCTAAGCTTTCCTACGCCGAGTCAGCACCGGGCTTCAAGCCTCATCAGAGAGCCCGACGAAACTCACCGTCCTTCGACTTCTTATCATCCGGATACCCAAAGATACCGCCATACAGCAAAGTCCGGTGCACGTCGGCAACCATCGAGCCGATATATCGAGCCGAGTACGGCTTTCCATTTTTGGGGAACTTGATCGACTCGAGGTACTTGTTTGTAGGCGGGTGAAAGTGGAGCGCGTTGCCCTCGTTGAACGAATAGATCTTGCCTCGGTCCGGGATCGTGATGTTTGGGTGGGTGAGAATGAATTCGCCCAGTGCCTATGGAGTATCGGATATCAGTGCTAGTTCAACGCTGGCAAGACGAAGCGAGTATGCGGGATCTAGGCTGACAGGCTGGCGAAGCGGGATCCTGTGCTGGTTGCCAACGAGCGGGACGACTCACCTCGTCGAGAGTGAATCCGTCGACGCCTCGACCGGTAGTCAAGACGAGGTTGCACGACGATCCGTACCTGCGTCGTGTGAGTTGACGTCGGTAAGATCATGGTGAAAACGCACATGGTGTATCCAGCTGCCACCATCTCCCGGCCTGGGCGAAGAACATCATCCACGGTCCCCTTGGATCCGTCCTGCTGTGAGGCTGTCAGGACTGACTGGAGCGGTTGGAATGACTGGTGATCGGTCGCGTGACATACCGTTTTGTAAACGCCAAAGATGGTTCCGACATTGACACCGGCGTCGATGTTGCTAGAGCCGTCCAGAGGGTCGAAGACAACGCAGCTGGCGGGTCAGCTAAAGCCGAGGTCAAGCAGTCCCCAGTGCTTCTCATGCCAGGATTCGCCGCGTCCCGCGGATGAGAGGAGACAGTAAGGAAATGTGATAGGAGTTCAGACTGCCCCCGCCTCTCCGCGGCCAACCCTATTAACGGGCACGGGATGCTCTGGCCACTTGCAGAATGCCCAAGATATGCACAATACCACGCTTCAGAATTCACTCACTAAGCCCCCTTGCTCCCGCCAACGATGATCGCATCCTCAATCTCCTCGCTGACCATGACCGACACCTTGCCGCTCGCGCGCAGCGCATTGACCATGATATCGTTCGACAGCACGTCGAGCTTCTTCTGGTCCTCGCCCTGGACGTTTTCGGCGCCGGCGAGGCCGACGAGGTTGATCAGCCGGGCCTTGCGGACGTTGGATGCGATGTATTTCGATGTCACCTGGAGCAAGCGAGGGACAGCGCGGAGATGACGGATACAACACGAGACGAGGCGAGACGAGACGAGACGAGACGAGACGAGACGAGACGTCAAAGTGGGGCCGGGATGGCATGCACCGAGGGAGGAGGATGGCATAGCAAGCATGGCAGTGATGCACGCCGAGGAAAGAAAGCCAGGATAGAAAGCCCGGAAAGCAAGCCAGGAAAGAAAGGGAGGAAAGAGCATCAGAGCAAGAAGGAACGAGTAACGCATAGTAACGCATCAGCTTGGACCCGCGGTAGAGGGTAGAACCCTACCCACCTGGATAGCAATCAACAGCATCGTGAGGTCTCCGGTGGCGCTCTCGCCCAGCGCATACTGCTGCGAGAGGATGTGCCGCGTGAGCGTGATGAGGTCGGTAGCGGGCGGCTCGAGCTCGTGTGCGCCGGTGGTTTCTGCCATCTTGGATTCTACGCTACTTGTTCCGACGATCGACGATGTCCTCAGAAGTTGGGAAGAGAACAAGGCAGGAATGCAAGGTAGACGGTAGACTGTAGATTGTAGATTGTAGACGGTAGAAGCTAGAAGGAGACGATAGACGGAGAAGAAGACAATAGACGGTAGACGTAGAGACGGTGTTTCTGAAAAGCGTCAATCTAACTCGAGCAGCGACAGTGACAAGACGCCAGCGGCAACGGCAGAGATCCCTGAGACTCACCCTGCAGACTGCGGTAGCCGGCACTGACAGCGATGCGACTGCTGTTGTCGAGATATCGAGATACCAAGTGGTGGTTGAGGTCGTGCAGAGACGGTGCTCGGTAAATACCGGAGAACGCTGCTGCCGGCTACCTGGCTGCTGCTTGCAATGGGCGGGACGGAGACGGCGCTCCTTGCATCCCCCTACCCACAACCCAGATTCGAAGTGACTGCTGTGGCTCCGGCTAACCGGCCCGCTTTGGAATTCGACCATCCAACTTCGGACTTGCTCGGACGGCGGAATCTCTCACCCTGGCATTTTGTGGGGTATTCTCCATCTTACTATACTTTGTTTGTCACTGAAGCATCTGGGTCACTGAGCATATGGACGTCGCATCTAGATGCATGCATGGATCACTGCGTCAAGATGCATGCCCGGGTCTACATATCATCACTCGTTGGCAAATGCTGATGCGTCTGTGGGAGCAGTCGTGAATTTCACAGATCAGATTCCGATCAATGGCCATAAAATAGTATGTCGAGATGAAATCGTGGGCGAGAAGATGGGTGAAACAGCAGCGTAACGGAGAACGACACTGTCAGCCTCTAGAGACGCGCAGTATGGTATTCATTACGCACCAATCACGTCGTCCACCCTCAGGATCATCCGCACCACCTGCGTCGCCAACAAGAACTGCTGTCGTTTTGAGATCAGAGGATCAAACACGTGTTGCGTCCGCATGTCTAGCTGCGTGAGCTGGTGGACACCGAGCTACTCCTCCATAGCTCACCATTCTCTCCCAGACCGAGACAGTCTATGCCCAGTCTCGGGTTTCCCTCGGTGACTTGCCGGCTCTTGACGTCTGCCAGAGTGTCGATTGGTGATAATCCAGAGTTCTCAGCCAGGGCAAGCGGGATAGAGTCCAGGGCGTTGGCGAATGCTCGCATGGCATATTGCTCTATAGTAGGGATCTATTCGTGTCAGCTGCGGCCCGTTCGCCATGACTCAAGCAGCTTACCTCATCTGCCTTTTTCGACACCGCAATGGATGCACATATCTCTGCAGCACCGCCTCCGTACACCACCCGGTTGTCTGTGACAAGGTTGCGCACCACACATAGCGCATCATGCAACGCCCGCTTGGCCTCATCGATGATCTAGCCCACGTCAGCTCACGTGACTCGTCCTCGGTGTTCAAAAACTGACCATCTTGTTGCTTCCCCTGACAAAGATCGTGACCGCTCGCGTGTTGGCGCACTCCTCGATGACCAGCATCTTCTCCTTTGTCGTGCCGAATGTCATCTCACGCACGAGCCCAGCTCGACCAAGTTTTTCTGGAGACAAGTCTTCGAACCGGGGCACGATGCGACCGTTCGTTGCGATTGCAATGAGCTAGGCTGTTTAGCTCGTCCAGAGTACTTTCCCGCCGAGACACACCTCGATCTCCGGTCCGCCCACCCATCGCACAGCAGGCAGATCGTTCTGCATGAGCAGATGATTTGCCTCGTCGTCAAAGCCCCATTGGCAGATGACCAGGTTGGCACCAGTATCTTTGACCCTAAACGGAGGTCAGTCAAGGATGGGTGGTGGCCAAGCACACGACTGACATCTTGATCATATCCAAAAACTTCTCCTTCTCATACTCCCTCAGCTTCTTGTACTCTTCCACGCTCTCAATGTCCAGCTTGTGCTTTGTCTTTGGGCGAGGGGGCTCGAATGGACAAGTGAGGATGGCGATTTTCGCATCCCGCACAGTCGTAGGCATCTGGGGATGTGACATATCCTTGTCCACGACAACGCCCTTGACGAGCGAGGTATCTTCTAACGAGCCTCCAACCTTGCCGTCGACCTTGATCAGCTCGAAATCGACGTCGCGGCGGGTCAAGTCGGCCACAGAAAGGACAGCATCGACAGCGATTGACGCAAACTTGTCGTGCGCAATTGACACACTACTCTCCATCAGCCCAACACCGTCTCTATGAGTAGGAAAGTAGGAAAGCATACATTTTCGACCCAAGGGATGTCTTGGCAGTTTTGAGCAGATTCGTAGTGTCCTCCTTGCTGAACGCGATCTGGGCGGGTCAGCCACGCACTTGGCCATCCTTGTATTTGGGATTTGGACGTACCCGGTCTGCAACGCGGTCAAGCTCTGCAATCGCCACCTCACACGCCTTCTCGTACCCATCTGCGATCCGGATTGGGTGGATTCCTCGGTCCAGTAATGACAGAGCAGACGAAAGCAGCGCTCCCGCCAAGACTTGGACACGTCAACACGTGATAACGTCATAAAGGCGTTTCACTAACCGACTACACCTGTTGTTCCATCTCCAATCTCGTCGTCCTGGCTCTTTGACACCTGTGTAGAGTGAGCTGGTCGAGTTTGCGTAGAGATCGGTCAGCTCACCTCGACAAGCAGCTTTGCGACCTGATGCTCCACTTCCATCTGACCCAAGATCGTTGCGCCGTCATTGGTTACTGTGATATCACCATCGGGGGAGACGAGGATCTTGTCGAGTCCACGGGGTCCGAGCGACGACTTGATGATGTTCGTCACTATATCACCGTCAGCTCGGAAGATCCCGCGTGCTCTTCAGCTGACCAGCGCGAGCAGCTAAGATATGGCTCTGCGTGACGTCAGCACGGTCACTATATGCTTTATGCACGCTTTGGCACTCACTCGGATTGCTTCCAACCCATGTGTGCGGACCTTCTTTCCTTGCTCGCGAACAATGATGAACGGCCGCCCATTCTGCGAGTGTCTGCGGTCAGCTGTCGCCAGAGCCTGTCAACACGACAGACCTCGTCCTGCGCATACACTGCCTGGCCGGGGTTGATATCGCTGACTGACATCCTGTGCTACTGCTAGTCAGGATACAGTTGGCGAGCAAATGTCTACACTGAGGAGGTTTTGGAATGTCGAACATTCAGCGCGGACACGCAGCGACACGCGACCGCTGCGTGCCTATTAACAGTCACCCGCGCCTTTCCAGCTTTTGGGACGCCTAGTTTCGCGCCTGCAGTACGAGTGAGTGGTGGAGGTGCAACTTTGCTCGTCCCAGAGACCATCGACAGTACCGACGGTGAACGCAGCAAGGGACTCAGCGGGAAGCTCTCAACCATGGCGCAGCAGGTACAGGCGGGGACAACGTCCAATGCTGTAGCCGATTCGTCCAAGGAACCACACAAGATGCGCATTGCTTCTGGAGGCAGTATCTCGGGCTACGTCAAATTCGCCCTTGCCTTTCTCGACGTGGGTCCACGTCCCCTCTACGCCTTGCTGCAAGCCCTGCGACAGCTCTGATTGCATATTTTACTTTCAAGGCATCATGAATTTAAAGCCGGACGCTTATGCAGAACTTCAGGAACATCCTCACCGGCCGTTGATACTACACACGATGCCGCCCTCTGCTTCTGCTCCCAACCCGCCCTCGAAACCGTCCAAGCACGCAACGTCGACCCTCACGCCGGCGCTCTTAAATAGTCCTCGCCTGATCTCCGTCGTGGAGCTCATAAAGCGCACTTATATGCAGCGCCTTGAATTGCCTGAATCGCGAAAGGGGAAAGAGCGCGCCATCGGGATATGGCAGTATACCGAGACGGGGCTACTCGATCCTCCCGAGCGCCAAGGGGACGAGGAGGGGGAAACGGCGTTGGAGAGAGTATTGAGCGGGAAGACGCAGTGAGTTGTTATGTTGTGAACCTGGCTTGATCGTCATGAGGAAAGAGAGACTTGGCTTGATATGCGTGAGGAACAACAGAGACTCGGCCTGATATGCATGAGGGGAAACGGGGAGAGAGCTGGAGAGGCGCAAATTCGGAAAGTCGAGGGACAAGGCGCAGGAAGGCGAGGGGAGAAGCAAGAAGAGAGAAACTGACGTGTCTAGGCCGAAAATGACCCACCAGCCCTACCTCCAAATCACACTCAGCACCCGACCACTCGGCTGGGACTCGAGGCGAGGCGTGACGTGTCAGTACGTCATGATCAGGCGGCGCCGAGTCCGGAATAAAGCTCGAAATGCCGACGCCGACGCCGAGGACGAGGACGAGGACGTGGTGCTGAACAAGGCGGGGAACCAGGTCCAGAAGCCCGGGCTTACGGCCGACGGTACGGAGAAGCCCCAGCCCATCGACAGCAACGACAAGTCCAAGCCTACCAGCACCAAGAAGCCCAAGCCAACCAACAGCACCAAGAAGCCCAAGGCCGCCGATAGCACCGGGAAGCCCGAGTCCATAGACAATACCGAGAACTCCAAACCCACCACCGACGCCGGGATGGACAGTGCGGGCCTTGGGATGCAGATCTCTCGCGAACCCGGACATGCTGCTCCTAGTGACTCCGCGGAGAAGAAGAGAAAGTCTGACGGGAGTCAGGGCGGGGTGGCTAAGAAACGCCCAAGAGGGAAGAGGAATTGATGCTTCGTGCTGGGACAGCTTGACACTAAGATAGCTTGATGCCTGGATAGCTGGATAGCTTGGCGCTTGGATCGCTCTATGCCGGGGTAGCTTGACACTAGGAGGGCCGTATTCTTCGCTAGCTCGATGCTTGGGAGGCTGTGTCTTGAATGGAGTACATTGCATGATCTGATAATGCAAGATGCTAAACTACCATGCCGACCGCGGCGCGGCGGACAGGAACCTACTGACCACCACTTCGGGTAATGGATCCATCTCTGGTGGTGGCGGTGGCAGATGAACCATGTTGTTCTGATCCAATCAGCCGGACACTACGCGACGCTTCACAGTCCCAGACCCACCTTGGGATCCTGCCTTGACGCCCAGCTCTCCCCGGGCATCTCGACCTCGAACTTGATCCACAAATCTCCTCGCTCCTTTTTCCCTCGTCTGGGCAGCCCTTCTCCGCGGATAACGCATACTTGGGACGGCTGGATGACCCGTTCGCCCTGCCTGCTCTCGACGCGAATCCCGCGGCCGTCAAGGTGCGTGAATAGCACTCTGTTGAATCCCAGTAACGCCTCGGACAGCCGTATAGTGACGGATACGCTGAGGTCGGACGGTGATGCCGAGTGAGGGCGGAAGGCGGGATGAGATTTATGTTGGATGTGAAAGATTACGTCGCCTGGAGGTATGTCCGGCTGTAGGGCGTGAGCAACCGAGTAACGGGGCACTAGACGTCGAGGGGTGAGGCCGGAGACCTGATGACGAGGGGTGTGGCCGGAGACCTGATGATGAGGGCTGACACGTGAGGGGTGATGAGACATGAGACCAGACATGGACGTGAGACGTCAAAGTTGAGATGAGCAAGAGACGCACCGCCTCATCGCCCTCTCCGCGCAACGCTATCCGCTCGCCATCTTCTGTCCCCGGCTCGATCTGGAACTCGACTCGCTTCTTCTCCTTGACCACCTTGTTCCCCTTACACTTCTTACACCTGCACCAGCACCATTAGCTTCCCACACTGCCAAAGAGACCATACTCACCTCTCTTTCTCGCGCAGTCTGGTGCCCTCTCCATCACAGTCCGGACAAGTGACCTTCATCTTGCCCACCAAGCCTGGGCCCAGCTAGTCCCGTCAGCAGGCCTTATACGCGTCATTCGATGCAGTGACGCAGTGGACACACATGTCTGTCCGCTATGACCGATCCCTCGCCTTTGCACGTCATACATTCTGCTGGCTTTGCACCACCCCGCGCGCCAGATCTGGACACGGCGCGTCAGCCGGTAACTCGGGCTGGACGGAAGGAGGGAACAACGGAATCGCCTCTACTCACCCTTTGCAGACGCCGCATATCCGGTCGCGTTCGAGCCCGACCACGACTCGTTTCCCCTTGAACACCTCCTCCAGCGTTATTGGATACTCCACGATCGTGTCCTTCCCGCGACTAGGTTTCTTCCGGCTCGGCCCCCCGCCGCCCATATCGAATGATGCCCCGGCAAAGCCGAAGCCACCACCGAACATCGCTTCAAACAGGTCGTCCATATCTGGTCCTTCATTGAACCCACCGTGCCGAGGTCCGTCCGGCCCATACTCATCATATGTTGCTCTCTGAACACTGTCAGTACAATTTCAGCCGGGTTCAGTGATATGAGCGGACATCATTCGGATTTGAGAGTGTTTCGTATCTGGACATTGTTTGTCAGCTGAAGACTGGAAGAAACCTCATGCCGCAACTCACGCTTGGCCTATCTTCTGAAACATCTCATGTGCTTGTGGGTCATCAGGGTTCTACATTCATCAGCCCGGAGCGCTCGCCTGACTCGGTACACTCGCCTTGTCCTAAATCGTAGATTCAGCATGGAAACTGCTATATCAACTGGATCGACGCACCGGGTGATGTTGCATTGCCTTCCGCTTATACGCCTTCTTGATGTCCACCTCGGTCGCGTCGACGGACACCTCGAGGAGGTCATAGTAGCTCGTGTCGACTACCATTGGATGGTTGTCTGTTGTATGGGATGAAAAGACACGATGGGATGCGACTGCTTGTAAAATCAATCGTCTGAATGGCTCAGGCACGTTTTGCCGAGAAACGGGTGGCGAATGCGCCTTGTCATAGGGGGTTGTAGGTCTTCACTGCAAGATACAGAAGAGTGCGAGGTTGTCACAGAGGTGCGTCGTGGCTCTCACGTGGAGCAGCATCTGGGTGACAGAGGGTAGAGGGCACAAAGAGGAAATGTGTGCGCGAAACTGTTATGGCGGGAAGGGCCGTTCTGTTGGCCCTCGGCCGTAGCTTGTGCGCCTGAAATGATGCTTTTGAGCCGCTCGAAGCGACAGCAGTATCGTACTGCCAGCCATGCTCATATCCCGCACCTTAGGCTCATGAGTACCCGAGAAGGGGATTGTAGAAAAGAACATGCCTGAATAGCATGTGTCCACACCACATGCCTTGGTCTGAGACACCACGCACCCAAAAAGTCGGGAGTCGCTGTCCCGCGCGGGCAGACTTTCCGCCCCTGCACTTATCGTCGTCGTCTATCCATTCATCACCTTGCCCGCCTTTTGCAGCTCTCGACACGCCGTATTCAAGAGCCGATTGGGGAACTGTACGAGTGGAAGCATGCACCGCTGGGCGGTTCCTGCGGGAAGCACGGCGTGAACCACACAGAGGTCTTCGCAGTGTGCCTCATCTCAACGTCAAAGGGTGCCATCCTCGGTCGACCTGTCAATCGGTCTTCGATCTTCTAAATCAATGGTCAGCGATACATGGTCCAGTCATTTATGCCAGTGGCTTTATTGATGCTCCTGCAGTCTCTTGGTATGATTCTACAGCTCTGCTGTGCCGCGGCCCTCCTCGCCCTCAGCACAGCCACTCCTCTTGAAGCGAACTTCACTTCTTGTCTGTCCTCGTACTCCCCGCTCGGATCATCGGGCTCTCTGCTGAATGTCACGAGCGTCTTTGCCAACCTCGTGTCTGGTTCAGAGGCGGCATCTTTGGGCTTGACGGGAGACGGACACAGCGTGCTCCGGGTCGACGTCATCGGCGTTCTCGGCGAGGAGCTCGAGGGGTACAGCAACAGTACCAACAAGCTAGGTGAGCGCGTTGCGGTCGTCGCAGGCAGGGGAGACCAGGGGCTGAGTTTGGTGTAGCGACGTTGTTCACGGATACTACGACGGGGGGGCTGAATGTATATTCGTCCACTACCTGGGTCTGTAACTCGATCTTCCCGTCGACGTTGCCAGAGCCATACCACCGGTACAACATAACGTACTGTCCCCTGGCGGCTGGCGATTTCGCGCTCAACATCTCTGTGCCCCTCTATCGCTCTTATGCGCTCACGACCCTCCGCACCCAGATACGTATAGTCGACACCAGCCTCACTGCCGCTACCTTGTCCTGCATCGACGTCGACTTTACGCCCTACCAAGACTCGGGGTGGTACTACAGCTTGATCCTGTGGCTTCCTGTGGCGCTGGCGATTGGATTCTGGGCCGCGACGTGGGGCGCACGCTTCGCCGCTGGTTGGGTCGTTGGCAGCGGAGTAGCAGAGTATGATACCAAGGAAGGGCAGAACGGTCGGGCGGAAGGCACCTCTGGCAAGCGAGAGGCGACTATGCGCAAATGGGGTACGATGATTGTCAGCGGGCTTAGTGGCGAGCGATTAAGCGTATCAGGCGGTCTTCTGCGTTTCGGTACGTCGAATCACACTGACCAGAGCATTCCAGCATACTGACAGAATGATCAGTCACGCCAGGCTTGCGGGATATCCTGTATCATATCCAGTGGTGCACCATCATCAACATGGTCGCCGTCGATTGGCCGGCATTTTCTTGTGAGCCTTTGCCGTCTCAGACATCCTGGACCGACTCGGAAGCTGACGCGTGTCAGACCCGATCTTTGCCAATGGGGCTTGGGCAGACCTCGTGGGAAGTGAGTGAGAAGTGAGAACCGTTGACTGATCTGACAGATGTGACACTTGTTCAAGGCGCCGAGTCATCATCCAAACACCTCAACGTCTACCCTACAAACTACACCCCGCCGTCTCAGTACGCAACGATGATGGACGATTCACTCTATCCACTGTATCTAGACCAAAACGCCTTCAATCCGCTCCTCGATCTCCGCGGATCACGTAACGGTCTGCAGTCATGGGCGACTGCTGTTGGACTCCGCGACGAGGATCTCTTTGGCACATGCCTTTCGATTTTCCTCGTGATCACTGCCGGAGTCATACTTCTCAGCGTCCTGCTATGGACTTTGCATGGGCTCGGCGAGCTCCTCGGCACAGAACATCGAGCCTCTGGACCTGTGCGAAACTCGATGGGAAGTAGCTCAAAGCACAGTCTTGGAGCTAAAGAGGCCTACGAGCCATCCGGTTATGGCTGGGGCAGTGACGGTTCTGCCTTGCCAACTCAAGGGTCTCTGGCGACCCAAGCACAGTCTCGTAAAGCTCTCAATGTGAATGGACGATCAAGACTTCGCCGAACATGGTTCCGCTTTAAACCCAAAGGCGAAGCCGGTGCGTTCCATGCCGCTGCCCTGTACGGTAATCTCCTCCGACTCATCCTCATGTTTCACCTGCCGATCACCACATTCTCCATGTATCAGCTCACGATCTCCCATGCGAGTATCGTGAGCCGAGTCTTTGCCGCACTCGCACTTGCCTTCTTGTCAATCCTTGTGCCAGCCGGCGTCATGTTCAAGATCTCCCGTACTCCCAGTGGCAAGCTGTATGACGCTACGCGAACACTGCTTGCCCTTGGACCCATGTACAACGTGTACGTCGAGGACAAGCAGATGTTCCGCGTCTTTCCTCTGCTCGCGAGTCTGGTCACTGGAATCGCGGTTGGGGCAGGCCAGAAGAGTGGACTTGCCCAGGCGCTAGTGCTTGTATTGGTGGAGTTGACGATGCTGCTTTTACCGGCGGCCTGGTATCCCTGGGGTGAAGGAGCGAGCATGGGCGCCCCGGGGGCGTTTTTGGCTGTCATACGAGTGGCATCGGCGGTGTTGGTGCTGATTCTGAGCCCGGCGGTGAGTCAGACTTCTGAGCAAAGCTGATAAGGAGATGAACATGTCTGCATCTGCTCTTGACTGGCTGGCGTACGCCATACTACTTCTACAAGGCATCGCATTCGCGTTTTTCCTCATCATGCTTCTCACCAAGATCACCGAAGGCCTCATTCGCTTGTTCGGTGGAGTACACTTTGACGAGTCGACCCATCCTCTCGATGGGGGTCTCTTTGCAGCCATCATGGATCTCGATTGTCTGAATGGTGTGCGAGGGGGAAAGGCGGCTGCTCGAAGGCGGAGGAAGCGTGGTTCACGACAACTGCAGCGTAACGTGTCTGCGGCTGGCAGCTTGACGACGCAAATGATGCTTGACAAGTACTCGCAAGGGGTGTCGAGGGACCAAGCTCGAAGCGAGGGCACGACTCCGTTCCTATCGCCGTATTCAGCCGGCGTGACTGAGCTGGGAAGCTACTTTCCCGGACCCAACCATCAGCCGCCTCTCGGGCCGCCTCCCCTCGAGCGGCACAGTTCCGACTCTCGCTCCGAGGAACCTCATGTGGGCAATATCATGGATGCGTGGAAACCTCCTCCGAGCACTACAAACGACGGATACGCACTGCCTGGGACGTATGCGCCGGCTCTGGCATCGCCGGTCAACGAGGTGTCTTCGACGAATGGGCAGCCTCATGGCTTTTCGGTCATCCGAGGAGGTCGAGCGAATTACGCCGACCCATATACAGTTTCGGAAGGCGCTCCTGCGCCACGTATCACCATATCACCGCACCCGACGAACGCAGCCTCGGCTTTGGCAGGCCATGCGCGTGGCCTGTCGAATAGCGGAAACCTATATAACGGTGCACCGATCGGTATCGGGGCCGGTGTGGGTGTTGTCGGGGCCGGTGTCGCCCACGGCCACACTAGTCCTCCGCATAGTCCGCCTCTGTACCCGCCTGGTCATCCGACGGGTGTGCGGGCGAACAACCACGGGCTCCGGCCGCCGTCGCTTCTGATCCCCAAACGCCGGTCGCTCAACAATCTCAAAGACGATAATTCTCCAGACTCCCCCGCGTCTCAATACAGCACCGACAGGAGCAAGAAGGGGAAACGGCGGACGAGGACGACCGGCTGGCTCGGCGCGCATGGCGGCGCCGCAGGTCACACCGATACCGAAGAGTCAGACGATGAGCCTGGCCCGTCGCGGCGCAAGGCAAAGCGCGTGTCGAGGGAGCCCGCGCCGTTCGAGCCGGTGCCTCTCGTCGTGGACGACGAGATGGAGTTTGGCCGCCGCGCCGGCGGCGGGTGGTGGTCCGTCCTGGGTCTGGCGCCGAAGCGGGACCTGAACGACGTCGACGAGATCGCGCGGGACGAGAACAAGGCGCGCAAGGCCGCGCTGGCGAAAGAGAGCGGCAGCCTGTTCGCAGGCGTCGACGCGCCGCCTCTGAGCGGCGCCAAAAAGGGGTTCGTGGTGAATCGGAAGCCGTCGGCGAGCCCCCTCCACCCCGGAGGATCGAGCAGTGCGCGAGCGCGCGTCGGCTCACCCGACGCTCAGGCGGACAGGAGCTTCAGAGTCAAGCGGCTCGGACAGCTGACCCCGGAACCGATCGCCGTCGACGTCCCCCCCACACTCAGCGTCCCAGGCGGCGAAACGTCCCCCGTCTTGCCTCCGATCGCGACGATGCCCAGCACGTCGTCGCCTCCGCCCGCGGTCCCCGCTGCACCCGCAGCCCCCGTGCGGTCGTTCCGCGTCATCCGGCCACAGACACACACGCAACCACAAACACACACGCATACACAGACGCAGCGGCAGACGCAGACGCAAACGCAAACGCAAACGCAAACGCAAAACCAGACGCAAGCGCGGCCAGCGTCTACGTCTACACCGCCTGCCTCGCCGCCGCACGTGGACTGGCCAGTAGGATATCCGCCCGACTCGTTCGTCCCGCTTGCTCCGCGCCACAAGCGGGGCACGGGATCCAAGTAGGGCGTGGCGTGCCGGGGCGACTGGGGTCCGCGTGGCCTGATCGGCGTGCTAGGAGTCCACAGGCGTGCACGAAGTATACGAGATGATGCTCCGTACTGTGATCACGAGGAAACGCGATACAACGGACAATTGTGCAAGTTGGTATAATATGGTCCATGCACACTAGGATGCAATCCATCTTGTTGACTGGAAATCATGACTTGGACTGAGACGACGATATCCACGTTCATGTACATGATGCATGCTCCTAGTGTTTCGTCTGCCAGAAAATGCTGACTCCAGACAGCCGAGAGCCTAGGCTAATTTTGTTTCGTTGAGGGTCATTCGAAGAGTCATGCCGAGTCGTTCCGCCAAGTGCAATGTTGAGAGTCCGGTGGTTGAGAGTCTGGCCATGTATCAAGCATAAGTCGAGAGTCCTCCCTCCCTAGACGGCTAGTGGATTTTGTTGTTCTTGAAGCTATCGCGAGCGATCCATGCACTAGACAAGCATCAGTAAATAGCTAACCTTGGCTGCAAGCCTGATCCTCGCCCGCCAAGGCAGAGTCGGAACGTCGCAACGTCGCAGACGACTCACTCCCAGTACCTGCCGACGACAGGGTCCATGGCGTGCCCACCGGTATATTCTTGCAGCTTTGGAATGACCACGGACGCAGGCGAGCCGGGCTCGACACCGGTGCAGGTGACGATGCGTGCTAGCCATGTGATCACGTGGTCTGCGGGAGTCAGTTGAGCAGCAGACGTATATTGAGCATTGAGCCTGCGGATGAGGATCACAGAGTTGTCGAAGTCTACTGGTTCCTCGGAAGTTCATTGAGGACAGGACTGGAGCGTGGAAACAGGATAGGAGCTGCACACGAAAGGCACGGTCCAGAGAGGTATCACGCACAATCGGCCTCTCCGGGGATCTTTCCGGTGACAAACGGAGCCTCGGTCTTCTTCAATGCCTGGGTGACGACGCCGCGGATGGTGATGCCGACTGAGTTCCACAGCGATGCGGCCGTCGCGTAGTGCTCCTTCTTGGCGGCCGCCTATGATCGACACATCAGCTTCTGCGAGTCCTTCGGCAGAATAGCATGGTGAATATGAAGTGAGCAGAGGGAGATGCGTACATCTGGGCTTCCCGTGTAGAACTCGAGGAGCTGCCTGTTATCCTGCTGTTTCTTGGTCAAGAAGGTTTTGAACTCTTCCGGAGCTTCCGGCGCATACCTGCAGAAGGAAGCAAGGTCAACTGCCGTGAATCCTTCTCTACCGATAGTGACCGATACCTGCTGCACTCACTTGTCGAGTGCCTTTTGCCTCCCTGCAAGGAAATCCTTGGCAAGCCCGTTCTTCTTCGAGTCGTAGTCTGCATCGTCTCGAGCGAACAGCAAGGTGGCGTTGGGATCATGGGCGGCTCCGTGCACCTGTGCCAAGTTCAGCGATGCAGCTCGGGAGGGAAGAAGACGCCCAACCTCTTCGATGAGAGACGTGCTGGTGTGTGCGCTGACGCCGGGTGGGTGCGGCGCCAGTCTCAGCAGCTCCTTGGTCACGGTCTGCACCAGTCAGCCGGGCCACGTGGTCGGAGAGGTGAGCGCTGTGTGCGTACTGTGGAGTCTGCGAACGTCTTGCCATCCGCGACGAGCGCAGGCACAGTCCCCGACGCTGTGACCTTGAGGTAGTCGGGGTTGAAGTTGGCTCCCTAGGTAACGCGTCAATGCTCAACTCGAACCCTAGACTCGGACCGTCTCACCTCGCCGAGATTGATGCTGATCCACTCAATGTCCCCGTCTTTGAATCCGGCCTCCGAGATCGCCAGCTTCGGCACGTTCGCCCAGCATGATCCGGAAAACTCGTAAAGCTCTGTCCGCCACTGTCAGTCCCACAGCCATGCCTACCGTCGGGAGGTTGGGCTCCGGCGTTCTCGGTCTCCGCCCGTTCCTCCGGCCAAAGGAGTCGGGTTACGCGTCGACGGACTCACTGGGCTTGGACTGGCTCATTGTGCTGGGCTACTGTATTAGATTAGGTATTGTACTTTGTGTCTGCGACGATGCAATGGTTGAGAGCGAAGGTTGCTTGGGATGAACGACGGTAGCCGGCAGATCGTCGAGGGTTGTCGCTTCCCCGGTATGCTGCGTCATGGCACGTGGCACTGGTCCGTGCGCTGAGGATCCGGGTGGCGAAGGTGTGGCATTGGAGGAGGAATCTGATGTCGGTGCTCTGATAGTAACGCACTGAGGCTTTCTTTTTCAGCATCGAGCTACTCTTGGTGGCATGTTGACTGCATAGGCACTTGCAGCTTGGTGTCGTAAAGGAACGAGGGTGATGAAGACAAGACTAGACAGGTATAGTACGGATAGGCAGGGACGACAGGTGTCAGTAGTGATGGGAGTAGTCGGCTCTGTCGAGTCCAACGTGCGCGGACACTGCTTTTCACGAGCTTCGGTAATGTAGACAGGCTCTCAGAGATTGGCTCCCAGGAGTTACGTGCCTCTGTTTACGCCACGTTCACGTTACCCGCAAGGGGCGTTGTTGTGGGCTCGCCTGGTCCACATGCGCGCAATTGCCCCGCGATGCTTCCTTCAGTCCACGGGTCGTCCTCCTTCAGCAGCCGTCGTGCACAGTCAAGCATGCGTCTCTTGCACCAGAGTCCACTGGGGTTTGTCCGAAGCCGGGGAGGTCTTCGGTGCAGCTCTTCTGGTTCCACATCTTCTGAGACAATCTTCTGGGCACAATCTTCTGGTTTCATCTTCCGGCTACAATCTTCTGGCTATATGTTCTGGCTATATCTTCTGGCTACAGGCCTTGTGGCAGCACATCTTCCGGCTAAACATCTTGTGGCCACCCTTTCTACGGACGCATGCCTTCGCCTTCATGCCTTCCGGCCTTTGTCTGCCAGGTCTCTATCACTCAGACGGAGCTCCACTTCAAAACCGGGAAGGCCTCCGGACTAATCGCTTTTACACTCGGTCTTCCAGCCGTGGTATTCTCCCTCATAAACGCGTACTTTCCGAGCCCAGCAGGCACACCCCATGAACGGCTCTTTCCGTCCAGGTTCAGCGCGGTCTCGCTCAACAGAGCGCACAGATATGGCGTCGCTTGATGAGGAACTCGACTCAGAACCGCCAGGCGCGAGCTCGCACTTGACGGCGGGGACGACCGCCGCTATCGGCTCTAAGAAACTGCCTGCCGCGCCGCCAGACTCTATGCCCTCTACGTACTCGGACGAGGACGCAACGGTGCCCGTGGGCTCCGGACGCCGCACGCTAGCACCGGACTTCAAGTTTCCCGCCATCGGGTCCTCAGGGTCGGGGGGTACCAAGTTCCTCTGTCTGCATTTCACGCAGCCAGATAGGTTGAGAGCGATTGCCTCGCCGCCCGGGATACACGACGCCATCCGTACGGCGATCGAGAGGTCGTGGCAGAGAGGGATACAGAGCGAAAGGCCATGCGAAGACAGTTCGTGCGAGTGGAAGCTCAGCGGTCGACCTTGTGAGTCCCTCCCTCGTTCCAGCAGCCTCGCCGTCATCGTACCGTCACTGCCACTGCCACGCCTTCGCCTCTACCCCTCCCGCACCAGTTGACCATCGTGGTCCTGGATCTTATTCTTCATGCTTCACACTATAGGCCTGGGCTGACGGAAACCCCTCCGTCCAAAGGGGAAGGAGCCGGGAAAGACGCCACTCCAGCCCGGCGGGTCATGTGCCACCTGTTATCTGCGCTCTCCAGTCGGGGATGGCACTACGTCGCCGACCTGAACCGCAAGACAAGGATCAAGTCTACGCTGTTCTTCCGCTCCGGATCGTCCTGGGACCGCACCTTCTTCTGCGTGTCGCTTCGCAAGACCGACCGGATCCGCATCATCGACCCGCCGGACGAACTCACCAAGCAGGCGTTTATCGCTGCCGTCACGGTGAGTCGCCTCCCCACTGAATGCTCGACATGTTCTGTCACCAAAACACAAAACACAGAGACAAAATGGAAATCGTAGAATGCAGCTGATACTGCGTCTCTCCGTGCCACCGCCTGTGCCTTCCCGCGTTGCATGCGGTTGCTGGCAATGTGCGTCTGTTCATGCTGGCTCTCCCTGTGTTCCGTGTCGCCACTGGGACAGGACAACTGGCGGCCTGGTATCCAGCGCTCAAAGGAAACTGGAGGATACCACCAGCTCCAGCTGCGCGGCAACCCGTGGTCGACGTGGAAAGGCGCTCAAATCGAAAACACTGGCCTCATGTTGTGCTCGGTCATGTCTGCGATGGCCGCGCGGGGCTTTGGCCTTGTCGCCAGCGTGGACCTGATTGGCGGCATGGGCGAGCAGGGCAGCGATAGTGCGTCGTGCCTCTGTTGCCTTCCACTCCTCCCCCATCTCCCATCTCGTGCCTCGGTCCCTCGTCCCCTTCTTCCTTACAAAGCGGCATGAAGCTCGCTCGCTCCTTCCTCCATATACACTGACGAAGTCTTAGACTCCTGGTTCTTCGCGAGCAAAGCGGCCTAGTCACCCAGAGTCGCCAACGCCGTGACTTCGTGGCGACATATACGCGGAACGAGCCCCGAAGGAGACGCTCACTGGCCACATGAATCCAGATCTGAAAGCCTCAGAAATCTGACAGCCTCAGGTACCACGCAGACTAGAAATGTACCGTGTACCAGATGCATGCACAGCCACCAGCTACACTGCGTTTGCGATCGCGTCCGCCGCCTGATCAGCTACACTGTCTTTGCCATTGCGTCCGCCGCCTGATCAGCTACACTGAGCTTGCAATTGCGTCCGCCGCTTGATCAGCTACACTACGTTTGCAATCGCGTCCGCCGCCTGATCAGTCTGCAGCACCACCTCGTCGCCGCCCTTGAGATCCGCGCGCCCGTGCTTGCCCATCGCGTCCGACTTCGGGATGGCGTCTGCCACCTGATCGGTCTGGAGCAGCACCTCGTCCCCGCCCTTCAAGTCTCTGCGGCCGTGTGTGCCCGTCCCTGTCCCTGCAGCGGCGGAAGAAGGGGAGCCTAGAGACGCAATCGCATCCGCCGCCTGGTCAGTCTGCAGCACCACCTCGTCGCCGCCCTTGAGATCCGCGCGTCCGTGCTTGCCCATCGCGTCCGACTTCGGGATGGCGTCTGCCACCTGATCCGTCTGGAGCACCACCTCTTCCCCGCCCTTCAAGTCTCTGCGACCGTGCGTGCCCGTCCCTGCAGCGGCGCCGACGGCAGCCGAGCCCGAAGCTGCAATCGCATCCGCAACCTGATCAGTCTGGAGCACCACCTCGTCCCCCGCCCTGACGTCGTGCCGCCCATGAGTCCCATACGCGCCCAAACCAATCACGCGATCCCGCGTCTCCTCGTACTTCCTCCGCGTCTCACCAACGACCTCGTCAGGCAGCCTCACGCCGTGCTTGTTGCGCAGTCCCTCACTGATCAGCCAGTCGCGGAGGTACTGCTTGTCAAACGATGCTTGCGGGCGGCCGGGCACGTAATCCGCCGCAGACCAGTATCGCGACGAGTCGGGCGTGAGCACCTCGTCAATGAGGATGAGCTGCGAGCCAGTGGACGAAGGAGACGAGGACGGAAGGAGGCCGAACTCGAATTTCGTGTCGGCAAGAATCAATCCCCGTTCCAGAGCGTATTCAGCCGCCTCAGCTGCATCGCCTCAGCGACTATCGATTTGAAGACAACAACAGACTCACTGTAGAGTTGGATCGCAGTCTTCTCAATCTGAGCTGCCAGCTCGGCTCCGCAAATATCCTTCACTGCGACAATCAGTCTGAGTTCTGACTACTTGAGGAGCGGCTCACCCTTGTCCGGGTGGATATTCTCATCGTGCTCGCCTTGCTCGGCTTTTGTGGAAGGCGTGAAAATGGGCTTGTCAAGCTTTTGCGATTCCACCAGACCCTCGGGCATTTTGATCCCGTGCACCGTCCCAGACTTTTTGTACTCTGCCCATCCAGAGCCTGTCATTTGTCAGACCATGCCTGTGCCCAAGGACAAGAACGCTCACCAGTAATGTAGCCCCGCACGATCGCCTCGATCTTGACCACCTCGCACTTTTTCACAATCATGCTCCGCCCTTCGAGCTGGTCTCTGCAGTCGTCCAGACTGCGCGGGAACTCGGACCAGCTGGACGTCGGCTCGGTGATGACGGACGGCAGAGTGCTCGACGACGCCGACGAGACGGATGGCGCGATGAGGTGATGAGGGATGATATGACCCAGTTTGTGGAACCAGAATAGGGACAGAGTGGTCAGCGTGACGCCTTTTTGAGGGATGCCCTGATACGGTCAGCCCAGCCTGATGTCAACAAGGTCGGCACCAACATTGTCCATGATGACGTCAAACGCGCTGATGCGATCCGTCGCGACGAACAGTAACTTGTCTGCGTCTTTCGGGTCTGGCAGCTCGTAAATGTCCCGTACCTTGCCCTTGGCGAGCAGTTTGAGCTTGGGCAATTTGGTCTCCACGATCTGCCTAGTCAGCGCTGGTTGCAAATTCACACCTCTCGGATCCACGCTTCACAGTAGAGATGCAACTGACAGCGGTCTGGCTGGATGTATTACTCCCGCTAGCGATAGGCTGAGCGGCGCCGGCTTTCGCTTGCCGTGCGTGGAGCTCCTCAGGCGACACATCGTTGACCGCTTGCTTGGCTCGAGCTCTTGCCACTTTCTCCTGCTCCTTCTGCCATTTGAGTGCGGCTCGTTCCTCCTCCGTCGGTGGCTTTGTGCGGACATCCTTTGCCTTCTTCACCGATGATCAGCCCTGCAAGCGTGATTGTGCATGCCGACGCACCTTCTTCGGCGCCGCCTTGTCACCCGCACCCTGCTTTGCGCTCGCAATCGCGACCTGGGCGGAAGCACCTGGGTATCCTAGCCTCTCTGCTTCTTGCCACTCTGGATCCGCCTCGAACAGCTTTTGCACCGGTGCGAGGAGTCCCAATAGCGCATCCGTCACACCCCCCTTCAGATCCCCAGGGTGGATCTCCTCCTTCGCATAAGCGTCCTCTAGCTCCTGGTAGCTCTTGACGTGAATGTCGCCGCCGTATTTTTCCGGTCGACTGATACTGAACACTGTTCCCTCCGGCGCGCCCGACTTTACAAAACTGCCCTCCCCTCTTGGTGCAGGCTTGCCCGCCAGCCGGGCCTGCTCCTCACGCATCTCTTGCACAGGTATCAAGACGGCCCTGAGGAAGGCTAAAATGCCGTTCCCCTCGACCTGTCCCGGCCCACACACCGCATCCTTCAGCTTGGCTTTGACCTCGGCGGGTTTGTCCAGGAAGTCAATCTTCGATTTCGGGTCGGAAGAAGACATCTTGGCACCCGATAGTCCGGGCACCATGGCATTCATGAGGTGGGCGCGCTTGGCGTATCCGAGTTTGGGAAGGTAGTGAGCGGCATACATGAAGATTTTCCGCTAGAGGGTAAGTCACTACCGGTTCCATCTCGCTCACCTGGTCCACACCGCCGAATTGGAAATCCACGCCCAGGTGCTCTTCGTCCAGACACTGCAGACCGGGGTACAGCAGACTGCTCATCAGAGGCGACTCGGATCCCTTGACAACGTCGGCCCCTGCGTGCTCTGCCGCTTTCGTGGTGACGAGGTTGTGGAACCTAAACGGATGAGCTGGTATTTTGCATCATTGTCATGACGATCTCACTTGTACACATCCAGGGTGTACTTTTCAGTCAGCTGGTAGCTCGTCCCAAGCACGAATTCAAGCTTGTCGGTCGGCACGCCCAGCGTTGTGAAGAGAGCCCTGAAGAGTTTGGAGTAGTACACGGTCCGGTGGGTGAGGAGATCAAACGTCGACTTGTCGGCATCGAGGAAGCCGTGGAGCTGGACACGTTAGACGGGTCAAACACAGCCAGGACCAACATACATCTACCCAACATGTCAGCTCGTCCTACCTGAGAGCTGTAAACGTACCTGCCAAAAGGACCTTGACCTAGCGGGGACTGCGTTCAGCTGGGTCGGCCAAGCATCAGGCTATTACGCACCTTGACTCCAGCGGTCAAAAAGTCGGCAATCTTGCAAAGCGGGACACAGTAGGCTATGTGTGCTGTAACGCATGAGCTTGTGTGAGGATTACAGAGCAGACGAGCTCACGCCGGCCAGTGACAGCGCTGCCTATCATACTGTCAGCTCGGTTCGCGACGTTTAGACGGTGGGATATTGCAAGCCGGTCGACATACCCCAGTAGCCGATCGGCGACCTGCCTTCGCTCAACACCTTTCGCAATATCTCGGCGCTGGTCACCTCTTGCAATTTCCTCGTTATCCGCTCATACTTTGCCTCCTGCTCCGGCGTGAGTGTGATCGACGAGGGTGCTTCCTGCTGAGCGGTCTCGAATTCAAAGTCGGCCATCTCGACGAGTGTGGACGCAAAGCGCTCCAAGCAGTGTCCACTTTGTTGCTAATCTCTAGAAAGTCACTTCCCCCCCGACCCACGAGCCCCAACTTTATATCGCCGATGAAATCTCCGCTTAGATTGTATCTGTGGCGGAATGAAGCTTGGAGCGGGGTACTTCGGAGTAGTTCGGAGCGGCTTGCCGTCTTTTTTCTTTCTTTCTTTCCTCCCAGACGACACCTCGCTCCAACTACTTTAATCCTCTACGTCTCGGAGAACACCCCCCAAGCCTCGGCACCCCTTCGTCTCCACACGCCACTCGGATTCGTTTAGACATTAGACGTCTTCTACATCACCGCACATCTGCATATCAACTCTGCATCTAGACTAGCATCACTCGCATTCAACATGGCCGTGAGTCGCTTGGTCGTGACACGCGGCTGTGACAGTTCGCGCCTCGATCCACCGCTGACGTCTCCCAGTCTCGATACTCTCGATACAACTTGAAAAAGCACATCCCCGTTGAGGTTTACCCCATTGTTGGGTACGTTTTTGTCCTCCATCTGCTTTCGTGCTCGGTTCCCCACTGACGATGATTTAGCATTCTTGGTATCGCCGTCGGAGGCGCCACTTACTACCTGTACAAGCTCGCTATGGGTAACGAGGTCGTCTGGGACCGCAAGGGCGACTGGAAGCCCTGGGACAAAATCAAGTTTGACCAGAACGTATGTCCTCTACGGCTCTGCATAGGCTACCTGCTGATTGCATGTCTTTCTTGCCTCGTCCCGCCTCGAACCCATTCATGTCGGCCCTTGCTTCCCCACTAAAATCGCTGTGCTTCACCAACCTCCGGTCGTCGTCTCTCCTGTTACCCGATCTTCGTGTCCCCGCAACCCTTGCGATCGACAGACGAAATTCCTGACCACGCAACCCGAGTTCTGGGCCAAGCGACGGGAGCAGCGCCTGGCGATGGAGCAGGAGCGAGTGGTCTAAGCATGTCGACCAGACTGAGTGTGGTGGCGCTGTAGCTGGCGCTTGTGGATCAGAGGGCGTTGTTGTGCTGTACCTACTCGGGATGTCATCCCTGTCCCTCCTTTACTGATTGGCACGCCCGTGCAGCGTGACTTGATGTGCGTTAAGCTACTGAGTGTTCGGGGCTCGTTGCGACTTTCTACGAGATGTCTCAGGTGCCAGTCAATCTGCTGCATGCACCGTCACTCTGCCGACTGCCACACGAACGTGACGCTCAAAGCCTTGGCACCATCTCTTGGCAGCTGGGCAAGACTACCATCGCAACAGAAACCAGAAACTTGAAACCTGGCACAAGTCGCTCTTATGCCACGAGTCCTCGGCACTGCCGAGTACCCCCCCCCCGCCGCCCGAGCGTCACGCGTGCACGACGCATCCCGTGGTCATGAAGCACTGCGCACGTTGTGGCGTCCCGGTCCCAAGCATCTTTACCGCAGTGTTGTGATTTTGTTTTTGCCGTGGCTTGGCTCGTCTGATGGGGTTTTGTGTTGTGAATCTCAGGCACAGGAACCGCCAGACGGATTGGCGGCGGCCCCCCTAATTATTCCGCGAGAGACCACTGTTGTGTTGTTGTCGTTCCATCTTGGCTGGTGTGCTTGGGGCTGTTTGGTAGATATACTAGAGTAGTCTGGTGGTGTTGGGACACTCTCCTAGGCGGCTACATTCGGGCGCATACCACATTCCTTGATACATTACGCTCTTTTGGCCCAGCCGGAAACACTAGACCCCTCGGCTGTACTACCGGTCTCGGCAAGCAGTTTCTTGCGCGATGCGGTTCTCTCTACTGCCGCTCCTCCTCTCGGCCCTCGTCGTGTCAGCCTCAAACTTCACCCTCGGTGATGTCAAGCGCGTCACTGCAGGTTCCAGGTAAGCAAGCTCGTCGCATGTGCCAGCGGTAGCGACGGTGGCTGATCGTTCGTTCTGCCAGCGTTCCCGTTCCCGGGCGGTACATTCTCGAATTCGACAGCAGCGCGCACCTGACGTCTGCAGGCCTGAAACGCGATGCGTCGGTACGTCTTTCCCTGGGAGTTGTTTGTTTGTTGGGATGGGCTGACGTGGAGCAGCCGCACGAACACGTCTATCGGCAGCTGGAGGAGCGCGGCGTATCGTACACTGTCCACATTACCTACTCGTCCAGTCTCTTCACTGGCGTGTCACTGTCGCTCACCTCGGACGCGGAGCTGCTTTCTCTCGCGTCGATATCCGGAATTATCGTGAGCCACCAGACGGACCACTGGCTGACGGTGGCAGAACATCCTGCCTGTGCGGCTGATCACGCTCCCGTCATCGTCGTCTGCGCTCGCAAACGCACAGTGGTCCAGCAAGTCTCCAAGCACGAGTGGCAAGCAGTGGAAGCCCTCCACCGCCGCGTCGGCAGGCTCCGGCTCCACCGGCACCGGCAAGGCGTCGACCACGACCATCTGCAGCACCAAGGGCAAGAAGCAGACGTGCACGACGTCGACCGTCTCGGCCAAGCCGACCTCGACGGCCAGCAGCTACCCGACCACCGGGTTCTCGAACTTGGGCCAAATCCAGGCCGACCGCGTACAGGCGGCAGGCAACCAGGGCAAGGGCATCAAGGTTGCGATCGTCGATGGTGGGGTCGACTACACGCGCACGCCGCTTGGCGGGTGTTTCGGCGCGGGCTGCAAGATTGCAGGTGGCTACGACTTTGTCGGCGACGACTACGACGGCACCAACACGCCCGTGCCGGACAGCGACCCGTTCGACGACTGCTACCAGCACGGCTCGATTCTAGCCGGCATCATAGGCGCCAACCCCAACGAATACAACGTCACGGGCGTCGCTCCCGCAGCGAGTATCTATGTCTACCGAGTGTTCGGCTGCAACGGCGCCACGACCGACGACCTCGTCATCCAGGGCATGCAGCGCGCCTACGACGACGGCGTGGACATCATCAACCTCTCTATGCAGGAGACGTCAGGCTGGACCGAGGGCGTCCTCTCGGTGTTTGCGGCTCGCCTCGTCAATGCCGGCGTGATCGTCGTCTCGGCCGCCGCGAACCAGGGCCAAATCGGTGGTTTCTACGCCCAGTCTCCCGCGTCCGGTTTCGGAGTCATCTCAGCAGGAAGCGTGGACAACTCGATCTATCCCGCGCAGAACGCGACCGTCTCGACCGGTTACGGGCCCATCACGTATTACAACTACGAGGCCTTCACCACCGGCACCCTGCCGTTGTATGCATACACGACTGACCCCGACGTCGCTGCGGACGGGTGTGTGATTCCGGACGACCCGCCCGACCTGACGGGCAAGCTCGTGATTGTCCGTCGAGGCGGCTGCGCCATTGCGACCAAGGCCGAGAATGCTTACGACCTCGGCGCGCCCGCCATCTTTCTCGTCAATACCGCCGACACTGTGCCGCTCTACGAGGACTTTCCGCTGATCAACTTCGGCATGATCAGCTACGAAGACGGCAACTACCTCTTGGACCAGATTGCCGCCGGCCTGAACACGACCGTCTCGTTTTCGTTCGCGCCCGCCCCGCGGCCGAATATCTGGACCGGCAACACGACGTCGTACTTTTCCGAGATTGGACCTACGAACGATCTCTACTTTGGCACCTCGATCCTCACGCCGGGCTCCAACATCATCGGCGTCGTCCCGACGACGTTTTACAACTGGTCGATCACGGACGGTACGTCCTGGAGCGCGGCGTTTGCGAGTGGCGCCGCCGCGCTGTACCTAGCTGGCAAGGGTTCCACCACGTGCAACCCCAAGCAAGTGCGCGAGGCGTTCGAGGCCACAGCCCACCCCTTGCCGTTCAGCATCTCCGACTCTAGTCTGGCGACGGTGGCGGCGCAGGGCGCGGGCCGGCTGGGCATCTACGACGCCATCAACACGCCAATCACCGTCTCGCCCACCGAGCTGACACTGAACGACACGGCCTACTTCCAGCCACTGCAGTACATCACGGTCACGAACAATGCCGGCTCGACCGTCAAGTATTCCGTCTCCAACGTGCCGGCCGGGACGGCGCTGGCGTTCCAGACGGGCCTGAACCAGTCCAACGACGGGCCGCTGCCGCAGCAATCTGCGCCTGCGAGTGTATCGCTCAGCCAGTCCAGTTTCTCCCTCCGCTCGGGGCAGAGCACGGTCGTCACGCTCAAATTCACGGCGCCTACCGGACTGGACGCGACGACGTTCCCGATTTACTCGGGGTATGTGCAGGTCAGCGGAGGCGGCGCGACGGTGCAGGTGCCGTACATGGGCGTGGCGGCGCGGATGCGTGACATGCCGGTCATCGACCCGACGGATTATTACTTTGGATTCACGTCGCCTGCGCTGGTCGACGAGGACTATAATGTCCAGTCGGGTGCGCAGACGTACACGTTTACGAACGATAGCTACCCTACCGTGCTGTACCGGTACGTCGGCGGTCTCGCTCCCACTGCTACTGGCCACTGCCGCGCCTGCGCTTGCGCCTCTCTAGTTCGATGCATGCTGATCCGTGTAGACTTGTCGGCGGGACCCCACTGCTCCTGATCGACTTGGTTTCAGTCAACGCCACACTGGGCTTTACGCCAAACTACCAGTCGACGCGCCGTGGCCTCGCCGCTTCTGACCTCTCAGAGTCGACGTTTGAGCGGCGACACGTTGCCAACCCGCTTCACGCGGCGCTCGCGCCTGCCAAAAGGCGGATCCAAGCCGCCACCCAGTCGTCTGCAGGGTTCTCGGGATGGCTGCACCTGTGGTGCGAGGTTACGAAAGGAAAAGGCGAGGGATGCACGTCGACGAGCACAAACACATTTGGAACAGTGCCGGTTCTGGGTAACCTCTACGAAGGCGACTATTTGCCCCGCAGGTGAGTCTTACAGCACTCGGGGACGCAACGGGACGCCTACGCGGGGAACGGGGACACAACGGGATATCCTAGTGTGACTATGTGTCCCCGAGTAGGTGTCCTTATGTGTCGAGCGGGCGGTAGTGGCGCGGCGGGGCTGATACACGCAGCACGGACAATGTTGATGGCGAGGGAGGCGACTACTCGACGTTTGCGCTGGAGACAGCCACGTTTACAAACGGTACCACCATCCCCAATGGAACTTATCGATGTGAGTGGTGTTGTAGCGCGGCACTGGCGCTGCCACTGGCGGCGTGATATTGGCACTATCACCGTCCCACGGCCATCCTGACGGCGAACAATGGCTGATACCGACAGTCCTGATGCGCGCACTCAAGATCACTGGCGATATGAGCAAAGAGGCAGACTACGAGGCCTGGCTCTCGCAGCCCATCACTGTGAAGCAGTAGGGCTTGCTCCGAAGCTTAGCTCCGTGATGCAGTAAGGTAAGGGGATACTGGGAGCGGTCATAGCTATCAGAGGCAGTGGGACAATCAACTTTCTTACCATTTACCTCGTTTCTGTACACCCTTTACAGCCGTTCGCTTTTGCTTTTGCGTTTCCGCCTTCAGAGTCGGCAGTCGTCAGTAGTTCAGGTTGGTGGTGGATATCGAAAGGGAATGGACAGTTTCTTGTGGCATGCACAATGCCTGCACAGGCTTCATGGACTGTCGACACTGGATCGGAATGGGAACAAATAGGCGCGTGTTGAAAGGCAGCACGCCTAATTGAGCCGACAGCTCCCCGCCCCTTCAGGCGTTGTTTGCTTACGTATGGAAGTTGGCAAGTCACCTCCACACTTCACGTCCAGTTCACCCAAGAGTCTGCTCTACTCGTGCAGCGACCGACGCTATCCGACACTGTCCTGCACCCCGCGGACAGCACCATCGCCACCGACGTCACCATGGCGACTAGTCTCGAGCATCCGGGCGACGAAGATGGGAATGCTGCGCTGATGAATTGTACTACTTGTCCTCTCTTCCCGGCGCTTGTGAGCTGATGAGCCAGACCTGCATGACCACTATGCGGCCGACCCCCAAGCAGGTACGTAGCGGCGAGGGCAGTGGGGCTGTGCTATGGTCCCAGTCTCAAGCCCAGTCGCCTGTGTCACAAAATAGGGCTTGGCTCACTTCGATACAGGCAGTCTCGATGCGGTTCTGCAACTTGGCGCAGCGACCGGCCACTCGCACACACAAGATGCATATACCAGCAGCATACACAGTCACAGCCAGCACCCGCACCCGCACACGCACCCGCACCCGCACCCGCACCCGCACCCGCATACGCATACGCACCAGCCGCCGTCGCCGCCCGACACATTCGTGCCTATCCCTGCGTCGCTCGCGCTCCTCGCTGAAACTGCTGCGCCGCCAATCGCTGCACTGACGCCTCCGACGTCCGCGTCCGGCGCGGCCGGGGGGATAGGCACAGGGGACGCCGGCGCGGGCACGGCGCTGCAGCCCGAGTTGTCGGCGTACGGCGAGATGGGCGGCAAGCGCAAGAAGCTGCCACACGAGCGCGCGGGCTGGGCGGAGATGGGCGACGAGTACAGGGATAACAGCAGGCGCCGGAAACGCCACCTGCAGCACCACGAGCACGAGCACGAGCAAGGGCATGAACAAGAGCAAGAGCAAGAGCACAAGCATGAACTTGAGCATGAGGTGGATCCCCGCGCCCCGCAGACGGCGCGGAATGGCACCGGCACGGGCACGGCGGAGGGGGACGGCGGATTCGGGCTCGCAGAGGGCGAGGTGCATGTGGGCGGCGCAGACGTGGATGCGCTGGTCAGGGCCGTCGCTGTTGAGCACAGAGACGACCTGGACCCGGCAGACCTCTCGAGCGGGTCGGCCAAAGTCTCTCGCGGATCCATGTGGGTCTACTTGCTCGCCTTGCTCTCTTAACTCTTCTCTTCCCCGTACCAGTGCCCCATTTCTTTCTTCTCTGCCCTTCTTTCTCGGCCGTCCCCAGTTCCCTCTCCTCTCCTGTGTCATATCTGCGTCACTCGCATCGCGCTGTACATGATCCCTCTACTGGCCATACGAGACGCACGGCTGACACTCCCAAGGTCAAAACAGGCACGATCAGAGCAGAATCGGCGTGCCCAGCAGGCATTCCGCCGCCGCCGCGAAGAACATATCAAGAAGCTCGAGGCCGATAGTGCCGCTTTCGAAGCTACGAAAGCCCGGCTGGAAGAGGCCCATGCCCGTCTGCGCGATGTCGCGCTGGTATGTCATCTCCCTTCTGTTGCATCCCTGTCCGCGTGTCCGCGCGTGTCCTTGCGCGTTTGCATTGCGGTCAAAATATCTGCCTCTACGACTTGCCTGTCATTGCTGCGTTTTGATCTTGCCCTGCTTGGACTTGCTACTATGCGGCCTGGCAAGCACTGCTGACTCGTCGGCAGGCGTACGAGGCGAGCAAGATCGAATCCGCCGCACTGAAGTCGGCTCTGGTCGCCGTCGTGCAGGACACGGGTGTGTCTGTCCTCTCCACCGAAGGCGAGCTGGTCATTGACCCTGGCGTGGCTACGCGAGACGAGCGGGCGCAATTGGACGACGTGCACCGCGCGTTTAGTATGCTGGAACTGCAGAGCCGGGAACTGGCCAAGGCTCGGCGGAGGTAGCGCCGAAGACTGGTAGGTGTAGGAGCGGTAGCGCCGAAGAGTGGTAGGTGGTAGGAGCGGTGGTAGGTGGTAGGAGCAGTGTTAGCGAGAGAGCGATTGGAGAGTGGGCGTCTGGTTGGTGCTTTCTGGCTCTGGCTCTGGCTTCTTTTGGGCAAGTGGGCAGGTCGATATGTATATAAATGGCGGGTTTGGCGCTGCACTGTACATTCACGAATGTAACTGGTCATTCTGCTACCTGCATCCACACCTCGCGGTCTGCCTGCGACTCATACCTCGCCGTCTTGGGGCGAGTATACGACCGACCAGCCGGCTACCTAAATTCGAGTCGACCACTCCACTGCCTGAATGTGACCAGCGCAACCGCGTCACCGCGCGACGTCACGCTCACCCTCATCACGCTGCGACCCACACATCACCCAAGCTGTCCCACTCGCGACCAACCCCCTCCTCGCCCGGCTCCATGATCAGTACCCTGAACCCCCCGAGTTCCGCCAGCCCCTCGTCAAGCGCTATAAACCGCAACGACACCTCCTGCTCCCCCTCCCAGTGCATGACCGACTTCGCCTGGGCGTCGTCGGCGTACGTGATTCCCAGATCTTCTTCTCTTGGTTCCAACTCGATCTTGTCAAGGATGAGCAGCGACGCTCCGAGGGGGGACACGAGCCCGCGCGTGAGAGACTGGACTGGTTCTCGCTTGGCGTTGGTCGCTGCTGGCTGGGAGAGGAACGGCGGAGGCGGGAACGACGAGCCTGACCTCGCTCCTGCTGCCCCCGCAGCGGTGGCTGCGGCAGTGGCTGCATTGGCAGTGGTTGCGGAAGAGGCAAGCGAGAGGGTGCTGGTGAATGGAGACGGAGAGGTAAGGGAGATGCTAGTGCTTGACGCTTGTCGGAGCTGAGCTGATACTGGCGTCATGGGGCGAGAGGCAGGCGGCGGGGAGTATGGCGGCGAGAGCGGCGTGGCCGAGCGCGAAGGCGGGGAAAGGGCGAGTGAGAAGGCTGGATTGACCGGATACGATGATCGGCTGTTGGGTGCGATTGTTGGAGGGGAGGACAGGTGCTGGACCCCGAGTCGGGGTGCTTTGGGGACCGCGTCTGCATCTGTTTCCGGGTCGGCAGGAACGACGCTCCGGATTCCAACGCGAACAACAACTTGGAACTCTTGCTCGAGGTCGACGTGTCGGTCCCGCTTCGCCTCCTTGCCTCGCGCGCCGCCTCGATCGCTCCTTCGATGAACTTGATTAACACGAAGAACCGTGAGATCAAATTCCCAACGGGGCTCGTCCTTGTCCGGCGGGACAGGCGGGAGACGCCAGCGTGAAGTCTCCGTGCGCCCTGACGGTCCGGGACTCGGACTGGGAGGCGCTGCACTCGACGTCCGGGTTGGGGGTTGCGTCGGACCATGGCTATGGCCATGGGCATGCGGTACCCGCCGGTTGAGGGTGGACGTTTGTAGTCTGCCTGGATCTCGATATAGCCCCGCGATCCACGAGACGTCTAGCCGACCGAGGGGGAGGATCGTGCCAGGTGCGTGGGACGGGGGAAACGTGCTCTTCTTCCGCACCGACCCAGAACTGGGAGCATTGGGACTCGTCGAAAGCGAGGGTGATACGAGGAAGAGGTACTGCCGCGTATCGCCTGGCATCAGGCTGCTCTCGGTGTCGGTGTAAGTGTCAGTGTGGGGTTTGGGGGTGGTGATTGTGTTTGGGTTGGTGGTACTAAGGCTGGGGCTGGGGTTGATGGGTACAGCGGTGAGCCCCAAGACAGGCTCGACACGGATCCGGTCAAACAGCAACGCCTCGGACGAGGTGTTCTGCACGAGCACCTCGAGAGACACATCCTGCCGCCGTGCAGGGTCGAGCTGGAGGTCCGCATGCGGCGATGTCTGGATACGCGTTTTGATGGCTAAAGGCGGAGTAACCTAAAGCGCTCTATCAGCTATCTGAGGCAATCACGTCTAGTGAGGAGACGAGGAAAGGGAAGAGGGTTAAGGCTTATGAGTAAAGAGACGAAGGTATGAGTAAGGAGATGAAGGGGGAGAATCAGGCAGATGGATGAAGATGAAGGGAGAGTCGTGTCGAAAGATGGGCGCTGTTACAATGCGATGATATCAAGGTGGGCGGGTTCAACGGGAAAAGTATCCGTAGAGACAGCAAGCTGGGGGAAAAGAGTGGGAAGTGGGAAGGTGGGAAGGTGGGACGTGACCCAGACGGACGATGGACAGCGATGGCAGAGTAGTGAAAGGAGGGAGAGCAGAAGGAGGAAGAGAGGAAGAGAGAAGAGAGAGGAGAGAGAGGAGGGAGAGGAGGGAGAGCAGAGGGAGGAAGAGAGGAAGAGAGAAGAGAGAGGAGAGAGAGGAGGGAGAGGAGGGAGAGGAGGGAGAGGACAGAGATGAGAGAGGGAAGATAGAGAGGAGATAGACCCACGGTAAACTTGAGGAAGCGCTGAAACGTCCGCCGGCCGTCTGGCAGCTCCCATGCCACAGACACAATGAGGACATGTGCGCCGAGCTCCTTGACCTCGTTGTTCGCTTCGAGGACGACGCTCTCTCCGGGATGCAGCACGGGCCATGGGGGTTCCGTCCCCTCCTTCTCCTTCTCGCTCTCCTTCTCTTTCTCCTTCTCCTTCTCCTTCTCCTTCTCCTTCTCCTTCTCCTTCTCCGCCTCCTCCGCCGTCTGGCCATCTTCCACGTCCGGCGGTATGCCCCCCCTGCCCCGCGTCACTCCGCCCTCATCGCCTTGTCTCTCTCCATTCTCAGACCCATCACCTCGTCCCTCCTTCTCCTTCTCCTTCTCCTTCTCCTTCTCCTTCTCCTTTTCCTTCACCTTCTCCTTCTGCATCTCATCCTCATCCTCATGCTCATCGTCTCCACCTTCCCCGCCCCCGGGCTCACCATGGACCACCTCGGCAAGCCTGTACCTCCCCCCCGGGCCCTGCAGCTCGCACATCATCTTCACGCCCATCACCCCCTCTGCGCGCACATTCGCCAACGCCAGCTTGATGCCCAGCACCGCCCCGAGGCTCGCACGGCCGAATGGCGCAGGGTAGTTGTGCGTCGGCGAGAGCTGCAGCGACGGAACCTGCAAAGTCGGCGCAGATCCAGCGGGCGGGACAGGGGCTGCTGCCGGTGCAGGAGTCGACGAGGCGATGAGTGTGTGTGGTGTGAGGCGGAGCCTGAAGGTGTCAGCACCATCATCAGCATCAGCGACACATCAGCATCAGCATAAGCGCCAGCTTCAGCGATACCGTTGGTGGGGCTGTTGGGCAATGGAGACGCCTTAAAATGTGAAGAGAGGATAGAAGATCGACCATACTCACACCGAGAGCCTCAGCGGCGGAGCGCCGTCCATGGGGACGAGCTATGCGAGATGCAGACGCGCAGCGGCAGGAAGCAGGCTCAACGAGATCGAGCTCGAGCCCGCGCGTCAGCCGATGCGAGCTGCGTGCGAATGCAGAAGTACACCGCCGCGATGCTCAGTGATTGTCAAAACTCAACGCGAACCGAATGCGAGGCGGCAAAGATCACCTCCACCAACGGATTTGGCAGTTGGTTACACCTGTTCTCGAAACACTACCCAACACCGCAATCCGCTCATCACCATGCATGCCCGTAAAGAGACCTCTTTGCAAACATAAATCGTGGCTTTCCTCGTTACTCTCCGCACTCCCGTCACCTGCTTCATTTCCTCCCCTACTTGCCTGCAAACATCTTCTTGATCGCCTCGGTAGAGTACGACTTGGGCCTCTCGAGGGGCATCTGCCTTCATCAGTTTCCATTCCCCACACCCTCAGCTGATGCAAACACTCACACCAAGCGCACGGTCCCAGATGAGCTGCGAGACGACACCAAATGCTCGCGAGACACCAAAGAGGACAGTGTAGAAGTCTTGCTGGTGCAAGCCGTAGTAGGTGAGCAGGACACCCGAGTGGGCATCCACATTGGGCCACGGGTCTGTACACGTCAACAAAGAACCAATGAAGAAAGAACGGGGTGCAAATGCACGACGTACTCTTGGCCTTGCCGGCCTCCAAGAGGATGTTGGGGACGATCTTGTAGATCTGGCCGACGAGCTTGAAGAGCGGGTCGTCGGGGAGGTGCTTGAGCGCAAACTCTCGCTGGGCAGTGTATCGCGGGTCCTGCGCGAGTCAGCGACTGTGATACTCGTCGAAGTCTCAGGGATACACGTACAGTCTTTCTCAAGACGGCATGGCCGTAACCGGGGACGACCTGACCGCCCTTGAGGGTCGACCAAACGTACTCGGCGACCTTCTCATCGGGTGCGTCCTCGCCAATCTGCGCACGCATCTTCTGGACCCATCGGAGTACCTCCTGGTTGGCAAGACTACGACATTCAGTAAATCTAACACGGGCGAGGAGGCACGCACCCGTGCAATGGGCCAGCAAGACCGTTGAGGGACGCGGCGAATGATAAGAAGGGGTCGGACAAGGCGGAGCCAACCAAGTGGCCAGTGTGGGCCGAAACATTGCCACCCTCGTGGTCCGAGTGAATGGTGATGTACAGACGCATGAGCTCGACAAACTCCTCGTTGTCACCATAGCCAAGCAGGGTGGCTAGGTTGGCAGAGTAGTCCTTGTTCTGGTCAATGGAAGGGAGCTTGCCATCGCCATAGACGTTTCGGAAGATACGGCCGGCAATGTTGGGCAGCTTGGCGATAAGGTCCATCGAGTCGTCGAATGTGGTCTTCCAGTAGTCGCGTTTGTGCACGCCGTCAGAGTAGGCCTTGGCGAACGCTGAGTCGTGGTTGAGCTAGTCGCTATCAGCGCTGCCGTCGTCTAGACGCGGGCAACGAGTCAGGCCGCCCTGTGACGTCCTGCGCCACGAAGGAGAGAATCCGTGACATTCTGCGCCGCGAAGGAGAATCAAACCTCGTGACATCCAGTGTCGCAAACGAGCACAACACACAGAATGCTGCACCGCGAAAGAGGACAAAACTTACCGCAGTGACCGCGAGAGAGAACTGGCTCATGGGGTGGAGGGTGTTTGGGCACCGGTCAATGAGCTCCTCGACAAACTTGGGGATCTCGGCGCGCGCAGCCCACTCCTGCGAGAGGCCCTTGACCTGCTCAGCGGTGGGTACCTCGCCCGTCAGGAGAAGCCAGAACAGGGATTCTGGGAGAGGCTCGGATCCGCCTGGAGCGGCGGGAAGCTCGGCCTGGCACTCCGGGATCGTCTTGCCGCGGAAACGGATACCCTCTTCGGCGTCGAGGACGGATCCTTCCCAAATGAGGCCCTGGGATGTCAGCGAGGGACCATGTGGTGGGGTTTCGCCCTCGCAGAGGGAGAGAATTCTATGGCTGATCAAGGGAGACGAGACAAGGGAATAAAAGACTAGGTGAACTGGAAACAAGAGAGGAGACAGGAGAGAGGAGAGCAGGAGAGAGGAAGGAGAGAAGAAAGGAGAGAGGAGAGGGGAGAGAGGAGAGCAGAGAGGAAAGGAAGCGAGAGTAGAGGAGAGAGAAAGCGGGAGGGATCAATGCAGAGAAGGGTCGAGGGAGATGGAAAGCCCAGAGCTAGTGTAGATCACCCACCTTGATACCACGCATGCCTCCGTATGCCTGGTCGACCGTGACCTCTCCAAAGCTCTTGTTGCCGTGCTCTGCTCGAACAGCCTTGACATTCTCAATCTCCTTGGGGATGAGCTCGGCCATGCGGTCCTTGAGCGACTGGACAGCAGCGACATTCGACGTCGAGAACGCGCGCGCCGCAGGGCGGAGCTAAGAGAGACGAGGGATCAGCGAATCCGCCCAATTTCCATCGAGCACCCATTCCGTCGAGCCCCCATTTCCGTCGACGACGACCACGACCACGACAACGATAACGACGGGAGGAACGACGGCGAGAAGGTTGGTTGCAGCGAAGGACAGGGACACACCTGTGTGCGGAGGGCTGATCGGGCGATAGAGCTCATCGTTTGGACTGGGTATGATCCACTGGTAGACAGACAGGCGGGAGATGGAGGGGCCAGAATGTGGAGAGATACAAAAGATTCGGCAAGTTGGGTATTCGTGGACTTTCGGAAAGAGCGGGCACCGGAGCACCGTCCTTGCCGCGGGTGGCTGACGTGGCATTTGGTGCGGGTTGGGTTGATACTTGATTGCACGGCGTTGGGGATGTGACAGCGTAGGGGAGGTAGAGAGGGTGGAAGCGTAGAGGGTAGAGGGTAGAGAGAGTAGAGAATGCAAGAGTGTAGGAACGCAGGGAGCTATGCACTTCAACTGCATCATGTACATCGATACAACGAATCTAACAGTCACATCTATGTACCGTCGTCTGATCTATTTGCTCGGCGCCCGCTTCACATACAACGCTCCTATCCTCGACGCTGCTGGACTGCTCCGCCACCGTGGCGGTTACTCTCTCCCGCCCGGCGTCTGATCCCTCCTGCCTTTGTGTTTGCTGGACGAGGATGATGCCGCCTACCCCATCCTCCCTCCGTCCCGGAACACCTCGTCGTACCCCCACGACGGCGGCTCCTCGTTCCCGATCCCCATGACGCGCTCGACGCGCTCCTCCTCTTCGTCCTGGTCCATCATGCTCTCCTCCGCCTCGTCCTCATCCATCATCATCCGCTCGTCCTCGTCCTGTTCATCCTCTTGCCCGCCATACCCATCGCCCTCCTCGGTGTCTTGCGCTGGATCGTCCGGCCGGCGCACCTCCTGCACCTGTACCTGCACTTGCAGCTGCGTCGGCGTCTTCTGGAACGCTGCCCACGGATTGCTCGCTGCAGGGGGCTTGGACGGGCCGGCCCCGAAGGCCAGAGGCGCAAATGCGTCCGACTCGAACCCGCTCAACCCGCCGCCCGTGGGCGTGCCAAACCCATAACTCGAGGTACGCCGGAGCGCCCCCGGCCGCGGGCTGAACATGGGCGCCTCTTCGTGCTCGGCCTGGTACATGGCGTGGGCGAGGGGGGTCGGAAGTGGAAGTGCATGCGCGTGTGCATGTGCGTGGGCATGGGCTGCGTTGGGCGCATCCGAGTACGGATAGGTAGAAGGGAGCGACGTCGGTTTGCGCGTGCGCGACGTCGAGCGCGAGCCCGGCATCGCGTGGAAGTGCGCGGCAGGCGACATGGGTGCGATAGGCTGCATGGCCAGGTGCTGCGCGAGGTATTCCTAGACTCGTCAGCGGGTTCCGTCGACGCTCGTCAAGGTACCCAGATACTCACTTGGAGCGCTTTCAGGTCATATTCGTCTTGCGAGACGTGCATGTTGCCCCCGAGCGACGCGATGAGGTCCTCGATGGAGGCCATGGTGCAGGCGAGTACGCGGCGAGTAGGTTGGGGGAACGAGTGCGGGAAAGAGCTCGGCGGCTGGGACCCTTGGGCGCTTGCGGTCGGCGCGGTGTCCGATGCGGAAATGCGAGTGGCGTGATATCCTCGCTGGCAGTCGTCACAAGCACGTACTACGAGCCAACGATCACGCGAGGGGGTTGTTCTGTGCAGGCCGTCGTCTGCCTCGAGATCGCGGATATGATCGTGGGAGTACGAGATGCACGTCGGCTCCTTTGTACGGGCAAGAGTGGGTGTATGTGGAGTTGTACTAGTGCAAGTCGCAGTGGTGGTGCACAGTATGAAGTGGTGCAGTTGGTGGTGTGGTGCTGTTGTCCTCGCCCCGGCTGTCGGGACAAAGCGCTTGTGCTCGGTAGAATCGTCTGCCATTTTTTTTTCGGTCAAAGTGACGCCGGCCAAAGCCAAAATCCATTACGCTCGCTCGGAAAGTCCGGTCCGGCTAACTGACCGTGGGAAAAACATAATTAGCCTGGCGGGGGGATTGCCCCGCTCGGTCCGATGAGGGGACTGCGAGGCCAGGGTCCACGCGGCGGCCCCTGGCGGTTTTTCCGTGCGGAGTTTGGAACAGAGGGGAGGGAGGGGCGGGGCAGAGCGGGGGGAAGGAGGGGGCAGGGTCAGGTCCCGTTCCTCGTTCCTCGTTGGAGTGGGAGAGTTGTACCTCGGTATGTCGACTCTCACGAGTCGCCGGGCGTCTCCATCTAGCGTCCTGACGATACATGAGTGGCCATGACAGCATCGCCAGCACCAGGACTCGCAGCGTAGATATCGACCCCGATGCAGGAATCATGACCATGGATCCCAAGGAGACATAATCAACTCTTGTGCAGCTCGATACGGGGGTTTGGGAGAGGGAGGGATCGCCCAAGGAGTGTTTGCGGCAACAGAGTTTGAGCGTCTAGGGTCAACTTTACCGCTAGTTGGGGGGGTAGTATCGCGGGCATTTGGGAAGGGCTGTATCGTGCATGGTCGCGTGGGCAGTGTGGGGTGTGGTGGGGTGCACGCTGCGTGCTGCGGTGAGTCTGCGTGGTATGGCGCTAGTCCTAGTGGGATTGCGATAGATAGTCAAACCACCATGCAAACCACCATGCAAGCTCCAGCAGTCCAACTGGTCATGTGACGATCTTATTGATTACCCCCGCCTCCGCGACACCCCCGATGCGCAAAGCTCCAACGCTCCCGCGAATAAGCATGATAGGGCGGGGGCAGCCGCAGCGGGAACGAACCCTAGGTGGACCTCCAACTGATCCGCAATCCAGCTCTTTAGCATCGGTCTTATCGGCCCATCAAGACTAACGCAGCCAGCAGCAGCCAACAGCCAGCCAGCCAGCCAGCGGACAGTTGCATCAAGCCTTGCGTAGTGTCGCCGTGGGTACTATCGAGTGAGAGGCTACGGATAGCACGGCCGTCGGTAGTTCTGACGTCACCGACCGCCATGGATGTCCTTCATCCTATTTCTTATACTGCCATACTTGAACAATCGCCCCAGAAGCCCACACCCTTCGTATACGCTTTATTCTGTACATGAGATCAACGCGGCAGCCCAACCCCGACTGGCGAATCCGCCGGTCCTGAACACCCCGCTGTGGATCTTCCGCGTGGACCAGAGTGTGACCCAAGACCAGCCATCACTCTGGGCTCTTGATGCTCGGGTCGTCCAGGTCGGCAGGAAGGTCTGGAGACGGGTACTCCTTGTTCATGTGGGACTGCGCAGCGCACTCAGCCCCAGCCCTCGCAAGGACCTCAATGTCCACTCACGTAGTACCTGAAATGAATCTGCTTGCCGGCCTCGTCAATCTCGTTGATATCTTCGCTCGCTACCGCGATCAGCGCACGTCTCTAGAGACGTAGATGGCTGTGCCGAGAAGGGGATGGCTCTACTGGGAAAATAACTACAGATGACCAGCCTGACGAGGCGGACAGGCAGAACTGAGAGCCCTAGCAAACCCGAACACCTGGCAAACCCAAACACGGCTGACGGGTGCAGCCACGAGACTCACACAAATCAGGGAGCTGCTCGATCGCAGCCATCTTCTTGATGCGTTCCGGGTTCGCACTAGTCGTCACAGCCACCACATTCTTCTTCCTCGTCCATAAGAGAAGGACCGTGGCTTCGTCGACGGCCTGGCCGGTGCTGGACGACAGGCGCTGAGCGATCTTTGAGAGCACAGGCTTGACCGGTCCACCGGTTGGATGACGCAGCAGGGGCTGTGGTTTCAGCTTCACGGGTAGCGTGCTGGCCAAGTGGAAGGTGGCGCTGCGTCCCGCCCTTATGAGGGACTCAGGGCAGGATGCATGAGGACAAGAAGAGGGGGAATGGAGGCGGGAGTCGCTGGGGGTGGGGGAGGCGGGGGCGGGCGCGAAGCACGGGACAAGAGCAGGAAGGGGACGGCACAGCCGCACTCACAGTCAAAGGTCCATACGACTGCGTGACGATGTCGTACTTGTCATGCAGCTTCAAGACCGGCTCGATGTGGGCCAGGACGTACGGGTGGTATTCGATTTCTGGACGGATTAGCCTTTCCTGCCTCCGGTGTTAGCGACCCACGGTTCACGACGGGCTTGATCTTGGCGACGCTCATGACGGCCTCGATATCCTGCGGGCGGAAGTTGCCTGTGCTGCGTGAGCGGAGTGCGCACGGTGCACGTGCAGCCCGAGCACCCAGGAGGGACGAGCGGAGGGAGGGGGGGACGGAGGGACGGACGGAGGGAGGAAGGGACGGACGGACGGAGGGGGGGACGGAGGGAGGGAGGGAGGGAGGGACGGGCGGAGGGAGGGACGGGCGAGGCAAGGGGACGCACTGAGTCCGAGGGAGCAGCCCTTGAGAGTGCCGTCCTCGACGAGGGCCTCGAGGTAGCCCCAGAAGGCGCTGACGCCAGCCGCACCGGGGACGAACGGGTTGTGTATCAGGAGGAGGTCGGGGACGAAGCCGAGCTTGTCGAGCGAGCCCTGCACCGACTTGCGCACGTCCTCGAACGACGTCCCTGCATCGTCAGCCTAGCGTAGCCTAGCCCAGCCTAGCCGGACCGCCTAGCCGGACCGCCGGGCACACCGGGGACCAGACACGCGCACTCACCATCGACTCTGCTGACTACGGAGCGTCAGCATGTATTCTATTATCCTACCACACGGCCGGCACCCGCCGGCTCACCCTTGGTCGTCACCCACACGTCTGAGCGCTCGAACCCCGCGGCCGTGATCGCGAGTCCCGTCTCCGCCTCGGTCCCGTAGTACTGGCACACATCAGCCGCCCGCCGCCCGCCTGCCGCCTCAGCACACTCGACGGCCTACCTGCGCAGTATCGATGTGCACTATCCCAGCCTTGAGCGCCACCGTGCCCAGCTCAGTCGCCTTGTCCCCGCTCTGCTCGATACCCCCCGTCCCGTTCCCCCACCCGAGCCACGGGATCTGCTTGCCGTCGTTCAACTTGATCGTGCGCACCATGCTAAAGGGCTTTTGTACAGTCGGCGCAAGTGAGCGAGGTACGAGCACTGGGCGAGTCGCGTGATACAGACGTGCAAACAGACGCATATAACGGTCGAGGAATTTCCCCCAGGCTTACTCTTTTCAATGACTGGGCCCTGTTATGCCGGGTGGAGGTGGGTGGAGGTATGACCAAACAGAAATCCGCCCGTCCTCTCCCTGACATCGCTGGGCATCCAAACTCTTGGCTTTATCAACTGACTCTCTTCTCGCGGTCTTCGGTCGTCGTCCGACTTGCAGTCCCAGGACGACGTGTTGCCCAGATACCCCGCTCTGAGCCAGCCGCCCATCTTGAATATCTTGAATCGCAGGGCACACCTTCGTTCCTGGCGCAAAAAGATCAGGCCACTGCCGGAATCGAACCGGCCTTTCAAGAACGAAGCCAAAATTCAGAATCTCACGTACTAACCGATATACGAAGCGGCCATCGTGTGAAATAAAGGTAGTAGCGTAGATTATAAGCCCTTTGCCACACAGTCAATTCAGCAGGCACCTTTCTGTTGCACTGTCTGGCTACGATGCTCGAGGACGGGTCATCACAGCAGAGTCGGACGAGCCCATTCCGGAGCTTGTGAGCGGCCTGATGAGCTCTGTAACGGGCTAAATATGGGGAAAAATACCAAAGAATCGCAGAGCGAGCGCCACTGCCCACAGTTAATCGCGTGTCGAATTTCACGCGTCTGATTTGTCGATCCCTCACGCCAGGTGGCTGATGGCTCGTATGGCTCGTGCAGCCGCGATGCGCCGGCGGGAAAAATCAGAGTCTGTGTACACCGTCTCTGGTTCGGACGGTGACGGTGACAGCGACAGCGACTTTGGCACGGAGGGTGTCAAGTCCGAGTCGGAGTCCGAGGCTGCAGAAGCGGAGGGCAGTGGAAGCTCTTCGTCTGTGAGCGGCGCGAAGCGGCGGCGGGTGGTGCGCAAGCGCACGGCGATTGAGGGATCCAGGGGAGGCAAAGCGGCTAGCCGGGTCGATGGGTCGCGACTGCCGAGGGGACGGGGCGCAGCGGGAGCTGGACGGGCGACGGTGTCGGCGTCGGCGTCGGTGTCGGTGTCGGAATCGAAATTGGAGGATCTGGAAGATGGGCCGAGCATCGCCATCGTGCGGTCGCACGGGCGGTCGTGGCATGGTATCGAGGACGTCGCGGTACGTCAGCAGGGACTGCTGGAGTGGTTTGAAGGTGTGCGGTGAGTCTAGCCAGTGTCCTCCTCGCCATGGCACCTCTTCCATACATCGTCCCGCTCTCGTACATCTGCACCTCGCCAATGCTAGCGCACTCGCCTACCTACACGCACGCTCAGTATCGAATACGCAGGTGGCGGGCTGACGAAACCAGCGAGAAGCGGGGCATGCCCTGGCGGAAAAGATACGACCCGTCGCTGAGCATGGCGGAAAAGGGGCAGAGGGCGTACGAGGTGGGTACAGTCCTTGGGTATCCGTAGCTGGCACGATACGGAATTGTCGTGGGAAATCGCGATCCCAGAGCTGATGAACGCAGATATGGGGTGGGTCCTGGCGCCGACTGGGCTGACAGGCAGTGAGCGAGGTCATGCTCCAGCAGACCCAGGTCGCGACGGTACGTCACGATCACCTTCACATGCTCACTCCTCGACTGTCCACTCCTTCAAATACTGGACAATCACATACTCGCATACTCACTCGTCCGCCCCATCGCCTCGTCAACTTATCTTCTGGTGCCGTGCCCCGTCTGCGATCCATTCTTCAGTGCATCTCGCGATCTCTGAGTCTGACCGATAATAGGTCATTGCATACTGGACGAGGTGGATCGCCAAGTGGCCCACGATCGCCGACCTTGCCAAAGCCGACATTGAAGTGAGTGCACCCGCAGGCCAGAGCTGACGAGCAGGAAGTCAACGCTGCGTGGCGTGCGTCTCCTGCTTTCGCAGATGTCAGGGCTGCGATAGGTGGCTGGTGCTGATTCGGTAGGCGGGCTGGGATACTATCGCCGAGCGCGGGCGCTGCTGGCCGGCGCGAAGACGGTCATGAGCCATGCGAAATATAACGGTATGTTCTTGCCCATTTACGTCCCACATCGGCTTCATCGTCTTGTGCATCTGCCACTGCCGTCGGGCGGCATCTTCCCCACCTGTCACCTGATGTTTCCGCCTCAAGCTGAACCTCACTGCCAGGACGCCTGCCGGACGATCCTGCAGTGCTGGAGAAAGAGATTGACGGAGTGGGACGCTACACAGCTGGTAGGTCTCCCTCCCTGCGAAGCTGACACCAGGCGCGATCTGCTCGATGGCATATGGCGTCCAGGCGCCGATCGTGAGTCCCGACCTTGCAGATCTCACACTGATATCAAGGTCGACGGAAACGTTCATCGGCTGCTTACGCGGCTGCTGGCTGTGCACGCCCTGCAAACTGCGCCGCGGACCACCAAATTCCTGTGGCAGGCGGCCGAGGAGCTGGTGCACCGTCTTCCTAGTGGACAAGACGGCGCAGCCGGGGACTGGAACCAGGTTGGTCGTTGGTCCGTGTTCTGCACATGATCGCTGCTGACCGCCGCACAGGCGCTCATGGAGCTGGGAAGCCAGGTGTGCAGACCTGTGAATCCTGATTGCGCGAGTTGCCCATTACAATCAAGCTGCAGAGCTTTCAAAGAAGTGAGGCTCTTGACCGATGATTATCGGGTCATACATACCTAGTTCTTCCAGCTAAGTTGCAAATATTCCCGGCCCCACTCCCAGGCTCCAAAGTCGACTAGTCGGATTATGCTCATGACACGTCGCAGCTGTCACGCCCGCCAGCCCCACCGTCAGACACCTCGGAGCCATGTGATCTATGTGCGCCGATTCCGGCCAGTGCGGAGACCAGCGTCATACCTAATGTGATGGTCTTCCCCATGCGCAAGGACAAGAAAGCATCGAGGGTGGAAGAAGAGGTCGTCAGTGTCGTCGAGTGGAGGGGCGATGGCGGCGGCGAACGTCGATGGTTATTCACGAAGCGGCCAGATAAGGGTGAGAGCGTTGACCGGCCTCGAGCTCCAGCTCATCACCATGCCCAGGCCTCTTGGCCGGCCTGTTCGAGCCGCCCACCACGCCACTTGCCTCCCCTCCATCCGCGGACACCCGCCTCGACGTATCCCTCACTACAGTGTCCGATCTGCTCGAGCTCCCCCGTCCTGTCCTTGTCGAGTCGGTGATCCACAAGGAAATAGGCAGTATCCCACACATCTTCTCACACATCAACATGACGTACCATATCCTGCACCTCGTCTTGTCGCCCTGCTCTGCGTCGGCAACCGCCTCGGCCGCGTCAGTCCCGCAGATCTCGGCGACAGGACGGGAGCGCGGCGCCGTGTGGCTCGACGAAAAGGGCGTGGAGGGAGCCAATGTGGGCACGGGCGTGAAGAAGGTCTGGGCAGAGGTTTACGGTGCTTGGGGGAAGGTTGACGGTGCCGGCCCTAAGCCTAATGGTAAGAGAACGGAGAAGGGGGTGAACGGGGCGAACAAGGGGGCGAAGAGGGCCAAGCGCGCGGACAAGGAGGCGCTCAACGGCGGCAAGGTCGTTAGAAAGATCATGATGCCTTTGATGCCTCGGGTGGTTGGATAGCGCTGCGATTTGGCATGTTGCTGCATTTCACCTGTACCAATAGAGTTGGCGTGGCTGCTGCAGTCCTGTGAGAACATGCAGTTGGCACGGCACGCAGTAGGCGGTTGTCCCATGTCCGCAACCACGAACAGTACGAACAGTCGATGAGCCCGCAGAACGATAGGTGGATTCCCAAGAAAGCGTCCATCCACATACGTCACTTTTCCTGCCCTACGCGAATGCTACTTGATCACGCGCGAGTTGTCGCGTCTTTGCGACATGCACATTGGCCCCCTGCGGCTCCATCTATGCCCAGAGTAGAGTACTGGCGTATAACCTCATCGCGCATAACCTCATCTTGCGCCATTCAGAGCCATGCCCGAAAACAACAAATCCATCTACCTCAACCGCCCAAAAATTCCAGATACCGCCTCGATCCTCACGAATCCGCACGATTCACGAATACCCTCCCCGATTGGATTAGTATCCCCCTCTTGTGCATCTGCAACGACCGCTACGACCGCTGGGGATAAGATAACAAGACACCGCGGGAGCTGATCGGCCATGTCGCCATGTCGCAATCAAAGCTCGCCATTGTGCATGGCCTTCTGTCGCCCTCGTCCTCTCACGCGCGGGTGGTCGTCGTCTGGTGATATTCTAGTCTCGTGGCCAGGTCCCATCCCATTCCCCGTGCGATCGGCAGGCACATGATGTAACTCTCCGTTCATGCTCCTCCCTCCCTCCCTTTGGCCCTGTGAGTACCGCACAACTTTGCATCCATCCCGCAGAGATGGGATACATCCCCCAGCCACGACGGTCGCCAGACTTTTTCGGTGGAGTGCATAGCACAGAAATGGATGGCACGGGGGAATCCCCAGGCACTGACGTCATTCCGGTGGAGGTTGCGAGCGATGGCGTGATTATGGCGACAGGTTAGTGGCTCGGTTCATCGACGACATCTGGAATTAATTGTGGATGTTAGCACAACTTGCTCTTTGTTAGCATTCAAACCGAGCAGCGACAGCGTCGCAGCGCAGAGCGGAGCAGAGGTGCGAGAGGGCGGGAGAGCGGGAGCGGGAGAGCAGAGAGGAAAGAGGAGCAGGCAAGAGGAAAAAGTTCAAATTGTACAACGATGAGCAATCTGTCAGACAAGAGCCCATCAGCCAGCTCGCCATAGTTTGTGCTTTTTCCAGCATTCATTCTCACTCTATTAACTCTCACACACATACTACATAAGAGGGACCAGCGTGTACTGAGCAGCCGATCTCTCTTGTTCCTTTGACCCAGAGGCTGAGTGACACCGGGAAACACGGCAACACCAGTCCAACATGGTCACCTACTCCAACGTCAAGCGCCGTGTGCAAAACTACCTCGGCATCGACGACTCGGAGCCCAAGAGCGTGTCTGCAGAAGACTGGATCAAAGAGCAGGCTGCGGCCGTGGGACCGTTTGTGCGTGGCGACGGATTCACAGAGGAGAGATGCCGAGGCTGATGCGGCATGACAGGCCCGGGACTACCTCAAAGGACTGTTTCCGTTCATCCAATGGGTGCCGCGGTACAACCTCACCTGGCTGCTGGGTGATCTGATCGCGGGCATCACGGTCGGCATGGTGCTCGTGCCCCAGTCGCTCTCGTATGCCAAGATCGCCGAGCTGCCCGCGCAGTACGGCCTGTACTCGTCGTTCATCGGCGTGCTCTCGTACGCCTTCTTTGCCACCTCGAAAGACGTCTCGATCGGCCCAGTGGCCGTCATGTCCCTCGAAACCGGCAACATCATCACAAGCGTCATGGACAAGTACGGCGACCTCTACACTGCCCCCGAGATCGCCACTTGCCTCGCCTTTATCTGCGGCTTCATCGTCCTCGGCATCGGTCTCTTGCGCGTCGGCTTCCTCGTCGAATTCAGTGAGTAGAGCGCTTGAGCACCACATGCATCCACATTGTCAGTCACTGACAAAGTCTAGTCCCCCAACCTGCAGTGTCCGGGTTCATGACGGGCAGTGCGCTGAACATTGCCGCGGGCCAAGTACCTGCGCTACTGGGGCTTGCCAAGCGGTTCAACACCCGTGCCGCCACGTACAAAGTCATCATCAACACGCTCAAGAATCTTCCCCACTGCAGGTGAGTCACCTGGCGCCTGTTGAATTTTTCGGCGGCGGGATGCTCATGTGCCTAGCCTCGATGCTGCATTTGGGATCTGCGCACTGGCGATGCTGTACGGGATCAAGTGGTTCTTCTCCTGGCTGCCGAAGCGGTACCCTAGGCTGGAACGCCCGGCATTCTTCGCCCAGGCGCTCCGGCACGCCTTCGTCATGGTCCTCTTCACGATCATCTCGTGGCGGATCAACCTGCACCACACTGCCTCGCCGCGTGTGGCTCTGGTGGGCACGGTGCCGTCTGGCCTGCACGCTGTCGGCCAGCCCAAGATCACCAAGCAGCTCTTGGCGGCGATCGGGCCGCACATCCCCGTCGCGACCATCATCCTGCTTCTCGAGCACATTTCGATTGCCAAGTCCTTCGGCCGGCTGAACGGGTACAAAATCAACCCGAACCAGGAACTCATCGCCATCGGCGTCAACAACACGATCGGCACGCTGTTCTCGGCGTACCCGTCGACCGGGTCGTTCTCGCGCTCGGCGCTCAAGTCCAAGTCGGGCGTGCGCACCCCGGCCGCCGGTATCCCGACCGGCATCGTCGTCCTCGTCGCGCTGTACGCTGTCGCACCCGCGTTCTACTGGATTCCCAACGCCGCGCTCTCGGCCCTCATCATCCACGCCGTGGCGGACCTCGTCGCCTCGCCCAAGCAGTCGTTTGGGTTCTGGCGCGTCTCGCCGTTCGAGTACGTCATCTTTGTCGGCGCGGTCCTGTGGTCCGTGTTCTACACGATCGAGTCGGGCATCTACTGGTCCCTCGTGACCTCTGTCGTGCTGCTGCTCTTCCGCATCGCGCGGCCCAAGGGCCACTTCCTCGGCCGCGTCCGCATCCGGCCCGAAGGCGCCGTCACCGACGAGTCGGCGACCCGCGACGTCTACGTGCCCCTCGGCTCAGCCGGTGGCATCACCAACACGCAGGCGGTGGTCGAGCCGCCGCCCCAGGGCATCATCATCTACCGCTTTGAAGAGTCGTTCCTCTACCCCAACGCGTCGTACATCAACGACAAGCTGGTGGAGCACGTCAAGCTGCACACGCGACGCGGCAAGGACTACACGAATATCCCCAAGGGCGACCGACCGTGGAACGACCCGGGCCCCAAATCCAACCAGTCGGCCGAGCTCACCGCGGCTGAAAAGGCCAAACCCCGCCTCCGCGCCGTCATCCTCGACTTTTCGGCCGTGGCCAACCTCGACACGACGGGCGTGCAGAACCTCGTCGACACGCGCAAGGCGGTGGAGAAGTGGGCGGACCGGTCCGTCGATTTCCACTTCTGCGGCATCCTCTCCCCGTGGATCCGGCGCGCCCTCATCGCCGCGGGCTTCGGCACAGGCCACAGCCAGGCGCAGCACCTCGCGCTCGAGATCGCACCCGTCGTCCCGCAGGACGACAGCCTCGCCCCCGCCGACCGCGAGCGCCAGGAAGAGGAGCGCCTCGAGCGCGACGAGCGCGACGAGGCGTCCAGCGGCAGCGGGTCCAGCTTAGACGTCAAGCGCGATCTCGGCGTGTACACCGGCGAGGAAAAGGATGGCGGGGACGTCGAGGCGGGCGGACGCCGTGCGGGCACCGGTGCTGGGCGGCGCAGCGTCGAGAGCCTGCCGCTTCTGGATCGCGCTACCCCCTTCTTCCACTTTGATCTCGCCGACGCCCTCGCCTCGATCGACCACTCCAAGCACGCAGACTAGGAGACGGGACCGGGCGTTGCGTAGTGTAGTCTGTTTTCTTGGCGTTGCGTAGTGTAGTCTGTTTTCTTGCCCGTCTGTTCCCCGTTTCCTGGCAACCGAGGCGAGTCGACCGGGAGAGCGGTGCGGGTAGACGAGTAGAACGGTTTAGGGTTGGTTTCGTTTGGGCTTTCGTTAATCAGCATTGGTATTCGTACTCGTCATTTCTGTCACGCAAAGCATATGAGCACGTATAACGCATGAAACGTATCAAGATAGCTGGGACAGATCTGATCTTTGCACATCTTTGCACAATGTCGAAGGGTGCGAAAACAAGGGGCGCACTGTCCCTGTCCCTGCTGATTGTCGGAATCGGGGAGCAACAGCAACCACTCAGCGAGGCAATGTCGGCGGGCCAAGGACTCAAGAAAGTGTGAGAGCCTCGGTGATTGTTGCGACAGAGACTCCAGCAAGTTCAGTACGTTTGGTGCGTGGGTGGGTACCTGTGGCTCTGTAGGCTATGTCGGGGACTGCTATTGAACGGCCGTTGGTAGGCATCACTGAAGCTGTGGCTGTGGCTACTGCAACAGCACACCGTCGGCGAGCATGGTCAGCGGCGGAGAAGCTTCATCAGCACGATCGGGCGGCCAGCAGTAAGCGGTGCAGGGTATACAATGCATGATAGCCAGTCCGGCGGCTTGATTTTCCTTCCCCTTGCCTCTTGCCTCTTGCCTCTTGCCTCGTGCTCTTGCTCCTTGCTCAGCTCTTGCTCCTTGCTCAGCTCTTGCTCCTTGCTCAGCTCTTGCCCTGGCCGCGTGCTCCTTTGCCTTTGCGCCTTGTCCTTGCCTGTTTCGCAGCACCACCTACGCACCCCGACCTCAATCTGGACGACATGGACGACATGTCCCTACGCTCCACCGCTACGAGACGTCAGCGTTCATTTGCACAAGAGAGGATCCCGGTGGGTGTGTATCGCTCTGGCCAAGAGACAGAAGGGGGAGAGAAGAGCGGGAAACCGGGTCCGTACTGAGCAAAGCAGTATTGCCCTTTGCCCTTGGCCCTGGCCATGTTGGAAAGAGACTTTGGACGTACACGAGGATATTGTTACTGCACGCGAGTCAGCTATCACCACGCGTACGAAGTAGTGCACCGTGGCAGCGACGTACATGGGGATATGGATCAGCTTGACAAAGTAGCCGATAAAGCCCATCACTGCGAACCCGATGGCGACGGCTTTGCACAGCTGGATGTACTCTGAGAAAAGTCAGTACAACGTCGGCGAATCCACACCATGCCGGCGCGGAGGACGCCAGCAGTCAGACCGCGGCCGGCGCTGGACGGGTCCTCGAAACGAGGCGAGGCGTGCCGAGAGAGAAGCAAGAGGCAGGTGTTCGACTCGGACGAGACGCAAATACGACGCGGGTTTGGCAGGACAGGGCGCCGAGCATTATGTGGGAGAGGAGATGACAGGAGAGAAGATGGCTGGGAGGGGATTGAGGCGTAGCGCCAGAGACAGGACTTACCGGCTCGTGTGGGTTTTGTACACCGGTTGACAAACTACTTGCGTCAGGACATTTCCGACTGAGTACTCGGAGCGCAATGACAAACGACGCTTCACGGCGAGTACAGTGGTACGAGGCTGGATCACCGAGAGGGAGATACGAGGCTGGAGATACAGAAATGGACAAAGAGCTTTAGGCAGCAAAGAGAAAAAGCATATTCCACGTCGAGAAGAGGGGCAAGGTACACACCAAAGTACCCTCTTTGACGAATTGTTGAGGGATCTCAGCGAGCTCTCGGACCTTGTCTGACATGTCGATGAGATGGACGGTGTTGAGAGGGTGTTAAGAGGGACTTCGAGGTCGAGTCGAGCAGAGCTTCGAGTGTACGATTGCACGATTCGAAAGTGTTAGTGTACAGAGAGAGCGTGGCAAAGTGAAATTGGTGGCGGGACCATTTCGGCGATTGACGCTGCAGTACCGGTACTTCGGCATTTGTGCGTCGAGGACAATGAGATGTATATGCATGGTAATATCCCTATGAGCAGCCGCTGCAACGCCGAAATGCCTAACACGCCGCAATGCCTAACATGCCTGCACGCCCTCACACCCGCTCAGGCCTTGACGCCAAACCACGCCGTTGCGATCCCATTCGTATAATCAGTCCATGCGCCGCCCTTGCCCTCACGCATTTTCCCCGTTTCGAAACCCGCATCGCGCATCCTGCATCCCTCACTTAGCTTGATACCATCATGGGCACATAGTTTCTGCAGTCTCAATGTGTGAACCAGACTTACAGTTGGGCGAATTCGGGCTGGGATGGGAACCGCTCGATCGACTCGATGAGGTACTGGTATGACTCTGAGTCTCCGGCGAGGACCTTGCCCATGATCGGGATGAAGGAGAATGAGTACTGGCGGTAGATCCTATTCCTCGTCAGGCGGGTCGCAGTTTGAGGAATGGAGAACCAGTCGAGGGACGAGGGGACGGGACTGTCTGAGGTGGGGGATGAGAGAGTTCGGCGAGGAACAGTGGAAACAGAGCGAAGAGTTTTGGAAGATTTGAGCGCGCCGCTTACTCTCGGAAGAGCGGGTTGGTGACCTTTCCAAACTCCAAAACGCCAATCTTGCCTCCGGGCTTGAGCACGCGGTAGGCCTCGCTCAGTACCGCAGGGAGCGAGGTGCAGTTACGGATCCCAAAGGCGATGGTGTACAGGTCGATCGAGTTGTCGGCAATGTGAGCTGGGAGGGACTGCGCATTGCCATGAGTGAATGAGATCTGCGGGGCTGCGCTCCGTCAGCCATACCGCCACACTTTGACATCTGCATCGTTGAGCCCGTATCCAGCGCAGAGGCATAGAGCCAGCCGAAGCCGCGGCGAGAGTATTTGCAAGACTGACAGTTGTAGTAGAGTGTCTTTGCGACCCGTTTCCTTCCCTCATCAAGCATTCCCTGGTTGAGATCGACAATCTCCACCTCGATATCGCGGCACGCAAATTTCTCTCTTGCACGATCCAAGATGCGCAGCGCAATGTCTCCCGTTCCCCCCGCCACGTCGAGGCACTTGAACGGTGCTCGTGGAGCTGCCGCAGGAGAAGCAGATGGGGAGTTGGGATTTTGATGCAGCGACGCTGGAAGACGAGGGACGAGCGAAGTGACGAATGAGTCTTTCCATAATCGATGGATCCCAAGTGACATGGTATCGTTCATTAGGTCGTACTTTGATGCCACAGACGAGAATACCGATCCCACTACACGACGCCATTACCGTCAGTACTTGTGCGCCACCATTTAGAGGAAGCCTGACCTAGCGTCTCTTTCTCCTCGTATGGCACCTCCTTGAAGCCAAAGTGGGTGGTGCGGGAGCTGCTTGGCCCAGGCTCGGCGGCGTCCAACGGAGGATAAGCAACCTTTGGCTCGCCGCGTGAGCTGGGTGTCGAAGTCGACGCTGATGTCGATGCAGCTCGCGCTGCGACGCGCACATACTTTGACGACGTCGGAGCTGCAGCCGCACCGCGCAATACTCGCAGTTTCAGTGACATTGTGATTCAAACGCGTTCCGTAATTGGGACCTCTCAACCGTCTGCGGATTCTAAGCCAACGTCCACTTGCGATACCTTGCGATGCAGTCGACCCAGAGTAGTCGATGCAATCACCGAGACTCGACACGACGCTTTCTCTGCCCTTGCGGATGCCGCAACAGGGATGTGATGCAAGATGTCAAAGAGGTGGAGTCATCCGGGGAACCACGCAGTTGAAAATGATGCACGGGGTTTTCGGTTCTTGTACCCTGTCCTGTATGTTTCGGTATCCCCCCACCACTTGCTCTTTGTATCTTGTCGAGTTTTTGATGTATTAGAATAGCCGTCACGTAGTCTTCCACACTGCCGCCCTGTGTGAGAGACCCCACGATACACGAACTAGATCGACTGTAGACCAACACGACTAGACGACGAGGCGGCGGCCGAGAGCTTATCGGACATCGAATTGCCAAGAATCAAGAGATCGCACGAGCTTCGATATTACAAACTCCTCGTCCTTACATCACTGCTTCGATTAGATACTCGCGCGCCATGCCAACTGCGAGGTCTGCGCTGTTCATATTCGTCGCGACCCAGCTTCTCGCCTTCTTCCCCGCTGGCGCCGCATCACCAGGACCTCTCGGCGTTGCGCAGCCCCGACGGCATGCCGGGGACGACCTACCCAGCCTGTCGCAGAGGGACAGCGCAGGCTACAATAACCCCAATGCTACTGGAGGATCGATGCTGACGGTGAGCTGATATGCCGACGCCATGCGCCTGTAGGGTGGAGCCGAGCTGAGATATGTAGGTTGTCAATGGCACGTATCCAGCTGGTCTGGGCGAACCACTCAACGTCATCCTCTCGGCCAATTCAAACGCGGACGTCCTGGTGACGGGCACAGATGATGGCGGATTCTTAAACTACATGCTGTGCGTCCCTGCTCCTGCCCTGCTCCTGTCCTACTCCTGCCCTGCTCCTGTTCTGCTCCTGCCTCGCTCCTGCCCAGCTCCTGCTGTCCCCGCTCGACCCACTGACCAGTTCAGATCCGCGTTCATGGGCGAAGAGTGCTTGGGGCAACATCTTGGTGTTTCCCAGATGGCCAACCTCGGCGACGGTCAGGGCAACGTCTCACAGATCGAGGAACTGCGGTGGGACTTTGGTAATCCGTACATCGGTACATGTCAGGAAACATTTCAGGGCGGACTCCACCTCCGGTACTGGGTGCAAGAGACGACAGGAGCGTACTTTATGGCGACCTCGATCGAGCTCGGAGCATCCGAGGATCATGATATCGTCACTGATGGGTACGTACCAATGCGCAAGGATGCCCAAGAAAGTGTCCAAAGGGACAGCACGCTGAATATCGGCCATTAGGTATAATCTCGGACGAGATTACCTCGTCGGGAATCTGACGGGCATACAAGTCGCCTCGTATAACGTCACCAACCAGACGACCTACTCGGGCACTAGTACCTATAAGAACTATACCTACAAGACTGACGTGCAATACGTCTCCGGACTGCTTGCAAATTCGAGTGGTGAGTCCGTATTTGGGCTGCGAGCCCGCACTGTCTCGTTCGTGCTGATGATCTCTTAGATGGCATCAACCACTACCTTACGTGAGCGGATCGGATTTTGATACATCCATTGGTAAACACTGATCGGATTCAGCGTCGAGACATCAAGCGAGCCTGCGATCGATGGCCTGGTGGCGGTCTTGACTGTGGACATTTTGAGTCGCCCAACATCGTACGCCTATCGTCTGCATGAAGATTCGCTGGCTGATCGCTACCACAGAGCCGCAGTGTCGCTGTACCACGCTTCGATTTCCACCATCCTACTGCTAACAACCATGGCCAGTATCTTCATGCTCGCTTGACTTCAGCCGAAACGTCCATCTGTCTTTCCACGATCCCGCATACTACAATTCTCTTCTACATCAAGACAAATCATTTGCATGGCGACGATATAGATGGTGTCTCTCTTGTAAACGTCCTGTTCTATAGAGCCTCAGATTATGGTTGTTGGTAGAAGCTAGATGCAGCCATGAGGACATTCCACATCAGCTCTGCAGTAGCACACTTGCCTGAGAGTCAAGTGCCACACACGCAAAGCCCGGCAATTTTCGATTTTCCCGTTTCCCCTCCCGCGAGTCAGTCATCAGCATACCAAGTATCCCTTTCTTTTCCTTCGTTCCCTTCCTCTCTCTCTCCCCTTCTCCGCTCCGGCGCTCTCCCAAAAGGCGTGATAATCACAGAGTCTCACGACTCTGCTGACTCGTCACTCCAGACCGGTCCGGTCGCGCTCGAGGCAGCCTTGCAGCCCACCATCAAACGCGAGTCAGAACTGCCCTTTTTTCCAAATTGGCGGTCCGGCGCGTTCCTATTTGGTGGCCACAAGGCTGAATCGAACGACCGCGATCATTGGTCAGTCGGGGTATCAAATCGTCTCATTGACGACATCCGGGCTTTGGCAAGTCCAGAGACAGTCAGGAGACGATAGGGATAGAAGAGGATAGGCCAGCACAGGAAGGAAGGAAAGCTGGAGCGATTTCGCGCGGCGATCGGTGAGCGCAAACCTCGGTCATTCATTCCGGGTTCGGGCTGACTTGGTGCCTCTCCTTGCCACCGCCCCTCGTCATCCCTCCGCCGCGCATATACATATACGTGCCCAGGTAGGCATCGCAAACTCGACCACTCCCTGCGCCGCCATACATTTCACAACCAGGCCAGACTCGGCAACGAGTCTGGGATCAACGTCTTCTTTTTTCGAGTCGAGCGCGGTTCTCAGTCGTCCGCATATCTTAACTGGTACAGCTCCTCGTTTTAGCAACGTCCCCTCACCTGCAGTCAAGACGACAAGTTAAGACTACCTCTGTTTTGCCCACCACCGAGCGCGACACTTCCCACGAGTTCGAGTGGATCGACAGCCCGCCGAATCATCTCCTTAACGACTTGACGACTTCTCGGCGCTACCCGTCACTCGCATACACATACATCGAGTTTGGCGATTATACCTCTTCTCCAAGACGATCTAATTCCCCATCTCTCGCCGCAGCGTCGACAAAGCCTTTGTCCTCTTTGGCGAGGCTACGCACCGGCTCAGGGTCACACCTGCGGCCGCCTCATTCCCATTATGCCCTACCTCTATGACTACGCGGCGCCCGATGCCGTTCCTGATGGGATCAGAGCTGCCAAGTACCGCGCCCAGCAAGTCATGGAGAACGTGCGTGCTGAGCCGTCGCCGTCCCCACCAAGCGCTGACGAGTCTTCCTTTCTTCCTCCACCAATCGCCGTTATTACACAACCCCCGACGCCCTTTGTCTCGTTCACCGAATCTGCATGTACTATCCCCGCTCATCTACTCCCACAGCAGATCTCCGCGTCAGAATCCTCAGACTTCCAACCGGTTCGTCACTCGCGCTGGTCGAGTCAGTCGTCGGGGAAGAGTTTCCCAGATGTCCCGCCACCAGTCGTGCCAACATACGCTCAGCCTGTTGACCATGCCACCGCCTATCAGGTGTACATGCAGCTCGACGCGTCACGCTTTCCGCCTGGTTTGGCGATTCCTGATCACATCCTTCGATCTGCCCTTCCGCCGGTTTCTCCGTCATGTGTTGACCCGAATGCTCAACCCGTCGACTGCGCTCTGCGCAGTACGCCTGTACGACCTGTCGCTCGTCCCATTGAGATCTTAGGATGGCAAACCCCACTGCCGCGTTATTCTGGATCGTTCAGTTTGGACGGCGACCTCCCTGATGCAGCAGGCTTCGGCTCCACTGCGGTTGTCGCGGGCGACAGAGACGCCCAAGACGTCCACTCCGCTCTGTCGCATTGGTACTCGGAGGAGATCCTCAAACTTCTCGTACGGCCAGGTTACTATCGCCCGGGCGTAGGTGGTGCCGCTGACGAGATCTGGGGTCCAGGCGGTCGGGAGAAGGACGCGTGGGCTCGGATTGGCAGAGTTCCCCCAATGGGCATGTCGCAGGCGCCGGTACCGCCTCCGCGTCCAGTTCACGTGCGGAATCCTGCAGCAGAGGAGACGGACCCATGGTATATTGCTTGGCGTCACCGCATCCGACCTGACCCTGACTTTGTCTACTTCGTGTCGAATGCCTTGATACGCATGACAGTCAGTCCGACTGCGGTTGTTGCGGCATTGTGGTATCTACGTGGCCTGGGCCTACATCCAGGTGATGGCGATGGCGACAAGGGTCACGACATCAGAGCAGTACTCAGTCGACAGAGCATGAGGGGCAACGGCGGCGTTGAGAGAAGAGTGGCCGTTCTGGGACTTCTCCTAGCGGGTAAATGGCTTGATGACAACTCCTATCTTCGCAAGTCTTGGTATGTGGTCTTTCTCTAATCATTGCAACTTTTACTGACCAATATCAGGACCGAGGTTACCAAAATACCTCTCGAAGACATTGAGCGGCTCGAAATAGCGGCGTTGAAAGACCTCCATTTTTCGTTGCATCTCCCGCTCCCTGCTTGGACAAAGCACCTCCATGAGCAGTACTGCGCCTTGATCGCCAAGCCCATGGCCACCGATTTTGACAACCTCGTTTTGCGCGTGCTGCACGCCATGGCTACCGAGGCCCAAGCTTACACTAGCTACGAAAACAAACCGTCCAACCACCGAGTCATTGAGACGCAGCGGAGGTCGTCGACCGAGCTGCCTGCCGCCGGTGACCAAGCGATCAGTCGTGCTTGGGGAGAGTTTGCGCAAAACTACGCGATCGACGGCTATGGTCAGGCGCCGGCTGTTCCGTCGGCACATGGTCCCGACTACTCGACATCAGCTTCTCTCCGCAAAACCCTGCTGCCAGACGTCTACGATGATGTCGTCTTAGACGAGGAAGAGGAGTTTGTCGAATACGACGGTGCCAAACCATTTCCTGTGCCGGAAACGCTCAAAGTGGGACGCTCGGCATCCGGATCGAGCTCACGAAGCCGAGATCGTTCGGGCCTGCTTGGCGAGCAGTCAGCGCTCTACCCGCCTGGCGTCACTCGGTACCGCGAGATGTCGACGTGGAATCCCGCCAGCTCTAGCAAGGACTTCCCAAAGGCTGGTCCTCAGAGCCGTTGGTCCCAGGCGCCTGTGGCCCCCGAGTACAGCTTTTTCAACACCTCGTATCCGGTTGCCGCCCCGCAACCCGCATACCATTACAGGTGGGGTGTCACACCCAACTGAGGTGTCATTGTTGACACCTTTTTGCAGGCCTTGCCTGCTTGGTTTTGTCTGACCTTTGTCGGATCGAGCCATGGGTTTTACCTGTATAATTTTCCTGGCGTTGTCTTTGTTTTTTATCGCGCCGTTGTTTGATTCCAGTCAATTACAACTTAAAAACTCGGTTCGTGTCGACCCGTTTGACCGTCGGACCTACCTGCTCCACCGTGCCCTTCCGCAACAACACGACAAAGCACCCGTCTTGTCGATGGCCTTATGCTTTGCTCGTCCTCTACGCGCCGATAGTCTGCTCACCCCTCATACGCTCGCTTTAGTCATGTAGAGATCGCACCGCGTAGGTCTATTGGTCTAATGTTTTTTCTTTCTTTTTTTCTTTATTTTTCTTTCGTCCTGCGTGTGGCATGCTAGTCGAGCGTGCTAGTTGTAGCTCGATGCAACGTGTAGCGACGATATGGGTGCATGTGTGTTATACTGCATGTCGTACGCATGGGGTGGATCGTTTCGTCTACATGGGAACTCGGCTTTGTACGATGTACGGTGTGATGGTCTAGTGTTTCCACTGGTCTGTCTGCGGACAGGAATTGGGGCTGATATGGGTGATGAACGAGATACAAGTGTGAGGTAACGGCAGGGAGACTAGGGTAGCGGCTCGTGGAGGCCGGAGAGCGGAGGGAGGAGACGGCAGGAGAGGGGAGAGCGGAGGGAGGAGACGGCAGGAGAGGGAGGAGACAGGAGAGGTGAGAGGGGAGAGGCAGGAGAGGCAGGAGAGGCAGGAGAGGGAAGAGAGGGAAGAGAGGGCAGGAGAGGGCAGGAGAGGACAGCTATTTCCGCCGCTGGTACGCTTCGACCCAGCGCAGGACGTCGTCCCAATCCGCGACGCGCTCCACCCCGTCCGGGAGCCAGGCGCGCTCGATCGCCTGTGCGCGGCGGCGGGCCGCGTCGTCGAGCAGGCCCAGCCGCGCCTTGTCGACGTAGGTCAGCTTGTCGTGCTCGGAGAGCAGTTCGGGGCGGGGCACGACGGCGTTCCATGGATACCGGCCGAACAGGACGACGCGGACGGGCGGCTCAGCGCGCGACGCGTCGAGTGCGTTTTCGGCAGAGTCGTCGATCAGGAACAGCGCAGAGGTCGAGTGCACGATCTGCGGGTGTCAGCGCCGCAGGTTTCGAGCCTCGTTGATCGGCTCCTCGTTGATCGGCTCCTCGTTGATCTGCTCTCTGCTCTCTGCTCTCTGCTCTCTGCTCTCTGCTCTCTGCTCTCTGCTCTCTGCTCTCTGCTCTCTGCTCTCTGCTCTCTGCTCTCTGCTCTCTGCTCTCTGCTCTCTGCTCTCTGCTCTCTGCTCTCTGCTCTCTGCTCTCTGCTCTCTGCTCTCTGCTCTCTGCTCTCTGTAGGTCTATCTCGCCATCTCGCCATCTGGACGTGCTCTCTCCGCATGATCCGCAGTCTGCTCTCACCCACTTTGATATAAACTTCAGACAGCACGACGTACCTCGGCTTTGGACCGTTTATGGTGCGACACCACAGCCCGCTTCGCGACGTGGCCCTCCTTCTCTTCGGGCGTGGGATCGAGGTGCTGAAACGCGCCTGTAAAGTGGATCTCATCGAAGACTGCAACGCCGCATTAGCTTACGTCACCAGACTGGCACGCTGCGGCCGATCCTGTGAGAGCCAGTCTCCGGATGGGATGCTGGAACGTTGGTCTCGAGGCGGTCAACGGGTGGACCGGACGAGTACAGAGATGTTACAGCGATGTCAGAGACGGGACACCGGAGAGCAGTGAATGAACAACCGCCAGGGAACACCACGTCGGTGTGATACGCGACTCACTGTCGGGCATGTACTGCGCGATCCAGTCTTCCGTCCCCTCGCGCTGCCGCTCCGACCGCGCAGTGATGATGATCAGGTCGTAGCCCATCGCTTTGAGCTTGAGCAGGCCCTCTTTCGCCCCGGGCACAGGGGGAGACTTCCAGTACAGCCCCTTGGCGTAGAGTCTTCCCTGTTCGTGTTCGTTAGCTACGATAGATGGTAACAGGGCCGGCCAGTGACCAGCACCCAGCACCCAGCAGCAAGACTCCCAAAGGTAGAGAATCCAGATGAATAGAGCCTGACTGGTCTGGCTGGTGCTCGATGCAAGTTTGAAGACGGAATACGCACGATGGAGGATGGGGACGCAGGATGAAGGATGCAGGATGAACGGCGGAAGAAGGAGGATGAGAGGAAGACACGATGGAGGGCAGAGACGCAAGACGCAAGACAGCGGGAACACACTCACGACCATCTCGACCGTCTCTTCCGGAGTACCCCAGCCGCGATTCTGCCAGTACAGATCTAGAATGCGGTCAGCTCTCACATCGCTCACACCTCTGGCCGCTTGCGACGCAGCGTCGTTGTGTGCAGTCAGGGCCGCGGTGTTGCCCCCAGTGTGGAGGTAGACGCACAGTTTTGGAAGTCGTCAATGACCAATGGTGGGTCGGTGTGGTACATCTCGTTGTGCACTGCAGGCGTTAGGAGCTGACGCAAGGCAAACCAGTCCAGATATGTAAGGTCCAGACGTAAGGTCCAGATAACCCGAGGTGTCTGGTGGAGAAGAGGTAAGAGCAGCATGAGGCACCAGGGCAGAAGAGACATAGCAGCGAAAGACGCCAGAGCAAGACACGCCAGAGACCAAGACGTACTGGCCACTATGGTCATGTTGGTCTGACTGCGCCCATCAGCCCAGCCCCCGTGGTAGTCAATGCCGAGTCGGCGAGGAGAGACGGGACACACCACAACACATCGTCCATGTCCACCGCGATGGTGCCCCTCGACGGACCTGCATTGGCGCTGGGCTCTGCTGCGCGGTCAGACTCGATCACCGTATCCATCGCGATCAGTGCAAGCTGGCGTGGTCGCCGTGGAGGGGAGTCCAGAAGAGCCCAGTAGCAGGCAGCACAACTAGCGAAGACAGAGCAGGTCGAGCAGAACGAGGTGTATGCTGCGTGGGAGTCGTAAAAGGAGAAAAGGGAGCTGCTCGCTCGGCGTGGTTTTGGCGACTATCTTCTTTTCCCCGGATCCCGGCCGGAGCTCGGAAAATCACGCCCGGCTCTGGACGATGTACTAGTATGTGTGCGTCTAAGAGGGCTTGGATGGCATGCGCAGTGAGTGGTATCCACGATACCAAGCAGCCCAAGTCCAGCTCGTACAAGCGTACATGCGTACATGCGATAAGTACAGCGCAGGCTACAACGATTCGCCATACAGCCTGGATACAGCCTGGACGACGCCCCTCCTCACGGACTCGGACGCGTCACCCGTCAAGATCCCGGACCAGCGCGTCCACCTTGTCGATACTCGACTTGAGAACCTGCCACTGCGCAAGCCGTCAGCCATGCATCGGTCCGTATTTAAGAAAAGACCTGACTGGGAGGGAGACGGGAGAGGAGACGTACCTGCTCCAGAGAGAGGCTGAGACCTTTGGCAGCGGGCTTCATCTGGCCCGTAGCCTTGTCTTTGTAGACCTACAGATGTCAGCTCCACCTACCGAATGCGAGTGGTGCGATCCAGTATGTATTGCCCGTCCGGCATGTCGTCGCAGGATGGACGAGGCGTCAAGAGCTCGACACGCAATGCGATCAATGCGACAGTAGCTCACCTGCCGGATATCGACCAGAGTCTTGCCGCCATACTTGCGCACCGTGACTCTCCTCCATTCGCTCAGCTACGAGCTGCGTCAGGTTTACCTCGCATCTCGAGAGACGCGCACCTCGATATACGACTCTCCGTCGTCGTTTACCTTGACCGTGCCCAGCTCGGGGTTCGTATCAGGTTTCTCTGCAAGCTCAGCCTGTGGGAACAGAACACAGTCAGCAGAGCTGCATATCCAACACCGAAGCAAGATCCCACCTCTTTCTTCACCGCGTTGGAGGCTTTAGCGTCGTTGACCGACTTTCGCTTCTTGCTCGGTTTGAGCTGGCTGTTTCAGTGCTTTGCACCAGCACGATTCAAGGGCATGAGCGCACCACTTCCTCGCTCGAACCCTCTTGCGCACTCTCGTCTGGCTCGTGCTTGACCTTGCCCATCCTCCGTCTGCTTGATTCCTCGCGTGTCGATCAAAGAGTCTCAGTCGACGGCAACGGCGCCGAGCGCGTTATCGTTATCAGTTGCCACGTCATGCTGCGCCGTCGCCACTCGCTCCTTTCGATTACGCTCGGACTGATCGGCGGATTCGATGTCGAGGTTGCTGTCGCCAGTCGCCAGCCGGACACGTAGTGCAATGTCCGTCTCCCACTCGTCGTCATGAAGAGTCTCAGACAGCCGGTGCATCGGGACATGGCTCCACGGGCAGTCCTTTCATCAGCTCGCCCTGATCTCGAGCCACCATCACCAGTGTGCCCCTCTCTCGCTTTACCCCCCCCCCCCCCCCCCAACGTATAGAGGGACGTTAGGGAATGGGATGATGCGGACCAGGGAGCCAGGCGACCATCGGACCACTTGAAACATCCTGATCTAACCGGCTTTTGCTCTTGACCCGACCATCAGGCTGAGGTCAGCCCGAAAGGCAGTCGTGTGCACTCCCCCGAGTCAGCCTGCAGGACATGATCGAGTGTCTGCGGTGGTTCCGCAGCTGCTGCTGCTGCGAAGGAGGACCGACGCCAGCATTCGTCGCTTGTGACGGAAGACACGCCGTCGTGGGAAGGCGCCACTAGTCGTGCAGTAGTCCGAGGGGGCCGAGCCACTACTGTTCCACTGGCGTTCGGGTGAAATGCCGATCACTCCCTTGTGCTCACTCTAGAAGCGAATCCTGCAGAGGGCCCCTCTGGATCCTGCAGGTCGACTCGCTCCCACGGGCAGGCTGACGGCACTGAACAACAGCGAGGAGGAGGACCCGCCATCCGGCCCGGACGGAGGACCAAGAGTCCAGCGGGCGGGGGCGTCCCCCTCGCTATCTGCTGCTGCCCCCTTGATGCGATGGGCCCATCAGAACCGAAATCGGGGTCAAAACATAGCACAGCGCTGCACATCTTGCATCAAAACACCACTACGGCCAAGTGTTCCTTTCACTGCACAGAATCACACTCCACGCGAAGGAATCCTCCTCATTTCATTCACCGATCTCTCGGCAGATCAAACGCTCATAGGACGTCGCCAAGGCGCCGCCGCCGCCGTCCTTCGCCGGCCCCTCGAGCAGCGCAGATTGTCATTGCACTTGCACCCACGCTGCGTTCGGCCCCTGTTTATGGCGACCGGCCAGGGCTCGATCTCCCACTGCTCACCGCTGGAAAGGGAGGGGCACAGTTGCCGTGCGACGCAATACATAGACCACTGGCCGACTGCCCAACCCTGGTCGGGCCGGCTCCCCATCCCATCTGTGGACCCTTCGGATCGAATCGGGCTCGGCAAGTCGCAGCCAGCAGAAAGGTGAGCCCAGGGTGTCGTCTCGTGGAAAAGGAAGGACGAGAGCAGCTTAGCTTCTCATATACTAGCTCAGATCTCAGCCTGACCTCTCCTCAGGCTCGTCAGGCTCCTCAGTGCCACTCGCCCGCTTCCCTAGACCGACCCGACCTGCGACTAGACGAGTCCCGTGAGAGCCACCTGTGGCCCAATCCTCAGCTGCCGAGTGCCCCGACGACTGCGGCGTGTTTCGCGCTACCGGTCTACTGTACGGCAATCAACACCATCCCCTTGGCTAGCGGACATTGCGCGACCTCGGACGCATCTGTGTTTCAAGTCTTGTTGCCGGTCAAATCCAACGCATCGCCGATCGCTCTCGGGTCGACCCTCTAGTCGCGCCAGGCGCAGCAGCAATGGACGATGCGCTCAATTACGACTCCCACTGTGTCTCATCCACCTCTCCCTATTCTTCTCCTTCCCACTCTGCCCACGCCATGCTCCCACGACACACACGACTCACCCACCCCGCCGAGCAGCGCACGCCCAGCTCCAGCTCTCAGCCCCGATTTCGCTCAGCCTATCCCACGCCGCTTCCCACCGGCTCAGCCCGGCCCTACCCGTATCCCCCCTATCCGCCACCGAGACACACACCTCACTCCTCTACTCGCTCGCAAGAAGAGTCCCACGCTGGCCACCGGCTCGCACGAAGTGGGTCCCTGAACGGGCCTATATCGCTGCTTGCCGACGTCGCCCTCGCGGACGCGACGTCACCAACGTCCTTCACGCCAGAGCCAGTGCACCTCCCTCCGCTGCAGCGTTCCGTGTCGCGATCACACGATTCCATGTCCCAGGCCTCACAGACCTCCAGCGCAAGCCGAAGCACCACCAAGAGCCAGGCCAGCCAGAGCAGCAAGAACCCAACGTCCAGCAGCAAGAAGAAGGAGACTAGATACAAATTCGGCGAGGTACGCTCTGACAGTTTGAGCTCACGAGCTGCTTGCTGATAGGGCCGATGCAGATCCCGCCCAGTCCCGTTCAGCCGCACGGCCCAATCCCAATACTCAACTACGCGGTGTCGTCCCCTTCGCACCCGGAGCCAGCGCCAAATGCTCCGCGCAGCCGTACAGGCACACCGATGCAAACGCCCGTCGTCACCGAGAGTACATCGACGCCCACGCCGACGCCCGAGCGGCAAAAGCATCCTCTGCAAGGATTATCGCTCGACAAGTCGTATGGCCCAGGGGAGTACAAAGAGTTCATGGCCGACGCTTCTCGTATCCTCTTGCCACCGTTCGCGTCAGGTCCACGGCCTGCTCCTATAACGACGGCGAAACTTGTTGGGTCTCACACCTATCCGCCAGGCGACACGCCCGCGACCGCCCCGTCAGCGCCACTAGTGACCAGGCCCCTGCCAAGGCGCAATACCCTGGATGGGAACGTACGTGGGATACGGGATGATCCCCACCGCCCAGCATTTTCTGGGCCTGCGCCCGCACCCGAGTCAGCCGGCAGTCTTCCCAAGCGACCTTGGACTGCTGGTCGTACGCGCTCAGCGCATCCCATTTCAAGTCCAAACGGTCCCATCAAGTTTGATCGGCTGAGGCTTGAAACCCAAGGGGCAGGTCGAGAAACCGCCTCGAGCGAGGTCGGTGGCGAACACGCAGATCCCAGAGCGATGCAGAACATTCTCCCTACTCCCACGACGTCGTTGCCCCACTCGCCTGCCAGTACTGGACAGGAACGGAAACGGGCAATGGCGATGGCGAGTGTGCGGCCTCACACTCCGTCCGAGCAGGACCGCAGGCCCGCCCACGGACCTGATTATTCGGACGACGCGGATGGCGACGTCGATATGTCCGGCTCGTCGTCTTCCCGCTCTCCTTCGCTGTACGCGCAGGATCGCGATTCCGACCGCGATGCAGAACACCACGGCGGCAGCGGTCTGTCCCGCCCGCGGCCACACTCTGCGTCCATCTCCAGCAGCCTCAGTATCAAGACCGAGCCGGCACAGACGACGGCCGCGCTGCCACTCTCGCCGCCGACGCCGTCGGTGTCGGCCGGCGGGGCGCGACCGCGTGCGTCGAACCGGCTGAAGATGCGCGCAGAGAGCTCGGCACCCACCACGCCGCCGGGCGATAAAGCCAAGCCTGGGCCGAAACATCCCGTGCGCCGCGGTGGAGAGCGGCGCAAGGAGCAGAATGCCGTGGCGCAGAAACGGTACCGCGCGAAGAAGAAGGATCACCGTGAGCAGGTGAGTGAGTTGGAGTTGGAGTCGAGTCGAGTTGGAGTTGGAGTCGAGTTGGAGTTGGAGTCGAGTTGGAGTTGGAGTCGAGGTGGAGTTGGAGTCGAGTTGGAGTCCGAGTCTAGTCTGGATTCTCATCTTCGGATCAATGTTAGTAAGAAGGTCGCTGACTACATGTGACAGATGGCTCGGGAACTGGAACGACAAGATTCTCAACGGCGGTTACTGCAGGCCGACCTCGAAGCGCGCAATCGCGAGCTCGAGCAACGGGATCGGGAATTGGTCGAGCGGGAACGGCAGCTCAACGAGCGCGCCGCGGAGATTGGCAGTCTGAAGCGCAAGCTCGAGGCGCTGAGCGGGCAGTGATCTTGGCCTGTCTCGTGTTCTCCTATCCTCCCTCGTCTTCACCTGCTTATCTCGTCTTTCCAGCTTATCTCGTCTTTACCTGCTCATCTCCTCTTCACCTGACGATCTCGTCGTTCTCCAGCTTATCTCGTCTTTTCCAGCTCATCTCGTCTTCACCTGACGATCTCGTCTTTTCCCGTCGGTCCTCTGTCCACCTCGTCTTATCGCCTACCTACGTGGTCCTGCCCTACGACGTCCTGCCCTACTTCTCCACTATTCGTTCTACAGCCCTCTGTCTCGTGAGCCAGCGGGAGTCACATGTCCGCCGGCCTCCTGTTCGCGGCTGTTCGCGATCGATGTCACTCCACTGTACCCGTATCGCTGTCCTGTCGCAAAAAAAAACTATCACGTTCATCACCGCTCTCACGGCCCTCGCCACCGCCGTCACACGTACATCAGGCTGTCACACCGCTGTCGTCACCGCTGTCACACCGCCGTCACACCTCGTTCATCAACGCTGTCACACTATCATCGCAGCTATCACTATCATCGCAGCTATCATCACTATCGTGGCCGTCGTCGCTGTCGTCGCTGTCGTCGCTGTCGTCGCTGTCATCAACATCACCGCTGTCGTCGCTGTTCGCCACTACCGGTAACATACCCAGAAACAAAGAATCACACGCAAGGGTCCGCGGTCACACTCGCATTCCCCTCCCACTTCAGCCAGGCAGGGCGGGGGCCGGCAAGCAAGACGAGGATCTAGGTGATTTCTGGATTTGGGTTTGCGCCCACGTCACCATCGCCGGGGCCACTGCTCTGATTGAGACGTGCATGCCACGCACTGTCCCCAGTCTCCATATCCGTATCCATAGTCATATATCTATTCATGATACAATAGCATCGACACATGCAATCATCCGAGAGTCACAGATAGAAGAGCATCTCACACAACATGGGGAGGAAGTTACATACAGATCCCCACTCAGACCGCCCGGATCACCGATCACTCGAACACACAGCCAGCACCAAACGCTTACCAGCTATCCACATCCCACCATTGCTCCAATCTACAGGATGATTCCCTCAGGCCGCCCTCACCTCCAGTCAGGGAGGGACACGTCGATGTTGACGATCCAGTTAGGGCCACTCAATGTCGACGATCCGTGCCGTCGCGATGCCGCCCCACCCACATCTAGAGACACAACACAACCATCTCCTGCCTGAGCGAAGTCCAATCTCCATTCCGCCTTCCCTCAGTCTACACTCGTCAGCTCTCGTCATCCTCACGGCGCCATGGCAATAGATTCGACTGAATCCAATAAATAGACTGATGACTTGCAACTCAAACTCACAGCAACCATAATCACTCTCTGATCATCAATCATCACGCCATTCGCCTTGACGCCCATCTTCCGCCTGACATCGCGATACGGCATTCCGCTCGTCACTTCGCTCTTCCAGATCTTGTTGGGCTGCAGCACAGTCGGCTCAGCAATCACCTCGACCGTCCAGTCTTCATCTTGGCTGTCGTCTTCGTCTTCGTCTGCATTGTCGCCTTGGTCCGATTGCTGTATTAGCGAGCGCTTGACGCCGTACGGCGAGAAATCCAAGAGCCGCAAGTCGCTTTGCCTGGGCGGAGCATAGACAAAGCCATGTTGATCTTCGTCCTCTTCTGGTCGCGTGTCGGTGGGAGACTGAGTCAGGGCGATGAATCGATATCCAGAACAGGAACAGACCTGGCAGAAGAGTTAGCACGCCTCACTCAGTTAGGCAATCAGGCCCACCCAGTTTCGTCGACGCATCGAAATATCCATCAGCCTTGCGCCTGTCTGTGCCCACTCTGCCCAAGGAACCACTCTTTCCGGCCGCAGTGGTACATAGCCTTCCTCATTCTCCATACGTGCCTGTTTCAACCTCTCTTCTCCCTCCTTTCCCATCTCCACGAGCGTCTCACGCAGCACAAACAGCTCATAGGACCGGCTTGAGCGTCTCTCGGGCTGTTCCTGCTCGTCTAAAACAGGCTCATTGATTGACATTTCAAAAACCAGTACCCCCTTTTCCGGATTCTGCGAAAAAGGTTTCGAAACACCGATGGTCGGTGCGGAAGGATCGGATCGAGGAAGATTGGCCGGGTCAGGTCGCACTTCAAATGACACCACCGTCACGTCGGGCGCAAAGGCCGGTAACTCGAGCTCGGCGACCAGGATTGGCCGCAGAGTCGTATCATCCAGCATGTGGCTTGCCAGCGGCTGCACGGGAACGATCACGTATTTGGGGTCAGGAAGGATGGAGAAGACCTGGATAACGGGCGGGAAAATCGACGCGGCGGAGCGGGGCTCATTCGTGTGCAAGCCGGACATGTTGGAGGTGGATGTGAGAAGGAAGGTGGTCGGGGTCAAGAGTGCAAACGAGGCGAACCAGGCGTTTTCTGGAGGTGCCATGCGCTGAATATCATCAGCAGATGCTTTCGGCCGCGCATGATCGACATACTGCCAGGACCTGACCAGTTTTCCAATTCCAAACGACAATTTCCTCGTCGTTTCCCAGCGAGTTGACGTTCAGTCCGGCCATACCAGCCACGAACCAGTGGACATTGTACCTCGAAACGAGAACGAGCAGGGTCTCGCCCATGATCTGAAGCAGCTGTCGAGTTTGCAAGGCGAGGCCGGAGAATGGCGGAAAGTCGAGGACAGGCAGGTTGGCGAGGGGATGAGGCTTGAAGGTGGAGAGACTGAGCAAGTGGTAGCGATGCGTAGGTGGCGGCGCTCCCGGATTGGCGTTGACCGGTCTGCGCGTTGTCAGCCCAGCTCGTGTACATTCAGAGCTACAGCTCGGTGTGGACGCGGGTGTGGAGGTGGGACAACTTACCGATGCTCGCTGACGACGATGAGGTCCTGGATAGGATCCATGGTGAGGTCTGAGATAGGAAATGGCAGCTTGTGCGACTTTGTCGGCACGGGCGGACGTGTGAGGTCTGGGTCATCCACCGACGGCAGCGGAATCAATCGTACAGACGTGGGCTACCTGCTCAGCTTGACACGCAGATTTTCTAGACGTAGACTAGGACTCACTCTTCTCCCCTCACCCGCGGCGTCTTCGGCATACTCGTCGCACATGAGAAAGATGCCTTCTTGGAGCTCGTACACGCCGGCGGGGCCGGCCACCCTGATGTCCCTCCGATACGCGTAATCTAGGGTCTCCCACCTGTCCTCCCGTTGCTTGAGGGACAGCTGTTTGTCCGCGGCCGACCATGGGCCGACACGTACGGGTGCCTTTGGGACGGTGGAGGCGGACTTGGCACGCCTCACTGACGGCAGCGAGTTGCGCCGGAAGACGGGGAGCTCGTGCTCGTCATCCGAGTCTGACATCTCTATGTCAGACGAGTCGTCGGCCGGTTCCTGTGCAGACGAGCCGACAGACGAGCTCGCTTGTGCGGCTGCAGCTCCAGCCATTGAAGGCGGAGGTGGCAGGTAGGGTACATTTATGTATGCAGTGGTACGCAGCGTAAAGAGGTACTGCAGTGTGGCCGACTTGCTGTGAACAGCTCGTAGCGTCGCGCAGGTCTGCCAGGTATCTTCAGCACGATGCAGGTAGAAAGATGCACTGCTATCACTCACGCGGGTGAGAGCGAGTCGGTCGGTGAGGCCGAGTGCCAGAAAGACCTGCTCGAGAATCTCTGGAGGCAAGTCCTCGAGTCTCCGGGGTGTGTTTGGGCCATGCCGAGGACTTAGGCTGCCTTCCCGCTCAGACTCCATCCTGGCTATCATACTGCTGCAGTGTTGCGAGTGAGCAAAGTCGGTCTGGATTGCTGTGGCTACAGCGATGAGAGCAAGTCGGAGAAAGAAATCAAAGGAGATACCTACTTGGATTAGCACAGACGCCCTACCGCTCGGTGGTTACGTAAGAGGTTGCCACCCGAAGGTTGTCGCTCCTGTTGAAACAGTCTTCGATTTTGACAGATTGACCGTTTGACCGTTGAGAGTGTGTGCAAGTTGCCGAAGCTTCTCGCCAAAGACATCTAGGAAGACCTCGTGCTCGTATCAAGGAGCATAAAGGGCAGAGATGGCGAGCGCAGGGACGTCCAAAAAAGCGACGGTATACGTCGGCAACCTCGCGCCTGAGGTCCATGAGCAGCAGCTCCTCGATGCGTTTGTGACCTTTGGTGGGTGCAGACATCTACGCCCAACGTATCGTCTCCCACTCCCCTTTCATTCGTCTCCTATCTAGGGCGGATATCATGGCTCCTAGAGATGAAACCTGGAGCAGACACTGATGCCTGAACAGGAGATATCATCGAGGTGAACATCCCCACCGAGCCACATGAGCGTGAGTGCTGTTAGTTTCGTCTGCGGGATCTTACTGGTGCTACTTCATCTCACCTTTACCTGAACTTGACTTCTATTTCATCGCCTCATGTTTTCGACGTACCAATACCTCAGCTTGTGCTTTTTTCCTCCAGACTTGTGTTTCTGCCGTCGACCTCCCTCTTCTGTCCCTCTATCTTCGTGCTCTGCGGCGCCTCATCTACGACTCGTGCCGAGGAGAGAAAGAAATCAACAGTCCTAGCCCTGTCCTAGTCCTGTCCTAGTTATACTATGAGCCATCGTGCGTGTACTGACTCGAGCAGCGACAAAACACCGCGGCTTCGCCTTTCTGACCTTCGCATCCCCGTCTGACGCTCAAGACGCCATTGACAACTTCGACTTGAACGAGTTGCCCGGGTTCCGGGGGAGTGGCCGCTTCCTCAAGTGCTCCATCGCGCAGCCGAACAAGTTTGGGAATGAGAGTGGTGGGGAGAACAGGTTTGATCGGCCGGGTACGTTTGCTCTCCGATGCCGCTCCTCACGTACGACCACCCATGTCTGTCACCCTTCTTGCATCCTGTATCCCTCTTCCTCCCTCTCCTTTCCCTCTGCCTTCCCTCTCCCACCCTCTCCCACCCTTCCAATGCCATTCTGTCTACCATTCTGTCAACTGCCATCCTGCACTTCTTCATGCCATTCTCCCACAGTGCCACTCCGCTATACTACCGTCCTGCATTCCGCTGTTGCCTCTCGCAACATCCCATCGTGCCAGCTAGCAACATCCTCCATCGCCCGTGCGCAATATATGCCGACGCGCTGACTCGGCCAGTGTGGGAATCCGAAGAGTGGTTACAAAAGTACTCGAAACCGGTAGACGAAAATGGAGAACCCCAAGAGACAGCTCCCGCAGAACCAGCAGACGCACAAGCAGACGAAGAGGACTAGCTAGAAACGTAGCATCGGCACTACCGTATGCCCACATGCACATTGTTGTACTACGGCACATATGTCATATAATGGCTCCTCGAGTATACAGCGCATTTGTTGCACAACACCAGGTAAGGGGCAATGCCTGAGTTCCTCAACTCCTGATATCGACATGGATTGCATTGCATCATACATGAAACGGGCCCTTCTTCCTATTGCGGACTGCCGCAGCTCACATCTAGATCCTCACGAGACAATATGGAACCTGCGTCCGTGAGCTGAGCATCACAGACTTTGCGGTGCACTCAAGCCAACTCACCTCGACGTCCTCGTCATTCTCGTCGTTCACCATGACCTCGACCAGAAGGTTCTTCGTCCATGGCGGGATTGGCTTCTTGCTCACATGCTCTACCAGCTCGCTCATCCTCATCCCCAGGCGATCCGCAGTCTGAATCGTCAGCTAGACGCCGAAAGGTCCTACTGACCTTCTTCGCAGGGACAAACGAAGACCACAACATCGAAACTCCCTGCGACACCATCTGCACTTCGAGATTGTGCGTGTTCTTGAACCAGTCTAGCAGATCCTGCAATGTCGGGTTACCGTCCAGTTCAAATCTGTCCCACAGCGTCCACTCGGTATCGCCATACTGCGGTCGTCAGTTGCATTCCCCCCAACACGCCAGCCTCCTCACCTTTTGCTTCGCTGCCGCGATCGGCTCTGAGAAGCCGAAGAATGGCAACGCCAGATTAACAAAGCCATTCTTGTAGTCTTCCAACTTGTCCTTCTTGTCGATAATCTAGATGCCCATTAGCCAGATCATGCAGTCTCGTGCCAAGACTCGCCTTGTACAGCTCCAGGCAGACCAACCCGACAGCGAGGGCCGTGGTGGTTGCAATGGCCGGGATGATCTTGCCCGCAATCAACTTTGTCTTGTGCCTATCCGCCTCGGTGATACCGTAGTTCCTCGCTCGCAAGTTGGAGGCAGCAGTGATAAAGTCGATGTGGTGGTTGGTGTCATCATCTTTCTCAAAATCAACCGGTTGCAACCGGAATCCAGCAAGGGAGGATGGAGATGGCAACGAAGCGACAATAGCATCGACATCGTCATCTTCGTCGTCGTTGTTCGCTACAGGCTCGTTCTCATTGACTTGGATCTTGACACCACTCTTTGGGGTGAAGGGAGGAATCTGCATATTCTCGACGACCTTGCGGAACAAGGCAGGATCTCGTTCACCTTTCAGTCCATAGTTGTAAGCGTGAAGGTTGGCGGCAGCGACGAGATACTCCATGTCCAATTTCTAGCACACAATGAGCCAAATTCAACCATCATCCACGCCACTTACGTTGTCGAGGCTGAACTCCAAGGGGTCCGGTGCCCTCTTAGGCCCAGACCAGAACGGCGTTCCATTAGAGTTGACCTGTACATGTGTCAGCTGTGGATAACGTAGAGGAGAAGGGCTGACCTGGTCTTTGGGCAGATTGTACAGCAGCTGTTTGATCTCATTGACGTAGTCGCTCTCATACTGTAGTCGTGCCCATTCGATGCACTGGGAAAACGAGGTAGGACGCTCCTTGACCAGATACTTCTCGATTTGTTTGAGCTGATCGTGATGCTGCCCGGAGCTCTTAAGAGTCGTTTCCACAAAGTTTGGTTGGGAGAGATACAGGTTGACAGTGGTCGGAGGGTTGACATATAGTGCGTCGAACGCTTCTCTAGCCCACTAGAATATGGTGAGCAGAAGAACCCATGGTAGTAGACTGGCGCACCTGGATTGTATGCTCGATAGCGTTGGGGAAGTTCTTGACAGTACACGAAGGGATAGATTTCTCAGGAGGGTCCTGTGAGGAAGAGTACGACTCGGTGAGGAAGGGAACCACAACCTGGGTATTGGCTTTGGTGCCAAGAGTACCTGATTCAAGCAGCGGCTTCTGGAAAAAGACGCAGCGTCGATCCATGTACTGGCGAGCCACGACGTTGTCAAGAGCATTTGTAACGCCGTCAATTGAAGCGAAGAAGTCGTCACCGTATTCCTCTGCTATACGTAAGTATAGACTTTGGACTGATATAGTCCTGCTTACTCTCTGTCTCGGGCCCAACACGGTCCTCGTGAGGGATGATCTTGCCCTTCAGACTTGGGTTCATCTCGGAAACAGCCGCTGCCGCACTCTCCGCTTTGAACTTGCCCACATCTTTCGGGCGGAACAAGAACTGTCGGTTCAGATTGCTCTTCTCGATCGTGTCCAAATCGGTAACGTGGATGATGCCGTCTTTGCCCGTCGCCAGTCCCATCATGCTCCAATTCTTCAGCATCTCACAACCGATCGCCCCTGATCCAACCAGGAACTCCCGATAGTTGAAAATCTTCTCCTGGAAGGTTTTGCCAAAGACAGCAATCTGTCCATCATATCGAGAGCCCACTGGTTGGCAGTCGGCCTCGGTAGGTACGTCCTTTGGCATCGACTCTAGCGAATCAAGGTACATGACCTGTTGCATCGGGTGGAATTTGGCCGAGCAGGCTTTGAGGACCTCTTGCGCGACAAAGCCCCCAATCACAGCCACCATGGGCGATAGGTCACCTGTTGCCTGGAAAGCCAGCTCTCGGAGGACATTTTCATCAAGATCTCCTTCGCCATTCGCCTGTTTGTGGATATCCTTGGCAAGAGCGATCACTGTCTCTGCTTCAGAAGCGTTCCGAGGTCGAGGAAGGTGACCAGATTTCTCGTAGAATGCTGAGAGTGCTTGGAATCCAGCATGCAGGGTCGCCGGTCGGTCCCATTTGGCAAAGTCGGTAATGAAGAAATCGGGTTGAACGAGACTTTCCTTGAGGGATTTCTTCAGACAATCAGCAACATACGTGGCTAAACAAGGGACATCTCACAAAGTGCAGAATTTTTGGCATCTTGACCTGTGTGAACAGGCCGCCACTTTCATAGGTTCCGAGTCCTGTAGTGTTTCCGATGGAGAAGGCGTACGGTCCTGCGGAGGTCAGCCACGAAGGGAAAGAGAAGAAAGTGGACCCACCCTTGGTCGTGATCTTCCTGGGCTCGCAACCGTTCAAGGCCTCCATGCCTTTGATCTCTGAAAAGGTCACATAGTCTCCATCCTCCAATCCATGCCGCGTCTCGTCCAAGCAGGTGACCACCGAGTCTTCACCATCCTCGATATACACGATCATGCCCGTTTGAGGTTGTTCGCCTGTAGAGTCTACGCAGACAAAATCATTTCCAAAGTCGGTGAAAACCGAGCTTAACCAGTTGTAAGCAATGTGGGAGGGGGGCCAAGAGCAGTGTCGCACACTCACCCAAACAGGCCACGGACATCAGCAGCAATAAAGTAGATGCCGTTGTTACGTGTGAACTCGTCGATCTCTATTTGCTTCTCAATGGTGGCATTTGTGAGCACGACTACCTGGGTCGAAGGTTAGCAACAGACCGGCGGAAACGGACAACGAACCTGGTAGGGGGCGACCATTTCTGGCGTGATCTCCCCTGATCCCTCGAGGACTTTGATCGGAACGTAGCTGTTGAGCTCCGCTAGACGTGGTCCTGTGACTTCTGCTCGTGTCTTGCCGATGTCGGCCTCGCGCAGGAAGAACTGCGGTGACATCAGAGACAGTCCGAGCGTTGGAGAGACAACCCACCTGGGTGCCGAGATCGGCGACCTCAACAGGGTTAGGATCGTATATTGTCACAGTCTTCACTCCTGCCAGTGCTACGTTCTTGGCTGATATCGCGATCAGCTCGGAATGCTGCCTAAGCGGGATAAGCAGAACTGACCAATCTCTACGCCGAGCCCCTTCATCCCCACGACGAGAACATTGGAAGTAGCCATTTTCTTCATGGCTATATTCGATCAGCTTGCTCCATGTGGAAAAGAGCTATTGGCTGACCCTCATAGCCAAGGACATAGCTATGAACCACACTGTCAGTGTACACAAGGGAAGAAAGGTGGAGAAACTGACAGTTGCCGAGAGTACAGACCCTCTAGATAGGTATTCCGTCAGCGATATTCCCTGTGAAAGGGTACCGTTTCCGAGCAGCTTTATACATTCAAACTCACCATCGACTATAGCATGCATCAGCTGGACTCTGGAGAGACGGAAAAGTGCGACGTACTAGAATCGCCGGGGACTACCGAGTCCACGTCCATTTCAGACGCCATGTTGGATGAACGACAAGTCACTAGAAAATGAAAGAGCGGAGGGGTTCAGCAAGCACGGTAGGCAGTTCGATTCACTGCTCTTCTATACGATGTGCTGGGATACAAGACCTCGTCGACGTTGGTATGCTGATAAAGCAATGACAAAGGGAGAAAAGGGAGAATCACAACGGAGATTCCAGCAACCAGTGACGCCACTGGGGCCATTTGCTTCCGTCCACCACTTGTACGCTTCAGTTGTTGCTGCTTGATAAGCTTCCCATTGTACGCCGCCGCTGGGCGGATTCGCCATGCATGCTTCATGCACTGTACACTTTAGCCCATGTCGATGCACTTGTCTGTCACGGCCACCGAGGCCAAGGCAAGGCCTGGGCAACTGGACAACAAGGCGTACGAAGGCTACTACGCCTACTTCGATACCCCAGCTTTTACCCCGCACGCGCGGCCTCTATATTCGACTCTCTTGACTCTGCATACACTATTACTATACACCATACGCATCCAAGATGTCTGATCCCCTCGACGCAAATCAGCTGATATCGCTCATACCAACTCTCCTGCCTTGGAGCACGGACTCTCCCCTACCCCATCCTACCGATGCCGTCGCTGCTCTCGTCCATGCCATCCACGTTTCGCTCAACTTCCGCCTGGTGCTGAGTCAAAACACGCCTGCAGCTCCTACGGCCATCCCTGCAGCTACTGAAAATGATACGCAAGGGGTCGCGGTCCAGAGTGAAGATTTCGATGACGGGGCGTCAGAGACCACCACCGCGGTCGATCATGAGGAAGAACAGCCGTCGTCCTCGGTAGCGGCGAACCGGCTTCCCGACGGCTGGAACCGGCGGGGCGAGGATGCATATGTCTTGGAATACAGGCATGACCAGAGCTCCATGGTTTTCAGAGTACGCGTAGGCCGTATGGGTGGCAGAGTACAAGTGGATGCGGCGGCCGAGGTGAGCGTTCCTTCCCCCCCATGGGTGCAAAGCTGACGAATCATAGGATAATGCGCCACATAGCCTGTCAATTGTGCTGGCTGATGTGGTGGACGCATCGGCGTTTCCAATTCCAAGCTCATCAACTGCAAGTGGGTCGGCGACGGCTTCACCGGCCGAAGCCATTGGCTTCCAATCTGTGGACAAGTGTGTCTTCGCTCATCGCCCTTGCTACACTTGACTGGTTCCCCAGCTGACATAGTTGTTAGTATCCGCACGTTTGTGGACCAGTACAAGCGGGAGATTATCGCACGCCTTCTTCCTGGAGTGTACACGGAGCCTGCGGGCGGTGGTTCAGGCTCCGACCCCCGCAACCCGCCTCCAGCGGGACAGGGGCGTAACCCAGCTCCTGCTCGTCCTGACCCGCTGATCGATCCGATCAACCCTCTTCGTTTGGGCCCGTCTTATCCCCGGAATCCCGCGTCAGTGGGACACCGCGACCTCGACCCCTTAGCAGGGTTTCAGCCTCCTGGGGCTTTCAACCCCAGAGGGGACGGGGGAGGAATGTACGTCGACTTTAATCATCCCTTGTTCGATGGACGCCGCGGCACCAGCGGCGGGATCAGAGGAGACCCGGACCTAGATCTCCAAGGTGGACCAGGAGGTATGATTCAGCCTCCTGGGGCTCGTTGGGACCCGGTGGGACCCGGCATGGGCGGCGGGCTCAGAGACCCGCTGCAGGGAAGAGACTTTGGGGACGAGCTGCCCCCGCCTGGTGAGTTTGGGCCAGACCTGGGTAGGCTCGGCGGCGGTGGCATCGGAGGCATGGGCGGTAGGGGCAGAGGCGGCGGCAGGGGTGGTGTTGGCGGTGCTGGGTTCCCCGGGTTGCCGGGGATGGGTGGAAGTAGGGGCGGAGGCGGCTTTGGCGGAGGCTTTGGAGGCGGCATGTACATGTGAGACAGGACGGGCGGCAAATTCGTGGGCGAGAGGATAAGGATGAGGGAGGTGGGTGGACCCGTGTGAGCACCAAGGCAAGCAATGAGAGCCTGGTTTTGTTGTACAGGCATATCGATTGTGCTACATGCAGATGCAGGGACGGAGTAGGATTATGGTACAAGCCAAACGCAGCGTGGTAGCCTCCGCGTGACCATATGGTCCAGTACACACTGACAGAGACGGCATAATCTCTTGAACCATAATTATTCTGAAAACACTGCCAGGGACGACCGTGTATGAATCCTTGAAGACGCCTGTTTGCGCAAGGGTTGACCTAAGCCACGGCAGTCGTGGTAGCTGTCGTGGTAGTGGTAGCGGTCGTGGTAGTGGTAGCGGGTGTGTCGGTAGGCGGGACTGGGACTGGGGTTAGGGCTGGAGCCTCGAGGCAGACGTCACCGAATTCTGCGTTCCTTCAGCCTGGTCTAACGATGCAAGCGTGACAAGGATGGAAGGGCACGGGGAGACGGGAAGGCCGTGGCGAAGGGAAAGGTGATGGGGAGGGGATTGGTAGGCGAACACCACGGCCAAGGAGATAGGTTACAAGGTTCGAAATCTCGAGAACAGAGGAAGAGCAAGGAGAGCAAGGAGAGTAAGGAGGCACTGACCGTTGTTCCACCTAGCGACAATCTCGCTCTCGTACACAGTACTTTCCTTGCCTCTGGGCGGGGCCATGGTGGTCTGTGCTGCTCGTTTGCGAGATCTCTTCTGTCTTGCTGCCTGGAGCTAGGTCAGCCGGTCTTTCCCTGCCGTCTACTGCTTCTTTGTGGTGTACTCTGCACTCTTCGCTGTCCACTGCCCACCATCCACTCGTCACTATTCACTGCGCATGTCCACGGGTGTCGCGCACATCCGACCATGCCCATGTCCGCTATCCGCCGTGCGCTTACATGTAGGGACCCCACAAGACTCACCCGCTTCGACGGCGTAGGACCAGCCTTGCTCCCTGACCCAACGGCTCCAGCACCATCCAAAGTCGCCCCTCCCTCCTCATCGTCCAGGTCATCGTCCTCGCCTTCCTCCTCTTCGCCAAGCACAGCAGAGCGCGTAGTATTCACGCCCTCATCGTGCTCCTTGTCGTTCCCGTTCTCGATCTCGTCGTCATTGTCTATTTCACGCTCGTGCTCGTTGTCTGACATGCGAAGGTCGCTGCCCTGGTTAGGCGACGAGCTAGATGACGAGCCGCTATCGACCTCCATCCTTAAAGCTGGTTCGGGCGGGGGCGACGGTGCAGCTCCAGAGGTTGCTGTTGCAACTGACACTGATGCAGTCGCCGAAGAGCGCGGAGACAGGGCAACGCCGCCTGGACCAGGGCGGAGAGGAGTAGTGTTCTGCGATGCTGGGGGAGTGAAATCGGCCATTTTGTAGGCGGTCCTCTCGTGTGGATGAGGTGGTGGTGAAGAAGCAAAGAAGCAAGTCCGAAGATGGTCTGAGGCCTTTCCGGTGGAGGTTGGTACACTGGACAGACGCCTACTGCCTTGCTTGTGGCCGTCCTCGTCGTTCAATTCCCTCATCATCCACATCTCATCCGTCGCAACCTTGACGGAGGAAAGAGTAGAAAGCATCGTGCTAGGCACACGGCAGGCAGTATGACAGAAGACCTCTCTCCGAGCATAAAGATACACCACACCTCTATTCCCTCTCCTCTCCCTTCTTCACCGTCCTTCATCTTCCATTTGACACGCTTACGAGACACCCTCATGCTATGGGTCGGTACTGGCCCGCCAAGCGATGACACCTCGTATCTCGGGTCTGGTACCGCGGAGCAGGCTGTGTCGATCGAGCGCAAAGTCGCTTCGGAATGGGCGGTAGGCATGCCGGGCCGAGGGGTGCGTTGATGCACCAAATTGTGCTGATGCGCCTCGTGCAGAATATACCGGTGACTTCGACACCTATCTATAGATCTGGATCGTCAGATATTGCAGTTCCAATGTCATCGCGTCTAGGTATGTCGTCACCTACACGCATTCAGCCCAACGAAGCAAGACGTGCGGAGGGAGAAGGAGTTCCAAGGGGCAAGGAAGAATACGCAGGCGAGCGCAAGCTGACAGACCACAAGCTCGCCGCTTCCCTCCGAACCAAATACATCTATCACTCTCGCTGCCGACTTCTCTAACGGCGCAGTCTGGGCCATCGCTCGACCCCTTCGCTAGCAAGGTGCTGCTCGTGCTGGAGAAGAAGCTCGTAGGGTGGATTGAGGAGATCCTGGCGGCTGAGAAGGTGTCATAACAGCTTGAGAGCTTGCATTGGCCAGTACAGCCCTAGGGACCCTGTCGTACGGTACCCCAGCTCGCTGCTGGATGCGGTAGCCGGCAGCTTGCAGCTGGAGAGGCAGGCGGTCACAGGACGAGGAAGCGTCAGCCCAGTCCGAGCTGTTTCCCTCGGGCACTGGACACCTGGACGAGCCAAGAGCCATCGATACAATGCTATGCAGCATTGTGCAGTGCAGTCAGTCTGCCGCGCCGTGTATATAACCTCAGCCGTGAATCCCAGCTCGCATGCTGCTGTGCATTGGGTGATACGATGCTTGCCATGGTCTCATGACGCGCCGATCCTCTCAAAACTCAAAATCCACGCGACCGCTATGGAAAGCGGATCCGGCCACGCGGTTTTTGTAAATTTCTCAAGAAAATGGGTGATCGTCAACGATCACTTCCATGCTTCATCCAGCATCATTGATCTTCATTGACAAGGATATAGGACTCAGAAACATCTACTGCAAACGTAATTCAGCTGTTAGGATGTTCGGATACTTAGATACTTAGATACTCAATGACCTTCAATGACTTTCATTGGTGTTGCCCAATCTGTATTACTGCTACGCCATGATTCAATGACTTTCATTGATGTTGCCCCGAGATGTGACATTGCTATGTGAAATGATAAGCTGTTCCCATTATGTGTCGAGATGATGACCACATGGTGACAACAGATATGCTACAGACCACACCACTCTTCCCCCGGCTTGACTCCCAAGCCTCCAAACCGCTCTGCCGCCCTCCTGATGTCTTTGGCCGCTTCTTCCAGCAACCTCACCTGTGCTTCTCGAACAGCACGCTCGGCATTGATGCTCAGGAGCATTGGTGCTGCTCCTTCTATAGCTGTGACGGCTGATCGCAACCTTGACAGCTGTTGTGAGTGATCTGCTGATGGCTTGAGGGTGCACTCTCCCAAACAAGTGCAGCAACGGCCTGCACCAGCTTGGCGGAAACAGTCATGATTTTTCTTTTTGCAATTGAAGCAAGCAGCCTCTCTTGCGATCTTCTCATATCGATGACTCTCATCAGCAGCGGCTGCCTGCACACCACATCAACCTTCACCTGGGAGTAGGACTTTACTTACTGCCAGTTTCTGTAGCATCACTTCATCTCGCCGTCTCTTCTTCTTTATCGGAGTAGCTGGCTCATCCTCCTTCTTCTTTATCGGGACGAGGGACTCTTCCCCATCTCCTGATGCTTCCGGAGGCGTGGCAGACTGCCGTGTGCTGGCCTTTCTCTTCGATAGGGCGGTGGCACTTGGGGTTATTGGTGGCATTGAGTTGGTATGCGATGGAGTGGCCATTTGGTCATGGGCGACATCGACTGCTGTGTCTATCAAGGATAAGTAATACTGCAGTTGAGTCGGCTCTTACCATTACCCTCAAAAGACAGATTCAGTGCAGCCCAATCCTCTTCCGTCAAGCGTGGTTCTTCCTGCCCATATTCTTCAGTCGGGTTTTCTAGCAGGGTCATTGGAAGAGTTGCGTCCACAGGCCCATCTCCGGCATCCAATGATGGTGCTGATTCGACTGGCGGTGGGTCTTGTGGCCCGGCAGTTCTTGCTTCACCCTCACTTCCTTGGCCGTGCGATTCGGCAACTTGTTCGTATCCCGGGATCGGGACAAGGGTCTTAGAGGTCATTGTTAGCTGGGGATCTGCTGTTCAGTCACAATGAAGCCCACCTTGCGGCCAAACTTTCCTTTTGCTGGCCGCTCCTGTTGCCACATGAACCCAGCAGGCGGGGACTCATAACGTCGGCCATGGGACTGTCGGTGACGAGGGATGCGTCGAGCCAGACGAGAGGGGGCTGCCTCCAGACTGGTCGCTGGGGACTCTGAGGTTTCCTGATTTCCAGACTGCATCCTAACCTGATTTACTGACTGAGGGATATAGCAGTGAACGTGAAGAACATAAGAGTCTGCAACTTACCACGGAGGATGGTAGGGTCCCCAATCACTGCACAGGCCACCTAAAGTTCACTGACCCTCATGAAACCTCGTTCGTTGGTAACGGTGCCCAATGCGCAAGTACCTTTAGGTTACCTTGAAGAGCCCGAGCCCAACCAGTTGATGTTAGATGTCTTACGTGCAGATTCACTGACCTACACCAGTGTTCCACATACTTCATTGAAGTTCATTGACCTTGTCCGAACTACACTGACATTCACTCAGGTTGTTATGAATTAGCTTGGTATGGAAAGCTTGGGGCCATAGGCAATCCCGATACCCTCCCTGTCGAGTCCACTAGTTCCTGTATGAGCCTTTGAGGTCACTTACTCGTCGTCCCACATTCTGCGGTTCAACTGCTTCCTGCTTGGCTCAATATCACAGTCTTGTTATCACAACACCAGACCATTAAGATTATGTCAGAAGAGTCCACTGGTGTTAGTGAGTTGAGCGGTGTCTGCCATCAATTCCTCGCTAAGAGCTTCCTATAGCGCCACCGTATTGGGTCGTGGTGAGCGGCCTGTTACCGATGTACCGATGTATTGTATCGACTGATCTCTTAAGCGCCACCCCATGGCCTTCCCGCCACGGGATTTCCCATCCAAGGTTCATTTGGTATACGAGCAAGAGGGGTTCCACCTCTTAGGGGTGCAGACTCGCTGTGTGTTTCTCTACATGTCAGTGATTCTACCCCTGCCTCTTTGTACGGTGGCTCTGCAGTGTGAGGGTATGGCTAATTCGAACCTATATTCAGACAAAGCCGTCATCTTCCCCTGTCTAGACCTCGACTGATTGAAGCTCTCCGCAGGCTCTTACACCTCTGTCCCTACAGGTATCCTCATTTCTTCTGGCGTTCTGTGCTGATCTCCTCTAAGTTTTGGGGGATTTGTGGACCAGGGTTTCCACCAGTTGCCGGTTGATTTGGAGTGGCTGAGGGAGCAGGCGACTGAGATGCTTCGTGAGGCTGGATTTGGGGTCAGGACGTTCCCTCTCCCTCACTCCGCGAACTGCCACCCCCGTAAGAGTCTACCTGTCTTTCCGTGCCAGCTCATATTCATGTCTGTCTGTTAGTCGCCGATTTCCGCCCCTGAAGCGGTCTGTGATTTGACATGACGAATACATAGCATGTCTCCCATACCATTTCTCATTTATGCAGAATCTTAGAATCTCGTCTCAAGCACGGAATGATCACAGGTAGACTTGCAACTTAGGGGCTGATCGAACACTCATGCCCATGGAACATTGTGTCTGGGATAAAGACAGATATAACATTTGACAGTCATCGATGCCCATTGATAGTCACTGACAGTCATTGATGCTCATTGATAGTCACTGACAGTCATTGATGCTCATTGATAGTCACTGACAGTCACTGATGGTCACTGATAGTCACTGACAGTCGACAACAGTCAATGTGTTCTTCTCGCAATGAGGCAAGAGAGGCCAACACCGCTGGCGACTCTCTCCTGAATCTTGCTGTTTTCTTTTGGCACTGTAACCTTGATGGTCAATACAGACAGGTATCCATCGGTGAGCGGCCCCAGCTTTTGTGAGTAACCAGACAGATCATTTATGCTTGACGCAGGTAATCGTCGCTTCGCTCCCGTTTTCTTTCTCCTCTCCTTTCCCCTTTCCTTCGCCCAACCTTCCCTCCTCTCTTCCTCCTCTCCCTTCTTCTCCCTTCTCCCTTCTCCCCTCTCTGTGGACATGCGGATGTGTGTGGTGGGCACATCCAGTGGACATAACATGATGCAAACATTAACATGCCCCAAGTAGTCTCGGCCACTTGTTTCGCCACTCATGAATGCACTCATCAATGGACATGAGTACACATAATTGTAAAGTGCATATGCAAGCATCATAGCGCGATGACTGACACATACTGCACTACAACAATCACTCAGACTGTATCGTCAAGAGGAAGTCTCCACAGTGGTTCTCGCATCCATGGTAGCATCGGCCAAAGCGACTGCATTGTCGGTAGACATGAGTGGTGACTTGCCATGGACCGACAGATCCAGCTTCCAAAGTTCCGTGAACTTCAGTGAACCTCAATGGAATCCATCAAACATTAGTTGTGTGGACATATTTGCAACTAAGTCTCATGTACACCGCCAAAGACGTCAGAACAAACGTATTGACTTGATATGTTATGCATGACACTTGTATGTGGACACTAATGGTAGGGCTGGTAGGGCTATTCATTCGGACATTCATACGGTTTCAGAAGCTCCTGCATCGCTACTACTTTCTTCAGACCGGTCAGCTTTGGTACCACAGTGAGTGCAAGACAACTTGCCACTCAATGCGTGCTCTTCCGATTTTTTTTCAGGCGGTATCTCGGCAGTTGCTCGTATAGCAGTGTCTCGATGTTGTTCATCACCTGAAGCCATCAACCCAGGACCAGGCGCTGTCTCTGCCCAAGCAGCTGCTGCTTGGGCAGTCCTGGTCTTCCGACCGCCCGTCTCCTTGATCCGGCTTGGAGGAGGTGGTGAAAGCGTTGGGATGATTCTCTTTCTTGAACGACTAAGTCCAGACACATCTTCTCGGGTTCTCGATGGTGTGGTGGAGGAAGTATGGGAAGCCGCACGTGGTGTACTCTGTCCCACATGGCCCCGTCTTTGTGGTGAGCCCTTTGTTCCACGATGGACTCTCTTTGGAGTGTTTCTTGTCCCAATGGTGGAGTCTCGTGCCGGCTGGTCTGCTGTGAGTATTGGAGAGTCGTCCAAGATTATTGGCGAGTTGCTAGAGCCCCGGGTGCGTTTCAACTTCCTTGTGGGTGGTGTGAGAGGTTCCACCTTGACTCGAGGCTTGATATCTTTCAATCGCTTGCAGCAGTTAGCCCTCAGGCTTGACTTTTTTATGACTTACCTTGCGACAGGTCCGTTCATGCTGCTGGATAACATGAAAATATCCCAGGCATTTTGAGCACTGTGTGAAGCCCCGGATGTCTGTAGTAGGCTGTGACCATGGACCATCTTCCGGGACCCATTCTCCAAAGTATCCTGGTTGCTCATCCTCATCGGTGGCCTTGAGGAAATCAGCCTTGAAGCTGACATTGCCAAAGTCGATAGTCGGGTATAGAAAGCCACACTGGCTGTGTGCAAAGATATCGGACAGCGTTTGGCCATTCACAGACTTCACTAAGCCCTTAGGAATGAGCAATCTGCCATCCTGTGAACGGGTTGCCCACCTGTGTTTGTCCATGTCAGCTCGACTTTGATTGGTTTGATTGAGAGCAGGTGCCTACGCAAGACCACTGGCTGCCAGTCGGAGGTCAATGTCGGCCGCTGCCATGTCCACAGTAAGCTTCCCAAATATTGTTTCACCACCATCCGCCTTTGAGATTTGAGGATGCAGGATATGACTTGTCTGTTCACAGAGGGAGAAGAGGGCACTGAATCGGTCACCACTGATATCGATCTTCTCCGTCACAAATGACGGGTCTGGAATGCAGAGCACCTCAGGCCGGTCAGTGCCGTACTCAGCATAACTGCCAAAACCTACCATGGTCTGCTTACCAAACCGTACCAGGTGAGAAGGCTTGGGAGGTACTCCAGCTACTGTCTGTTTTCCTTGCCCAATCATAGGGCGAGATGACAGCGAGGAACCTGGTGGTGGATGGTGGAGCCGCGACCGACCAGCCAGCTGGGGAATGGCGGTGGGTGGCCCAAGACGTGTCGAATGGCTGCTCGCACTGAAGCTGCTCTCATCATCCGCAGAGAGGTCGATTGCCACCCCATTCCCATACCCGTGAGGTAGTGGAGGTGTTTGTGGTGAGGTGAATGAGTGAGACCGACTGAGGTCGTGCTCATTGGAAGGCCGACGCCCAAACGAAGGAAGATTGCGTGCTACAGGGGCAGGAGGACCTTGTGGATCGCTGCTCGATGCCAGGGATATGGCTGGAGAGGTTGGGCGCGTCATGGCTTGCTTGGGAACCTGCAGACTATCAACGCGCCCGGTGAGCATAGCTTGATGTGAGCTAAGTGCATCCTGCTTGGAGGATAGAGCTGCCAAGGTCTCTTGGATGGCTGTAAATTGGGCTACTTGGAGGTTCATCTGCGCACGATCAGTCACACACCATTTGCCGGCAAAGACTACCCACCAACTCCTGGAAGTCGAAGCCATTGGAGCTCATTCTACTCAACCAAGGCTGTTGTATTAACGAACAGAGTCAATGTCGTCAACAAAAGTGGATGCAGGAGGTTTCAATATCAATGAAGTTCAATGAAGACCATTGGTCATTCAGTGTTAGTCGAAGGACAAGCCACCAATCCCTGATCCGGAAATAGCGGAGTTTAGCAGGTGGCGGTGCCATCTTTGCGAAGTTCGGCATTAATCTTCAGATCCTCATTCAACTTCAATGATCCTCAATGGTTTCTATACATCCGTGGTGTGTTTCACCGAGTTTTGTTCACTATCCTATGTTCTATGGAATCCTATACGGCCAATATCAGGAAAGCGCACTCGACACCAATCGTCAATCTTGTTAACAACATTCACATAACGGTCGATGCCAACATTTGGATCTTCGAGATTGTAGGCACCTGCAATGTCCTTGAGTTCTGCCATGACCGCAGCACTGGTCAACCAGGAAGACACATTCGAGGGGACAGGTCGTAAGGTGGGCTCGATTTCCACATAAGGGTCAGTGTCCACAGGTTGGAACGTAGCACGCAGCCCATAATCGTCTACACCATAACTGGCAAAGGCATCAGCTGCTGCCAATGCTTCCTCTTCGGGATCTTGAGCCTCCAACAAAGATACAGGGGTATGCAGGGGATTGACACCGGATTTGGATGCCTTCAGTTGGCCTGAGGACATAACCAGTAAGCCCAGAACAGACTGAACAATATATAAACAAACTCAGTAGCCACATCTGCCTGGGGGTACGGTTTCCCTCCATGCGAACATCATGGATGTTCCACTTGCGGACAAATATGTCAAGGGCGTTGTTGAGCATCGGGAGGTAGCAGAGATGGAGGGCCCACAATTGATAGGGATTATCGACAGAAAGTAGCCCCTGGTTCTCCAGGTAGATAAATATTTTCTTATACCTGTTGGTGCACCAACGTTGGAGATCAACCCAAAGACGCTCGATCCGCTGATTTCGTGTTGATGGTCCTTGGATGAAGGAGCCTCGCTCTGTCCCTATGAGATCATGAGATTGGGCACAAGGTCAATGAAGGTTGATGGTGTTACACCAACCTCGGACCTCCTCCATGAGGTTCTTCACATCCCAGTTCTCCTTCCCGTAATCTGCACGCACTCTGCTCGGCCATCCAAATTGCTGAACGGCCTCTTCAAATGCCTGCAGAACTGTAGAAGCTCGATTATTGTCGCTCGCCCGCATGAAGGTGATCATGCGTGAGTGGCCGTCTATACCACCATGGATGACGATTTTCCATGGGATAAGCTTGTGGTGGCCATCAATATGCCAGAGGGAGTTAATCCATGGCACACGATATATGCGCCGAACCAGAGGAGATGGACCATTGGCAAGAGGTATGCGATCCATGCTCCGTAGACAGTGGCGAACTCTTTCTCGCGGGATACGGATCCCGAGGTCCCGTAGGCCGGCAGTGATGCCCTTCTCACCTTCGTCACCACTGCCTTGGCGCCAGACCCTAGTGATCCACTACAAGGACGTAAGCTGAGGGACCATTCATAAAAGCTATTAGAGATACAGACGGCAGAGAGATCATCTTCTGTCAGCTTTGTCCATTGCCGACTTCCAACTTGCAGCTCTTTCTTCCTTCTGCGGACAGTTCTTTCGGAGCAGTTCAGGAACTCCCCAATGACCTTCTCTGTCATTCCCTCCTCTAGAAGACTGAGTAGAAAATCTGGATCAAGGGTCAGGCGTCGTCCGCCATTAGGGAGCGACTCCCAAGTTTGACCGAGGGGGGCAGGTAGGTCCACGTCAAAGATGCGACGCTGAAGGTCATCCAGCCGGTCTAGACAGCGGGTTACATGACCGTGAACCCGATTGAAGATTGGTGGGGGAAGTACAAGCTCGATTTGGCGAAGGTCAAGCAGAATGTTTGTCACATGGGCGATGTGAAGAGGTAAATGCTGGGGGGTTCGGAATTGCGGTAAAGAATCACAATACTGGATGGCAAGCTGCATGGATTCATTGATGGTGGCCTCGATACGGGACCACTGGGCAGGAGGGAGGAAGACAGGGGAATTGAGGGACTACGCAATGAGCAGAATACATTGGCATTATCTGGGACATACCAAGCCTGTTTGGTGAGGGGAAGCCATCTCGGCGGAAGAACACACACTTTGCATATTAATTGCTTGGCATTGATGATGTTGAAATGGATACGAGGATCTTTGCCCAGTCTTGTTGAGGACCACAGAAGGTCAATGAACTTTGGCGGCTGATTTGGCTCAGACTGCTCACCTGGCCGAAATGAGATGCTGAGATTGAGTGAAGGAGCGACAGGGTCAATGATGTTCAATGATGTTGTGTGACGATCACTGCGGTATTGAGCGAATGCCATTCACCCGTGTCATTCAATGACATTCAATGAAGATCAATGATGCTGGATGAAGCATGGAAGTGATCGTTGACGATCACCCGTTTTCTTGAGAAATTTACAAAAACCGCGTGGCCGGATCCGCGGGCCATAGACCGCGCTCCATTTTATTTACCTCTTCACCACCATCCTTCATCATCATTCTCTCGCCCGACAGCCGTGAAGTCCAGAGCTGTCCGAATACGCTGGGCGCTATGACTAAGAAGGCGGCCGCCCCTCCCGAAGGGGAGACGACGACGACCATCACTGCCTCGACGACGCTCACTTTGCCCGCCAATCCCGTACCTTTGACGTACGAGCAGCTGAACCCCCGGTCGTCGGCACACGAATTCTTCGGCCCAGTCGGCACGGCCGTCGTCACTGTATTAGCTCCTGCGTTTGCCTACATCCTCTTCTACACGTGCAACGAGGCGGTCGGGTGCCCGCCCTCTAGTAGGTCGGCATGGAGCCGCCTGGGCAGTCTGTTAGGGGACTGGCCGACGGCGCGCGGCCAATTGTGGGATTGGGAGACTGCGGGCGTCTACCTCGGCTGGTACCTCTTCTGCGTGGCAGCATGGGCACTCCTCCCAGGTCAATGGGTGGAGGGAAATCTGCTCCGTAATGGCACACGCAACCAGTACAAGGAGAATGGTATGTCGTGTCCCCTCTGCCCTCCCTTCTTCCCCCATCACATCGTATCCCAAATTCATCCAAAACCCAGAAACGCGAGGGACACCCGATGATGACCAGTGCTCGCCTCGCAGGATTCCTCACGTTTGTCCTCGCCGCTGGCCTGTCTGCGGGTGTCCTCATCCAGCCTGGCGGGATCGAACGTTTTACCTACTTATACGACCACTGGGTTCCCCTCGTCTCAGCTTCGTTGGCGATGGCCACGGCCCAGGCGGTGTGGGTGTACGCCTACTCGTTCTTCTCGGGCGAGCTGCTCGCCCTTGGTGGGAATTCGGGAGTATGGATCTACGATGTGCGTCTACTACTGACGACCTTTTAACCTTCCGATCTCTGAGCCCTCTCAAACATTCGCATCATCTGAACCTTCTGCACCACCTGGACCATCTACATCATCTACATCATCTCATCATTTGCACCCTTTGCACCTTTGCACCATCTGAACCTCTCGGAACCCAGCAATCTCCACGCCAGGGCCTAGCTGACCTGTTGTTCCTAACACAGTTCTTCCTTGGCCGCCCGCTCAACCCAGCCTTCCCCGGCTTCCCCTCGTTCGACATCAAGACCTTCAACGAGGTCCGGCCGGGAATCATCCTGTGGGTGCTGCTCAATGTATCGTGTGCGTGCGAGCAGTACGTCCGTTTCGGCAAGGTATCAGATAGCATGTGGCTCGTCGTTGCGTTCGAGGGCTACTATGCCATAGACTGTCTGTGGAATGAAGTGAGTCGTTGGGCTTGCTTCCCTCTTCCTCCTTCCTCCTTCCTCCTTCCTCCTTCCTCCTTCCTCCTTCCTCCTTCCTCCTTCCTCCTTCCTCCTTCCTCCTTCCTCCTTCCTCCTTCCTTCTCCCAACTTTCCTTTGTCCTTGCGTACTGTACTTGTTCCCCTCTTGGTAATTGTGCACAACGCATAAGACTGGATGATTCCAATTGCACTGCGGGACGAATTGGAGGTTAATGAATAGATGTCGATCCTGAACCAAATGGACATTACGACCGATGGCTTTGGCTTCATGCTGTCATTTGGTGACCTGACCTGGCTGCCATTCACCTACGGCCTGCAAGCGCGGTACCTGGCCTTTCACCCGGTCTCACTTGGGCCCATCTGGACCGCTGCTATCGTCGCCCTCGAGGTGGTTGGGTTGTGGATCTTCCGCTCGAGCAATGACGAAAAAGGCGACTTTAGGAACGGCAAGAACCCAAAGAGTGCTTCTTTGTCTCCTAAGCGCAGTCATACTTTGCACATCCAACATCCACCACAGTTCATCCACCCCTGCAACAACTTGCACCCAACCACACCGACGTCTTCTAGCTGTTCCCATAATTATCATAATTTTACCGCATGGGGGCTTCGGCTGATCTTAATCCCCAGACTTGACATATATGGACACTGAGCGGGGCACTCAGCTGCTCACATCAGGCTGGTGGGGCCTATCTCGGCATCCCGTAAGTGTCCAATCACGCTGAGAGAACCGAAAACTGACCACCATCGTAGAATTACCTGGGAGACTGGCTGATGGCGTGAGTTGACATGGTTGCGTGATCGCGGACCCCAGCTTACAGAGAACAGATGGGCGTGGTGTCTCCCTGTCGGGCTGACTTCGCCCATTCCGTACTTCTACGTCGCGTACTTTGCGATTCTCCTCGTCCACAGGCAGACGCGGGACGATGAGGCCTGCAGGAAGAAGTACGGCAATGACTGGGACAAGGTTTGTCGCCCACCGTGCTTCCATTTCTTTACCCCTTCCATTTCTTTCCCTCTTGTATTCTTTCCCTGCACTTCTTTCCCTTGCATCTTTTCCCCCACCCGTGGCGATTTGGTCAATGTGGGGTGTAGCTGACCCAAGCAGTACTGCAAGCTCGTGCCATACAGGATCATCCCGTATATCGTAGGTTGCCTGAGCTCGATACATGGAGTTGTGGGTGACTGATCACCTTCAGTACTAGGCATGCAGCAACTTGCAGAGGCAGAGTTCCAGTGCCAGTGCGAGAGGCAGCAGGAGAGCGCATGAGAAGATGTAGAAGCATGCCGAGAGCCATGTGGATGTAGAAGCGTCATCAGACCAGTCATTATGCACCATGTCACTGCACACGACTCTTTCAATTATCAGGGTTCGCCATGTCCACTATCGTCAGATTTGTCACAGGGGTCACAAAGTTGACAAAGTTGACAATGTCCAGATGGGTCACAATCGTCACACGGTCCACAAACATGGCGCACAGTCATCGGTACAGTCAGTGCGTCAATGCGTCGGTGGTACAATGTCTGGAGTCTACGGTTTACGAGTGTCAACTCGGAGGCGCATGGGGTGACCCAAGGAAATCCATCGGGCATGCTATCGTACAAAAACCGTGACCGCCTAATACTCGCTCTGTTGAGGCGCCTCCTGCTGGGGTGCAGCCTGGGGGATAGCCTGGACGGGGGCTTTGTGCTCGGAGCGGATCTCGATGATGCCCTCGGGTTTGGGCCTGAGCAGTCAGTACAGCTTCCATGTTTGTGGGTGGATGGATGGATGGATGGGTGGATGGATGGATGGGTGGATGGGTGGATGAATAGCTGAGTAAAAGGAGGGACTCACTCGACCATGGTGACGACGTCTGGGAGGTTCTTGGCGGGTCCCTGCTTGCCCTCTGGGTCGAAAGGCTTCATACTGCGCGTCGTCAGCAGTAAACTCACATCTCTCGCGACGACAAGGTTGTCGTCGCGTTGTACCGTGATTCCCGCCTTGGTGAGGTGCTGAGAAGAACAAGAACAGGCAGCAGCACTCACATCTTGACCTTGATGCCGAGCACACCCTGTCGGAGGAGGACGTGACGGACGGCGTAGTCGACGTAGTCGCGCGCGGGCTGACCAGAGTGGACCATGAAGCCGTCGGTGAACTTCATCGACTTGGCACGGGCAGCACGGAGTTTGCCGGAAACGACGACTTCGCAGCCCTTGGCGCCGGACTCCATGACGAATCGGAGGACACCGTAGCAAGCTCTGCGGGGTATCAGTGTATGTTCCAGGGTTAGAGTCGACATTTCATGGAGACATGAGAGTGTGCAGGACAGAATGAGGAGCCGGAGATAGTATGACTGGAAGAAGAGGGATGGCAGAATGGCCGACGCATGGGTAGCGAGGCGGCAAGTAGCGAGAAACGAGACGAGACGGGAGGTGGCAGAAGGCGCGACTCACCGTCGCATGGCGAGACCGCCGAGGAGCTTGTACCTAAGCGACTCGGCCTGGGCAACGGCCGAGAGACCTCGGAACTGGACCTTTTCGGCGTAGAGCTCGAGCGAGTTCTCGGGGAACTTGAAGCGCTTCTCGACGAGCGCCTTGAGCTCGCGGATCCGGCGGCCCTTGTCGCCGAGCACCTCCTGGGTGTGGGTGGCACGGATGATGATCTCGGTGCGGGCGTGGGTCACGCGCACCTCGCAGCCAGAGTAGCCCTCCTCGGCGAGCTCGCGAGTGCTGCAAGCGGAGCGTCATATCCACGTTCACGAGTGGGGAGGGACGCAAAGGATGACCAGCGAGACATAGGCGGTAAGGACGACCAGACGATAGATGCAGGCGGTACGTGGTACAGGTCGAAGAGAGGACGAGATGGACCGATGCGGCAAGGAGAGGAAAGCAGGATGTTGAGTAGAGGGATAGATCGCGGCAGAGCGCGAGAGGACCATGCCCATCAGCAACCGTGTCTAGCTGCGACCTGCCTGACCAAAACTCACAAGAACTCGCTCAGCTCAGCCTGGAACACACCGTCCGCAACGAACTTTCTCTTCTTGCTGATCTGCGAGCTGGTCGCCATGTTGTCTGCTGTTTCTTAGAGGTTTGGGAGATCAAAGACGAAGCAGACAGAGAACAGGTCGCAGACGCCTTGAAGCTGCAGGATGTCGATGGTCAGTGAATTTCGTGAAGTTTCGGCAATTTGACAATCTTCGGGATTATGCCTGTGTGGCGGTCACTCACTTGCGCGTGTCACCACTGAGATGCTGTGAAGTGATTTTAAAAGCAATCAAGGTGGAATCTGCATGCTGTACAAGCAATGAGCTTCAATGTGCGGCGGCTGCGGCCGAACGCAGTGTTCGACTCGTTCCTCGGCTTTCTCGATATCAAGCTCGGTGAGCCGCTCGTCACGCCAGATGTGGTCGATCACAGCTTCCAAGGAGCACATGCTGATACTCCGCAGGTGCCGAAATCATCTTGCTCTTTGGCGTAAGTCGCCTCTCGTCTAGAGGATAGACGTCAAGGGGTCAACGCTGATACCCGGCAGCTCATCAATAAAGCTGCGGGGCTGTACGGGCTGATCACGATCCTTGTCGGCGGGACATTTCCACAATTGCTGTTCTATGCGTATTCCGTTGGCACCCTGTTTGCCTTTCTGTGGGCACTGCGTACTGTGAAATCGGTGCGTCCCTCTCACTCTCCCCTGTCCCTCCATTCCCTGCCCCAGCGCCCCCCGCGCCTTCCACTCTCTATTCCCAGCCAGCCAGCTGTGAGGAGGATGCGCAGCCACAGCCTCATCACACAGCACGTTTCCGCATTTTTCTTGCGAGGTCATCGCTCACTGCCTGTGTGTAGGAATCGGCCAACCCGACTCTGCTCGTGGCACACCTATATGCGCTGGACCACCTCGTTCAATTTGCCTTTCACTACATATTCTTCCATCGATACTGGTACGAACTCCCACACGATGGGCGGCGCACGTCCAACTCTGGTGCGCAGCAGGATATCATCGACCTCGCTGTCAGCAGGGGAGAGGTGTTGCCCTCCACAGGCGGGAGTGGGGATACCGAAGGGGCGGATGCTTTGCGTGCCGCGCTGGCTGGCGAGATCTGGCGGAGAGAAAAGGTCTATGCCGCCTGGGTGCTCGTGTTTGGGTTTTTCCTGAAGGTGAGCCTGGCTCGATATCCCCCGTAGTTATTATCCCTCGTAGCTAGTGTCTCTCGTCCCATTCGTCATCGAGAGGGTTCTACTCAGTTACCGGAACGGCTGTGCAGTGCTGATCGAGATGCAGGTCTACTTTATCCTGATCCTCTATTCATACGCAGCCCACCTCAGATCATCGACGTATCACACACTTCCCCTGACCGAACGCGCCAAGGCCACCACCCTCGCGCACCCGCCGACAGAGGAAGAACTCCAGGCTGAGCTCGATCACCACCAAGAGCACGGGCCGGATGATGGACACAGCGGGCCGGGGGCGGGGGCGGCTAATGGCGATGCCGCAAAGGGGAAAGAAGGGAAGAAGCGCGCAGATGATGAAGAGGACTTTAGCTGGGATTGAGGGACCATCATAGCAGCATGTATTGTCTACACATTGCATAGGCTTGTGGATTCGACGCCTCTGCCGTCCGTTCCTGCTTTGGCCGGTCTGATTCGGCAAGGAATCTCGTACCTGGAACTTGGGGCTCCAGAATATGGCAAACGATCGATGAGAGCAGTCTGAATCGCACTGACGATCCCCGTAAGAGTACATTCAACCAGTCAACAGGGCCGTACACCATGGCTTCCAAACGGGCAGCCGCAGGGCCATCCTCGGCGTCCCCACCACGGTCTAAGAGCAGACGGAAAGGGGGTGACGAAGATGCCTCAGCCAGTCTGACCGCCTCAACGTCCACGCCGTCCGACGAGTTTCAGCAGGTCACCCGAGCGGAGTTTGTGAGCAAGTACAGAGTCGAGCGGCTGGGATACGGCGGAGACGTATACTATCATCCTGATGTGCGGTCCCTCTCTGCTTTTGCTGGCGGTATCACTGACCCCGGCATGCAGTTTATACAGCCAGACGTAGCGGCTGAATGGTTCGACCAGCTCTTAGGTCTGGATACTTGTACGTTCTCTGTGCCAGCAAGCAAACCAATGCCTCAAATACTCGGCTGATGACTTTACAGGGTGTAAGCCCTACGACCTAGAGTAATATCCCCGTTGACAGGATGAATGTAGACCAACCAATGCTGAAGCTCTACGGCCGGACATTTCCTCAATCTCGACTGATTGCAGCCTACTCGACGAAACCTAATGCGACCCTCAACTATTCCGGCACAGATATCACGATGCACCATCCATTTCCAGAGGTTCTGGGGAAGATGCGAGAGTTACTAGAAAGGGAGCTGGGGGTGAGGTTCAACCACGTCATGTTGAATCGGTATGACGATGGGTCCGTGTACATCGGGTCAGTGGCCAGTTCCCTTGTTCATGATCACCCTAGCATGGCGGAGTTGGATGTCGCGGAAGCTGACGACTTTACGACTGATACGGCTTAGGAAACACTCGGACAACCTGAACAATCTGGTCATCGCTAGCGTCAGTCTCGGGGCCGAAAGGACATTTGTGTTGAGTCCCCGACTACCGAGTCGAGCCAGAAAAGGCGGAGTGACTCAGGACGCTGAAATGGAGTTGAAGAATAGAAAGAGCGTGAGATGGAGGTGCGTACATGCTGTCAATTCCCAGAATGGCAGACGATCTTACCGAGCGGAGGTTACAGAACGGCAGTTTGGTGGTCATGCAAGGTGAGTGGCGCATGGCGCGTGCCTTGATGTTGGTTGCTGAAGATGGGGGCCAGGACGGACCCAGGAGTTCTGGAAGGTACGTGCATGAGATTCGTGGGAGACTGGCTGATGTGCAGTAGCACGAGATACCTAAAGAGCCGGCTGTCAAGACGGGTCGCATCAGCCTGACCTTTCGACAGCTCGTATGAAGCAGGTGCTTCATCTGTGATCACATTAGACTCACCGTGTCAAGCTTTCCAAGCATCCTTGAGCACGATCCGCTCCCAAAGGAGGACGGCGACCTGCTTCACTGGACGAGTGTTCCTCACAGACCCTGAAGTCTGTCCAAGACGGAGGTGAGAACTTCTGCTTCAAAACTACCATAATCTGCGCCTGATCAGTCACCTCACGCACACGCACACTGACATCATCAAGATCTTGACTAGCCCAATGCTCATCAACGCAACCGCAATCCAAACGAACCCGCGGAAAGCCATCACTGATCTTCCAGTCAGTCCTGACGACTAGATGGAGAAACAGACGGTACAGATGATCCTTGATGCCATGGGTCCCGCCATGTCTGCGATCCGCTGTTCTCGCCTCTCCATTGTTTCGCGCAGATCTCCGAGGAAGGCATACAGTGCGAACCCTAGCCAGACGACAATGATGAGGATTGGGTGGGTCTGCAACCTGTCTCAGCGGCGTTGTGCTCCGATTGAGCAGAAGGAGGGGGGACAGGAAGGAAAGAAGGAAGAAAGAAAGAAAGAAAGAACGAAAGGAGGCTGAAGAGAGGCACGTACCGCGATGTTGCCGATGCTTGCGCCGAACACGATGGCGAGCAAGATCGTCGAATCGCTCATTTGCCTCGGCGAAGTTGTGGGGTTCCTCGCATCTGTATCGTGATAGAAGCGTTGATAGGGGGGTTCTGTATCAGGATCACCGGGCACGGGCGAGTCGGAGGTTACAATGGGTGAAGGGGGACGGGGAGACTGCCGAGTTCTTGGTGGCATGCTGTGTTTGGATGGCTCTCTCATCAAGATGAATAGTGGAATAGTAAGTGTAGTCTCTGTAGAATTCGAACCCAGGCTGACGACAAGTTGACTGATGATCTACTGATGGTCGTCACCGCTTGCCACTCGATGCCGAATCCTCTCCGCGACAAACGTACAAGCCCTCCAGTGTTTGACGGCGCCCGCTCGGGAAGCCGTGGCAAAAGCTTTCAATGGTGAAGTAGCGGGAATAATAGGTATGCATACAGGCAAATCCGTGTCTTCCTTCCTTCCTTTACTCCGCTGACGTCTTCCTTCTTACTATATATCCAGTTGCCGTTCTCCATAACCTGCTTTCCCCTAATCCGCTCATTGCGCCTTCTTCTTCAAGTCATTGCCAAGCGTGCCCCGCCTGTTACGGTCACGGTATAGAACGATACCAACAGCAATCAAGCCGAGGATAAGGATGTTGGCTGGATCGGTGTCAGTGTGGTCCAAACGGCCTCTACTGGCGACCTATTTCAAGACACTTACAGAACACAAAGGAAACTGAAGCCCCCACAAACTCGGCGATGCTCTCAAGGACGTTGAAGACCAGGGAGACAACGCCGTGGACTAGAGAGTACACGACATTGAAGAACGAGTGCAGGACCGCGTAGATCGATTGCAAGATGCCCTAAGGGACGGATAAGCTATACTCTATAACGGGCAGAAGGACGCAGGCTCGAGGGCAGCAGAGCCTGACGGCACACGCCTACACGTTGGTGAATAATGGTCACAAGCTTACCTGGATGATGTGGACGAGGCCTTCGAAGAGGTTTGCCATGATGAAAAAAGCCACTGATGTACTGACTAGATGAGGGAAACAGGTTATCGCTAAATGCTGGTAGAGTGGCAACAGAAAAGACTGTCAGCAACCGGTTATATAGCCCCGTGTTGAAGTGATCGTCGATGACGTAGAAAGGGGACGCCGGAAGCGGAAGCAGATTTGTCTCTCCACGTGGCCACCTTCCACGTAGTTTTCCCTGCCAACTAATTTCCTCATCCTGCTCTCGCGTATAATAACAGCCAAGAACAACATGATGTGGCATTCCCCCCCCCTTCTACCAACTCCTGCCTGTTCTTTTTTCGGTCCCCATTTACGTCTCGTGAAAACCACCGGTATTTGTTGGCGTCCCCCCTAACATACCAGCATACCAGTCATCTGTCAGTCTGTTCAAGTTGCAACACGTCGCTCTGTCCAGCTAGACCTCTGTTCTGAGTGTCCTCGATGTCCTTTTATACGTCGCCCCGCTGTATGATACCCGCACTCAGCAAAAACAAGCCATCGCCGAATTGCCATCGACCACGCGTCATCTTTGTTGCACGACATGTATCCAGACTCGGGCCCTTCGCGGCCCCCAGCGAGCATGTCCGCCTCTGGGAGGAGCACATCAGGGGGTATACCTTCGTCTAGAGGACCTCTCAATCGCAGAGATGGGGATTTTGATCGAGAAGAGAGGACAGGAGGATATGGAAGGGCGGATGTTTCGGGTCAGCCACCCGCAGCATGGGCTCGACCACCAGGAAGAGCAGATGTGTTCCGGCCGACTCGAGGCAGAAGCCGTACACCTTCGCCTAGAAGGCGAGATGCGCCGATGAGCAGAGATGATCTCGATAGGGATTTGGAAAGATTTCGAGACCGAGAACGTGCATTCGACAATCGCGAGCCTTGGCCGCCTGCCGAGCCCCCTAGAGGTCCAGCAGGATGGAGAGACATTTCGCCGCGTCGTGGCCCGACTTCAGGTGTCGGCCCCGTCAGAGAAAGACAGAGAGAAGCGGATTGGGATTGGGATAGGGATAGAAGACGGTTCAACGAGCGGAGTGTGGATGATAGGTTCCGAGAAGATAATCGTAATTCGTAGGTTTGGTCGACGCGCCTATTTGTTTTGATCCGGACTGCAGCTCACGAATTTTTTCTCACGTAGCTCGTCTTCTAGAGAGCCTCCTCTAAACAGGTTCGCGGGACGTCCGAGTCCCCCGCGAAGCGGACGGACAGCGCCATTCCAGACACCGCCTGCGTATGCGCCCGGATCTCGAGCGACCTCGGGACCGCGCTCGCTCGGTGGTCCGTTCGCACCACAACGAGACGAGAGAGATCGCAATGAGTTCATCGGCCGGGATCTGGGACCAACATTTGATGCAGCCCACGCAGGACCAGGTCCTTCGAGCCAGAATAATGTCAATCAACGCAGTCCTCCAGCTGGACCTCGGCTGTATCGCTCTCGCTCCCAGCGTGGCTCCTCGAGTCCGGTAGAATCGAAATATCCGCGTGACACTGGGCCGGGTGCATCGTCCGTACCCTCTCGAACTATACCTCTACCCAGGGATGCGATATCCGAGGCAGGTGGCTCTGACCTGGAGGAAGGAGAATTGGTCTCGCCCATCAAGCCACGGCGCGAGTTCGTAGACAGAGAGCAGTACGATGCCCGGTTTCGAGACCGTGAGGGTCAACCCCCTTACACTCGTAGAGTCAGCTATAGAGGCAGAGGCGCGAGCGGATCGCCACGAAAGCGACCGAGAAGTCGATCTCCACCCTGGAGAAATCGGGACGGTGGATGGGGTGGAAGAGCCAGAGGACGAAGCGTTTCCGTTTCGGCCGATCGGCGGCGGTCGTCTCCCATCAAGCCGAGGTCCGACAACGAATCTCCACAAGTCGTGAACACCGAGCAGCCGCCCATTGAGCGTCTTGTCGAGCCCGGGAGCCGTTTGTCCCAGCCGGCGAACGACCTCGACCGACCGCCAACCCCGCCTCCTCTCGAGCTGCCAGTCGACCCTCGACCTATCGAGGAGCCGAATCATGCACCTGCCACTGTGGAGCCGGGCATCGTTGTCAGAGACTACGAGATTGACCGGCCAGATACTCCTGCCGGTCTGGTTGGCGCCGCGGTTTTGGTATCACCGGTGCCTGAAACACCATTCGTCGAGAGTACTGCTGCACCTGGGGAAGAACCTGGCGCCGAAGTATCTCGACTTGGTATCGCGGTGCACGAGCAGGTAGTCCCGGTGATGGTAACCGGCGAGCTTCAAGTGCAGGATGAGGTGGTCGTGGTCCTCCCAGCGATGACACAGGAGCCTCAAGTTCAGGATGAGGCCGTCACAGCAGCGGCACCAATAACTGATCGGCCCCAAGTGCAGGATGAGGTGCTGTCTGCGTTGGCTGCAGATTTGCCCCAAATTTACGAGCCGCATAAACAGCAAATCGCCGAACAGACGCATTCGGATGAAGTAGACTTACAAAGGACCATCTCTCGGAATCAAGCTGAAGTTATCAGCCCACACAATGCCCGAGACAGTTCTCAAACGGACGCTCTCGTTCTGCCCACTGCTGACACCGTTGCGGGGAGTGCCGCGGTCAATGATGCGGTCGATGAGCCGTCTGCGGCTCACCCCAGCCCAGCCAACCCTATCTCGACGACCGGTACCGTCCCGGACGACATACCAGATATCAATATGTCCAGCTCTTCTGTCGAACCAGCTATGACCACGGAGGACCTGCCGATGGAGACGTCTGATGAAGTCGCGGCCACGAAGGAGGTGTGTGAATTGTGCCATTGTTATGCTTGTCTCACCCTTGTAGGAACCTGCAGATCTTGTTCTGCCTGCTGTTGCTCCGGTCAAGGAGTCAGCAGAGGGAGACACCGCAGTCGCAATAAGCGAGAGCAAGGTTGGCGCAGGTCGTCCTCGCATCGAAACTATCGCCTCCCCAATCGTTCGTACGACCATTGCCGAGCGCCGATCCATGCCTATCCCGGGCAATGCGTCGCTGTCTTCGCCATTCAACGATCGTTTCCCTCGCAAGGATCCTCAGCCGACTGGTGACTCTGGACAGGGGAGCACCGATGCCGAGACCGAATTTGGCCCGAAGACTGGAGAGATCAATGATAAGCAATCCGAGCATAGCATACATGAGGACACTCGTGAGGGACTGCTGCGAGCGTCGATCAAGAAAGCCCAGAATGGTATCGTCCAAGTAGACATGGCCTCGATCATTAGCTGGAATCTCGAGGCCCTCCCAACAGAGAGTAAGCGTGTACCGTCGGGGGCCATACAGCCCGACGACTTCCTGAGCGAGTACTCGTGGCGTCTCGACAAACAGCAGAAGCACGTTGCAACCCTGGTGGGATTGACTATCAAGCGAGAAAGAGCAGAGGAAAAGGAACGCGTGGCGAGACTCAACGCAGAATACATGCAGTACAACCGGGAGTGGCAAGAGCATTGCAAGTACTTGGGAAAGCTCATGGAGGCACGTCCACCCCCTCCGGCCGAATTGTTTGCCGTCCCAGGAGCCTATATACCGGCTGTCACACCTGGAGTTGTGCCTACGACTCCGAGCGAGGAATCATCTCGCGCGGACCGCCGACGAAGAGGCATGGCATCTGACGCTGTCCATACCGAAGCCCAATATCAGGAGATCCTGGAGCAGCTTGCAGATGACGCGTCGCGAGATCCCAAATTCCGAGCCAACAAGACGGCCGCCACCGTGCCGGATATGCAGACGCCGCATGAGATGCGGAGGCGGTACAAGGAGGAGAACGACTTGGTCCTGGATCCACTCGTGTTCTACGATTTCGCGGGTAAGGCTGAGCCGATATGGACAACAGAGGAGCGGGCGACCTTTCTCAAACGCTATCTGGCCAACCCAAAACAATTTGGCAAGATCGCCGAGGGGCTGGCGGACAAGACCGCGTCCGATTGCGTCTTGTACTATTATCGCACGAAGAAGGAGGTCGACTACAAGTCGCTCTTGGCGAGCAGGCGTGGCGACAAGAAGAAACGCGCCGCTCCCATCACCAAGGGTGGCAAGGGTTCTGCACTCTTGTCCAATCTTGGGCGACAGAAACCAGTCGTCGATTCCGGGTCTGCCGTCACACCCGGTGGGACTCGGGAGAGTTCTGCAGCGCCTACCAGTACGGCCAGACGACCAAAGGGTGCACGCAGCGAGATACATCCGTCGACACCTTTCCCTGAATCTGCGTCCAAGAGGCCACGGAGCGGAAATGAAGAGGCCGAACCAAGTGCGGCAGCGTCGCCAGTCGGAAGCCAGTTGCCGCCGGCCGCGGGGTCCGGCAAGTCGAAGATGAGAGTGACGGTCAGAACGAACGCCAAACGACCTAGGATCACATCGGTATCTGAAACTCCATACTCGTCATCTGCTCTTGTGCCGCCTCCTCCATCTGATGATCGGATCTCTGCCGAGCCTGCTGGCCCTCTCGACCCCGTCGAGCTACTGCCCCCTGTGAAACGCGCGGGCAAGCGCCGCAAAGTTGACCCCGCCGACCCAGCTGCCCCTCCTGTTGAAGTAAGCGAGAAACCAAAGCGCAACTCGACCAATTCGTATTGGTCCGTCGAGGACAAGAAGCGATTCCGTGATCTTTTTACGGTTCACGGGACCGATTTTGCGCTGATCGCCTCGAAACTGCCAAACAAAAGCTTGCGGCAGGTTGGCAATTTCTACGATGCGCACAAGGAGGAGTTGGGTTTCGAGGCTGTCGGGCCACGAATCGATGCTGGTGCAACCGGAGACTCGCGGGCTGGAATTGGTCCTGCTACTACTCCGTCACTGCAGCCCTTTGGCCGTTCGGTGTATGATGTGCAGGGAACGTCCCGATTGTCCGAACCATTCGAGCGGCGCCAGTCTTCTGAGCCGAGAATGGGAGTGTTTAACGACCGGCCCCACCTGGCGCCACCGCCATTGAGTACTCACTCGCCGGCCGTGCAACTTGCGCCGCCGCCGTCGGTGACTCCTCGTGGGGGGATGAGTATCATGTCGTTGCTTAACGATGCACCTTCCGCGCCGCCTGTGGCGCGAGACGTCGATGCCGTGTCTGACGGGACTGTATCCGATCGAGATGCCGAGGCCACGGGCAGCCGTCCTTCTCCTCGCTCGACCGCGTCTGTCCCAGTCTATCCTGTACGATACGAGCGTCGTCCCTCGTCGGGCACATACGAACGGCCCGACCTGGATCGGTACCGCTCCTCATCTGCACGTCCATTCGGATACGACGCGACTCCCTGGGCGACGCAGCGGGCCAATCCAGGTCCCTCGCCTGGTGCCTACCCACCGCCCCAGTCGCGAGGGCCCCCGAACCCGGCTCGGCCCTACTCGAGTCCGTATGACTCGCCGTATCCCGGACGAGCTGAATCGTACGCTCGTCCCGGTGGGCAGGCTGAGCCGTATCCGCCGCCGTACCCGGATCAGAACCGGCCCGCACATCCGCAGTACCAGCAACATCCTCACCCGCCGCCTCTGCCTCCTCCGCCGATCGACAGGACAAAGTCACCATCTACGAGACGCACCATAGAGAGGGTTTTGAAGGGCACAATAGCAAACAAGTATAATCATCCATAGCACCACGGGTCGAGGTCCATGCATCTTGTGGCTTGTGCGTTAGTGGTGTACCGGAGTGTGGCTGGCGCAGACACGTTTGGTCAGTCTCCAATACCATACAGCGATTCTCTGTCATCCTCAGATGATCAGTCTCAAACTACGGGCGATAGTTTCTTGAGCTGGGATGGTCAGTCTCGAACTACGAGGCAATAGTCTGGTATCCTCAGGAGGATGGCGCGCCGCGCATCATTGCATCTATGCCTCAGGCGTACTGCGGAGTGGTATGGAAGATATTTCCGACGCCAGCATCTGCTTGATTGTGTCAGCCCTGTGCTTGTCGATGCCAAACTGATCCAGAGTGCCAAATGTGACCTCTGCTCTCTGGACGACAGGTAAAATAAATCGTTTGCGCTCCTCTGCTGCAGCCTCCTCTGGACTCGGCTTGCTCGCAGTGTTGCTACTGGCCTTGTCCCGTTCCCTCAACCGCCCATGGGTGGGTCGGGAACCGAGACGCGGCACCTGAGGATTTGTCAGATCTGTCCCTGGGTCAAACTGAACGACCGACGCCCAGGTGTGCGCGATGGCGCAGTCGTACGTGCTTTGCGGCGCGACCTTGTTGCGGGGCACGACGAGGCGGAACTTGTCTGGGGCCGCCTCGTCCTTGTATCGGTTCATGGCGATGGTCATAGTCGCCTGTAGAGACTGCGCCACATAGCATTCCAGCGGCAATGTGCGGTCGAGCTGGCCCTGCAGCTCGGTGGCTTGTAAGTACACCTTGGTGCGCGCGACGATCGGGTCGCCGTCGAGGACACAGCCGGTATACGTCAGGCGCGGCTGTCTCCACAGGTGCGTCTGGCTCCGCCACAGCCCGCTGTCCGTAGCCGTGGCGGTGTCGGTCGTGCGGCCGATGCCGGCGGTGGGCGCGGCAGACGCAGGCGCAGACGAAGCAGAGGCGGAAACGGAGGCGGGAGCGCGTGGACCCTCGACGGCTGACATCGACACACCGTGATATATGCTCTGAGGTTGAATCTGGCCGGCGGCAGGAACAGTCACAACGTACAAAGAGAAATAATCCCGGTCCTTGCCCCCGTACCATTTGTTGCTAGCCATAGACTTGGCCGTCTCGCGTGAGGTGTCCTCATCGAATTCTGGCAATTCCGCTAGCCAATCGACGTGGTGGTCCTCGTTGGCGGTCACCCGTCCAGCTTCTTCCCCTTCATGGACTGCTTCGTGCTCTGGCTGTCTGGAAGTGTGGCCGACGAAATCACGCAATGGAATTTCTGGTCTCGAGTCGACCGTTTGGTCGGTCGGGACAAATGAGGGCGGCATGGATGCAGGCTTGCAGGGAGTGATAACGTTGGAAGGTGGTATCAACGAGCCATGACCTGGAAGGTGTTACAGTTTATACGAAGGCATGCCTGGCGTCTTGTGAATGGACTTTCTACAGGCTCTCCGGCTTCTTTTTTTTTGCTGATGGGGTTCTGGCCCTCCTACGTGCGGGCGAACAGACCTTCTTTGCCCGTCTAGCCGAAACTGGCCTTGAAGAAGCATTCCTAAAAAGGGAGAGACAGGACAAGAGAGCTAGAATCTAGAACCGGGGGCTCGGCGCAAGTCCTGTAGAGTGGCAAAAACGGATTGGGTCGGGTTTGCCAGTCCGGTATGACACTGCTCGGTCGTACACATGATGCTGGCGCTTGAGATACTACAAACCTCAGACAAAGAGGCTGACATGCCATGGCTATGACGTCTTGGCGATCGGAGAGAATAACACCCTCTTTCATATTCAGTTAGAGGATCGAGTCACGCAGTGCATAAGTCGGCGAGCACAAGGAACGAGCTATACCAAATGACCACCTCTCTTCTCTGTTTCCCATTCCCCCCCCCCACCCCCCCAGCCTTGCGAGCGAGCCCCCCATCACTCAACTGATGTTTCGGGAATGTCAGTCCCTGCACCTGTATCCTTGAGTGACGACTCGACGCGAGAGACCACCAAACGGTAGTGCACAGTCATGTCAGGTTTCCAAAATCTAATGCCACTCGGCCGGAAGAGGGGGACGTGGAGGCGGCCACGGGGTCTGAACCTCTGCTCAGAAGGAGTCACCTTGAAGGAGAACAAGTCGAATGTAAGGGGCTGATCGTTCTTGACGTCATCTGGAAGGATTGTGCGTACGGACCCGTTCTTTATCGAGACCCAGCCTTCGGTGTCTTTCATGGCTGTAACAGCGCTCCATGAATCGGGCTCAGGGTGCAACAGCAAGTTCCCCGTGGCTGGGTGATACCTCGGGGGGATACTTGCAGTGATCTCTGTTGTGCAGCGAAGCTGCGTATCCGACTGTTCGGGAACCATGCGCCACTGCGGGGCGTCGTCCGTTTTCCAAATCGATCCCTGGTTCGCAGTACTCTCAGCGCTGTCCGCCATGGTTCGTTGACTGGACATCGTCAGCACTTTCGCAGCGTCAAAGTCCTCTTGGCCAAAGCTGGTCTGGAATGTGACGGGTGCAGTGCTCGTGGTCCCAGGTGATGCGGTACCCAACACCCGAACCTCGAACACGAATCGCTCCCCCGACTTGGGTTGGGGAGACTTGGGTGGAGATTTCCATGACCCCGAGAATGGTGACGTGCAAGGCATGCTCGTCTTAGCAAAGGCTGCCGGATACAAGTATCCGATAGCGGTGAATTGGCCGTTTATATGTGAGTGGTATTGGGGAGAGGACTTTAGTTCTATGAGCACCGTCCTGGTGCACAGGCCCTCGTAGCCTTATATATCCTGCAGCGCTGTACACTTTCCTTTAAACGCTGAAGAGATCCTCAAGCGCTCGATACTTTCCTTTGAACGCCGAAGAGGGCGCCGAAGGCCCGAGGTCTAGCCTGCGAAATGTTCCGACCGGGGGGGGGGGGGACTTACTAAGCAGTGCTTCATCTGCAGAAGACGTCAGTCTCGTCCTCGCTGGCTGCAGAGTCGAGAGCCACCCAGCCCCCGGAAAGCCGAAAGAAGCACGTCCGTGCGCTTCATTGTCAAAATCGAGCGTATCTAGTAAGGCTTGTAAGCAACTTGGTCACCTAATGGCACGCCTAACTCGACTCCTAACTTTGACAGATGTCAGAGGTAAGATGCAGTCTATACAGTCGTTATGACGCCTTAGCGACGAGGCTCAGCGCCGCGCGAAGCCGTCGCTGTAGACTGATCTTGCCGCTCCAACGATAGACAAAGTACCTATCGCGCCATGAGCGGCTCGTCTCCTGCACCTCGTGGAGCGCAGGAACAAGCAGGCCCGAGTCGCCCAGCCCACCCCCCAGCGACTCTCAACGCCTCGCATCCAACCGCACCCGAGCGTGATCCAATCGCAGCGCCCATGTCACCCACAAGCGACAACTCTAGCATGTCTTTGATACCGACGACGCCATCGCCCAGTCTTTCACCTCGGACAGATCCTGCCCCGACTCCGCCATTCTCACCATCACACCACGCCTTGCAGCCTCAGCCTCACCCTCCCGGCGAGCCTGCCCCACCCCCTCCGCCTGACGAGCCTGCCCTACCGCCCCCGCCCCCGCCACCGCCACCTGACGAACCTGCCCCACTCCCTCCGCCACCGTCCCCTCCAATTCCGAGACTGCCAATGCGGCGTTGGGCAGATTACAAAACAGATCTCTTCGATTCGAATCGCCTTACCGTCTATTCCAGCGCGCGACCTGTACCGCTAGACGGCTATCAGAAATTCCATTGAGACATTCCTTTGAATCACAACATGCATCGCATCGCTTTCATCTCTGCGTACTGACATTGTGGATCGTGCGCGACCCAGACGCAGCCTCGATGTTCTCAAGGTAGTCCTGTACCGATCAGCCGCTGCCACCATTGCATCGAGACACCCCGACTCACTCTCAGCCACTTTTCCCGCACGTCCGGCACATGGTCAAACTGCCTGTATCGCCCATCTCTCCGCAAGACGCTCTTGATCTCTGCCAGATCAATCTGCTTCGCCAGCTGAGTCAAGTCGGCCGCGCCTCCGTCACCCATTCCTTCGCCCTCCTCCATCTCGTCCTCCCGTACGGCCTTCGCCGCCTCGTCCAGATCCTTCTTACGCATCTTGCCCCAGAACTCGACAAAGCTGTTCTCGCCTAGCATGGCGTCAAACTCTTGCCGCGCTTCGACCTCACGAGTCCGCCTCCACGCCGTGAAGCGGTCCTCTAGCTCGTCGGGCGTCAGGGACAGCCGGGTGACGATGGGATCATCGATGATTTTGGGATATACATCGTCGAACGGCGTGTCTAGCTGAGGAGCATGGGTGGCAAAGAGGTGATGAAGGGCGTTGGAGCGCTTCGAGGCGATGCGAGCGATGTGTTCATTGAAGATGCGGTGTTTATCATTCGGGTGAAGTGAGGGATGATTGAAACGCGGATCCGGAGACAGAAGCTGGACGGCTTGGTCCCACGTAACCTGGCATTAGCCGCGTCTCGTCCCACACTCACCTCGTGATCACGGATTTGGTCCACGAGTAAGCTGCCAAACAGGCGTTCGCCCTCCTCGCGACCGGCGCCAGCCCGGCTCTTGCCGACCTCCTTGCTGACCTGTTGCTGAAGCTGTTGCACCTTTGCCTGCCTCTCCCGCAGACTTGCCTCCTCCTTGGCCTTGCGCTCCTTCAGTTTACGCTCGGCCGCCTCCTCGGGCGTCTCTACCTTGGCACTGGTCGACGCAAGCCGCTTCAGGTACGCGTTGAATAGCTCCTCGCGGAGAGAGGAAGAGCCGACGGCGTCATAGCGCGCATCAGAGGACAGCCCTCGCTTGACCTCGGACCATACCGAGCTGGAAGTGACGTCGGCGGATTCTTTGAGGAGCTCAAAGAAATCTTGCTCTGCGCGCTGTGCGTCTGCTCTTTTGCCTAAATTTCAGCTCCGAGTCGTGTCAATGGACTCACGCTCGCCGAGCTCCCGGAGATGCACTTTGAAGACCTTTTCTCTCTCCCTATCGTCTCTTCCAAAGTGGTAGAACCGCTTATCCTTCTTGTGCTGTTTTCTGAAATCATCCCACCGCGTCCGTGTGCTCGTGACCTGCTCGCGCAAGAGGGCCTTGTAGTCTCGCTCCGGGTCGGCCTGCTTCGACTCTGCAGCCACTGGAGCCTTTTTCAAGCGCTTGGCGCGCCCGACATCGCGACAGTACTCTTCGTACACCTCACGCCGGTCTTTCATAGATGATAAGAGCACGTAGCGGGGGTCGTTGATGAAAAGTGGCAGGGACTGGTCCCACGGAGCAAAGGGCGAGATGTTCTTCTCTATCAAGAGAGCCTGCACCGTCGTCATCAGTGTCAAATATCCGAAAGATCCCAGTTCCACTCGGTGGGCAAAAGGAAAGCTGCTGTGAAGACCCACCTTGAACAGCGCTCGTCCTTCTTCCAGCGAGACGTTGACCTTTGCCGGCACAGCAAAAACCTTTTTGGCCGCTTCTTCCTCCTCCTCTTTGACCTTTTCCGCGTCCTTCTCCTTCTCCTGCTCGACCGCCTGATCGGCCTCTGCAAACTCGGCGGCAACAGCCTTCATCCACGCCTCTTCGTCCTCTTCATCCATGGGCGCGTACTCGCCCTCATCCTCGCCCTCTGCACCATCTTCACCTTCCTCCCCGTCCGCCTTTTCCATCTTTGCCATCTTTGGCTTGTGGCCTTCCTTGCCTGTGCCATCCATTGCCTCCCTCTTCCGCTTGCGCTCTTCCTCGACCTCAAGGCGAATCCTCTCGCGCTCCTTGATCCGTTCCAGCCGCTCCTGTTCTGCCCGTTCCTTCTCTTCTCTCTCAGCCGCTTCTTTCGCCGCCTTCTCCTCTGCCTCTAGAGCAGCGACTTGGTCCTTGATCTCGTCAGGAACCGTCCACTCGGACCGCTTCGCTTCTTTCTCAAAGTAGAATACATTGCCCTCGTTGGTGGTCACGCGGGTCCACGTCGTGCCGGGTATCACAACCTTCTCTTTCGGCTTCTCCTTCTTCTTCTTCTTCTCGGCAGGAGGTTGAGAGGGGGACGCGACCGCCGGAGGAGCGCCGAATAGTGCAGGGAATGGGGGGCGGGTGTATGTCGACTCGCGGGTATTCGAGTTGTAGTAGTACTTTGTCCTCCCATCGGGTGCTGCTCTCATCAGCGAGGATCAGGAGCCTTGACGCGGTGCTTGTCCACGCGGTGAGCGGATTGAGGGCGCCGGAGGAAGGAGAGGGTGTGGGAGCGCGGGGGAGGTGTGGGGGGGGGAGGGGGCGGGAAAGGTGATGAGGTGAGGGTCTTCGGACCAGCCACTTACCTAGGTGCTCGCTCCAGCCGGGTGGGAGGGGAGGAGGAAAATTCGGCATCGCAGGAGGCGGCCCAGCAGGAAACCCAAACCCAGCGGGTCCAGCTGGTACACCCATCATTGGCGGGCGGCCAGGCGGCGGGCCAGGCGGTACCTGCATTAGCTTCGACCCATGGCCGTTTGTAGCCATTTTGCCAAGATGATGCAGGGGTAACGAGAAGGAATGCGACTGCAGACCAGTACAGACCAAAATACCAAAAGTGTGACATGGTGGCGGAGGATGGTTCTGGAAATTTGCTTCCGCTCGGTTGACCTACGCGGAGTGGCAAACGACGAGGACGCCTTCACAATGCCAAGTGTGTTAGTGTTGCAAGCTGCACACAACGATAGTACAGGTAAGGTCAGTCGTCCATACGATAGGTTGTAGGTTTTTATAAGATTTATTATATCATTCTGACCCGTCTGCAAACCGAGTCGCCAGCGTAGCCACCTTGGGGCAGCCGGACTGTTGCGAACGCAACTCCCCCTTCGACCGCCTCACACCCATCCTCCCCGTCCAAACTCTCACACTGTATGTCTAACGCCTCTGGCGCAGATGTCGTCAGCGTGAACCCCGTTGTATCCAGCGCTTGTGTCGGATCAGCGAGGGTGACCAGCAACGTCCTTGTTCCGTCGTCGTTCAACCTCGCAGAGAAGAGGTACACGCCTGGATCATTCGACGACACTGTAATGCTCCCCTCGTCGTTCCATCCAATAGCAGACAGATCGACTTGCACCGACGCTATCGTATCCTTTTGGTCAGGCCAGAAGACGAGTGATAGCCGCTCTGCACCGGCGACGCCCGACACCCCGTCCATGTCTATTGGTGTCGAGGTCGGATTCGCCACTTCATCCGCCAGTCGACCTTGATCCGTAGCGGGATAGACAGCGTAGCTGAAAGCAGAGCCGTGGGCTGTGTATGCCGCGAAGATCGGGGCAGTCGTATTGCCGACTGTGGAGCTGGAGATTGCTGACCAGTCGCCAGTACGATTCGCCTCGGAGAGCGTGAGCTGGAACGGCGCGTTGTAAGCCAGGTACCCGTTCCCCCCGTAGAACAGCGTAGAGCCATTGACTGAGGCACCTCGACTGGCGTCCACGCTTGTGCCGTCCACGTATATCCCACCTGGTGCCACCAGGCGTTGATCCAAGACCGTGACTACCGAGCTGGAAGGTGCGCCGTCGGCCTCGAGCCCGGAGACGGTGACCACTGCCGAGTCGTCCAGGAAGAACCACGCCTTTCGGTACCGCAAAGACGTATCATGGGGATCCACGTAGTCCCCGACGCTAGTATCGACCCAGCCGTCGCTCGCACCCCCCACAAACGTCCTGTTCCCCGTCACACCGGCAAAGGACGACTCGAGAGTCGGGTGATCCAGCAGGACAGTGGTGCCGGGGATCAGGTTCCAGTCCCAGGCAGCTTGTATGTCCCTGTATTCGTAGCCGGTCACATAGGAGAACAGGGTTCCTTGGCCAAGGTGGTAGCCGTACGGGTTGGCCGAGTTGGTGTATTCAGTATTGTGCGATCGGGTAGAAATCATCTTGTTGGTGAGGATGAACGAGTCGCGGCGGTGCACCTGTGGCATTAGTTGGAAGCGTTGCGGAGGTGGGTATCGTACCATATAATCCGACGCGTAGAACATCTTGTTCCCGTCAAGCTTATGCGTACCATTCGAGCCGAGTCTGCTGACCGTGTCGTTCAGGCTGTCAGCGCCCGTAAAGTCTGACGTCGCGGCCGCAAGCTTGGTGACGTTGAAGTTGATGTCTGCGGTTGCCTGCAAGTCCACCGTCGGAAAGGCGATGAAGCGGCCAACCGCGTTCTGCCACCTTAGCATGGCCTTGCTGGAGGAGATACGGGGGCTTACGAGATCCCAGTGCTCTTGGCCCGTCTGGGTATCCACGTAGATCATCCACTCGCCGCCCCTGACATGTGTCGCGAACGCCTGCCGCGTAGTATCGTTGGCCGCAAACGCCGTGCCGATGACCTCGCCTTCGAGCTGGATAAACGCATTGAGCTGCAGGTTCAGCACGACGCCACGTGCGGACGAGGACGGGCATACCAGATCTTTGCCGTAGTTGCCGTTGTACAAGATTCCGCCGTGCTGCAGAAAGCTGCCGTCGCGATGGATGCCGTCTTCCGCCGGACTGTCAGAGAACTGCACGCTCACTCAGCAGGTATCACCCAGGTGAAGAGGAACTCGCCGTGACCACTGCCATGGCCCTGTGGAGCGCATCGGAGAGTATCGTCGCATTGTTCATGTACAGTGCCATCGAGACCGAGTCCTGCATGACATTGATCGTCTGCCCTAGTCAGTGTAGTGTGGCGAGTCCCCCGTCCGACGCGGACGCAGCACGAGATTGAGACCCACATTCGCACCGGTGAGGTATCCGAGTCCGTTTATAAAGTCGTCTTTCCTCTGGTACGCGCGGTACGGTATCCGGACACACCCGTCCAGCTCTGTGCTGGACAACTCGGAGGCTACGAGGAGACATGTCGTCGAAAGCAGCTGCGGGATGAGAATGACCTGGGCGAACCAGTTCTGCTCGTGTCAGTGGTCTCCATGCCGGATCAATGACGAGCGAGGCGTGCCGTGTTCCACAAGCCGGGTGTCCCGCACGGACAGGCGCTATTGTCAACCCCTCCAAGACTGATACAGTCGTCCGAAGTATAATCGTTGTCCAACCACCAGTCCAGACCGCGCTGAACACCGCGGAGCAGGCCGGCGTTCCCCGTCCAGTTGGCAGGTATGTCCGGATTGAGTCCGGACCATGCGCTCGCAAACGCTATAAGCCGGATCCAGTGGTCTTGTATCGGCCAGTTGGCTCGTTCTGCCCCATCAGTCACCACGTACAGGGACATCACACACAGCGCCACGTACGCGCACCACATCCAGCTTGGTAGTTAACATCGGACCACGTCCCGTCAGATCCCTGCGACGACAGCCAAGTAGGTATAGACGAGATATCCTCAGGTGTAGGAAACTGGGATAAATCGGCAGCCCGGAGGGGTGCGATCGACGCGAGCTCGTCACTTCCATTTCCCCCATCCTGTCCCCTCGCGATCAAAGTGAGCCCAAGAAGCCAGCCAACAGAAGCGAGCAGCATGGCGTTCGAGTAACGGGGGAGGAGAGGAAGGGCTGGTGCATAACAGACAACAACAACACTAGTGGCAATGCTAATGTGTTGTGTGTGATGGGTCGGCACCGTGCTCGCCGTGGTCACCGTCGCCATCATGATCTTAGCGCAGGAGGGCGGGGCATGCGGCCTCCTCATCCTATACCTTCCTTTACGCACTAAGCGCCACCGTAGGACTCGTAGGATGCATAGACCAAGGAGGATGCCGAAGAGAGGAACATGAGGACATACAGAGATCATGTACAGGTCACCCGAACACGTTCACTGTGGCTGCTGTCGAGTGGTACAGAGTGTGTTGTCGAGTGGCGAATTCCGCCACTGCGGCTAGGTTTGCTTGCGGTCAGAGCGGTATTCAATTCATTGCTCATTACAACTCCAAAATCTCAACAACAGCTTAAATTTACTTATAGTCCACTTACTTTCTCGACGCTCATTCACCTCGTTGACCTATTGGCCTAGTTCTCCTCGAGCCCGACCCAGCTTCCATCCAATCCATTTGCACTGCCGATGCTTCCGGCATCGCTGTCCGTGCCCTTCTCCGACTCGATCTCCCTGCTCTTCTGCGAGTGAACCGAGCTCGCAAGATCTTCGGTGGAAGACTGCTCATGCTCGCTGCTTGTTGCCGAGATGGACTTGGGGGTTGGCGTCGTCCGCTTGGCACCCGTCGGCCGCCGCAGCCCGTCTTGCAAGAGCGCGGGACCAGTCGAGTGCGGCATTGCCGGCAGCATGGACAGGACCCAAGGGAGGAAGGGTAGTGGAAGCCGTGAGAGGATGAAGGGTAGATGGGCATACTGTCCAGCATGCCAGTGCGTGCGGTGGTTGGATCTGAGTGCTCGGAGCACACGTCGCTCGACGAGCGCGTAGTCTTGAGCCGCAACGCCCAAGCCCAGCCGCCCAGTTATTGCAGCGTACAGCGATCGCAGTCCGCTGATGACAGCCTCCCTGGCCACGAACAGTTTGTCCACGCCCTTTGCGGCCTGGAGTCGCTCTCGCACCGCGAGCTGGTGGCTCGGTCTGCTCCCGTTGATCATCTGGTGCAGTGGGGGAAGTACGACGTGGCCGACGTAGACCGAGATGATGCGGGCGCCAGCCGATGCCGCGAGATTGGACGCCAGCAGTCGATGGTTTGCCGCAATGACTTGGGAAGCAAAATGGTCCGGCTGGACTAGAACCGAGCTCGAGGGGTAGATGGTCACGAGTCTCGGAGTCCTGCCACCCGAACTTAACAGAGCCGGTAGCGCCGGGAGCGCGCCTGGTTGATTTGGCGGATTGGGATGCAGCGGGTAGAGCGACACAAAGGCGTGGATGTGGGGAATGTGGTCGGGTTGAGGGTTGTACGGGTCGCCTCTGTAGTCGGCGTTGGCGGAGAAGCGCAACGAGAGCGTGGCGAGCAGCGAGCGGTGAAACGGAGGAAAGGTAGTCGGCTGTCGTCAGCGGTGCAGTTTGATTTTCCACCCACGTCTTCTGGGTCATACACCAGAACGCGGAGCGCGCTCTTCTCCTCCAGAGAGGCTAGGCGTTTCTCGAGGAGCTCGGCATCCTCGTTTCGCGGCACCGCGATGAGGACCACATAGCCTGCTCGGAGGAGCGAGACGGCCAATGGCCACAGGAGCGGTGGCATCGGAGTCGGTGAGAGAAGGACTGTCGTCAGCGTTGCCTTCGGTCCGTAGGCTTACCGATAGCCTCCTTGAGATATCCATCTTGGACGACACCGCTGATCCGGAGTCGACGTGCACGCTTTCCCCACGGTGCATATCCCAGGTACGTTGCTGCCCCCAGTCCGACACCGAGAGCAATGGCTGCGCCACCCAGCGCGAACGGATGCGCCTTGATCACCCGCCCAGCTTTGCCGTGGGAGCAGTGGTGCAGGAATGTCGGTGCGGGCGGCGGAGGCGGCGGCGGAAGTTCCTTCGCGTGGAAGGGCGGAAAGGGAATCGAGATGGACGGAGATCCATGCATGTTGAGCGTCTCGACTGTGGAGTCAGCACCGAGAATCGACGACGATGCGTACAGAGCTCATTGCTGACTCGCTCCATGGTCTCTAGCATCCGGTACGGCAGGTCATGCAAATTGCCAGGGACTTGCGCCTCGAGCCATTCCTCGAGCTGGTCGAGGAAAGACAGATCGTCAGGCATGCTTGGGTGTGAGTGGTTTGTTGCCAGCTGCTGCTTGCTGTCTGTGATGGTAGGTGGAGGATAATGAATGCGACGACGAACGAGCCGCCGACGCGGAAGCTAGCCGGCAAGCTGCGGAGCCCGCCTTCAATCGCCACAGTTGTAAATTTCCGCGGCATTATGATAGTTGGTCGCCTCTTTGCAGTACTGAAGCAGCTCATCTTTCAACTATTTGGACATTAGCAGGGCGACATGACGGCTCTACTGCCCCCAAACTTGCTCAAGCTATTCGCACCTCGGCCGCCACCACCGTTCCTCAGGCCGTTATCGAAGGATGAGCGTGTACGTGGTCCGGACAGGCTTGCTGGCGTCGCGAATCTGTTTCAACGCCTGAAAGAGGAGGCCGAAGATGCGGAACTGCAACAGGGCCTTGCCGAGCGACCCGAGACCAAGGCCGAGGCGAACGGCAATGCAGATTCAGCTGCGAAAGAGGCAGGCGAGGTTGCAGAAGATAAGATGGACGTCGATGGCGGGCAGGGCGGAGAAGAGGGAAGCAGCAGTAAGAAAAAGGCCAAGAAGCAGGCTGTCAAGAAGAAGGACAAGATTGCAGAGATGGGCATCGTCGGCCAGGAAGCTATCAAGATGCGTAGAGAAGCGAGGAAGATACGCAAAGAGCAGTATCGGAAGAAGCTCGACGAGACCTGTAAGCATCGAGGCCGAGCACGATGATCTTTACTGACTACTCAGACTCTCCTCAGGATGATCCCAATGCGACGGGAGATCCGTATAAAACCCTTTTCATCTCCCGTTTGGCGAGTCTCGCAACCGTGCCCTTCAAGTCGTTCTCGTGAGCTGACGTCAGCAGTCCAAAAAAGCCACCGAGGAAGACCTGCGCCGCGAATTCGAGATTTACGGCGCCATTGAGCGCATCGTGATCATCCGCGACCGAAAGGGCAAAAGCAAGAGCTATGCATTTATCGTCTTTGAGCGCGAGCGAGATATGAAAGGTGAGACCGAAATGGCTGTGCACGCTGACGAAAGCCGCATACAAAGACGCCGAAGGCATTCCTATCCACCACAAACGGATCCTCGTCGACGTCGAGAGGGGCCGCACCGTCAAGGGCTGGAAACCTCGAAAGCTTGGGGGAGGCCTGGGTGGCCGACCGAAACCCGTCGAACCAGTGGCTGCAAGTGCGCCTGAGGCAGCACCATTTGTTGGAGGAGGGTTCCGAGGCGGATTCCGCGGCGGCTTCCGAGGAGGAAGTGGCGGATTCAGAGGCGGGTCAGGTGGTGGACGTGGTGGCTTTGATGGTGGTGGACGCGGTGGCTTTGACGGTGGCGGACGTGGTGGCTTCCGAGGAGGATTCCAGGGAGGTGGCGACAGAGGAGGTGGTGGAGGCTTTGGCGGTCGAGGAGGGGGGGGCTTTGGTGGTCGTGGAGGGTTCCAAGGAGGTGGCGACAGAGGATACGGCGGCCCGCCGGGTGGCGGTGATAGAGGTTACGGTGGCCCACCTGGGGGCGGATTTGGGGGTGGCTCAGGGGCACCAGGCGGGGGATTCGGGTGAGTGCACTGATCGGGTCGTCATAATGTGCTGACTTGGCTCTAGTGGACCTCCAAGTAGCGGCGGTGGTGGAGGCTATGGGTAAATGAACGACGCATTCTCAGCTGACTTGTAGACCACCTGCAGGATACGGCGGCCCGCCTGCAAATGGCATCGGCCAGGGACCCCCTGGTGGTGGCTACGGCGGAGGAGGGGGATACAAGCGCGACTTTGATGGTGGTGCAGGGGGATACGGCGCCGGTGGAGGTGGGTTTGGAGCTGCACCACCGGACGATCGTGACCCCAAGCGCATGCGGTATTAAATGCGGCAATGGGCCTTTACTGATCGCGATATCGAGTGCTGGAGACGCGAAGTGGATGCAGGGATGCGGAATTGCGCGAAGGCTATGCGGGTCAAAGGGAAGTATGTACAAATGTCTCGTCTTTGGACGGAGATGATATTGTGCTGCATGGCCATATTCGACGACATGGTGGGTATGGTAGGTGCTCCCCGTCAGATCAAGAGCACCACTGGTACGCAGGCACCGTCAACGCAGTAGCGGCAGGGAGTGATCACGTTCACGGGGTGAAGGGGCCCGGGGGGGGGAGGGGGGAGCGGAGGCTTGCCGGACTACGAAACGCAAGAAGACTATGATGCCTAACAGGTCAGTCAGCAGCTGATTACGCTGGACCCAAGTCCGGTTACCCTGGACATGACATGTCTGGCTATTGTGTGCGATGGCTGCGCTCAAGATAACAAGTATGGCTGAGAAGGGCATGAAAACTTGAGTGATTATCAAGCTCTGTGAAGTAAGTGCAGTGCATGCGACTTACAGACCATGAAGAGTGCTTCATACTTCAACCGTGGTGAGCAGTCCGAGTCTTTACACTGTCTCTCAGCGTGGAGCGTAACGGTGCCGTGATGCATGTGCCGCTTGCTCCCGAATGCCTTTCGCGTTTGAACACAGCCGCACAGCTGCATAAGAGTCGGACTGCGTGGGCCGCGCGGAAGGAGAGCCTCATGAGAGCCGCATTGAATGACGGGAGACCCCATCGGACAGTAGAAGAGCAGGACATAAACAGAGACCGAGAATCATAGAACCTTCCACTCCAGTACCAAGCTCTCCACTCCAGTACCAAGCTCCACTAAACATCATGACATCGCCAGCGAGGCGGGTACCTCGAATGCAATGCGTATACACCAGCGAGCATGCGACGCGCACGGACTTGTACGGGATTAGGACGCGTCGACCGTGAGAGAGCACTGTGTCTGGGGCCTCCACCTGCAGATCCTCCCCAATTCTCCTTCTTTCATCGTTCCCGCTGCATCCTCGAGCCTCACATATATACACAGGACGATATCCTCATCATTATACCCTTAGCAGGCTCACTACTACCCTGGGCGGCCCGCTCGACCCTTCGTATCCCCTTCAAAAGCCCTCCGTCAGCCTTCTCTCGCTTCCTGTTCACCTCTTCCACCATGGGCAAGGAGAAGGTCGCTATCATTGGGTCAGGCAACTGGTGAGCCCCAAAGTCCAAGGACGAACCTAGCATGCCTTGTCTAACTTCGGTGTTATAGGGGATCTGCCATCGCTCGTCTGGCCGGTCTGAACGTTGCCAAGCACCCCGACGTGTTTGACCAGCGAGTCCCCATCTGGGTTTTTGAAGAGGATGTAAGGCGTCTTCTCTCACACCAGTGCTGTCGAACAATGGACCCCTTTGAGTGGACGTTCGAGTGGCATACTGACTTGATGTACAGTTTGAGGGCAAGAAGCTCACCGAGGTCATCAATACCACTCACGTGAACAAGAAGTATCTGCCCAATGTGCAGCTTCCAGAGAACGTCGTTGCCATCCCGGATATCGTCGAAGCCGTCAAAGGCGCGACGGCGCTGGTGTTTGTGATGCCTCATCAGTGTAGGTTCTGTGGGCCGGGCTTCAAGTGGTCGGAAGGCTGACAGCTGCCAGTCCTGGGCAAGACGATTGAGCAGCTCGTGGGGAAGGTAGGCAAGGGTGTAAAGGCAGTCTCCTTGATCAAGGTAAACACAACCCCTGTACCGGCATTCGAGTGCAGTGCGGTCTGGCCCAGAGCAAGCTGCTGATACTTGCTCTGGCCACTTAGGGCGTCGACGTCAAAGGGTCTGAGATCCACATCTTTGCGGACGTACTAGAGCAGAAGCTGGGAATCTCGTGCTCGGCCCTGAGTGGTGCAAATATCGCCGATGAAGTCGCTACCGATCGCTTCTCCGAGACCACTGTCGGGTATAGGCGGGAGGAGGAAGGGCAGCTGTGGCAGAAACTCTTCGGTCTGTCGCTGCTCGTTGCCGTCTTGATTGAAGACAATGCTGACCCTTCACAGCGACTCCAAATTTCCGAGTGCAGCTGATTGACGATGTCAGTGGGCAGGCCCACGTGGTCACAGGTCCTGACGGGTGCAGGTTGCAGGCGTGTCCCTTTGCGGGGCGCTGAAGAACATCGTCGCTGTTGCCGCTGGGTTCGTCGACGGTCTGCATTACGGCAACAACTCGAAAGGTTAGCCCTGTTACGCTTGCTACGGCCCCTTTGTTCTGTTTGGGGGAAGCTGACGCCTGCAGCGGCCGTCATGCGGATCGGTCTTATCGAGATGAAAAACTTCTGCCAAGAGTTCTTTGAAAACATCAAAGAGGAGACATTCTTGCAAGAGAGCGCCGGAGTAGCGGATCTCATTACTTCCTGTACGCCTCATCCCTCGTGCGGATTTTCAGACTCGCTCTGACTCGTGGCCTAGGTCTTGGCGGGCGTAATCGAAAGTGCGCAGAAGCGTTTGTGACTCAGAAAAAGGTATGTCGCCAGGAACGCTCGTCGCCGGCCTTGCTTTCTGACACTCGTCGCCGGCCTTGCTTTCTGACACTCGTCGCCGGCCTTGCTTTCTGACACTCGTCGCCGGCCTTGCTTCCTGACACTCGTCGCTGGCCTTGCTTACCGTCGTAGCCCTTTGACGTGCTGGAGAAGGAGATGCTGAACGGGCAGAGTGAGTGCATGTGCCGGTCGTGCCGTAGGCGCTACGAGCAGGTACTAACGTTGTCTTCTTCCAGAGCTGCAGGGGATTCATACGGTCCGCATATTACGATCTGATGGAGCGAACGAGTGCTGACACGAACAGGCCAAGGAAGTGCATACCTTCTTGCAGTCGCGCAATCGTGCTGGCGCATACAAGCTTTTCGACAATGTGTACAAGATCTCATGGGAGGGTATGCCGGTCGAGCAGCTCACCGAGGGTCTCTAGTCACTTGGGTTACATGGGTACATGGGTACATGGGATACATGGGATACATGGGATGGCAAGCAACGGATTGGAATCATACATGCCGCACACTATAGAGCTGTACATATACCCACATGATGCATCCATCACATGGCCTACGTACACGCTGCAACCGTCGAATCGGCACTCGTCCACTGTACAGTCATCTGACGTGTCAACGAATTCACACAACCAACAGCAAGGAATCAACCGCAAGGAAACACAGCAAGGAAAGAACAACAAGGAAAGAGCAACAAGGAACCAACAGCCAGGAACCCAGAGCAACCACCGTTGGTGCTGTGCGTCGCGCGGCACTCGATGTACATGCTGCATGCTACAAGTTTGCCTGCTGGTCCACTTTGACAGTGACCACTGCTCGTCCCCATACCTGCCTGTTTTCCAGCATCTGCAGACCCTCGGACACGCGTTCTAGTCCGTGCAGCGCCGGCTCAAACGTCACGGGCTTGAACTTTCCCTGCTCTAGCATCTGCAGTAACCCTCGCATGGCAGTTTCCCCCGCCTGGCGATCTCGGTTCGCTGCCGGCTTTGTCAGCGTCGGCCGCGCCAGTCTTGCCGCATGCGGATGGTTACGGGCATCTCGTACCCGCTGACTCGCCGCACTCCCAGCGGAGACGTCGGAAAGAAGGAGGGAAGAGAATAGAGGAAGGAATGGGGATCAGAACAAGGAGGAGAGGGAGTATAACAAGGAGCGGAAGACAAGGCGGGGCAGCGGGATGGATAGTAGGAGAGCCGACACTTGCCCGCTGTTTCGCCCCAAGAGAGGCCGACGACCGAGACCTGCTTGAGCAGAATCAGATTGGCCGGTACCTGCCCATATCAGACGCGCGCTCGCGGCTCGTGGACGCAGATGGTGACGGTCGCTCACCTTTTCGATCTTCCCCGCGGTAAAGCCAACGACGACGATCCGGGCGCTCCACGCCACGCACTTGAGACTAGGCACGATGAGACCTTGCCGCTATTCAGCTCGATTCCCTGGCTTCTGACTGACACGATGGGCAGGTGGGACCAATGGTGCGGAGGAGAGATGACGTACCAACCGGGTCGTACACTACGTCCACGCCCTTGCCGCCCGTTATACGCATGACCTCCTTCTGCATCCAGCGTGAGCATGAAGCCGCTAGGATTGAGTATTCGACGGCCCCAGGGCGAAAATAAATGGCATCCAGACTCACCTGCCACCCGTCTTGACCGTAATCGACAACAGCATCTGCGCCTCCCCGCTCGGCGCAGATCCTCCTCTTGTCTGCGGACGACGCCGTGGCAATGACCTTGCATCCCATCGCTGCTCCCGTATCAGCAGGAGACGAGGTGTAATGCAGAGTGCATGCGAGGGAGGGGAATATTGTGAGCTGAGGTACCTTTTGCGATTTGGCATGCCGCGATACCGACGCCGCCAGCGCCTGCATGGACCAGGACCCACTCGCCTGTGCCGTCAGTGGACATCCGTAGCCCTCTCCCCATGGCCGCAGCGAGACCTCATGTGAACGGACATGATGGTCGATCCGGCGAGAGAGGACTTGCCAGCTCTGGCGTGCGCTCTCTCTACGATCCCATAATAGCTTGTTCCGTATGTCCTTGACGCTGTCAGCGGTACGTCCAACTCGCGCTGACTCTCGAGGTTGCGATTACCGGGATCTGAACGGTGGCTCGCGGGTGACAGGCGCCACTCTTGAAAGGCCATGTTGTGGCGGGATGGCGGGGTGCATAGACTCACAAGGGAATGGCAGACGCCTGCTCGAAGCTGATCCCCCGAGGGACAGGCAACAACGTATGTGGCTGGACGCAGACATGCTCTGCAAAGGCTCCTTGTGTGTACCCAAACACCTTGTCTAGTTAAATGTGAAGATCAGCTGGTATCAGAGTTTGGTCGCGTAGCCGGTCGCCTGCTGAACGGACCGGTGAGGGTTGGAGGTAGGGGGAGGGATGAGGAATGAGGGGGGAGGGGGGAGGGGGGAGGGGAGAGGGATGAAGGGGAAGTGGGGACGAGGGAGATATCGGACCCACCGCCAGGCTTGTAAGGACATCCTGTTGGGATTGGCGAGTTTGAGCTGATGCGCCCTGCGAATTCTGCGCCGAGCACGAACGGGAGGGGCGGTTTGGCTGCGGGGTCAGTCGTTGAGCAGGCGGTGGTCTCTAGTGCGAGCTGGAGGGAGGTAGATGGTGGATGGTGGATGGTGGATGGTAGATGGTGGATGGTAGATTGTAGATGTAGGATTAGTGGGATGGTAGGATTGGATAGTGTTGATAGTGTTGATAGCGTCGGACATGGGCAGGGGCAGAAGAGACAGCGACCTACTTTGGTACAAGCCCTGAGCCTGCAATATACTACACACAGGCATCCGCCAACCATCAGCCCCACTCGACACTTGTCACTCTACACTCGACACTCTACACTTGGGAGCGCCAACACCCAAACGTGCGTACTCGAAAAAGTTCAGACCGGCCGCATACACATCCACCACCACCTCGCCGTCCTTCGCTACTGGCGGAGCCAGGTCGGTCGTCCTGGCACGCAACGGTCAGCTCTTCACTTCTCACTTCTCATAGCTGTACTGCAGGAACGTCGAGGCTGAAAGGACTCGTGCCGTTACACCTTCCACCTTGTCACGAATCACCTTTGCACGAGTCCACCCCCGACGTCACGACGTTATGGCGTCAAGACGTTACGACGTTGGGAGCAACAGTAGTCCCCGGGGACGCTAGGAGAAAGATGCGTGTGAGGTAAAGATAGACGCACAGGGCAATCTGTGACGGATGTGCCAGCTGCGTCACCTGGAACGCCTTCATGCTGCTCTTCGACTTTCTCGACCTCTGAAGCGACTGTCGAGGGCTGAATGAATCAAGACACAACGTCGAGAAGCAGCTTTGAAACAAACGCATTGGCAGCACTTTCGGTTATTTCCAACAGCCGGTCTGACCGCAGACCGCCGGCTGATACTCCACTCGAGACGAGTATATACAATGCCCCCAGCATATCTTACGATGAGATACTCGTCCAGCTGCATCACTACAAGGCATACGTCTCTCCGTGGAACCCGACACCGCCACTGCGGACTCTATCAGACACGCTCAGCCCCGCCACCGCGTTCCTCGCCTCCATGACAATCCCTTCCGGACCACACGCCACGACGGCCAGGCCGCCCGACGCGCTGCCCGACTCTAGTGGATCTATGGTCGGCGGCGGAAGGGCTTCGCGCACGAGCTGGGCGATTTCAGGCCGATATGGCGAGAGCGTGGTGGATTGGGGAAGGACGGACGGCACAGCAGGTAAGGGTGATGGAGGGTTCGAGAGGTACAGGTTGTACGTCAGGACAAGCGAGAGCCGCGTCGCGAGGTCGTGGAGACGGCGCAGTGTAGGCGCCAAGGCATCGATAGTGGCTTGAGAGGTATCAGCTATCAGCGTGGTTCCTTGAGATCACAAAGACGCAGCTGGATCGCGGTAGCCAGACAATCCACTCACAAGTATCGCGAACGACCCAGGCAACATCGATTTGGCTTGGACCGGCGCGACCGTTCTCCCTGACTCGCAGGGCCTCCTCGATAGCACCCAGGACAAACGTGATTCCACTCCCACCCGCCACCAGCAATACACTCTCATACTCGCCCAGATCGATCTTGAGCCCGCCATACGGTCCATCGACCATCACGACCACCTTCCTGCCCGGATGATCCCAGTTCTTCGCCTTGCCCTCCTCCTTGAGCTGCAGGAAACTTTCTCGCTCAGCAATATCATCCCCCACCTCCAGCGTCGACACGTCGCTTGCCATGGCGTGGAGCTTGCGTGTCCAGTCGCCAGACACTTTGGCATACAAGATGATCCCGCGCGGCGAGGCAGAGAATGCCGATGATGGGGCGTTGGTGATGGTGAAGGGATGCGACTCGAAGATTCCACTTCCTCTCATAACCCGAAGCAGGACGTGTTGTGTCGGCAACCAGCCGGCGTCGCAGTCCGATATGTGAATCTAATCTCATGAGCCAAAATCAGGCTGAACCAAGGACGTGACGCGACCTACCATGGTCAGGGTGTCATCTACCGGTACCAGAGTTGCGTCCTTCAGTCGGAACCTGAACATCCGAACGAGGAGGCTATGCCTATCAGCATTGCTTGTGATACGATTTGATGTTCTCACTCGTAGGCGTAGATGGCAACACATGGGTAGATCCATGGCCGGCTGTACGGCGTATGGTACGAGACGGCGGCGAAGAAGCCGACGAACAGTGAGACGCTGTGTTCTCGTCAATCACGCATCCTGGCAACCAACTGAAATAAGCAGGGATGGAGGAGCGACGTACTGTGCGATCCAGAATAACTGGTAACACAGCCGTCGTACTGGTTTCAGACTGGTGATGACCACGCCGCCCATGAGGCCATATGCAAGCATGCCCCGCTCGGCCTTTTCCGACCACACCTGGTCCCACTGGTCGGTCGAGATGAACTGGTGCAACCACATGCCGCCGTGCACCGAGACGGTGATGAAGAGCGTGCGCCCGACCCAGCGGTGCAGGAAGTTGTAGTGCTCGTACGACAGCCGCGGGAGAAAGAGGGGAAGAGGGAGTGGCGACTTGAGCGACAGCAGGATGACCAGCGGGAGTTGAGCCAGAGCGATGAAGCCTACTGCCGTCAGCCGGTGGCCCACGACCGATGATCCCTGTCACTCCAAGTCGTGCCGACGCCACCGCCCAGAGCGAACGCCGAATGAAGAGCGGGTCGAATTGACGACGTAACTCACCTGGTCTGTTGGAGTTCTGGGTCAACGGCACGGCAACGACGAAACAAGCAACAACCACCGCCATATACGCGAGGACCAGCCCGATCTGAGCGACGGAGAGGGAGAAATACGCTCTTCGACAGCAGTCTCCGATCTGGCTCTTCCAGAAGCGCAGGTTGGGCACCGGCAACGTCCACAACGTCACGCTCTGCACGACAGCCTCTGCTCTCCGCCACGCTCGCTCGAGTCCTCCTTGGCCTCTCTGGCCTGTCTTGGGTCCTCTCTTCTCCCCCTGACTCTGTGTACTCTGTTTCCTAGACTTGGTATGAGTGGCGGTTTCTCGAATGAGGAGACCAGCGTATAGTCGACCATTGCGATACGACCGGTAGACGTATGGGAGCGAGAGGAGTGTCGAGAACGCCAATACCGAGGTCCAGATTATCGTGAACTTGATCTGCCAGCGGGGATCCACATCGTACGAGCTGCACGGTCAGCACTGGCCAGTGTGGAGGTCGGGCAGACGGTCAGGTGCTAGGAATATGCTTGGGGGAGAGTGCACGTCTGTGAGTGGATGGCGAGGATTCAGGAGAGACGTAGACGATACAGTGCATGGTGAAGGAAGGGGACCCAGGGGAAACGGGAACAAGGAGGAAGGGGAGGGGAGTAACAGAATAGAGTATTCAGGACCAGCGTCCAATACACACTCGTATATCTCGTACTGCTCCGGCACCGTCTCCCAAGGCAACGACATCGTTCAGTGCGTCTCCACCTATCGATGCGCAGCTCGGGCCAGCCGACACACGCCTGTCGAATCCAGTCTGCTCGGATCAACACTGTCGAAGACGCTATTGACTCGAAGCTTGCCAACGCTGTAGACAGACAGACAGACAGGCCAACGACAAAGCCATCAGCGACGAACGAATACAGAGCAACAATACCGTGAATAGCATCGCTGAAATAGAGTTTACTTAATCGGTCCCCCGCTATGATAATGGCTCGGCGCATGAGCCATTTGCTCACAGGTCAGTCACCTCCTTTGGACACGTGGGCACGTGGCTATCATCACTGGTTCCAGCACAGACAGCTCAAGAAACAAGACATCCATGACTCCATGCGAAATACGTCTACCAGATACAAACACGGTTTTACCCTTGTGCACCGACACCGACACCGACAGCGTCGTAGCTGGCCACCTGGCCACCTAGCCACCATTCACGACCCGCCCGCACTGATCACCCAGCACCACTCTGAGCTCCCTTGATGCCGACATTGCATCTACTCCAAGCTGTTTTCGACATCCGCCGCGTCGTCGCCCTCCATCGCTGCAAAGTTGAGGAACGCGTTCTGCGCGGCATCAGCACCAATCCTTGCCCGCCAGGAACACGTCACACTCACAGGTCGATGCAGAGGCGACCAGAACGGCTCGGGCTTGTCCAGCGTCACGCTGTACGGAATCTTCTCGTTCCACGACTGCGTCAACCCGATACCATAGTTCCACACCCCGCCTTCAGGAACCAGCGTCATACCCAGAATCCGGTCGGAGAGCAATAGCTGTACCCGGTTCGCCATGGAGGGGTTGAAACCCTGATGTTGGCCGGTCACATCCTGGTTCTTCCGGCCCCACTCGAATCCAGCCACAGTCAACTCCCAGGCGTTGAGCGAAACCGAGCCTGGAGTGAACGCGCACGTGACGCAGATGGATTGCGGTCCCCACTCGGGATGCACAGCCATAATCTTAGCTTGCGTCGTCACGTCGGCAGGCGACAGGTGGTTGAGCTCTTGCGACTGCGTCTTGATCCAGCCGAGCGGCTCGAGATCTTTCAATAGGAAATCGTGCTTGGGTAGAGTCGTCGGCAGGTCGACAGACGTGTTGGTCCCGCGCTGCGGCACCCACGCAACAGCCTTGATCTCCTTGACTTGCCGGTTATCGGCGGGAGACGAGCCGTACAGGAACGCCACCACCTGAGTACGGAGATCCGCACTGACGATAAATGTACGAAGCACGTTCTTCGGGAACACATAGGTGAATGCCCCAGCATCGTCCTTGACATCATCGTTGCCAACAAAGATGTTGTTGGTACGCAGCGGCAGGTTGGTAGCACTGATCGCTCGGATACGCCAGTCCGACTTGCTCGCAAACGTCTGCTGCTCATAGTTGGTCGTAGTCACAACCTGGATCTCATCGCCGTGAATGTTGGTAGTCTTGGTCTGCAGGGCGGTGACTTGCGACTGGGCTTCGGTCGACTTTTCGATATCTGCCATCTGCTGGCGCTGTGCAGAAGGCGCAGAGATCTCCATACCCAAGATGATATCTCGGATCTCGCTTGCCGTCAGGGACGCGACGTTCACCGAGTTTCGCTTGCCAAAGTCGGACAAAATGAGGTCCTTCAGTGCCACTTCGACAGCCATCCACGCGTCATCGGAGAGTGTCGGCCAGATGTGGTACGACTCGGTGATCGTGTTCCTGTCTGGGCGAAGAACGATCTTCGACTTTTCCTGGTTGACGTGCAGGGCACGGAGAAGCAGGATGAGACGTGAAAACGCAGTGTAGCTTGAGATGCTCTTCAGCCAATCGTCGTACAGATTGAACAGAACCATTTGCGGTTGAGTCGCACGCTAGTGGATGAGCTCGATTGTAGAGAATCAAACCAGAGAGCTTACCAAAATCAGATCACCAAACTTCTCCAACTTCATCGCCGCCTGGAAGGGCAGTTGCAGCTCGGAGCCCTTGATGACAATGTTCGGGAAATCAAGCAAGTGCACTTCGAGGGGATCCAGCATACCCTTACGGGTGACGATGACCTGCTTGGGCTGCTCTTCGACGGGCAGAGAACGAATGAGAGCTGCAACTTCTTCGGCAGTCTTCCATTTCGCCAGCTGACCAAGACGCTTCTGACCAGCCCACACGGATGTATGGATGATCTTGAGGAAAAGCTGCCCGGTACGCGGGTCTAACGATTAGCGTCATCGCGATCCCCTGACGAGTAGCACAACTCACTGAAGATGAAGATACAGCCATTAATAGGCTTGGTAGTCAAGTTCCCTTCAAACTGATCACGTTAGGACTGCATTGTGAAATGCGACGCGGGAAGCAACTCACCGTCTTGTGAATTGTGACTCGATACACGTTGGTATCGTCGACGAACCAGATGATCTGGTTCGAGAACAGCTCCGAGTAGTTGCTCGAGTTTAGGTACGGCTCGGTAGGCTCGGACGAGTACAGCTGTAGACCCTTCCTGATACGTTCACGCAACACGTACAGCGCAGGATTCGCCTTCATGATCTTGGCCATAGCCTGCTGCAGCAGTGGCTTCATTCCTGGGAAGTAGACACCGTATGCAGAGTACAGGTTGTACGCCAGGTCAAGGGCGATCAAGACACCGGTTGGCGAAGGGTAGATGGACTGCGAGTCGGACGAGTAGTCGAGGTACTTGGCTCGCGCATATCGCTCAATGTCGTGCGAGTCAAAGTCACCCCATCGGAGCTGAATGTCGAGCCAGTACTTGGAACTCGTCGTACCGTCAAGGACATCCTTGTTGTCCGTCAACAATGACGGTCGGGAGATCTGCCATTTGTAACTCGAGAATAGCAAGATGTCCGAAGCCGACGAGTTCATCTTATACGATTTTCGAGGATGAATTGTCTCTTTCTGAACCGTCTCGATCTGAAGAGCCTCGAGCTCTTGGTCGAACACCTGACACAAGTCCATGACCACCGACTCGTGAATCTTTTGCCACAAGTGGGCTCGGAAGATTTGGATCAAACTGATCTTGAGCGTCGGGATCTTGCCGTGCATGAACACACCCGTCAAGTCGAGCTGCACCTGGAAACCAACGTAGACGTTGGCTCGGTTGATCGTCGGAGACCACCACATTGTGAAACGTCGATTCGGGATCTGACTGAGACCGGATCGTTGAGCGTTGGTCAACTTCTTGTACTTCATCGACTCCTCGAAACCGCTATTGTGTAGGATCATGTAGTCGTGCCTCAGATACGTTTCGTCGCCGTTGACCTTGAAGCCGAACCATTCCGACGCAGCAGGCTCCAGAGCGATGCTTTTTAGAGTAAAGTAGTGTTGCGTCGGCGTAGACTGTTCAACAGCTTGTTGCTTTACCAACGAGCAAGGGATGCGAGTGATGTCGCCTGAGATGGTAGCAACGAGGGCAACAGCTGGCTTGCCTGCGGAAGATTTAACCTTACGCCGATGGGTTTCGACACCAAAGCCTAATGATCGTGCCAGAGTGACGGCGTCCGCAAGGAGTCGCGAATGAGGCCCAGGCTGAGCAAAGCCGATTCGACCCTCTGATGAGAGCCAACCGCTACCGTCAACGAGACCAGCGAGCATGGCTAGACGGACAGCCTGAGAGTTACGTAGGTAGACCTCGGGCAAGTGTTTGCCATCTCTTCCGTGACCGGTTTCAGCAGCGGGGTCTACATGCTGCAGTCCCCTTTGCATTCGGCGTGCACGGGTGGCACGCCTGGAAGCAACGCGGGCTGACCGGACCTGTTCACGTCGACTGCTGATCGCAGCGCCGCTGCGAACTCCGTCTGCGAGCCGCGATCCCAAGACATACGGGTCTACCGGGACCGGTCTCGCTGCTGATTCATACCCCGTCGAACGGACGAAGTAAAGCTCCTGTTGTGCTGCTGGCGACATTGCAGCCAGTTGGGTAGCAGTGAGCATCACGGTTTCGTGCTCGGTCGCATGGGCGTCGTTCTCCTCTAATTTGTTCCGCAACATCACAAGGATGTGATTCGACGTGCAGACGAGGTCTTCTTGTCGACCGCCGATCTTGATCCTGTAAAGACGCTCGGCCCCATTGACGAGGTTTCGAACAACACGCGGTGTGCCGTCGGGACCCAATAGCTCATCTCCCTCGCGTACATCCTCGACAAGGACCTCTCGGTGGTCGTATCGCAACAGCCTCGTGCCCTTCTGGAGACAGGCCTTCTCCCAGAAGAGACCCTCCCATGTCGGGAAAGCGGTACCCTTGAACAAGGAATGCTCGAGGATACCTTCCACACCGCCGAGGGCGGAAATCACGTCAACTCGGTAATTGTTGAGCTGCCACAATTTACCGTCATGTCTCTGTGCGGTCCACCAAAAGGGGTTTGCCCTGAGGCGATGGAATTGCTGGAAATGCGTTCGCACACGCCATCCCTTGTCGTATGCCAGCGTATGGCGATCCTTCTGGAACAGGGTGTTGATACGCGGAATACCACGATCCCATGAATCCTCCAGATCCTCGAGCGTGAGCCGCCGGTTGCTAGCCTGCGCTTCTTTCCTCTTCATGGCATACTCGGACCACACTCGGGCGGAGTCTAGGAACTCTGCCTCCCAAGGCTGGATGTATCGGTACAAGTTGGGGATCAACTGATCCTCTTCGTGCGTCATACCCGAGCGGAAATGCGTGATACCTCCCGAATCGGTCTGCTTGGACCATCGCAGGTCAGACTGAGGGATCAAGACAAAGCCCATTGACAACATGCCGAGACCTCCAAGCTCCTTGGGCGAGTAGAACACCGCAGGAGGGAAACGCGAGGGCATCTTCGAGTTCAATCCAATCTTCACTCGAGTCTGAACCTTGTTCTCAGCTTTGACCAGCGAGTCGAGGAGCTCATTGGTGTGCACAACGGCTTCTCGGTAGTAAGTCATCAGACCAATCAAAGCGGTGTTCCACTGTGACAGTCAGTACCTATCAGCAATAAGAGGCACGGCATACCTTGTTGATGATCTTGGAGAATGTCGCGGAACCCGACGACATCAGGACCTGCCTGATCCTGTTGTTGAAGTCCTGGATACCCTGATCCGATACTCTCAAGAACGCCTGCGCCGTTCTCTCCTTGGTCGACTCTTGCGTGAGGTTCCACACACCATCTCTCAACGAGTACTGCTCTCCGTTTTGCGTCCGTATGCGCGGCAAGATCCGCACCTCAAAGCCACACATGGAGAAAAGCAATTGGGGGTTATCTCTAGAGTATACCGACACGAATGTGTCATCCCATTCGATGGTTGTGAGCGATCGCGGCATCGAATTCTTGACATTCCAGAACACAGCTCGACCCAAATTGACGTCGTGCTTGATCAGACGCATTCGGCAGTCTCGGGGCCAGCAACGCCTGTTGTTGTAGCCAATGACGTTCTCGTTGTTCGGGTCAGGTTGAACCGACAGATACCTCTGGATAAGATCTCGTGATTCATCAGCCGTAAAGCGGAACAAGATGTGGATCCGATCGACATATCGAGTGTAGAATCGAATAGGGTGACGAGTCTCGGTAGCCTGATCGCGGTATTGCAGGAACCCGTTGGGTAAGGTAGCAGGTCCGGCGAGTTCGCTCGCCCTCTGGAGACCCAGAATGAGCAGATCCAACACAAGGCCGTAGTACTGGAAGACGAAAGAGGAGAACTGAAGCCCTCTGATCAACCCGTACGCGTTGACATGGGACATGTCCTTGAAGGTCAGGGTGGCGTTGTTCTTTGAGGTGATGTAATCGGCCAAATTATGGTCGAGCACCAAGCGGAGCAATCGATTCAGCAGTGTGAGGTCAATCTTCTCGTAAACGCGTGATAGGACGGTCTCCATCATTACCACGCATTCACCCTCGGACGTCTCCCAAATGTCGGTCAAGTTGTTGATGCCCTGACACCACTTGTATACGAGCAAAGGAGGGGGTTCAGAGTCGGCCGGCTTGATCCAGTTGGGGAAGAGCGCACGCTTGTCCGCTTCATACCAGAGGAACTGATCGAGGTAGGCGTCGGTGATCTTTTCAACTGGCTCGATATCGTAACAAGGGATGAGCTTGTCGTATGTGTCGAAGAATTCGATGCCGGCTTCTTTGAATGCTCGCTGGGTCAGGAGAAGTCGCTTGATACGCGACAGACACTCGTGAGGGTTGTCATAGGCCTGCTCGACCAAAGCCAGTTCTTCTCGCTGGGATTGGTTCAGACGACCATGCACACTGTACGCCTCTTTGAGTTTCTCCAATGCCAAAACCAGTAACTTCGTGTCGTGCTTGTACGACAGGGGTGGGAATGGGATCGGAGCGAATTTGCGAGATTCGAGCCAATGCACAGTCGAAGTATAAATGGCAACAGCCTCCTCGGACGAGATGTAAGGCCCGTCTTTCAGATAGCCATTCTGCCTCTCCTGCTCGGCCTTGAGGTACAGACGAGTGAGTCGACCGAGGTTCTTTCTAACGACAGCCTTGTCGACGGTAGCACCCCGCCTGATACGCTCTCGGTTGTAATGCGCCACCGAAGTCCACCAGTCCGACTTTGACTTGATGTACCGCAAAATGATGTTCTCGATTGCGGCAGGCATCCCGGGTACCTTCCATGGGATGTTCGCTTTCCAGCAACGCCACGCTTCAGAAAGATGTTGCAGGATCGTTTTGGCTTTGCTGCGAAAACGTCAGCTGGTATCCGGCTGCCATGAACTGTACGTACTTGGCCTTGATCGATTCCGGCATCATGCTTGGAAATGTCAGCAAAGCGCAGAAAACCCGGGGGGAGAGCGCTCACTCTAAAATATCGTGCATGACAGCAGCACGCAGCTCGAGGTCGAAGTGCGATTCAACTCGCTGCTTGGTGACAGTTTTCGCAATCCCTTTTGAATTACGACCCTCGAATTGTCGGGCCAACAGGTTGCCCAGCCATCGTTCGAGCAACGGCACGATACCCCGCATGAAGAAAAGCCACACCCGCCAACCCGGCGCCCAGAATCCGACACCCGGGCCCTTACCGACTGGACCAGTGTTGAAGCGCGAATAGATTAGGTGCTTTAGATCCTTGCACATGCGGATCTGCTTCATCAACTTGTACTTATAACGGTACATCCCGGTCAACTGGCCGACATGCGCGAACATGTATTGTAGACCGTCGGCGAGTTGGAACGCATCGACGTTGCCCAATCGGAACTGAACGTGGGCATCGACGATGAGCTTTGTCAGACGTAGAATTTCTCGACAAAGATGGAAAGCGTTCCCGAAACGAGACTTCTTCCGTTCCTTGGTGGTAAGGGTCTTGATGGGCTTGAGGTTGAGATTGTAGTCAAGGTGGAGGTAGTTGAGATTCTTTCGGTGGATGAGGAGATTGAGCATGTTGTAGCCCTGTCGACAAACTTGCAGACCCGCCTCTACCCAATCGAGAGTAGTGCCCTGGAAGAATTTGGTGTTCTTCAATGATCTGAACAGGTTCCGCTTTGCCATCGCCTTGGGTCGCTTGTGGTGAAGGGCATTGAGGACGTACACTTTAAGCTGCAGGGTTAGCTGCCGAGATAAATAGCTTGACTCACCATTTTCTGGTATGACACCCTGATCTTGACTGCTTGATCCGGCGGGCAGTGTTCAAGATAGAAGTTTTTGATCATGGGGACGTCCTGCGCACGCCTCATTCGACCGCTCCGCAGGTTGTAGGGATATGGCGCCCAGTACAGCGCAATCGCATCGGCGGTGTTGGAACTGCTAAGGTCCCTTTCCGCCAAAAATGGCTCCAACTCGTCCGGAAGCTCAAATTCGTCCTCGTCATTGCCGAAGCCAAAGACCGCATCCTCATGTGAGACGAGCGGAGTGTGTGCTTCCTGGACGACACGCTGCGAGATGGGGTTGATGAGGGGATCAAAGTAGAAGGCTGGAAGATCTGGGTCATCCGTCTTGATGTAGACGTTCTTTGGCTCGTGGTATTTGCCAATGTGAATGGATCGGGGAAGTGAGTTGTAAAGATGGGGGAAAGCCACCTTGTACTCTGAACGGATGACGCCTCGGATAATGACTTTGTTGATGTCGTTGAATTCGTTCCAGTCCTCGTCAAATGCCTCGGCATCCCGGTAAAGGGGTTCGTATTTTGGTCCACCTGGCAATGCAATGTTGAGCGCCTTGGCAGTGAAGAAGCTCTTCTTGTCAAAGAGGTAGAAGGCATTGCCGTCGGAATAGTCGGAGAGAAGCTGCCGTCCGATTCGGTAAAGATTGGCCATTTGAGGTAGGGTGAGCTGATAGAATCGATAGCTTGATCCGTTGACCTGCGGTGTGTCAATCAAAGGTTTTGGATCATAGAACCAGTCGATGATCGCCTCATCATCCTCTTCGTCCAATTCCAACTGAATCGCCTCTAGGGGTTCGACATCCAGCACATTGTCGCCATAATCCATCGGAGGCTCTTCGTCGTCGAATGGCGGGAACCGCATACGCTTGAAATGTCGTCGATCGCGCTTCTCGCGTCGCATGGCTAGCCACATGGAGGCCCATTGCGCATGAAACTGAAGTCAGCTGGGTCGCCAGGGAAAACACTCACGATTGGCTCGATGACCTTGGGGACTTCATTGACAAACGTGATGGCACCTGAGATGTGATACAGCACAGGTACCTCGCGTACCTGCTCCCAAGGGTAAGGAATGTTCTCCAAAAGCTTCATGACCGCGTGAGGGACGTATTTGAGCGCTCCCAGATGGACACGCTTGTCGTTACGGAATTTGCGGTTCGACATATCACCGTGATCCTTGATGATCTTTCGAATATGCTCAGGAGGGAGATCCGCCTTTCCAAAGTCCACACCAGCACCGCCGCCCGTCCTCCGCTTCTCGTTGAACCTCCTCTTTTGCGTCGTCCTCCATTTTCTGGCCTTTTTCTCGATCTCGGCCCGACTCAGTTGACCAAAAAAGTCGCCGTCCATCCTGCTCTGCCCATCGCCATTTGGCTGCTGCGAACCCGAGGCCGCAGGGAAGCCGGGTGGCGCGCCAAAGCCTGGCGGATAGGACATGATGGGTGTCGAGTGACGGTGGAAGATGAAGGAGAGCTCGAGATATCGAGAGTTGAGAGATGGTGGCAAGGGAGAAGAGTAAAACGCCGCGGCATTACGAAAAGGTGGCAATGAGGAGATGGCCGCAGTCGGGGCTCCGCAGTGAGATCCTTTCTTGTAATGTCCTTCCTGTCTAGCACGACCGTCTATCGATTCTCGCAAGCCTGTTTGCTTGTTGAGGCTTCCCCTCTCTTCGCTGGTCATCCATTCCCCAAAATCTGGTATACCAAGAACAAAATGTCGATACAGCCACTTCCTATGTACGGCGACAAACCCGTCGTTCTCCTCACCGTGAGTTTCGCGTGGCGGCGACTAGCTGACTGTAGCAGAACGACGATGGTCCGCCAAGCGCATCTTCACCCAACATCTTTGCCTTTTGCAAGCTGCTCCAAGAGCGTCTGGGATGGATCGTCAAGGTTGTCATACCAGACTGCCAGAAGTCATGGTCAGCTGCTCTGTATTCACTATACTTCTAGCTGAACATCACACAGGGTGGGGAAGGCGTATGCGATTAGCGATATCATTACACTGAGCTACTTTTACCCCCTAGGTCAGTAGCTCCTCCTGTGTCTATCTTCGCATTGTATCTGCTATGTGCCTTGCGGCTGATACCTCGCCTAGAGCCTGATGGTTTGACGGGAGACATCACCCCTGTCTCACGGCCTCTGAAGGACGGGGAGACCATGGAGTGGATTCTACTCGCTGGAGTAGGTATTCGATCTGGGCGCGCTGACGACAGACACCTGCGTCGTGTACGAATATCGCGCTTCACAACTTGTACCCTGGCCAAATCGACATGGTTATCTCCGGTCCCAATCGTGAGATCCTACCGACGTGGTGAGCTGACAACAGACGGCCGCAACTCGTCCACCGCATTCGCACTGTCATCAGGTACCCTTGGCGCGGCGCTAGCTGGCGCGCTCTCAATCCCCCTTCCCGGTCCGTCTCCGTCCGAGCCGTCACTGCACATCGACCACATCCCCTGTGTCGCCGTCTCATATGGGGTCGTGAATCGTCCTGTGCCACCCAAAGCGCTCGACTACTCGCACGATGTGGCGGTGGACGTGTGTGATCGCTTGTGGCGGAATTGGGGGTACGAAGACGAGCCCGGACCCAGCCGGCGTCGCGTGCAGATTTACAGCGTCAACGTACCCATAGTCGAGGAGGCTCTCCATCCAGACAACAGAAAGGTGGTATGGACCACCATGTGGCGCAATGCATACGGGCAGTTGTTCAAGACCACCAAACTGTGAGTAAACGTCTCCTTCTCCCTTGTTGGGATTCTTGCTCTCGGGGCCCGAACCGAGATTGACAGAGCCAGCGATCCAGCTCTCAACTGGTGGTCTAACGCGGCAAGTCGGCCCAACCAGACCTCCAATTTGCAAAGTTTCGCAACTGCTCTCAAATCTTCTCTACAGACGGTCGCGGAAGGAGAGGTTGAACCTGCAATTGACTCTGGCAGTGAAAAGACGACTTATGATCCGTCCGACAAGGCCAAGCAGGGGCCGAATCAGCCTGCGATTCCGCCTCGGGTCTCCACTACATCCACCGCCGGACCTGGCGCGCTGCCGACACCCGATCCGGCCAGCCCGGTCGACACCGAGTCTTCTCGCCAACTCAAATTTCACTTTGCACCGACGATGGCTCCTCTGCTATTCCCACCAGCAGAGAGCGTCCCCGAGGGCACCGATGCATGGGCATTCGCAAAGGGTTATGTGAGTGTGACGCCGATCCGGGCCGAGTACGCTGGTCTCGCCGCGGGAGGATGTGGGTTTGGCGGTGAGGACAGCGGGATGGTCCCTGGCTCCGAGTGGACGCCGTGAGGGTACATTGTGCACAACATGCATCTAGTCTTCTGCATCGGGCTCTGGAGCATCCCGGAACCACCAGTATTTTTGGACAATGAAAACAGCATCGTAGCACAAACTGACGGCCGCAAGACCGAGTTTGCCAGGGTTCGCAATGATGCCTGACGGGTCGTGCTCGATGAAGATAGAGGATACAATCAGCTCGGTGAGAGACAGGATACCTCCCGCGACATCCTACATTGCCAATGGTCAGCTGAATCGTGGTGCAATGGAGATGTGAGCCTGACGTACCAGGAAGATCTGGCCAATGGCCCAGCCAGCCGAGCTGCGCAATCTCCAGTTGAGCAGGATCTGCGGGATGAACTTGACGGTCGTGATGGCCAGCTTGATGCTCGCGGCAAAGTACAGCCAGTCGAGAAACTGTGCTTTGCCGACCCACACAACGACGGCGTAAGCGAATGACGAGATGATCATGACTGCCAACGCGATCTGACACGGAATGGACGGCCTTAGGCCCCCTGAGGGAGCTACCGCTTCGGCACCGGGCGCTGTCAAGAGGGGCGTCTGTTCGTCCTCGTCTTCCGGTCGTTTGACCGCTGAAGGGTGTCGGTTGTACCACCACACTTGTGCTGGAGTGATGCTCGACAGCACAAGGGCGTGGAGGGAGAAGGCGAGATCTGAGCGCGAGACCTGTGGCTCATGCCCATCGTGTCTAGCTCGATACTGGTCGCGAGCGATTGGCGAAAAGTACACCCCCCAGCACCATAGGGTGAGCGCCAGGAACCCCAGCGGGTTGATCCATACAAAGTCCGGAGACAGCCCCGTGGTTCTACACGAGTCAGCGTTGCAGCCAAAGCTCTCATAGGTGGAGAAAGGTTACTCGCCTCTTGCGCTTGTAGTTCAAGATTAGGATGGGGTAGAACGACGCGGACCATGCGAGGAAATACAGCACTCCGCAGGTGTTCACAAAGATCTGCCAGTAGGTCTCCCCCGAGTCGGCGGAGAGGGTCAGCATCTCTGACGCTGATATCAATCGCTGGAAGTAACGTTGATGAGCAAGCAAAGAGCAAACAGAGGTTTGTTTTTGCAGACGTGCGGCGAAGTCCGATCACGTCAAGAATCGACTGCAGCGCGACGACTATTCTGCTTGGCTGGTGGAATTGCCAGAGCTTACAACGACAGTACAGTTAAAGCTTGGTATCTCGGCAGGGGAGCAGTCCTGGTCGGCTGTAGTGACCAATACATGAGCCCCCGCCGAAGCTTGCTCGGAAGGCTGTGACTCGCAGAAGCACCGATGCACTCAAAGGTGAAGACGGATGCATGACGCGGGTACAACAACGACGCAAAAAGGATCGAGACACTCGAAAGATCCCTCAGTAAACTGTCAAACAGGCCAGCGCTCGTCTCTGACCAGCACCAAAAGGCGACTAGGGTCTAAGAGCTTGACTCTATTGTGTTGGCAAGTCTCATCATTGGGTGGAAAGGATGGAGTTGAAGACGAAGTCTTACTCAGGGAATCGCCGTCCGCATTGTAGGAAGGAGCCAGACGCCTAGAGAGCCAGGACGGGGAGATCCCCAGCGACGCCACGACGTCGACGTTGGTTGCGTTTAGGATCTGGACAGTTTCGCGCCTTCCAGCAATGGGGTTGGCGACGTGGAGAGGCATCATGTAACGTCGACTACTACGATGTCAGTGAGATAGCAGCTCCGAGCAGCTCCCTAGCTAGCGTCGCTCAGACGTATACCGCTTGCATACCGTCGTGAATCTGTACGAGAGCAATACGAGTAGGAGGGAGTGACACTGGTGACAGTCTACAGAAATTTGGCTCGTCTCGTCTGGACGTCCTTGTTTAAAGCCACGTCATGTCTCCTCTTCGGGGTCCCCAGCCACCGTTCAACTTTTTCTAAAGATCGTCAGTACAGTCTCAATTGTTCCCCATCGCCTTACCAGAGCTCGAGCGAGTGGGAGAGACAACATGTCTGATCCACGCTTCGCCAGGTTGAAGACCGACCCTCGGTTTCGGCGGCCGAAGCAGAAGAACCTCAAGGTCGAGATTGATGAGCGATTCCGCGGTCTGCTCGAGAACGAGGAGTTTGGCAGCGGCGGCGCGAAAGGCAAGGGGAAAGGTGCGTGCACGCTCGTGCTCTTACTTGAATGGGATCGTATCTTACTCTACGTAGCGGTTGACAAACGAGGACGTCCGTTGGCATCGTCGCATCAGGCTGATCAGCTGAAACGATTCTACCGGCTTCATTCCCCCTCGCCCTCGAGCTCCAAGCCGGACGGTGGCGTTGTCGATTACGCTCGAGGAGAAGGAGCCTTGGAGTCGTCAGGATCAGAGGATGAAGGAAGCGATGAGGAGTCAGAAGTGGAAGAAGAGGAACTCGAGCTGGGACAGAAGAAGAAACGGCTGCCTCATCTGGATGTCGTCGATGATGATCCAGACAGCGATGCCTCGGATCACATTGTGGTCGACTTGTCTGAAGAGGAGCACGAATCAGCGTTCCCTCCTGATATGGATGACGACGACGGAGAAGAGGACGAGGCAGAGGACGAGGAAGATGTGCCGAGGATTCCACCGACAAAGAGGATTGCAGCGGTCAATCTCGATTGGGACAACCTTCGAGCTGCCGACCTATTCTCAGTGTTCAACTCGTTCCTCTCGGCTGTTCCCAAACTGGGCGAGAGCTCTTCCAGCGGTACAGGGAAGCTCCTGGATGTCAAGATCTACCCAAGCGAGTTTGGTAAACAACGCATGGACAAGGAGGAGCAGGAGGGCCCGGCTAGCGGGATCTTTACTGGAAAAGCCACGAGGAAGAACCAGCAGAGAGATGGGATCGTGCCGCAGAAACATCTGGAACAGGAGGAAGAAGAGAGTGACGAGGAAGATGGGGATGAGGAAGAGGAAGAGGACGATGCAGACGAGGACGAGGATGAAGACGAGGACGAGGACGATGAGGAAGCATTAAATCCAGAGGATGGTGATGGCTGGACAGACGCATCAGACGGAGAAGATTCTGACGGAGACTCCGAAGCCGAACCCAGGTCCAGAAGGAGTGCCAAGAGCTCAGGCGAGGTGGACGGGCTAGAGATTGTCTCGGACATCTCAGACGGTGAAGAAGATGTGGATATGGACAAACTCCGACAATACCAGCTCGAGAGATTACGGTAGGCTCTAACGCCATACGTGAGCTGACAATAAGGTACTACTACGCGGTCGCTACCTTCTCCACTGTTGCCGCCGCGGAACGCGTCATGGCCGAATGTAATGGTACGGAATTCGAGCGTACGGCCAATATGTTGGACCTGAGCTATGTCCCTGATGAGATGGAGTTCGCCGAGGACGACGTGACGTGAGTGGGCATATACTGGCTGGGACGCTGGGGCTGAGTAGTAGGGACCAAGCGAATAAGGAGATCAAGGGGTACAAGGGCAACGAATTTGTGACTGACGTGAGTGAGGTGACTGGCTCCAGGCTGACGACAGGCTCTTCGCCACTCTAATGTCAAGCTCACGTGGGACCAAGACGACCCGAACCGGGTCAAGGTTACACGTCGGAACATGACCCGCGAGGAGATCGAGGAGCAAGACTTCAAGGACTACCTCGCTTCGTCTGACGACGAGGACGTGGATGATGCCGCGCCCGAGGAGAAGGAGAAGAAGGGCGCCAAGAAGGAACGGACAGAAAAACTTCGTAATTTGCTATTAGCGGGGAATCCAGAAGACGGCGACATCTGGGGCAAGGCAGGAACCGACTGGGCCGCAGAGCTGGCGGAAAGGCCAAAGAAAGCCAACGGAACCAGCAAGGCCAAGGGGGCAAGCAATGTTGAGATCACGTTCAAGCCTGCCCTATCCGCCGCCGTTGGATTGGACGAGGTGGAGAATATGACAAGCCTCGAGAGGTACCAGTTACGGATGAAGGAGAAGAAGGCGCGAAAGAAGGAAAAGGCCGAGTTGAAGCGCCTGGCAAAGGACGAGGGAGACGGCAAGGGCAAGGGCACGACCGACGACTTTTTCGGCGATGAAGGCGAAGACGAGGACGAGGACCAGGGCGAGCAAGACCACACAGATGGAGATGGGGCCGACCGTAAAGGTCACTTGTCCAATGGGGGAATCCAGGATTCGCCGAGCGAGGTGGGGGAGAAGCAGAAGCAACATTTCTCCATGAAGGATATCCTCAAAGCGGAAAAGGAGGGCGGGAAGCGGAAGCGCAAGAGGACCAAGAAGTCCCGCCACGCGGATGAGCGCGAGATCGAGCTCGGTCCGGACGAGTGGAAGATTGATACCAAGGACGAACGGTTCAAGGCCTTGCACGAGGAGCCCGAGTTTGCTATTGACCCTTCGAATCCTCAGTGAGTCTTCCCCCCCCCTTGTCCCTGTTACACATGAGCGTTTGTGCATCTTGTGTGGATGTGGCCGGAAGGAAGGAGAGACGAGAATCAAGATACCGTGCTGACTCGCCGCTCTAGCTTCACAAAGACCAAAGCGATGAAAGAGCTACTGGCGGAACGCACGCGGATGCGCAACTCGGCGGCGCCAAAGGAGGTCGAGGGACGACGGGCCGTGTCGGTGTCGGTGAATGAGGGGCCGAGAGACAAGGATCTCGGTTCCCTGGTTGAGAGTGTCAAGCGCCGGATGGAGGGGCACAGTAAAGGCCGGAAGAGGTCGAGAAAGCATTGATCGAATACGACATCTCACGGTGGTAGAGTACTGTACGGTGCATCGCCGCTGGATGTCATTGGATTCGTCGTCTACTGTATCCTGCCCACTATATCCTAGCCACTCGATTCGAGTCACGTAAACCTAATTCTTGCGGTTGTGAATGCCGCACGCCGCATACCGCGCACCAGAGTTAGGATACAAGCGTCATTAATCAACGGGTATGACAGCATGCATGGTGTGTCGATCGGATTACAATGCAGGGATATATGAAAGACATGAGTGTCGTTGTCGTAGCAGTCATCAAGTGTGCAGAGGGCACGTTCACGACATCGGTGTAGTCGAGGGGCGGACTTAGAACGCCTTTTTGTGGATGATATCTGGATCCTCCTTGTACTCGTCTGCCGATACCCACATCTACACTTATCAGCCGAGGTGCACAGAAGCTATAGACGATAACGGGGGCGTGCAACTACACACCTTCTTGAACGTGCTGAGACCCGCGAGGATACTGCCCCCAATCCAGGTCGAATACTACATCAGTCAGCAGGCAGTCTGCGATGACTGTGGCTCTGGCTCTGACGACTGCGAGACAGAGAGTGACGGAGTGAGAGGATAAGATTGGAGGGACTCGGAAGCTGACCTTGCGTTCTGGAGGCGCGTATATCTTGAGTTTGACATCTTTCAGTGCCAGCTTCTTCACCTCGTGCAGTAACCGGTCTCCAAATCCTGGATGGTCGATTAGCGGTAGCTCAAATGCAGGCCCACGACGGCGCAGTGACGACGGTGATGATGGCTGACCTGTGCACAATGTCGATCCGCCCGAGAGCACAATGTTGCTGAAGAGGGATTTCCGCAGGTCGAGGTCGGTGCGATTGATGGAATCGACAATGACCTAACCGGTACAGTCAGCGCTAACTCTCGCCTGCCGTCGCGCCACGGTACCACTGCGACTCTTCGGCCCGTGGTCGCAGTCTCAGCTGACCTGGTGCACGCCCGGATCCTCCTGGCCTATCAGCTCTGGATTGAACAGTATCTCCGGAGCGAGGAATCTCTCCGCCCCAAGCTGATCATCAGCGACCACTCTACCCCGCAACCCACCTGTATGACTTTTCCATCTGGTAATCTAAACTCCTCCCAGGCTCCGCCATTGTCTTTCTCTTCCTTGGCGGGATTCAAGGCAAGGTAACACGTCTTCTCCTTGATGGTCCGCACGACCTCCTTCTCTGCCGACGTATGTAGGTAGTGCCCGGATTTACGAAGGAGCAATTGCAGGTGATCTGTGACGTCCCTAGTCGATCATCAGCGTTCGCGCCACCACGAGACTACATCCACCGACCGTCCAGCAATGTCTATCCTCCGTATTGCATGGGGCATGGAGAATCCCTCGAATACAGGTACGGCGTGGGTCACCCCGTCGCCCGAATCCAGCACGATCCCCGTCGTCCGTCCTGACGAGTATCTGTCCAGGTCAGCGGCCACCAACTAGTCTACCAGCCTGTCCAGCCTTGGACTGCCTTTGCGTCCAGACTCACAAGCTGAGAACGGCCTGGACGCTCGTGAAGAATGCAGGCACGTTGAAGGTCTCGAAAAATATCTGCGCTGCCACGTCTCGGTTCTGCCTCGGATTGAGAGGAGCTTCCGTCAACAGCACGGGGTGCTAATCAGTCAGCTCGGTAACGACGGCCGCTGGTGGGGTAGTGATGTTGGTGATGGGTGACGTGTGGTGGCACAGTGGAGTTGGTGATGTGGAGACGATGGAGACGATGGGGATCCCAGAACCGAGAAACTCAGTTCAGCAGTTTGGTGGGCTCACTGACCTCTTCTGATAATGCCTTGAGACCCTCCGCATAGACCCAGCCCCATATCCGCTCCATATCGTCCCAATCGACCACGACCCCATGCTCCATTGGATACTTGATCTTCAGCAGCCCGCGAAGTTCTTGCGCTCTCCGCCCAATGAACAGGTTGTCCTGGATAGCTCCGGCCATTATCCGCGGATGCTTGGGCCGGCCGACACTGAACGACGCACATCCAACAAGGAACAACGGTCAGCATCACAGCATCTCGGCAGCTCTGCGCAGCACAGTGCTGTCGCATGGACGGATGGGCAGGGAGAGGGGGACGATACTAACAACGACGGGATGTAGCAGGATGGCTGCTCTTGTCCTGCAAAGCCTGCTTTGATAGTCCCGGACCCCTCGGAACGGCATCAGCTGGACATTGCGGATACTTTCGCTGATTTACATTGTCAATAACCACAGGTTGATTTGTGAGCCTACCAAGCATGAGCGCTGCCAGTAACCCATGTTCAGTTGAGCTTACACATCATCAAACTCGGTCGCCATTACCGCTGTCTAGTCGCTGCACACCGTCTCTATATTGGGTCAAGCTGTCGCCCAGTGTCGACGACGGCTCTACACGGCACAGACGCGACGCGCTTAAAAGTGGGGATCAAATAATGTTATCTTTTCCTGTCCGTGCGTGCAGACAACGATGCATCCGGCCTACAAGCGTCCGCTCAGGACGACCAGCTCCTTCTCGCATAATGCCACGATGACATGCTCTCCACCCGCCTCGATACAGCTCACACCCAGTACAGCGCCTCGATCCCCGCCACTGACACGTAAAACGCCCTGCCGTGCTGTGGTCGGTGACATGGCAGGATAGTAGATGTAGACGTTGCCAGTCAAATTATCTGAACTGCCAGATTCAAAAGCCAGCACCGTAGATGCCGCGGAAGGCGCGTGTTCAGTGCGAGGCCGCTTTGGCGAATGTGCTTCGGTAGTGGCGGGAAGTTTGGTGAGATGTCGCACGAATCGCAGATCCTGCTTGGAAGATAACACAAAACTGAGTGCCGGGGTGGTCGATAAATGTGTCCAGGGCGTCTTGGTGGGATCCGACCCTAGCTCTGGCGTAAATGCAAGGCCGTTGACTGCATTCTTGATAATCAAACCGTCGTTGGCATTCCCCACGAGCGGCAGTGAAAGCACAAAGGACGTCGTCTTGGTCCAGCTGGCTCTTCCCTCCGTCACATAGCCGAACACGACTTCGCGACCGGCGCGTCCGCCACCCAGGTCGCCAAATGCCCTCTCTGGAGCATCATCTGCATCGTCGTCGAGATCCAGGTCTTCCCGTATCATGGTCGGTATGGCAGGATGGGCTCCTTCAGGCTCGTCTGGGCCACGCGTCTTGATGTTGTTGAATGTCTCCCGCACCGCCGCCAGTGTGGAGGCAGAGATGGTCTCGGGCACCTCCTCCTCGCCGCCGTCCTCGTCAGAGGGCACAAAGATGCTCGGCCAGCGGGTGTGGTCGTCGACTTTGATCAATTCAATATCGAGTCGGGCGTGTGTGGCGTCAAAGGTGAACGTTGATTCCTCGACATTGACTGTGGCCCAGAATTTTCGCCCCGGTGTGCGCAGGAACTCTTGCAACGGGGATGGCGATTCCGAGGGGGGTAATGAGATGGCCAGTGTGAATTCGGTCGCAGATAGACCGACCTGCACGTCTTCCCTCTTCGTTCCAGCCGGAACCGGAATGGCCATGGAGATAGAGTCCTCGTCTTGGGTCCAAGTGAATGGCCAAGTCTTCTCTTGCGTGACTTCGTTGATACGAGGGTCACACTCGTTTTCTTCGTCTTCTCCATAGCCCGCCGCTCCCAAGCCAGGCTTCAGCGGCTTACCTGGTCTCCTCTTTTCTCGCTTGCCTGGCTGCTTGTCTGCATGATCGACGCCGTTGTCCGCAGGACTCGTCTTGCCAATCTCCTCGCTAGACAGCAGCAGCCAGCCTTGATCCCACCACGTACACCAATAAGGCAGATCTCCACCTCGCACTGACCACCGCACGTCTGGAACCTCTGCAGCTCCAGCATCCACGTTGTTCCGCTTGCTCGGATCCACCGCGATCTCGAGAACCTCGTATGCTGTCGATCTTGCCCTCGCCTTGCCCTTCTCGCCCTCGGGTATCGATCGCGACAGGAGAAGCAAAGCTTCGGACGGGGATGCCAGATGTGCCGCTTGCAGCAGGAACGGATACGGTAGCTCATACATTGCCACCAGCTTGCCGCTCAAGTCTTCAGAGGCTGGCGACGTCTCGAAAATGTACAACGTCCCCGAGCCGGTGGATATTGCCCAGTGGGTCGAGTCGAGAACGCGGACGGAGGGATATTCTGGGGTCGGTGAAGAGGATGTCGAGCTGGAGATGGGTGTCGGTAGATTTGTAAGGGTAGCGAAGGAGGGTTGAAGCTCATTCTGGGTCGAGATCAGCCCAAGAACTGGAAGTAGAAGGATAGCAATGATGACTGGATACAGTTGTAGCTGACACGGACATTTAATGTAAAGCCAATGACCGCCCAATCGGCATCCACGTAGACTCCTCGTCCGCCCGAGACACATAGATGGTCCCATGCGATCCTCGCCTGTACCTCCTTGAAAGACAACAGTTGCTCGCTGTATCCCAAGCGGCTCTGGGTCGCCCCGTTCCCTGGTAGACGATAGGACTCGACGTGGGTGTCGGCGTCGAGCGAGTGGAAGCGATATGTCTCGAATAGGGGATACAGCAAGGGCCGAGACGGCGGGAAGAGATATGACATGGCGAGCAATGACGAGACCGAGTCGCTTGAGCGTGCTCGAGAAACTCTGGTACTATGATCTGGATGTAGTGGACGACAGTAAAACAGCAACTTCCGTTTGGATGCCGAGTCTCGCCTGGTCGTTTTTGTCCTTTCTCCACCAACCATCAAGCGAGCATTGTTCTCTCGACTTTGCGCTCTGCGTCGTCACTGAGGAGCCCTCGGACAGGACAGAGCATGCTCGCACTTGTCCGTCTCAGTCTACACTGAGAATGCGAGCGACTCCTCCTGAAGACCACTAGAGTGAGCTTGCACGACGCCTTCCTTCCTCCCTTCCTGTCCCATCTGATGTGCTCCTTAGCAACCGAATCTAGGAAACAATACACCATGACTATGACGCTTGCCGAGCTGCCTCCTCCCATAGTCCTACAACATGACGAGACGCTCCATGCAATCCACCTCCCTCCCCTCGCGACATTCCTCTCTGGGCTACACAGGCCGGAGCACCTACTGAAGCTCAACGACATCCTGGATCGCTACCGTACACCCAAGAGCTACCACCGCATCGATGTCCGCTTGGTCGAGAGTTCTGAGATCCCTCAGGGAGCAGAGCGAGGCGAGTGGCTCGCTAGTCTAAGCGATACAGAGCGCGGCGAGCCGGTCATCCTCACTCGCGAGGTGCTCGAGGAAGCAGATGCTCTGATGGCGTCTGACGAGCAGGTGCAGGACATGACGAACGGGCGCGATACATCAGAATCCGTTCTCACACCTCCTCCGACTGCAGCCCCTGTCGACGTCAACGGAGATGCGAGATCATCAGAAGTCCCCAATCCCACATCCCCTCGCGGTCGCCCATCACCATCACCTGCCATGGAAATTGACCCAAGCCTGCTCCTCCTGGACCCGCCGGCCTCTCTTGATCCCCCTATCCACCCTGCGCCTCCGGCAGCCCCCAAGCGGCGACTACGTGAGCTCCGCGTGGACATCCGGACACTCGATCCTGCAGCGCTATACTCGCTGGAGACGTGGCGGCGAGAAGTGCTGGGTTTGGACAAACTCAACATGGAACACCCCGCCTCGATCTGGTACAAGGAACCAACGCCTCCTCCTCCACCTAGTCCACCCGTTCCTCCACTGACTCAGCCGGCAGACGCAGAGAAGAGGCGGCGAGGGCGACCATCAAAGAGACGACGTATAGAACACGAAGGCGTGGTTCAGGTCGAGGAGGACACAGGTGACACTGTGGAAGGGGGCGCTAATGGGAGTGGAGACGCCAACGGGGGAGGACACGCCAGTGCGAGTGGAGACGCCAATGCGGGTGTGGAAGTCCCGACCTCAGATGGAGACGCACTCAATGGGGAACCTCAAGAAAGCTATTCCGCTCTGGTCGAGGCTCTACATGACAGCGGTGTTATCGAAGCTGGCAGCCCACCACGGGAGCCCGACATGCCTGTCAGTGAAACACTAGTGGTGGCCGTGACGGACTCGGACGTCCTAAAGGCGATCGAGTCGGTCGACTCGCTACCCGCGGATATGGTCATGGAAACATCAACGCCTACGGTCGATCCCTCTTCGCCCTCTCCGCCCTCTAAAACACAGACAGCCCCCGTTTCGACCGGGCCCGTTTCCCGCGTTGCACTATCCCCTTCACCTGACATTATCCTAAACGATGCGTTTGATATGGACGAGAGCGCCGACCCAGACTTTGTGCCGATCGTCCGACCTGCTCGCGAAGGGCCACTGCGGCGAAGGAAGACAGGGCAAGCTGTCCTCAACGATCGACCCCAGCCCCAGCCAGAGGTCGGAACATGGACGAACCCAATTCCCATCAAACATTTCCCACGAGGAATGAGGTGTGGAGCCCGTTCGTTCGCCGCCTCTGCGCTGCATGAAGTGTCGCCTAGCGAGTTCGTCGCTGTGTCGAGAGGTCTGGGGACGCGGACGCGAGCACGCCTGTCGGCCGAGTCGTCGGCGCGTGGTGTTTCATCATCACCTCCCAGAGCCAGTGCGCGAGACATGGGCTCGCGCAGTCGCACCCGTACATCGACCGAGTCCATGGCGCGTGAAGTGTCGGCCGGGGCATCACCTGTCAAGGCTGCCAGAGGTGGCCGCCCACGACAGTCAGAGCCGGTCAGAAGCGGCGTGCGAGAACCAGCAGGCGAGCCAATCGTTATCTTAGACGAGGACGAGATCGTTGCACTGGCTCCTCCAGGACCGAAGGGGCGTCCACGCAAGTCGGATCCGGGACCGAGAGGGCAGCCCAGAGTCAAGACAACGCAGCAGCGACAGCGAATGCTGCTCGAGGCTGTTGAGCTGCCGACGCTGGCGGAAGCGATGGACGCGCTCAGAGCAACGGCCAAGAAGGAGGCCAAAGCGTTCTTGGTGCCAGACGCGACCGATGTTTTGCTGGCTGAATGGGAGGACGTGGGCGGGCATAGGATAACGGTCGATATGGAGTCTGACACACCTGAGGACGAGTGGGACTTTCTCAGAGGGCTGTGAGACGACATGGCGACGAGGACGAGTTTCGTGCTGCCCTCCCACGTCGACGGAGGAGCGGTGTGTAGAAGATACCACCGAGCGGTGTCCAACCATAGTGGTCATATGTACAACCTCCCATGTATTTACAGAGCATTCATGCATGCGGCATAGTACGTTCGATGTTTTCCTACTTATATGTATCTACGATGCGGCCATCTGGTCTACGTCTACTGATCTGAGCGTTTCCTTGCGATCTTGATATCTACGTATCCTTCCAACATCTGTTTGAAGAGGAGTGTCGCTTCCAAGTTAGACATCCAATTCTGGTCGGGCACACCACGATAGTCGAGCACCTTGCACTAGTCGGGCATGACACGATACTGGAGCATGGCACACCAGCCGAGCGTGACACTAGTCGAGGCTGGCGCTTCGCATATGCGTTTCGAGGTCGGTCATCCCTTGGAGATCCTCCTCTGCCAGCCACTCTGCATCATCGGCGTGCCCGCGGACCCACGGCGTCGGCGCACGGAGTTTGTTGAGGCTGTACCCCAGCCCGACGAGCGTCCCATGTCCACCCAGAACATGGTCCTCTCTGCCGTGCCGGCCGCTGTCTTCCCAGTTTTCGCGGCTCTCTCGGGCGTCTCGACCCCACCCGGATAGAAAGGTTGAAGTTGTAGTAGAGGCAGGGTCAGAGTCGTCAAAGAAGCCTGGGGCGGTCTGGTGGGGCGAGACGAGCGATGGTGCCGATTGGAGGATGATGTATCCTCGCGAGACTGCCGAGGTGCCAGTGTTCCCTGCACCAACTGCGGAGTGTGCGAACGGGTCGCGAAAGACCCCGCTGTTACTGTTGAGGCTGGAGCTGGAGTGGTGCGGTGGAAGTGCTGGTGGTGGTGGTCGCTCGGTGAATGGTGTAGAGCCAGCTCGGGCCCCAGCAGCGGGTTTAGCGGCAGGTGAGAACGCGAGTGACCCATTTCCGTGTGGGTTCGAGGCAGCGTCGGCGGGGATACACCGCGGTGGGAGGTCGATTTTGAAGCTCGGTCGGCGGCGGGCGGTTTCACACGCTGTGTCGACACTGGCATGGCGGTAGGTGTGTAGTCCCCTTGGGTTGGGTTTGGCGCTGACGCCTGGACCGCCTCCCAGACCAGGTGCTGCGCCGAGGCCGATACCTGAGGAGAGGGGGATCGCCGACGTGCGGGTCGTGCGGCGCCGCTCAAGCACCGGGTGGTGCGGATGGTGCCCGCCGGCATACTCGAACGGATACTGTCCAGGGGCAGCAGCAGCGGCGGCGGCTGCATGGTGGAGGCCGGGATGGTGTGCTTGGCCTCCACGAGGCACGGTCGACGCGTGGAGGTGGGACGGTGACGGGGAGGAGGGGGGAGCGGCAGTGATGTGCCCCGAATGCTTGAGGCAGCCGTGGAGCGGGCTGGCCAGGCCAGGCTGCGGCGAGGTATGCACCATGTTGATGGTGGTGTGTGGGCCGCGGGGGGCCGGGGAGATGGTCGGTGGGTGCGGGGGGAAGTAGCCCCCGCGCGGGAGGTGGGTGATGGTGCGCAGCGACGGCGACGGGAGTGGCGAGTGCATCTTCCCTGGCTTGTGAGTGCGGTTCGGTCGGCGGGGCGGATGGTAACGCCCACTTGTTCAGTGTCGAAAATTGAAGTATGGAGGCTGTGGCTCGAAACGATGGGATCGAAAGCTGACAGGAGAGATACTCAGAGGTACAGTTGGAGACGCTTGATGAGGAAGCTTGAAGGATGAGGAGGGAAGCAGATCAGAAGGCCCCTTCATATACCTCTTCGAACCGAGCTCTCCACGGCCCACTCACCTTCCGGGCAATGCATCCCTTTGTCGGTGAGTTCTGCCGAATGCCGGTACGAGAAAATTCGAGGAACGGATCGTCTGCCAAGAAATTATGATGTAGACTGGTCAGAGACATGTCAGTTAACTCTGATCGTGTCTCTTCCGCATCTGCAAGATTGAGATTTCCGTAATCCCTTCCGGGCCGTTTCCACTCGTGACCGCTTGCAGCGGAGGGTATGCAGAGCCAGGACCAGTCTGCGTCGATATGACGCCAGAGGTGGGTGCATCGGCGGTGAGTGATCAGGATTGCGAGACCGCGTCAAGTGGCAACAAATGGAGCCGACGTCGTCGTCACGAACAAACTCCAATCCCAGTCCCAATTCACTTCATCGGCTTGTGGCATCGTCACCTGCCTCTCGTCTCTTCTACACATCACACCTCTCTCACACTTATTACGTTGAGCTTCCTTACCACCGTTACCCGTCCGTGCGCTCCATGGGCATCGCCTGATCGCTCGTGGGGCTCCAAGGACATCTGCTCCCTTCCTTGCCTGTCCATCCTCTCCACGGCCTCTCAACAACCTGAGCTCCGCAATCATCAAACCCAGCTTGCCAGGCAAGATCGTCGTAGCGTTCGAACTGAAATTTCCTGGGCACTCTCCGCATTCCCCTGTCGGATCACCATGAACGAGCCGCCGGCGAAAATCCATGTAATGCAAGGGCAAAATTAGGGCAAAATGCCTACCAGCACCACGGACCAGCGGTGTGTTGTAGACCGAAGCTAGAGAGTGGTGCCGCTACACTGAGTTTCGATGCTATCACTGTTACAATTGGAGTCGTGTCGGAGCTGGTGGATGAGTATGGGTGGCGGCATGAAGAGGTCCGCTTTGTTTCGTTCATCACAGGCGCCTGGTCGGCCGTGTCTGAAGCGTGGTGGATGTACGATGCAATAGTATTCCAAGAGGTATGCTTCAATGTCGTAGTCAGAGCTGTAGCCGCGGAACGATACTGCGGTCTCCATTGTGCACGACGTCGAGTTGATGCAAGCAAAGGAAAGCGTCGTGTAGTAGCCGGCACTCCGGAATTACCGGAAGTCTGCCCGACGGCGCTTCTGCAGCTCGTTTGGTGACGAACACGAGCTACAGTCAACGAGCACTCGTCATTCTGGCCCTCTTGAGCAGCCACAGAGCGCTTCAAGGCCTTGCATCACTCTTGCGCTCACTCAATCTCGCACAGGCGTGCAGGCGTGCTCCCGCATCCCGCATCCCACCCCACGCTTTGAATCCATGTTCCAAATCCCTCCCCGCCCAGATCGAAAGCGGGCCATGCGGTGACTCTGGTCCCATATATCTTCTTCTACCCCACTACCCTGCACCCCGCCCATTTAGGTACACGACGTCGTTCACGTCCACTTGAATACCAACCGTCACCTCTCCTGCTTGGCAAGATGGACGACCGGCTCGACTTTCTTGCTCGACCCGAGAGATACTACGAGGAGGAAGGAAACGCGCCGGGCGGTCCCGCTGGCCCAGCTACTCTCCCTATTGCATGCTCGTTCCCACACCACCTTGAAGGATTGGATGGCGAGACGGCCCTGCACTACTGGCCGGCGCGGAGCTCTCAAGGGCCGCCAGAGCAGCTCACCCTGTTCATACTGGGTAATTCCTTCTTTCTCGATTCCTTCTTTCCCCGTCGCGCGGGTGACGGGTAGCCTGGTCTGAGGATGACGGAGGAGTTGACGCATGTATGAACAGGCAACCCCGGCTCATTAGGCTACTACCCGCCATTCATGCACCACCTGCGCAGCCTGCTCCCTCCGACCCACGCCCTGCTCGCCATGTCTCACCTTGGCCACGCGCCGGCCGTTTCAGCGCCGGCCGTTTCAGCGCCGGACGTTCCGCTCAACCTCGACGAGCAGGTGGACACCAAGATCGAGCTAGTGCAGGCCTTGCGGGGGACGCTCGATGAGATGGCCATCGACCGGCACTTGGAGACGGGCGAGGCGGTCAAACCCGCGCGTCTCGCGCTCATGGGCCACTCGGTCGGGGCGTATATCCTCACCCAGGTCATACAGCGCTTACACGGCGAGGGCATCCATGCCGGCTACATGCTGTTCCCAACGGTGGGCTGGATCGCCGACAGCTGGAACGGACGCATCATGCAGGCAAGTTCTCCTGCCTCCGGTCTGCCTCACCTCTGTCCCATCACTGGGAAACTGACCAAGCGGCAAAGGCAGCTCACTCAGGAACTGATGCACCACAGCCAATCTTCCATCGACCCATTCGGCCTATACTTCCCTGGTTATCCCATCTCATCCGCCCAATTATTCCACTCACCACTTTCCCACCTACCACCCGCGACCTGCTCTACTCGCCCAGGACGATACGCCACACGCTCGCCCTGGCGAAATCTGAGATGGAGACGATCAGGGCTCCGAATCTGCCCTGGTTCAGAAAACAGGTACACAAAGACCCCACACGCGGTTTGTTTGGGACCTGGTCAGGCGGGAATCTGGATGGCTGGGTGGGCAGAGAGGGCGCCATGGTGCGCGAATGTCTTGGCGGTGAATGGGGCGGGAGAGTGAGGGTGCTCGAAGGGGTGCCTCATGCGTTTTGTCTCAGTGAGTTGGAGTTGGAGCCTGCATGCTTGGATTGGATATCAGCGTCTCGAGGAGAGCCGGCGCTTGAATTGAATATCAGCGCCTCGAGAAACGCTCATTAGCTGATCGTCGCAGCTCAAGAGCACTCGGAGCTAGTGGCCGAGGTCGTGGCGAGCTGGATAGATCCATACCGCCCGGCACCAAAAGGCAAGACGGACGTTGCTGCGCCCTACGGAGCGACCAAGCTCCCCATGTAGCAACTTGAAATGGTTCCTTGACCAAACTCGAACATAACCCCCGGCTGATATGTATCTGGTACCCTCAGCAGAGTAGAGCATATGTGGAGATGTGCATGTGTCGCATGCGAAAGAAAACCCCTAGTGATACAGTATGGCCAGCTGTGAACGCGCCTCATTTCCGCGATACCTCTTTACTAACGGGCTGTCAGCGTGCGCACAATGACAGGGAGACTACCCACTCCAAGAATACTCGCGCCTCGTTGACTTTGCCGGCGAGATATGGCGACCCCCCTCGATCCGGGTGATTTGCCAGCATCAACCGTCGATGTGCGTCTTTGAGCCGAGTAGAAGTGATTGGATCTCTGTGCCGCGAAGAATGTAACCGTCAGCATCTCTCGCCGCTGCCATCTTCCCTCGTCTCCATCTGCATCTCCACTTCCTCTGCATGTCCACACCATCTGCATCTCACTCCGTCTCCATGTCAATCTGCATCTCGTACTGTTGTACAGCCCGTCCAGTCGGTACGGGCCGCAGCACGCAATACGACATGTGCATACAGCGAAACTCACCTCAGACCCAACACTTGCATTGCCTCGTTACGGTCCATCTTGGCCTTGAAGCCGCCTCTCACAAACTTGTCCGCGCCGCCCTTGCTCGCACGCAACATGTTGAGTGCGACTCGCGTGGCAAAGCCCGCGCCTAGCACGCCCAGTCCGAGTGCCAATGCTGACGACATGTGTGCTGTCGATGTGGTCCGAGTCCTATTCGAGTGTACGTCTAGTCGCCCAGTCAAAGACCATAAAATACGTGGTAGACGTCGGCAGTGAAGGCAATTACGAGCAGTGAATTCAACCATGGGCGGCAACGGAACCAAAAATCCTTCTAGAGAAGCGGGGAGTGCCACGAATAGCCAAAGTCAAAACACCGACTAAATGCCGAATTCGACGAAACTCGCACCCAAAAATCGTCAGCCAGTGTTCACCACCACCTCTTCCATCCACGCTCTAGACGTCTTCGAGTCGCAACAAGATGGCGCCCGTCAAAAAGTCCAAGTCGGCAAAGTCGTCCGAGTCGATGAACGCCCGGCTTCAGCTCGTCGTCAAGTCTGGCAAGTACACGCTCGGGTACAAGCAGGCGCTGAAGCAGCTCCGATCGGGCAAGTGTAAGTGGCCGTCTCTTGTGGAGGGATGACGGAAGACGCCGAGCGTCTGGGAAGGGAGGGATGCAGAGGGGACAGAGGCTGGAGCTACGGCTGAGAAGGTCTCGTGCTGACGTCTGGTCTTACCCCACTCGATTCCTCGATTCTTCGATTCACTCTCGAACGGTCACCTATCGAATATGGCATAACGGCTGCGCCAAACAGCCAAACTCATCCTCATCTCCCGCAACTGCCCACCTCTACGCAAGTCGGAGATCGAGTACTACGCCATGCTGTACGTTCACGTTGCTCCCGTCTCCTCCCGCGCTACGCGCACCGTCCCCAAGTCCCCTCCCCAGCTCCCATACCGCCTTGCATCACGGTGCAGCGCGCTGACAGTACCAGGTCAAAGACCAGCGTGCACCACTACGAGGGCTCAAACGTCGACCTCGGCACCGCCGCAGGAAAGCTCTACCGAGTCGGTGTCATGTCGATCCAGGACGCAGGAGACTCTGACCTTGTGAGCTCCTCTTGTGTTCTCTCCACGGACCGCATTGACGCTGGAACAGCTGCAAACCGACACTGCTTGATGTCCCTGATCACATGCATTGTATTCATATGGGTCGTAAAGGTGCACTATTCCATTTGGCTGTCTCCGCTCAGCCGTGGTCGACGAGCTGGATGCGGAAGAGGCGGACGGCACAGCCGCGGTCCAGTGCAGAATCCCAGAACGTAGGATTGTCATTGGGCATTGGCGGGAGGTCCAGATCCGTGATGCAGAGGTGCTGCATGGCTGCCACGTTGTCAGCGTTGTCAGCATTTGTGTCAGGCGTCAGGCGACAGCTGTGGTGCATGGGCGGACAGACACACCACATGTTTCGCAGAACAACTCTAGAGTGGCCGGATTACGGACTGTCGCAGCGAAGAGGGCGGTGTCGTGCTGGTCCGCCAGCAGGACTTTGACAGCCGCGACCAACGCAGGCACCAGGTCGGGATCGTATATCTGTGCCGGCTCAGCGTCTGCTTCGCAGTCTCAGAGTGACGTGTGAAAAATCAGAGTGACGGTGTTGCGTGAGGCACTGACCACATCGGCGGCCACGAGTGTCTTTGAGTTCTCTGCGTGCAGCTGTGTCCATGCTTCCGGCCGCTCGGTAGCAGGTCGCAAGGCGTCTGTCCAGTCAAGAGCGAGCACTCGGAGTCGTTGCGCCAGCGGATCTGAAGCGGTCAGCGGGCTTCGTTCAGGCAAGGGAACTGTGGGTTGACGTACTGAGGTGTACGTTCTTGCGCAGGCGGGATAGCGGGGTACGTGTGATACCCTGCTCTTGTCGTTGCGCGTCGTGCGCGTCCCCGAGATCGGTAGCGATGACCTGCGCACCGAGTTGGGCCAGAAGGATCGACAGGAAGCCCGCGCCAGCGCCGAGCTCGATGATGGTAGGCGGCGATGGCGACGCCGACGGTCCAGTTACATGGAGGCCGATCAGACTCGGGTCGTGCAGCACATGGTGCGCGAGGTGTAAGCTGGCCAGCAGGTGCTCAGTTGTGCGAAGCAAAGTCAAGCATGGACGCGGTACTCACGCTGCTGTCCTAAGTAGCGACGTATCAGCACACCATAAATCCTCGAGAAAGGAGGGGGGGAGGCTGGAGGCGGGGTAGATGGCGCACCATGTTCTCAGCCCCGTGGTACCTGCCTGAACAGCGACCTGCTCCTCGAGCAATGTGATTTGGCGCTCGTTGCTGCCCCCTTCTGTGTTACCGTGGTCCTGAGCCCGAGCTGTACGGGTCTGCCATGAAGGAATATCATAGATGAACGTCCTATACGACTCCTTGGGTCTCGCTATATCAGCTACGCCGATGCGATGACATACAGGGACGAGGAGCAAACTTACAAGGCATCGCTACCTGGCGAGTCGTCTATCATGAAGGCCGCCAGCGCTTCGTAGAACCGCTCGTCTACCTGGCTGCGTCAGCCTGCCTGGTCCCACTTATCCCTCCCCATCTTGACTCGCCAGTACCTTGCCATGGCAAGCTGGCGCGGCTCAACGATACCGAGGCACACCGTCGAACGCACCTCGTCCTCCCCTCCCGCAGAGTTGAGCAGCGCCACACCCACTTCCAACCGCTCCACCACCCAGCGCCAGAACCGCCGCTCGTAGCCTGCATCAGGTCTGTAGTCGTAGCTCTGAGTACAGAGTATGGGATCGTCTAATATGCGGTCGCGGAGGTAGATCTGGCTCGTGGGCGTGGCTAGGTCGGATGCAGAGACGCCTGGCGCAAGGGCGAGGAGGTACGGCGGGTACAGGGCGTGGTGCTGTCGCCGTAGTTGCGCGAGGTAGGTCGAGAGGTCGGGCGGTGTCGTCATTGTCTGCGTCGAAGTGCTTGAGGCGCGTGACGGGGGTGAGGTGCAGGAGGCGCGTGGAATGGCATCCTGACCTAACAAACGCAGTCAAACAGTCGGTTGAGGACAGCGAACAGGGTGGGTGGACATTTATGGTGGAGGTTGCTGTCTGTATAGTTTTGAGACTTTGATCTGTGATACCATGTACTCGAGCAGCCGAGTCGCCAGTGAGAGCAACACGAGCCGCGTGTGTCGGACCACAGGAAGTCGGGAAACAAGCGATAGCTGTCCACTCCACTCTGGAACACAAGTCTCGACCATCCGTTCAGTACCTGGTGTGGGCGGTATGGAAAGGTGGCTGGCAGCCGGACTGAACGCGACTGATATCGTTGACGCAAACCCACACCCACACCGACACTGACGCTCACACTCACTCACTCACGTACTCGCACATACTGACTGAGCCCTTGAGGCGGTACTGGCACTGGCTGACTCGTATCGCGTGCTCTGGCTGGTGACTGTCTTCGACCGCGCTAGTCACTCAACTAAGAGACACCGAACACCAGTGCGCGCCGTCGTCGACAAAAGACCGCTATCTGTGCGTTGTCCGACTTACCGAGCTACCCCCCTATCCCCTCTCCCCCTCTTCCCCAACGCCCCTCTACCCGCCCCGCGCTTGTACTGTCGTTTACCCTAATCCTCTTGCTGTTCAGCACTGCAAATCCTGCCGACCTCTCAGCGGTACCCTTCGGCGCTCTACCTCTCAGTGCTCCACCTCAATCCTCCGCCGCTCTGCCCTAGTGCGCCACGATGACAGCCATGCTCTGCGTCACCTGTCGCAAGCCATGTTATCCCACTGAAAAGGTCATGGTCTCCGATCTCTGGGTCCATAAAGGGGGATGCTTGAAGGTACGTCTGCTTCTCTTCCTGGTTCACTGCTCCTCCTCCCCGCTCCCCCCCCCTGCCCCTGCCCACCTCTCCACCCAGACCCATCGTCCGGTGCGGCCACAGAATGCTCCGTCTCTAGGGCGATAGTCCCGCTTCTCTCTAGGCGATGTCCCGCCTCGACTTGAGGTGCGCGCTGACTGCTGTAGTGCTCGGTGTGTAGCACGACCCTATCACTATCGTATGTCTCCCTCCACGAGATGGTCTCTCGGATTCACCTGCACGGACATTATCCGCGGGCGTTGAGATACCCATCAGTGGCTCCACTGACACCCGCAGCTCAGTGTACGTGGCGGCTCCTTCCGAGTCGCCCGGGGAGCGCGCTCTCTTTTGCGCTCGCGATGTTCCCAAGGTCGTGCATACGAGCATCGTTGACTCGCTTGCTCTGCGCACAGCGATGAGTGAGTTGCTCCTTTTTCTCAGTCGTCTATCTTTTGTCGCCGTCCTGTCTTTGGTCTTCCTTCTTCCTTCCTTCTTCCTTCTTGGTTCCTCCTCCCTCCTTGATCTTTCCTCCTCCCTCCTTCCTCTGTCCTCCTTCCTCTTTCCTCCCTTCATCTGTTCGCCCTTCGTCCCACGTCTCACTCTCAGCAGACGCGCCAAATCCGATCTCCGCGCCCAAAGGCGCATTCGCAAGCAAGAAGAAGACCTCGGGCAAATCAATTCGATTCAAAGGTCTGACCCTGCGATCCAAATCCATCAAAGCGGGGATGGGTATGTGTCTCTTTGGCTATACGCTCCGACTACTACGGTTAACCTGAACACCGTTTGATGTGCTGAGGCTCTCAAGAGCTGATGAGGTGACACCGTAGAAGCGCCAAAGCTCGACCTCAAGGGATTGATGAAGACACCGATCGTGGTTGGGCAAGCGCCAGGGAGCGCGCTGGACAGCTGGGATATCGCACATGCCATGAGTGCGTCGCGCTCGAGCCTTGAATGCAGTCCAGATTCGTCCTCTAGCCCTGGTCACCAATCTTGCCGTGACTCTTCCCAGGCTATGACCCCCTTACCTCCGACGACCGCTCGCCCGTACTCCGTCGGTGGTGTTGGCAGATCATCACGGTAGTAGACGCTGACACGATGATGTCGCAGGCGTCCAAAATCAGGTTTCATCGCCGATCAGGGACCACCCAGCAATCCATGCTCAGCGGACGGGCTCTTCTGCCGGACAATGGTCGATACCGAGTCAGCCTCTTGCTCCTCAGATGACGGGTGCGAGCGAAAGCAGTCAGGTCTCGAAAGCGGGACAGGACGACGAAGGGGTCACTATAAAACCAGATTTGTAAGTCTCCCCTCTCGCTTCGCTTGTAGCCCCTCGCCCCCAACGCATCTCCCACCCTCCTTACCTGTAGCTTGCACCCCTCATCAGCGACTATTCCTCCGGAATGTGACCAGCCCCGCAACTATGACCAGTGAGGGAGGCAGACTGCTGAGAACGTGTAGAGTCAAGAACCTCATCAAGGTGTTCCAGCTAGACGCGGTCGATCGGGTGATGCTCGACCCGCCGACACCCTCTAACACCCCTGTTCCGGCTCCGCGACGCCCACGGGGCCACGCTCACGCCCCCACCCCGACTGATAGTTCAACAGCGTCCGGGCCGCTCCGGTTCGCAAATTACGCGCCGACGGTCTCCATGCACGGCTCAATGTCAATCAAATCATTGGCGTCGAAAGGCGATGCTGGTACCATGACACTGCGGATACTAGGCACCCTCGGATCTCGACGTGGGACGGTATCGCACAGACGGACGCCTCTCGCAGAGGTGTTTGGGAATCCCCCAATGCCAGAGGCATCCAGAACCCCTGGTGGAGGGACCAAACCGAGGTCAATGGGCACCGATGACAGTCAAACCGTCCAAGACGCCCAAAATGCCCAAGACGCCCGAAAAGCGATAAAGCTGCTGGAGAAATTGCTGCCGCTGGCCGCGCACTTGATACCCCTACCAGGCGACGAGGATGAGGATGAGCACCACGGCGAGGATAGGGGAGAGCAGAGTGCCAGAGGGGATGCAAGAGGAGATACACGATACTTTCCCAAGCAGGATGCTGCCGGCCCAGAGGTGGAGTCCAACGGAGAGCTAGACACAGCAAGAGAAGAGCTAGTCCGAGGTCTGGAGCAAGAAGGACTGGAGCTTGTGGTGAGTCGCCACCTGTCGCAGTGCATGCCTGACGTCCGTGCCAGATGGTGTTCGAGGAGGAGCCTCTGCCCTTCTCTACCTCTGTGGCGCCTGAATTGAACTGAGGGTCTACTTGCAAGCGGATCATTGGATTGAGCGACTTGTGCTTTGCAAACCGCAGGGAATTTTCGATAGATTAGCGTTGCGGGCATTTTGGTAGACAGGATGTTATAATATGCCACGAGTAGAAGTGGCTGCTGCGCTGTGGCGAGACGGCTGAACCTTAACCGTATACATGCAAGCGCGTCACAGTGTCGATGGTCGCCTGGCCAACTCGTCTGTTCTAATCGACCTTTGTACTTGACCTGTTAAGACCTCGTTCAACGCTCAAGTCTGCCTCCAACTCGACACAGCAGTACATTAGACACCATGGATGAGATGAAATCGTACGGCCCTTCGCTCCCCTCTCCCCTGCCCTTCCCCTCCCACTTGCTCTTCCCGTTGCTCTCCCCTCGTCGTTGACCCTTGTTCTCCCTTCGTCGTTGACCCTGGTTCTCCCCTCGTCGTTGACCCTGGTTCTCCCCTCGTCGTTGACCCTTCCCCCCCCCCCCCCCCCCCGGTATGCGCAGCCGAGACTGATGGTGCAGCACCACCGGCCTTCCGCAGCCTGCATCGGCTGCAAGTTGCTCGTGCGACAAGAAAGACCACGAGACCTGCGGGTGAGTGGCTGTCGTTTGCGGGATTGAATATCGCTGATGGCCGTGCTTGCTCTTCCTGTTACACCTCTATGGCTCTCGTCTCATCCTGTCTCTTAACACCTCCCTACTTCTGTCGTCTTTCCTCCTTTGGCTCTTCCTTATCGTCGTCCCTCTTCCCCTCTTCTCTATTCTCTCTCTTCTCTCTTCTTCCGTCTTCTTTCCTCCTCCTTCCCCCTCTTCCTTCCTCTCCTTCCTTCCTCTCCTTCTTCCGTACTCTCTCCCCCCTGCGCCATCTGCCCCTTACGCCTCTCCCCATTGGGCCATCCCTCCTCCCTGCGGCTCCCTCTTACGACGTCCTTCCGCTCCCTTCCGCTCCCCCCCGCGCGGCTCATCCAGCTGCCAAGCCGAACACAAATGCAACTGCACCGACGAATGCACCTGCGCCAACTGTCCGACCCACAAACCCGCGCAGAAGAGCGCCGACGCGTGCGGGTGCGTACTGTACTCCTCTCATTGTTTCCACCCTTTACCCACCACACCCATACATCCACTCCCACACCGCACCCCCTCCCTTGAGAGAGTGTCTAGTGGCTTGTCCGTCGCGGACGTTTGTCGTCTAGTTTACGTGCGATGCTGATGAGCTGTCCCACTTAGATGCGGCGACAGCTGTTCCTGCCCGCCTGGCGAGTGCGCCTGCGCCGACTGTCCAGCGAAGAAGTGATCACTTCCACCGTCGCTGTTGGCTGCAGGTTGCAGGTTGCACGCCACTGCTGTCACTTGTAGTTGAGTCCATATGAGTCCGAGTCCGAGTTTGTAACACTCACCCCCAGTCTGTACGATAAGTTGTCGCAATCGTGTAGAATGATTTGATGCAATCTTGTCTCGAGTCTACCTGGACATCATGCGCATTCTAATCGCAACACTCGAGTCTGCCTGTACAATCGATAACATGGTATACGGTACTTGTACCTGCAAGTGTCCAGCTAGACCTTCTATAGCAATCGCAAAGGGTGACCCGCGATCCCATGGCTGTCGTCGAAACCAAGTACATTCCAACGAACCCCGCTCTAGAAACGGAGCAGCTCAGCCGGGCCTCTATATCTTCGTCCTCGCCCGACCTGCAACCTCGATCGAAGTGTTGTGTCTGGGCGAGTCGAGACGCCTTTGCTCGGTGCCTGCTCTTTGTTGAGAACAGGCAGCGCAGGCGCTGATCCTCGAGGAATAACATCATCGCTGCCCCGATCTCCTGCTGCTCCGCCGCTTGCTGCCACGGCTCCTGCTTCCTCCGCCGCTCCGGTCTCCCGCTGCTCCGGTCTCCCGCTGTCTCCACTGCTCCGGTCTCGCCCTGTCTCCGCGGCCCCAACTCTCGCTGTATTCGGCCGACGTCCGATGTCCGCGCACGTCCACCTCATGCCAGGCCATGAGCAGCACGAGTCGCAGTCGTCGTTTCGGTCCCAAAGTCGTTCGTGTTCAACTTGCGCTTTTGATATCCTGTACCTGCCTCATGGAATGTGGCATACTTTGTCTTGCTTGCTGCACGCTTAGCAACCCGCCTAACTAAAACCCTCCATCAGTGACCAGCCTATCCCCACATCTCTCCGTCAGCGACAGGACGTCAGTTGCTTTGACCAAGATCTGCGCTAACCACCGGCGTGGCAGCAAGGAGTGAGCGACACTGCAAAGTCAAGGAGAAGTGACTTGTGACTCGGCTATCCCGTGGATGCGAGTGCTGGCGCTGGCTGGTACGGGTATCGATGCATGAGCAGTGCTACATTCCTCATCTCGTCTCTCATCCGTCCTGTGAAGAGGCATCAGCATGCTGCGCCAGTGTGCACTATGCAATATAAGATACGGACCCTGCATCCTCGTCTGTCCTCAGGTGAGCCGAGTCCACCTCATGCCAGAGGAGTGATGAGCCTGCGATATGGTATCAGCATCCATCCTCATCCAGCTCTCTCATCCCATTCACACATCTAGGGTAAGTGGAACGGAGATGGAGTGGAGTAGAAAGTGTTTGAAGTGGGTCTTCGGTTTGCGGGGTGTGATCTTTCACACTCACTTGATGAGCGTTGGCTGAGGAGACGAGTTCCTGTAGCCGATGTAGATGATCATCGGGATCCAGCCGACAGTGACGATCGTCTGTCATGCTTCAGTAATTCTTTCAACCAACCCAAACGAGTGCTGACCTTGACGACGCTAAGCAACGTCAGCAATGTCAATGCCATTCGTGATCACAACGAGAAACGATGCAGAATGTAAGGCTCCAAGGCAACGGACGAGGCCGTACATGGACGCCACACAGACAACCGAACTGGAGGAGATGCAAGACATATCACGGAGAGAATGCGCAGCCCCGACTCACCCCACTGCAGCGTTGAAGCGGTCTTTGGTCTCGTCTGAAAATGCCATGGCGCACAGGTCAGATGAAGAAGTGGCTACGAAGGGAGACTGGAGCAGACGCAAAGAGGCCCAGGCGAAAATCCCAACGGCAACATTCCAGCGGAAGCAAAATTCCGTGCCGTTTCTGCTCAACGGCCTCCAAGTCCTCCGGAGGATTGAGGTATGGAAGAGAGTAGATAGGGGGACGAGGTGAGCACGTCGATACGCTCCGTTACTGTCACATGCATGGTACATCCTCCTACCTCTACAACAGTCACAACGCCAGACGCGGAGGCGGCCTCTGCGCGAGACACCGCTCAACGCTCAACTCGAATGGCGTTCGCCCCTTCCACCCACCACGAGAGACGACCAGCACGCCGTTCCTGCCCTTGAGCAGACCGACACCCACCTCCTCTCCATGGTTCACTGCATGTCCATGGCCGTCGTGCGTCCCGGCCCCTGTCCCGTTCCCCGTCCCCACTACCGTTCCGCTCGGCTGGCGGTCCACCCCCAGCTCCCGCATGGACCGTACGAGGCTCTCGTGCGCCTCGCGATAATCTCCGTTGGTCAATCCGCGACCTGCGTAACCCTGCCGCGCCTGGTCTGGCGAAATCTCCCACTCTGGCCTCCTGATGCGCTTTGGCGGCAGGAACCGCGAGATCAGATGCGCCGATTCGGCCGACGTCGATGGGTATCCTAGAGAATGGTGGTAGGCGACCGCGTCGGTCGTGGTGTGCAATTTCGAGGCGGCGGCAGCGACCTCCATCGCTGTCTTACGGCGGACAGGAGGTGGCGGTGGCGCACCCATCGAGCCAGAACCAGATGCAGTTCGGGCAGTCGCAGAACCAGAAGCAGGACCATCAGGCAGGCCCATGGCGCCTCTCAGGCTCCGTACGGACGAGAATGAAGGTTTACGCATCTCGCCCGTCGCCCTGACGTTCAAGTCTGCCAATTCAGACACTAATTCCATGTCGCCATCCCAGCCAGACCCGTTGACGACCTCCTTGTACACCACCGGAGGCGCAATAGGCGGATGGTGCATCGACGGCCCCCGCTTGCCTTTGGACGACGAGTTGAAGGCGCTCCCTCCGCGAGACGAGGGTTGCATGACTGATCGGTACCCCGTAGGCGAATTGAGAGGATGCGGAGGCGCACGAAGCGACTGAATAGAGCGGAGAGACGAGTTCGAATAGCGATGCCGCATTTGAGGGTGGGGTGCAGAGGTCTGTCGAGATCGTGGTTGAGACGGCGCCGTAGGCTCGGAGGGCGAGTCGGAGTGCGAGTTGGAGTTGCTTTCCTGTTGAGGGGCTGTCTGGGGTTCTGTTTCGGGTGCCGCTGTCTGCGGAGCTGTTTGGGGTACAGATCTTCCCGGCTCAGAAGGTGATTGGTTGCTGGACGGTGCGGGAGGTGCTTCCTTGGTCCCGGACTCAGAGTGCAGGCGAGGGAATGGGAAACTAGGTGATTGGGACGGTTGCAACGCCGGGAGCCCACTACCGTCCGTGGATCTCATCCTGATGGGTTCCGGAAGTCCAGCCTCGCCCTTAAGCTGCTGAACACGTGACTGAGTCGGGCTCTTCTCCACGCCCGCGCCAGGGCCAGTACTGTTAGCGCCGGTGACGGCATTGACAGCTCTGCCGCTCGGAATTCGCGCATGTCGCGACCCGCTGTCGGCTTCTGCAAGTGCTACGAGGGATCGAGCCGACTGTTGGTGTTTGATCTGGTGAGCAGGCATGATATGATTAGCCTCGTTGTAAGGGTGCAGAATCTCGCCATGCGGCGTTTGCGCCGCGACCTCGGGATCCGGCTCATGTATCGCCCCAGCGAATCCGGTGGTGCGTTTCGTATTTGCTGGCTGGGTAGGAAGTTCGAGCGGGGAGTCGATCAGGCCGTTGGTCGTGATGCGAGCTGGGCTAGCGCCATTAGGTGAAGGCCGCGCCGTGGCAGCTTGCGAGTCGCTGGCTGCTCGTTGCATCGTCACGCTCGCCATCGGCTGCTTGGACTTGCTCTTGCTCTTGCGTTCCTCTCGTACCTCCGGGCCATCGCCATCGCCTTCGCCCTCGCCGCTCTCCCACCCCTCGTCACCACTATCGACGTTCTGGCCGTCAGAGCCGTCGTCCGCGCTCAGTACCTGTACACTCGCTCCGCTGCGCTTCCGGCCATTTTTAGGTCGGGAGGCACTGGTCGTGTGCGAGGTTGCAGAGGTCATCGAGGCCGTACGAGACAGTCGCGGCAGATTAGGATCGGATTTTGAGTTCTTCGTCAAAGGCCGCTAGCGACATCAGCCCGAAACGCAACAAGCCCCCTGGGCCAGCATCGGCAGCGCGGCACCATCGCATCGTGCTAAGAACAGAGGGCAAAGACACTCACATCGGCTGACAGCTTTCTCCGTGCACCGGGCGCTGCTCCTGCTCCGGCACCCTCCATAGCATGCATAGTCAGGCCGGCAAATGCTGCGCGCCTGCCCGACTCGCCGTCAGACGTCCGCCGGGTCGACGCAACATGAGCATGATGCGAAAGGCTGGACTGCCGTCGCTTGACGTGGTGTGCTCCATGCGTCGTCGGACGGCGAGGGGCATTGGAGGATGTCGCCGATAGATTTGCAGTAGAGTCGTTGCGGGTCTGTGTCTTGGTCGGAGGGGATATGACGGTCGTGTCTGACGTGTCGGACATGTCGTCCAACCGGAACAGCCGGTAACGTTCAGGACCGTCTACCAACGAGAGAGATGGTCCTGTTCTGCAAGATCACGAGAATAGTCTTGCCAGATCAGAGGTAGACGTCAATCTCGATGGAAGTGAATAGATAGAAACGAGGAGATGCGACCCCATGAGACATGTTCAAACCAGACCAGATCGAGCACCACTGCAACTCTCCCGGGGATACAGGTACAAGGCGAGGGTGTCATGACGTGGCATTACTACACAGACACATGTTCCAAACACGGAACTACATCTATCACTCGCTCAAGCGCTTAGCGCTTCGCGCCTGTGGTTTTCTCCCGGCCGGATCTTGTCGCTTCCAACGCGTCTGTTTCAACAGCGTTAACGAACTCCATGGAGGGGTCATGAGCGGACCAAGCATGGCATGTGCTGTTCGACTAGCATCCCATGATCCTCTATTCAGAGTGACTCTTTTGTTTTCTTCATGACTCGTTGATGTGCAGGAGAGCGTAGTCGCTGGTCACTCTCTACTCCTCTCATCGGTCGTCCTGCGTTGTTGCCGAAAGTCTGTGAACCATACAGAGAGACTTGCAGCTCCATAATACACTATAGCATCTCCCGATGTTGCTCGTACGTCGGACTGGTACGTCGACATTGCGCCCTCTTCGTCTAAGCAGCCGGACCCTCACGACTCTGGGCATTCGTCGCGAGGATCCAACGCGAATTTGGGAGCGTCGAGTGCCCCTGACGCCGCATGCCATCTCCAGCCTCCTTGGCGAGTTTCCCTCCCAGTTGACCGTGGAAGTGGAGACATGTCAGAGGCGGTGCTTTCCTGATCACGATTTTGCCCGAGTGAGTCGAATGCCTTGCCTCATCGTCTGGGCTGTAGGCTGAGTTCGGTTCATAGGCAGGAGCAAAGGTCGTTCCTACCTTGTCGAGAGATGTTGACCTGGTCTTGGGGATCAAAGAGCCACCTGTTCCCGCTGTCAAAGCCTTGGTTGATGGTCCAGCGAAGAAGAGGAGCTGGATGGTCTTTTCACATACCCACAAGGGACAGGTCAGCTCCTGATGCCTTTCCCATAAACGCACGAGCTGCCGCGTTAAAGTCTTACTCCGCTCAGGTCTACAATACGCCTCTACTTGCTTCGTTCCTCGGCCCAGAGAAACAGCAGTCTCTGCTTGACTGGGAGCTGTTGACGGGGCCATCCAAGCGAGGCAAGCTGGAACGAGTCGCTGCGTTCGGGTGGTACGCAGGTGGTCAGCTCTGCTCTCCAAACTCCGTCATCGGCTGACCGCTCGTAGCGGTGGGAGCGGGTGAATCGTTGTCCTTGACTGGCTTGGCGCTGTTGAAACGAGGTAGCGCTACTCCCCTTCTGGTGCGTACTCTGTGACCCGGAAACAGTCTGCCGGTCTGGCACAGCCCAGCTGATGTACGACAGCACTTACCACGGCCATACACCTTTCCCTCCTTGGATGCCTTCAAGGCGGCCCTGCGCCAGGCAGGGGACGCTATACGATGCGCGCCGGCTGAAGCGAGCTCGGACAGGACGCGCCCGATCGTGAATGGGTATACTGGGGCAGGGCGTGTATCCGAGGGTGTCAGGGACATGTTGGAAGAGCTCGGCGTGGAATGGGTGTCGGCGGACCGTCTGCCCAACATCGCTAAGGCTGCAGAGAACAAGGTAGCTACTCGCCTAATTTCGAGCGGACACCTCGGCCTATGTTGACCAACTTAGATCTACGCATGTGCGATCCCTCCCTCCGCGTATTTCACCCGTTTAGACGGGCAGCCATATGAGCGAGACGACTACTATGCCAATCCCAGCAATTATCGTAGCAAATTTGCAGAGAACGTGAGTACGGTTCAAAGAGATGTGGGTAGTTAGAGCTGAACATATCAGATCGCTCCCTACCTGACGACTCTGATCAACGCAGCGAGCTGGCAGACTGGTTTCCCTTCAATCCTGAACAACACAGATATGGCCTCGCTTGGGGAGTCAAAGCTCGCGGCAGTGCAGGATATCACAGCGGACCTCAAGGGAAACCTGGAATTCGTCGATCGACACACCACGATCGACCAGCCGTATTTCGAAGGGCCAAATGGAATCCTTGTCAGCGTTGTGGATATCCTTCCTACCGAGCTCGGTATGTGGCTCAGCCGCGTCTGAACAAGGCGAGAATTGAGCTACGCTGATGCTTCAAAGCTGCGGACGCTTCGGAACATTTTTCAAATTGCATCATGCCCTATATCAAGCATTTTATCGGTTCACCAAACGCCAATGGCCAGATCACGGACTCTTTGAAGCGGGCGACCATTGTAGATTCAGGCAAGCTGACAGCGACGCATGAATGGCTCAGAGAGCGAGTCGACGCTTGGCAAGCAAGTCCTGGAGACGAGATTGTACCTCCCATCGGGACGCCTACTTCGTCATGGCGGGGAGTTGAGGGCGCGGCGCGACTTGGGAAGAAGCAACAGACCAGGCGTGAAGGAGACAAGAAACGGATCCTGCTGTTGGGTAGTGGGCTCGTGGCTGGACCGGCAGTCGAGGTGTTTGCAGCTAGGCAGGACGTCTTACTTGCTATTGGTCAGTACAGCCTTTCCGATACTCTACACGGTCGGTGCGAGTGCTCATGTAAGTAGCCAGCAACAATGCGCCAGAGGCCACGACACTTGCCAAAGAGCGATCTAATATCGAGACAATTCTGCTTGACATCTCTGATGAGGATGCTCTAGGCCGCGCGGTCGCTGCGTCTGATGTTGTCGTTAGGTACGTCAACTCTGCCTGCGCCATGGCCACGGAACATTCCTCGAGCAGATCAATCACTTGCTGATCCGTCCAGTCTGTTACCTGCGCCCATGCATCCGCAAGTGGCGAAACACTGTATCGCCCACGGCAGACACCTCGTCACGGCGTCGTATGTGTCTCCCGAGATGAAATCTCTGCATCAGGCGTATGTTAGAGATGAATCTGGGTTGGTCAGCAGACTGACGAGGTTGCAGCGCATTGGAGAAGGACGTTCTGCTGCTGGGTGAATGTGGGCTGGATCCAGGGATCGATTCGATGTGAGTATCTCGTGTCCAAGTTTCCGCATGTCTCGCAGCAGTGACCGAGACGCTTGAGACGAGAAGCGAGGTTGTAGAGACTGAAGAACTGGGATGCTGAAATGCTGCGTGGCCGAGACTGAGGCTGACCGTGTGCAGGGCGGCTATGCGAATCTTGGACAGAGTACGACGAGAAGGCAAACAGGTCAGGTCGTTTGTCTCGTGGTGCGGCGGCCTGCCAGAACCAGCAGCGAGCAACGTGAGTCCAATCGCCTGAGATTCATGCCTCGTTGTTGGCCATTACCAATGTAATTAGAGAGGTGTGTATTGATGGTTCAGGTTCCGCTGGGATACAAGTTCTCTTGGAGCCCAAAGGCTGTTCTCACTGCCGCGAAGAATGATGCGACGTTCAAACTTGGTGGGAAGGTCAGTTTGAGTGTCCTTCTCCAGCCCCTCGGAGGAAGAGGCCAGTACAATGTCGGCCGTGCATATCGTCGTAGGGGCGGTTCAAACTCCGACAACTACCTGCTGCGTGGAAACGGTCGGTTCCGCTGACGTGGTGTTTTGAAGACGCAGGAGATCGCTGGCTCAGAGCTGTTGGCTCGTCATTTCCAAAAAGTGGATCTCTGGAAAGGGCTGGCATTGGAAGGTCTGGCCAATCGCGATTCGATGCCTTATGCGGACAAGTACGGGCTGGGCGGGGTCGATGGACTGACTGATTTGTTCCGCGGGACGTTGCGGTGCGTCCTCGCTCACGGCCTTCTCCTTCCTCTTCCTTGTTCTTCCTTCTTCCTTCTTCCGTTTTCCCTTCTTACTGCTTCTCTGTACAATCCTTCGTTCTGTTCCTTGGCCCTTCGGGCCTCTCTCTGGTCCTTTCCTCTAGCGACTGCATCGGCACTTCTGTCCTCCCAGCTACTCTGGAGACGTTCGGTCCGCACTGACCTCTGCAAAGGTACCAAGGCTTCTCCCGAGTCCTCGATACCTTCCGAGCGCAGGGCTTGATCAGCTCGTCTCCTTTGCCCTCGGTGCCGCGCTCATGGGACGCTTTTGTGCGTGCTTGTAGAGATGCGTCGGGGTATTCGGGCCATGAGTATGAGGCGGAGGGTGAGGACGCCTTGGACTGGTATGTGCTTGCATCATACGTCGCGTCGCACCCCACACCTCGCACCTGACACTCGCACTCATGCCTCGCACCTCGCACCTGACACTTCACACCATGTCACCTCACTGATCACGCGTTTATATAGGCTCCTCTCTGATCGTTCCGGAGCGGCTCTGCCCATCTTCCCCTCGGCTCTTCCGCCAATCCCGATCGATATATTCGCCCACCTCCTCTCTGCACAGCTAAAGTACCTCCCGCACGAGCGCGACTCGTGTCTCTTACACCATACGTTCAAGCTCTCCGATCCGAGTGCTGCAGCGCAGGGATCGCGGCTGCAGACAGGGCAGGGATTGGGGACAGGGCAGGGGTTGCATGCAGTGCAGCGACCGGAGCGATCGTATTTCGGGGAGCAATCACAGACAGGGGAACAATCGCAGACAGGGGAGCGACTGCAGACGGTCACGGCCAGCCTACTCAGCTACGGAACCCAGACCGCCTCGGCCATGGCCGTGACAGTCTCCAAGACACTGGCCTTTGCTGCGCTCAGAGTATTGGATGGCCAGGTGCGGGGCCGGGGCGTGACCGGGCCGTTTGAGCGCGAGGTCTGGGAGGGAGTGTTGGCACGGCTGGAGGACGAGGGTGTGAGGGTGGAGGAGCGGTGGGAGTAGGCTGCATAGGTGTAGTCTATCGGCATGAAGGTGCTCTAGCTGCATGCGAGCAGTCTAATTGCACGAGTATATTCACCTACGCGAGTATACCCACCGACAGGCGAGTCTGCAGCCTACTTGCCCGCGAATGTGTCTATCGAATGTGTCTAGCGAATATGCCTAGCGGCGGCTCAGGAAGTGTCTGGCGACGCGCATCCACGTTACCGCGGCGGCGCTGAATTCCTGGACTATGAATTACATCCCTGATCCCGTGGCTGAGTCTTGCTGAGTCTTGGCAGCCGGAACTGGCATCAGGAGCGGGGGCATCAGCCGGAGCTTTGCGTTCATCATCTCGGCGGCGTCTCGCCCTGTCCGCAGCGTGCTTCGTTTAGTCGACACGAGGGAGCCGGTTCCGCTCTACCCGGGACCCAGCGACGAGCCAAGAGAGGGCAAAGTGCGACTGTACAGGGCCCAGTACAAATCCTTGAGCAAAGCCACGAGCAAAAAGCAAGAGCAAGGAGCGAGTACAGGGCACCGAGCATGCATCACTTGGTGGCGTTGGCGAGCATGACTTTTATTTCCGGACCGGTGCCGGCATGCCGAGCAATTTTGGTGGCTGTTTCTGTTTGTTGCGGTGTCTGTTGCGGTGTTTGTTGCGGTGTCTGTTTCTGTTTCTGCTTCTGTTTCGGTGTCTGCAAAGCAAACCTCGGTCAGAGAGGGTCAGGGCGTCTGGAGCACTGTGGTTTCAGACGACAGGGGACGACCGAGGGCGCCTGCGTCCCGGTTCCTGCTCGTTTATTGGTACCCGTATCCGCACACGACTGGCACGGTAAAGGGGAACTGGTAAAGGGAAGGCCAGTAAGAGTCAGGGCGTGGCTCAGGGTTGTCCAGCCGGTACCATTCTCTCCCTGGCATTATGGCCCTGGCATTATGGCCCTGGCATGATGGCCCTTACAGGGAGGAGGGAGGGGCTGGATATCCTCGAGGGCAGTGGTCCTTTGGGCCGAAAGTCGGTGCCTATCGTGTTGATGTCCGAGGCGCTAATCTACTTGTGGCAACGTCTTCTGCCACTCCACCCATGCACGGAGACTAAACGGCGGCTGACGGTGCCACGGTGCCACGGTGCCACGGAAGCTGGGCGTACGGGTGCACGGGTGCACGGGATGATGGGTGTCTAGCAAGTATGGATCGCTCTCGCAATCCCAATTGGAAGGTAGTTCGAGCGTCCGCGCAGACCAGACCGATAGGGAACGCCGTCGACTAGTAAGATCAGATCTCGGTTTCTGTTGGTGATATCAGGTCTCTGTACGCTGGATGCGTCGAGTGGTTCAGAGTAAAATGACAGACTGTTTGGTCTGTGAATGATGTACTTTAAAGCCAGGACGTAGGATGAATAGCTGTCGCAGGCCTCGCAGCCACCGCAGAAGGTACAATCGCCGCCTCTGCTGACAAGTGCCTCGATGCTGACAGAGTACGCAACCCTCTGGTGATGTCACTCCCGCTTCGCCGCCAATTGGGCTGCCGGTTATCATAATCAATGCCACTCCAGGCCCACCGTTACTGCAGATCCCGCGTCCTGCGTCGCACACGACACATTCGTAACGCGACAGGCTAGGCGTCGACCGCCACTTGTCTCCATCAGCTGCCGAGTGGCAAAACTGGTCAGCACTGACAAGGAGTATGCGCGACGCGCCGGACGCCCTGGGGGACCCCGAGGGACATTACAGGCTTCTGGCGCCACGGCGACCTGCCTCTGCGCGCAAAACCGGGAGCGAGCAGTCGTTCGTCCATCGCTGACTCCACGGAGATGGGATCAGCGAGAGCGCGAGCCAGTGGGAGGACTGGGGGGGGGAAGATCGAGGAACGCAGAGAGCTGCGCGAGGGGAAAAGAGGTCGGCATTGGGACAAGGGGAGACACGGAAGAAATGGACCCTGAGTGGCGGTCTGGGTGGACCCTGAAAATAAATTGATTTATGGCTTTTTTTCCCAAGTAAGGCCCTTGTTCTCCTTTTTTTCTCCCGAGTCATTTGGTGGCGGCTGACAGAGGAAAGCCGAGGAAAGAAAGAAAGAGGAACGAACGAGGGAAGGAAAGAAGGGAAGGAAGAGAGGGCCATCTTTACGAAGTATTCCCGATCGTCTCCGGGCCACAAGACCTCTTTCCTTTCTGGCCCTCGCAAGATTTGGCGTGGGCTCTGCGCTGCTGCTCTGGAACTTGTGCGCTGCGCTGACTCTTTGACTCTGCCTGTGCGCTGCTCTGCTTGTGCGCTGCCCCGCCCGTGCTCTCTGCTCTGCCACTCGGGAGACTGGGATTCCAAAGAGACTTCGTAGTAAGACTAGCATCACCCCTTGTACAGCGACTCGTCCTGTTGGTGGAAAATCTTCTACTCTCTCCTTCTCTCTCTGTGTCATCCATTCCAATCACGTCCAGCGAGGAACCATCACCATCATCGTCGTCACCACCACCACCACCCTCGTCAATTACAACGACCCAGTGAACTTCACGCCGCGACCACAGAGACAGAAACCCCGACCGACTACTCCGCTCTTCCTCCGCGCCAACCGCTTTCTTATTCCGCATCACCGACGATCGCCTCCATCCCCCTCTGTATCCTGTCAATACGTTTTCCAAAGTGGTATAGCCCATCATCACCATCATAGCCAGGTCCAACGCACAGCCTGAGCATCGTGGGGAGGTTGCGTGTACATAGGAGACGAGGTCGGAAGACGCCATCTTGGTGAGTCTCCCTTCCTGTCGTGTGCCCGGGTCCGGCTGGCCGAGGCGTTGCTTCTTTCTGCCTGTTCAAACGAGCTTCTCGTCGTCTCCTCTCGTGCTCTCCCACCAAGTGCCATCACCGTCATTCCAATCCCCGCGTGGAGCCGCTCGCTAGGAGCTGCTGGAAAAAAGGTCGCAGGAGAGGGGGGACTCCCAGGCGCATTCCGAATACAACACGCTCTCCTTGGTGTCTCTCCATCCCGCTAGATCCAATTTCAGTACTCGCCTCCTTTGCCACCTTCGCATCGCTCTAGCACGACATACCGTCTTCATCGCCTCGAGGTCCTCCTGCTTGACCGCAGTCCTTTCTCGTCCTTGCTCCCTTCCCCCCTCTTCCCATCGTCTCTCCAGCGATCTAGGGTCTCCCAGCTTACCCACAACCCTTTTTGCAGACATCCCTTACCCCCGGGTCTACAATCCACCATTTCGACATCTACGCCGTCCCCGCCAGGCCCGTCACCGCACTCGACGGCCTCGAACAAGTCGTCGCCCTCGTCCAGCACCTCGGCAAGTACAGGCGCCACCACAAAGCTTCGCCCGCTCCTGCCCAAGCCCCCTGCGCCTGGCGAGCCATCCAGTTGCGCGACCGCGTCGTCTGGGCCGCGCAAGATGGACAAGCTTCCATGGCGGACCTCGTCGGGAGCGAAAAAGGGCCCATTCACTGTCGATTCGGGAGGCGGTCCGTCAAAGCGGAACAGTCAGCATGGTAGTATCCCAGAACGTCCGCCTTCGGCATCTTCATCGCGCCACTCAAACCCGCCGACACCGCTGGTATCGCCTGCGACGTCCCAGCGAGCCAACTTTGCCCATCCCGCCAACCCGGCCAACCCCTCTCAGCCATTCGCTATCCCCCAGGGCAGACAAAGTAGAGAAGGCTCGTTGCACGTCTCCAACGACTTTTCCTCGATCGCCACCACTCCAACACCCGTTACCCCAGTCGAGACATTTACTGCTGGTGCTAGTCGCAATGCTTTCAGTCCCGGAGTTACTTCATCATCCTTCGCTGCACAGTATGCCGCTTCGAGAGCAACACGACAGCCTCAGCTGTCAACCACCCCTCTTGATCCTCCTCCTTCCCCGTGGACGACCCACTCCAACAGTGCCGGCTTTACGCTCGACTGGGCTAACTCGCCAAATGTCCCTTGGTCGTCTTTGGCCGGGCCGAGTGAGGAACTCAAGGACATGACGGAAGCTTTCGATCCAAGCGTGTTCTCCAGTTTGGCGGACCTCATAGAACAGACTCAAGCCAAGACTGTGCAGCCCGGATCAGCGCCGTTCAACTTTATGGGCGCACTCGACCCTCCCAGTCAAAGCACCAGTCCGGCGCCTGCCGGCTCTCAAGGAAATTCCAGTCTGCTCTCGCGACGCATGCAACAGGGACCAAACGCGAGCAAGTCGAGCACTCCTAGCTCCTTCCAGTCTGCTGGTAGCTTGTCAACCAACTATCAAAGCAACACTTCAGCCAACCAATTCATGCCCGAGTCGTCTCCGGCACACGGCTCCACTCCATTGAACCACTACAACCCACAGTTCGGGAGTATGCCAAACCCTCAGGCTGGTGCCTTCCCTCATTGGCCAGAGAGGCAGGTCTCCTTTGCCGAAACGCCCGTGACAACACCTGGAGGTAGCGATTTTGGAATCGGCAGTCCATTTGATGTACGTGACGTTGCACCGTTGTTGGGCTCTGACTGACCCCGCCAGAACTATGTGCCACCTCGCTCACAAGCTCCCCGGCAACCGGTCCGTGGGGAAGCACCGCAGAACCCGGGATCGACATACCAGAGTCCGGTTTCGTATTCTGTTTCGGCAGCTCCCTCGGCTGCTCATACACCTGCAATGTCTTCTGATCCATCGAGTCAAGAAGGTCAGATGCCGAGCGCATTGCCAGCAGACTGGCCTTCCGATATCAATCTCGCTAGCCTGCCACCGCTTCCACCTGGTCTCGCAGTCGGTCATCTCGCCCAATACGGACCTGTCGGATTGGAAATGGCCATTCGCATGGGTATGGGAATCGGCATGGGCTTGGGACAGCAAGCTCAACAAATCACCGCTGGCCCATGGCCTAGCTCGACCAGCGCAGCAACGCCCAACTCGAATAGCACGTCGTCGCCAGAAGCCAGCTTGTCAAAGAGCGGTGCCAAGAAGGACTCTGTAACCGATCTGCTGGCGGACGACTTCCTGAATGGCAACGGTCGATTGCCCAGCACGCCTCTCACCACCCCTCCAACAGCATCGTCTAATGGACTCGCCTCCTTCCCCACCTCGCGAAGGCCAAGTCAGAGCGAGATGACGAGCCCCATTCAGATAGACTTGGCAGCCGCCGAGGAGCTCGCGAAGACTGATCCTTTGGCCGCGCAGGTATGGAAGGCGTATGCAAAAGCTCGCGAGACGATGCCGAACGGACAGCGCATGGAGAACCTCACCTGGCGGATGATGCACCTGACTCTTCGGCGTCAGGAGGAGCTCGCGGCTATCAAGGAAGCCGAGGAGCGAGAGCAAGCCCGTCAGCAGGAGGAAAAGAAGAACGGTGAAGAGAACAAGCCGTCCGAGACGACTACCGAGAAATCGCAGTCGCCGGGCAAGAACGAGGCAGACAAGGCAGGAGGGGAGAGGAATGAACCTGACAAGTCGAGCTCCTCTACCCCTGTCGAAGCAGAGCGTGGTCGCTCTAAAGGCAAGTCACGGGTCGTTGGGTTCCAGAACCAGAAGGCAGGGACACCTGAAGCAGAGTGAGTTACTACTTGTTATTGAACCATATGCGTGCTTACCAGTGTGTTTAGCTCGATGGACATTGATTGGCGCGCGGCCAGTCGATCGCGATCCAGGATGCAGATCGACTGGCGTGCTGGCTCTCGGAGTCGCTCGCGTTCTGCCTTTGCAGGCAACCGCGTTGCTCTTGTCCGGGGCACGGAAGAGCATGCGCAGAGCTTGCTCTCACAAGCAGAGGCAGAGGAACAACAGCACGTAGCAGCTATTGCCAATATCAACATGAGCCTGCCTGCGGGTGTCCTCGAATGGTCCAACGGCAATGCCGAAGTCGACTTTTCGGCTTCCCACCAGAGCTCGTTCCATCAGCAGAATGGTAACGACAATGCCAACGCCAATGTCAACGGAAATGGTAGTTACCCTAACTCGCAACAAGCTTCGGAAAATGCTGAACAGCAAACGCGATCATCGGAATCTCCGTTCGACTTTGATCAGGCGGTGCGCGCTGCAGAGGCATATGACCTCTATGCGCAGTCGGCTCCTTCCAATGGCCATCCTACGGCGTCGTCGCACCTTACAATGTCTCTGGCGAGTGGAGCCAAGGATCGTGCCGCTCACCTGCCCGGCATCAATGGTCCAGGCCTGTATTCGCAGACCGAGGAGAACTTCCACCCGCAATATGGGTACCTTCCTCGACGGGTTCGCAAGACTAGTTTCGACCATACGCTCCGACAGACTATCGAGGAAGAAGATGAGCAGCAACAGTCTCCACCGACGCCCAATCCGCGGAAACGGCAAGCCGAGGCGTCACCATATGGTCAGGAGCAGACCCTGCCTGAAGGCGATTCGGGCTTCCCGAGCACAAACTTCACCTTCAACTACCCTCAATCTTATGATACCTTCTTTGACCTCGCTGCGGCATCGGCGGCGACACCTGCTGGAGGCACTAATGGCCCTTCGCCCAATACCAACCCGCTGAATGGCATCGAGGGTCTCGATCACGACTGGGCCAATCAGTCCAGTGCTGCCCTGCACTCTGCATACGGGTCGCCCTCTAACTTTGTCATTGATCCTTCTTTGACAATGCCAAACATGCCTACACCCACAGGCGATAATCCCTTCGACTTTCAGCAACTCATGCATCTGTACCTCAATGCCAACGCCGCAGCATCGCCTTTCACCCACATCAACCCATCTCAAGTCCTTGGTGGTGTACCGGGTGCACCATCTGGACCTGTCGTGGACTATCCGTCAAACCCGTCGCAAGCTGCTTCGCCGCAGTCTGTCGCACCTACGCCAATGACAAGCAATGTTCGGCCGCTGCCAAAGATCGTCAACGGCAAGCCAGTTGAAGCGCGAATTCACCCGCCGGCAGGTCCGCAGCGGTCCAACTCGAGTCCCAATCTTCATTCCATGAAGGTCCCGTCGATGACGCCGAGTAACTCGGCCAAAGGTCATGGCCGACACGCATCGACCAACACGGCCGTAAAGAAGGGCATCAAGTCGCGGCCGACTACGCCAGGCTCCGACTCGGATGGTACGGGCCCGGGGTCTGTCATCCCTACGGGCCCCAACGGGGAGAGTCCGACCATCTGCACCAATTGCCAAACGACGAATACGCCGTTGTGGCGGAGGGATCCAGAGGGCCAACCACTGTGCAATGCCTGCGGACTGTTCTACGTGGGTTTGGTGTTGTCTGCTCAGAGGAGGCAAGTACTGATATGACGTACAGAAATTGCATGGTGTGGTGCGGCCGCTGTCGCTCAAGACTGATGTGATCAAAAAGAGGTGAGCCGGGTTGATAAGTTCAAGCGCGGCGGCAGGGCTGATGTGTATGTTAAGGAACCGCGCTCAGCCGCCAAACAAGGAGAACGGAGGTCCCTCTCGAAAGAATTCCACAGTAAAGGGAACCAAGGCGAAACCGGCTTCTGCGGGAGGCAAGAAGCAACGCCGTGCCTCTGCCGACGCAGCGACGATCGCTGCCCAGCAGGCTCAAGTAGCGTCTCCGACAGAGGAAGGGTTTGGCAATGTGCTGCCTCCTGCTCTGACCATGACGACGTCATGAGCAGTCGGATTGATTCCAAATCCGAGTCCGAGTCCGAATCCGAACCCGTCTTCGAATCCCACAACCCCACGGTCTCACAAGGTATCGTGCAACCTTACAAGTCCACCTCTCCGCGGGTTCCAGGGCCCAGATCCCACTGTCCCACGTCTCTCGAATCCCACGTCTCTCGAATCCCACGTCTCTCGAATCGGTCAGGATCAGATAGATCAGCGATGTGTGCTCGGCGTTGTATGCTTTTACTTTTCTTGCAATTCACCTTTTGCTAGATCGGTAGATTAGTCCCCATCATCCCACCCCTCACCCCCCACCCATCCGTTGTCTACCCACCGCCCATACCCTCGTGCTCCATTCGCGACGAGTAACAGTAACGACAATCTCCTATATCAGTCGACGTGGCCCCATAATCGCAACTCCTCCCTGCCTCTGCCTCTGCCTTGTCGTCTCGGATCGGATCGTATTGGACAGGGGTCGTCTTGTTATAACTTTCTGCTTTGGTCTCCTAGGGCCCTCTTCAAGACATGTACCGATTATAGTGGCTGATCTCTCGAGTGCTGTGACATGCGCTGTTACGTGTGATGCTGCGTTATTATGTGTGATGCTACGTGCTGCGTGCTGCCGTGTTGCCGTGTTGCTGCCATGTGTGATGCGACGTGCCGCTGTATGATGCTTCGTACGACGGCGCGTGCGACGATACGTGACGTGCTTCCATACGTGAAATGCTACGTTACGTGACATGCTACGTGTGCTGCTATGTGCGTGGTCTATGCTATGAGTACACTCATGGTGTAAGAAGAGGCATGCGCATGCATCATGTGATTGCGAGTGCGAGTGCGATTGCAAGTGCGAGTGCCTGTCCCGGTGCAGCCACTGATTCACCAGGAAGGTTATGCAACAATGCAGGTGGGACTATTATGTCGGACTCGGACAGCGACGAGTCGTTTGCGGTACGGTGCGTGATGTCTCTGCTTCTGCGACACCGACTACTTGACTCGATATGGTATCACTGGACAGCGCCGTCCTCGATGTCGTGATGTGCACTGGAAGACCTGGTCTAGCAAAGGCAGAAGATGGAGACGAACAGAGACTGCCACATGCCATTCATGTCCGTGCATGCTTCTCTTTCAGGCTAGAGTACCACACCTTAGCTAGGCTACCGCAGCTGGATTCACTAGCGTAGCTGAATACACTACCGTAACTAGTAGCTAGTGTAGGCGGCGCACCGTGTAATACCGTATCTAGCAGCTAGTGTAGCGGCGCGCACCGTGTAATACGTTCAACGAGCTGCGAGACTACTCTCGTCTCACCCCCTGTCCTCTGCCCGTGATGTCCGTAGAGTAAGATTGACATGAACCCCCCAAAGACTCGATTGTTCGCAGGACTAGTCACAACTGCAACCCACACCGTCCGCCTGCACAGTGTCTTTGCCGCTCCGCTTACGTCGTTGGTGTAGGCTAACTTGATGCCGTTAATTGAAAGTCACGAACACCTGACTGCCATCTTGCTGTATCACGTACTGCCCTCGCGTCGCCGTCATCTGTGAATGGGCCTGCTGCTGCTGCTGGTGTAGCTGTTGATGTGAATGTGGGTGCTGTTGCTGCTGCTGCTGGTGCTGCTGCTGGAGGTGCTGTTGGGAGCCATGGACATGGCCGAGCGGCGGGGGCTGTTGGTGTTGGAACCCGTGCACGTCCATACAGAGGTAGCCGCCTCCGCCTTGGGCCATCGCCTGACCTGGACCATGTAGCGAGGGAATCCACGGTTTCTGCTCTAGCTCCATCACGTCTAGGCCTAGGTTGTTGTGGCCGTGGCCCTGACCTTGACTGGAGCCGAGGTTCATGTCGAGGTCAGGATTGTTATTGCGCTCGTAAGTCTGTTCGTAGCGCTGTTCGGCGGGGTGGTCAAAGTTTTGACCGTGATGATGATGGTGCGAGTGGGGGTGGTTTGAATGGTGGTTGGGGATGTGGAGGGGAGCGGGAGCGTGAGGTTGACTACCGTCGTGCAGGTGTTGACTGGCCTGTGCAAAACCAGGGTAGAACGAGTGTGCCTCGGCAGCAGCAGCCGACGAGAGGCTCGGCTGAAAGCCTGAAGCCTGAGCGCCGGGATGGACGAGTGGTCGACTCGGTGGCATGGGCACAGCCATATCGAAAGTGGGCGAGACGAGATCGGGCGAGGTATATGGCGTATCGACCTCTGTAGGCGCGTCGGAACTTTGCTTGGAATGTGATGGTGCAGCTACTGCAGAAGGAGTCACCAGTGATGGATCCCAACCGCGCAGTACAGGGGCGCCAATTCGCGCTGCAGCCCATTCCCTTCTAAGGCTGTTGGGCATTAGTGGCAGATAGGCATAATATTCCTTCATCTTGTCCAGGGAAAGCCCGGGAGGGCGACTTACTCTGCAGAGCGCTCCCAGGCCTTGGCATGTGCCCAACGGAGTTCCTAAGTGACCATTAGCCTCATATCTACTGAGGAAAGCATGGCTGAACCCACGTTCAATGCGTGCACGCACACAGACACGTCCTCGTCTGAGCCTCCGATTCTCGCGAGCAGCATGGCAGCATAGTACGTGCCGTCCCTCACCAGGCTTGCGTCCCATTCGAAGAAACTGATTGCACCAGCCGTCAGCTTGAGCTTGATCTACATGATGACTGTCCATTGGCCAAATCAAGGCAACACATCTCGAGAATACAGCGGACAGCGACAAGACGTACCGAGTCCCCACATGCCGCTTGACCATCTCGACAATCTGGCGCGTCTTGACCTCGCACTTTGACTGTGCAATATCGAGCAAATGCTGCAATCCAAGGATCTCGTCCGCCGTGACCTCGCCGTGGGTAGTGGTACTGCTGCTGTTGGGTTGACTGATGAAAGCCGATGCTTGGGCTTCAATCGCGCTCTTCAGTCGGCCTTCCAGGTTGGTTCGGATGATGTTTTGCCCCTCGAATAGGAAGATTTTCTACGCGCCGGAGACGGAGGATCATACAAAGGTCATAGACGATCACAGAAGATTATCGTGTATGAACATGCAGAACGGTTTGTTTGTCGATCAGTCAGAGCACGGGAAGGGCAAGTAGGAGAGAGAGCCACGGTCAGCTTGTTGAACATTCACGACAGCGACATGTTGGACCCACCCAGCCATCGGCAAATCTAAGCAGCGGGGTCAGCAGAGTCTTCACGGCGCACGAATACAGAAGGGTTCCCGAGGAGGGAGGGAGCGGGGAAGAGAGATCAAGGGGACGGTTGGGACGGGACTTGCCTGACAATCTCGTCCGAGGTACGGAACGCGTTTGCGTGGGAGCCTGGCGAATCGTAATTGAGACTATCAAACTCCTCCCAACATCGCTCGAGGGCCTCCCACGCCTCGTGGATCCTAGCAGTGTCGACGCTGCGACGACGTTTGGCCCTCGGTCCCGTTAAAGCTTTATTGACTAGCCGGCAGGCGAGCTGCGAAGCGACCCTTGTGAGCTGACGTTATATGGTGGTTGACGATACAGAAGAGGGAGGAAGAGAAAGAAAGAGAGAACGAGAGAGAGAGAGAAATAGAAAGAAGGTGAGAGAAGGAAGAGAAAAAAAGAAAGAGAGAAAGTAAGTAAGAGAGACAGAAAGAGAGGACTCACCGCGAGGTTGATGGGAGCGGTGGCGAGCTTGGATGCAGCGCGCAGCGGGTTCGCATTGAGCACTAGAGCACGACTGTTGATAGACTCCTGCATCGTCTCGAAATCCTCTTCGTCAAGATGCAGTCGACCGCCCTTGAGTCCACTCGTGATTCCCTCATGCACGAACGCGTCTGCGCCAAACGTCAGTTTCACGACATACGCCCGGCTCATCATCAACAGTCGAGCCAGGGAGCGAGGAAGCGCAACGCACACCAGTAAATCCGCACTCGTACTGGGAGCAGACTGGTTTCGTTGGTATCGTCCGAGCCGCCATTGATTGCCGCGGCCGCGGACGGCGCCCCGTCGTACCCCGTTGCGAGGAACGAACACAGCGTGTAGACTTGAGAAACTGCTGCTTCATACATTGCCAATCGCTCCACCTGCGTCGATACACCTATCGTCAAGGTCAGCATCGTGTGCGCTGTTTACCTTGAGATGTGCTGGTGTTATGCTGGATCATGCTGCCATCGTGCTGGCGACTCACCCTCGGTGAGCGGCAAGACGAGCAGTAGCGCCCTTACGCCGTCCCACGTTGGTTTCCGCATGACGCCACAAACGTCAATCTCTTTCAAGACCACTTCGAGCACAGCGCGCATTTTTTCTTTGCGCGCTTGTCGATATGCTTCGCGTGCAGTCTCACCCTCGCCCGCTCGTAGCAGGTCGACAGGGCCGAGCGGACCGCCACCGCCCTCCGGCACGTCCAGCCGACCGGTCTCGTCCACTCCATACGACACCGCCCACGCATACAGCACATGCACGAGGATCGCGCCTTCCGTGCCCATCGCTGCCGCGGTGGGCACCTGTCTCGAGCAGTATCGGCCAACAAATTCGCCGGGGTCAAGAACAGGCCCTACGCGCGTCGTGTTAGGCCGATATGACTGGTTCGAGTAGAGATTCAGCGCTCACGTTGGACCTGAAATCGACGGAAGAAGGGCGAATCAAAGAACTCCTTGGTCAAGTCAGGGATGGTCAGTGCCCGCTCCTTGCCCTTCGGGCTAGGTGATTCGGCCACCTTGAAGGTCGTGGCGGCCGCTACGACGGCCGCCGACTTGCCGTACAGCATCTCGATCTCGGATATTCGCTTGCCCCTGCGCAACTGCTTGGCCGCCTTGAGCGGCGCATATTCGTCGCTGCACTCTGTTAGCTACTACGCTAAGCCAGATGGGAGATGAAAATTTCGTGACAACCAAGAACAGTCGTACCCGTCGACTGGTCGAAGCTAATATAGGGGTACAGCGAGAGCGAAGGAGTAACATGATATAGGAGTACAGAGGAGGGAGAGTGGTAATACGTACATGCAATTCGTCCCTCGCTCTTGGCAGTTTGTGCATGAAACCTTTTTCCGCCTGGAGCGCTGGGGCCCGACTCCGACACCGCCTGCGCCGTCCTCGCCATCTGCAGCCGCCCGCTCGGCTGCCTCTTGCCGATCTTTCAGGTCACACTTGACCCGCCTGTGGCGGCACGCGCCGCACGCCGTAAACTGCTGCCGATTGGTCTTGGCGCCATGGGCTGGGCCGTGCTTGCTGGCTGAAGCGGATGAGCCCGCGTCCATCTGCTGAGGGAGAGAAGAGGGAGCGGCGTGGGCGCCATGGCTGGTAGCCGGCCCCTGTCCTTGCCATGGGCTCAAGAAGGGCTGCGAAACGGGGATGGTAGACGACGGCGGCGGGGACGATGCGTTTATAGGCTGGAAATAGTCGGTCATTTGGGCAGCGGCCGCCGAGGCGCTAGACCCGCTGTTGAGAGGCATCATCCCGCTCGGTGTGTCGTACGGTGAGCCGATGGCCAGTTGTTGCTGTTGAGTGTAGCTGAGGGGGAGGTGCATGGCGGTGGGGTCACTGAACGGCTGCGCACGAGAAGGGTTGACGAGCGACATTGGCTGTCTCTGGTCCTGGTTCTGGCGTTCGTGCTCGCGCTGTTGTTGCTCGTGTACCGCATCGGAGTCGGAATTGGGCGGGAAGAGGTGGGTCGGATGCACGCCGGCATGTTGCAGCTCGTCGTGTCGCCCAGTCTGGGACGCGTAGTACACGCTGCTGGGAGGCTGATATCCTCCGCCCTGTGGTGCCGGCCCGCCCAGCTGAGGAGATACTAGAGAGTCGAGATCAATGTGGTAAGCCGGTGCCGATGCTCGGGGGTGCACAAGCCCCGAGTTGTGCTGTTGGGTCCTGTTGTTGGCGCTGGTGTTATTGTTATTGGCGCTGGTGCTGGTGTTGGTGTTGGTGCTGTTGCTGTTGCTGTTGCTGTTGCTGTTGCTGCTGTTGTTGCTACTGTCCGAGGAGAGCGGCGGTGGGCCGTGATGGTGATGATAGGGATGCGACATGGGCACCCGAACAGAAGCCGTCGTGTTCGGTGCCTTTGCCCTGAGATCTTCCAGCAGAACCGCAGAAAGAGATGCGGGCGTGATCTTCAGTGTCGCCAACCCCACCGCTGGTCCTGCAAACGACCAAGAGCTCGACAAGTCGCGTCAGTCGGATACGGCGACCCTTTGATGGATGGTGGGTGATTCGAGGTGCAAGTCGGAAAAAGCGCCTAGTGAGGCCGAGGCATCAGCAAAGGGATCTGGGTCTACGCTTGTCTATTTCCAAGCGGGGTCTCGGTCGAGCAGGATTGGTCAAAGGCCAAAGGGGCCAAGGGCCAACAAGGAGATAGCGGGCCTGTGAGCTTACTCGTCTGCGATTTTTTTCTAAGGAACCATCGTTGGGGCAGTGCTCGCCGCGCTAGACATTGTCTGAAGATTCATCTGTAGTGTCCTCGATATCCGCGTATGATATTGTCAGGTAACCGTCGTGCGTCGTCTGTTTCCTTTGTGGACGATGGACACGGGGGCGTATTTACTGGAATTTTAAGAGGGAGCGGTTGGTCGGTCTTGTTGCCCGTTAGCCCCGGTCGAGAAGTCCGCGTCGATCGTCGGAAGAAATGACGGACCAGAGGCCGAGCAGCTGGGCTGGGTGCGGCAGAGCCAAGTGTTACGTTGTGTTACGTTGTAGAGCCAGCACGAGTAGCCACGGCCACGGGGCGGGTAGAGACCAACAAGAAGGGAGAAGTGCGAGTGTTCAGTATGAGTGGATTGTACGGCACCGGGGAGGGGAGGGGGGGCAGACGTGCGTACTATGCGGCGCTCAGGTCCTCCACTTTGAGTCGTCTATATAAACATATCCTACGGCCGTGGCAGAAAGAAAATTCAACAGATGCGATATGCTCTCCTGTTGTGCGGTTGGCGGAATAAGAGATAAGTCTGTCACGAGCGTCGGCCCGGAGAAAAGAGAAATGCTCTGCGAGCGGGACAGGCCAGAGGAAATCTCCTGCGAGGTACGGTCGGTCGGGGTACGCGCGAGGGGGGGGAGGCGCACAGAGGTGCAAAGATGCGGTACGCAACGAGGTGCTAGTTAGACTTTTAGTAGGGGTTGTAGTGTCGATCATGCCTCGCAGCTACCGGTGATGCGCTACCCGGCGTCCGAGCATGTCCTCCCCCCCTGCAGCTGTCATGACGAGCGGCAGCAGCCATGGCGCACTGGCAGTGTGCGTTTGTGACGGCTGGCCTGCTCTGGATGCCCGCCCTGTTCCACCTGTGGAAAATGTCAACACTGGCCGATTGCGATTGGATTAGTCAGTGCCCAATCCCGCTCCGCTGTCCCTAACGGCCCAGACCGTTGCAGATGCAATTTGAGAATTTGGCTCGTCGGGCATCAGGGAGTAACCTTGAGCAGGCACACGGACATGCGCGCCCGAGGGGTAGACCCGCAGGGTGCTGCTGGCGCCAAACTCTCCGTGTGATTGTCAATCGCACCTCCAAGGGACAGCAGGTGCTCGGACCTGGGCACCGATGGCGGACAGATCAAGCTTGACCCAATCTCCACTTGCGTCACCTATGCATCGATGCCATGCGCCCGCCCGGCGGTGGCTGGCTGCTCCTGCTCCTGCTGCTGCTGCGTTGCGCGCGCCTGCACACTGGTGCAGAGGTGTGAGGCGCCAAGGCGGTCTTGCCGGAGCATCCAGACGGAGACGGCTGGCCGAATGGGCAGAAGGGGATATTCACGGCACAGAGTTGCGGTGGCGTTTTGGTATGTGCCTTGCAGCAGCAGCAGCAGCAGCAGTGCGGCGGCTTCGGAGAGCGAAACCGGTGAGAGACCCGTGGCATTTCGCCGGTCAGTTGCGGCATGCTTGGTCACCCCAAGAGGAGGCAGGCAGGCAGGGCAGGACACGGATACAAGGATACAGATGGACGAGGACGAGGACAAGGACGGGCACCGGGTCCAACGGAAAGGTAGACGCCAAGACGCGGAAGTGGCAGGGATGGGGGCAGGTCGACGCCGGGGCGGGCATCGATGTCCATGGCCACCATCCGTGGCACCAGCGGTTGCGCCATCCCATAGGGGCTCAATGGATGTCCAACGGCATTTTCCAGGGTGGTGTACCTCGGCTGTAGTGCATCCTGGCACCTTGCATCCCATGAGCTGTGTCGCCCGCTGTTTCGCCTAGCTGGTCGCATGGACCTGCTTCAAGCGTGAGCGGCCAAGTAGCGCAGGAGCACAGGACCGTAGGACTACAGGATCCAGTATTGCAGGACCACCTAATGTCTGTGCCCTCTATGAGATATGGAAGAGCACTGCCTCTCAGTTTTTACTGCTTCCTCGAGAGCTGTCCGAGTGGTTCACTAGTGTGCGAGTGCTCGAGTGAGTTCGGGGCTCGAGCACAGTTCCGAGGCTCAAATGGTTCGGGCCAAGTGTACTCAGCACCGCAATAGTCCCTGATGCTCGGCTGTTCCTCCCCCACTATGGGTGCTCGCAGGCCCATGCTAGGGAAAAATGGCACTCGCACACTTCAGTCGCACTTGCACACTTGTGCGTCTCGTCTGACCCAATCGCAAACTCATACCACACCCTCACTCGACCGACCACACCTGGATTTTTGCTCTCAACCCCACTATCATAAATCGTACCATGACTTTCAATAATCTCTACACACACATGTTCTTCGCCGCCATCGAATTTGTTGACTCGACCTGATCCTCACCAACCTCGACCACCAGAACGGGCCGCCATCGACCTCCGGGGTCGGCACATCTGTCCTCAGTACTGTATCCATCAGCGCACGAACAGATCAACAGATGGACTCATGGGCTCGGCCGATGACGGGTGGACAGAGCGCTCGTCACGGTGTGGTGCTTGAATTATTTCCCAAGGGCAGGAACAACCTCCCCCCCCCCCGCGCGACCGTTCCAAACCTGACAATCCAGAATGCAAGTATACATCTCTGCCGGATACCTGAGATAAACGAGATCGCACTTGCAGAATGGGTACCTCTGCCGATGCACCCCCACTTCCATCTACCACCACACCACACCACACATACCAAGACGCCCCCACCGCTCTAGTCTTACCAGATTGCAGACCGCTTTCACTCAACCGGCGCGCTTGCCAGCCCGCTCTCTGCCGTACCTCCGTGCTCCCCTGTCCCTCCCCAGCGCGACTTCGAGCCATCCCAGAGCCTCGAGCGCGTACCGGGCAAAGAAGAACACGGGCAGTCTAGGCTCCCACAACTCCAGCCACCACGAACCAGAACCAGAACCAGAACCAGAACTGTTCGCGAAGAACGGATTCGACAGGCTCAGCTGCTCGCCACCGCCCGGAGAAGGCGGTAGCGAGGCTGATGGGGACGGAGTAGAGGGGAGCAGGGACGATGTTCTGGGCGAGGGAGGTCGCGATTGCAGAGCCTGGATGACAAACTGATTGCGTGTCAGCGAGCTACGCGTGCCGGGATTTAAGTGGAACGAGGGACGATAAATCCGGGGGACAAGAAAGGATGGACCACGAACGAAAGGGTAGATGAGGGCGAATACTGCCATATTGACGAGCGGAGGGCCGAATGACGAAAGAAGCGTCGGTACAAGGCCTACGCGTCGGCTTAGCTTATGCGCGTTGTACTTGCTGCCGTAGGCAACCCACCAAAACCAAGCATGTACGCCACGCGATCCTGTATGAACCGCACTCGATACTCCAGCGGCCAGCCTCTACTTGAGAATGTCCACCTGCGGGCGTCAGTACAAGTGTCAGTGGGGACGACACGGAGATAGCGCCAGTGGGGACGACACGGTGGTAGTGTCATTGGGGACGACACGGTGGTACGCGTCGTTGGTAATGCCAGATCGCACGCTCTCTGGTGAAGATCTCAAGGCGAGGCTATCCTGCAGTAAAGAAAACCTCGCAACTCACTCGAAGCAGTAGTACGCATTGATGACGCACATGTACGCCAGGGCCGCCGGCCGCCCGAGCAGGGGAACCAGCTCGACAATTTGCGTCACGAGTGTAAAGTCGCTGATGAGCAGCAGACGCGTGACGGACGGCATGGCAAAGGAGATGAGGCTCGTGTTGGAGGCTGGGGCGGGCTGGTTTCGCAGCCTGTGCAAGTCAGCCCGATTGGTATGGGCTAGGTGTTGAGATAGGACAGCGGACGCCAAAGTGCAAGTGGAGGCGGACACCCAGAGAGAAGGTGAAAAGAGAGGGACAACCAACAAGGGACAACCCAATGCAGGACGATGTTGATCCATAAGAGAGGGCATGACACTCGGAATAGCCAGAGATTACGGCAGTAAAGGGACCATGACTTACGCAGGATGGAGCATGGTCTGAGCGCGTTTGGAGATCTCAGGCCCCCATGACGCCTGGCCGTCAGCAAAACACCATAGGCGGTAGGCGACGACTCACATTGATCCAGAAACAAACGACAAACACCGGCCAGCTCAGGAGGACATTGTACCACCACCCGACTTCGCGGGTCGCATCGGATGCCGTTGCGGCGCGCGGCGAGATGCGCAGGAGAGGAGCGAGGACGAGGGGGAACAGCGAGAGGAGCAGGAGGGAGAGGAGGTTGATCAGGCTGCGGAGTGAGCAGGCATTAGGCGCAGACAGCAAGGACGTCAAGGCCAGCGTGTGGCCAGCGTGTGGCCAGCGTGTGGTTTGGAATGTGTTGTTTTGCAGTTTCCACTACAGCTGGCCCCTTGCGTGTGTTTGGGGGTTCCATTATAGCTGCTCGCTTGGGCTGTGTTTTGTGGGTTTTATGATAGCTGGCCATTTCTTTGTCCACGAAGCCCGAGGCATTGGAACGCCGGGACAGCAGCGATAGGAGAAGCGCGGGCACTCACGACGACTTGAGAACGAGTGTGCGCAGTTCACGATCCCTACTGGCTTCAGCGCTGCTCGCATCGCGTTGGTAAGTCAACGTGGAACTAGGGCGATGCGATGGGGGGAGGAGGGAGTGGAGGATAGGAAGGAGGAGTGCGATGAGGGAGGAGGGAGGAGTGCGATGAGGGGAGGAGGGAGGAGTGCGATGAGGGGAGGAGGGGCAGACTGACCCCCAGACCAACCCCAAGCTCCGCTCAAGCTTGACCCCATCCGCCAGCCCATGGCGCAGGCCGTCGATCCCCTCTCTGATCCGCGACACCACGTCCTGCGCCCCTCTCGTCCTCCCACCACGACCACGACCACCACGTCCGCCTGCTCCCCCTCCTCCTCCGCCTGGGCCGGGGCCGCCGAGGCCCATATCCCCTCCGTACGCGTACTCGGACTCGTATCCGTAGCCATTACCAACGCCATAGCCATTACCAACGCCATAGCCGTTACCACCGCCATAGCCGTTACCAGCGACGCCGGGACTACCACCGCCCCGCCCAGGACTGCCCCCACCGCCAGAGCCGTAGGGTCCCAAACCGGGCGTACCAGGCCCGCCGTAACCCAAGCCTCCGGGCGTACCAGGCCCGCCATATCCCAAGCCTCCGGGCGTACCAGGCCCGCCATATCCCAAGCCTCCGGGGGTCCCAAACCCATTCCCACCGAGATGCGAAGGCGAGAGCGTCGGGGGAAGAGTATACCGCGCCTTGACCCCGCTCGACGGCGTCCCGTACAGGCCGGACGATTGCCGGCGTAATGGAGTATACGCCTTGTTCTTCCCCGACGAAGAGGGGGCCGTCGTCGACGACGACGACGACGGAGCAGGCTTCGTTGTTGGTCCTGAGCCTGGGCCTGTGCCCGCTCCTGACGACCCTGTCCCTGCCCCACTGCCGCCGGACGCAGACCCGTTTGACGCTGTTGTTCTTCGATGCAGCATCTCTCTGCTCGCTATACTGCGTCGCCTACACTTGAGTAGATACCAGAAAGCAAATGAAAACAATACACAGTGAAAAGGCGAGACGAGCGATCGCCAAGTACGACCGACTGCCACTCGTGGACGCGCTTCCACTTCGCCTCCACCCTAACAGCGACACACTCGAAGTGCAATGATGCTTACATCATGTTATAGACGGCGCAGATGCCACACGCCCCATATGTGGATACTATGTGAGAGGGTATGGAATTAGTAATACAAGTCTCACACCTCGTGCTACAAGGCTCGACTCCAGACCATCTCCCACTAATGCGCCGTCCCAGTCACCTGCGACAACGGGCTCGCTTCCACCTTCTTGCCCCGCCGACCGAGTAGAGTCGCGTTGTTTAGATCCAAGTCAAACCCAGCCGTTTTCTGACCTCCGCGACCTCGATCCCGTTGACCCGCTCGCCCTTCATACAATACTGCCTCCGCTTCGCGTCGATTGGCGCCACCTCGGCCCACATAATGCTGCACTGGTTGCTCCTTGACTCCCGCAGCGGCATTTGCAGCCGCCCGTCCGCGGTGTTCCTGTATTTGCCGAGCAACAGCCTCACCATGCTTCCGCCGTGCTTCCTCGAGCTGCGACGCTTCGTCGTCGTCCTCATCCTCCTCGTTGAGCCCATGCAAGAATCCCCGCGTACCCGCACCCCCGGGACCATTGTACGCCCGTCGTCGTGCACCCTCCTCTTCCATCCGGTGAACAGCATACGTGACGTCGAACGCCTCCTTGAGCGCCCCAATGCCCGGTGACCGACCTTCGCGATTGCCAGCGCGCATTGATGCAAGCAAAGGCGAGTCCAAGGGAGCTCCAGGGGCCAGAGATTGACTGCGGACGGCTGCTGGAGGTACAGCTGGAGCTTCCCTGATCCATGGATGTGCGAGGAACTCGTCGATGGTATACCGCTGGGCAGGATCAACACAAAGTAGATGTGTGATGAGATCTTTGGCCGAATGGGAAATGTCGTCCCACCATGGGCTCAAGAAAGTGTAGTATCCCCGAGCCACCTTTTCGGTAAGTACGTTGATCGACTCGTCGTAGAAAGCTGGTCTGGTCAGCAATGTTAAGAGACTTGCCAGAACGACTCACGAGGAAAGCCACAAAGAAGGGTGTACAGCACACAGCCCAGAGCCCACATATCAACCGACTTGCTATACCGCTCGTCTTTGACAATTTCGGGAGCCGTGTACCCTACAGTTCCACATGGTGTCATGGTCTGCTCATCCCACACGATCTTTGACAGCCCAAAGTCGGCGATCTTTACTTGGCCAATACCTCCGCCTCCTACTCCAGGCCGGAACTCGCCTTCGTCCTCCTTCTCCTCGTCGTACGGTCGGTGCTGTGCGTTTTTCGAAGGGATAATAGGGATTCGGTCAAACAGGAGATTCTCGGGTTTGATATCGCGATGAACGACACCTCGTTCCTCGTGGAGATAGCGGATGCCCTCGGCGACTTGGACAATAACATGGCGTGACAATGCTTCGGAAAAGTAGGTGAGTTTAACAATCTGGTGGAATAATTCGCCGCCCTCCATTACTACAACCGCTTAGCTTGATCGTGTCAACCCCTCGACGTGGACTCACATTCGAGAACCAGGAAATAGAACTCGTCACTTTCAAAAAAGCTAAGGAGCTTTACGATGCCGGGATGGTCGATGCCGCGCATGATCTGAACTTCTTTGAGAATGTTTGCTCGCTGCGATGATCAGCCGTGCCTCCACATGAGACGTATCACACGGTTGGGCACAGCGGAGCGTCCCAGCGGCCATTAGAACAGTTCCGCCGTGAGACGCAACTGCCCTGACGACCGCTGACTAGAGAGAGAAGAGAACAACTCCCGACGCTCGAGGGCCAGCGACCGTTAGTTACGAAAGAAAACGAGTGAAAACAACTCGGTAGGACAAATAGAACAGACTCTATCGAGAAAAGTCGTGGAAAACCAACCTCTGTGACTCTTGGACGTTTCTTGAAATTTGCGTTGAGATGCTTGTGACCGTTCTATAAGAACGTGCCGCTAGTCAGTATGTGATAGACAATGCTACAACAGGAGAAAACGTGAACAGAAAGTATAAAACTGTACCCCGGCGACCGGATCCCGAGTGTGGCCAGCACCCGGGGACCGACGAGGTACAACTACAAAGCAGAAAACGAACGGAGCGGGACGTCATCCGCTCCGTGAAATGCAGCAGTAATGTGAAAGCAACCTCACCTGTGACGAATTCAACTCGTATTTGCGGACAACCTTGACTGCGACTTTGCGACCAGTCGTCCGTTCGATCGCCTTGTAGACGTTTGAGAATGCACCATCCCCCATCTTTTCTACCAGGCGGTACTCTTCCAATCCCTGAATTGTTGTCAATAGTGCCTCATGGCATGAGTGCGGATACTTCACCTCGTACACAGGCATCTTCTCGCTTTGCGCCCTCTCATCGGCCACAATTCTCTCCGCTTCTTCGCGGTAGTTGGGTGATGGGATTGGAGCTGCTTTTCCACCTTGAGAAGTACCTTGCACAAACCCGGCTGCTGCACAGTGTCATTCAAGTCGGCAATCGGTGAAGTGAGAACTGACCGTTACCGCTCAATAAACCCTGACCATGCATCTCGGTCTGATAGTCGGCCTGAGCCTGAGATTGAGTCTGCTGCTGTACGGAAGCCGCTTTGGCAGTCCGTTGGCCAGTCGGTTGTTGTGTTTGGTTCTGTTGGCCGGAGGCGTTGGCGTGCTTGCCGTGTCGTAGGATCTCTGCAGAGTCGCGATGCCGGATGTGACCGAACGGATTACCAATGGAGGACAGCGCGATGTGTGATGACGACGGACGACGTACGCGACGGATAGGTGGAATGGGCAACGGTTTGGGGATGGGCGGTGAGAGAACAGGCAACGACGACGAAGGAGTTGTCAGCTCTTGCTTACTACAGAAGGCTGGAGACGAAGGAGTATCGACGGGTAACATGGTGACGTTGGGGGTTTGGAGAAAGGACGTTGAGGATGACGAGTACGAGTCAGGGCCCGGGGAGTGTAGAACATGATGGGCCGTTTGAGACCCATGCATGAGAGACGGTTATGCTTGGATGAGAGAGAGATGAAAGAAAGCTGAAAAGGGATTTTTGATGAGGGAAAGAATAATCGGGAGCCTGTTAGAACAGGCACAAGGGGAAAAGGGTCTTGGTAATCCTTTTAGGCAAAAGTTGACGTCACCGCTTCCAAGTCCATCCAAAAGCTGCGAAGGAGCACAGGCATGGCGATGAGTGTCGAGGACGATGGGGATGAGATCAACGAGCCGATGGAGATGTGATGAACGAGCACGAGAGCAGAACGATAGCGGAACGACAGTAGGAAGGTTGTAGTATAGCAGGCGAAGATGCCCGCGAAATGAAGATGAAAATGGCGCGCCGATAATCTGCCCCCGTGTTCTTTGGGCACCAGTCTCCACGGTGATGAAATCACATCCTCCAGCAAGTGTTTGCAGATGGAGATACACGGTCGCGGTACGGCCAGGAAGAAACTGGACTCACGTTTGAAACTCGACAGCATCTGGTCTTCTATCCCAGCCTCTTCGAGTTTGTTAAGAACGGAAGCGTAGTCGCTCTTGTTGATGTAATGGCTATCCTCGGTGTATCTGTCGGAGAGGGGTACGAGCTGGGAGGGTGATCGAAGTGAAAGGGCGGGTGTGGACCCGTCGGACGGCGAGGTCAGGCTGTATGCTCCTCCTGGGCTCACAGGCGGTGAGGATGGGGACAACGTGACTGATAAGGTGTGGGATGAGCTGTGGGGAGTGTCAACGCATTTCCGGTGGTCGGTCAAACGATGCAATGGAGTTTGACAGATCGGCGTGACAGTCCATCAAGAGATGAAGAGGGCGACAGAGAAGGACGATATTGGTCAGCAGAGTTGTGGATCCAAAGGGGGGGAGATGGAGTGGGTTATTCACCAGGTATGACGCTCAATTTACACACGATCCCGAAGCTGTGTCCGGGACTGGGCGGCTGGTGCGATTGTCGCGGTATGGCACGAGTGGTCGTCGCCGTCGTGCTGGTCGCCGCTTGGCAATGCAGGTGCAATGCAGATCTGGGGTCTATGCAAAAAGTGGTTTGTCACTTTACTCGAGGTGTGCTGTACTGGATTTGGAGCGAGAGGGGAGAGAGAGGAAATAATGCACCGGTTGTTTTGTGTTTCTGACGCGGACCGATGACGACAGAGGCGACGAGATTCTGGCGGTGACGACGAGCAAAGGTTGCCTGAAAGGGAGGGGGGGAAGGGGGGTGGGTGTGTGTATAATATGATAATGAAGAAGTATCGGGGGGCAAGGGGACACACTCCACCGTCACACAAGGGAATGGCGGGCCTAGGAGGATTAAACTGTCGGTGGTGCAGGCAAGGACTACGGGACAGCACCCCAACCCCCGAGTGACTACTACCACCCAGACAAAATAATGCAGCAGGGGCGAAGCGAGAGAGAGTGAGACAAAGATCGAGGCCCAGTAGGTTTGTGAACAGACGGCGGCAAAAAAGCTCCGCAACCCGACTACGCGCCCCCCGCAAATGACGCTTCACTGGCTTCAACTGACGTCACTGGCATCCCTAATACCGCCTGCGAGTTGAATGTGGCGCCCATCCTTTTGATGATAGACTGTCGCAGCCATCGTTTCCTCTCTCGGGTTTTACTCAAACAGACCAACGCCCAAACACAGCTGCTGCCGGCATGTATTGCGCTTTGTAACCTGTGACATGGGTCTATATTGCACAGGGCAGGTACCGAAAAAATGCTCGGAATGTACAAGAGTATATATACAACATTTCGACGCAAGCATGCAGTATGCAGCAAAGCGCGTCTCATCAAGTCCAAAGAACTCTACCATCCGACCTCACCACCCGCCCAGCGGGAGAGAGAAACACCAGTCTGACCCCGCTCTTTGTGCAACACCCATCTCTCTAGATCGTATCTCTCGTACGCGTCTTTCGCCTGCTTCATCGCCAAGACGTGCTTTGGTCCCATGATGGCATTGACAGCATGCCGGCGACTGATCGCTCATCAGCACTACGCATCACGCAGAAATCCTTGCGCACTGGCCAAAACACCGCCTATCACCACGGCATGGGAGGGGGAAACGGTAATCATGTAGGCGCTGGCTTACCTTTGCCAGATGCAAGTCGCCAGATTGAGGCCCGTGTCGTCCGGCACACCATACCAATACATGACGAGGCCGCCGTTCTTGACTGCCTCTTCGTGCGCCTCGCGGTCCGCCTTGTAGAGGGACAGTGATGAGGATTCTGGGTTACGCCGGGAGCGAAAGACGACACAGTACCATTCTCGGGCGATATCCTTCGAAAGGCTCTGGGGTCTTGATCAGTACACAGATGCAAGGACAGAGTTAACGCATGCAAGAGGCACGCACCAGTTCGTCCCAATTGAATGCCCGGTCATAGTCTTCTGCTGCGTAGCCAGCGTGCAATGGGCGGAAGTGATGCAGAGCTTGATGGAGCGCCAAGCTGGCTGGATCAATGTCCGGCAAGCGAGTCTCAAACGTCGCGAGCTCCCTGTCGCTAGGTTGATGAGGCGTATGCGGAGCGGAAGGAGGAAGTGGAGAAAGCAGTGGAGGGAGGTACAGGATCGGGTCGGACGGGATGGCATCGCCGGGGGATGGGAGGTGGTGGTGGGCGTGGAACGAGGTCGACTGCGCCGACCGGGCGTTGATCTCTGTCGGTGTGGCGCCATCATTCGACAGAGAAGTGCGCTTGGTGAATGTAGGCCGCCCTCGCAACTCGTCCTCGCCAGCTGAGTCTGTGTCGTCTGGCGAGGTAGGCGAGGTGAGCGCAAGCACGTCCGGTGATAATGGCCACCTCATCCTGATCCCACTCTGTCTCGCGCTTGTCGGACGTCCTCGTATTGTCTATTTTATCTATCTGGAATTGGAATGATGGATTAACGTGGGCTGTATCAGCAACCAACGAGAGCAAGCAGAGTGGTCACGAGCTATTCGAGATACTGGATCAACATTGTTTATGGGATGAGTGGGTTATATATCAGCCTAGAACCCGAGAAGGACCAATGGCGTAAGCACTCGTGCATTCTGGGGCGAGATGGTGATAAACCGAGCACGCGATATGGGTCTGTGCAGAGGTCCACGCTGCGAAAGACACATTCTGCGTTGTTTGGGTGTGTTTCAAGGAGGACAGCTTGGTTCGTGAATGAGGAGACATGGCGTGCTGGGGAAAAAAAAAAGTCGGGTGGCAACAGCGTCAGCCTAGGCACGTTAGCAGTTAGCGGGCCTATCTGATCGACAAGGCGCGTGAGTCCACGTGACTAGGTGGTTGGGTCAATGTTTGAGTTCTTCCCGCTCGTTGCGGGCAACGATGCACAGACCGCCTTCATCAGGCATCCATCAGCCTTCCTGCCCCTTCGGCTCGTTTGGTACAGTCCTCAGTGGCCAACTGAACTCTTGCAAATTCACTGACTCTGCTCGCAACGAAAGGACCAAACAAACCGCAGCAGTGTTACTCATCCCGCTGCTACTCACGTTACCTATCAACGCCTCTTCAGACCCATCAAGGCAGCCCTAGACTGCAGCCAAAGTCTCCCCAGACTGCGAGACGCTCCTTCCAATTCGTCATACGCACGCTCATTCCGCCCACCTGCCCTGCGGAAGCAGGAACGGATCGAACGGCATCAATCAAGCAGCCCGAGGGCCAAGGATCCGTCTTTCGCTTTCCGGCCGACCGGACGGGTAGACCCAGTGGCTTGGTATCTGAGCTTACTCGCCATCAACGCGTACTTACCATCAACGCTTCCTCCCAATCAAATGCTTACCTGGATGGCGTTCCGTTGACCATCACCAACTTTCCTTTGTTCCGGTGAGTCGCGTCGTGCTACTGTCCGTTGTTACCTGATGGATGGGAGCCGCGTCGATTGACCTGACCAACGCGCGGGGGTCGCCGCGGGACGTGACCATGAGCGTGACCGTGAGATCGGGAAGCATGCTTCCCAGATTCAGAATCGCATTCCTTTGTCCTCGGAGGATCGGTACGTCGGTAGGTCGGTGGCTCGGAGCGTCGGTGTCGGCAATTGAAACCCACGGCATATGCTACTAACGATATATAAATAAGTTTGACCGCCTTTCCTGTGCCGGGCTTTGCGATACTGACTTTGCCTGCGCTTGGGCTCTACAATCAACCACGAGGTCAGGTCATTAGTCCGGTATCCCATGGATCCTTCAAGTCACCCTTACATGGCCCTTTCCCGCCAAACACATGCGGCCGCTCCGGAATAGCCGGGGCAGTCGGGCAATCGTTCGGTGGCACAGTCCTTCCATCACCCTTCTCCTTCAACACGCCATGCCGAAGCCGTGCCGTAGCATTCCTTTCTCTGGCTGCTGCGCGTGAAGAAGCAGCACGGCGGCCGTGTTCGCAGCCATCGATGCCGCCATGAATTCAATCAGAAGCAAGCTTATCAACGCCACTCAATCTCCTCCAAGGAAGGAGCCTTTCGGGGTCAAAGCGCCTCTCAACTTTTTCTGGGCATCAATACACCGTGTGTTGACTAGTCGGGTCTTCGCCATGGCTATATGAACCACGCTGCTCTCGACCCAGGATGCCCAATCCACTCGTTCTAATCGTATCTTCGCTTCTCCCCTTCCAACGCTCTGTATCATCCTGTTCGTCATTGTGCATCTCTCCTTCCTCACCGCCATGTCCAGATTATTCGTAATCTCACTCGCCCTCACTTTGCCTATGGGGTTCGCTGTAGCGGCACCGGCCAGCCGGCCTACCGCTACTTCCACTGCGCACGCCGTCTGCCAAACCTTTTACACCAGCGTCTACGCAGAGGCTACCAATCTTGACCTCGCCTCGTGCTTTGGTGGACACCCGTGAGTTCTTTCCCCTCTCGCTCGCCTCTCCTTCTCCCATCTAGCTTGCCCTTCTCCCGTGACGCGCCTCCCTCATGAGTTGTGCCTTCTGTCTCCTGCTCTCGTCTTCAATGCACCTACGATCAACTCACCTCATTCTGACGCCTTGTGCTTATGTCCAGACCCGCAAACTCGCAAGTATGGATCCAATCGCAGATCGACCAGATGCGCTCTGGCTCGACCTGGGGCACAGAATTTTCCTCGCTCGCTTCCCTCGACGTCAAAGGCTCGTACAAGATGTACTTTGAGTACTGCGCGCCGTCACAAGGCACACCCAAGGCCGTGTTCCAAGGTATCCCCGGCCTCATGTGCGGGTCAGAGTACTGGAATCTTGACGTCAATGGGAACACCAAGTATTCATTCGCTCAAAGTGCCGCCGCTGCGGGGTACGGTGAGTTGGCGCATCCTTTCCGCCGGTATGAAACCCACCTTCCCCATCCCCGCCCTTTCATACCATTGCCAGCTTGGTCAAACGCCCGTCGCCAATCTGTCCTACCTCCCTTCCCGTGTCGTTGTCTCAGTCCCGCCGGGTATGACGATTTCTTCGAGCTGACAATGCACAGCAACACTCAGCTACGACCGCCTTGGAAACCGCCACTCTGACCATCCGGACGGGATGAACGTCGTTCAGAGCGCATACGAGATCGCCCAGGCCGCGTCGATCGCAGGGATGCTGCGCAACGGTTCGCTGCACGCGGGCATCGGCGCGTTCGACAAGGTCATTGGTATGGGGCATTCGTATGGCTCTGTCGTCACCAGTGGTGTTCCATCGGTCGCTCCGCTCGCCTTTGATGCGATCGTCTTGACGGGTTTCTCGGCCAACGTGACCACCGGTAAGGCCATTCTCTCTTTTCTTTCCACTTTGCCCCCCTCCCCGCCCCGTACTCTTGTGCTACGTTTCCACGGCCTCCGTGCCGAGTCTCCTCTGTGCTTGAGACCGTGGCGGCGTCACTGATGCGTGTGGCAGGCCCCATGGGCGGCCCCGGCATCGCTGCGAACCTCGCCAACGTGGTGGACAAGTCCCGCTTCGGCTCGCTCAGCAATGCCTATCTGATTTCGAGCTCCATCTACAACGACCAGGTCGAGTTCATGCAGTCAGTGTCCGGCTCCGCACACTCTGTCCCATCCCACGCCATTCTATGCCTTCCATGCCCTTCCATTCCGTCCCATTCCGTTCCTGCTCCTGCCTACACACGAATTCCCGCCCGACCCTTGACCCTTGACCCTTGACCCTTGGCCCTTGGCCCCTTGCTGCCTCTCGTGGCACTCGCCGCTTGAGCTGACTCGCCGTAGCTATCCCAACTGCACGACCGCCACGCTCGACTACTTTAACAGCATCAAGACCGAATTCTCCATCGGCGCGCTCTTCACCGTCTACGCGCCGTACGCGCTCTCGCGCGACAACTACACCCACCCCGTGCTCGTCATCACGGGCGACAAGGACGCGGCGTTCTGCGACGGCGACTGCCACGTCACGAGCCTGCAGGGCGGCCAGACCCAGCTCGATACCGCGCGGGACCTGTTCCCCGCCGTGCCGGACGCCGACTTCCAGACCGTCGTCGTGGCGGATACCGCCCACGGCATCAACTTTCACGAGACCGCGACCGATGCGTACGGAGACATCTTGGCGTTTGTGAAGAGCAAGGTCGCGTGACCGGCGTATACGCCACGTGAACGCCGGGGCTTGATCATGTCCAGCAGATGACGACGAATCCGTGCCAAACGGAAACGAAAGGGAAGGCAAGGGGAGGGAAGCAAGCAAGGGGAAGGCAAGGGAAGGAAGGCAAGGGAAGAGAAGGAAGGGGAATCAACGGCAAGTGTCAGGAATAGTCTCGGAGGAATCTTCGCCTCTCTACTTTGTAGCGCTCTCTCTCTATATTTCTCTCTGTTTACAGCAGTCAATAGTGGTACCGCAAGGTGTTCTTCCATTTTATAGTAGTTCTGCGGCATATTGCTTCGAGGTCTCGGGACATTTTCCTGCTCGCCAACATGGCTCCCTTCATATGCATTACATTAATCGGTACGACGACCTCTACTCCTACTCTTGCATCTATGCCCTACAACGTACTAGTGTACTACGACTGCGACCCCTCCGCGCCGGGCTGGAACACGTCGACATATCGGTTCCTCATAGGCTTCTTCGCAGCCGACGAGGGGCGCTTTGACGGCGGCCGCGACAGCAGATCGTCGATCGATGCGCCCGTCGGCGGACGACTGGGTCCTCCAGATGGAGGACGCGAAGGCGGGCCATGTCCCGGATGTGGCGGACCAGGAGCGGCCCCTGTACCGGTACTGGCATGATCGTTGGAACTGGCATCGGCGAGACTCGATTTCAGGCGCCTGATCCCTCCATCTGCCGTCTCGGCGAATGCAGACCCATGCGGACCTGGCGGGCCCATCGGACCCGCTGTCATTGACCTCTGGGGCCCCAGGTGGCTGGGCGGTGGTGTAGCGGACACGGCGCGGCCAGAAGCAGCATCGGGTCGAGCGGTGCGAGATGGCGATACGGTCTGCGCACGCGGTGGAGGTGGCGGAGCGGCCGCGGCAGGGGGCGGTTTGGCCTGATCACGTCAGTGACTTGCGGGTCTCACAGGTACCGCCAAAACGCCAACTTACACCCTTGACGATCCATCGTTTCAGCTCGGGGTCGAACACCATCGAGCTGTCTTCGCCCAGCTTGGCTTTGATAGGTCCATGTCCCTCGCCCTCTTTCCTGCCCCACCATTTGCCAAGCCACGACTTGTGTTCAGCAGCTGCAATACATTGATCAGCAGACGCAATTCTATCTCAAAGGTTCACTCTCGCAAGGACTAAGATGGCAAACACTCACGCTTTGAGGGTGATTCCTCTGCAGGTGGAGGAGCTTGACTCTCAGCTTTAGGCGTCGCAGACTCGTCCTTTCCAGATCCTGCCCCATCGGCTGGTTTCGGCGTGCGATGTCTCGAAAGCGCCTTGTTGCCAAACCCAAGGTCGTCCTCGTCGTCCCCATCAGGCTCAGGCTTGTGACCAGCAGCCGGCGGGGCATAGTTCTGTTGTGCTTGACCAGCCGACGAGGAGCCTATCGACAACATCGCCATCGGGTTCAGCAACTCAACTTCCTCCATCTTGTCGTCTGTCATCCCAGAATCAGATTCCTCTAAAGTCGGAGTTTGCGACGCGCCCCAAGATGTCCACCCGCCTGACGTCGACGCTTCGTTACGCTGCGAATATTGATCACCGCCATATGACGACGACCCCTCCATGAGATGGCTTATTTCCCGCGGTCTGACCGAAGGCGACGTCCTTCGAGAATCAGAGTAAACCCCCAAATTGCCATTCGGAGCCGTCAAGTCTGCCGTCGAGTGATTCCGGGTGATATTGCCTGACTGGGCTGGGGAGATCGTGCTGAAATGAGAGAACGGGCCGATCGTCGCGGGTGTTGCTGTAAGTGTGCTCTTGGCCGCAGGAGCTTTGGTCTGTGCGCTTCCATTGCCATCTTCGTCGCCAGCAATGAATTTGGTCAAGCGCCCTTCGATCCAGGAACCAAGCGTCGGCTTGGCCGACTTCCGAGCGCCAATACCCTTGGCAGGGTCCACCGATGGTGTGCCTGTCAGCCGTTCAAGCAAATCTTCTAGACTCGCTTGATGTGCAGGTTGAAGAAGAGTAGGGCCACCTTTACCGGTCTTCGACGCTGCTTCAACAGCATTGCAATACCTAGATAGCCGTCAATACTGCGGATCTGAGAATCGGCGGCGAGTCTCACCGTAAAGATTGGTCCACATCGCCCAGTTCTGCGGCCAGCCAAGCGCGATGCAGTTTGTACGGGAGCAATCGCGGTAGTCCCACTATAGGTACTTCCTGACTCTTTGGGACGGGGATCAAGCCTCGCGCGTACTCGGCTACCTCAGCTAGAATGATCGCATCTTCATCGCTCCCGTTCTGCGTCAACGGGATTGGCTTGTCTAACGAGGCCGGGCTGAGGTCGGCGAAGGGCGACGACGACGAAAGAAGGAAGCTTCCACAGCGATCAGCAAGTACCCTAGGCGGTAGAGTGCAATCTCACCAGACTTGCGCCGCATTCGTCAGCCCCATACTCAGCAGGCGCGCGCCAAGATCATCCAAACAGCTTTGTTGAGCGGCATTGCCGTTGAAGATAATCGCGCTGATTACTTCTCGCCATTGATCGGCGGAAGGATCATCCGTGATGTTGGCAGCCGCCAGCAGCTCATCCACTACTGTTTGATTAGCCAACTACAATACAAGAGCGACTACGAATGGCTAACCGGGTGCGGATAAGGTCGCCGAGAACAAGGCATATGATGCCTTCAGTGCAGCGGTGCCTGCTTGTCCCTGCAGTTCAGCTGCGGCGAAACGCGCAGCAATCTCGTTCCACAGATCCTGCCCGACGCAACTTGCAATGATAAGCGCATGCGACCAAAGACCATTGTTGGCAGCGTAGTGCGTAGCTTCTCGCTTGTCGCCTGCCAACAACAACGATGACAGGTGAGTCAGCTGCGCAGAAGATGCGGGAGTGGTCGGAACATCGTGCTTCGAGGTGTAGATAGAACCGAATGTGGCCGGATGCGATTCTGATCGAGCTCTTGCCAAAGTCGGAGGAGGAACCACCGTAGCATCTGTGGGGGCGGAGGGATTTTGGAGAGCCAAATGAACAGCATCCCGGACCTTCTCGCTGCTGGACATCAGCGGTGGTCCCAAGAGCTTTGTGAGTCTGACATACCTGCCTATAAACTTCCCCTCTCCCAGGACCAATGCAAGAAGTAGCCTGACTAGGACCAGTTTGCCTTCTTCTTCCCGTCGGGCAGCGCTCGCTGACGATTTGAGATACGGCAAGCCCTTCTCGATTTCCTCCGCCCTGGCCTCCAAATACGTGGTGATCGCATCCCTCTTCTTCTTGTCCCCCGCAGCGCTCTTCGGAACCGACGGGTCCAGAATTAGAGGTCCGGGGAAGGGATTGTCACTCGATCTGAGAGCAGAAGTCGACACCACGTCCGAGACTTTGCGCAGCCACAGCTGTCCTCTCCCCGATGCATACCCATACGATGGTATCCGAGCGTGTCCAGGCGTGTGGTCGTCCGATTCTGCCATTGCCGGAAATGCAGTGATGATTGTCCCACCGAAACCGAATACGGCCAACGGCGCATTTCGCGCGGCAAGGGTACATCGACCAAGAGGATCTTCAGACAGCGGCCGTTGCTCAAGAACTTGTTGGGGAACGTAAGTCTCGTCGGAGGCGGCCGACATGTGCATACCCTGAAAGTAGTTTACCGATGAAGGTGGAGAACCGCCAAAGTCGCTCGTTTGCATAGGCGAAGCAGCTCTAGCCTGAGTTTCCACAGGCGCATATGAAATAGGAGCATATGCCGTTGTGGAGTGGCTTGGTTGATATCGGCTGAAAGGCTCCTGTATCTTGCTAGGAGACGAGGATGCCGCGTAAGCGTGGGTAGGTTCGTAGCTAGTAGATGGGGCATATTGCGATGCAGTCGATTTTGTGTCCTCGGACAAGTGTGAGCCCGGAGCATACACATCCGAAACATTAAGACCGGACGGTGGTGCCCACGCATTTGTGGCGTGATAATCACTGTGAGGCTGGCGAGAAACGTGACCATCCTGTGAAGGTTGAGATGGTTCGCGATCGTATAAAGAGCTGTATTCTTGACTAGACTCGGGTGCGTAAGGGTCGTACTGAGCTGCTTCAGATGGTAGAGGTGGTGGTGTGATAGACGAGAGTCCCAATGACGATTGCTTATGCAGCAATGGAGGTGGCCCGGCTGGCGCCACAGAGGACGCATAGTCTCGGTGGCTCCCTCCAAAAGATCGATCGTCTTCGTGGTCCCGATTGCGCAGGACCGGCCGCCAGGGGCTGAAATGCGGGGCCGAGCGTTCTTCAACCTCATGCCCCGCCTCATCCTCCTGAACTCTCTGTTCAAACCGTGACAAGGGGGAGCTTTGACCTTGGCCGTTGGCCTCGCGGACTTCGGCAGGAGGCTCCAAGGACCGCGGAGGAGGGGCATCAAATTGTGGGCGAGAGGGAGGACGTGCTTCGAAAGTCGGCAGTGGAGACTGCCTCCGAGAGGGCGGCCCGCGGCTAGCTGGACGCAAGGATCCCTCATTTTCAGGCGGCGGGGAAAAAGTCAGGGCGGGGGGCGTGAAAGACCTTGCAGGGGGCGAGGCGACAGCAAGTCGCGTGCTACTGCTTGGCGGCCGAAGGGGAGGATCGAATGAAGCAAACGGCGCCAAAGGCATCACTTTTGGTGGCTGACTTTGAGATAAGGCATCAGCTGCAGGTCGATGAAGCGCATGCGGAGGACCAGAAGGCACTGCGACAGCTGATCTCGAAGCGAGATCGGCGGCGTGGCGATAGTCAATGGACGTGGATCTCGCGGGGAGGGGCGGCTGAGCATATTGAGGCGTTATCGCAGAGTCCTTGATTTTAGGAGTCGCTGCACCGCGTCGCGGTGGACCAGAAGGAGGAGCGACCGGTGGAGGTTGAGGTGGCGACATGACTGTAGGGGGTGAGTACAAGGGTGTAGGAGCGGGATGTGATGGTACAATGCGTGCATGGCTCTTCTGTGGCCGGAGGAACGGAGGGTCATAAGCCGTCGAGGCGACCCTTTTTGGTGGTTCGAGCTTCTTGGCAAGAGGTGCCGGCCCTCTGGAAATCTCGTTTCGAGAGCTCGTGGCGACAGGTTGGCGCCCGTACGGCTGAGTTGAAGGAGGCGCGTACGGCTCAGCTGGAGGTGCGTATGGATCGTATGGCGAAGCTGATTGAGAAGCGTCGAAGAAGTACGACTGTGAGGCATGGGGCGCCGAAGGAGCTGTCGGCTGGGCAGACGAGGACGGCGCATACAGGGACGGATACGAGGTTGTCGGCATTGTCGGCGGCTGTTCAATCTGCGGTGTTCTGCGAGCTGCATTTTCAGACACCCCAGCTTGTAGAGCCGGACTATACAAGGACGAAGGGGGCTGATCTGTGCATTTTCGTTAGTATACTGCTGGCAGGGCTGTCCGGATAGTCGAGGTTGAGAGAAGGAAGAAGGGTGAAGGCAGACTTCGAACGTACAAGGAGTAGTGTCAACCTGCTCCCCAACGGGATCCACTGGATCCTGGATCACAGCTTGACCGAGCATTGTCAATCGCACCTGCTCCTTCTCTTCCTCGGTGTACCACCGGAACTCTCCGTTATCGTCATACCAGCCCTGGGGCACCTCGAACGGCAGCTCCTCCTTATCTGCATACGCCTGCTCGTCTGTCCCGAACTGACCATCCAATTGGGCCCCGCCATAACTTCCATCACCGCCGCTATCACCGCCGCCCTGGTCATGTCCGGCATCGACTTGGAACGAGCTGTCTATGCTGGTATCTGCGAGCCAGTCGCTGGTTTCTGTGACGTCGGAGAACATGCTGACTATCGAAGAGTCACCTGGATGTTGAGATGCGGGATTCTCGATAGACAAGTCGGGCGCGGGTGAGTCGCCTGGGGTAGTGATCGCGGGCTGTGCCAGCGACTCTGGCGTGACCTCGACCGTGGCTTCGCCGTCATGCTGCAGCTCTGGAGCTTGGGCTACGGGCTCCTGGCTGCTGCCGGCTTCAAATTCCGCCAACAGGTCACTAAAGTCCCTCTCTTCCAGATTTTGTGGCGCCGCCGAGTCCTCCACTACAGCTTGGCCGTTGGTCGGCGCTTGAGGCTCATCCGTGTCCAGCTCTTCCTTCTGTTCGAGCTGGGCAAAGACGTCCTCTTCGGGCTCGGACTCGCCTAGCAGCGCCAGTATCGCGCTCGGCTGGCTCGGCGTCACGTCGGCCGTGTCTGGCGGAGAGGAGGGGCGGGACATGGGCGATCGACTCTCGAGGGACGAGCGACTAGGGAAAGTTGGAGAGAAATCAGCGACCAGCTCGAATGGAAAACACGTCACGGACCACAAGGCAGACGCAGACGGAAGCAAAATCTCCTCGAGTGGCATCCACGTGGTACTGCCATCGTGGTTTGTGGCTATGTGGCGGTGGTCGTCCAGTTGTTTCAACTTGGCCCAATCTCGTCATTGCAATAACCCCCACCACGGCCTTGACCACATTCAAACATGCCCCTGGGCGCCACGGAATTCGTTCGGCTCTGCCCGCTGAAGATGTTGGAATGGCAGGTATACCCAACGACCGCGCTACGGAAGTTTCAAATCAGGCGGATGGGCCGGTTTGCACTTCGACCGACTCTCCATCCATCAGTGGTCTAGAAATGTATGGCTTTCAGACTCGTCGGAAGCCTCCGTCCGCTGTACTAAAAGGCGCTCAAAATGCATCTTTCTTCCAATCTATCACATCGCTTCTCACACACAGTCCAACTGTTACCTCAGCTCCTCTTCACAACCACCAACTCGAACACCAACGCCATGCCGCACAAGGCCTTCACCCTCGCCCAGCTCCCGGCTGGAAACACGGTAGGGGAGGGTAGGGCCGCGACGAAGAAGGGGAGCGAGAAGCGGTGGACGGCGGAGGAGACCCACTGCATGGTGGGCTGTGAGTATTGGCCACTCGTCTCCCGCGACGATGTGCTGACGGGGTCAGGGTGCATCAAGTTCCCACCAGCCCAATCGCATGCGAGGGCGGTAGTCTACACCCACCACTTCTCGCGATACCAGCTACTCGCGTGGCTGGTCGCGATGGAGACGGGGGTGATGACCACCCAAAACCAAGTCAAGTCGCACCTTCAACAGGTGCGGCTCAAGGCTAATGACCCGGACAACCGGTACTATCCCAGTAAGTGTTTTTTGGCGTACAGCAGTGACATTCCGTTACCCACTGTCGACTTCCACCCTCTCGCCTCCCTTATACCCCGGAAGCGAAGTTGAGGAGCAACCATCCCCACTCCGCCTTATTGCCGTCCTCAGCCGCGCGCACGTACCCTGGCTCCTCGTCGTCTCCCTCAGACTCTCGTTTCAGAGTGTTCTCTACCCAGCTCCCGCTGCCGCTCCTTGTCCCACCCATGTCCCACCCATGTGGCCCCCATGTGCTCCCCATATCCCACTCATGTCCCATGCCATAAAAATCCTCTCGTCCCCCTGATTCGATTCAGCCTCTCTTCCTCTTCTTCCTCTTGCACTGCCGTGTCTTGCAGTGTTCTCGTCTCGTCTCGTCTCGTCCGGCACTCGTCCCGTCCTGGGCTCGTCGTGCAGAGCTGATGATGGATACAGTTCGGATGTACCTCTGCGCGGCGCGGAAGGAGCCCCCCATGATCGACGGCTCTGACTACCAGGAGCGGGCGGCCGAGCACATTCCCTCGTGCCTCGGCCTCCCTTCTGACCTGACGCAGCCGGGCGAGCGGTGGCTGGTTCGCGCCAAGCGGGACTCTTCGACGCTCGTATACGTCGCTGAGGGGAACCAGGTGGGCGCTCTCAACAGCGCTTCCGGATCTGGATCTGGATCTGGATCTGGATCTGGATCGGAACCGGGACCGGGATTGGGATCGTCGTCTCCCTCGCCAGCCCTCGACACCACGCCGAAACCCTCTGGCTCACGGGCCAGGACTCCCACGACGTTGGGATCCATGACCCCACCAGTGGACATGGGCGTCCCGTGGGAGGCTGTCGACGCCGTCATCGAGGCAGACACGGCACAGAAGACCGCGGAACTGTTCGCGGGCGACTGTCCGTGGCTGACCTTGGTTGAGGCCGTCGGGGGTCTGGTCCAGCTGCAAAGGGCCAAGGCAAGGGTGGCAGGCAAGCGGAAACGGCCGCCCGATGAGGAGGAGGAGGAGGTGGATGATTGCGCGGAAGACAAACGATGGGCCATAAAATTGCGCTCTACTTGAAGCGACAACAGAGTACAATCAGGAAAGTGAGCGAAGGAGGAGTTCTGTACGGACCTCGACTCCAGATGCTCCCTGCTATTTGGATGCTCCCTGCTGTTGGGATGCGCTTTCGTTTTCGGGTACTTGGATGGTCTATGTATTGCGTTATTACCAAATTGCCGGTTCCACGCCCCTCTCTCCACGGAGAGGGGCAAAGAGATAAACGTGCATCCGAATGTCACTAGCACACTAAGAGTATGAGAAGAGTGCGGGCGCACAGCCTTCACTTGTCGCAACCGGATGATCCGGCAATGGCAGATCCAGACGATGCGTCCCCGCCACTCCCGGCATTGTCTGACCCGAAGTTGAGTGCGTTGATGTTGAGCAAACCATCGGACGATTCGTACACGTTCCCGCCGTTGGCTGTTCCACCGACTCCTGTGGCGAATGTCAATCACGAGATCGCTGGTCATCAGAGGGACGCGGGCAGAGTGGAGTGGCACTGTGGCGACGGGAGGTGGAAGAGGGAGCAACTTTGCCACCGGCAGGTTTAGAACACAGCCAGCAGTAGCCACTTCTGGACCATTGCTCTAGCGTCTCGTAATTTTCTTTCTTATCGCCTTGACGACGATCATGAATAGCCTTGTTTGCCTGAGTGTCACTCTCAACTTACCAGTGTAGGCATTACCGCCATTTCCGGCCCCTTGTGTCACCCCAGTGCCACATGACGAGCCGGCAATCGCATTGCCTGAACTGGCATCACCGCCGCTCCCCGCGTTGTCCGATCCGAAGTTCAGCAGATCGAGGTTGAGGAGTCCACTAACAACATGATCAAATCACATCAGCGAATCCCTCAACGATCGAGTTGCCAACCGGAGCGTGCCAACGGGAGGGCCGTACCGGCAGGCCATCTCGGGGCACGGATGGCGGTCACCCAGTGGGGTAGGGTTCGAGACTAACCTGGACGTCTTGTAGATGTTACCGCCATTGGCTTGACCCCCTGCACCGGTGTATGCCGATCCTCCGTCAGGGAGAGGCGCAGCAAGGGCAACTGCGAGCAAAGGGAGGAGAGCGAGCAGAGATGTGTACATCTTGGAACGTGGTTGGATTGCTAGACGGAGCGGACTGCAATAGATTGTGAGTCATTGAATCACTATGACTGACGGCTCGGATAGTGGGCAGCGCTTGGAAGAAGGCATCACGAGATTGCGAGCCTAAGGAGCACCACTGTCACTTCTGGGAAGTGAACAGACTGGATGCAGCCCGACAGGGTGCGGGAATGCCGTCGAGCATGACTAAGCAGGCGACGCATAAGAAGGAGTAGGAATAATCAGGTGAGTGCTTGATTCCATCTGGCAGAGCTGACAGAACTCAAGGCCACCGAAGCCCTCGTCGCCGATGGCTAGCGACTCCGAAAGACATGGTGGCGTAAACTTGAAGGAGGCAGTAAGGAGAGACCAGAAAACAGGAGACTGGAAGGAGGGGTGCTCGAGAAATGAAGGACGACGGCAAGAGCAAGCCCGCCGGACCGCCACGACCAGACCCCCCTCCATCCACTTCGCCATCCATGCCACGTCCGTAACGACCCATACCAGACCTGCAGAACCAAAGGGACCGCCGACACTCACCTTGCGAGAGCAATGTCAGGATAGCAGAGAGCAATGACACCGAGCACGGCAGGGATGAAATCAAAGTCGAAAGCGAAAAAATTGCTGTCAGAGTTCGACCAGCGATGAGAAGGACGAAGAAGAGAGCGAAACGAAAGGCAAAGAGTCAGAACAGAAAAGTGTCAGAAGAGGTGTTAGTATCAGATGAGAGTGAGAAGAACGACATGTCAGCACCAGACAGCCTTATATAGCTTGACAAAGATTTCTTGAAATCATGAGATCCAGCCCGGTGGCCAAACATCGTGTAGTCGGTGGGCGGGCTACTTCTGAAAACTGGCCCCATTGTTCCATGAATCTCACTGAGCTGCCCTAGCGTTCCATGAATCCCGCTCAGCTGCCCAGTCGACATTGCAACGCGCACGGCGAGGACAGATGTTTGCGGGCATCGTCCGTCTCTGGGTGAGAAGGACCCAGCTAATTGCTCGGCGAACATTGGGGACGTGCCTGTTCAGTTGCAACTGCAAAATGAACGACGGCATCAGCAAGCATCACATGTGGTTAGCGAGTTCGGTTAGTCAGGAAAGCAATGCAGTCAGTGGAGTTCACCTCGGCGCAGTGATCAGGAAGCTGTAGGTTAGATCGTGACGTGCTATGAGCTCGGGGAGTTAGTCAGGAAACCAATGCAGTCAATAGATCTCGCCTCGGCGCAGTGATCAGGAGGCTGTAGGTTAGATCGTGACGTGCTATGAGCTCGGGGAGTTTCCCTCGATCATAAGTTCTATACGTCAGCAGGACTATTTTGTCCACTCTGCCGGGCCCGGTCTCGCTGTCGTTCCAGCAGGCTCTGTCTCCCCGCCCGCTTCCTGCCCGCATGACGATCTCTACCCCAGTCACCTTCTCGCTCCACCGCGTGCGACTATTCCTCCCGCCACACCTTAGTGGTTTCGCCACATCCATTGCACGGCTTGGATTGGCGCAGTCACCACGGCCGTCATTATTCCCTGAGCCATCATCCAGTAGAACATATTCGTAAGGCGCCGCGCGGGATCGGGACCAAAGCAGATCTCCAGATTCTCCTTGGAACCCTTCATTTCCTCGCCCGCTCGTCGCATCATCTTCCTTTCGTATTTCCTCAACGCAGCGTGCAGCCCGGCCCGCTCAGGAGCCTGGAGAGGCGGTACGTCTGGAAGCGGAGGGGAGACGGGGAGGAGCGATAGGGGGAATGGAGGGAGAGAGGCGAGAGGGCGCGGGGCGCGATATAGCGATACCAGCGTCTCGCCGAGCTCAAACGCATCTGCCATTGCTGTGGTGAGTCACCGAGTCAGTTTGCCTGCTATCTTATTCACGGCAACACAGCACAGGCAAACCCCAAGCTCAATAGAGGAGGCTCAGGCTAACCTTGATTGACGCCCTCGCCCGCAAATGGCGACATGACATGGGCGGCATCCCCTAGGACCTATCAGCCACGTTTGATTTTCACATCGCTGGTCAAGTATCGACGCCCATTAGGACGAGACGGCCAATACGACGGTCCCTCTCACTCACCCATGACTGTGACTCCCGACAAGTCGGTCGACCACTTGAGATTAGGATCATACGCGTATATCCTCCGCGGCGTGATCGATGCCTCGTCAATCGCATCGAACAGCTCGAGAATCTCTGGGGCCCACCCCTCATACAGCTTCTTGAACCACTCTTTTCTGCCGGTCGCTGGGAGGGGATTCTCGTCGATCCACGTCTCAGGGCAGTACAGGCCGACGTAGACCTTGCATTTGCCTCCCGAGTTCATCTGCGGTAACAAGCACTTGCCTTGCTCGAGGATCATCGCTACTCCGGCACCGACGAGTTTGTGCAACGACGGTGTCATTCGAGACGCTGGAATTGACATGTCGTACATCGAGCACCCAGAGTATGGCGGTTTTACCCCATGCAGCAATGGACGTATACGCGAGAACGTGCCATCAGCGCCAACCAAGAAGCTGGTCGTGGTCGTCGTGCCGTCCTCAAACGTGATCTCATACGTGTCGTTGTCGAGTGCGGTACAAGACTTGACCCCGTGTCCCCACTTGACAGTTTCGGGTTCCAGCGATCTAAGCAACAGGTTCCGGAGGTCCGTTCTGTCGCATCCCACACTATCAGCTCACCTCCCGACTAGGGTCTTTCAAGAGAAGCAAAGCCAGCAAGTGGGGGCACGAACCGGTCAATCTCCGGGCGTCCCCTGGCGACGTCGAGCCCGCTGGGACGGGGGCTAGAGATCTGCTCGTAGTCATTCTCATCGTGCCAGACCTTGCCGTTCTTGTCGACAATCTTCATCGCTTCTCCTTCACTTCGCATCATGGTTTTCGCTTCCTCTAGCAGCCCGGTACGCAGTAACGCTTCTAAACCGGTATCTTGATGCAAGTCGAGGGTGCCGCCCTGTAATCGCGCGGTGGCCGAAAGCTCCCGCTCGTACACTATGCATGGGACGTGGTGGATTTGAAGATACCGCGCCAGAGTCAGACCCGAAGGCCCAGCACCAACTATCGTAACGGTGGGAAGGGCCGACGGGGTGTCACCGATAGCTGTCATTTGGATCACGCACAGGATATGGTATTAGATGGGAGAAGTCGAACGAAGAGTATCAGATTCCTCAAACTGGCGGAAAGCAGCCAGTTGTTATCACAATTATACGAGTATATGCATGGTGCCGCAACATGCGTATATCGACCGGCAACTCTCATCACGCCGGACGCGTCAGCCATTGCAGGTGGTGACTGCCTCTCTTCTGGCGAACATCTCTTGTTGCTACAGCATGTACGCGGATAGCGTTGTGTAGTGTAGTATTGCTGCTGAGGTTGGTCAAACTCACCACGAGTTCATGCAATTGAATTCCCTGGTCATTCACCCATAATCTCTGCGACTCGGCTCCCCGACGGCATGCTAAAGGGCTATAAATCCCACGTCATGGCGGCCATGATGACGTCTTTGCGCTAATGAATGCTGTCACCCAAGCCCCGTTTCAGTCCTGTCTTCCATTCGTTGTCACCACGTCAAACCATCGTCCTCACTATCACAATGTCCGTCCCAGAAGCGTCCTCGACGCGCCAACGTACAGCGAGGCTAGATGAAGAGCCAGAGCGCAAGACGTCGAACCCGTAAGTCCAAGTCTGATCGGTCTCTCGCGGAGCCTTACCTTGGAGCTCCTACCTGCCGATCAAACCCACCTCGCGACTCGCCGTATATACCGTCTTTATGGAAGATGGGCTGACAGATGTAGAGCTTCGCTGAGCTCGAATCCCAACAAACAGGTGCCGCGTAACAAGCCTGCCGTGAAGCCGCCATTTATCGACTTGTCAATGGGGAAGTTGTGAGTGAATTTTCTGCGCTCACTTGTTCCCTTTTCCATTCTCGCTTCCTTCCCCTTTTGTACTTACTTCTCTTTTCTATGCCTTCCTTCTCTTCTATCTCCTGCTTTAGTCATACTTTCACTTCAGTCGTCCGACCGTTCCGCCCTCTCTGTCTAGCAGCTGTCCTGCAGGGGCGATGCAGGCATGGGCAGAGGTCGGGACGTTCCTTACGTGGAGCCTCTTGCCCGTGCCCCGTTTGATCCAGACGATTGACGCTACTAGCCTCACCTACCTCATGATGTTCCTCGCCGCCATTTCCGCATTCTACATCTACCGCCTAACCGTCTGGGCCGCCGACGCTGGGGGATACTGGAACCTCGCGACAGGCAGGAGAACTTCCCCGCAGTCGAGTGGGGTCGAGTTGGCTTCAAAAGTTGCCGAGAAGGCGCATTCGGTGGGATCGAGTGGGTCATATGCTGTGAGTGCAGTCGTTCCTTGCGTTCTCTGGTTCCGCGTCTTCCCCTTCTCTCCCGGTACACTCTACTAGTCGCTCGCTCTTTCCCTCTCTACCTCTACCTCTGAGCCTTCCTTCCCTTCCCGAACTCGGTCTGCTTTCCTCTTCTCTCTTGTACTGTCTTTTTCCCGTATTATCTCTTGTGCACTCTCCGAACACACAAACGGTAATCATGTGCCACCTGTCCTATTCCATTCTCTTTGCTTGGTCGTCGTCATTCCAGCAGAAGCTGACTATTCTACAATAGGGAAGCGCAGTAGGCGGCAGCGGGACCGGCCGACCTGCGAAGCAGGGCGACGACGTCCAATCGCAAATCTACAAGCTCGCCAGTGCACTCGGCATCAAACCCGCCGAGTTGTCTGCCGCCATTCGGCCCCTCATCGATCCTTCCGCTGCGACGCCGCTTGAAAAGGCCCAGCAGGAGGTCGAGATCCTCAAGGCACAGCTGGCTGCTGCTGAGTCTGGAGGGGAGAAGGAGGAACAGCCACAGGGAAGTTTGCTCGGACTCGTCGGTGAAGCCCTGCTCGACTAGACTGTCCTGGAGGTGTGAAAGAACGCAGATTCATGATTACCTGAAGATTGGCGAAGAGGAAGAAGAGAACGAGTAGGCACGATATCGCAAATGCATATGACCATGTCACGTCGAGTCTAAATGTACCACAGCTGCACGCTTGCTGGCCTATGTCGTGTGCCCTGTAGTCCCCCCTCCCCCTGGGTCGCATTCGCCCTTTGCCTGCGTCCTGTTGTCCTCTCTCTGTGTCCTGTCGGTCTCGCTCTCGGTCGCGCGGTTCTCGCGGTTCTCGCTCGGTTCTCCTGTCCTATTTCCACAATATACACCTTGCTTCTTTCCTCACTTGGCCACCGTCAGGTCTGCAGGAAACCCCGAAAAGTCCTGTTGGTCCGACACGCTCTGTCCCCCTACGGTGAAACTTATCCGCATCCTCAAGCGAATTTGCGCCTACATCACCACCATTAGTTTATCACCAGTTGTGGCTCTTCCTTGATGTGGGTGATGGTCGAAGGTCGATGGGAGATGGGAGATGGGAGATGGGAGATGGGAGATGGGAGGTGGGAGATGAGGGAAGATGGGCAATGAGACTTTGCTCACCCCCGGCGGCGCTAGGACCCGCATTTGTTGAGTCTCCGTTCCGCCAGGTACGATGTCCGCGCTCGACATGGCCTGCATCTGCAACTGTTGCGTCTGCGCTCGGTCAGCCTGTTCTCTCTTTCTGCATCTTCTCTGCATCTTCATGCTCCTCTTCAACTCTCTCCATCGCCCTGCGACGTTCATTGACCATCCACTCGACGCCATTCTTCCTCCAATGGCTGGCTGGGACTCGGGACTCACCTTTGGGACCGCTATCTGAAAATTGATCCCATCGACCTTATGTGTCGCGGTGAACCTAGCGAGAATCTGCACGACCCCCGGCTGCGCAGGCGATACTTTCGGTGTTAGGGTGATTTTGAGACCGTGCTTGTCGTACGCGGGATACGATTGCAGTTGCTGGCGAGCAGGCTGTGGTGCCGCTGACGGCGGTGTCGGAGTCGCAACTGCTGGCTGCGCACTGCTTGCGAGGTCAAAGATATTCCCGCCTCCAGATGACGGTGAGGATGCAGCTGGTGTTGGTGCGGAGGCGGGACTGGACGTGCCAAACAGGGACATGATGTCTGCCGCAGCGTTCCGAGGCGCGGCTGGATGTGCGGGCGGTGTGGGGTTCGGAGCGGTGTCGTTGCTCGTGCCAAAGATGTCCGCGAGCAGATCTTGCGTTGACGGACCGCTAGCCGCGCCATTCACGGTTGCCGAGGCTGGCGTGCTGTCGTCCCCGATAAGATCGACAATGGTGTCTTTTCCGCCACGCGTAGACCCTACCGGCTTGCGTTCGCTCACTATGGTGAGTTTGTCAGCAAGATGGCCCCACGTGCAGAGAGGCAGTGCGCACCAGTGCCCATAATGGTGGTTCTGATCTCTGGTGGAGGCATTCTCTCGAGCACCCCAGCGCGAATATCACTTCTAGTAAACAGACTGCCATACTCGACGGCTCTTTGCTGGATCTCAAGCTCGAGATTGCTAGAGAAGCCAGCTAGCATGACTGCGATTCGATCTTGCTGAGTAGAGGCTGTAGGCGTGGACAGCTCGGCCAGTCGAGCTGATAACTTCGCAGCCGCGGTTATGACGAATTGGCGTATAAGGGTATTGGCGTAGGGCGAGCTCAGGACATGTTCAAAGAGATCGACAATGTCCGAGTCATTTACCTGCGAGGAGTTTCAGCTTGGTTTTCCTTGCAAACCCCCCGCGACGAGCAGACGCGAGCGGTGACTGACCTGCTTGACCTCCTCACCGTCGTCAATCGTGCCGCCCTGTAGCAGAACATCTGCAAACTCGCCAATGACCCAGACAGCAGCCAGCGTCAGAGACTCCTGTGACAAGTCTTCCGACAAGGCAGTGTACAGCCTCTGCGCGGTATAGAACTGCAGCTCGGGTGTATGGCAGACAAGTCGGATGAATGACGCAAGGATTTCTTCTCGGACGTAGTTGCCGGCCTGTGTTGTCAGTAGAGAGCCCGCAGTCGATGTCAGAGTACGCACCAGCGTCAACACTCGAAGGACAGTATCAATCTGCCATCTCTTGTTTGGCGCAAACCTCTCCGCTCCCACACTGATCTGGGTGGTCATGCCCTGCTTGAACTCGTTGTCCGCGACCTCCAAGAAGCTCAACAGCTCGCGTGTCATGACTCTCACATTCCCCTCATTCACCAACGCATAGCTCAACTCGAGCGCCCGTCGACGAATCGAGATATCTCCATCTCGCAGGCAGTCCAGGATGGTGTTTCGATGCCTCTGAACAGCGTTTGTATCCATCGATACCACTTTGTTGAGCGTGTTGAGAGCAACATAACGGATATTGTTGTCTCGGTTGGAAAGGAATTTGCCGAGAATATTGATTGCCATGACCCGGAGACCACTGTCTGCCTCGATTTCGAGGACGGTCAGGACCGTCTCGTAGAGGATCGAGTTGCCAACGTTTTTGGTGGAGTCGGTGTTGGTCGCCACCTGTCATGGTATTAGGCATCTCTCGATACGACAAGGACCGGACACTCACCTGGGCCAAGATATCATTCATCACTTCACTCGCCTCGACGTCGCCCCTTCCCAGCAATCGCAGTAGACGGAGCAGCTTGACCTGCAAGAAAGGATCGGTGATCCCACCAACATCGTGTTCAGGGCTGTAGCCGGTCGTGACGAGGGATTTGAGGTGCTTCACCAGCAGCCCAGTAGCCTACGCACAGTCAGGCGCCCGACTTGCAATAGTGATAGCGATCTGTACTGACCTTTCTGAACTCGTTACAGATAGACTCGTCAAGCTCGCACATCTCAGTGACGAGCGTGATGCCGGCCAGTAGCACTCCGTGATTCCGATCTTGCAGTAGGGCTTTGGCTTTCGAGGTGAAGTGGTCCATTAGGTCTGGAACGCGGCGGATGATCCGCAGAGCACAAAGAGCAGCCTGATGCACGTCAACACCAGACCCATGTCTCTGCCATCTGCCAACCGGGCTCACCTTTTTGCGGATGTAGGTGTTGCTGCTCCCCAAAAGCTTTTCAATCTCGTTACTCAGGTCCCTCGACATCTCCTCGGACGAGATGTTGGCAAATGTGCAGAGGGCCAATCCGACGGCATACATGTTGGAGTGGTTCATATCGCTCCACGGGCTTCAGCACGGGACTCCATTCCAAGAAGGTAGAGTGCAAGTTCATGACAAGGCGGTAAGGACTCACTTCTTCAGCGAGTTGGTCACGAGCGTTAACACCTCCTGGTTCTCATCGAGCAGCAGCATGATTCCCAAGTATCCGAGCCGTTTGTCCGAGAACCGTGGCGAGGCCACGAGCTTCAGACACTCAATCTGCCCAAAGTGCGCTGGATAGCCGAGCATGTGGATGTACAGCAGCTTGGCGATGTTGTTGTGTCGTGTGAAAGAGTCTTCCTCCTTGAACGATGTCTGGTGAGGTCGGGAATCAGCTACGGCACGACAAAACTTGAAGGGACGGGCCGACTCGACTCACCCGGATCGCAGCCGACTCTTTTTGGATGGTCGTGCGCTCATCGGCCAGAGTCTACGGCATGTCAGCGATACAAGAGAGAGGCAGCAAGTGCAGGAACCGATAAGGGGAGGAACGAACCTTGCATGAGCGGATGGCCTTGATGAGTGCTGGGAAACGCGAGAGCGCACGTCAGTCTCGCATCCTCGCTGTGGGTGTGACCACTGACCCTTGAGGTTGTAATGCCCGCTCATGATGCTCCCACACCGCGCTGTGTGCTGGAGTGCTCGGCCAGAGAGTAGGTGTGAAGGGAATAGATTGACGAGGCAGACGGGTTCAAGTAGAGTATGTTGGAACGACAAGGGCAGTAGTTACGTCCACGCGACGAATTAGTGGCAGCAGCTACACCGTCATACGAGTACAAGTACTGCCTTGGTAACCGCCGGTACTTCTGAGCATTCAACACACCATGGCACCGCTCAACATCTTTCTGACCACCTGGAACACGGGCCTGCAAGGCTCCAAGGCCCAAGCGCAAGACTTGACGAGCTGGCTGTTGCCTATTCTGCATGGCACAGCCAACGACCCAGAACTCCCCGCTATCGTTCCCGACATTTACGCGGTAGCAGTCCAGGAATTACTTCCTGTCCATCTTGCTCGTGCGTCCATTGCCCCGTCCCATACTAGTACATGCATGTCGATATGTTAATGGCTGACTCGACGCTCAGTTGCTGGGTTATCACGCCCCGTCCTCGCGGTTCTGACGGAACGGATCCAATCCCTCCTCACTGCCCACGCAACATCGCTTTCCGATGACAAGACGCGAGAGACGTACATCCTCGTAGAACGGGTTTCTCACTGCGGTAATGCTCTTTGGGTGTTTGCTCGGGAGTCGACGCTGGGCGGGCGCCTAGGCAAGCCGCTGAAAGCGACGTTGGGTCTGTGGTGGCTCGGTATGGGCAACAAGGGTGCCGTAGGGCTCAGATTACCTGTCCGCAGAGGCGAGGAAGGCGGCTGGGAGATTCTGACGTGAGTGTACCTCTCGTCGACGTGTAGACGGCATGTTGAACTGTGCGCAGCTTTGTGTGTACGCATCTGGAAGCGTACGATCATCAAATTCCACGCCGGAACGCGCAGTACCAGAACATCCTCTCGTCTCTCATCTTTCGCTCTTCGGATCCTCTAGCCCAGCCCGCAAACATCCGCGATACCTCCCACCTCTTCCTGATAGGTGATCTCAACTACCGCCTTGCCCGACTACCATCCTCTGGCTGGCCATCGGAAGGGACACCCACGGATGACATACTGGCTCTCGAGAAGGAACGGGCCGAGTTGCTCGACCTAGACACTCTCAGGAGCGAGCAGCGAGAGGGCCGGGTATTTGGTGGTCTGAGAGAGGGGGATCTGACGCGGTTTGCACCGACTTACAAGCGCATCGTTGGACAGGTCGAAGGATACAGCCGGTTCGTTACAGCCTTTCTCTTCACCGGCCGCACATCTGCTGACGTCTGCTCCGTGTAGCAAACGGATACCTGGCTATACCGACCGGATCCTGTTCGCATCGCACACTGACCCCGATCACCTGTTCTCACCACAATCCACGATCACACCGACACCACCTCCAGTTCCGAACAGTACCACCAAAGTCACCCACTTTTCATCCACGCCGTCCCTCACTGTATCAGATCACAAGCCCGTACACGCCATCATTGAGCTTCCAGAGATCACGCATTCAGCGCGTGCCCCTCACCTTGCCCCGACACTTGCGCCCCCTCACTCGCCACATGCTCCGGTGCCAGCACCGACTCCGCTGCTGGAGTTGACACTGTGGAAGCTGCTTGGGACGGTCCTAGATCGCTCAGTGGGGTGGCCGTGGTGTCTGTTGGTTCTACTTGGATATGGTAATCCGGCAGCAGGAATGGGCGTCAGTGCGTTTGTGGCTATGATCTTTGGGGCGTGGTGGAGCGGTGTGTGGTCTGCTTGAGTGTCTGCTTGATTAGCATCTCCCTTATATTTTGTAGAGTCATGTATGCGCTTTGTTGTCAAAGCACTAGGTTGCGGGATTCCCGCCGAGGGATCCCGGCTATAATAACCGACGTCCGGTGACGGTGAAGTCGATGTGTTCAGTTTGCATGTCCACACTTTACTAGCACGGCAGCATCTCGAGTAGCAGCTATCCCCTAGATGAGCCACGTAGCCAGCCGCTCGTCGATCCTTCGGCTGCTGGCGTCGACCGCCAACCAGGGTTGTCGAGGCTGCGGCCGCTCGCACGATGTGTTGCACCACCATGCCGGCCGTCACGCGGGCCACGTAGCAGGACTTCTACCGCGCGCGAGGGGGATGGCCACTCCTGTTGATATGCCAGACCGAGGCGGACCTCCTCCTGGCCACGGAGACTATGCGTTCGAGGTGAGCCAATACCAAATGCACGAAACTGCCGACGGGGCATCGGCTTGTTCCACTCAACCGCGCCTCCGCATGAGTGCGAAAAGTGTGTGGGTGGTGTCGGTGGTGTGTGGGCGAAAGAGGAGCCGAGGAAGGAGAGGTAAGGGCTTCCCCGCTGATCAGTCCTGGTAGATGGCCGCTTCCAACCTCCGCTTCGGGGAGCATGCGACCCGCGAAGTGGGTATGGACTTTACAAACATGATCCACCAGCTCCCAGCTGCCGAGCAGAGCCAAGCCAAGATCGGGGTGTTTACCGATCCCAATGTGGCCAAGCTGGATGTGATGAAGGTTGTAGAGGATAGTTTGATGCGTGAGGGGCTTAACTGGGTCGTATGGGACAAATGCTCTGTCGAGCCAACCGACAAGAGCTGGAATGTGAGTTGCCGTCCAGTCCAGTTGGCGAGGTCCAACACCTCTGTTCCTTCCTCCTTCCTCCTTCCTCCTTCCTCCTTCCTCCTTCCTCCTTCCTCCTTCCTCCTTCCTCCTTCCTCCTTCCTCCCTCCTCCTTCTTCCTACTTCCTGCTTCCTGCTTCCGCTTCCTCCTTCCCCTTTAGAGAGCTCGAGGCTGTCTGACCACCGTGCTCATGAGCCAGGCGGCAATCGACTTTGCGCGGTCCAGCCACATTACGCACTTTCTCGCCGTCGGCGGAGGAAGCAGTATGGATACTGCCAAAGCTGCCAACCTGTTTGTCAATTATCCCACAGCCGACTTGTTCGAATTTATCAATGCGCCTATCGGCAAGGGACGGCCGATCGACAAGAAGCTCAGCCCGCTCGTCTGCAGTGAGTCAGCCCCCCTGTCCTTCTCCCTCCCTTCCTCTGCTCACATACCCTCCACCTCCTGCGGCCTACCGTACTGACACCCATGTAGTCCCTACGACTGCTGTATGTGGAATTCACTTCTCTTACTGTCTTTGGCACAGCAGAGGAGGCTGAGACGACATAGGGTACAGGCTCCGAGACGACCGGCACGGCTATCCTGGATATCCCCTCCAGGTCGTTCAAGACGGGCATCGCTTCTCGCGCACTCAAGCCAACCCTCGGGATCGTAGATGTCAATAACACGGCGACGTGTCCTACCGAAGTGGCCATCTCGGCTGGTCTTGATGTGCTCTTCCACTCGCTTGAAAGTGAGGTCCATTTCTTACCTCCCTCCCGCGGTCTGTCTGCAATCTCTCCCAATCCTTCAACCCCCACTCCTGTGTCTTCCTGCAATGTCCCCTTCTCAGGCTGACGGATGAATGACGGACGTCGCTGATTGTTCTCCAGGCTGGACAGCAGTACCATATTACGAGCGTTCTCCGCGCCCATCCAACCCCATTAACCGACGTACGTAATAATTTGCTACGTCGTTCTCCCTGCTTCCAAGACAGGACACAAACGGCAATCCGGCTGACCTTCCTGTACAGCAGCGTACCAAGGCTCCAACCCGATCTCCGATATCTTCTCCCGGTGGGCTCTTGAGACGACGGTGAAGTACTTGCCTAGGATCGCCCAAGATGCACAAGGAGATCTTGAAGCTCGCCGGCAGATGCTGTGAGAAATCGCAATTCTGCCGCTGAAACGATTCGCTGACGAGTCCCAGACTCGCTGCGTCGACTGCAGGTATAGGATTCGGCAACGCAGGTGTCCACATCCCCGTTCGTTACTCCCTTGTCTACTGATGCTCCCATTGCACACGAGCTCTTGCTCTCGCTCTCTAGCACTCTCTCTTGCACAATAGCTTCATCCAGACAACAGCACTTCTTCTTGCAAAGAGGCGAGCGAGGGTGCCGCGCTAACCGTCACAGCACGCATTTTCCTACCCCATCTCCTCGTTGAATAAGTCTCGCCCCGCCGGAAAAGCATATCACCACCCTTCATACAGCCCCTCTATCCCGCTGATCCCACACGGCGTCGCCGTGTCCCTCACCGCACCTGCAGTGTTCAGATTCACGGCGCCCTCGTCGCCGCAGCGCCACCGTGAGGCTGCAGCAGTCTTCATGGGTGATAGGGCGTCGGAACTGGCCAATGTGCGGGACGAAGATCTGGGCTCGGTGCTGGGAGAGGAGATTCAGCGGTTCTTGGAGGTCCTCAGGGTACCGAGGGGACTTGGTCGAGTGGGATACACGTCAGCCGACACGGCCAAGGTGAGTGGCCGTTCTGTCCCATGAGGTCAAGGATTCGACTATTTCATGTCCAAATAGCGAAACCTTGACGGTGGGCGTAAGCTGACACGATATGTAGCTGGTTGACGGATGCCTACCGCAAAGAAGAGTGTTGGACCTGGCGCCCGTCCTGTCAAAAGACAACAAGGAGGAGGAGCGAGAACAGCTGACGCGGATCGTCGAAAACTCCATGAGCTGGTAATGAGTTATAGTGTCGAGTGACCCAATCGCAGCATCAAACGAATGTCAAGTCGAAAACCTCGAGTCGCTGTATTCGTAACACAGTCGCAGGAGCTTGCTGCATATGTTTGACAGGATAACAGCAATAATATTATGCATTGAATGACGTGATGCAACGCGCGTGTACTCTGTGTGGTGATGCAAATTGCAGGTAGGCTGCGATGTGATGATTATACGAGACTACAACTTGGAGCAGTCCAGGAGTTCGGGCCGCAGCTGGTCGAGCCGGGTCACGCCCAACAACCGCATCGACACCTCGAGCTCGTCTCGCAAGACTATCATAGTGCATCAGCCACTGTGTTCGGTCGTGGTGTAGATCTTGTCTGGAGCGGCCATGTGCCCCTCCTCCCCCCGCCTTTTCGGCCCCACGAGAGACGGGGAGATCGAGAGCCTTGAGATTGAGACACTTGGATTGGAGCTTGAGAGCTAGACTTGGAGACGAGAGCTAGACTTGGAGATTTGGATACTGGGAGATTGAGACGCTGGAGATGGTACTCGGAGACTCACTCTGGACCGCCCGCTCTACGCCGTCCGCGCCCCAGCCAGTCGCAGCATAGATAAACGGCCGTCCGAGGCCAACAGCAGAAGCACCCAGGCACAAGGCCTTGAGGACGTCGGTGCCGCGCCGGATCCCGCCATCTACGAAGACCTGGAACGACGGGTCCTTGAGCGTCTCGGGCGAGTGTTTCTGTAGCTCGTACAGGGTCTGTATTGGTGCATGGGCACTGGTGGATCATGCGTCAGCTGGCCGCTCTAGACATTACATGGACTTGGTGGTCAAGGGTGTCTGTTCGCTTTGGGGTAGGAGACAGAGGTGGAGTTGGAGACAGAGGTAGAGTCGGAGACAGAGGTGAAGAGTTGGGGCAGGGGAACCATAGTTACGATACGAACAAGTCCAGCTGGCGACCTCCGTGGTTCGACAGAACGACGGCGTCCGCCCCGTTCTCCTTGGCCAACACGGCATCCTCCTCGGGTCAGCGAGCTGCTTGAACAAACGACGTAGCAGTATCGGGAAGAGAAGTAGCGTCGGGTTGGGAAGACGCCGGACATACCTCCCATGCGCCGATACCTTTGACAACGACGGGTATTCCAGGAGCGAGTGATTTGATCCATGCGATGTCCTGCCATGTGATGCCGGCGTTATGCCGGCTAGAGCCACGTCAGTGGTCGTGATTTATTCGGCCGTTTAGGTGGCAAGTCGGCGGTGCGACGTACTGGGAGAGATAGCTTGCGGGCGCTCTGCTCAACGGCTTGTCGTGTGGCGCCTGAGACGGTGAGTGGGGGTTGTCTGAATGCTGCGGTGTGCGGCAAGGAAAGACGTACTGGATTACGCTCGACCTCGCCTTGCAGGGTCTTTATCCGTCGGCCCAACTACCGTCGTCGGTGAGTGCTTGCCGCGCAGAATATCCGAGCCACTCACAACAGCCAGATCGACTGTGAGCCATATTGACTGAGCGCCAAGCTCGACTGCATGCTTGATCTCTTCTGCCGACTTTGACCTGGCACCAACGTCCCTCAGCGTCCCGTCGAAACACACATACGCCAGAATGGCGACCCACCGATCGGGGTTCATGTATATTTGCCAGCCGACTTCCTGCGTGTCTTGTTTCTCGGCCATGACCTCGTCGAGCGACTTGGACGCAACGTGGCTGAGGATCTGCAGGATTCCAGCCGACCCAGCTCCGCGCGTCACAGCCACTTCTCCCTTGTGTGTTCGTCAGATGCCGTCCGGTCTTGCAGAACGCAAGGGCACGTACCAGCGGTTGACCGAGGGCGTTGCTGGCCGTGGGCGAGACGTATATTGGAATAGGGCTGTCGACGCCCAGAATTTGGGTGTGCGTATCGACATAGGTGACATCGTTCATGACTCTGGGCCGGAAGAAAATCCGGTCCCACGCCGTCTTGTTGTTCACCATTGCTAGAGCTGTCAGCACTACACTGGACGTCTGACAGGCGATGACGATGACGATGACGGTGACGGTGACGGTGACGGTGACGGTGACGGTGACGGTGACGGTGACGGTGACGGTGACGGTGACGATGACGGTGAGGCGTACCCGTCTCTGTCTCTGCTCCTGTGGAAAAGTACTCCCATGCTCGATCGCTCAGCACCCCTCTTGCGTATTTCTAGCATCGCACCCGATCAGCCTTTAACACACCACGGACTGCAGCAGATGCGCACCTCGAAATCGTCCAGTGTGATGATCGAGTCCACTCCGAACAGCTTTTCCCTAGCCTCGTTGATCCGATCCGCCGAGGCAGTATCTTTCAAATTGAACGCTGCTATTGCTGCATCCCACGGCTCAGCTCCTTGTCTTAGGCTCCACCGTTACGGGTCTCCAGAAACGGGACGTACACTGCGAGTCGAGCCGGCCGACCTTGTCAGAGCTCTCGAGGTTCTTCTCAAGGGTACCCGGCGGATGAATGCCCTTGAACAAGCTGGTCATCGTCAGTCTTGGTGCACCAAGAACGGTGCCTGGGACATGACGCACCGAGTCACGTCTGTGCCAGCATTGTCGACGAGTACCTGGGACCCGCCCGGCTTCGCCGCGTCAGCGCCTGCCACGTATTCGTATGTCACGCAGACAAAGCGACTTACATGGCGCTCTATGAAGTCTGTCAAGCTAGGCGTTTCCCGTCAGCCAAGGGCCGGGACCACATTTGCCATGGGACGAAGCTCCAAACTCACTCGTACACATCGCCATCTACGGCCACCCACAGACTCCCGCGATGGTTGTGCTTGGCCAGCTCCTTGGCCGTGATCGTACTTGACGGCACCTGGCGTGTCCGTGCAGCTTCAGCTTCGCTCTGCGCTACAGCCACAATCGGCTCCTGTCGCTGGTACACATACACGCCTGCTGTTCCCACCTGATCGCATCAGCTCGATATCTCTATGAATCACAAGTGTACCCGATATATCTATAAATCACAAGTGTGTGGACGACCGCGGCAGCGGCACTCACAGCGACGCCTAGCAGGACCAGCGACCAGTCTCGGACATTTGATCGGCGAGGTGGGGACGACGACGTTACGTTCGTCGTATAAGCCCGCCCCACCCGCCCCGCCCGTGTGGACGTCGTGTGGGGAGCGCCGACTCGTCGAGCAGCACGCAGCACGCAGCGTCCGCTCCGGTACGACATGGTCGAGAAGGATTACTTGGCAAGTATCTCCTTACTTGGCAAGTATCTCCACTACCAGTGATTCCTCGCCTTCACTCCTCCTTGCCTTGTACTCTTGGTATATGTTCCAGCCAGGACGCAGATGAGCCGACCGGCTAGCCATTCGACGAAAAGTCCATTGATTCGGATATTGCCGTCGCCGATGATTCCCGGTTTTTCGGAGTCCCTCTCTGTGCAATCAACATCGGTCAGTAAGTAGGCCAGTCTGTTACTAGGTCACTAAGCCAGAGCCAGGAGCGCGTTACAGCATGTTGCAGAGAAGTAAACGGTCTCTAGGCAGACGTACACCGACGCCGCAGCTCGCGTTCACCCAGACAACCCACAGGGTGTTAGCGCAGACTGGCCCAGAGCGGTGGCAAAAACAGCCGACCGCATACCCGTATGGCTGCTTAGCGACATTGCGGCTCCATCCCACGGAAACCCGGGTTGCATGATAGCCCAAGACATGCAAGTACCTTCAACAGCCCCAGGGCATTTCCGTGTGATAACGAACCACAAGATATGACCCTGCGATACCTTGGACAGGACAATGCAATACATGAAACATCAAGTTGGCGGCGGCTCTCTCCCTCCGCGTCATTTCCTACATGCCTACAAGTGAGGTGTCCGTCTCGACCGCTTCACGCTCTAGAATCTCCCTGTGCAATGTATCTACCAGACCCCTGCCCTTGCGGACATAACACAACAGCGCGGGATTGGCGTCCGTCCCCGTCCGGTCTTGCAGCACTTCGTCTGCAGAGACCTCTGTGACCGTCTCGTCATTATACTTGAAGAATCGCTGGCCTGAACAGTCATCAGCAAATGGCAGCGGCACAGACAGCGAAAGACACGAAGACACGATTGGAAAGGACGAAGCACGTACCGTCGCCTGGCAAGTGGGCTTGGTAAGTCCAATAATGACCCGCTCCGCTCGTCCGCCCTCGGTGCATAAACACCGATACCAGCTCGTACTCGATTTCTCGACTATCCTCCCAAAGCCCATCTAAACTAGCTTTGAGCGTGGGTATCTGCTCCTCGAGTCGCTTGATCTCCTCCTTGGCCTCGGTCTCCTCAGCGTCCAGCGCACTCAGGAAGTCTTGCGTTATCTCAAGCTCGGGCACGTCTGCCAGTTTGGCGAGTCCCTCCCGGACGTGATGATATGTTTGCGGGATCGACATTGGCTACAGACGCCGTCAGTAGAGCACACACAAGCAGGTCAAGTTCCAGCAGTGTCGCTTACCTTTTGGTTCCGTAGATCATGAAGCTGCGTTCGGACACGCGTCATCTCGCGTGTGATCTCAATTGACTTTTGCCGTTTCTCAGGAGGAGCATTGAACAGGAATCTGTCCATGATCAAAGTCTTGCCAAAACCAATATGAGTGTTTGTCTTGGTTTCCCGACCGGTAGAGGGGTCAAACTGCGATCGCTACGAGACTTAGCTTTATGCCATAGATTGACCAGGACATCCTCACCCTCATCTGGATATACAACATCGGCGGAAAGTCGTCCATCAAATCCATCATGTATCCTTTCTTGCCTTCGTATTCGATATCGTCGCCCTTCAAGTAGAGCTCCGCCAGACAGTCATACAGGTCTTTGCCCTCTTCTTCGACACCGATGATAGGGTGCACAAAGATAGACTCGACGGGGGTTTGAGCCTCCGAGGGACCAGTCTCGGTCTCGTACACGATTTGCTGGTGATACTTGCAAGAAAAGAGTCTGGCATATTAGTATATCTCAAAGGCTGTCATGAACTCACTTGGAGATGAGGTTGTCTGTCACTGGTCCTCCTTCCGAAGCGACCGGATCGAAAGCAAGCTCAAGCTGGCTGAGAACGTTGATCAAGACTTCGGCCGAGTCCTGCTGTAGACCTGAGGACGTCAGAAGGGAGTCACCACGGCCAGCATCGCTTACCGAACTGGAGTCCAGATGCAAGAGTGTCTTTGCGAGTGACCGCCGGTCGAGCGGGCAAAGGTGGTGGAACAGACGGAACCGCGGGTGGCGGAGCTTCAAGCAAGATCCCCTCCGCCATACGCTCGTCTTGCTCGATTTGCTCGTTACTTGAAGCCTCGAGATCAAGGTCCGCCAACTCGGTGGCAGCAGTTGGTGAGCTAGGTCTGGTTGACGATCCATCCGCAGTGGCAGGCTCGTGAACGAGTTCAAACTCATCGCTGACTGCATCCACCTCCAAGTGTGGGTTGTTGCTTGCGACGTGCTCGTAGTCCTCAGTCTTCAGTCGGGTCCTGTCCTCTGAGGAACGAGGAGAGATCTCCCGGTCTTGACTGACGCGTTTACCAAGGACTGAGCGGGATTCGTGCTTCCTCGGAGTCGTAAATGGCGAAGGCAGACTTATGTGCTCGCGCGAAGGCGTGAGATCGGGTGTGGCAACGGCAGTCGAAGAAGGGGAGCTGATATCTGGGATGTCGGGAATAGAGTCAAAAGGTTGTCGGGCTGGAGCTGGTTGGACAATGGCATCGACTTCAGGACGAGTGATGGCTAAATAGGCCAGCTCCTCATCCGGACGAACAGCGGAAAGCTCTGATTTGTATAATTGCAGGAACAGCAGTCTCAACTGGTGCACGACTGCCTCTGTCAGTGGGAGTTGGGCCGCTCAGTGGGAAATGACTTACAACGGCGGGCTCGTTCTACCTCGGGCTTGCCAGATCTGCTTGCAGGACCAGACTCATCGAATTCCAGCACGGCCGACCTCAGCGGTTCAATGGAGTAGAGGTACTGCAAAATGGAGTTAAGGTAACAGGTATTTCTGTGAAAGGTCAGTCATCGTTCGTCTGGCGTCAGAAAACTCACCCGATATTTTGCAGACCGACTGGGATATCTTTGCGGGCAGGTTGACTCTCCTCTGTTTGAAGCGTTAGGCCACCTGCAAGCCTTGCATTGATGGCTGACTCACCACGAGAGCCAGTGTTTAAAAACGTCTGCAGGCCCGGCCGTTCGGCTCCAGGCGCATCGGCTATGACCTGAAGACAGGTACGGTAGTGATCCGCCTTCCCCGGGAACTCGGCCACGGCCATCTCATACTGCCTGAAACCACTTTAGTATACATACCGGACACGCAGTCTCGTGTTGGAACGTACATGATCAGTCCATCGTCAACAGCATCACGTGGCGCAGACAGAGCCGAATAGGCCTCTTCGACCGAGATGGCGGTCCTGCCTGATTCGCCCATCGCCATCAAAACCTGTGAGCCACGGTGCTTGCCGATCAAAGCCAGCGCCCGAGAAACATCCCCTCGTTCAGCTTGAGAAGTCGTCGCTTGCATAGCAGTCTTGTGCATATCAAGGATATAGTCATCCGGCGATTCGTGAGGCTCGACTGAAATTGCTTCTGCGTGTTCGCGCGAATATCCAATGCGGTCGTAGGCGTTCCGGATATCATCTAGGAATATCAGCACAAAGAAAGGTGATGTGAGCCAGCCACTTGCCTAGAGTAAACCGGTCCAAGGATCGTTCCGTTGCAACCCGGACCTGTAAATCATCTTTGCCGGGAATGCCAGCTGTAGAGAGTCTCTCCAAGGCTCCGAGGTATTCTGGCAAGTTCTTGTAGTCACACTGAATTTGTAATGAATATGCTCGTTCAATCGTCACCGCGGTATCGTGCTTCGTGACCCCTAGAATCCCTAGGTCAAGCCTCCTTGAGTCTGGTATAGTGTGTTTGGCTGGTTGTTAGCACAGAGGACCCACAAAGGCTCACATGCTGGGTATCTGTCGACTTCAAGAAGGTCGCCTAATTTGTCTTCCATGTATGTCAAATCAATATACTGCGTGTGTGCTGGGGTTAGGTCTGGACATCAGCGTAGAATAAGAGTTTAAACTTACCATTTCTGACCTGATACGCGGAGAGGAACATGGATATCTCCACCCAGGTGCGTAACATGTATTGGTCAAGCTGATGGGCATCCGCTTCTGAGATGCCCTCTGCTGCAATAAAAGGCCCAACACGAAGATGATCGTCTTCGGAACGACAGCCAAATCCGATCTGATACAAGACATGGGATCTGAACAGGATCAATACGGGGCATCAATTTGCAGTTGAAACGCCTACACAGAAAGGCTCATCCCGATGGCCTTGTTGAATTTAGGGTTATCTAAACGGACCCATCCGCGCTGACCCTTGAAGAGGGGATTCTGAAGGAGGCTACGAAGACAATCAGCTAGACCGCGCTTTGACCAAAGGTCCACCCACGTCAAGATGAGGGACCATGCAATACTGGCGCAAGATGGTCCTTCAAGTCCTGGGGTTGGGTTTCCCACCTTCTCTGCCGTGAAGGAATTGACGAGGTTGGCCGACATCTGGCCAGGTACCGGCTTGTCGACCAGCATCCACAGATCTGAGGAGCAGCTGACGAAAAGCCGAGGCGGTTCTGCTGGAAGAGCATCGTGAGAGTGATACCGCTCCTTCTCCTCGTCATCCGCCAGATCGTGGTGCGGAAACGAGTCAAGCTTGTCCTCCACAGCAATCCTTTCGATGCGTTTCTCTGCGCGAGGAGGAACTATATAGGTTGCCATGTGAAAGTGGTGATCGGTGTCCTCTGCCAGTCCACGAGAGTCCAGCACGTCCTTGATGCGACACATGTTCTGGGCACGAACGGCTCGAAATTCGGCGTCGATCTCAGAAGGCTGAAGTAAACCCTGGTCGAGGACAGCTGTCTCAAACTCTTCATCGGACGGCATGGGTGGATCACCCCGACCAGCCTCGATTCGCAGCCAAATCCAGCAGGTCGTGCAAAAATACCAATTCGATCGATCCGTTTGTCCGCCGGGCAAAGCATCATATACGTCTGACTCTGTGCATATCCCTCCAATGTCGAGCGGGGCTACAGCAGGAGTCGCCGTTGGCACCTCCGCTGCGTCTCCTCGTGGCCCAGGCGAGCTTCCGACCACAGGAGGCGGTAGCGGTACATCGGTCGTATGGATTTGAGAGGGGGTCTGAGGTTGGGTCGCTTTCTTCAGTTCGCGCTTGGGAAGCTCCAATAAGACAGGCTGAACCAGGACGTGTTTGTGGACATGCTGGAGTAGCGCCCGGGGGAGAACGCCTGTCCCAACTTGCGGCCGTTCCGGCATCTGCTTTGGCTCAACTAGATCTATGCCTGACCAGGAATTGACGTCCATCTGCCATGCTCCGACCACCGAAGGTTCACCTTTGTTTCCGAGTGGTGAAGACGGAGGCGGTGACATGTCATCATCACTGACGGGATGTTCGGCTACCACCGCTTCTGTGTAATCAGGAAGCTCTTCATCCGGCTCGAACACTGGCTCGGGCGGCCGATAAGGAGCGATCGAGCTGTCCATTTCAATATCCTCTAGACCTGTCGCCATCTTTGTCGGTGACGAGGTGAGATTCGGAGGCGACTTGCTGGGCGATGAAGCGACAGGCTCGACCCAGAACTTGGTCTTGGATGATCCAGGTGCATCGCGAGAGTCCCGTTTCGTAGGCTTCTCCGGGCTGCGAGGTCCGTGAGGTTTGGGGACAGGTGACGAGTATTGCGATGAGACAGGGGAGTGGTGTTGGGAGGCCGAGGCATACTGATTATTCACCGATGCCGACCGACTACCTGTTCGAGGCGATCTTGGTCCTTCCGGTCGATCAGGACGGTCGGCCGTCATTCCTTCGATATACCCGGGATTGCAGAGCTCCTAGTCCATTGAGCGGATGATATTACAAGCTGTCACTGGAACTTGGCACGTCTCCCTCGATGACACTGCCCGAAGCTGCTACCGTGCCAAGAGTGGTCGAAAGCGATGCGCTCCCCGCGAGCTAAGTGGCTCACGGACCGCGGGCGCTCGCGTCCTTCTTTCAAAGTTGCGTCAGCAACTGCCACTATGAGGCTTTCACCTGCCCCCAAATGACGCCCCAAGACGTGCAATGTCAAAGCAATTGAAGAAGAAGCAAGAGACTCGTCACCCCATACAGGACATTCTGGAGAGGACATTATTGCAAGCTTCCAGTCACGCTTCACGTGGCAAATTTGGTTCCGCTTCTTCGGCCTAGAACTCATGTAACCTGCTGCTTCTTCCACTTGATCAACTCGTCTCAACATTTCGTCTGATACCTAACAATCGCACAAGCAAAGATGGCGAAGCGTGGCGCTGACAATCAACTGACTAAGGATGACCGAAGTGAAGACGAGGAAGAGGTACGATCTCACTTGGTAGGCATGAAAGAGTTGACCAACTCCTGACAGGAGGGGGTGCGCGATACTCCCTTGGCGCCTAAAGAGGGCAGACAGTGAGCTCAGGTCTCTGGTATCGCTTCGTGATGCTGATATAATGCAGAATACGAGGTCTACCAAAACGACGAACGCAAGCAGCTGCCACACCTGCCGGTGAATCTATAGTGAGTCGGAGAATCAGCACCGCATCAGTATAGCCGATAGCTGAACCTCACAGGCTCCAAGTGCTTCAGGTTCTGCTCTGCCTGCATCGAATCCATTCGCAGCTTCAGGATTCTCCTTCGGATCCACTGCGGCAAAAGCGCCTACTTTTGGCGCAACTACATCTTCCGACGATTCCTCCAAACCACCGTCATCCGGGCCGATCTTCTCCTTCGGCCCTTCTGCATCTGCTGTGCCAGCTCCCAGCACTTCAACTCCCGCGGCATCACCATTTTCTGGGTTCTCTTTCACCTCTCCATCGACCACTTCCTCAACTGCCGCGAAATCTACTCCTTCCTTCGGCTTCGGCGCAAAGCCTGCCACCCTGGCTTCTACGGCACCTGCCTCGGATGCAAGCGCATCGAAACCAGCACTTTCATTCTCATTCGGCACCCAGTCTACTGCGCCGTCTGCAAATGGCGTAAAGGTACCCAGCTTTGGGTCGCAGTCCGCGACACCAACAAATCTAGCGTTCTCATTTGGCGCACCAGCATCCGACTCCTCCCTGTCGACAACACTATCTTCTGGAGCTAAAATCGGCGATGCGAGCGGATCTTCTGGCGCCAACAAAACTTCGTCGCTTTTCCCTACATCCGCTCCAGAAGCAGCTCCCCAGTCTGCTGCGGCGCCGGCAACATCAATAGCCGCAGCACCTCTCGCATCAGAATCGTCAGCGTCAACCAACGGCATGTCGGCCCACGATCTCTCTCCTTCGCAGTCTGAGCTGCCACTCGAGGGCGAAGTCACTTACTACACCTCGGTACGGGGCCTGAATACATCCCTCTTGTCTTTCTTGACTTCGACAGTAGAAAAGGACCAATTCGTCGACCTTTCTAGCGCCATAGCCAGTTTGCACACACAGTATCAGAAATATCTGGAGGAAGCAGCAGATAAAGCAGGATGGCGGCCATCGGGCACTGCGTCAGCCCCCGAACCCGGTGCAAATGGCACAGTCAACGGATTCACTAGTGAATCGTCGGCGTCTCAACCGCCAGCTCCCCCAGCCGTACCGACGAGCGTCTTCACTCCCTTCTTGCCGACTCCGGCTTCAGCGAAGAGTGAAACCTCACCTCCTGCAGGAGCTGGGTTCGTCCCCAAGGCGGCGCCGGCCAAGGCGTCGTCCTCTTCGCCTTTCCAATTCGGGGGAGCTCCCAAGCCAACGACGGCGCCAAAACCATCCGCTGAAGTCACCAAACTAGTAGAAGCGGCAATAGCGGATACGCCAGGAGATGAACAGACCGCCGAGCCGGCGACCGGCTCTTCAGAACCAAGCAAGCTTCAGGATGGTGCAACGACTCGCACAACTACCTCCTCGCCCCCTGCCAAGACTGGCTCGCTATTCTCTTTTGCTCCGTCAAGACCACTACACCCTGCGACGGCAGAAAGCGAGACGTTTTCACCTTCCACCAATATCGAAACTGCAAGTTCCACGTCTACACCAGCGAAACTGGGCAAATTCGGTCCTGGTGGTAGCCAACCGCAATTGACATTTGGAGGAGCAAAGACATCGCCTATAGCTTCTACATCACCTACGACGCAGAAGGCTGTTGGTTTCGGGTTTGGTGCTTCTGCTCCCGCTGCTTCTGCTGCGGCGTCGTCCTTTGGGTTTGGCAGCAGCGGTTCTTCGGGATTCTCATTTGGTGCGAAACCGGCTACTGAGAGTACTCCCACATCCAACCCGTTCAGCTTTGGCGCGAAACCTCCATCACAGCCGCCATCGGCAACTACTCCATCCTTCTCCTTTGACCCCAAGCCGCCTACCGGCTCCACTCCTTCATTCTCATTCGGGGCGACATCAACTGCTAGTAAACCTCTATTCTCTCTCGGATCGGACCCAGACAAGCCGCCACCGACCAGCGCCTCGGCTGCCGCATTTGCATCTTCCACGCCACCTTTGTCTTTCGGTACCTCGACAGCACCGTCGACAGCACTACCATCGGCCGATGGCAGCGCGGAAGCCACTCCTGAACCTTCGTCACCTAGTAAGAACTTGGCGGAACTAGGCGGGGCAGGCGAAGAGAACGAGGAAACTGTCATTGAAGTACGAGGCAAGCTGTATCACTTTGAGGAAGGCGCGAACAAGTTGGACGGGCTGGGATTGTTGAAAGTCAAACGAGCCAACACAGAAGGAGCCAGTGGAGATCGCAAGCGGAGATTGTTGATGCGTGCGGATGGCAGTGGCAATATCATCCTGGTGAGTCTTGAGAGACCTGCCTGCTACACCAAGCGACACCCACATCAGGGCTGACACGACGCACAGAACATGTCACTGTCGAAGCATTTTGAGCCGACAACGGACAATGCATGGGTCAAATTCCTGGGTTTTGACGCCAAGGGGACTGGGCGGCCGTATTCGCTCCGAGTCAAGACCGCTCAAGCGGCGACGGAGCTGGTCGAGGCTATGAAGAAGGAGGTTGCCGATATCAAAGAGTAGACCGTAGGACGGAGATCGAGGAGTGAACGATACTGCAGGCGATCAGGAAGCTACCCATACCGCATGCGGATCGAGATATGCTGGATGTTGTGCATGTCCATCTATGGATCAAGCTATTATACAAGTCATATGGAGTGATGAACGTTTCATGCTAGCTTGCATACGTTGCTTGGAGCAAGTCCCAGGTCAGCCAGGATACCTGTCAATGGGCCTTGTCCTAGGTTTGGCGCTATTTGTCCGGCCACCGGACCGAGCAGGCTAGATATCGTCAACGAGCGTCCGCCAAGAGCAGTCAACGAGAGTCCACCAAGAGCAGGGGTGAGTCTTCCGACGCCGACGCAAAGGCGTACTTACTGTGGAGGCAAGCAGACGAAGACCATGGTCTTGTCGGTGGGTACGCCTTGAAGCGCCGTCTCTACGGCGCTCTTCGAGACTGGTCCGGATGGAATCCTGTCAACGACGAGTTGGTTGCCGTATCGCTGTTGTAGGCGCGGTAAGAGCCCCGAAGTCACGGCCCAATCCTGCCGATCGGGTTTCGGCGAGGCATGCAGGAGGTGTAGTTTTGTTGTTGGAGGGAGAGCGGGGAGCTTGTCGAGAAGCTGCAGGAAAGGGGCGATGCCTGTTCCGGTTGAGATCTGGTAAAGACAGTGTGAGCGTGTTGCTAGAACACCAGGAAGGAAGGAGGGAGGAAGGAGGGAGGAAAGAAGGGAGGAGAGAAGGGAGGAGAGAAGGGAGGGAGGAGATAAGGGAGGAGAGAAGGGACGTAAGGACGTACCATGACAATCTTGTCGTACTTGCTTGGCTGTAGCGTGAAGGTGACGACGGGACCTCTGATCCCGATGTGGTCTCCTGCTTTCAGGCCATGTATGTGACTGACGATTACAAAGTATGAATCAGCCCGGCGGTGAGTCTCAAACAGCGGGTATTGCGAGAGAAAGAATACGAGAGAGGGAAGAGCTCACCGACCGACTTCCCCGCCTTCGACCTTCTTAACCACGATCTTTGCTACCCCGTCTCTCGCAACATTGTTGACAGGCGTATACGGCCGCTCGATCATGAGATCTGGGTTCTTCACATACATGTGCTGTATGACAATCTCGCCGTCCTCTGGTCGGCTCCTGTCGTGCCGAACCGCATCGGCGCCAAACAACGCCCTCGACCCGGGCGGGATAGGCAGCCCCAGCAGCGCATGTTGTGGCGTCAGTCGCTCTGTCGAGTAGACAGTTAAATCACAGTAGGCCTGGGGCTGGAGGGACGGATGCCGAGGAACCAGTGCTATGTACAGTGGGAGAGCGAGGAGTGAAACACCTCCGACAGCTATGACCACGGACAAGGCGCGGAGAGGGCGAGGGGGCCGACGTCCGGGCTGGGCAGACGCTCTAGCTGTCGAGGCAAAGCGGATTTCGAGTCGGGCTTCATCGGACGTGCGCTTGGATAGAGCGCAGAGTGTACTACCGCGCGACAGACACCGTATCGTCGCTCTCGAAGCAGACTGCATGGCCTGCTGGGTAACACCACACCAACAACCACTCTCTACAGGACCTGCTTTGGACTTTTTTCTGGACAGGTACCAACTGCGCCACGTGTTTCGCCGCCACCACTGTTCCATTCCTTTCGAAATCCATATTGCAAGCTATTTCTCTCCTTGTCGTCCACCACCGTCATGCCTCGCTCACCTTCGCCCGGAACCCGACGTGAGAGGGGACCAGAACGTACTCGAGATGCCGAGTATGACTCGGATCGACATGCGTCGAGCTCGAAGCGCGAGAGGGAGAAGGAGAGGTATAGGAACAATGGCCGTGATCGTGATGGTGATGACCGGGAGAGGAAGACGCACCGCGATAGAAGCAGAGATGGTAGGAGAGACAAGGATGAAGACGAAAACCGCAGGGAATCCAAGAGAGACAGGAGTCGAAGTAGGGAACGCGACCGTTCTCACAAGAAAGACCGAAAGCGCAAAGAGTCAGCGAGTCCTGCTCGTACCTGTATATGCCAGCTGACGTGCTTAGGTCTCGAACACCTTCACCCTCTGCAAAGTCGCGCCGGAAAGAGGCAAAGCTTGCAGCGAAAGCTCAAGCTCGGCGCGAGACGGAACTCGAGCAGGCACGTGCCCTCGCCGAGGTGTCCATGTACTCTGCGACCGACAACCCGTTCCATGACGCCAATCTCGGCGAGCAGTTTGTGTGGAACAAGAAGCGAGACAAAGAGAAGCGTGCAGGCCTGACGCTGGAGGAGATTGCACGTAAGGATGCGCTGCGGCGCATTGAGGCCAAGGAGGAACTTGAGCGCCTCAATAAACGTCGCGCGGATCGCGAGGTGGAAATGGCCCTGAGGGACGAGGAGGACCAAAAGATGAAGCGCGCCGCAGAGGACGCCGCCATGGCGGAATGGATTGCTAAAGAAGACGATTTCCAGCTAGAGCAGTCCAGACGGCGGGCAGGCATCAGGCTGCGGGAACAGAGAGCAAAGGCTATCGACTTCTTGGCGATCAATCTCAGATTTGCGGATGCCAAAGCGCTCGGGAGACACACGGCGGCTATTGGGGCTTTGGCAAATCCAAGAAGGAGAGAGGTGGACAGGGAAGAGGAGGAAGAGGGCTGGGGTTGGGCTGACGCGGGCTTTGAGTTTGAGATTGACGAGCCATGGAGGATCTTTGAGGTGAGCCGAGAGTCGACGTACCCGCAGGAACAATGCTCATGTCGTAGAACTTGAATTTAGAGGACTGCATCGAGCTCGAGCAGGATATCAAAATGTACCTGTCCCTCGAAAAGTCGCCTATCAATATCGAGTTCTGGGAGGTGAGAATTCCGCGTGAGATGCAGTCATTTCAGCTGAAATCCGTAGGCAATGATGTTGGTTTGTCAATACAACCTTGAACAGCTCCGGGATCCTGAGCACGCCGAGGGAGGCCGATTGTTCAACAAGGATGTCGATGAAGCGGCCGGCAGCATTGTCTCTGGCCTGAGCCTACAGCGCCTGGACGAACTGGAAAACAAGACGAATGCAATGTTACGGAGTGGGCAGCCTGTGGACGGTGAATTCTGGGATCTGGTATTGAAGAAAATCAACGTCGAAAAGGCTATTGTATGTGTCGTGGTCCGTATTCCGAGCTTCAGCTGATCTTTAGGCTCGGCTCAACTCGATCCACGAAGTCGTACTGAAGAATCGACTGGAGCAGTTCAAGCGCCGTCAGCGAGAAGATGCTGCCAAAGTGCAAGCTGAGCTGGGCGGAGTGTCTGCCAACGCCAAGCCGGCCGTGCAGGCGTATGGCGGTGACATGCAGGCGGATGTGGGCGAGGAGGATGAAGCCGATGACGAGATGGACGAGGACGACTATGTGGAAGAGTATGATCCCGAAATGTCGCCGAAACCCGTGGATGTGCGCGTCCTCGCACTGGAAGAAAGACGACTGCCAATCATCAACGAAGAGGACGAGTGGAGCGATCTTGTCAGTCACTTTCCCCTGTCATTGGACACGACGCGTTTGCGCAAGCTGACCGTGTTGTGCAGTTCAAAGTCCGACGCCAGATCACCGAGACCAACTATGTACCTCGCCATGCCAACCTTCCTCGTTCCGCCCCAACGACCAACATCTCGGTCTCACGTCCGTCGGCAGCCGACTTGGAGGCTGAGCGATACTACCGTGCTGAGGCTGAACGAGAGAAGAAGGAACTCGGGTCGGACGAATCGGAAGAAGAGTTCGGCGATCTGGATGAGGGACTGGCCGTGCCGTCCAACTACGACTGGACAGATCGGTACCGACCGAGGAAGCCAAGATTCTTCAATCGTGTGCACACGGGTTTCGAGTGGAGCAAGTATAACCAAACGCACTACGATACCGACAATCCCCCGCCAAAGGTCGTCCAGGGCTACAAGTTTAACATCTTCTACCCGGATCTCATGTACGTAGCGTGCTTACATGGTCACTTTCCTGCCTTGTCTTCTTTCAGTTTCTGAATAACTCGAACGCGTGGGGCTGTGACACTGATGACTGGTGCAGCGACAAATCGAAAGCGCCGACGTACTATATCAAACGTATCCCAGACGACAACGAGACGCAGATGATCGTCTTTACCGCCGGCCCGCCGTATGAGGACATTGCATTTCGCATCGTCCGCCGGCCATGGGAGTACTCGCACCGAAAGGGATTTAGGAGCATGTTTGATCGCGGTGTCTTGCAGTGTAAGTGCTGCGTCCCACGAGTCTGGGTGTCGAGGACCAAGGGGCAGATGGATGGTAATTGACGGGTGGCAGTGTACTTCAACTTTGGGCGAAGCTTCTACCGCAAGTGAGGCCATCGTAAGTGTACACATTGGGGTGGCGGCGTCGATTGTGGCTGCATGGTGGTGGTGGTGGTGGTTGTGACCTGTCAGATCCGAGAGGGTAATGGTTGTGACTTGTCTGTGGCGAGACCGAGACGCAGAGCGATTGGGCAGATCAGACATAGAAATGTAGTGCAGAGATAGCGCAAGCATTGTCGGGGTCGGCGCATGTCAACAATGCTATCAAGATGCATACATGTTGTTTGATCGCGGGTATGGTCATGCGGGATATCTATAGTACACGACTCGTGGGCCAAAGGCTAGATTATACTCCTGCTGACACGTTCTCGCTGCTCACGCGGCGGGTCGGCGACGTATACCGCCTTGCCAAGTAATGCCAGCTCGGATCCAACACTCGCTCGTATCGCACGGTGTACACCGCACGCCGCATGCCGCACGAGGCACACTTCGCGCTGTACGATGCAAGTCCACACTGCGCTGCGCGTCGCACTCTGTTCGCCGGCTGCAACGCACTTGTCGCGGCCGTTACGTGCAGTCACGCCGGCACTCCCTCCCACTCATGGACAGCATGGGCGTTCGCGCCCCCGCGCTTGAACGCCCTGACCTCGTCTCTGAGCTCTTTGCGGCTCTTGTGGTCCGCCCGGCCCCGTGCTCCCCACCCCCCGACGCCGTGTCCGAATGGGTAGCCGGGAATGTGGCCGTGCGCGGGGTTGGCGAGGTGTACCGGTGCTGTACCGGGCTCGTCGGACCATGCGGCGATTTCGTAGACGTTGGCCCGCTGTTCCGTCGTAAGTAACGAAGTGAGGTGGCGTTGCCGGGAGAGGCGGCGGTGGTATCGGATCCACGAGGAGATCTGTGCGATGTCAGCTGGTCTGCATGTCTTCAACATCCACATTCACATCCACATCCACATCCACATCCACATCCACATCCACATCTACGTCCACGTCCACGTCCACATCCACATCCACGCCACGTCCATAATCAGACCCGTCAACGCCCCATCTTTCGCAGTCCCATCTCTATCCATGTCGAAGTGGACGAAAGCATCCAAGTGGACGAAAGCATCAAAGTGGACGATAGGTCCCCCAAGCTACAACCCAATAAAGCACCGCGACGCACCTTGAAGAACAGCACCATCGCAGCGAGGACAAGCACAATCACGCCCGCCGCAACGGTGACTTTGACAATATCCGACGTGGCATACGAGTACGGCGTGATGGACGATTCCGATGCGGACGCGGCGGCCGAACCTGACGCTTTGGTGCTGCTGGATGGGGAGCGGGTAGGCGAGGGGGAGGCGCTTTCCCGCGAGGCGGCGACAGAGAGGGATGGCATCGTGCGTCTGCGTCCTACGTCCTGATTCTGATTACAGAGTCCCAAGTCTCGCGTCCCGAGTCCTGATTCCCGAGTCCCAAGTCCCCTGTCCCGCGTAGTGATATTGCCCAGGACGAGGCGGAGCCTACATCTGGGCGGATGTAGTGCGCAAACGTCAAACTCGTACAGCGAGTCTCAGTCTCAACAAGCAACCTATAGGCTGGCGTTTCGAAAGCTTATTCGATCCCCGTCTCTGTCTCGGGTGAAGACGTCGTTAACCGCCCTTGTCGCTCTTCGACTCTGTCTCTCCAGCGATATGCTCAGACAACAACCTGCTTCGCTCCTCCGCGGGCCCCTCGCCGCTCGGTCGAATGGCAGGCGGTATGCGAGTCACGGGCCGATGCTGCACCAGCCGTCGGGATACCTTTTTGCTGAAAAGGTGAGTCTGCTGCTCCGACTCCGACTCTGCCGCGCCTGTCTTGCAGCTTCTCTCACCGCCCCATCTCTGCGTGTGGCTTCGTCGATTTGTCGAAGTAGACAAGGACGTAACGGAAGCCGGAGGACGACGTGGAGATGGGAGAGTCTGCTGCTGCTGTTTTCATCTTCGGTCTCAGGTGTGGTGTGTGCTGGAGCTGATTTTGACAGCCACCCGCCAAGGGCCAAAAACGGAGGAAGGAGTCGTGGGAGTGAGTGGTCGTTGTATCCCCATCCCACCTTATTCCATCTCACCTCGGTCGAGGCAAGGACCACAACTAACGCATAAAAGGAACATCTGGTACATTGGTTTCTTCGGGACCCTCGCATTCGGTTTCGTAGGGTACATGTACAAGCCTGATTCGAGGTGGGTGCTTCCCGATGAGCCGAGCGATGCAGCTGACCGGTCTCCTACCCCTTTCCCGCAACGTCCTATTCGCACCTATGTCCTTTTCGTACCTCACATCCTTTTTGTAACGTCGCACTGCCGCCTCCTTGACTCGGTCGACACTCCATTCACCCCCCCAACCCACAATGGCCTTACTCGATGCGCTTTCCTGCGTGTTTCTGTTGCCCTGGACGTCCCTGGTGCTCGACGTGTCTGTTTAACCGTGTGATCCCTTCAGCATCCAATCGTGGGCGCTCGAAGAGGCTAAGCGGCGCATGGAGGCCCGCGGCGATTTGCCAAAGTACGTGCCGTCGGGATACGATGTTGTGCGGCCGTACTCGCGGGATTAGGATGCGGGTTGGGGATGCGAGGATGTGAGGGTATGAGGGTGTGGGTGTGAGGGAAGCGGGCATGCGGGCATGCGAGGGTGAGGGTGTGAGGGTGAGGGTGTGAGGATATGAGGGTGGAGGATGCTCGTGGTGCGAGATGTGGATTCGCGCAAGTCATTCGAAAGACCATACTGTAGTTGTTGCGCTGCGGGGATCCATGCATCTCTTTCCATAGCCATCTGATGGTGACAACACTCGCTCCAGAGTGTGCCGCGCTACGACATGCCTTTCAAAATCACTCACCAAACCCGTTGCCGTACCTCCACATGCTCGGTCCAGTTCGTAGACCGTCCATTTTACATTTTGCATTCTGCACTCGCCATCATCTGCTGGAAAGTGTCTCCCTACTGTCGCTCTTGCTGGCATTTGGACAATGCCTGGGGGTTCGATTGCACGTCCCCATCCGAATGCAAATCCAACTCCCTATCCAAATCCAAATCGCCAACGCCATGGCCCGCGTCGAGAGCACCAAAACCAGCATGGTCCCGCGCGAAATTCGTCGTCGTTGTCGTCGGCCATCCCGCAGGCCGCATACATAGCAGCGTACGAAGCGCAACTCGTATACGACCGACCTGAGCTCGCGCGCGAGCTCGGTGGTGTCCCCGGCCGCGCTTCTGGATCAGCTTCAGCATTTGCATCAGCATCTGCATCAGCTGCAGCATCTGCGGCTGGGGGTGGCTCGAGTATCCGCCGCGGCACGCTGGGGCTGGTGCGGTGGTCCGGGCGTGTCGAGCGCGATGATCTCGGCGATGACGATCGGTTTACACTTGGGGCGCGGGAAGGTCTGGGGGGCGGAAATGAAGGGAGGAAGGGAGAGAAAAGAGGGGCAAGGGAGGAAGGCGAGGGAGAGGAAGGAGCAGAGGACGAGGTTTGGCTGGACCGGTAGGTGTGCTCTCTTCAGCGGAGAATGAAGCGACGGCCAGTGGATACTGAACAGCCTTGGGAGGTCTGGAGTGTTCGAGGAGAACACGGTGTTCGAGGGGACCAGGAAATCGAGCGCATGGCGTTCAAGGAGGGCACGCGTTCAAGGAGGGCATGGCGTCCAAGGAGGACATAAGTGGTGCATCTACAGAGGCGACCCCTAGAGTCTTCTAGTTCCTCGAGTCTCTTGACCTCCGGGTCTAGCTCTTATCTCTGGAGTCTGACTGGAGAATTTCGGCTCGGAAGCAGCGCACTTCCAAATGTCCCTCTTCAGCTGCTCGAGGTTGACAAAGCTGATCTCTGGAAAGCTACGACGTTCTGCACCTGCTCGATACTATCCCTGGTACTCCCTCACAGCTTGTCCCTCCCCGAAACCTCCTCGCCCCTACGCCTCCTTCCCAGAGGCCGCCACCGCCGCCGCCGTCAGCTCCACCACCTTCAGCTCCACCACTGTCAGTTTCACCACTGCCTGCATCAGTAGAACCAGTACAAGCACCAGAACGAGCACCGCCATCAGCACCGTTCTCGTCGGATTCCCACTCCCACTCCCACTCCCACTCCCGCTCACGTTCCCGTTCAAGCTCAAGCTCGCCGTCCAGCCCACGTCCGTCGAGCTCGTCGACCTCCTCAAGCTCAGGCTGGACTGAACTCCCTTCCGACCAAGAAGACACATTCTACATCTCCGACGATGAAGCGCTCGAGCGGATGCGGGGAGAGAAGCGCCGGGGCTGGGTTGATAAATTGCGTGCGGAGCGGGTGAGGCAGCGCGAGAGGGAGGAGAGAGAGGAGGGGGAGAGAGGGGAAGAGGCGGCTACTGCGAGGGCGGATGAGGAGGTAGGTCTTCTACTCTTTTGTCGATCCTCTCCAGTCCTGAGTCTAGTCCGGGTGCGGTAGATATCGTGTGTTCTTGTCTCGCCTGGCTATTACAGAACCACTAATTCCTCAGCCCCCACCCCCCATCCTCACACTGATGCAACACACCGCCGGCTCGCTCCTCGCCTCGCCCAACCCCCGCATCCTTGAATTGCGAATCATGACGCACCACGCCGCCGACGAGCGATTTAGTTTCCTTCGTGGCCGATTCCCACTCGCCTGGGAACGGGTCAAGGCGGAGGCTAGGGCGGAGAAAGCACGCAAAGAAGAGCCGGAACGGAGGCTGAAGGAGCAGGGGGCTGTGGGGGGCCTTGTTGGGGCTTATGACAGTGACAGCGACAGTGACGACGGCCAGACCAGAGTGATTGCAAATGAGCCTGGCAATGGGAGGGAAACAGAGGATGGGACTGGAATTGAGGCTAGGGCAGCAACGGGGAAGGATGACGGACACCCAAGAACCAGTCCCCCGCCACTGCCGCTGCCGGATGAGACAGTGCCCACGGACGCCGCGGAAGAGAAGAAGCGGATGCGACGGCTCAAGGCGGAGGAGTGGAAACGCAAGCGTGCGCTGGCGGGCGGTATAGACGACCGCGCTGCAGCTGTATAGCTCCATGCATGCTGCCTGGCCTGGATTGACAATGTAACTGCTGCTTGCCGCCACTCGCCGCTGCCACATTCGGCTTTCGGGAACCCAGCAGCCCTCCGCGTGGACCGGGGACTAAAAAAGTAGGAATCGAGGGTCCCGGTCCCGTCCACTTGCCGCTTTGGGCAATTCTATGTGTATTAGCGAAGCTCGTGGCCAACAGGGTTGAGGACAGGAGTGACCTAAAAAGTCCAAAGCGTGGTGAACTCTCTCTCGTCAGCAAAAAGAAGCACCACCTTGTTCTCTTTCTTGTTGAATGGCTCGACAACACCATTGACAGTCACAGCGAACGTCCGAACAACGAGCAGCGAGGAGCCATCAGCTTGCAGCTGCTTCTTTTGACTATCCCCCTTCATCACGATCAGGAGACAGGAAGCACATCCTTCCCCTGTCACTGTCACTTGCTCCTTTCGCACAACGAGCACACGAGTCCAGCCGGACCCGACTTTGTGCCCCCGCCACCTCCCCCGCGGGCCAAGGTGATTCCCGTACAGACGTTCTTTTGCATCTCGTCTCTCTCCTTGTCGACTGCACGTCGCGAGAAGCAGCAAGAGGGACTGGCCCTTCTCACCACCTTGCCACTCGCGCTCGATCAGGCGTACAAGGTCGCAGTCGGCGCTCCACTCGCCAGCATCGCTTCTTTCTTTCTTTCTTTCTTTCTTTCTTTCTTTCTTTCTTTCACTCGCCCAGTCGCAGCACACCAACTGCGGCCACCCGTACTAGACTCGCCGCGGCTTCCCTGCGCTGCAATCTCCCTGCATCATGCCGGTCCCTACCTCCTCCCAACCGGTGCCCACCACCCGATCCGCCTCGGCCAAGCAGCACGACAAGCTCGCCCCCCAATCGGTGCGAATGGATGCATCCCCCGTATCGTACGGCGCCATGACGGGCGGCGCGGGCTTCTCCTTCGATCGGCCCAAGAGCGTCAAGTTTGGGTTCAACCCACATAGCTACGGCTCCAAGTTCTACGGCGATGGCGGGTGAGTTGCCGTTCATCACATCTATCCTCGTGACCCTAGAGGTCCCGGAGCTTCCGTTGACATGGACAGCGGTGATTCGTCCGCGACCTTCTCCACTTCCATCACCATGGGTTCGCCAACGTATGGCAGCTCATTCATTGCCTCGGCGTCGGGATTCAACCTCCCCCCTTCGTCGCTCTCGTCATCCTATCAAAGACGCTCATACGCCGACGCCGCTGCCCGGCGCCAAACCAACCCAAACATGCTCTCTTCGTCCATCGCCTCGCTCTCCATGTCATATTCAAATCCAACAATGGGCATGTCGTTTGGCTCGTATTCGTACTCGAAGCATCAGGTGCACCGGTTAATAGACAACCCAGACGCCGAGGTGGCAGGTGACTACCACTGCTGCGGCCAGAAGCACGCGGGCCTGCATGCCCTGCTAGAGCACGTCGAGGACTCACACCCGCGTGAGGACCCGGATATGTCAACGAACCACGGCTTCACGCCAATGACTCATGCGATGGACCTCGACCTCGAGGAGGTCAACGAGGAGCCTACCCTGGAACGAGCTACGTCGGGCACCGGGTCCACCAGATCCAGTCTCTCGCCACATCCGATCCCCAGCTACCCATTGCCCCCGTCAGCGGGAAGTAGCAAATCGACCACACCCGTCGAACACCCCGTCAACACGCCACTGTCGATTTCCGACATGCTTACCTCGCCGCCAGAGGTCGACTCGAAAATCGGGGCCGCAGCGCGCTCAGCCTCGACATGCTCTTCCCCACCAGATGGCTCGTTGGCCACGCCTACGACCTCGTCCCAGCCTTCGCCCGTATTTGCGGCACCCAAGATTGGTGGCCCACGCACTGGCTTCCTCGGAGCCGTGCCTCGGATGGGTCAGCAGCAGCGCTTCGACCGCGCATTCAACGAAGTCGTCGCGGGCAAGAAGGACCAGCCTGCTGAGAACCAGCTGCCAGGCTTGACGGCCGTTGCTCCTGGCGTCTTGTTTGCTTCGGCCGTAGCAGGTCTCGGCATTCCCACTACGCCGCCAACCGGTGAGAAAACGCCGGGCGGCGCCCAAGACGCAGATGCCACGCCCAACGCCGAGGCATCGTCGTCAAAAACCGCAACTGCGGAACCGCCTCTACCACAGCCAAGTCTCTTCTCTACGCACAAACCATGGCGATGCCCAAACCCCGGCTGCAACAAGGCGTACAAACAGTCCAACGGGCTCAAGTACCATCAGCAAAAGGGTCAATGCGACTTTGCGATTCACGACGCCGTGGATCTCGGCTTGACCGTCGAAGAGGCTGAAGAGCGTAACCGACCGTTCGTGTGCGCAGTGGGAGCTGGCTGCAATAAGCGATACCGCCAGATGAACGGGCTCAAGGTGAGTTGTCTCTCATTGATAAAACCAATCTATATACTTATGGGTCAGTATCATTACCTCAACTCTGGTGCGCATGGAGAGTACGGTCTACGCATGCTCAACAACGGGACGCATCCCACACCATCGTCTGTACCAGCCGCCACGCCCAAACGACCTGCCACGCTCTCGAGTCCCCACACAATGCTGAACACGACGCCGACTGCGCCCGCGCGATCCGGTGCTGCAGCACCATACTCCATACCATCGCGCGACGGGCGCGACGGCGCGGCACCGCGACCCGGACCTGCCCAGCCTCGTATGGGCACGTGGGGAGGCGTCAAGACAACTCAACCGCCCATGCGGCCGTTTGGCGCACACCAGCAGCCAGCAGCTCCCCGTGCGCCACAACCGCTGCCGATCCAGCGCGGCCGTGACGCGGTGCTCTTTGCGGCTCCAGACGTGATGGACGTTGCGGGCCGTATGGACGCGTAGTCGCGTCGCGGATGGTGTCGCTCATCCGGTGTGGCACCATGTTGTCCCGTCTGTTCATCTTCGTCCTTGGATCCGTCATGTTGTCGACTGTATCATTGTTGCCTCTGCTTTTTGCTTTTCTGAACATCACCCTCACCTCCCTCACCCCTCACCACCCTCATCCTCCACGCCGGTCCGCCGTCGACTCACCAAGCTTTACAAGCGTTACAAGCCCACTCGACTCTATCAACTGCATTACACCCTCCGTTCACGTCCTTGGCCAACCGTGGCATCGTGGCTTTCTGCGTTTCTCTCTTACATCTCTTCTCGAGCTCGTACCAAAAGTTGTGGCATAACCATGACACCCTGCATGCGTGTTTGTGTTTGTTTGTTGTGCTTTTTCGTCCGTTGTGGTAGATACAATAGTGCGATAGTATGTGGTCGTGCGACATGCATGCAGTGCATCTCGTGCCGTTAGGCGACTTGAGCCGCGTAATGGCAATGAGTGACTAGCCCGCAACTGCAACACTGCGTCGTTGAGATCGACATGAGTTACCATGCAAGGTGCCGTCACTCGGCATCCACTCATGATACTGGACCGTGCAACTTTGAACGACTCGGGAGATACAGCGTACATTACGTGTACATTACAAAGATTAATGTCTAGCTATATCAGATATCGCGATAATGCAGGGTATATCTCGCTCCTGGCTCTCTTGTCTCTCGTCGCTCCTGTCTCCCGTCGCTTCTCTGCCCTGTCAAAGTCGTGTCGCTCATCTCGACCTCGACGCCTCCTGACTCGTCGCTGTCGCTGTCGCCCTCGCCCTCGCCCTCGCCCCATCTACATCCATCCCCAGCTCGCGCAGTTCTTTATCCACCACGCTGGGGCTGAAAAATCCTTCTCTCCCTCTCCCATCCTCGTCCCCATCACCTCCCCTTCCCCTCCCTCCTTCTCCCCCGTATCCGTATCCCCGTCCCCGTGTCCGCCGCCCATCGTTCCCGCCATTCCCATCGTTCCCGTCTTTCTCTCCCTGTCCTCCCACACCTGACCCCAGCGCAAGAACGGCCAAGTCTGCGCCGAGCGCGCCCTTCTCCCCGCCTCGGTCGCCTCGGTCTCCGCCCTCCTCCCACTCCTTCTCCGCAATGCTCCCCTCGTCAGGCTGCGACATCCCCAAGCTCGCTTCGCCCGGACTCGGACTCGAGTCGGTCGGTACCTGCACGACAGGGGGGATGTCCCTCATCGCTGAGAGGTAGGCCGCAGAGGTGGCCAGGTTCTGGCCCGCGGCAATGTGTTTGAGAATCTGCCACGACGCCCGATCGTGCAGCTGTCGCCGTAGGGACCGCTGGAAGAAAGACGAGACTGTGTCCACCGGCCATTCGGGCGGGACCAGCGCCAGCACCTGTGCAGCATGTCAGACTCCAGACCTGCCGCAACTTCGAAATTCGTAGTCAAGTGGTCCACTACCGAGGGTCAAGGTCCAGGGCAAGATGGGCACGTACCTCCAAGACGTCGAGATGCACGCTTTGCGCGTTCAGCAGTCCCGCCGCCTGCTTGGCTGTACTCGCTCTACTGGGATCAGTACTTATTGTCATCTCAACCACCTGCATAGATAGACGTCTACGCACCCATCCCGCATGTACACCCCAAGCAGTTCCAGCACCAATCCTTCCTGCGTCTTTGCGTCGACTGTGCCTCTGCGACGCCGACCCACATCGCCCAGCGTCGCCCATCCCACCAGCTCAGGCACTAGCTGCGCAACCTTGTGCGCTACTCTCGGCGGAACAATCTCGCCCCCCTGGGTGCAATACGTCTGCGCCGACACGTCATCGCATATCTCTCGCGCGAGCAAGTGCATGGCCTGACGATTGCGGCCCAGCTGAAGACTGGTATCAGCGTAGCTCTCTGCAAACGCATCAGCCTGAAGCCAGCTCACCCGCCCAAGGACAATCGCAAGCTCAGACCTTAGCACTGGTAAGACCTCGAGACGCTTTGCGGCATTCTCGAGATCGTAGAAAGGCGAGCCTTGCAGGAATAGTATGAGCTTCAGTCGCAGAGTTTTGATCGGCGTAGCAGGCGCAATGTCGGCTAGAAAAATGGGGAAAGGCTGCGGATCGGCCTGCAGTCGATATTCAGAGTCTGCACTGTCAGTGCCCACTAGCATCGTTTCGCCTAGGTTGTGCGCACCTAGCTCCTCAAGATGGTATTTCACACCGTCATCTTGTGTGAGCACATCGGCGGCATCGAGCAAATTGCCAAGGAGCTGTTCGTGGAGCGCACGATCCGGACTTCGACGTATGACAACAACATGCTCGAGGTACCGGTCCGCTGCGTCTTGGCTGATCTTCCGCAAATCATCGATCAGCGGCACATCTTCGAGCTTGACACCAGTTTTGGGGTTTTGTGCCATCAATATCTGCGCAGTGGGATCAGCACCTTGATACAAGTCTGTCAATCGCGGGACGCGAATACTCACCGCAAGACCTTTTTCAATGTCTTTCTCGACGAGCCAAAGAGCGTACCGTCTAAACAATGTAGGGTCCGTGACGTTGTCTAATTGCTGGGCCACCTCGTCCACCGGATCCTCGCATAGCGGATCGCCTTCAGGGCTTTCGGCAATCTCGCGCAAGAGCTCCAGAACCCGATCTGTTCGCCCTTGTCGGCGCATGACAGTCGAGAGCACATATTTGCGTTTAACGAGGAACGGCTCAAGCTCGCTCAACACGCAATCGTTGGGAGCCGCTAGAAGCGCGAGGAGCTCGTTTGTCGTACCTGCGTCCGCTAACAGCTTAGCAAGTGTAGTGTCGATTACCTATAAGCTTCAGTCACGCCAACAGAAGATAACACTCCCGCGACGAGAACTTACGGTATCGAGTTTGCGAGAATCCAAACCGCGAGCTCCGCCACCTTTACGTCGAGACTGCCGCGTCTTGCGTAAAAAGTCTGTCAGCATCGCCGTGGCGTCGCTCGTCAAAGCGCGTCTGAGCTCGATCGTTTCCGGGGCCTCGTTAGAGTTGGGCTGCACATGAGGACTGTAATTCCGCTTGATACTATTGGTAACTGAGTCTGTCTGAGTACAGGCGGCAAACCACGCAGCCAGACTCACTGATCTCGTCTATAGTAGGCATATCACTCAGAAGCACTCTCAGACCCTCAAACACGTCGATCTCTTCCGCACTGCCGATTAATTTCCCACGAAATGATGCGTAAAGTCGAACCAGCATGCGGGGGTCAATCTTCCCGCGAATAAAGTAGTCGCCAGCTTTCTCAAACATGGCCTCGAGCATGAGATGACAAGCCAACACAAGGTGCATCAAGCGCAGTGTCCCTTGATGTGTGGCCTGATCAGATCAGCCGCTGACTGACTGACTGTTCACCACATGGATGTTTGTGCTCACCTTGTCCGCGTCGATCTCGCCTCTTCGACCTTTTCGCCGCTCACCGTCCACCAAGGCGATCGCCTCGTCCATTTTGCCTTCTGCGCACAAATATTCCAATTTGATTAGGGCCGAAGTCGGAGCAAACGACTGTATACCATCGCGACCCACAACAAGCGTCTCGGCTACGATCGTCGAGAACGGTCCTCTAGGCGCCAGGACCTGTATAAGTGAGGAAGTGCGCTTGGGGCCGATGATCTGTCGAGCAAAAGGCTTGGGAGAAGAAGGCGGGGTCAGGCCTGAGCCAGAAGGCGGGTCTTCATGTTCCGGTGAGATGATCTGAGGTGGTGTAGGCGCTTGTTTGTCGCCACTGGATAACTCGTACGGGGGGATTGTTTCTGGTGGAGCGAGCTTGCCACCAAGCAACAAGAGAGGGGAGAGTTTCATGCGCTCGTCTCGCACGAGGTCGCGGACCGACACGCCGTACGGCGAGTACGCAAGGGTAAATGCGGCAAAAGCTGGGTCTAACTTTGCTGTCTGGAGGGGTTTTTCCAAGTCATTCAGGGAGTGTACGGTGATTGTGTTGTTGCGCAGAAGGGCAATGACGAACCCCGACTCAATGGCTTGAACAAGGTTAGCGGTCATCGAAATGGGATAGTGAGCAGCTCACCGATCGATAAGGGGTGATCTTCCCACTCCATGGTCCCTCGCACAGGATCTCCTTGGCCGTTGAGGAAGACACCCATGGTACTAGCCCCAGTATAGCTAGTCACGAGAAACTCGTTTTCACCAGGGATGACCACGACGTTGGGGTTGACGTCGAAATCGAGCGCATCGATCTGCGAAACTGGAAGCACCTCGGTGAGTGATGCGTCGGAGAGATCTATAATGGAGTAGGTGTTGGTCGAGGGAATTGCGGCGCAGAGGTAAGTGGAGAAGAGAGCATGGTAGTTGGGAGGCGAAGGGAGAGGTATTTCCTAGTACTTGTCAGCCCGGTAAGATACGGACTACACATGGACTTGCTTTGACAGCGTTCAAACGATTCCCGAGCCGGTATATCCCCAGACCTTTGCGCCTGACCACCACAAAGGTCATCTCGGCGTTCTTATCTTCTGTGCCGGGTCCGGCCCAGTCCAGCTCGTTGTCATCGAGAATGACCGAAGTTATGCCTCGTATCGGAGGAATAAGGGACGAGTTGACAGGCTCAAGAGTCGGTAGCAGAAAGGGATGTAACGTGCCATCTGTGCCGATGTTGTCGTCAGCCCGTCCATCTTCTGATATTGCAAGTAAGAATAGGCATACCTGATAGGACAAAGAGCTTGGAGACTTTTGGCACGAGTATGATCTTGCTCACGGGTCGCCGTGGGAAGAGAGTATGTTTATGGCGCAGCGACCATCCATTTGGCAACGCGGTCGTGGGCGATCCATCACATACCCACCATTCCACTACCCCGTCCGACCTCCCGATATAGAGGTTAGGTCCGTACCCATCCACGCTGCGCACTTCCACATCCAGAGCAACAGGCTCGTTTACCTGCACCTGCGCCTGCGCTTTTCCAGCTCGGTCGGGAGAAAACGAGTCTCGAAAGGCTGCTGCATGAGACTGAGACTGGGGTGACGCAGCTGCAGATGCGGCGGCAGCTGCTCGGCGACCAGCGGCAGCTGCGACCGAGGCAGCAGACGAGAAGATCGAGCTCGAGGACGGCGATGCTGGGGCTGCGAATGGTGGAGGTACGGGAGATGACGAGCCTGCATATGATCAGCTACGCACCATGTCGTCGGCGCCAAGACAGACTGCACTTGCCTGGAGCAGAGAAGTCGAGCAGGTCCTTGGTGTGGTATAGCTCGGTGAAGACTGGCTGGAGGTCGAATGGCCCTGTCGGCGCCATTTTTGCCAAAGGTCGGCTCACTTCATCTGAACGTCGGTGAGGGTCTGGCAGGCGGCATGGAGGCGATGCTCGACGCTCTTTCCCTTGCCTGGATCTGTGCACGGCGAGTAGTCATCTATACTACCTTAAGAACGCGTAGCAGCAGCAGCAGCCAAGTGATAACATAAATGCCACGTGTAATCCCCCCTCCCGCAGTTGATGTCCTCCCGTGGGAGTGTTGATTTGTTTGTCTCCCACTGTGGGAGAACTCTTTTACAGACAGCAATGAACGACGAGACCACCACACCACTCGACCTACTTCTCAATGCGATCACAGGGTCAAGCGACTTTGCATACACCGCGCACGCAGGAGGAGACGTCGCTCGCAGCGATGAAGAGCTTGACATCACCTCCATCCTCGCAGCACACGCCCAAGCAGAAGGGCCATCGGCGGTATGTCATCCACCTTCGGTGTCCTGTGGTTGTCCCTCACAAGGCTGATCGCTCATGCTACCTCAGGCAGGCCGGACGCAGCCGCTCGACGAGACGGTCGATAAGCTGAGGCAGCAGAAAATCGCCAAGACCCTGTCAGCCCAGATCCTCCTCGCTGCCAAGCGTGGCGCGCAGGGAGAGGAGCATCATACCGGACAAGCGAGGCTTGACGATGTATCCCAGGGAATTATGTCAAAAGTCGAGGTCTGGCATCCAAAGACGGGCCAGAAGAGCTACGGCAAGGAGCGAAGGTTTGTCATTCCTTTCTGGCCATAGGACATCTGCTGACCTACGTAGAATCCTCTGCCCGCCGCCCATCCTCAATGTATCGGGCCCGCTGTTCTCGCTCCTCACTTCAGCCACGTTGTCCACTACATCCCAATCTGAGGCCTCTGACACACCCATCGCTTCGTCGACTCAAACACAGCGCATCCCTGTCTCCCACCTGGACGATTCTAATGCAGCAGGAGCGAACGGGGAGCCGTCCAAGAAACACGCCAAGGAGGCGCGGCGACGCAAATTGCGGGAAGCCGCCCTCCGAGCGGGCTTTGGCGCCACGTTGGCAATGGATCGATCGAAAGATATGCCAAAGCAACGGAAAGCGCTCGCCGACGGGCTGGGCTTCGCAGGCATGTGGATAGGTGAGGAGAAGGGAAAGGGCAAGAGCCGGGGCAAGGAGTATCACCTCGAGTTGACATTGTCACAACCTGGTGTCGAGGATACTGGCTTTCCATCACCGTCTCAGCAAGCTCAAGGAGAAGCAGGGCCAAGCGAGGCCTTGCCCCAGATGGTCGATGACCAGATATCGCCTGACGATGCGGCTGCGCTCCGAGACGTGTTTGGACAGGCCAATCTGGACGAATTACAAGCATTCGAAGATGGGCTCGTCAACCATACGTCCGACCTCGTCGAGCATCTTCCAGAACAGCCGCAAACGATTTCTGAACTGGAGAAGAAGGGAAGCACATCGACTCCTCTCGAGGTGGACATGCCGTCTCACCTGCACAGTTGGGCGACTTTTACCTCGGCTCCTCTCGCGGTCGTCACAAAACCGTCGCAAAAGACAATCAAAGCCCGCTCTATGGCGAGCTGCCTGTCTGACCGCGATATCATCTCCCTGTATACACGCCTGCATAGTCAGACAGTGCGGACCAAGTACATGAAACTCGAAGCTGGCAGCACCCCTCAACTCACATCGAAGACTGGCAAATGGTCGCCATTCGCAATCGAGATTGTATCACGCGCTTCGCTTCCGATATCTGGCGGCCGACCGGCGAAGCGGACAAAGACGATCAACGCTGAGCAGCCCGAAGACATCCTCACGTATGGCTCTGTGATCCGGCTGACTGATATGAAGACCGGTATCAAAACCGATCCATTAAGACTCGTCAAGGTTGAAAAAAACGAGGCTGTGGTTGGAGAGGACTACGGGCAGCCAGTCTCGGAGCTGCAGAGGGTCGGTCTGGCTCGCGCGGATGGGGATGAGGAGTCGGCAAGGTGGTTCCTGTCCGCTCCTGGTGCCAGAATGGGAGGAGGAGAACTTCGGCCAGAGATGGAACTGCAGCGTACAAACAGACCAAAGGCCAAGAAGGAGACTGCCACGGAGCACGGTATTGCTCCGCAGGGTCTAGGAGAGGTTGGAGTGGACTCGCTGTCGCGATTGGAGGGTGATGTCGGGCGGGGCAGCTCTGCTGATTTTGACAAATTCACGACGCTGCATGACCAAGCGGCAGCGGCAGATAGCCTGGGAGAAACGGACGTCCTGAATGACGAAGACACTGGACCGACGTCCATGGCAACGAAACGGAAGCGCACGAAACGCAATGCCTTGGCGAAAGCAGCGGTCGAGGAGGAAGAAGAGGGCAGCAGTGCAGCGCTCCTGGGTTGGGCTCAGGCGCGCCGGCAGACCAGAGATGTCTCGGTCAACGAAGACGGAGTGATGTCGACTCGTAGTGTCTATGTCGAAAAGATTGAAGACTGGATGTGTTGGCTCATTGCCGGAGTATGTGAGTAGATGATTTTCATGTGGCGTCACTTTTGGGCATGTCGGAGCTGATGCGGGTCAGCGTCCTTTTCCTTCTCCGTTTTCGACGGATATTCGGGCTTTGGCACATTGCCATCTGCATCGCTGGATCCTATTCCCAGGGTCTTGGCGGACCCGCAGCTCGTCGCCGAGTCCAATACGCTCCACCTCGTCCTGTCCGACTTTTACTTTGCCGACGAATTCGACACTCCCCGCCCACTCGAGGTGTACCTCGGTCCCATCGGGCCACTGGCGGCATCCGCCTGGCGGTCGACTGCACGGCCGCCTCAGGAGTCCCCGTCGTCTGAGAAGCCACCCCTGGCGGTGCCGTACGACCAGGGAGAAGGCGAATTCCGCCCGGACCACGAGCTGCGGAGTTCGTTTCCCAGCACTACCAAGCATGTGCTGGTTGTTGTGGAAATGCCAGATGCGCAAAGCATCTTGCGGGTGATGGAGGAATTTGCAGCGCAGATCCGTCAGGACGCGTCGGGCGACCCGGGCCAAGACTCGCAAACGGGGCTTGGCGCTGGCACACAAGGCGAACACGGCGAACAGGTACACGTAGAAGTGGGCGTCCAGGACAATGACAATGACAACGACCAGGATAACCACGGCGGCAACGTTGCTGGCGCTGCTGGGGAAAGCTGGGACGCCGCGGACGCAGAGCACGCGATACCCGTCCATGGAGAATTGACGATTCAGCAAGCCCTGCAGAATGCCCAAGCGGCGCAAGCGTCCCTCGACCTCGATAGCAGCATGATCGATCCTGATATCGCGGGACAGCCCGACACGCGTGAACCGAAATCTTTCCCTGGCTCGGCCTCACCTGCCAACGCAGCCGCATCACAACAGGTATTCCACGACGACACGGATATTCACAGCCACAACCACAACGACAGTCACAATCACAACTCTGAGGATACCGCTAACGGCACGGGCAACAACCACGATGCCGGAGGTGGAGGTGGAATTGGAATTGGAGGAGGAATTGGAGGTGAAGGCGGAGGTGGAGACGAAGACGACGCTGGAGTGGGGAAGGACCGACTCGGTATGGGCAACGGAGCCCAAGGGCAACCGCCGCCGCCTATAGGGCTGTACGTCCCGGAACGGCAGAGAAAGGCCGAACTAGTTGCTCTGCCGCTGGTGCTGATTCGACGGAGAGACGGGGCGGGGTTCGGAGTGGGCCGCAGCGTCGTTGCAGAGCGGCTGGAGGGTGAGAGAGTCTGGCGGGGGAATGCGCATTGGGGTGAGTGACCGTCTATGCGCTGTGCTCGCTCTGTTCAGTGTTCTTCCTCGCACATGGCATACTGACGGGTGCAGGATTGCGGCTCGTCGATGCGTGACACAGTAGCCACAAGTCAAGTTTGAATGGGATGCACCACCCACATACCAACCTGTGCCTTGTTGTTTGACGAATGCAATGCAATGCATGTTGTATCTCTAGTATACATGATGTCCATGCAGGATATGTCGCCGTCTCCCACTTACTCGTATGCTTTTTGCCTCATCCCTTGTCCTGTGCCGACTGCGTACCCTAGCTTGCGTCGCGCTACTGCATCTCGCTGGACGTTGTCTCCCTGGACCGTTTGCTGGATTTTACCTCACCTCACTGCAGCGCGCTGCACCGGAACCTCTCTAGGTCCTTTTCCGTCACATCAAAGTATCGGCCGCTGGACGTTGTCTCCCTGGACCGTTCGCTGGATTTTACCTCACCTCACTGCAGCGCGCTGCACCGGAACCTCTCTAGGTCCTTTTCCGCCACATCAAAGTATCGGCCATACTTCTCCCTCCCGAGCACCCCCGCGGCAGAAACACGGATCGCCCTGCCCGTCTTCCTGTTGACTCTATTGCCGCCCGCCGCGACCTCGGCGTCTTCGGCCGCCTGCATCGCGTCGTCCGCTTCGACGATGGCACGAATGGCAGGGAGGTGGTTGAGGAACAATGAGGCGTGCGGGAGGAGGTGGGATGACAGTGGGATGAGGGGGTCGAGGACGGGCAGTAGCATACGGATGTACGCGACTCTGCGTGACGGTGAGCGCGAGCCTTGTGGTTGGTGCCCTTGGTACCCTTCGCTCTGTGTTCTGTGTTCTGTGTTCTGTGTTCTGTGTTCTGTGTTCTGTGTTCTGTGACACTGTGGGTGGAGGATTTAGAATTCTGATGATGGAAAAGTGGAACGAGGTGGTGAGTGCGTCTGGAGACTCACCTTGATGAATGCAGGTCGCCAATGGCGGGTAGAGGACCTCCGGACAAGCGCACGAGCGTCTCCGCCATGTCTTCGGAATAGTCATAGGCAGGAAGGAAGCACACTCGCCCAGGCAATGCCGGCTTGACCAATGCCGAAATGCCCAGTTCGTCGTCGGGCCCCACATCGTGCCGATCAATCTCGTCCACCTAACGGTATATCAGCATTGTCCCGCTATTGCAAATCCATTCCGTCTCACGTCCATCCTCGCCCAGTCTCGCGGTGCGATGAACGCATCGGCATAGGAAACCCCCTCGATCGCCCTGGCAAGCTGGTCTAGCCCGGCTGTCGTGAGGTCCGGCATAGGTGGTCGACGATGAGAAGCCTGTCGGTCAAGTTGCATTTGCATGAGCGCTCGGCGGAGGTCAAAGGTCGGCAACCCCTCGTTGCCATTAGGCACGACGAGATGGTCTCGTGCCGGCCAAGGACGCGACACGCAGCACTCGTACAGGTCCACCGCGTAGCTCGGATCGGAGATACCTTCCAGCGTAGCAATTTGTTGGAGATATGGTATCGCGAGGCTCGGACGAGGCGGTTGAAAGTGCAGGACAGCCTGCAATGGAAGCTGATCCACAGGGATTCGCTTGATGTCTGCGCAGTTGGGACACTTGAGCTATATCGAGACAAGAGAGACTGACGACCTACCATTACATGTCAAGACGACTGGGCGCTTCGACTCCGCGATGAGAGAGATGACCGCCGGCCAAAAGCTGCTCTCTTCTGTGAAGAGAATATCCGCCTCGTCGATGAGGATCAACGACTGGCGAAACCCGTCGTTGTGGAGTACATCCGCGGCAGGAGATTCCTCCCCGCCCAGCTCGATAGGTTCGACTTGGCTGCCCTGGCTGGCAGATGGATTTGGGACAGAAGAGTCATCTGCCGTCTTGGCGAAAAAGGATCCAATATTGCCCTTGTCATGGTTGATCTTGCCACCTCCGCCATTCGCCACCGTGTGGTTCTTGCCCACATCGCCTACCCAACTCATCAAGTTGCTTCCCGTTCTCTTCCCCATCCCCGGGTTGACTTCGAATACTTCCCAGCCTAACTCCGTTGCGGCCGCATATACAGTTGCTGATTTGCCGACTCCACACTCCCCAACAAGCACGATGGCATTGGTCAATCGCAGCTCTAGGGGCGGATATGTGCTGGGCCGCTCTCCCAATGGCAGTATTGGTTCCTCGTACTCTTCGAAGACCTCTTCGTCGTCCGACTCGTCTGCGGCATCCCCAAAAAGCCCGATGTCGTCCACGATCCAACCATCGAAGAGCTGCGGTTTGACGCGTTTGACCTTCCGCTGGATTTTGCGACCAGAAGCAGCCTTACTGCTCGTACCGACCGAGAGCGTTCGCAGCCAAGTTTTCAGGTACTCCGCCTCCACCTCATTTCCCAACACTTGCGATGCCGCTCGAGGTCGATAGCAGTCGGCCCACGTATCGCGACCGGAAGCCTTGGTCTTTTCCAGGGTCGACGCGATTGCTGGATGAAGTGCGGTCGATGTCGGGATGTGGTAATGTACTCGAGCCTGTGGGTGACTGTCACGATCATCTTGCGCCTCAGATGTGTAACGTTGAAGCTGATGTTGCCAAAAGGTATCGCTCATGCCTTCATCTGACTTGCTCAGCCGTCGACGCTTAACAGGTACCAGCGAAGAGTCAGACGATGGCGTTCCTGCGCTAGTCCAATCATTCGGCTGGATAACCCAATCGTCTCTGGGATAGGGGGCGGCGGGACCAAGTGTTGAGCCCCATCCATCCTTGAGTTGTCCAGGGACCTCGCGAGGTCCACCGGTTCGGAAGAAAGAGTGTACCTTTACTTCGTTACTTTGTGATTCAGTTTTGACAGTTTCCTCTGCTGTGGTGGGAACTGCTGCAGGCGCTGCTGGTAACGCGGGATCACTAGCTGGGCGACTAAAAAAGGAATGTGTCGACTTTCTGTCTGCAGCAAAGACAAGTTTGCGCGGCCCGCCTTTCGAATCGACATCGATAGGATCATGGGGTGCACCTTTGGAAGAGGTGGATGCGGTGCGCGAGAGGAGATGACGGGAAGAAATTTGGTGTGTAATGACTATGTCGGGAGGAGATGAGGGAGGTGGAAGGGCTGTGGTCGCACCATTTGCACGGGGAGACTCTGGTGAGAGTTGCAGTTCCTGGGACCGATCTCGTTTCCGCTTCGCTGGAGACGGAGTGCCGGAAGCCGTCCTGTCAATACCGGCTTTGTCTACTCGAGATCAGATGCATTCGCCCGCGATTTCATAACGCACCTTCCATCTCTTCTCCCTTCACGACGTCATCGATATCACCGTTTTTCGCCTGGCTGCTTTGCTCCTTATCCTCTTGACTGCCATTCGACTTTGGATTCTCAGCCTTCTTTGGCCTAGTTTTTCTCGCCATGTCCCTCATCTCTGCCTCCTCGCCATTTCCGCTCGTCCTTTTCTTCCGATATTGCGCCTGCTTGCTTCCAGATACCGGGACTGCACTCGACGGCAATCCATCCTCCGCCAACTGCACATTGGGCTCCAGGCTCTCGCCAGGCGGTCGAAACAGCTTGGGCTGATTGGGATCAATATTTGCCTTGCGCCGTTTGCGCTTTTGAGCTGCTATCGTTACATTTTGAGGAGCTGGAGGAGGCGCAGAGCCCCAGAAAGTATAGATAGGTCTGGCGCCTGTTGTTGCGGCTTGAATGTCTGGGTTTGTGGTAGGTGGAGGAGACGCCATCTCTCAATACCGCCCCTGTCTGTTCCGAGCGCTAGCCCAGCCTTGTGTCGTTTTGGTTGTCCCACATCGATTCAGACGCTCCGCAGGTCGACAATCTCCCGCTCCGACCTGCTACAGTGCAGACGATGCTGACAATGATGGTGAAGTGCTTGTTGCGATCGACGTGATTCCTTCACGCGTCGTTCCCGATCATTTGTTGGGTCACGTGACCGGTTGACGAAGCTGTTCAGACGCGTTGTCAAGTCCACTACTTTCCTCAACTTGTCTAGACGTGTTGTATATTTCTGTCAGCAAAGCTGTGGAGAGTCGAGAACGGTCAAGAACGACCTGGCTGAGGTGGTATTCATCCCCCATGAGTCCGATGTCGTCTCCACAAAGCTCCCGGTCAAGACCAAGATCGGAACCCGATCTCTTCTTCCCGGCCTCTGACTCCGAGGACGAGGTCGAGCCAACGGGAGTCTCAGAGGTCACTCAAAGTGCCAAAGTAGGGAGTCAGACGGTTAGAGAGGCTCCTGCAGGTTCCAGCAAGCCTGCGGCAGACCAGGAGCGTCAGAGTTCTCCGCTCTTCTTTGCCTCTCAAGACGAGGACATTGTACCCATTTCGCCCAAGCTCGGCCTCAAAGCCTCGAACGGAGTCGCTTCAGGCTCTACGGATGCTGGTCCTTCCCGTACGACCAAACGTGCTTCTCCAGGTCGATCCCCTTCAAGCTGCATCCCCTCTGGCTTCACAAGCGGTTATCTGGGCGAGTTTGTGTGTGAGGGCTGGAGTCTGTCGAAAGGAAAGGGCTATTGTGTGCCCGGGAGTAAGCTCGTGTTCGAGAGGCCCAAACCGACGAAGGCTGTCGAAGAAGTCTATCGAGGAGATGAAAAATCCGGACCGGCTAGACTAGTCAATGGCAAGGTGGTGAGAGCTAAGGGACCGGCCGGGGGCAAGCAGATCACCCTTGGGGCGATGATGGCGAAGAAGGCTGCGCCTGTTGTATGTTTGTCTGAAGAGTGAAGGGCAACACTTACGCTCTATTTAGCCGGTCAAGAAGCCACCAGCGAAAGCTGTAGTTGATCAGATTATACGATTTCGGTATGCCCGATTTCCGGTTGGGTTGGAGAAGCTAAGATCGCAGGAATGATCGAGGCTTCGAGGTAGGCCGACTGTCTGTGACCGAGGCCGGCTTTCTGGTGCATTTACTGGACACGGGGATCAGTGAGCTGCGCTGAATGTGGCAGTACCTCAAACTTATACACTTAGTTTCGCTTTCCGGTCATGTCATCGATTGCCCGCCAGTTCTCTCAACAGGCGCCACCATCTTGCTCAACGTCAAAGTCTATTTGACTCGTACCGCTTTCGAGACTGTGGAGAAAAAGGAGCGGGAGGAAGAAGGCACGTTCTGGCAGGAGCAGAAAGAGACGACAGAGGAGGAGGCAATGCGCAAGCGGAAAGACGCGCTGGGACTCCTCTTTGGTGAGTTGCTACCTATATCTTTCTTGAGATGTCTCATTTATGTCAGGTCGAATTGGTATCAAGCCTCTTCGGTCAAACGCCCTCCTTCTGGCTCAGAAACAAAATGGTGCGGCTGTGATCAACGAAAAGTCGCTGCAGCACTTTCCATCTGGACATAGCCCTCCGCGCGATATCGCTCGACGCAGCCAAAGTCCTTCCAAGGGAAGCACTTCATCAGGGGGAAAGGCCAAGGGCAAAGCTTCGGCGCGTGATAGCGATGATGAGGCAGCGGACGAAGATAGTGGCGACGAAGCGGAAAAACTGAATGACGATCAGTTGAACGAGCTGGATAGCATTTATCGAAAGTAAGGCGACTTGCGCTCCTCTCCGCTGCAAGCTGTTAGGACTGACAAATGCAGAGCGCAACAAGGAGACAACCGGTTGGAGGAGACCGACCCACCAGATAGCTTCCTATACACTCTGCGACCTTATCAGAAGCAAGCCTTAACATGGATGAATGCTCGGGAGACAGGGGATAGTAGCGTGCGGGAACAAAGCTTGCATCCCTTGTGGGAGGAGTGCGTCTCGAAGACGTTCGAATTTGACAAGAGAAGCTGACGTCGCAGGTATGCCTTTCGCAAACAGCACAACGAAGGTCAGCCGATTGAGATCGAAGATGACGACGATGTTGTCGACGCAAGCCGCAAATTCTATTGGAATCCGTACAGTGGGGAGCTTAGCTTGACGTTCCCCACTTCAAACACTAGATCGAAGGGCGGTATCCTGGCTGATGCAATGGGCAAGTCGTAGCCCTAAACCCGTCAAGCATGACTGACTCTAACAAGGCATGGGCAAGACCTGTATGATGGCTTCTCTCATACACTTGAATCGCGAAGGTGACCTTGACGAGTCTCTTCCCCCTCCTCCGGAGAACGAGCCGGCCTCGAAACGACCCAAGTTCGTACAAGTGACCTTGTCGAATCAGTGGCGCGCTGTTCCTACAGCACCGAAGCCCACTACTGCTCCCCGCGCAACCCTCGTCGTCTGCCCTGTTTCGCTTGCCTCGCAATGGCATGAGGAACTCTCGAAAATGTCCGCCAAAGGAAGTATCCACAGCTTCATGTGGTATGGTAACGATCGCACGGATATTGAGCGGTTATTGGCGCAAGAGGGTAAGAAGCGTGTGGATGTCATCATAACCAGTTATGGGACTTTGGCGAGTGAATATCAAAAATGGAGGAAGAATAAGGAGAAATCTACCTACGAGGGTGGAAGCCTCTATGACCGTACATCCCACCGCTTCGAGGTTCGAATCCGTTCGCTGATCATCTACAGATGAATTTTTGCGCATCGTACTGGACGAAGCGCACAACATAAAAAACCGGACGGCCTTGATTTCCAAAGCATGCTATGAGCTCAAGGGCCAGAGGCGCTGGGCATTAAGCGGGACACCGATTGTCAATCGACTAGACGATCTATACTCTCTGTTGTGAGGTGTCACCCAGATCCAGCAGCACCTGCTTACAGAGTATAGGCACTTTCTCAGGCTCGAGCCGTGGGGTCATTATTCCTTCTTCCGAAGCTTCGTCACGGTACCCTTCCTCAATCAGGATCCCAAAGCCCTCAATGTGGTGCAGTACATCCTCGAGTCCTGTTTACTACGACGAGAGAAAACAATGCGCGATAAGGATGGACGTCTCATTGTGGATCTACCGAAGAAATATGTACGCTTTGTCAGAGAAACCGCATGTGCTGAGGCGACCAGGTTGAGCTCGAGGTTTTGGACTTCTCCAGGCCGGAACGACAAATATACAAGCAACTCGAAGACAAAGCAAAGAGACGTTTTATTCAGCTCGATGCTGAAGGGCGAGCAATGTCCAACTATACATCTATCTTGGCAATGCTTATGAAGTGGGTTCCTTCAACGCGAGTGACCTCTTTTCTGATATGGTTAGACTGCGGCAATGCGTGGATCACCCGTTATTGGTTTTGGGTAAAGCGTCGGCTGAAGATGAGATGGGCGATCGACTACTCGATGCGGCGAGCGGTGACGAGACCGGTAGTTTGAAGGACATGATCGCTCTCTATGCTGGCGGCGGGAAGGACGTTGAGACGGCCGAAGTGGATAAGGCGTATGCTGCGCAGGTCCTCAAAGAGATCGGTGAGGCAGAAGGCACGACAGAATGCTTCATCTGCGCCAGCGAGATCTTCGATGAGGTCTTACTTCCCTGTTATCATCGAGGGTAAGCCGTATAGCAGGGTTGAGGACTTGACGCTGATACGGCCGGCCAGCTGTCAAGACTGTATCGTCAATTACATCGGGACCTGTGAGGACCAGAACAAACCGGCCAACTGCCCGATGTGCAGTCAGGGACCAGTCAAAATGACTGATCTTCGGTCGGTGCAACGTCGGCGGAAGCGCATCAATCCCATCACCGGCACATATATTGACGACGAGGGCCAATCTCATGTCGATACCGAGACTGCGGTGACTATCGGAAAAGTCGACCTGGTCTCCAGTACGAAGCTGCGGGCTTTGACGCGGAAATTAGAGCAGATGCGACTTGATGACGGAGAATTCAAGGCATTAGTGTTTTCGCAGTTCACGTCATTCCTTGGTCAGCTCTCTTCTTTGATGGCATGAGAGGGCGTGCTGACGAGCTTCGGTAGATCTCATCGAGACGACACTGATCAAAGCGGGAGTACGATGGCTAAGATTTGACGGATCAATGAGCCAAGCTCAGCGCGCAACTACTGTCGAAGAGTTTGGCAAGAAGCACCAAGAGCCAGTGGTACTACTTATCTCCCTCAAAGCTGGTGGTGTGGGCCTAAACCTGACCATGGCAAACCGTACGTGTTATTTGCACACCATTTAGTGCAGTGTAGTTCTAACAGATTATAGATGTGTTCATGATGGACACCTGGTGGAATGAAGCGATCGAACAACAAGCTATCGATCGAGTTCACCGTCTAGGGCAAAGTCGCGAAGTTTTCGTTACGCGATATATAATCAAAGGGACTGTCGAGAAACGCATCATGAAGATTCGTACGTACCTGCATGGCGCCGGATGCCAATTGATACCTAACGCCTAAACCCTTTAGAGCGATCCAAGACAGCATTGGTGAACGCCTCATTAGCGGGTGGCGGACAGAGAGACAAGCAGGCATCTCTGGCGGACATAAAGAAGATCTTTGGACTGGACGAGGATGACAGTGAGGATGAGGCGTACTAATGAGAGTCAAGGAGAACTACGTAGAGCGCGTCAAGGGTGATGTGCATCAATACCGACCAAGAACCATAGGATAAATGGCCTTGTCTGGTCATCGGCAAGGTGTGCCCCGTCACGCTGACCGACCTGCTCTCACTTCACCTCGTTGTGTCGGAAGCCTTCCACGCATTATCACCCCGACTTGCGCAGGGTTTCGCTTTGAGAGTCAGACTACTGGAACGGGCTTGCAGGGATATGTCAGGCAGGCAGTGCAGCGCCTTCCTCCAAGCGCCAACGTTGTTCTACTTCTTCCTGTGACAAGCAAAATGAGCAGGAGCGGGGCCAGAATTTAAAAGCTATGCAAACTCTTCAATCTTGCCTCGTCTTTCAGGAATCTGTCGCTGACTCTACTCGATCATGAAGAAGCAAGTGTCAAGCATGGATCGAGATACTCAGGCTCAAAGCTTTGACGAAGAAAAGCCACTGGCAATCTCGGTCAGCGTTGTAGTCACGTCGGCTGCTAAGCAGTATTGGAGGCATGAAGTGTTGCAGCCCTCATACACCATTCGGCTGGCGTTGTATACGGGCAGTTCTGATGGCGACACCGAACACGGAGCGATGGTGTCTGTCATGCGAGAGCTGAGATCGATGGCTGAGCAAATCGCGTCGGGGTGCATCCACACGGCTCAACATGAGTTCAGCGGATCAGGCGCTGCAAGAATTACTGCCCAGATCCTGCTGAGTCTGTTGAGATCAGACTACAACCGCTCGATGCAGATCAGATGTGGCTCCTCGGCTCCGAGAGATGGGACTCAGCTCGGCCAGGAGGCGTACTTCAGAGACAGAGAGTTTCCAGGACGCAGTTTTCAGAAGGTCGAAAGGCTTACCATGAGCGAGTCGACGGCGATACAGCGGGAGCATATCAAGAGGCTACACGACTACGTGGACCACCTTGAAAGTGCAAGTCATCGGGAGAACATAGCCGCTCAGATCGCCTTGGTGGAAGACGCACTGAAATGTCCTCGTGCGTCCGTACGCCCCAGAGACAGCAGGGCTGCGACGCTCTACTGCCAGTCGTGTCGCCGGAACCCCTTCGACATGTCTGAAAACTCCTATGAAAGGACCGAGGCTGGGGCGCGTCTCTCCCATCAGAGTGTCAGGAAGTTGATGGCTGAATGGCCGTCGGAGCCGTCGTCAATCCAGCCCCGGGAACCGTCTTCATTCGCGTCCCGGGGCTGGATCGACGACGAGAACACAAGCCACCAGATGATGGTTGTGGACGGGACTACTAGCTGACGGATTGGGCCCGCAGAGGAGGAGAGGGCGTGGGCAAGGAGGGAAGGGGCTGCAGCCATGTAAACACAGCGACTCGAGCCCGTTGACTAGGTTGCTCGCTGCTCTACGAGCCTCGTCTCTGAAAAGTCTCGTCAACCCTTAGAAGACTGAGTTGTGGACAGCAGACCAGGTGACAAAGCTGTGTTGTGCTACTTCACTAGCTGGCACCGTGGCGCTTGGTGATGCTTCGTGTGCGAGACTTTGGAGACTAAGCGAGTTGTCCTCTGGTTCGACTGTATTGAGTGAGGCGCAGTCGTTCTAGAGTCCCCTTCGGACCCCCATACCATGAAGGGATTATGTTTGTATCACGTCATCACAAACGTCAGCGCCCGACGTCATCCTTAGCAGGCGGGTTGTCCGGAAGGCCCACGGAGACGATGTGCCAAAGGAGGAACAGACTCAAACGTCTTCCTTGAGAAGCCCATGACAGATGGCTTGCGCTGCTGCTACAGTACAGTACTGATATAAAGAAGCCTCCAGTGGATTTGCCACTTTCTTCCAACACCCGACATTTCTTCCCGTCTTTCGCTGTCTCGTCTGACAGACTTTCTTGATACACAGATCTCATCGACATGTCCTACTCACGTGTCAAACCTGTGTCCATTGCTGAAGGGCTCACAGATCACGGCAAGTCTGGCGAGCCTAATGGTCGGTCCACTGCCGCCCTTCTCCATTCAAAGATGGCTCCTGACAAGACTTTCAACTCGCATACGTCTACACCGGAAGAAAGCAAGCCTTCGGATCTGTTGGACAAATTGTACGGTCAACTTGAAATAGATTTTGAGGCCGAATTGCGCTCAGAAATAAGCACGCTTTCGGGACCAAGTGATGATACCAAAACACGGCCGAGGAAGATGAGGATAACTTCGCCTTCTGAGTGGTCAGGGGTGACGAATCGTGACTCCAGGACAGGTTCGGCGATTGGGACGCGAGCACCTTGGTTTCTTCTACAATGAAGGCAGCAAGCACTAACGAGGAACAAGCATCCACTCTCAATGAATCCGGGCCGTCATCCAGAGGACAATCCGAACACACCTTGTTCGTTGCAGTAGAACTACAACCGAACGGGTCCCACGGCCCTGGCAATACATTCGATTACTTGATCAACACTGTGCTCCAGAGAAACGACGGAGGGCCAATCCAATGGAGTGGGCGTGTCTCTGCAGTGCCTGCGACGCGTTCATCTATGTCCATGCTGCAGCAACTCGCCTCTCTGTTCGTCCGCCTACCGCGGACCAGCGGGAGGGCGACAAAGGACGACTTGCAAACAGGTTATGAGGAAAGAATGAAGAAAACACTCTTAGGCCGACTATACGACGACCGACTACGCCCAAGCTTTCTATACACCTCGTCACAGCTCGACACGGCCTTCTCTGACAGAAGTCGCGCGGACCTGTGGCGTCAGAAAGCAAAACTCACCGCCAACAACGCACTGACGCGGGAAGAGCTGACCTATTACCACAACAGTGCAAATCGATACTTTTCCATCTCCGAAGAGGATTGTTTCGAGCGTTCTAAGTTTCTCGCTTCAATCGGGATGGAAAGGGGCCCTGCAGGGACGTTGCACGTTCTAGGCGCAGATATGGCCTCAAACTTCTACAGTGAGCTGATCGATCAGATCCAATGAGGGTCGAGCGGCATGAGAAGACGTCAGGAAGCTTTGAACGGTGCTCGGTGAACTATTAGCAGGTCAATGTAGCGCCTCATGTAAATAATGCGAGAAATTTACCCTGTGTTTCCAATTTGATGTCGCTTCACTCATGCTCAACCTAGGCAAGGAGAGGCAGGTATGTTGAAGTCAACCAGAAAGCTTTGAGGTCGGATAAATGTGTCTAAGGTACCAGTGGGGTGTCGACACTTATGGTGGAGGGATTCCTGCTCTTGTATCCGAGATTCATTCCGTTATATCTCAACAACTCTGGATGATGCATACGCTACCCTAAAAACCACTGGCTTGTTTCACCCTGCTCCGGCAGCAACATATGGCTGTCTGTGAAGGAGAGCGACCAAGCGGGTCCGTGGTCCCCCCTACATGACTTCAAAGATATACCTACTCGTACACTTCCGAGTCTCTGCCTCCACAGTCAGGTCGCCCTTTTCATTCGGCCTTTTGACTGGCCCTCCGAACGGCAATAGGGCTGCCACTGAACAACATCGACTGCTGGAAGCTCCCCACTCTAATGAGGTTCATGGCCCAACCAGCCGACTGCTGGCTGGTCCCGAGAAAGGAAGAAAAGGGAGCTGCTGGACGACCGGGCCCAGCGGCAGCAATGGTACGTGGCGTGCTGGATTCGCGCCGAGCCAGTAGCAAGGAAGGTGCGGTGGCGTGAACGATAAACGGATTTTCGGACTGGAGCGAGAGGGGAGAGATGATCTTCTGCAGGGTGGTAGTTTCTGCCTCCACCTTCTTCCCCAGTGCAGTGATCAGCAGAGACCGCATCTCGTGATCTAGCTGTTCGTCCCCCCGTCGCTCCAACTGGATTTGTACTTGTCGCAACGTATCGCTCAGAAGATGGCAAATGTCTTCCGCCCGTTTCGCCATCTCCTTGGTATTCGGATTCGCAAGATTTGCCACCTTGGTCGTGACGCGTTGCAGGTTTGCCACCAGTGGCGCAACGATCTCGAGCAGGAGCGAGGGGGAAAGTTGCGTCTCTTCGATGGTGGCATCAGAGTCGGACGAGCCACGGCGAAGTAGCGGTCCCTCTTCCATCGCTTGGTATCGCTTCTTCTGGAAACGCGGGCGCGGCAGGCGAAAGTTCGACAAGCTCTGGAAGCGTCCCTTGCCTTGCATGGCTTTAGGGGTTCCAGGCGAGACGGGGGCGGGCGAGGCGATGATCCCGTCATTTTCGATCGCCGACTGTAGCCTACGCTTTACCGACAGCACGTCGATTTCGAGCGCCTCGAGCTCAGCTCTGGTCTCTCGTCAGTCATGGGCGGAACCGTTGACAGTCACACTCACTGAATACAAAGTTCCCCGTTCTGCTTCATGTTCCCGGCGGCGACAGCGACTGTTGTCGAACTTCATGAAATGTGGGGTGCAAATGTACTTGAGACATATACACACCTATCACCAGCGGATCATACATGCAGTATCTGAAAGGAGAGCACACCTATCAAAGGGTTGGATGCCTCCGACGCACGGAGAAACGGAGGACAAAAGTGCCACATTGCCACACGCCACCGTTGCGAAAATGACACGCGTCTCGGGAAGACGCGTGCTTCAGATAACTCTCCCCGGGCTCTTGGCCTCTGATATTTCCTCGAGGCCATACCTCCATTGATCTCCTAGGCGCGAGCCCGCAAACAGCGACGAATGTAGACATGGCAACGGCTAGAGTGCCCTCATCTTCGACTGTTCCGTTCACGCCCAAGCCTGGAAGGCGGGCGAGCAACAGTCGCTATACGCTGAGCAAGGAGGAATTACACCAGGTTTGTTGACATGACGAACAGACACTCTGAAGGCGTCTGGGTGCTTCTTGCCTGCCGATAACGCCGGGCCACGACGACGAGAGAGTCTCTGAAATGTGAAAGGAGCTGATGGAGCGTTCAGATCGCGGGGACGTTGGCCTCGACTCGCAAAGTTCGGCCTGGAACGATTATCGAAGAGCTCGATCAGTCCGGTGATGCTGCGTTCCTCGGACGCCAAGGTGAGAGCACGTCGCCTGAGAAAGGGAGAGCTATGCTGAATAATACAGCTCCAGTCCCAATCTCCAAGCCCATCGAGCCCAGAGCGGGCCCGTCTACCCATCCATCTCGCCCATCGTCTTCTCTTAGCCGACATGAGCCTTCGTCTTCCTCTCGGCCATCCTCATCCTCGGCCGTGCGCCCACCTTCCGTTCAGAAGGGTGAAGTCCGTCAACGCAATGGGAAGCAGGCGGTTCGAGAACGAGAGATTGAGGTACAAGTGGAGATCAGGGATCAGCAGGTGAATGGGGATGTTCATGAGGATGCTAGGCTGCTGGATATGGTGCCTTTGGAAGTACAGGAAGCATGGATCTGCGAGGATTTACTTTATGTGCTACAGGTGAGTTTATAAATGGCCATGCATGTAGGAGACCGAGACTGACGGGTCACAGGGCGTGGAAGGCTCTTTGATACGGTATGATCAGGCGTATGATCCGCTGGATGAGATACAGCGGATACGGGGTGCTAGGTGGCGCATAGACCCGTCCTTAGGTATGGCTCAAGTCATCTGGGAGAGGCTGATTATCTAGATACAGCGCTGTTATCACTAGTCGAGCGGCTCCTTCCCCTAGCGACCTGCTTCACGTCAGTCGAGGCTTATATGGAATTGAGGTATGTCTAACGGTCTCCTCACTTCATCGTTCTGGGATTTGATGATTTGCAGAAATGCGCCAGAGCATGGTATGGTCAGCCACGCACTCGGAAGCGGCATACGATCGATGCTCAAAGAGTACCGAGTGCTCGTCGCCCAGCTCGAGTCTCTCTTCCTGCAGTCGTCCACCTTTACTCTGCAGACACTATATTTTCACCTCCATCCTACATTACACACAATGTCTCTTCTATCCTCGTTATGCCTGGCGATGGAGACAGACGACCTGATTCACGGGCTGGACGTTTCGGATGACGAGGATGACCCGTTAGGCGGTATGGCAGAGGAGTTGGGTCTCGGGGGAGCAAGTCTGAAAGGCTTGATGAGCAACCTCAAGGCGCAGGATGGGTTGACTGGTGGAGGAGGGCCAGTAATTGGCGGAGAGGTTTTAGGAATAATTTGCGAAAGAGAGGCCACCATGAGCGGGTAAGCCCGTCCACATGATGCAGTGTGGTGCTGATATATTTGATCAGAGACCCAACAGCATTGGCACTACACTCGACACTGCTGCTTCATGCTTCGCAGCCCTACTATCGTATGCTCCTGCGCTGGATCTCAACGGGTTATTTGAAGGATCCGTTCGACGAGTTCATGGTAAAAGAGAGCGGGCATATCACAAAAGGTGTACTGGAGAGCGACTACACGGACGAGTATTGGGAGAGACGGTATACGGTGCGCAGGATGTGCTTAATTACTCCAAGTTCTGACCACAATCAGTTGCGGGACGGATCATCGATTGCATCGTCAAAGGCAGCGGGGAAGGCACCGTCACTAGGGGCAGGGGTACCTTCAGCAAGACCTGGGACGAAGCGGTTACCTGGAGGTGCCTGCGTTCCTCCATTTCTGCAACCATGGAAACACAAGATACTACTTGCGGGGAAATATCTCAACGTCATCCGCGAGTGCGGGATTGAGGTCAAGAAGCCAGGAGAGATAGATGATCAGAGTGACACGATGGTGGCGATGAACGAGGCCAAGTGAGTGAAGTGCGACGGGGTCAGATGTGGCTGATCGACGTAGATTCTACAAGCAGATTGAAGATGCCTATATCTACGCCAACAAGACGCTGCTGAAGCTCATGCTGGAGGAGCAAGAACTCATTCCTCATCTAAGGTTGGCTGAGTCGGTGGAAGTGGCGCTGATGTTAGATCGATGAAACACTTCTTCTTCCTCGATCAGTCAGACTTTCTCACCAATTTTCTCGACCTGTCCGCATCTGAGCTTCGCAAACCTGCAAAGTCGGCATCCCTGGTCAAACTACAATCGCTCCTCGATCTCGCTGTGCGAAATCCCTCTTCATCCAGCTCAAACGATCTGTATAAGGATGACCTCAAGGTCACTATGCAAAGTCAGGGGCTGTATGAGTGGTTGTTGAAGATTGTCAGCAAGACTGGGGGTCTGAACGAGGAGGGTGATCTTGATTTTGCGGCGGACGACGGGCGGGTCGACGAGGATGCTGGCAAGAAAGGAGAGAAGGAGCGAGTGCTGCTAGGTGAGTGCGGCTTCCAGAGCCCAAACTCATGTTCAGCCATCGACGCTCTATCTTTCGACTACTCTGTCAAGTTTCCGTTGTCACTGGTCATTTCGCGCAAGACTATCACGCGGTATCAGCTCATCTTTCGCTTTCTGCTGCATCTGCACCACCTCGAATCGGCACTTTCTGCCATGTGGCTGGAACACAAGGCGCCGCAGTGGCGGAGTAACTGCGGCAACGAGGACATGGAAAAGTGGAAGACGAGGATATTCTCGCTGCGGAGCAGAATGCTGGCGTTTGTCCGACAGATGCTGGCGTTTGCGACGGGCGAGGTGCTGGAGACGAACTGGCGGGCACTGGAGGGCAAACTGGCAAAGGTGCAAACTGTGGATCAGCTGCTGCGGGATCACGTCGATTTCCTGGACACGTGCTTGAAGCAGTGCATGTTGACGACGTCCAAGCTGTTGAGCGTGAGTGCGATGGGATGTATTGGTAGGGTGGGGGTGAGGCGCTGAGATGGTCTGCAGGTGTACGCCAAGTTGATGCGGACCATGTCGACGTTCGTGTCGTATCAGAGCATGTTCAATGCGGCGCTGGCCAAGTTTGTGGCGGACCCCGTGGCCGAGGCGGACGACGCCAAGGCGAGTCAGCGGTGGAACGTGTTGTCTGCGTTTGAGGTCAACTTTGACCGACACACTAGGGTGAGTCGCCGTGTGTCGTGTGTGTCGCGTGTCGTGTGTCGTCTATGAGTTTCACGTCTATCAGCCTTTACGCATGTAGACTTGCTAACGGCGCAGCTCCACCTGGACGTGGTGACGTATAATGCGGGATCAGAGAACGTGGCGTTGCTGGCGCTGGTGACGAGGTTGCATCAGACTACAGTCAGATTATGAATTGCAGCTGCGCGCGAGTCTAGCAAATGTCCATGTGTCCCGAGATATTAATGTACTACAATCGAAGAATCCATCCGCATGCCGTGCTCTTCCTGTCCTGTCGCGTGGTTTCGCGCCATGGGCGGCGCGAAGCCAAGCTGGACGCGAGTCTTTATTACTTCCCCCTCGAGTCCTGCGCCGAGAGACTCTGTCGACCATGTGCGTGCATCGTACCCGAGATCCTGGCTAGCGATGTATGCTCTTGTGGACTCCTAGCGGCGCTCGAGCATGCACGCGGCCGAGCCCTCGGCGACGGTGTAGGTCTCGGACGAGGCGACGGCGCCGGCCGCGTCGGTGACGGTGACGACGACGGTGGTGCCGGCGGGCACGTCGACGATCCACGTCGCCTCGGCCTTGGCGGGGACGACGATGGTGTCGCTGAGCGCGGCGCTCGTGGTGGAGAGGTAGTACGGGCCTTGGGTGGCGGTCCAGGAGAAGGTCGCGGGGGTGCACTGGCTCAGCGTGGTCTGGTGTCGTCAGCGCTGAGGACGGGCAGGGAGGAAGACGAGAGGGAGGTCGAGGAGGAAAGACGAGAGGGAGAGGAGAGAGAGACTCACAGGTGCATTCAGCTGCAGGGCTGAAAAGACGACGGCGGCCTCGGGGACAGCAGCGGGTATAGGCGAGGCGAGGACGACCTGAAGCGCGAAAAGCAGCGGCACGAGCATGGCGCGAAGCATTGCGGCGTGGTGGCGTTACACTGGCAGTGGCAGTGCGGAGCGCGAGTGGGCTGGTAGGGTAATATGGCGCAGACGGATCGGCGTCGACGAGTCGGAGTCGATCGGTGGATGGGTACAAGGGTGGATGGGTACAAGGGTGGATGGGGTGGCAGACGGTGATGGGATGCGTGGATGCCTGGACGCCTGGGTGCGTGGATGGGACGGCGGGAGCGCTCGATCAACGAGGCGACGCGGGAGGGGATACAAGGGTGCGTTGACGTAAGTCGACGCGGGACGTTGACGTGAAGGTGGAATTGGGGTTGGGGTTGGAGTAGTTGAGATGCAGACGTGAGAAGATGATAATTGGCTAGTGGGGTCGGCTCTGTTCGCACCGGGCGAACGAGGGCGGGATTAATGTCGAGGGTGGACGAGTACGAGTAGGGATATGCGAAACGAGCCACAGGCCACCACGATCCGACCACGAGACACGAACACGAAACGAAACGAGAAAGCGAGACGAAGAGGAAGACGAAGACGAAAGACAGACAAGAGAAGAGAAGAGAAGATGGGTGGCACGGGTTCCCTTTTGTTCCCAGGTCGGGTCGGGTCGTCGAGTGGGAATGGGAGAATTGGCGGTACGTACCCTGCTCCCAGGGCAGCGCCACTGGGCTTATTGTTAATGGCGCCAGGGTCTGGCTCACCGAGCCCCCGAGCGTCGGTCGGAAGCTTAGACGGCCACAAGCTTAGACGCTTAGACGCTTAGACGCTCAGAATCTCGGCTCACAGGCTCCGGCTCCGGCTCAGGCTCAGGCCCACAGGCCCAGATCTCGCGCTCAGCTCACGAGCAGAGAAGCTCAGCTCACAAGCACAGAAGCTCAGCTCACAGCTCACGCCAGGCGATCGAGCACGAGAGCACGAGAGCAAGCAGGCAGCGACGCACAAGGCCACATGCATCGACGTATACGGAAAGGCACGAGGTCAGGGTGTGTCACCGCGCCGATCTGCCAACCTTGACAACCGAGTGCTCCGAAGGGAGCCGCACCGGGTGAGGGTAGGGTAGGGGGTGAGAGCGAGGGTAGGGGGTGAGAGCGAGGGCAGGGAGGAAGTGAGGGTAGGGTGAGAGCGAGCGTGAGGACTCGGCAGCAGGCGGCAGCAGACGGCCACAGCAACTGGATCCATGGTAGGTACCTCTCCAGAGAGGCAGCAGCAAGACAAACGTGGACGCGGCCAAAACTCAAAAACTCAAAATCGTCCTGAGACGAGACACTAATCTCCGTCCCGCTTCAGGCACCGTGGCGGATTTTCCCCATTCGCACACAGCCTTCTCCGCTCGTCGTCGCTGCTGGTGCATGTCGCGACGGATCCGGCAACTCTGCTCAGTCAGGTATCACGTCTGCTCAATGAGGTATCAAGTCTGCTCAATCAGGTATCACGTCTGCTCAATCAGGTATCAAGTCTGCTCAATCAGGTATCGTAAACGTGCTGGCCAGCCAAACCGCGGAACCGACCAGCTCCCAGTCTCACCTCCTAGCCCCCACCCACGCCCCCCACCACCCACCCACCAGCCCACCAGACCCGACCCAGACACCCAGGACCCAGACTCCCAGGCTGAACCAGGCACCGACCACGCCGACCACGCGCCGAGGAGACACTAACCGCAATACAGGCATGCAGAGACACTACCCGCAGGACATGCATGCATGCATGCAGCAGCAGCCACTAATCGCAGTACATGCAGAGGAGACTCTAGCCGCAGTACATGCATGCAGAGACTCTAGCCGCAGTACAGGCATGCAGAGACACTACCCGCAGTACATGCATGCAGAGCCGTGCTAAAATCACACACGTACAAGTACAGCGGCGCACACCCGGCCCAGCAGGCCGAGCTGCGAGAGCCGACATGCTCCTCTCGCGAGCTAGAGCCGATGCCGTGAGAGAAAAGATAAATCAAGCCATCAGGCCAGTGAGACAGGCGCCAAAATGTACAGACACGACACGACCAGGCAAATGTGTTTTGACCGTCCAGAGGGGCAGCCACCAGCCCCCACAGAGCATATCTTCCGTCCACACACGACCACCGCATAGCTTCCCGCAAACACCACCGCGATCCTCTCGTCCCGCACACCCTGAATCACACACCATGTTGAATCACCACCACTCTCTCGGAAGTCCGAATAAAATCGCGTATCGTCCGCCCGAAATGAGATCACGGACCATCCGCCCGTCCCGAACAGACCACAGACTACCCTCTCGCCGCATCTCTCGGCACAATCCGCCTGATGTCGGCTCATCCCGTGCGCGACACGATCCGCTTCTCGAGGTCTTGCATCTTCGCGTCGTGCTGTGGATCCGCTCCGCGGAACTTGAACATCGTCTCGGCGTCCTGAACCGACAAATAGCGTTGACCTGCACTCGTCAGCCGACACACACCAGATGCCATGATGGTTCGTGGCTCAACGGGCGTCGGGGCTCACCATCTTTGCACGTTGCTTTACTGCGCATCTGGTCGCACAGATCGTCGATGAGCAGAGCGTCGACGTTGTTCTTCATTAGATTAGCCTGGATCTTCACGCCGTTTGAGCCCCCGCAGACGCCGACCCACCTCGTGTTGCATCCCCATGCGCACCCACATGTCCGACGGCTTGACGATACGTCCATTCTCATCTACGATGTGCACCACCTCTCGCGGCCCCTTGGGCGGGCCCAGCACGCTCACTCCTGGCCCCAGCGCCGCTTCGAATGGGCCATTCCCAGCTCCCGCATCGTGCACCGAGGTGCTCGACGTCGCGCCAGATGACTCGGGCGAGGCCACGGCCGACCCACTCGATCCACTCGCTGGCGACTGGGCCGCAAGCGGCGACGGTGATATATTCAGGTAGTTGGTCGGACTGAATGCAGAGCTCAAGTTGGGCTGCATGAGCGGACCGCCGCTCGCGCCGAGAATGGACTGCAGCTGCGCGTTGAAGTCGTCATCGCCACCGAAATCGTTGTCGGCAGTGTTGGCGCCGCTCAGAGAGGCAAGAAAGTCGTCCACGCTCCCAGCGTTCAGGTCCGCCCAATCTGTCACTCCCGGCTGGGGTCTCGACAGTTTCTGCTGTTGCTGTTGTTGCTGCTGCTGTGGTGGTTGTAGCTGCTGCTGCGATTGTTGTTGATGCAGCTGTGGTTGCTGTTGCTGTGGTTGCTGTGGTTGTGGTTGTGAAGTTGCTACATGTGCGAATGAATACGGTTCCCGCCACGCCATGGCGTTTGGAATCGAATGCGGGTTGGGTGTAGGGAAGGAAGACGGGGTAGGCGATGTATTTGAGCTTTGCTTTGTTTGCGGGACAGGCAGGACTTCGTCTGGGTAGAAACTTGCCCACAAGGCATCGAGATCAGACTTGTTCTCGGTGGCAGCAGTCACAGGCGAGATGGCGGTCGAGCTCGACGTCGCCCGTATCACTGCTTGTTCTTTCTCAAACGGCCGCCCTCCGGCGGCGAACGCGTTGAACGAGTCCCCGTCGAACAAGTTCAAACGCTCCGAACTGCTTGTCCCGTTATTGCTGCTGAGTGAGACAAGCGAGTCTGGCGACTCGCCCGTGCCAGAGGACCCGCGATGCGTCAGGGCCGGCACGTCGTTGATGCTGCGCAAGGCATCGTCCGAAGCCGAATGGGGCGGGGTAGGCGGTTTGCTAGACTTGCGATTTTGGAAGAGCGGGTTGTTGGCGGGCGGGGTCATGCCGGAACCAGAGAGAGGCACTTGGAACGTAAATGCAGATTGCTTGAGGGCGACATTCTCCTCCTGCAGACGCTTGAGGATACCTCGGAGGTTCTCATTCTCGACCGAGGTGCCATATGACTTGGCCTCCAGCTCTGCGACTTTGGCTTCGAGCTGAGGACGTCAGAGGAGAGAAGGAGCGCACAGACGGTGAAAAGAGACGACGTACGTCTTTGACTTTGGCCTCGCGCCGCTCCCGGAATGCCTTTTGGGCAGCACGGTTCTGCTCCTTGCGCCGAGCAGCCTTTGACATTTCCTTGCCACCCTTTTCGTTGCCGTCGCCCGACTTGCGGCCCCCCTTCTTGCCTGGGCCGGCGTTGGCGCCGTGCTGCCGCTTGTCTTCGTGGCCCGACATCTCTGAGCCCGAGTCTGCAGCATAAGCGTCAATCCGCGTGCCTCGGAGTGCCTTGGGGTTCCTTCCTCGGCCAGGAGCAGAAAGTGCGCGACGGGATGCGGGACTCACCATCGTCGTCGTCTTCCTCTATTGGGTGCGCAGGGCCGTGTCCTGCTTTGCGCTTGTTCAGCGACATGCCGTCCTTCTTCTCGGTGCCGGGGCTGTCCGTCTCGGAGTCTGCCGAGACGGCGTAGATGTCTGCGCTCTTCGAGTGCTCCGGCGGCGACGGCTCGTTGCTCGAGGGCGTGTTCTCTGTGGTAGCGGTGGCGTCGTTGGTTGGCGGAGGAAAGAACGCAGAGGGAGGCAGCGACGTGGGTTGTGCAGGCGCGGCAGCGGATTGGGACGTGTCCGATTCCATCTGCATGCTGAGGTAGGAAAGGAAAGAAGAGGTATTGGGCGTGAGCGGTTCCATGGTCGCTGGTGCGGGGCTCGGGCGGCGGGCGGCGGCCAGGCAGAGCACAGCAAGTGTCAGAAGGCAACTCCGAAAGCTGCTCAAAGGGCAGACAGACGAGAAAGGAGAGGAAACGTTTTTGGCCGTGCACGTCGCACAGTCACCGAGGGGTCCCCGACGGTCTCGCCGGTGTCCAGGTCTAGGTTTACGTCGTGCCCTTGCAGAGCAAAGGAAGCAGAGGCCGAGCCGAGGGGGCAGACACGCCAACGTCGACCTCGGGATCGAGACGCTGCCGGTGGGTTACTTGGTGCTGGAGCGCGATGAACAGTTGGCCTCCGGTCGACGCGGGCGAAATAAAAAAATCTCTAAACTAGTCGTCGTCCTTTGGCAATCCCTGTCTCTCTCTTACACTCGTACAGTCCGGTCGGGCAGTACAATAATGGGAGAGATGATACTTGTTCGCCAGGACGAGGAGGGACAGCACGATGGGATTTCCGAAACTTTCAGTTGTCCAGTCCGGCTCAGTGTGCGTGTGTGCGTGGTGGCGGCAGCGAGTCTGTAGCCACCATTAGGATTCCGTCCTAGTCGACCGCCGTGAGCCCGAAGATAGCCGCTTTGGGACGAGCTTGGTAAGCAGGAATTTAATTCATGCTGCCACTTTGGACTCGACGACGGCACAGTGCCACACTCACGGCAACAAGACAGCCATGGGATAATCCCGCTGTTTGGAATTACCGCATTGAGCGACCAGCGTTCTGTCCAATGCAAGCTGCCCCTTTCTTTTCTTTCCTTCTCAGAGGGAAGAAAAAACCCACGTCAGCCTTTGCCATAGAGCGGACGCCAGAGCGAGACACACGCAGTCACGCAGCACAATCAAAGCATACACAGGTAGAGAGTAGTAGCAGCAGACGGTGCAAGCCCGGATCTCCCGGACATTATCGATCCGGTACCGATACCGAGTGTCCCAGGATTAACTCTCTGTCCTTCCCGGCGGCCCGATCGAAACGCAAAGCCAGGCAAGAGCCACACACAACCCACAAACGTCTCCTGCTTTGTCCGGAGGTCCGGAAAAGGATAAGGATAACGGCGTGGGTGACGCGGTGCGCGCACGAGTCTGCGGTACCATCAGGGCACAGACAGAAACCGCGGGCCAACTCTACCCCCCTTTTCGATTGGATCACACCACCGCTGGGCCAATTCCCCCGCTACTCGGCGGGCTCGCACCGACCGACGAGGCAAAAAAGCAGGCCGCAAACGCATTACGCCTCCCCGCAGATCCCCGCAAATCACCTCACCCCACCGGCTCCTCCCCCCTCCCCCCCCCCTTGCCCCCCTTGCGCTCTCGTCCCTCCGTGGCCTTGGGGCGTGACCCTTCTGTCTTGGCCCATCGACTCGTGATTATCGATAACGAGGGAGCAAAAAAAAAAGGCCAACACAGCCTATCAGCCTATTGGCCGATCACGATAGGATAGTCATACCGTACCCGCCTAGGAGCTTCGAAACCTCTCGCGTCCCGCCCGCTGGCCGTGTTTCGAAAGGACGCGTACCGAGTCCAGGTGCAGGTGGAGGTCTTCCACCTCTGCCTAGGGCGTCAGGCCAATGTCCACGTCTAACCCATTACCGCAGCCAACTCCAGAGTCGACAGAGCAGACCCCCGCTGGCCATGCCTCTCCGTCGCACCCGCCCTCTCAGCTCAACGGTACCGATGGTCAACCACGAGCGGCGCCGCCTGCTGGTCCAGGGAACTGGCCCGCCATGGCTGGCGTGCCGGGGATGAACATGGGCTTGATCAATAACATGCAGGGCGCAAGCAAGGAGGCTCTCCTCAGACAGGTCAGTCGAGCCGCGTCGCGCGTGTCGCGTCTCTTTTGCGGTGGATCGCTGACTGGGCAACAGCTCCACGCTCTGCAGAATTCGCATGCCCACCGAGCTCGCTCAGCTCTGGCCGGTGCGGCCGGCTCGCTTGCTCAACCAGGCGCACCCTCCGGGTCCCCTCCCTCCGCAGCCTCACCCGCCATTCAGACCACCGTTTCCCCAGTGGCAGCAGTCATGGCCGCTTCTGCTTCTCCAGTCGCCTCCACCGCTCCAGACAGCTCCAACGCAAGTGCCACTTTGACACAACAACAACGAGACTTTCTTCGGGCTCAACAGGAACGCATGCGCATGGCGCAAGCCCCAATGCCTGCGCATCCACCTGCTTCGACACCCAACGGCGCAACCCCAGCACCCTCGGGACAACCTCCACATAGTGCACCTACTTCTATGCCTGGCGTCAGACCGCCCGCTCGTCCACCACCCGTGGACCAGCGCAAACAATTCCTCATCTCCCTCTCCAACTATCACCGCATATCCAACTCGACACCTCCGCCACAGGTCTTCAATGGCGAACGGGACGGGTCCGTCAAGGTTGCGGGTGTTTGGGTGGACCTGGTGGATTTGTTCATGGCAGTCATGAGGACAGGCGGCAGCGCATTGGTGAGCCATCCTGGCTGTCTACTCCTGTGCACTAGTCACTCCCGCTGACTGTTTACAGCTTCTTAAACAGCCCGAGAGTGACGTGTGGAAAGGCTTCCTCGCGAACAAAGAAGTTCCAAACCCCCTCCCTGAGCCAGTAACGTTGCCCCTCCCGCCCCACTCGGATCCTTCGGTCCCCGAACGCTCCACCACCAGTGCCATCGAGTGGATCATCGCAGTCTATGCTGCGTACTTGCAGGGCTTTGAAATCCACATGGCGGCTCACCGGCAAGCAGTGCTGAAAAAGCAGCAACAGGCTGCTCAGGCTGCTCAGATGCAAGCCCGTCCTCCGCCGACACCTGCGGCTAACGGGCAGCCCATGCAGACGCCTAGTCCGGCAGCGGGCGCTCCCCCTCTCACACCTGTTCCTCCTACACCAGTCGCTGCCACATCAGATGCATCCTTCGGGACGGCTCCAGGGGCCGCTTCAAGTTCCATCTCCGGCGCGCATATACAAGCGCCTGTGAACCAGGCACCAGGGGGACCATCTGCGCATGGCCCGGCAACGCCATACAACCCCTCGGGAGGAGGCGTCAAGTCGGAGCCTAGCAGCGCACAGTCGTCGGCCATGGCACAAGCCCACCGACCGCCTCCGATCCAGACAAACGGAGCAGCAAGTTCAGCGAAAAGCACCCCGGACGGGTCATCCAGTGGCAAAAAGCGGAAACGCGACAAGAAGCCTGATATTGGCGCGGCGTCGACGTCCACGTCTACACCCGGACCCGAGGTGCAAGTGAGTCTGAAACGGCAGCGATACAAGGTCGAATATCAGCCTCTACACGTGCCGATGCACGCGCTGGGGGGTTGGGACGAGCGGACCATTGCGTCGACGTTTCCGAAACACAATATCGGGCATCCGACTCGGCCGGTGCACGAGCTGGGCATCGTCGACATGGAAGCGGTGCTCATGAGTCTGCGGTCACGGATGCCGAAAGAACTGGGGTACGCGCTTACGACACTGCTCATGCTGTCGATGCCGCATCCCGAGGAGAAGGTGGGCGGGCTGCCAATCATGCACATCATGGAAGTGTATGAGGAGCTGTTGGAGCTGGTGTTGGAAACGGCGTTTGGGGAGGCGGGCTGGGCTGCGTGGGACGCGACGACGGCGCACAACTCGCTCGAGCAGATGAGCTACTTTGATCTGGAGCGGCTGGGGCGGAATCCCGACTTTGAGGACCTCCAGGATATAACGGGCGGCGAGACGGACGTTATTCTGGCGAGCTTGAACCTGTTGCGGAATTTTTCGATGCTGCTCGACAACCAGGCGATCATGGCGAGTCATCCGATGTTGTTTGTGGTCCTGGCGCGTATATCCGATGCGCGTCTGTGCCGCATAGCAGGGAGTCAAGGGCCGTTCTCGCTACTCGAGCTGGGCCGCGTGCGACGCGACGTCGTGACGATCCTGGCGAACCTCGGTGCGCATGTGCGGCTACCGATTATGCCGTTCGACGCGACGTTGGCGATCTTCCGGCTGCTGGCGTCGTTTCTGAGCTCAGGCTTCGAGACGTTTATATCCCTCGAAAGCCTGTACGGCCCGCACGTGTCGTCTCGCGAATCGCCGCCGCCGATTCTACATTCCACGTACCGTGCGCTCGAGGCGTTTTCCAAGCTCGCGGGACCGGATGGGAACCGCGAGGCGCTCGGTCGCGTGCCTCCGTCCGAGCTGGTCGAGCTTTTCGAGAGCCTGATGCGGCTGTACCCCGTGGCCAGCCGGAGTCGCGAAGCGATGGTGACTATCGAGGAGTTTCTGGGGTACACCGAGTGCCTGGCGCTGTCGACGTATTCGCTGGCGTTCCTCGCGCCGCTGCCTGTGCGCAAGGCGATGAGGGCGGCGCCTGGCTCGGCGGCAATTATGACGCGGATCGTATTTGACACGGCGACGCGCGGACCGGATTTCAAGGCCAACCCGTTCGCCGTGCTGTGTCGGCGGCTGTGCGAGACGCTGGGGGTGCTGAATGGGACAGTGTCGGCGAGCGGCGACGCCGTGCGGACCATGTCGTTTGGCGTCGGCGCGGGAGACGGGAAGGGGTGGAAGTTTGCCAGTAGCACGGTGGAGCCGGGATGGCTCGCGACGATGGAGGAGCGCGTGGTGGATGTAGCCATGTGGAAGGGCGTGGACCACGTCTTGCTCAAAGAGCTAGAGGGGGTGTGGTGGGGCGTCGACTAGCGGCACGTTGCGTCGCGCCGAGTGGGGTGAAGCGTACGTGTATTCGTCTCGCTTTGGATGCTGGGGTGCCGGGTGTGGGTGTTGGGTGTCGTGTCGGTGTTGTGTCGGTGTAGTATCGGATCATACGTAGACGGCATAGAGCCGGCGACGCGGCGACGGCGACGGCGACGGGCAAACAGAGCAGATATAGCCGGCGGGAAAGCGAGCAGACCAGAGTGGACAGCCGGGAGACAGACAGACAGCAGACAGACAGAGACGGAAGACAGAGACGGAAGACAGAGACGGAAGACAGAGACGGAAGAGACAGACAGAAGCGGAAGAGAGAGCAGACAGAGACGGACAGAGACGGAAGACAGAGACGGCAGAGACAGGCGACAGAGACAGACGACAGACGACCACGCATTGTTGTTTATATTCCTCATATTGCATAGTGTCTCATCGCTAGTGGAGTCACCAGTCAGCAGGACGCTGCATGCACCGTGTATCAGCGTGGGCTGCACGATTGAGACAGTCGGCACGCTTAGCCTGCACGCTTAGCCTGCAAGCTCAGCATCTCGGGAACATGCTCGTCGGTGGTATGTAGCACAGCTGGCGGGGGCCCAGACGCCGAAATTGCTTCCGCGCCGAGCCCGTGCGTCGAGAGTTCTGGAAAGTTGCCAATTCGTAGGCGCAACTCACGCTGGACGACGTCGCGTTCTTGCCTTGTCGTGCATCTCGATAGACGATATACCACACCAGTCCCAGACTAGAGCAGCGCAGTAGAGAGATACGTACGATGGGCGACCCGAAACCGCTTACGGCTTATCAGCAGACTTATCACTGGCGGGTGGGTCTTCTCCACCCCTCCTACATTCCTTCACTGCTACACTGCTACACTTCTACACTTCTGCGCTTCTACACTTCTACACTTCTACACTTCTGCACTTAGAATCCTACACTTCTACACTTCTGCACTACTACATTACTTCATTGCTACGCTCCCTTGCATCTCCACAACCCCGCTAGTGTGAGGTATGGAGGCTCCGCCGTTCCCCTGTTGCTCCCATTCGCTCAAGCTGCTTGAGCCCCTGGATCTCTGACACCGCTGACGGCAGTAGAACAAAAACTGCGGACCGTGGGCTCAGGAATGGATCAAAGCCACCCTCCCTGGGCTAAGCGTGCAACAAGGCCCGCAGAGCGCCAAGATCGTCGAGGTCATCAACGTTTCAGGCGACTGTGATCTCGGACAACGGAAGGGCAAGTGAGTAGGCGACTCTGCCATCTTCTGGAGCGTGTCAAAGCCCTGACCAACCTCTGTTGCCATGCTCAAATTAAAACTCTCCGATGTGAATGTGTATCGTCTCCTGACTGATGCCAACTGCAGGCTCCTGACCATCTACGACCTCGAGGTCGAGGCGTCCTGGGCGGGCATCGCAGAGGACGGCACCGAGGTCAAGGGGAATGTCAAGATACCCGAGGTCAGCCACGAGGCTATCGACGGCTTGTCGGACTATGTCGTGCGTCCTCGCATCCTCCTCCAGACCACTCTTCTCCTCCCTCTCCTTCTTGGGTGCCCGCTCTCTCTTCTCTCCCCCCCCTCTCTCTCCACACTTCTCCCCATCTCTCCTCCCTCTCTTCTCACATCGCGTTCACTCGAACTCACGGATCCGCAGTATGAATTCCGTCTGACCGGCACCTCGACGCCAGCAGCGGAAGCTCTCCTCGCGTACCTCAAATCCGCCTTTCCGCCCATCCTGTCCGACACGTTCAACGGGCTTCGCCCCGCCCTGCTTGCGGTCCACGGCAACGCCGATTCTGCAGCCAGCTCAGGCACGTCCACCCCTGCTCCTGCTCCCGCTGCAGCGTACACCCCGGCACCTCCCGCTCCTTCTGTCGCTGCCGAGCCAAAGGAGGACAAGACAAAGGAGAAGGGAGTGGGCAGTACGTCGACGGTCGAGGTTACCGCCCAGCTGCAAGCGAGCGCGGACGATATCTGGGGGCTGTTGACGGACGAGGCGCGGATTCCAATGTGGTCACGCTCTCCCGCCAAGGTGAGTGCCTGAGAAACCCCTGACGGGTCATCGCTGGATAGCCGCTGAGGCCTTGTAGATGAACTTGACTCCTGGTGCACCGTTTGAGCTCTTTGGCGGCAATGTGAGGGGCAAGATTGACCAGGTGGAGAAACCGACAAGACTCGTGCAGTCGTGGCAAGCACGGCACCCCAATTGGCCATCTGGTGCGCGATCTACGAATCCATCCCTATCAGGGTCGGCTGCATCGGCTGACTGGACACAGATCATTTCGGTACAATGACGATCGTGCTCAAGCAGGGATCCGACTCGACCACGGCCACGTTCACGCTCGAGGGTGTACCGTCAGGTCAGGAAGCGGATATTGAGAAGGCTCTTGACAGCTTCTACATCCGAGGGCAAGTCTTTGTATCTCTTTTTACGTGGCGCGCCATGTGCTGACGGAACCGCTGTAGGCTCAAACAAATGGGGTTAGTATCATCTTCATCTTGCCGCTCCTTCCGCACACCCATCACCCGCTCGCGTCCCACGACCAAGAGCCGGCGGAAACTGCGGACCGGGTCGAGTGCGCCGCCGGCACCGGTGTCCGCGTCGACCTCTCAGGTTCTAGGGCTTGCCGCGCTCGTGGGACTGTCGGCGGTGTTGGTGGGGATCGTGTATTCTTCGTTCCGGTAGTGTGGACATTGAATGTGGACTGATGCACCTTGTTTCTCGTGTAGGCTGGGCACATTCCTCTGACCGACAGCACGGCTTGTGGCTTGTGGGTTGTAGGGAGGATGAGACGAGGGAGAGGCGACATGTAGACAGGAGGACAATGCATTGCATAGCATCGGCATCTGGCATCGCTTAGACATCGTGCATAGGCATCGGGAATAGCCTACATACATCGTGCGTAGGCATCAAGCATAGGCATCAGGCATCAGGCACCCGAACATCCGAGCTTTGGAAGGACATGATGTGTACCGTGTGCATAGGAAGATTGGGCGATGCAATGAGACTACTAAGACTACTAAGCGACTAAGCGACTAAGCGACAGCGGAGCGGGGCAGTTCAGCCATCAACAGCTTCTTTTAGATATGTAAGTGAGTAGTAAGGGTAAGTGGTTACGTGCGTGGGGTGAGCGTGTAAGGAAGTAGCCGTAGCTCCGTAGCTCTGTGGCTCCACCGGCAGTGAGTATAAACTTGACTTGGAGCTTGACTTGGAGCTTGACTCGGAGCTTGACTTGTGCTTGACTTGGAACTCGACTTGGGCCTCGACTTGGAACTCGGAGGGCGGAGGGCAGAAGGTAGAGGGCAGAAGGTAGAGGGCAGAAGGTAGAGGGCAGAGGGCAGAGGGTAGCGGGCGGAGGGTAGCGGGCGGGGGCAGAGGATAGAGCAGAGAGGGCGGGGACGAGCAGAGGGCAGAGGGGGTCAATTTGTTCGAAAGAGAGCCGGCGATGCTAGCGCGTCGCGAGCTCGGACAAGGCAATCAGCACGATCTGGGCCTCGGGTCGGCCCATGTAATATGGAGGAGAGACGTTTTGGCGCCAGTAATTTGCGAAATTGAGCAGTGCCATGCGTTCCTGTGGTGTCCTGCGTTGCGTCAGCAACTCGCTCGCACGTGACAGCAGCGACAACGACGACAACGACAACGACAACGACAACGACAACGACAACGACAACGACAACGACAACGACAACGACAACGACAACGACAACGACAACGACGACAACGACAACGACAACGACAAGCATAAGAGGTAGCAGCAGCGGCAGGACGGGAATTAATTTGACAGTCTCAGAGCTTCGGCCTATCCCCACCGCCTCCCCCGCCTCCATCTCCACGCCGGGTCTCGCTCGGGCTTACGTCAACGCCCTCGCCGAGTGGCAGACTCAGCCCGGAACCGACCCCGGGGCCTCCTTTGATCCTAGGCGGGGGGGGTCAATTGGCGGAGTTGGAACGAAGGAAGGGCATGGAATAATCTGAGGCAAGGCGGGAGATGGGCTGGTTGGGTGTGAAGTGAGGAAGCGTGGAAGTAGCTAGGTGAGATGGTGGCGAAGAAGGCACTCGTCTGCATGAGGTGGGTAGGACAAGTAGGGTGTTTGGTGTGTAGGACACGAATTACGGTGTGTAGGATAGAAGCAGCTGTGTAGGATAGAAGCAGGTGTGTAGATAGAGTAGGTACGTAGAAGAGCAAGTACGATGTAGGATAGCAAGGAAGGTATGTAGATTCGCAAGTAGGATGTAAAAAACAAACAAGTGGCGTGGCAAGCTGGACACGGTTGAGGCATGGCGCGATGACAGAGAGTCATGGCGCGGCAATCACGCAGGATGAGACCGAAGCACACCAGCGTCTATGCTGCTGGCTTGAAGGAGAGCGGGGAAGACAGAGAATCGGCGTGGGAATGGAAACGGCCACAATCTCCGAGGAGATGCGCGATGCACGAGCTCGCGATACTCACAGTGGCAGCCGTTGAAACGCGCGCTTTTGCACCAGCCGCGTCAGCGTTTGCACTTCGATGAGCCATGTCTTGACGCCCATGCCGGGACCTTGCGTCGTGATGAGCGTGTCCATGAGGCGGTTGAGGCAGTCTAGACTGGCAGACGAGTCAGCTTGATGTCTGGCTTGGCGAAGTCTGACAAGACGCGCACTGCGAGAGAGGAGGCTCTCAAGTGCTGGGCTAAGAAGGCAAGTGAGGCAAGTGAGGCAAGTGAGGCAAGTGAGGCAAGCGAGGCAAGTGGCCTAGCATGGCCGATGTGAGATGCGGGAGGGCACGAGGGTGGCGTGCGGCGTGCAGTGGCAAAGTGGCATGTGGCGGCGAGAGCGAGTGTACAATGTACGTGTGCTTACTATTTGTCGACCATGTGAAAGTGCGGATTGAGGACAGGCGCCGCTTTGAGCTGCTGGATCTCCACTTGCACACCGATGAGCGCGCCGCCCATGCCCATGCCGATGGTGCTGCTCCCGCCGCCGCCGAAAGCAGAGGTCATGCGTGCCAGCATGTCACTGGCGCGAGGGACTGCAAGCCTCGAGGGATCAGTCTGACGGCCGACAGGTACGCGGTGGGTTCTTGCTGTTCCAAGCTGGACTGTATGCCGCGCGTGTTCTCGGTTCTGGTGCCAAGAGAACGTTGCGCGTGCTTTTGTGGTATTGCACGGAATGCGCGTTTCTAGACGAGCGAAGAGCGGAGAGTAGAGTGGAGACTGGTGGTCGAGGAGAAAGAGAGGGTGTTACCCCCGTTTTAAAGATAAACTCTAGTCGGTGTACGAGGCGGATGTGCGGTGTGTTGTGAGCGTGTGTGCGATGACTGATACAGTTACTGGTTCTTCCCCGCTGAGAGGTGCGCGGAGTTATCGCCAGCATGACGGCGTTCTTGGCTGAGAAGGATAGAAAGGGAAATACGGCGAGGGGGGTGTCTCGCCTGTGTTCATTTGCGAGGGATGTGAAAAGAAGTGCAGGACGACGACAAGGGGAGGACCGGAGGGGAGCGACCGTGGGTGACGACGGCGAGGGCGAGGGCGAGGGCGGGGGCAGGGGCGACGGGCTGCACAGGCTAACGCGCGGGTGACGGATGCCAACGGAGGGCAGCCGAGCAGCCAAGGAGCCGAGGGGCGGGGAGCGAGCCAGGGCGCGGGCTTGAGAGGACCTGCGAGGCAAAGGTCGGGTCGTCGACGGGGTGATGGACGCGCGCGAAGGCGTGCTGGACGACCAAGGAGGGGAGCAACACGGAGACGCTGCGAAGCCAGCGGTCGCGGTCGCTCCGGGCTGCTGCTGATCTGTCGCTCGCGGCGCCAGCGCCAGCAGCTGTGCGCTTTGCGCTTCGTGCGCGGTGTTTGCACCTGTGTTCAGACTCCGCTCTCGTCGGTGGCGGAACAGGGCGAGGACGAGCACGGAACCACTGGGCGCGGTGAAATGGTGCGGATACCGGGCAGACGCGAAGGGAAGGGCGATGACGGGAGTCGGTGAGTGCTCTATGCTCTATCAAAAGAGTTTCAGAAAAGTCCCCCACGGTCTCCGCCATGAACAAGGGATGCACGATCAGTCGGTCACGCCGCGTACGGTCAGCCAAGGAGCGCACTGAGGAGAGGGCGGAGATGGGCAGTACGGGCGGGGTGGACTGCGGTTAGCGGTCGGCTGTTGCGGCTGTTCAAAGACGTGTACTGCCGCTGACAAGATAGGAGTGCGATCGGTGATATAACCGCAGAACAGTGACGAGTGCCTGCTGCGTGCAAGTGCAGCGAGTGCAACGGGCGGCGGGGTTAGTCAGGGCGAACCGGTCGTGCTCGCGCAGATTCCGCCGTCGCGGGAATCGCCAGTGGGTCGGGAAGGACAGCAGTGAACGGAGCGCAGGGCTTACGAGCCGCCGGAGAACCAGACGGGGGTCGATCGCGTCCTGGGCGACAGAGTGGCTCGTGTAAAGGATGGCACCGCAGCGGCGGAGACGAGATACGAGATACGAGATACGAGCGCACGTTGTCTCGTTCAGGCTAGATCAGCAATCAGTATAGTGCAGATAAGCAAGGGGTGCGATAGTGGCGAGCGCTGCATCCACAAGTCCACGTCGCAAACCGTCCCAGACCCATGGCACCACCTTCCACCCAGTTCAGCACGCTCGAATGGTAGTATATCAAGTGGTGGTATATCGAGTGACAGTATACCATGGCGAACAAGGCTACCTCACCACCGCGACGCACTCAAGGCTAGCCATATGCAGTTGACCGTGAGCAGTCGATGGGGCCGATGGACAGGGACACCGAGCACAGACACAGCAACAAAGAGAGATATACGTCCAAACTATGGGAAGCCAAAGTGAGAATACGATGACGACCCTCAAACAAGGACGCGGTGTCGGTCTCGCATACCCCGCTGCACGGCTCCCCCATCTGCTCAGAGAGTAGGAGGGAGACACCGCACACACTTGGCGCTGACAGGCGTATAGGAGTGATCCCGACGAGCCAGCTGGTGAGGGTTGCATGTAGAGAGAGGTGTGAACGGTCGCTCGAAATTCTCTTCTGGCCAGCGGAATCAATTTGCAGAGCAGTCAAGCAGGAACCCTGGTTGCATGCAGGCTGTGGCAACGAATGTAGAGGGTATATAAAGTGCAGGGTAAGCTCTACAACCACCCGTCTTGCGCGACAGGTTCGTGCTTCTGATCGTTCCTCGTCGTGCATTGCCTCCAATGCCACATTTCCATCACCACTAGCGCCCAAGATTACCGAATCGTCGGAACAGATTGCTACCCGTTCCACTTGACGCTGGCGGTTCCAGCATCTGGCTGCGTTCATACAGTCCCTATTCGCGCATAAGCTTGGCTTCCCGACCGTGAGTAAGATCCCGCCAGACTCGACAGGGTTTGCGAGACTCGGCTAGACTTGCAAGAGTCGCCCGAGGGGATTCTCAAAGAGCCATGAAGCAAGTCATAAGACAATGAATAGCACAACTCACATCCTCGCTGGCAATGACCGGCTCCACGACCAACCGCTTGAACGTCGGCGAAACGTCCCCCCTCACCATCGGCCCCCTGTCTTGACACTCTGAGATGACAGATACGATATCGGCAAATCGCGCAAACTTGTCCCACTGGATCATGCCGTTGGGACGTCGATCGTCGCTGCGCACCGCTTGTAATCGATTTACGAGACTCAGGATTGTCATCCTTGATGAGTGTCAGCGCTCCTTACAGATCTTTCGGGTTCATGACGACGCCGCAAGCCGTAAGTGTACGGTGCGGTCGTCCAGAGACCCGAAGATCAATAGGGACAGCAAATGATATGTAAGTGCGGGTAGGAAGGAAATCACATGCAGGTATAGGGCGATAGGTGATAGGCCGAGAACAGGAAACGCCCGGGCCACTTACAAAAGCGGTATAGCGGAGCGACCGTGAGCGAGGTCCGCAGCTATGGCCTTTCGATACCGCAGGTACCCTCCTCGCGGCTCCATGAGGTCCATGTGGCTCTTGAAATCCTGCTGCAACGCCGGCGCCGCCTGCGCGACGACGAGCTGCTGGGTCTGCGCGAGGCGGTGTACCGACGTCTCGCTCATGCCTGATGTGATCGCGTAGAGGCAGTCGTAGTTGTTCAGCCGCCGCAGCTGGTGCGCGATGAGCATGAAGCGCTCGTATATCCTCGCACGATGTTTAGCCTTTGGGCTCGCGAGAATCATGGTCGTCACCCTGTCAGAACAGCACGTCAGCTGGCCATTCGGAGAGTTGAACGTGATGCCGCGAATCAAGGCGTCGAAAAATCCAACGTTTTAAACAGTCAAACGGGATACGGTGAATCAAAGGGTCGAACAGTAACGAGTCAAAGGGATACAGACGACCTCACCATCTCGAGATATGGTTGAAAAACAGTATACTCTGCCCTACAGGCCCGTCTTTCTCCTTACCAAGATCGTGCCGAAAGACATCCCTAGGCTGAGGAATTAAGCAGTCATTCTTACCAACTGGCACGTAGAGACTCACTCGGATAGCGGCGAAGAGTGCCCATTGCATCCGAGTCAGGTTCACCGCCACGTCATTAGCATCCTGCTGGACGACGTATGCCCACGCCGAGGCCCACTGCGAAAAGCCCAGATCGTCGTCGCCCAACCCGAAGCGGCTCACAGATGCGGCCGAGTCGGCAGCGCTGCCACGTCCGAGCTTTGTGCGAGAGCGAGTGTTGCTGCGTTTGAGCTGCACAGCGGAGCCGTTGGGTGATTTGGGTGACGACGCAGGTGCTCGCAGACTCGAACCCCTGGACAAGCTGGGATGTAAGTCGCCGCGCAAGCTCGCTGACAGATTCGAACCCCTGGACAAGCTCGTCTGGAGATCGGTGTGCAGGCTCGCTGACAGATTGGACCCCGTGTCCAAGCTCGTCTTCTTGTCGGAGCCATCATGCAAGCTCGCTTGGAGATCACCGCCGACAACCAAGCTTGCTGTTGATACAGTGCGGCTCGACGGCGTCTTCTCCTTGTCGCCAAAGTCCAACGCATCGACGTCATCCGAGAGCTCGCGATCGACATCAAGGCCGGTACTGGTGGAAGTGATGGACGGGGCTGCCCTCTTCTCACCAAATGACCATGACGCGTCGAGATCCACGACGTCCATTATCGACCCTTGCACACTGACCAGGTCGGCGGTAAGGTGCGCCATGAATGTGTGTTTGAGCAGCAGATCGACGACATCGCGAAAGAGGCCACGGGTTTGTTCTGAAGCGAGATCGCCTGGGTACCTCTTCGTCCATTCTAATAAGGCCCCAGTCATCCTGGACACCGATCAGCCCAAATCCCAGACAGGCGCGGCAGATGTGAAGGAAGTAGCAACAGAGAGCACAAAGTTGACGCCAAGGGCAAGGAGGAGAAATGACCGACCAACAGGGATAAGGTAGACGGACGTCGCCGTAGGCACAGCCTGAACTCACCTCATCAGCGCCCACCTTCGCTCCTCATCACTAGCAGAATCCCGCTCTACCTGGCGAAACCGCTCAAGAAACTCAGCCATCAGCTGGTGGGTGTAGCAGAATCGGCGAAACGTCAACAAGAATGCTCGGACAAAGCGCTCGTCTACAATCGTCCGCCTGTCAGCTTAGTTGTACTGCCACTGGAGTAAGGCTTAGCTGACTGGTGGCAGAGGTGATAGCTGTGAAGAGTTGGTTCATCAAGCCGTCCAAGCTGGTGTATGGGGATAGAGATTCGCTGCATCGTTCATCAGAGTTTTCTCTCGCCACTTCACGCGCCGTGTGAGCACTCACGGAGCCCGTACTGCATTGAGCCGGGTGTCAAGGATATGTTCAGCAGGCCGTTGCGCAGATGGTGACGCTGGCGCAGGCACAGCTGCGGATCCCGTCCCCTCAGTCGACAGGCTACTACGTCCCCCGGCACTGTCTCGTTTATCATTACCGGTCGAGGGCTTGGAGCCCATGATCCATTGCAGGCTGCTCGAGCTGGACCGTGTATCTGAAACATGTCCGTCTCCGCCGTGTCCGCCGGGCCCACGCTCGTGGCCGCTTTTGCCCAGTTCGGGCCCGCGCCGATACCACATGAACCGATCTGCGCCGGAGGAAGCGTCCGAGTCGGGTGACACGAGGCTGTCGAGCGGTTTCATCGTTGCAGTCTTCGTCTTCAACTGAGCGGGAGCCGTCTCGGCGGTCGAGTCGACCGATGATTGGCGCTCGCGGCGACCTGTGGCTCGAACATTAGTAAAGCAGCACGAACGCGAAGGGAGCCGGAGCGCATGTCTGGGAATGGAGAAATCGGCGCTCAGTGTAGGGAGCAGGCGGCGGGGAGATAGGGAAAGGGACATAAGGGAGATGGGAAAGGGAGGGGAGGGTCGACTCACGTTGCCGCTGTTCGAGCTTGAATAATAACCACCGCACCGCGTTGTGCATCTTGCCTTTCCCCTCGGTGGTGGCGATGGTCACCTCGATCAAGCCGATATCGTACGGTTGACAAAGAGCATTTGCGTCAGCCGCCGCCACCTCGAGCACGGCATCGGGATCCGACTTGCACCCCAGCAGGACCGTGCTCGTCCCGGAAGCGTCCAGTTGGCCTGGAATGATTATGTCAGCTTGGCCTGCTGTACATGCTGCATGTGAGGTGAACTGACCGAGTATTTCAGAGACGCCTTGGAGCGTCCACGGGCGAGTCGCATCGTAGCATAACAACACCCCCGACACGCTCGGCACGTCATGGGGGAACAAGGACCCAGAACGGGACAAGTTCAAGGCCGAGAGTGGCACCTCGACAAACTCGACCTTGCACTCTTGTCGCAGCTTGCCTCCAGGTGGTATACGGGCAACAGACGACGATACTGTCTTCGTCAGCATACGATCTCCAATGAGGGCAGAGGCGGGTACTGACTCTGGTGGCCGGTGGCGATGGTGCATGTCAGTGGACTGGAGCTGTTCCATGCCTTGGTTGCGCGGCGGATAACGGTCGACTTGCCGACCCCGTCGTGCCCGACCACAGCAATGACGAAATCTGCATTGGACATGGACGGCTGCGGAAAAGTCAGCTCTGCCGCTCTGCCATGTGTACAGAGGGTGAAGAACTCACTCCTCCAGTATCGTTCGCCCTTGGCGTCCGATCTGGATCGTCGGTGACCCGTGGAGCCAGCATCGGCGGCTCGTTCCTCAGAGATGCCTTCTCCGAAGTCCCCACAGGCGTGCCAAGAGTATACCAAACGGGCATTTCAGCTGATGGCCCTGGACGCGATCCGCCTAAGACAGCAGGAACAGGAGTCCGAGGAGAAGGTGTTGTGCCCTCGACCTCGGCGAGATCCGGCATCGTCGACCGCAGCTTCCGCATAGCTTCGGCATCTCGCCAACTCATCTTGAGACGCGCCGAAGCGAGGAGGGTCTCGGAGTCTTTTGGAGGCGGCTGAGGCGGCGGTGAATCAGAGTAGTCTTGTCTCGCGGACGGGTTGAGCGGAGGCGCATGTTGCTCCGAGGACGGTATACGGGGGGAAGGCGGAGGCGACGGGTGCGGGGGAGGGAGGGGGACAGGTATGGGTTCAGCAATGGGCATAGGAATGGGAGATGATGGAGACTCGGGGTCGGAGTCAGGATTTGGTGAAGGCAATGCCTTCGAACGAGCTCTTGAGCCGAGGAGGGCGCTCGCAGATGAGCCTGACAGAGGGAACCACCAGGATGAGGTGGCAGTTGAAGGCCCAGATGTTGGAGGTCCAGACGCTGAAGGCCCGGACATTGGAGAGGAAGATGTTATTCCGCTCATTGAAGACTAGATACGACAGACGAGCAACGGGATACAGGATGCAAGCTACAGGCAGGCAGACGCGAGGTGAATGAAGCGCGACAGAGGACAAAGGCATGTCAGCGATCGGCTATGATGTTGTAAGGACAATCAGGGCAAAGGGAGGTACAGGATCGACGTCAGAGCCTTTATCAGGCGGGGGAGACAAGGAGACACGGAGAGAGAATCTGAGTGTGTCGGCGTACATGATGTGCGCGAGGGAGAGCGCTGTGGGGAGCGCTGTGTGGGGGGAGTGCTGTGTGGGGGGAGTGCTGTGTGGGGGGATGTGTGTGCAGAGAGGCAGAGGGCGGTAATGACATACGCTGGTTGTAGAGGGAGCGATCTCAGCGCCAAAGCGGAGCTCAGTCGTTCAACGCCATTCTTTTGTCAACGTCTTACAGTGCGAATCGGAGAGTGCAGGCGGAGCTCGGTGTGCGATCGTGCGCTTCCAATGCTGAGAGAGAGTATGCTGCTGTTCGACTGGTCACAGGCCACAGGTGACAGTAGCTTCCTCTGCTACAATCAGCTTGATCCGTTTGCCGGTGTTTCATGGTACAAAGGAGGGACGAGCCGGGACAATGGACATCAGGACGGGTGCTCGGCGACGGCTACGAGGATGCAGGTGCTCAGAGATAATGACGAGCATACGCCGTATCCTTGTGGACGTTCCGTATCTATCCCCTAGTGGAGTGGACAGACAAGGGGACGAGCAGGGCGGCAGGAAAGTCTGCACAGAAGGAAAGTCGGTACAGAAGGAAAGTCGGTACAGAAGGAATGAACTGGTAGCCGAGGACGGATGGTATTTGCTAGAGGAAGATGGGTGTACAAGATCGAGTCGACCGAGAAGAGGTACGAGGAGACGACGGAACTCGAGCTGGAGACGGACAGGCGCTTACCTGGACACTGGGCATCTCCTGTCACAGGGCCATGAGGGCACCTATCCACTCGAAATGGCAGCGAGTGGTGGAAGCGGATGTCGTGAAAGCGAATGCCGTGAAAGTCGACTATTGGCAAAGCGTCTCGGTTGTCGTCTTGACAAATCGTCCATGCACATGGTCGTCAGAAGAGGCCCATGAGCGTCGCTGGGGCCGCTGTGAGTGCGAGTTGAGCTACCGCCGACGCTCAGACTGTCCTTCACTAGAATCGGATACTCGGTGCTCAGGCCGCATCAACGGGACGAGACCACGTGGCGGCAGTGGGTTGCTGCTTTGTGGAAATCATTCTCGGGCGGATGGGGTGATACATTCCGTTCACAGGTATTGTTGACGAGTCCAGTGCCGCTCATACATACGAGTCCTGTGGACGAGTGGTTGTCGTTGGTGTCTGGGTACAGCGATTGGAGCCACAACAAAGTCGCTAGCGCCGCACCCACCGCAGCACTGGACACCACAACCGCCGACACATCGTCGCCCGGATCGATGTTCTCTCGCGCCGGCCCATCACGGGCTCGCCTGGCCCTGACCCCTGCGCATCCTATCAATGCCCCATTGCCGCTTATATCTGTGCGACATCATAGCAACATCCACACCGGGGCCCGGTGCACGCACAGACCGACTCCTAGCCAGACACCCAGGCAGAGGCAGAGCCAGCACCGCCGCTACAGCAACCACCAGCACCAGCACCAGCACCACCGTGCGGGTGAGGACGACGCCCGCCTTTTCCCCGACTTGACAATGCGTCCCGACGCGCGCGAGCTCGTCGTTCCTCCCTTAAAAGATCGGCTACGGCCGCTTCTGCCCTTCTTGTTCTGGTGGACCGTCATCACGTCCCTCACCACCAACCTGCTGCACATGCGTCAGCGAGCCGAGAGGGAGCGCGCCCTCGCCTCGGCACAGGTCACCGTCCTCGAGGCGTTGATCGACCGTGCCCGGCGAGGAGAGGAGCTTGAGGATTTGGAAATCCGCAGGGAGCTGGAAATGGTCGGGCTGCGAGAGAGGAGGGAGACCAAGATTCTCAGTAGCGCAAGCGGGGCGGAGGGAGTGCGGGATGTCGGGGATGTAGGGTTGGTCGCGGCCCTGTTTGGGAGGAGGAGCAGGTTTGCAGGTGGGGCAGGGGACCGGAAGCAGAGGGAGGACGAGGAGCACAAGCAGGCTTTGGCAGAGTGGGCCAGCAGTGAGCAGTGTTTCTAACTCGTTCCTCTCTGCACCAAACCTCGGAGAGCGCCGTTCTTCTCTGACTCATTCCATTCTCCAAAGACACCCAGACTCGTTCCATTCTCCAAAGACAACCCAGAGAGATCACTCCATAGAGCAGACCCAGGCTGATGTCCCAGTCGTCAACGAGACCAACACCCCTCAACAGCCGACCGTCCTGGCCGCGCCTGAACGAGTCGGTAAGCCCCGGAGACCGACGTCTGCAGCGGCATATTTTTGATATGCACGCCTGCGCTCACCCGTCTGTCCCCTCATCCCGCACTCCATGGCCTGTATTCTTTGCATGCGTCGGGCAAGTCTTGAATCTGACGAGAATCACAAGAAAGTGAGCGCCAGGTGGTCAGTGGCAAGTGGCGAGGCAACGACGTGGATTCACAGGCTGCCTCTCCCTTCCTCGCCTTTGGATGCTTCCTGCCCATATCTCTCGCTTCCACGCGTACATTTCCGTGCAGGACGAGGATACAGCCTTCTTCGCTGTACCTCGCGAAACATCTTTGCGTGCAGTGCCTCTTGCATCTCACTCCTTCCTCTTGCACTGCATGACTCTTTACACCTCCTTTCTCCCACCCTCTCGCACACATGCTTCTGTCCCACTCATGGCGATCGAATCGTCCCTGTGTGAAACGCTCTTCACACCAGAACCTCTCGATGCTTCTGATCGTATAGACGGGCACGTTTTTCCGCCAGTCACCCCAGTCACTTTCCACATTCTGTCAAAGAAGCTAATCCATGAGCCACATTGGAGATTTAGTCCATCACGATGCTCGAGGCACTCTGACGCCACCATCATTTCATTTTGACAGATCATCCCATTTTGACAGATGAACCTCCCCATCACGGCGGATATCCAACATTCGGAATCCCCATTTTCGAATCGATGCTGAGACCGAGCTTCCTTTGGGGCTACGGCAAGGACATCCGTCGGCACCTCCGTCGGCATCTCCCCGTTCAGACATCGAGCACACCAAGCACGGCAAGACACCGAGTGCTGACGGTGCTTCTGACGACGAGCTGACGAGCCGCGTGCCCCGAGCTGTCGTCTGCGGGTGAACTGTGTCTCTGACATACCTACTGATACCTGCTGATGCCTGCGGTGGTGCTCGATGTCTACTCCTTGCCTCGCACACGACCATGTACCATTAGAGGGGAATTCTTACTCGCAAAGGAGGATGGCCCAGACAGTCTGCACGGACAGTCCCCGATCCTCAATCTCGGCTTCGACTACCCTCCTTTGGACTCTGACCATCAGTCATCCGACGGAAACTGGGCCAGGAAAGAGGGTTGCGGCAGATACGGCTGATGGTGCCTTGTGGCTATGCCTTGCGTCCTGCCCTCTCCTCTCACGCCCGCCCCCACTTATCTTTGAAATCGTGTGCTGATGAGTTTCAGACGCCGGGATCTTTGGATCAAAGGAATGATTCCCCCAACACCCTTGCGTGCTGCGCCTCCATGGCCGTCGTGCGAGAAGAAAGGGGGGTGGGTGGCGCGAGCTCAACCCCTAGAGTGGCCGTTGGTGGGAACATGAAACGAGCTTCTGCCCCACTCTCGCCCCCTGGTCATATGTGCTCCACCGCGGCGGCAGAAATGTGATGCGCGGAGGAATGGGAGCGGGGGAATTGTCCCGATGCCGCTTCTGCTGCCGTGTCCGTCGTCGTTGCCGTGGCTGCGGCCGTCACCCATCGTACAGACCGACTGATCGCTGACAGTTGGGGCCATGCTGCGGAGCACGGTGCCCGTTTTCAAAACTCACTAACTCGACACGCACGGCAAAGGGGATGAGATGATGGCCGGGAGCTAGGAACTAGTCGAGTGATCGAGACTTGAATGTCCCTTTGAGCGGGGGACCCACAAAGGACGAGATGGTTGATATACGACCGTGGACGCCATCAGACCCACCGTCGTTCTTCCCAAGAGATCCCTCATCCCTCATCCCCTCATCACTACATCAGTTGCTAAAACCGCCTCCATCCTGACTACAGGACTACCTTCGACTGAACATCCAGTGCACGCACTGCGTCGAGAAACAGTACAACACAGTGCTTGAGCTGTAAGCGACTGGCCTGTCAAAAGAACCAACTGGACGCGTCTACCCCTCCGTTGGACGTGACCGCACAAAAGGGCCCCTTGCCGTCGTGTCCCTCCGTTGTCCTCTGGCCGCCACCGACACTGTCTGCTCCACTCGCTCCACTGCTCGCTGGCTGCCATTTCTCTTTCCTTTCATCCTCTCGACATCAAGGGCCCCTTTGTGCTCTCGAATCATTCCCCCCGTCTGCTCTCTCGCACCCACGCAAGCTGGCACATCAGGGTGAGTCTTGCCGCAGCACACCATTCCAGAGCATACCACTCGCTCGCCACCCTTTCTTCCTTTCAGAGCCATTTGCCGAGTGATCCTAGCACCCCCGCAGATACTCCGGATCAACAACCCTGATGACCGCAGGAACCAAACAATAACAACCCTCCACCCAACAGCGATAACGACAGCGACACGAACAGCCCCCGCCGCCGCGACACCCTCGCCTGCCCGTCACTTGCTCGGGATTCCCACGAGCATGTCGTATTACCGTCCTGCGACGGCGCCCTGCAACTCCGAGCATGACCACCACCACCACCATCACGCTGCGTCCCCGCCGCCCGCCGTCACCGTCACTCTCGAGGCGGTACAAGAAGAGGAGCAGCCGGCACCAGTGCCCGAAACAGCGTTCTCTCCGTCCGCGACCGTCCAACCCCTCCCCATGCAGTCACACCACTCGGTGCAGAAGACCCGCCCCATCGCGACTGGCGCGGGGAGGCTCCAGCCACCCGCCACCGACGTCGAGTGTCTGCAGTGGTGTTCCGTCTTTGTGCGTCTCCAGTCTCCTTTCTCATCTCACTTGCCACTTTCTCATCTCACCCCACTTTCCACTCGCCACCAGCGAGCGGCGCTGACATTTCCGCTGCAGTGCGCAGTCAGACCTCTGGGGACATGTGCACGCCTGCAGCGCGTGGACACGATGTATTGTGAAGTCGTGAGTGTCGCTTGCGTTCTACGTCATGGCCTCCGCGGCGCACCCCAACGCCTCCCAACGCGTTCCTCCCTGACCAGGGCCCCGCGCCGCCCCCTTCGCTACCCCGCTCGCTTGGCTTCGGCGCTTCTGTCCCTGTCTCACTTGATATTCTTGGGGTGACTAAACGAGCTGGCATGCTGACACATGCATAGCATTCGTGCAGTGTTGTATGTTGCCACGATCCATGGGTGAGATAATCCTGACGGCAATTAGGAGTACCCCGATGGGACAAGATGTGCCAATCCGGTAAAGAATCCCAGAGACTCTCGCGTCTGTCTTATTGGATGTGAGTCGCCCACTATCACTCCTCCACCACTACCATTCCTCCACCACGACCACTCCTCCACCAAGACTCCTCCACCACACCAGCGATCGTCTCGCCCGTCCTCCCATCTACCACCCCATCCATCCTCCTCGTCCTGTCCGCGTTCTCGCCACCAGCCCTGACACGCACCAGACCACGTCGAGAACAACCGCCAGGGCATCCTGCTGGACATGATCAACCGCCGCATGGACCACAAGATGCGCGAAGCCGAAGAGGCTGAAGAGAGCCACCGCGCCGCCCTGCAGTACTTTGACGAGAACTTTCCTTTCATCCCCAAAGACCCGCCAGAAGTGGACACCCGTTCCGCAGGGAGCACGGCCAGCGGTAACGGTAGCCGAAAAGGCAGTAGTGGTGGTCGAAGTTGGACGGGTGCAGCAGACGGCACGGGAGAGCGCCGTAGACCCAGTCCGACCGAATTCGTCCTGGGATATGGGTTTGGCTGGTGTCCGCCTGAACGGTGGATGTCGGCAGGGTGGAAGTCGCCCTGTGCGTCGCCGTATCGCCCGTTGAAGGCAGAGTAACGCCGTGGTTGGTGGAGTACGTGGGTGGCGAGTAGGTCGAGCCACGACCGGGCTGCCACGGCGAGCGCACCACGACTCGGCTGTGGCGCCCAGCGTTCCCAACCTCCACGACCTCTATGGCTTCCGCCGCCACCGCCGCCCTCAGCAATCTCGACGGTCCAAGTTATTGCTCCGTACCATGATCTCCAAACCGATACCCGACTGCGACTCGTATACCATGGTGCATGACAAACGGGTTGTAGACCTCTGTCATTCATCCTCCATCGTTCCGTCTCACGTTCATCGTTCATCCTTCGTTGTTTGTCTTCCAGTCTTCACAGTCTCTTCTTCGTCGATTGCTACTCCGTCATTTATTTGCCTCTTCGTTTGTTCTCCTTCGCCCTTGCCCGTTGTCGTCCATCGTTCGTCTTCGACTTTGATACTTGATATTTGATACTTGGTAGTTTGTGATTTTGGTACCTCTTCACGTTCGGCCGCCAACGCTACTCAAACGCCAAAGCGACGCCGACGCCGCCCAGTCACTGTTGATGTTGGCGTGCCCTCCGACACCTGTAGACACGTTCCGTGCCGTATTTCGTTTCCGTTGTTCGCGTGCTCCGTACTCCGTACCCCCAGTCGAGGGACCTGGAGGACCCGCGGAATGGCTCGAATATAATCGCGCAACGCGATAATCGTTTCGTAGAGCCCTATAACCGCTATGCATGTTGATGAACCGTTCCACGCGGCTGTTGCAGCGTCGGACTCGTCATTTCACCTTGTATGCTGCATGACGATGCTGTATGCTGTATGTCTATGCTGTATAAATGTATGCTGTGCTGTGTGAAGTATGTTGTATGCTACAAGAGTCGCCGCTCCCCAGACAAAATCAAGTACCGTCACTTCGCCACCCATTCCAAAACGGGACAAGCCGTCACTGGTCCAGCTGGGCTGCAGCTCCAGGTACACCCCGGCATCCAGCACCACCTCCCATCACCTCCACGGCAAGAGCGATACCGACAAAACACCATCAATATCCCCCCGTATACCGCTGGCCTTTGACCTTGACCCTAGCCTTGCCCACCCCCACCCCCACCCCCACCGCCGCTCCCTTCTCCGTCCCCTTTCCCCCCGTCCCCTTGCCCTTGCCTCCATCCGCCTGCCCCTTCCCCTTCCCCTTCCCCTTACCCGCCTTGTCCTGCTTCCCGTCCCGCTCCAGCAAGTCCATCTCCCCTCCCCAGGAAGCGACGTTGCCCCCGCCCGCACCGCTGCGCCGCCACTCGCCTTCCCAGTCCACATCGAGGTCCCCGGCGCCTCCCGTCCCTGCTGCCGCGCGTTTCTTCCGCGCTCTCCGGGCTGTACCCGTCCCTGCACCCGTTACGGACAGCGAGTCCAGATTGGAGTCCAAGTGTTTTGGCGTAGACAGGCCCATCTCGGGATTGCCGGCGATGCCGTCGAGAGTACCGTTGGCGTGAAGTTCAGGTAGGGGTTTCCGTTTCCGCTCCGCCTGCTCGGCATTACCTGGCGTCGACACTGCCTTGAACGTTGTTGCTATCGAGTGCAGCACACTCGACTGTGCGCCTCGACCCCGAGCCCTCGCGCCAGCTCCACGGACAGACGGCGAGTCCACATCCGGCATATGTCCCCTAGGCTTTCCCGGCGCTGACGTCGGCAGCCCAACAACGCTGAACGGGTGCCGGCGAGGCGTAGAGTCCCATGGTTTCCCACCTCTGCCCGCACCCCGCAGTGAAGATGAAGCCGGGGTCGCTGTGCTTCGTATAGACATGATGCGCGCATTGGCCGGGCGGAAATTTGCTCCGCCATTCGCACTGTCCGTCCCGCTGCCTCTGCCCCTGCTGTTGAACCAGTCTTCTTCGTCCTCGTCGTCATCCTCGTCCTCGGCTTCTTCCAGTCCGCGTTCGAGCTCCTGGAGTTTCCGCTTGGCCTTCTGCTTGCCCTTCCGCCCCGCATCGAAACCGGCAAACTCGGGTGCTTCACCCTCGAGTAGCTCGTACTCGTCGTCAAAGTGCAGGTGCGTTCCTCTAGCCGCCGCCGGTTTCGCAGGTGCGCGGGCGTAACCATGGGGTCCGGCATCTGCCACTTCGGCACTGAAGGCGCTGGCGAATGTGACTCTCGCGAGGGAGCCACGACGTCGCGAGCAGTCGTCCCCTAGATGCCCTTCTCGCGCACAGTTGTAACACCATCGTTCCGCTGCGAGCCCGCCCGCTGCCTCGCGGTACCAGTGTTTATAGGTTTCTCGAGTGGCACGACACGCTTCGAGCTGAGACGTGGCGAGGTAGATGTATGTCCGCCAGACCGTTGGGCAGTTCTGTTCGCTGGTCAGATCAAGCCAGATTCAAGAATAATTAGACAGGAAACGGGGGATAAGACGCACGCCAGTCAGGTGGCCGCCATCTCCACAGAGTGTGCAACCATGCCTCGATGAACCGGCTCTAGATTGCGTACAGTCCTTTCAGGGCGTCAGTGTCAGCAATACTCTCTGGTCTGCTGGTCTGGCGGAGTCCTCTGGACTAACGGTGTTCTTGTGTCCCCTTTGACCGCAGTTGAAGCACACTAGCCCCATCGGACAGTCTTTACGCTCATGTTCATCCATCGCTCCGCACAGATGGCACTGAAGCGAGAGTCAGCTCAATAGCAACTCATGAAGCTGAAATGACTGACCATGACGTGGGTGCAGTCACGAGCATGATGGCCAGGCCGTTTGCAGCGTTTACATATCTTCGCTTGGTCGGCGGTCGCGAGGAATGCAGCCTGCTCGTCGGTCGTCTCTGGAGCAGACGGGTCAAAGTACCGTTGGACGCCCTATGATCGTGAGTGATAACTCGCAGGCAAAGTGCCAGAGAGGACGTACACGTGTGACTTGGTCATCCAGAAAGTGGACACCTTCCATTGGGCTCGAAGACGCCTCTCCCTGCTCTTCTGGAGCCGAATCCGATTCGAGCATCACATTGGCCGGTAGGAGCAGTCCGGTTCCTGTGTTATTGATGGAGCTACTGGCTGAGACAATGGCCTCGGCGACTGGACGAAGCTCAAATTGAGCTGCTCCAGAGGAACTCTCTCGCGGCGCGACGGGCTCAGGCATCATCGAGGTGCCGAACAGTGCTGTCGGGTCGAAGTGCTCCTCCTCCCTCTTCCTATTATCCCCAGATCGTTTTGTTGACATTCCGACGTCTGGCATCACCTCCACATCGGATGACTCTAGTGTTGTGCTCGACGTCGATAGCCCGTCGAAAGCCGCAGCTCTCTTCCTTCCTCCTCTCAAGGTGAGAGGGGTGAAAGCCACAGGCGTGTATGGTCCAGGTGAAGAGGGGCCGCTTATCCCAGCTTTTGAAGCTGAAGGCGAGCCCTCCTGGGCTACAGAGATCGCATCCTCCAGCTCCTCTCCGCCAAGAAACCGTACCTCCCCTTGCTCCTCATCTTCCCCCGTGAGATCGATAATCGGAGCTGACGATGAGTTGAGAGGCGCCTTTTTCCGCCTCTTTACTCTCGACCGCGCTCTTGAGGGGCCCGCTACCGCCTTGGTAGCCGTTGGTGCCGTGCTGATGCCGTTGAGCTGCATTGCCATCGTCTGGCCTCTGCAGCTGGTCTGTCAATAACAGAAATCTTGAAAGACCAGTCAAAAGGTAATCTTAACTGGGGGGAGGTGATAAGGAATGACTCACGGGTCAAAAAAGTGTCGAACCAAAAATCCATAGTGTCCGACTCTTGCAAACTCGACATTGGAGACAAACCCGTATCTCTCCCAAGCTATAGGAGCTATCGCCTCGGGTACGACGCGAAAGCAGAGCAACGGTAGCACTCTGGCAGACCCAGGCAGCCGCAAAGCCCACACACTCCTTTTGCAAGCATCGGAGTCGATTTTCCACCCGGATTTCGAGTCGTCCGACTCGCGTGCTCAGATAGCTTTCCGCAAGAGCCGTCTTTTCCACGCCACCCCATCACAGTCATTGTACCCGGGATATAGAGAGCCTCGCGCATCTCGCTGCTCTTCAAGATGAGCTTCAAACAACATGACCGTGAGTATACGTGCCCCCTCCCGTCGCTCCTTTCCAAGGAATCAAATACGCCATCAGCATTGCTGACATACCTCAGCCTCGAAGCCCGTCCACATTCCGACCTCGGAGCTCAATGTCATGCAGTACTGGAAAGACATTGATGCCTTCAAGACGTCGCAGAAGCTGTCTGAGGGCAAGCCCCACTACAGTTTCTACGACGGCCCGCCGTTCGCTACGGGCAAACCCCACTACGGGCATCTACTCGCTGGAACCATCAAAGTGCGCTATGGCGTGTTTCGTGCTGGTGGCGAAGCTGACGCAGATGTTATGCAGGACGTTGTGACTCGGCATGCGCACTCGACTGGCCACCACGTCGAGCGTCGGTTCGGCTGGGACACGCACGGTTTGCCGATCGAGCACGAAATTGACAAAACCCTCAACATCAAGGGCAAGGACGATGTGATGGCCATGGGGATTGACAAGTACAACGCGGCGTGCCGGGAGATTGTCATGCGGTATGCTGGCGAGTGGAAGAGCACGGTAGAGCGTATGGGTCGGTGGATCGACTTTGATACGGGCTACAAGACGCTCGACCCGACGTTCATGGAAAGCGTGTGGTGGGTGTTTGGACAGCTCTGGGAGAAGGGCCAGGTGTACCGGGGTCTCAGAGTCATGCCATATTCCACCGGCTGTACCACTCCTCTGAGCAACTTTGAGGCAGGCGAGGACTATAGAGACACTCAAGATCCTACTGGTAGGTCTCCCTCATTCATCTACTCCTCGGTTGCCCCGCGGGCTAAGACGCCGCAGTGACCGTTGCCTTCCCCCTTGTCGATGACCCCTCAACCTCCCTGCTCGCCTGGACGACCACGCCATACACCCTTCCATCCAATTTGGGACTCTGTGTCCACCCCGACTTTACGTACATCAAGATCCACGATTTTGAGCGCGACCAAAATTTCATCCTCCTCGAGAACCTCCTTGCGACCGTATACAAGGGCTACGACCCAAAGAAGAAGGACGCCAAGCCAAAGTTCAAGAAAATCGGGTCTTTCCATGGCAAAGATATGGTCGGATGGCGGTACACGCCCATGTTCGACTACTTTACCGAGCAGGTGAGCTACATGCTTCTTTGCAATGACTGCAATAAATGACGACTGATGACTGAACAGTACGAGGACCGAGCCTTCCGTGTTCTGTCAGATACCTACGTCACCGACACATCCGGAACGGGTATCGTCCATCAGGCTCCGGCTTTCGGCGAAGACGATCACCGCATTGCAGTTCAGCACGGAGTCGTCCGCGACGATGAGATCCCCCCGTGCCCGATCGATGAGTCGGGACGGTTCACCTCTGAGGTGCCAGAGTACCAGGGTGTTTACGTCAAAGTGCGTGCTCCAACTACGGTAGCGCCTACTAGCCTCTGACACATGTCATAGGATGCCGATTCTCAGATCATCAAAGACCTGCAAAAAAAGGGTCGCTTGATTGTCCGAGGCGACATCAATCACTCGTATCCTTTCTGCTGGAGATCCGGGACACCGCTCATCTACCGGGCCATCCCCGTATGGTTTGTCCGGGTTGCCAACATCTCCGACCAGTTGGTCGCGAACAACGAAACGACAAGATGGTGAGTCGGCGATCCCGCCCACAATGTCACGACTTACGCTATACCTAGGGTCCCACCACACGTTGGCGAGGGCCGATTCGGTGGGTGGCTGAAGAACGCTCGGGATTGGAACATCTCCCGAAATCGTTACTGGGGTACCCCGATTCCACTTTGGGCAAGCGAAGACCTGTCAGAGGTCAGTTTTGCTTTTCCGACATCCGTACATCTGTACGTCTACTCATGGAGAAACACAGATCGTCTGCATCAGCTCGGTTGCTCAGCTTGAAAAGCTGTCAGGGGTGTCAAATATCAAAGACCTGCATCGAGAGAGCATCGACCACATCACCATCCCCTCGCAGCAGGGTAAAGGGACTCTCAAGAGGATCGAAGAGGTCTTTGATTGTTGGTTTGAGTCGGGAAGGTAAGCTTTCACCATGACGATCTGAAGTCGGACAGGCTGACGAAGCGATAGTATGCCATATGCGCAGTCGCACTACCCCTTTGAGAACGAGAAGCTGTTCAAGGCTAGCTTCCCAGCAGACTTTGTGTCGGAGGGTATCGACCAGACTCGAGGCTGGTTCTACACGCTGCTCGTCCTCGGAACCCATCTGTTCCAGACGGCACCGTGGAAAAACCTCATTGTCACCGGTCTCGTGCTTGCCGGGTAGGTTACACACCCACTAATATCCATTTTTAACGTGAGAGCTGATGTTGGGCAGTGATGGTAAAAAGATGTCGAAGAAGCTGAAGAACTACCCTGATCCCATGGAGGTCGTCTCCAAGTACGGTGCCGACTGCGTGCGACTCTTCCTCGTCAACTCGCCGGTTGTTCGAGGCGACAATCTGCGATTCCGCGAGGACGGTGTCCGCGACATTCTCACCAATGTCATTCTCAAGTGGATCAATTCGCTCAACTTCTATCTTGGTCAGGTCGACTTGTTCGAACAAAGCGCGGGGGAGAAGTTTGTATACGATCATGATGCGCCAAAAAGCACGAATGTGATGGATCGATGGATCTTGGCCAGCTGTCAAACCTTGATTCAACACGTGCAGACCGAAATGGACTGTCAGTAACTTGACATGAAAGGGCGTCAACAGAGCTGACTCGCTGCAGCATATAGACTCTACACGGTCATTCCTCGATTGTTGGACCTAGTCGCCGATTTGACCAATTGGTATATCCGCTTCAACCGAACTCGTCTGAAGGGATCTGGTGGTGTCGATGACACCAAAGCTGCCCTGAACACGCTATACGAAGCCCTTTTCACTCTCTGTCTCACCATGGTATGCTACCCTCTGCTCCCGAGCTCTTCAATACTAACAAGGACAGTCCTCCTTTACCCCATTCACCTCAGAAACTGTCTACCAATCCCTTCGTGCGACGTCTCCTCCAGTGAAAGACGGTCTCGATGTGCGCTCTGTCCACTTCCTCTCGTTCCCAGCAGTTCGTAAAGAGTACTTTGACCCTGTCATTGAACGGCAAGTTCAGCGTCTCAAGGCAGTTATCGATCTCGGTCGTGCTATCCGTGACAAGAGGACGCTGAAGGTCAAGCAACCGCTGAAGGAGCTCGTCATCTTCCACCACGACCAGGAATACCTCGACGATGTCAAGTCTCTCGAGACATATGTGGCTGCCGAGCTCAACGTCGTCAAGGTCGTCTATACTTCGGACGAGGCGCAAGTCGGAATCAAGTACAAGGCGACAGCCGACTGGCCGACGCTTGGAAAGAAGTTGCGGAAGGACATGGGCAAGGTCAAGGCGGCATTGCCGAACCTGACCAGCGAGGCTTGCAAGTCTTTCGTCCTGGATGGAAAGCTGGACGTAGCGGGTGTCCCGCTAGTGCAGGGAGATCTGGTCGTCACGCGCTATGTTGAGTCCACGGATTCCGAGTCACATGAGTCCGCGACCGACAACGACGTGATCGTGTTGCTCGATATTCGGCTGCACGCGGATCTGGAAGTGATGGCTCTGTTGCGAGCTCTCACTTCCCGCGTCAACAAGCTGCGGAAAGAGGCGGGTCTCAAGGCGACGGACAAAGTTGACGTGTTTTACACATACGATGACGGCGAGGAAGATGCCTTGCGCCGGGCGATTGAGGGAAATGAGGACGCTCTGATGAAGAGCTTTGGGTGTGTGCCGATGGAGGCTAGCCAGCTAGGCGAGGGCCGGAATGTGCTCGGAGTGGAGAAGAGGGCAAAGGGCGCAGAAGAGCTTGGAGACGGAGAGAGATTTGTGTTGACTCTGGCAGACAGAGTGTGAGTCTAGAGCGGACTGTAGTCACATATGCATCACTGCTACGCATTTCAAGTCCCTCTGTTTGGCAGTGTGCCGAAGTCACATTAACATCAGTGCCACGCAAGTTCAAGTCACATTGTTTCGCAGTGGACGAGTGCGGCAACTGGTAGCTCGGCCGGCACAGGCACCCGATCCGTACAGTACTGTACGAAACCGCGCGCCACTGTACTAGAAAACTGGAATGACGACTACGCACGGTACTCTGCCCCGCCTCCTGCGATATGTGCATGTTCGTCATATATGCTCGTATATGGTACAAGAGTTGTAGATGACCCCAACGCAGGGAAGGACAGCATTGCTCCTGTCAATTTCAGCCGCAATCATAACACGGGACTAGTCCTTCGGGCGCCTTCTGCAGATGCTTGACAAACTATTCAGCCAGCTCCGTTTGCTAGCGTATGACGAGGCCCGAACGTCCTGAACACTGGAATCCAGCGCGGTGGTCATGGGAGGCCGAGCTGGTTGCGGTACTGGTGGGAACATAGAGTTGTCGGTGGGTGGATAGGTGAAGAACGATTGATCCGGATCGCCCCGCGCCGCATCAAGCTCAGCTGTACCCGCTGCATCTTCGAGGTGGTCCACAGCAGTGGAAAAAGCGCGCGGCCGCGCGGCCTTCCAACGCTTCCAATCTAGCCCAAAGTTCATCCAAGGCCAATATGGGTTCATCGACCCCGCCCGGCGTGACGCATCAGCCCCTGACGAGGACCCAGCCCCAAATGCTGGAACCCCGTAGGATGACTCCGACGCCTTGTCGATCGCGTCCTCCTCAGGCTTGACGCCCAGTTTCAAGAGTGTCTTGTGTGCCAACTTGGCACCGCTGAGGAGGGGGCCAGAGACGTATGTTGGACGCATCTTCGGGGCCGAGCTGGATTCTGGAGCGGGGTGTTCGACATGCCAGGCGTATTCCTGCAACACAGCCATCGTGTACGGCTCATGCTGACTATGACAGCAATCCCAGGTGTCGCCAAAGTCATGGCTTTCGTATTCTACGACAGACCTTGCAAATGGTAGGCGGGCGGCGAATCCCCGGACCTCCTGTTCGAATATCTCAGGGGGAGTCTGCATGTGGTACGCTGCCGATGTGATCAACACGGCGGCATAGCGAACCGAGATATCTGCCGGTCCGGCACCGGCATGGAGCCATCTGTACTCCACTCTATTTTGTACTGGCGTACAACTGGTTCGGGGCCGAAGTTGTACGAGGTATCTGAGGACCAGCTCTTGACGCAGATATCCCAGCGGGGATCGGCGCCGTCGTCTATCGACCACTGGCCTGTGTCGACTGTAAGCAGCCCGCTGTCGGCGTTGAGCGCAGGGGACGTCCTCGTGGTATCGTTCGTCCCTTCTTCGTCCGTGTTTCTCCCGGTGTCGTGTTCGTCGCTGTCGTCGACTTCCTCGAGCACAGCCATTTTAGACTGAGTATGTTTCTGGGCTGAGTGCTCAAGGTACAGTATGGTGCAAGACACAGAAGGCAGGCCGCTTCTTGGCATTTATGGGCTGTGAGGAGATCTTCGGTACGTGCACAGCCCTGACAGTCTCGCCACTCATGCCCTTTGTGCGTCAGTCGATGTGTGTCAGCTACGGGACAGTTACGAGAAGACGGGCGCTGCGTTTCGAGTCTTCGCCGGGCGAGTCTAAACCTCGTAAGGCAAATTCGTTCAAAGGTTATAGCCACAGCACAAAACTCTAAGCGAGCACAACTGTCGTTCGGGGCGGGCAGAGAGCATCAGCTCATGCGGCAAGCGATGAATCGAGACACTGATACATGCCAGTCTTAACTCCAGAGCAGGCTGACAGCAGTTGCATGTTTACTATCCAAGCAATGCTCTGAGCTGAGAAATGGTTTGGAGGGGATCGAGAAGTGTGCCCTCATCGCCGTCGCGGCCCCCATCACCAAATGAGGTTCGTTGCCTCAACCCACTAGAACCTGGCCTTTCAAAGTCATAGCTTGAAGTGATGGCGGTGTCCATAGGGTAGCCAGTCAATAGCGCCTCCAGGGAGCGAGAAATTGGGAATCGCTCAGTGGTGAGTGAGGTGTCTTCCGCTCTTACCCTGGACGGGATTTCGGCCTTGATGCCCAGCTCGGCAAGCTGGGTTCGGACGAGCCACGCGGCCGGCACCCAACCCAGAGGAGCCCCAGCGGGGAGGTCCCACTCCCATTCCGTGCCGGCTTTCGGTTGGTGGTGGTTGCCCCACCAGAGAAGCTCCTGCAGCGTCTTCTCTGGTACGAGGACGTTGCCCTCGAGTGTCTCGAATGAAGAACATGGCAGCTTTTGGGCTTCGTGATCCCCGCACCAGGCTGCAAATGGTATGCTGTCGTTCAAGTCCCGCACTGCGTCCTTGAACCGCCTCTGGGCAGGTTGCATGTGTGAAGCCGCCGAAGTCAGTAGAACCAGCGCGAGGTCCACAGTGGCCGCTTGAGCGTGCCGCAAGTCTGAGAACCATTCCACCGAGTAGTAATTGCGCTGGTGGTGTGATTCACGGACGAGAGACGCTTTCATGTGTGTTTTGGATGTCGTGCGTAGGGACGTAAGTGTGCTCATGTCAAAAATAGACAAGACGAGTTCTATTAGCTTTCGGGTCTCTTGAAGAGGACTTGAGAGTCATATTTGGAAGGCTTCCCACGATATCCTTTGGAGTCTATCGCGCAGTATTTGTCACCACAGTAGGCTAAAATGTGCTCGATTGCGTGGCCAGCCTATTATAAATGACAGGATTGGGAACTGGAACCGTTGCAGGGTGTGCTACCATCAACTTTACGGGAATCGGTAGGACACGTTGTCCGACTTGCGATAGTTGTTAGCAGACTCCTCACTCGTCTGGTCCGTGCGCTTTTCTGTGGTCCGTGCGTCTTTCTGGAATGCTGGTCGAGCACTCGGATAACCTGGATTTGGGTCACAACAAACCAATGGGAGTGGACTGATCGTGCATTCGCCTGCGGAAGTGATCAAAATGGCTTGGTGCCCTGTCTATACATGCTACGGATCATACACAGGGAGTGTCTGCCGCTTTGACAATCGCGGTAGGGAGACTGATGTAAGGGATCGTATGAAAGATTCCGACGATTTTCGTCATTTCTATCGCGCCTGACCCCCTAGAAACGAGGTCAGCAATTTGCCTTTCACGATCGTGACCGAGGAAGTAGAGTGGTGAGAGGTCACATTCAGGAAGGCTACGCCTTTGAAGGGTTCTCTTGGGGAACGGCAATCGGAATCTTCTTTGCCGCCTCGTTTCTTAGAGTCCCAAAGCCCATACTCATCAAGCGAGCACTGACGAGGGAAGCCGCGATGAGCTTGGTTCTGGGCTTGGGGTCATCCCCATTGGTCCAGCTCCATTGGTGGCTTGATGGGTTCCATGTCTCGCGAATATCCCTACTCCGATCTACCATTTCATACAGCTCCGAGACCGTATAGCGAGGGCGGGATTGGAAGGTTGGGTCCTGCTCTAGCCCTACGAGACAAACGAGGGCTCTCCTGCGACGAGGGACCCTGCTATCGAATGTCTCCTTGTCGACGTTGTCTGCAAACGGTAGGCGGTCTCCTAAGGTGTTTACTCGATGACTGAACTGCCCGACCTCCGCCGGCCGGTAAGTTGTCGCGGATGCAAGCATGGTAATGGCGTCTGTCACGATGGTAGCCAGCCGAACACGCTGTTTTTCCAGGTAGAACATTTGATCCTGGCTGTCCTCCACGGGTCCCCAGTGGAAGAGCGTCCGGATCTGCAGTTCTTGGCGCTGGGTATACCAACACTCTGTGGTGAGATGTATTGGGAAGCGAGGGCGCTTGTCGGCTGCTTGACTGGGCTGGGAATCACCATAAACGCAGATGCTGCTCTGTTGTTGACTGGACATGGAGAGGATAGTGGTTTGGGTGGGGATAAGGAAGAAACTGGAAGGTTTAGGAAGGGGTGCTTAGAAATGCAAGTCTTCTCAGTCTCCCGAGCCCCGTTGAGGATACTCGCTTCCGCCTTGGACGGCTTTGTCAGGGGGGCCGACGCGTCTTCCTAGCTTTCCTTTTCCTCTGTTCATTACCTCCTATGAGTCCTCCCTTTCTTGTAGATGCCAGCTCGGGCCCTGCCCCTGAAGGCCCGACCATCCATCTGCCAGGTCAGTAACTGCGGGAACTAGCGGCCTCAGGACGAGACTGGGACTACGATGACTCGAGGGATATACTCAAGCAAGAGAGGGGGAAACAAGAGATGCAATCCTCAAGAGAGAGTGAGTAGAGAGTACGAGTGTTTGTATTCCTGATTCAATGTAAACGACATGCTGGTCCGTCGCCGAGCACTTATTACCATGAGGCGCGAGCCAGCACGATTGTGCCATCTGAGCCGGCTGAGCCGGCTTGAAGAGGAGCTCTAGACCCTAGCAGAGGCAAAACCAGGTCCGTTCCCTCTACATCAACTGAAATCCTTCCCAATGTGCTCGTAGCGATCCACAAGCTTGCTGTTTCATCCATAGCGCCGATTACCTCGCGCTCGATTGCCAAGTCGCTAGGCCACGCGGCCCCGTATGTCGGTGCTTCTTCCGGTAGCAGCTGCTTGAGTTCGTCAGCTGCGATCCAGGCGCCCAGGGAGCCGGCAGAGCCGGTTGGGTTGGGTGTGCCGTCTTGGTATTTCAACCCTCTACTGCGCCGGTCCACAGACCAGTTTCTGCTCTCACGTAACACTTGCTTGATTTGGGCTGCCGTGTATATTGCCTGGGGTGAAACTTTGAATTATCGTATCAGGCTGTGTAATCAGGACGCAGACTCCCGGAGAGGGTGGCGAGAAGCTCGGCGCTTAGACTTAGACACAATAAACAGGCAAACGAAGCGACGACCTGGATGGTGTGAAACATGCTGTACATGCTGACTCGTCTACGCGATGGCGCCATCCCTGTCTCCGGCATTGAACTTTGCCTCGTCAAAGTACACCGCTCGCTACCATACGTCAGCACCAGAAGGGCAGCTGAGGACAGCTTAGCTTACGATCTTTCTGCCACCAAAGAATCGCCCGTCCAGTTCTTTCGTGGCCCTCCAGGCACCAGCTAACCCAGAGAAGACGACAAACACCCGTAGACATTCTGACGGGTCAGCGGGTGGCGGCTCCACCATATGCAGTAAGACCCTCTCGACGACCCTAGCCATGTCAGCATTGCTTGTCTGTCATATCCTGGCATCACTCACCCGATTCGGGAGCATTCCTCGCCGATTTCATCCGCCAGTCCTTCGTCCACTTCATCCTCATTCGCAACCAGACCAATGAGACAGACGACCCTGCTCGCGTCGCGCTCCTTCTCTCCGTCTTCCTCGTTGGCATTGACGATCTTGCCTCGTGTGGTCGCATGTTGTACCCATTTTCGGGACTTTGCATTGGCAGCTGCAGCTTTCTGTTTAGCCAATTGGCGTTTTGACAGGGGTTGGGACGGATCCTTCGGTGGTGGCGCGACATGCTCGGTAGTCAAGGCGTGCAGGATACCATCCCCGCGAGCGCCTAGTCCCTGACCTTCCTTGTGACCATATCGGTTGAGCACTGTGGGTGATTAGCACAATCGTCTGACACATGAATATGACTTGCTCTTTTCCGCAAAAGTTGCACCTCTGGACGACCGTCAGCTTGTGGATGTACCTACAGCACGCATCTGAAAGGTTACTGACTGGACTTCAGACATAGGCGGAGGTGGTGCTCCCGGCAAGGTCTTGAACTTGGCTGCGATCGCCTCGGCCGCCTTTCTTCGATCTTCCAGCAGCTTTGCAAAGTCATCCTGCGGTCCTGCCGAAGCTTGGCCAGAAGCGACAGGTGGCGGTGCGGTCACTTGGGCAGCTAATGGAGGGGGCTGAGTGCCAAAATTGCCGAAGCCTAGAAGGCCGCTCGTCGAAGGAGCGGATGGGGCAGCTGCAAGGTGCGCTGGATGAGGAGCAAATGGCGTCGGCGCATTGGCCATAAGATGCGGGGGCGGAGCAACGAACGTGGATGGCGCAGATGCTGAGGGCGGTCTAGGAAAAGTAGGTGGAGCGAATGCTGGAAGCGGCGGCGGTGTAGATTCAGAGGTAGGCGGGGAAGGAGCCGGTGGGGCAAAGGTGGGTGGTGGAGGAGGCAATGTTGCAGTGGGAGGCGGCGGCGGAGGAGCCTGAGCCAGAGCGGCCCGCCTGGCATATGCGTCGTCGCCTGTAGCAGCACTGGCCAGTGCCGCACGCCTCGCATAGGCGTCTTCACCGGTCGCCGCCTGAGACAGGGCAAGCCTTCGAGCATAGGCCTCGTCGCCGGTAGCTGCCGCGGCGGAGGCAGCCGAAGAAGGCGGAGCATCGCGAAGCGGAGGTGCTTGTAGCCGTGACGCAGGGGGAGGGGAGTACATCTTTGGCGGAGCAAAGAGCTTTGGTGCTGTCAAGGTTATCAGTCCGAAGTCATTGTAGAATCTGGCAAGGCTGCACGACCCACCATCTCGGCGGGGAATAACCTCTTCCTCGCTGTCGGTGTAGTAACTACTTCCATCTTCACTTCCTTCACCAGCCGCCTTGCGTCGCTTCTCTTCGGCCAGCTTGGCCTTGCGCTCATCCTTGAGCTGCTTGCGATATTGCTGGTACTCGCCGAGATCGTTGGGTCGGTTTGGGTCGTACTGCTCCTCTGGATCGAAGGTAGGCATGATCTGCCGCTTCTTCTGCTCGAATCCATCAGCACATTTACCCAAGACACGGATGTTGTCTTGAGACGACTCACCTTCTTCTTCTTCTTCTTTCGTCCGTCCGTTCCACCTCGATCACGCTTCGCTCCCCACCCCTCCTTTTCCTTTGCGGACCACTCCTTCTGCCCAGCCGCAGCGAGAGTCATGGCTGGCGCCCTAGCCAGCGGCTTCCCATCGATACCAAGAACCAGCTCGTCATTCTTCGCCGTGGCCGCCACGTCTGACGGCCTGACGATCCCAACAGCAACGGTCGGCTCCGCCGAGTACGAGGTTGTGGGCGGTCTAGGCGTGGTCGTAGGTTTCGGCTTGTTCAGTCGCGGGGCGAACTTGAGCGACGCTGACCACTCTGCCGATGCTTTGGCTGGGACAGGCGGTTTGCTGATTTGTGTCCGAGACGAGGAGGATGAGGCAGCAGCAGCCGCTGCGAGCGATAAGCAGTCTGGTATGGGGCCTGTAGCTAGGGGCTCACCAGCTGCGTTCGCGCTCTCCTTTGCTGCTTCCGAGACCGCTGCTTCGGCTTCAATCTCGGCGGCAGTGAACTTGATGCCGCTGTACAGCGACATGACAGGCTAGTGAGGAGCGAAATACCTCGAGAGTAGCAGCCGCACTATTCTTGAGGTGGCCCACAGCGGCGCTCGACAATGCCAAAATGCAAAACGGAAGACGGACGTGAAACCTGAATTTGGAGCATGGACCTCTTGGGATATCTATGCATTTCTATTCATCTCTTGGATGTATCCATCACTTGTGACTTTCGCCCTCTTCAGTTCTAGACATCAAAGACCATGCGATGATCCTTGGGAAGGTCCGACAGCCCTTCGTTGGACACTTGGAACGTCATGGAAACGTCGGACGATGTGGATATGGATGATGCCGAGTGGTCTTACCAGACTCACTGGGCGTCGGCAAGTCTGGACCTCACAGCGCCGGGGCAGCGCTCAACCCTTGTAACGAGAACACCTGTACGACTTGAGGGTCCACTTGTTTACGTAGCTGATCTTGACTGCAGGTGCAAGACGTGCGATACCTTGCCGTAGACACCAATGTCTTGATCAGTCATTTCTCGCTGTTCAAACGACTGCATGATCATCTCGCACAGCCAGGCGGCAGCCTGGACCGCTTGATACTCCTGATCCCATACACCGTGATCAACGGTACGCTATATGCAGTGTAATCTCCCGCCCAACAAGCCGCTGACAACGAAGTAGAGCTTGACGGCTTGGGTTCGCGAGGCTCAGACGATGAGAGCCTCGGGCTCGCGGCTTGTACCGCCACAGCCTTTCTCCTCGCTGCTCGACGCGCACAAACAACCACCGACCGAATCGTGCTGCACTGTCAGCGCTGGTCGGAACGAAATGATCCCTCTGTCCGTGCCATTCTGTTTGGTTGGGCTGTTGAGTGCTAACATGGAGCAGTTGACCAAGCCCGACGACAGGATACTCGACTGCTGTCTGTACTTCCGATCGGAGTCGCTCGGCGTATCATTATGGACCGATGACCGTAACCTTGCGCTCTTGGCGGAAAGCAACGACGTGTCGACGATCCCTGGGCGCGGCATGACGATGGATCGGGTGCTTGAGCGTGCTATTGGACATACTGATAACGGGGCTGCGAGTAGGACCGGGACGGAATCGGGGATAGGAACAGGGCGAGGCGAACGTGCGGATGATGGTGGGATGGACGTGGAGGCTGATCTTCAAGCTATGCAAAACTTCCGACACGGTACGACCTTCAATACGACATCCATGACACCGCCGACGGCGTCGGATGCGGCAACGGCAACGGCGGCTGCAACGACTATGAAACACGACTCTTCCAACGACACCCACGATGCCATGTTGATCGACAAAGATGTAATAGTCCCAACGACGACTCCAGACTCGACGACATTCGACCCCTTAGCAGACATACCGCTTCCTTCTCGCATTTCAAGACGCACGCCCCGGCCTCCTCAAGCATTGCTCGACGATCTCGCCTCCGCATTTGCGCCCATAGCAGCCTCGCTCTCACTATCAACTTCATCGGTCTCGCCTATTCGCTCTTCCCAGCTCACGCGGAGGATCCTCGAAGCGCTGCTGGAGCTGGAAGTCCAGCTTGACAAGGCGCAGTCCAGCAATTCAGCCGCAGGCGGAGAAGGGACAACGGAACGACACCGCCTCCTCCTTCGCGCAATCTCGGCGCTTCGCACAACCAGTGCCTTCATGCATGTAGACACAGCCGTACCCGCTTCAAAGACGATCTCCGCCCGCAGAGAGACTTCCGCGCTGCCCATTCGAGACAAGACGCCCACGAGGCGCCCTCGAACGGGAGAAGTGGCGGATGCTCTGCTGGTGCTTGCCGAAGTCTTGCCTCCGCTTGGATTGGCTGGTCCCGATTTGGTAACGGATCTAAATACCCTCGCAGAGCGGATAAGGCAGTCTCTTTAAGGCGTACGGCCAAACCAGGACCATGTGGTCTCAGCGTCTGGTGCTCCTTTGTTCCCATTTAATGCCTGCTACGCACTAGTCTTGACCGTATCGTTTCTTGCTTGTACATATTGACACGCTACCGTGGACCACATATACCTCGCACATCCATCTGTTCCTACAGCATTATTATACGCCAAGACTAGGTATATAAGACTTTTTATACCCACGGGCAGGGACGTCACGGTTTCAAATGAAACGAGCAACAAAAGATTCAACCAGAATGCACGCATCTCTGTCCTTTCCATTTCCAGTGAATGCATGCCGAATCAACAGCATTGTTGACAGTTTTACCATAAAAGTTCATGACAAAGGATGAGTGTAGTCCTCCCGGACACTTTTTGATTTCACACCCTTCGCAGGGCGCATGCTGACACTATGCAACAACACCTCTCAATGTCCCACCGCCCGGCGTCCACGCTCCACCGCCTGGTTCACCTCCATGCTCAACGTACAAATCCTCGAAGCCTCCTTGTTCCATACCCCACTCCCGCAATACCACTGCACCCCAATGCCCCACCTACGACTTCAATCCACAACCTTGAAACCCAGTTAGATGTTTAAAGATTCCGAAGAGATGGGTGAAGCTACCGAATCATCAGCATTGTCACTTCATGGTCCCATCTGCCCGAGCAAATGGCTGGGACGAGCAAAGCAACTCACAATCTGCTCGTGTAGCGCCTTGCCCGCCGGCACCATAGGGTACACGTGCTCGCTCGACACGATACATTCCATGACGATGGGGCGCGTGCCGTCGTACTCGAGGAACTCTTTCATCTTGGCCGGCAGCTCGGCGATGCTCATGCACCGCAGAGCTTTGGCACCCATGGATTCTGAGAGCTTGACAAAGTCTGGGTTGTGCATCCGTGTGTGCGAGTAGCGGTTCTCGTAGAATAGATCTGGAGAGATGAGCTCAATCCCAAATCTAGGAAAGAGAATTGTCACAGCAAGAGAAAAGAGAGGAAGGAAGGAAACAAGGAAACAAGGAAACAAGGAAGAAGGAAAAGACGAAGGAAGGAAAGAAGGAAGGAGACGCTATAGGAGAGAACAGAAACTCACCCTGCCACTGCTCGACCATGCCCTGGAACTCGTTGTTGAAAAGCAGCACCTTGACGCCGATGTTGTACTGATTTGCTGTAGCGAGCTCCATAGCCGTCATGGAGAAGGACGCATCGCCGTCAATGTCCACCACGACCTTCTCTGGCGCGGCAACTTTTGCTCCGATGGCTGAGGGCAGGCCGAAACCCATCGTTCCCAAACCACCACTGGAGACCCACGATCGGGGCTCGGTCCAGCGGAAATACTGACACGCCCACATCTGGTGCTGTCCCACTCCGGTAGAGATGACAAAGTTGTTCTTGCCCATGGCCTCAGCCTGACGGTCAAGCTCACGCACGACCTCTTGTGGCTTGAGCTTCTCTCCAATCTGACTGGGGGTAAACGAGAATGGGTATTTCTCCTTGTTCGCCTTGCACCGTGCAATCCACTGCGATCGGTCGATCGATTTGATCTGAGGCACAAGCTCGGCGAGCGAAGCGACCACATCGCCAAGAACAGGGACATTGGCCTCGACGATCTTGTTGATGTTCTTCGGCTGGATCTCAAAGTGGATGATACCGCCCTTACCCTCGAGAGCAGCTGCCTTTGCAGCGGGTGCGAAGGCTGCAGGAATCAGCACAAGGCGCGGTCTTTCGAGAGGGGTTAGACTCACTGTCGACTTTGCCAGTTATCCGGTCGTCGAATCGTGCGCCGAGAGCGATGACGACGTCGGCCTCTTGGATTGCAAAGTTGGCATATGCCGCACCGTGCATCCCGATCATGTGTAGGGACTTCTCGTCTCGCTCATCAAATGCGCCCAGACCTTGCAGCGTAGTGGTGACGGGAATAGAGCCGATGTCCGCAAGCTGTTTCAGTAGCTTTGGGCCTTCTGGCGACGAAAGTACACCGTTCCCGGCATAGATGATCGGCCGCTTGGCCTGGTTGATCATGTTTGCTGCAGCAGAGATGAGGGAGCTCTCGCCTGGTTGAGGTCTTGAAGGCGTGGTAACGGGGTTGAGCGGGGATGAGGGGATGTATGGTGTAGATCCTGGTTGGATAGCTTTTGATGGGAGGGGAGTGCGGAGGATGGCGGCGGTGACGTCCTTTGGCAGGTCAACGAGGACCGGTCCTGGGCGGCCAGTCGTAGCGATCTTGAAAGCCTCGTTGATCCTCCGTGGGAGCTCGGTGATGTCTTTGACCATGACGTTCCATTTGGTGCAGCTGCGCGAGATACCGACCATGTCGGCCTCCTGGAACGCGTCGCTACCAATCAGGTTGGTCGCCACCTGCCCGCAAAACACGACCATAGGCACACCATCACTCAGCGCATCCTGCATTGGTGTGATGACGTTGGTTGCACCCGGGCCAGACGTGACAAGCACGACACCTGGCTTGCCAGACACGCGCGCGTACCCTTCAGCCATGTGCCCCGCGCCCTGCTCATGTCTTGGTAGCACAAAGTGGAAATGGGGCGAATTGTGAATCGCGTCAAAGACCGGGAGGATGGCACCGCCAGGGTACCCGAAGACCTGCTTTACATCGTGTCGCAGCATCATCTCGTGGAAGATTTGTCCACCGGACATGCCAATAAATCTACCCCACGATCAGTATGGGAAGTTCGTGTAAAAGGATAGTGTAGGCTCACGAGTAGTCGAGGCCATTCTTGACCTGCCTGTCCCCTTGTAGTGGATTTTCCGCGCCGGGAGTGCCAGCTGGAAGCGTTGACGGGGGTGGTTGGAAATGCCGTGCTGGTTCAGGTCGGAGAGCGGGGGCAGCGCTGGTGCTGGACGAGCTCTGGATCCTACGCACATGTGCCTGTACACGCGCTTTTCCCTCAAGCGTGATCCCTCTGTCTCTTAGGACCCTGGGGTCGATCTTGACAGCTGGTGCATTCTGCGAAGACGAGGTGTGGACGGAACGTGGAGCAGAGGAGCGGTCGGTGGATTTTGCCCGTCTTTGCAAGAGCCGGGTTTGCGATGCTGCCGAGGATGTTGAGGGGAAGGTGCGGAGCAGACGAGCGGGACGCGTGAGCATGGTGCTCTTTTGGTGATAACGGTAAGAATGATATGGGCACTCCAAAGCCCTTGGATGTTGAATTGTCGTCCAACAAAAGTCGACCTCGAGTCGACGAAAAAGCGAAGATCTCCGCTCGGCGCTCGGGGCGGCTGGAAAAAACGTGGCGGAGTCTTCGGGAATATGATCATCAATGACTGTGGCACTATCTTGCACGTGCGGGGTGCTTGGCTGTGGCCCCTTGGAGCCCCGCGTTCACCGGATTACACCCGGCGCCGGGCCTCGGCAGTACTAGCACCAAGAACAAAGAGCGCCATGGACGGGGCTCTTGTCAACGGTGGAAGTGTCAATCTCGTCTTGAGTGGTGCTGTTGAGATTCTTGTCTAGTCGCGATATGGCGTCCGCACTCACCCAAGCGCCGACGGCGCAGCCGTTTCCGGCAGACTTCAAGCCACGAGACAACCCTGCGTTCATGCTCAATGGCAAGCTGGATACGAGCTACGTCGAGGTACGTCGAGCTGAGCAGATGCTGCTCGTACAAGTCTCCTATTCGACTAGTAGTCTGAATCTCGCTATAGCTCCCGGTCCCGGCGGTCGGTCCTGATGAAGTCCTGGTGGAGGTCAAGAAGACGGTAAGTCGCTCAGTAGGGTGTGCGTGTCCACAGCCGACTGACTTTGCAGGGGATTTGTGGATCCGACGTGCATTGTGCGTGGTCCTCCAGCTCATGTTCTATGTATGAGGTCCTCTACTAAGCTGAGGTATGCCACAGTCTACAACACCGGACGCATGGGCCTTGTGTCGTGTGATAGTCCAATGTGCCTCGGCCACGAGTCGTCCGGCCTCATTGTCCAGCTTGGCGCTAACGTGGCTGCCCAGTCTGCGGCGGCCGCGGAAAAGGCGGCGCTGCTGTCAGGCAACACAGGCGCAAAGGGGACGAAGCAGGTGGTCGGGAAGCGGGCGCTTGAGGTCGGGACAAGAGTGGCACTGGAGCCCGGGGTGACATGCCGCATGTGTGTTGACTGCAAGGCGGGGCAGTATCAGGTGAGGCAACTCCTTCAAATTACCGGACCTACATGCAGTCCCCCTTTGCATCTTGTGCAATGGCTTTTGGAGGGAATAGACACGCGGACAGACTGATGGCGCGGCGCATCAAGCCTCCGTGCGGGAGGGGCAGCTGACGAAGGCTAGATCTGCGAACACATGGCGTTCGCTGCCTATCCGCCTTTTGACGGCACCCTCCAGAGGTACTACAAACTGTGCGCGCCTGCTTGTCTGACTGGCTGGGGAGGCTGACAGGGATACAGGCCAGCAGATCTGGTATATCCTTTGCCGGACAACGTCGAGCTAGTCCACGGGGCCATGATGGAGCCGCTATCGGTGGCCGTACACGCCATCGCCAATGTTGGCGGCATGCGCACAGGGTGGAACGTGCTTGTCATGGGCGCAGGGCCGGTCGGGCTGCTCGCAATGGCTGTGGCCAAGGGCCTTGGGGCGGGGAAGATTATCGCGGTGGATATCAATGTTGAACGATTAGAGTTTGCGAGGAAATATGCTGCGACGCATATCTATGTTCCCGTGAGTCACAGTCCTCATCTCGACGGTCTTGTAAGCTCTTTCTCCCCTTGAGACTCTTGACAAGTTTGGCATGCTGACCGTGGGGACTCGACAGATCAAGCCAGAGACGGACGAGCCCCGCCCGCAATATACCCTCAGAGCAGCACACGACCTGCTCCTCTCCACCCAGACGCCCGCTCGTGGCCCAGGTTCACTCGACCTCGTCATGGATGCGACCGGTGCGGAAGTGTGTGTGCAAATGGGCCTGAACGCTGTGAGGCCAGGGTGAGCTCTTCTTCGCACTATGCGGCGATATGACCTCATCGCGAATGACTGCGAACGCATGGAAGTGCATTCCAAGCTAATGAGTCGTAGTGGAACATATGTGCAGACCGGGTTCGGTTCGCCAGACATCCAAGTGCCCATGTTCAGGATCACGACAGAGGAGATCAAGCTGAAAGGAGGGTGGCGGTACGGTATTGGTGATTAGTGAGTTGCCTATGACCTTCATCTACGGCCTGCCACCACTCGTCTCGACGTTCTTATAGGATCCGTCTCGCGCTGTTCATGAAAAGCCTTTGGTTTCTATCTCTTCTACTCCAGCCAACACGTATGGATAGCTGACGTACGCAGCCCCTTGGCGATCGACCTAGTCTCGCGCGGGCTGGTCGACCTTCGGCCGCTGCTCACGCATACCTTCAAGTTCAAAGACGCTGTGGAAGCATTTGACATCACCAAAGCCGGAAAGGACAAGGAGGGGAAGTTTGTCATCAAGTGTGTGATTGATGGCCCGGAGTGAGCAGGAGTCGAGTTGGCAAGGGGGGACCCCGTTTGAGGGGAGGAACGAGTCGGCGAGCAGGTGGAGTAGTAATAGTAGTAGTAGTGGTGGTGGTGGTGGTGGGTGGGGGGGGGGCGCAGGCCCAGTCTAGCGTTATGCAATTCCAATCACCGTATGGCCCATCTTCCCCATTCTGTCCATAGCGCGACGCACTTCTACTCTCTCTGATGATTCCAACAAGTCGAGTGAGCCACGCCATGCCAATTGCATGGCATTCGCCACTGGCGCCACACTCACTTGGCAGCCGCGCGGAAAAGATGGGGGTTTTCGTTTTACGCCGTTTGGTTCCTGGTGACCTCGAACCTCGGTCTCGTCTCGCTTTTCCAGTCAGTCGTCCATCCAGGCCCGAGTACAAGTCACCGCACAAGCGCACGATAGAGAACAGCGCTCTGCAGCTGCTCTCGCGAGGCTTCCTCTTCTTCTCCCACCCATCGCCTATAGCCAGCATCAGTAATTGCAGGGACAATAAGCATGGCGTGAGTGATTTTTGTGTATTGTGTGCTGGGTCGCCTCGGTGTGCGCTGACAGATTCACGTTCAGGTCGTAAGTGGTTCCCATTTGTGGTTGGCTCTGCAACGGCTGGATTGGGGATGTCGGCATCGGATTGCCATTCGGACCATGAGGCTGTACTTTGTGGTTGTTGTTGCGTCTTGTCACAATTTAGACCTACTTCACACTTCACCCAGCACCCTTCGCCCTCCAACAAATATCGAAATGCACCCAGAGCATAGGGCGCAGCATACAGCTACGCCATGGCGTGATCGTCCACTCCACGCCTCTCGTATCCCACTTCATCAACTGTCCTGCCCTGTTTCCGACCGAAAGTTTCTGGATGGACGCCGCATCACAGGAACGCCAGCAGTGCCGAGCTGACGTCGCAGACGGCTGTTAACATGGTTCAAATCGCCCGAGGGCCGACAATACTTCTTCAGTATGTTTACTTACTCTTCTCCATTCTCCTTTCCCTTCCTCTCCTTCTCTCTCCCCTTCTCTTCCTTCTTCCCTCCTCTGCCCTCTTCTCTCTTTCTCCTCTTCCCTCTTTCTCCTCCTCCTTCCTCCTACTCTTTCCTCCTACTCTTTCCTCCTACTCTTTCCTCCTCCCTTCTTTCTCTTCTCATTCCTTTCTCATAACCTCTCCCTCCCCTTCTTCTCGACTTCGGGCCTTGGGCAACCCCAATGGTCCTCGCGCTGACTCTTTACAGGCACACATTTCTGGGGTCCTGTAAGTCTCCCACCAGCCTAACTTCTTGTACCGCAGCACTGACAGCCACAGATCGCAAATTGGGGTCTGCCGCTCGCTGCGTTGTCTGATATTGTCGGGAAAGACGAGGAGACCATCTCGGGCGTGATGAGCCCTACGCTGGCTGCGTACTCGTGCGTGTCTGCTGTGTCTGCTTCTTTTGAATTGGGCTCCTTCTTGCTCCCGACCCGCTCGTTTTTTGAGTCTACGTTCTTGCTGTTTTCTCCTCTGTTTCCTTCCTCCTTCCCTTTCTCCTTCCTCCTTCCCTTTCTCCTTCCTCCTTCTCTTTCTACCTGCTCGTCTCCTCCTTTCTTTCCTCCTTCTCTTTCCCCCGGCTCTTCTCCTCCTTTCTTTCCTCTTTCTCTTTCCTCCCCTTCTTGTCTTCCTTCCCGTTTTCGCCTTCCGTCCTTCCCTTTCTGCCGCCTGTCCTCCTTATCATACCTGTCGTCCCTCTTTCCTCTTCCATCATACCCTACCCCGCTGCACTACCTAACCCCCGCAGCATGATCTTCATGCGCTTCGCATGGCGCGTCAAGCCGCGCAACTACCTCCTCTTCGCATGCCACGCTACCAACGCCTCGGCGCAGCTGGTGCAAGAAGCCCGCTGGGCGCAGTATTGGTACGGCGGTGGGCGGGAGAAAAAGCACCCAATCGCAAGCTCGGTCGACTCGCTGCGTGGAAAGGTCGGCGATGGGGTTGAGACCGTCAAGGAGACTGTCAAAGCTTGAAGATCGAGCTGAGATGCCCGACGGTGCGGATGCCTCGAGTGGAGGGTGGGCGAGAGGGTACGGGACGGGGCGGCTGCGGTGCTGTTGCGTTCCTGCTAGGGCTAGGAACGGGGTGGGACGGGTGGGACGCGAAGCCGGCAGTTGGAGTTGGGCACGCAGGGATCTGGGAGTGGGGATCAATGTGGAAGCGGGGAGCGGGATGCGAGGTCCCGACCTGGTGGTTCTGCAAATGGGCCCGACACCATGGGATGAAGTGTATATCTATAGAAATTTGCAATGACAGACTTTCTCCAGCCCTGCGTTCCACGGCATCGACTGTCTTCCAGACTGACCATATTGACAGGACGTCTTCCAGACTGACCATACTGACGGACAACATTGCAAGCAACTGATAGCCGCGGGGTGTGAGGCTTTTGTGTACTCGAGCGTTTGCATAACGGACGATGCGTGGCTCGGCTGACGTCGGCCCGAGCCGGTATACAGGATACAACAATACCACAGCACGGCGGAAGGTGATCTAGTACTCTACACAGAGTATATGTTCTGAGCAGAGCATCGCTCTGACGGCGACGAGATTCATCTCGGTGAGGTCTTGCCGCCTCTTGGGACGAAAGACGGTCGATCATTTGAGCGAAGTCTGTGCACCGCGGACGGCGAGATACGCCTGGTCCGCGCCGGGTCCCTGTTGACGCATCAGCTTGATCCACTTAATTGAACTCTGCGCGCTAAATCCGGAAAGTGCGCGCAGACGAGAGGACGGAGCGATGCCGAGGTAAAGACAGCGTAGGCGGCTAGCCAGCACCAAAACCAACACCAACAACCCACACCAGCAAAAACACCAACACCAACACCAACACCAACACCAACACCAACACCAACACCAACACCAACACCAACACCAACACCCACACCAGCACCAGCACCTACACCAACACCAACACCAACACCACCACCCACGCCAGCACCAACCCACGGCCGTCACTCACCAAGCCGCGCACAATGTGCCACACGTCCAGGCCTTTGTAGCGGAGCTTTGTGCGCGGGTCGGTATACGCCGCATGCAGGCCAGTGATGTCGCAGTATTTCTTGGGTGGGAGGAGAGACGGCGGTGCGGTCGGTGTATGGTCTGCCGTGTCAGCGCTCGGCGGGAGTCATGTGTCTAGAATCCCTGGTTATCGTATCGGGTGGACTCGCGGGTCCTCCGATCAGGAGGACATGACGGATTCTTGAGCAGCCTCGCCCTCGGATGTCCAGAAACAGCTCGACGAGAGTTACACCCGACTCACAAGTGAACACCTCCTTCCTCGGCGCTCCTGTATCTGCTGGTGCCGGTCCTCCTCCTGGTTCCGGTACCGGCTGCCCCGCTGCCGCGCCGTTCTCCCCCGCATCCTCCATGTCCACATCCTCGTCCTCCTCTTCCGGACTCGCTCTGCTTACCGCCGCGCTGTTGTTTCTGCTGGCTTTTGCGCGCGCCGCCGCCCCCGCCGCCCCCGACAGCACCCGCGTCCTGCCTCCAGGCACTCCGATGGGGTTGGCCTTCTTCTTCTTCCCGCCCATATCGATCGGCTCGCCACGGGCCTTTGCGAGCGTCTGCGCAGCGCTCAGGAACCCGTCGCCGCCGCCGTACCGCTCGCGCTCGAGCGTGAGGATCTGCTTGGCGTTCTTCTTGACGGCGGTGGTGCTGCCCGACGCAGTGCGCGTGTTGAGCCGTGAGTGGAAGTGCGGGGACTTGAACGGCCGCGGGAGGTCGTAGTACGATAGGCGCTCGGCCGCGGTCTACAGAGGGTTAGCAGCGATCCTGTGGTGATCGAGGAGGATGGTTGTTCGCAGATGGCAACCAAGCCACATGGTCGCAGCTGTTGAGGCGGGATATGCAACAACATCGCGGGGAAAGCAGCAAGCGGGCTGGGAAAGTCGGGAGAGTCTCCGGAGCAGTACAGAGACAACGAGACCACTCACTGGACCGTCGTCTCCCGGATTCGGCGTCCCAGCAATCGACTTGCGAGGGCCCGGACGAGGTGGCATTCTCGGCCTGCGCCCACTATCAGCCAAATGCTGCTTCCTTCTTCTGGTACCCACATCTGTGCACTTCCGGTCCCCAGTATCCATCAATCGACCTCTGTGGGTCAGACGCTTCGGCTTCCTGCTCGTAGCACTTCCTTTGTGCGATTCCACGTGGCACGTGGCATGCACGCCTTTCCGTTGTCCCGGGATCGAGCCTATCCCCGCGCCTAACAATTTAACGCGCTAGCCTACTCCGGCCCTTTCCTTTTCTTTCTTCCCCCCCCCTTTCCCTCGGATTACCCGAACCCCGGAATCGGAATCCCTCTTTCAGGCAGTTGTCCCCGGGAATCGGGTGTCTGTGCCATGCGCCGTCGCTTCTGTCGTCGCGCGCATTTTGAATTTTGTTTTTGACATATTTTTTCCTGCTTTTGCGCGTCCCAAGGCAGCACAAAACTATATAAGCCTTCCTCTCCTTTGACCTCTGCTTTCCCTCTCTCTCTCTCCTTCTTTCCTTCTCTCCTTTCAGCTCCTTCCTCACCGCCATCTGCGCCTCACTGCATCACTGCATACACATATACATACATATACACACGGGCACATCCCTCGGCACCTCTGTTCACCCGCTTCATCACCCCCCCCCCTAGACCCCCCCCCCCGCAAAATGACCTACACGCCGTTCTTCTCCAGCCTGGGCCAGCCGCACGCCTCGGGGTCCAGCTTCAAGACGAAGCGCAAGTACTCTGACGACGAGGCGGAGCCGGCCACGCATGAGCAGGACAAGGCCAAGGTCAGTAGAGCTTCATGCGGCGCGACCACTCTACCTGCTTCCTGGCGTTCCGGGCCAGCCTGCTCCCCGCAGACACCTTATACTTTTTATGCTTTGGGCGCAGCTGAAGCCAAGTAGCAAATGCGGATTCGCTCGCCTCCACCATTCCACCGCAACACCACCTTCCCCCCTCCCGACCTCATGACCGACCACTCGGCGTCCGCGTCGGACGAGGACCAGGCGATGGACGGCGACTTGGATATGGGCATGGACATGGATGGCGACGCGGACGAGGACGGGCAAGGGGGATACGGGCCGGGAAATACCTCGCCGTCGATCCGCGATGGCCAGGCGTTGTACTCGTTTGAAAGTGGGGGCAGTGGGGGGTTTGGATTCGGGCCAGGCGCAGAGGAGGACGAAGATATGGCACACGTGGATGTCAAATCGAGTGCGTTCTCTTCCGTCGCCATCTCCCTTCTGGTCTTCCTTCTCAGTTTTCCTTCCCGGGCTTCCCTTAGCTTTCCATCTGGTCCCCCCGTCTCCCGTCCATATGTCGGCTTGTCCGTCGACTCCAAGGACCAGCGCTGACAGACCCAGTGTACCCTTCGCTCACGCCGCATCCCAACCCGAACCACTTCTCCAACCTCCCTCCCTCGGCGCACTCCAACACATCCCCCTGGTCCGCTCAGCCATACACCACCTCGCTCCGGCCGGTACCCTCGCCCGTCCGCGGTGTGATCCAGCCGACCGCCGCAGCACCTCTGGCGGAGAACGCGAGCGAGATTGAAAAGGCCCGCTCGGTCCATGGCCCACAATGCAAGAGCATTCCCAAGCTTGTGGTCAGTCCGTACCCCGATCCGACGACCGGTGAACGGTCCATGTGGAGCGTGTGCCAGGACTGCGGCGCGACCGAGCGAGCGGCGTAGATTGCAGTTGTGGTGCGGTGGTGGTGAATCTGGAAGACTGGTGGAGCGAAGAATGAGTGGCGGGGAGAAACGGATGGCCGGCGATCTGTTGGGACATTTTCCATGTTGCTACAAGCCGAATACACAGGCATCAAAAGAAACCCGGATCTACAGGGTGTTGTAGGTATCGTTGTGATAAAAGTGCTATATGCATGCTGTATGTCATGTACCGGTACCGCTGAGTTTACGGCTTGGCACCGAGAGGAGAAGGCTCACCACTATGAGGCTGTGGTTCATTCAATCTCCATGCCTCTCTCTCCGGCCGCTGAGCTTGGTGATGTTGGATCTGCGTCGTCGTCGTCGTCGTCGTCGTCGTCGTCGTTTTCTTCTTCCTCATCTTGCTCTTCGTCATCCACCTCCAGGCCGTCATCCATGCCCACATCGTGATCTCCATCCTCATTGACCTCCCCTCCGCTGTTCTCGTCGTCCACGCCCTCCTCGCCACTGTCGCCGCTCTCGGCCTCTTCATCTCCACCTGCATCTCCATCTACATCTTCCTCTCGGTCCGACTCGTCCGCCCTTTCCTTCCCCTTTCCAGTCCCAACACGAGCCGCATGGCTCGCCCCAACCTGCCCAGGCACGACCTTCTCAGCCGTCTCAGCGACGAACCGGAACCGCCGCGCGGTGTTATCGCGCACCGCATCTAATGCCTGCTCGCGCGCTCTGGCGGCCGCGTCTGATGGAAAGAGGCCGGAGGTCATGGCGGGGCGAGAAGAGCTGGAACGGGGGCGGGAGGAGGGGAGGGCGTGGGTGATGTGGCGCCGCGCGGCGGGGACGTCGACGGTGGTTTTGCGGACTACGATGGGGATGAGTGATGGCAATAGCAATGAGCCGTAGTGGACATGGAGGTGGGAAGAAGGGATTGCCGGGGGAGCTCGGTCCTCAAGAGGAAATGAGGCGTGCGAATCAGAGAATACACAAGAGAATGCAAGGGAATTAATAATAGAGCAGAGTGAAGAATAGATCCAGGGGAGAGAAGGAACGATAGGATGAAATGGGGAAGAAAAGTCGACATCGACCTACCCTGCTCTGGCTCTTCTACACGGCGGATCTTGGAATAGTACGTCTTGATCCGTTCCTGCATTCATCAGCAACGGAATCTGGAGACAGCGCACTATGCAACGTGGGAGCACCAGACTTACGAGCTCAGGCGTGACGAGGTGCGCGTCTGGGTCGATGCCTTTTATCTTGAGGTACACTGCTCGTGTTAGCTGAGTCTGGATATTTGCCCAGCCGCGAGGGGTTATAGCGTACATGTACGTGTATAATACTACGGCGAATACGGCGAAAGCGTGACATGGTTGTATGCGGCAATGACAACGTAATGGGAGGAGATCATGGACGGAAGACATATCGGGAGGACAATATTGAGGGAAGAAACGGATGAAATACGAAGGGAAAGAGGATAGTCACAGGGGACGAAGAGCCAACGCACCCCAGGTGAGATCATGTACAGCATAACTCAACAGGACATCCATCTTAGCCCGCGCCAGCGGCTCCAGCACCTCCCGCGTCTCCGAGAATGGCCGAGCATGCAGTGGCTCGAGACTCGCTTCGAGGGCGTCGAGCGTCGTTGAGAGGCGGGAGGCGGTCGTCGTCGGGTCGAAATCAGACATGAGCGGCGGTTAAACTGCGAGAGTCTGAGCGAGGAGCAAGATGTGGTCGTGGAATCGTTGTGCTCTGAGAATCAGCGTGGCTGGTTCAGCTTAGGCGATATGATCTACAGGAAAGAGAATGTAGGCAATAGAGGTATACTATCTATGCTTGGGGCTTTGCATTTGCCCTTGGAAGGATTTCACGGGGAGCCCCGCAACGAACCATGCTTTCGGAAGCAGAGCTCGACGCTGTGTTGGCGGTATCGTGGATGACCGCGTCTGTCTCTCCAGTCGGCGATACCATCGCCGTCAGGAGGGTTCCGGGGCTATTGATGGTCTCGCGGCATGGAGCATGATTCCATTGTGCTACGAAGCGTAACTCTCAACTGTAACGACCAGCGAATGGCTGCAAGTGCGCGTCGCTCTCTTGAGCCTTGAACACCGTCACTCTCCCATTCTCTGTCACTGGTACACGAACTGGAAAGACCTTGTACCCAGCCTCCCAGCCTGTCTGACCTCCTCAGCCATCTTTCATGCAGTGTTGTTGCTTCCAAAATGAAGCGTGCAGAGAGCTTGCCCCCAAGAGTACGGTGTGAGGCTCTGTTGGCGCCACGTGGTGTCTCCAGCCGGGGCCTGAAACGGATCTTTAAGTTCAAGGTAACGACAGTAGACGTCAGTCTTCTCCCCGCAGCTGTCGTATCTCGTCTATTTCCCAGCAGCCTTGGCCAGCAGCCAGCAGCAGCGAGCTCCAGCTCAGCAGGCAAGGACGCTGCACTACGTCGCATAGACTACGCGCAACGCCATCGTCGGTCGACTCGGCGTCAGCGGGTATCCGATCAGCCAGTGGACTACGCACACACATACACGCCTCGGGCTGAAACGCCAAGCGCCAACACCCAGATCCCGACTGTCCGTCCCGCCGGTCCTGTTGGCTCCTTTCCCCCTTTCGCTCCATCGATCCCAAGCACCACCACGCCTGCTCGTCACCTCCATCGCCTGCACGCCACCCCACGATCGCGCCACGCCACGAGCCACGGTCACACGACGCCGAGCCCAGCCCAGCCACGACCACGTCGACACCCGCTGCAGCAACACCACCACCACCACCACCACCACCACCCCCACCACACACCACAACTTGCACGACCATCATCACCACTGGTCCTAGTGTCACCCATATCCCCGCCGCAGCAGCCGCGTACGCGACATGTCCTCGCCGCCGTCGGCAAGCTCATCACGCATGCCAATAGGAGTTCCCGCGTCCCCGCCTCCCCCGGGCCGACGCGCCTCGTCCTCCTCCAATCCTCTCCTACGGTCCTCGCCGCCCGCCCTACACACTCCAGGCCGGGCGCCGTACCACTCCCACCCTGGCTGTCCGTTATGCGGCATCGTCTCTGCCGCCAGTACCCTGCGTGCCCAGTCGATGGAAGACGAGCGTCCTCTTCTATCGCCCGGCCCTACGACCGCTTTCCTTCCCTCCCCCGACGGCCAGGAGGGCCCAGCGAGTCCGGCGGGTGGTGCAAGAGCCTCACAGTACTCTAGCCCGTTTGACCAGAACGCGCCTCCAGCCAGTAGCAGCGGCGCACTGCGCACGACACAGGCAGCGGGGCGGGACGTGGTCTTTCGCGACGACGACATTACAGTCGTCAGGGCGGCCGGGAAGGAGCGGCTCGTCGATGGTGGAAGGCACTTGCTGGTCATACTCAACAAACATGTGGAGAACGTTTACGACTTGGTAAGTGACTCTGTACGCATTTTCAACAGTTTCATCTTTCATCATGCCAGAGCCAGCACATTTGCGGGAGTTTGAGTCCATTATAGCCGCTTTCAAAGCGCGGACGCAGGAGACGTGCGCGGCTGCAACTTGAGGCTCCAGCTGACCCGTGCAGGGCCCATCAGACATTCCCATCCTTTCACACATCTTCGACACCTCACGACGCATCTTATCGGCCATGCCACTAGCTCCCATCCCGGATGCAGAACGAGGCGGATCATCGCATATGTCTGATCTGCGAGTGGGCTTTGTCGGACCTATCTCGAGTGGGTGCCTCTCATACATTCTCTACTCAGCCATCTACCACTGTGGCGGTTTACAAGGTACTTAAAGAACGGGTGGCGATGGGCAGCAGTTGCCATGAGTACCTATCATGAGCTTGCGTCGCCTCACCACGCCAAGCATGACCAAGTTGCCGTTTGAGCTGACCCGCGTCTCCTACAGAGGACCCGCAATCGCCCCACGCCCACTTGCACGCCCACGCAACGATGGGACCATACGATCCCCACTTGCCCGGAGCGAGCTTTTGGCGGCGCAACGTCGTCTTTGGCTCGATGAATTGGTGGGATATCGAGGACCTCCGCGCGGAGATCAGGTGTGTCCCGCCGTCGTCTCCCGTCGTTCTCGGTCCTCTTCCTTGTCCTCCTTCGCCTTTCTCGTCCCCTCTGCTTTCCCTGTCTTCCTCTCGCTCTCTCTTCCCTCAGTCTACAAGCCCTAAACACCTCTCTCCTTTCCCCTTCCGTTGGAATTCCGGCTCCTCTCAAAAATTGGCGGTTGGCTGATACTGGTCCCTACAGAGAATCAACATCGAACAACAGGGTCAAGTCGGGGTACGAAAGCCGTGGAAGGGCGCCAATCGATCGAGTCCCCGATGCCGGGTCTGTAGCTGTAAGTCGATCCAGCTATGAGCTTGCACGATCCCACGATCCCACCCACGGATGTTCCCACCTTCCTACCCACAGACGTCCCATTCCCCATTCACGGGCGTCCACACGTCGACAGGCGCTCGACTGACTTCGTATACCTCGACAAAGCACTCACTGACGACCTTGCAGGGCCTGCCAAACGCTCTCGACCCAGATCCCTACACCGACACGCCAACACCCGACGCCAGCCAATTCCTACTCCCGCTCCCACATCCCGTGTCCAGCTCGGCGCCAGTGGACCGCGGGGGGACGGCTCGGTCCCGCTCCCAAACAGGTTCAGGGTCTGCCTCTGGTTCCAGATCTGCTTCAAGATCAGGATCGGCACATACCTCTGCATCAGGATCGACCTTTAGGTCCCCGTCGTCGGAAGGGACAGTGACGGTGCGGGGGAGCGGCAAGGGGAAACATCGAGAGCAAGAGGACGTCGAGTTGGAGTATCAGGACGTCGACCTTGGGGTTGGCAGGGAGGCTTGAGCTGCAAGACGAGGACAAGGACAAGGACAAGGACAAGGACGCGGACGGTGGACCACGAGAGTACAGGCCGTAGGCGAAAATTCAACAGAGGATCGCATTGGGTCCGACGGTCTCTGATCGGGGATCGAGACGTCCATTTGTTCATTATGCATCAACCCACATTAATGTCGCGTCGCCGAGGCAGATGGCTGCCATGGAGCTGCACGGACGTCCGAGCGCAGTCGATCCTCCTTTGCAAGCCTGAAACTGGGACGCGCCTGATAGGCGACATCACTCATCATTCAACGCCCGACCTCACCCTCCCCTTTGAGCGCAACCCAACTGTCTTCTCAGGAGGTTTTCTTGGTTACAGCTTTCCTTGTCACACCATCGAGACCGACGAGTAGTCAGTCGACGAGCAGTTTAGGTCGACGAGCAGTTTAGGTCGACGAGCACCTAGTCGACGAGGCAGGATGGAAGAGACGTACAGGGCCAAGCTGACTGGCTCGCCCTACCCTAAACCCGACACCGACATTCCCAACGAGGTGCACGGTGCAGCCCCTGTCCCTGCCAATCCCCCGCCAGAGGCTGGCGCCGTGCCGGCCCAGCGGTCCGACGTATACGTCCATACGCTCCCACCTCGACTGCTTGAAGCAGACTCGAGAGCGGCGGCGGTACCCCGCACCCGCGCCGAGCGGTCGGCGGGGCTGCGCTCGTGGTTCGCGCAGACGCCGCACCCTCTTGTCTATCTATGCCTGCTGATCTCGCTCGGGACGTTGCTCCTCACGGTGCCCAAGGGGAGTCTGCCGACTCTGACAGGCCGCCACCGGGCGCTCCGAGTACGTGATGCCTGTCCACACTGCACTTCCCTTCCCTCTTCGCTACTGTAGGACTGACGGCAGGACCGACAGGCGCAGGAGAAGCTCGTACAGGACAAGATGGCGCTCCTGGCCCAGCTCGCCACTTTCCTGCCGCCGCCACTGGCGCACCTCGTGAGCCCGGTGGACGCGGCCAACCCGCTCTCGTCGGGCGTCATGGCGCTCAGCGACCGCCGGCAGATCGGGCTCGTCAAGGACGGCGCAGCGCTGCGGTTCTGGAACACCAGGACGGGGGTGGGCGCAGGTGCGGGCGCATATGCGGCCGCCGGCGCTGGGGGAGACGGCGACGGCGACGGCGACGGCGAGCGCTGGTGGTCCGTCGAGGAGCTGGGGCACGGCGCAAGCGTAGTCAAGAGCCGCGGCGACGGCACCGAGCGCGAGGTCTGGGTCCTGCAGATGGGCGAGCACGACGGTGGGATCTCTCCGTCCCGTCGTCTGTATTGCAGCGCGGCTGACACACAGGACACGCAGCGCAGACGCACACGCCCACCCTGGCAGCGCTTACGCACTCGCTTCTCCTGCGTGATCGGCTGCTGGCCGAACTGGCACAAGCCAGAGCGGCCGCTACCCCGCCACTCCAGGTACGACTCCTGCCCGAATCGACCGCACCGCAAGGCACCGAAGAGCGCGGTGCGGCAAAGCGGGACGAAGCGGAATGGTCAGACGAACGAAACGAACGAAACGAACGAAACGAACGAAACGAACGAAACGAACGACACGAACGAAACGAACGAAACGAACGAAACAGGCGCGCACGCGAGCGAGAACACGAGCTCGAAGAGAGGGAGCGCCAGGTCACCATGAGAGAACAGTGGGTGGTCGACGAGATGAGGTGAGCCAGCAGCCAACTCGGGGCGTACTAACGTCGACTCAGGAAACTCAGTGAGAGGATTCGGTCAGTCGACAAGAGTCCACCTCTGTCAAAAAACAGGAATTGACGTCATCTCAGCTCACAGGCTACCGAACTCACTCTGGAAGATCGGATCACCGAGCGCCTCAAAGCCTATCAGAGGCAGCTGACGCAACTCGGCAGTGGGCGAGAGGAACATGGAGCCGTACAAGGCAGGAACAGTGATGAGCTGTGATGCGTGTTGCGTCGACTGCAAAATCACCGCCATTGACTTTCGGTAGATCTGAGAATATCCCGCGTCTTGTTTGCGCAGCAATGATTGTACATGCATGCCTCTGAGCCCAAAGGTAGCTCAAGAACAGCGTCAAAGACCCGAGTGGCTACCCGCACCGTCACTACGCCTGCTTCTTGGCTTTTGCACTTAGCCTCTTCACCTCTTCAAAGCTGTCCTCGGCGCGACCTCTACCATGAGTCCTCTTCCCGCTCTCCGGCGCCTGTGCAGGTCCAAGATACGTAGGCAGAGACTTGTACACGCTCGTCAATCCTGCTTCACCCGGCGGTGATGAGGTAGGAAGGGAAGATGGAAAGGCAGCTAAGAGTTCCGCGAAATTGACAGACCCAAGTGGCGAAACCGCTGAAACTGCGACGATGTTGTCATTGCGGAGTTGTCGGATCTAACAGGTTTGAGCGTGAGCGGGATTCGCGTGAAGTAACAGAGGTCACGCACCTGATCTCGAGTCACGGTAAAGACACTTTCTGGAAGTTTTTCAAGGAAAAACCCCTGGATCATCCCAATCCAATATGGGAGAGACAGGATCATTCGACGTCCCTCGAGACCGGAATATTTCAAGACCAGCTGCATGATCTCCCGGAATGTGAAGGCTACAGCAATAAGCGGGGCGAAGGGACAACAGGCAAAGAACAAACTATCTGGACCGCCAGCCTCGATGATCTTCCCACCGACCTGCTTGACCACCTCCGGATCATCACGGCAGCAGATCTCAACCGCTCGCGCAATATCGCCCGCATACACGGGTCTGACGAGCATTAGCCCGCAGAGTCACCCATCACAGCGTGAACTCACTGAAAGCGGACGACACCGCCACCAAACACGGGTAAGAACGGGAGCCATTTGGCAAGTATCGCAAAGCGCTGTAGAAGGTCAGTGTTCTCCTGAGGCTGCATGTGGTGTCTGGATTACTGACGGTAAAGAACGAATCGCCCGGCCCGAAGATGATCGATGGCCGGACGATGGTCGCACTGGGATCTGCTTCCAGGAAAGCCCTCTCCCCCGCCGCCTTTGTCCGCTGGCTGCAAAGGCCCGCCTATCAGCAGAAGGAATGCCAGAAGTTGGTATGAAAGTCGTCGCATGTGACGCTCACTCACTAAGGCGTCACACCATGCTCATCCGCTCCAATAGCGCTAATCATGACCATCCTCCCTACCCCTCCCTCTTTCGCCAACCTCGCGACCGTCTGAGCCCCCTTCTCTTGAACTTCGTGCATAGCTTTCGCAGGTGCCGATAGCAATCCTACCATCGATACCACGGCCGATGCGCCATCCAGCGCAGATCGCAGTGCCGTTGGGGTGGGGGAGGTGATATCTGCGGAGACGGGCGGAAGGATCTGTGCACCGAGAGGCGCGAGCGTGGCGTGTACTGCAGCATCAGACCATTATTGTCAGCTGTCATCTAGCGTCAATACTTTACGAGAGATGGCACCAGGAGAGTGGTGTACGATAACATAGAGGTGTGAACATACAAGCTTCAGGATGCCGAGAGACTAGAAGGACTCGATTCCGTGGATCCGCGACCAGTGCCCGTGCGACGTACGAGGCTACCCAGAGAGTCAGTCGAGCATTCGGAATGAAGCACGCGCGAGGCCAGGCTCTAACTGGATATAGCACCCGGTCCTATTGTTCTGGAAACTACACCCTTCTGCTGCGAGCCCTTCTCCGAAACACTGGTGCGCCAGATGGATTGTTCAACAGGAGCAGGAGGAGAGAAGGATGACACAGGACGAAGAAACGGGAGCCGTAGACCGCGGAAGAAGGAACACGGAAGAAGAAGAAAGCGACCAAGGAGTAACATTGGAAAACAGAGAAGTAAAGAAAACGCAGCATGACAAAAAGACCTTACTTACCCAAGAACCCCGCGCCGACGAGCACGATCTTCCGCTGACTTGTCTGAGACTGCCCCGACGTGCTCGCCATTCTCCTTGCCAGGACATTCATCGCCAGTAGCCTGTATCCTGATGATCCGAGGTCAGAGGAACAATATATGGTGCACAAGATAGTCACACGAGTAGTGCGGACAGACACGAAGAGAGAGAGAGTGGAAAGAAAGCAAAGTAGAGTTTTGCAGCAAGATGCGGAATCAATTGGCTAAACCGTGCCTGGTGATATGGCATGACGTCATTCATTCGACGCGTCTGGCGAAAAGCAGTCGCGGTCCCAGGCAAAAGTTGGCTCTCGTCGCTCTTCCCGCAAACTATCAGACACGATAATGATGTCCATAATGATATCGGCAGTCTCGCATGAATGTCGTAATACATGGCTCGTCAAGACAAGATAAATGCTAGAAACCGACAACGACGCCGTTACTCATTGCTCCTGGTGCTCAATGCCGTATCAGATTGCCCCTATTGCTCGATGCGAGATCAGATTTCCCCCTTGCTCAATGACGTCCCACAATGCTCCGCGCCCAATGCCGTTTCGTGGTTCCCCCATTGCTCCATGCCGTCTCGTGGTGCTCTCATTACCCCATGCCGTCTCGTGGTGCGCTCATTACCCCATGCCGTGGTGCGCTCATTACCCCATGCCGTCTCGTGGTGCTCTCATTACCCCATGCCGTCCGTGTCGTTCCCATGCCTCCGTGACGACTCGTGTTGCTCCTACTGCCCCATGATCTTGCCTTGCTAAAGAATCGTGAGGGCGGTAGATGAGCAGAGACCACGCCTATTGCCATGCCGCGTTCTGGGGGTTATACGTGGGCCCAAAGTCCGCGCTGGGATAGGTTTGCTGCACGTACTGCCCTTGACCGTAGTGCTTGTTTGGCATCGTGGCGTACTGTGCGACCTCGGTGGACATGTCGCCGTAGTCCGTCGTCTGGAACACGCCATTGACCACACCTTGCCCAGGCGTAATCGGCGTCAGGGGCGGGACGTTCGTGTGCATCGGCAACACACCTCCAGACTCGCCCCAGTCGGACATGTCGGGCGAGATGGTCATGCCCGACAGCGAGTCGGTGAACGGGGCGAGGGAGGACTGCTGGCGTGAGTGGGTACCGGCGCTGCTCGAGCTGGTCAGAGGCGACTCGAGCGGTGAGATCTGGTCCTCGCCCACGATAGGCGTGATGCCAAACGCGGAGGCCGCAAGACTGCTGGGACGCCACCGCCGCAGACCAGACTGCGTAGAGTTGGTCCGACTGAGCGGGATGGTCCGGCGGGGCGACGGGCTCGTGGTACCGTGGTACGAGTTCTGCCGTTGCAGGTTCAGCGGCGAGGGCCGAACGAACCGCTGTGCTTTGCCAGACGACGGTAATTGCGCGTCCGCCTCCCCGACCACCTGCGGTGACGACTGTGACCTTTGACGAGAGTTGGGCGTCACTTCCGCCGAAATGAGGTCCGACGTGGATTTAACAAATCCATTTCGGCTTGGCGTCCCGAGCGCAGGGTACTGCGGGGTAGGCTGGTACCCGTCCTGGCCGCTCGAGTCGGAAGAGCTCAGCGTCATGTTCGACTGCGAGCGGGAAAGGAGGACGGAACCACCCATGGGCGACATGGTCGCAGTGTGCCCGTAACCCGTTTGGTACACGTACGGGTTAAACGAGTGGTGCAAGGGCGTCGTGACAGGCTTTCCCTGCATCCTACGACGGTCCTTGAACTGTCACATGTCAGTCCGGGCTCATGACGCTCGCACGAGGGAAACTCTCACCTTGTCCCACCACTTGGCCGACGCCTTGAACCGCTCACCCGGAAACCCAATCTCCGTGGCAAATGCCTTTGCCATGTCCCTCGCGACGTTGTCGCGCACATCCCGACCGCTGGCAATCTGCTTGTCCAGCCACTCGTCCATCTTCGCTTCGATCGCAGGAAAGCGACCGCCGACCACTTTCGCAACCTTGGGAAGCACCGGTTGGTGGACTTCCTGCGGCTGTGTCCAGCGATGCGCCGAGAGGATGATCTTGGAGATGGTACTCCGATCGACGCTAAAGACCTTGATCAGCTGTGGTTCTAAACGGGTAAGAAGGCCCGCACCCGTATTGCCGCGCAATATCTTCTTGCCTTAGCGAGCTATTTGCGCGGTGCAATTCGACGATGTTCCTCTTGTCTTCGAAGGTCAGTTTGACCTTTGGCCGAGGACGGAGTTCCGAGGACGTGGAAGCGGAGCGGGCGAGGGAGGGTTGCGAAGAGGATGCGATGGACGTCGAAGAGCCATTGCGACTGCAAGGGACGCCGGAGAACTCGTATCCAGGTTGCGGGACGGGATAGTAGGGCTGCTGGGGTGTGGGCAGCCCGGGTTGAGGCGCGAGGCCAAATTGGTGAGGCTGGGGCATGGGGACGAATGCTCCCGGATAGGTGTAGAATGTCGACGGGTCGAATGTTTCCGGCAGTGGGACGGGGTATGTCATCATGGGATCGTTGGGAAACTGCCGGAAGGGGGACATGAGAGGTTTCGAGCCGTGCGAGGCTCGAACGGTTTCCTGACCGTGGAAGTCAGGTGGATGCGGGAACGTCGACGGGGGGATGTGCGGCTGGGAGGTGGACGCCACTGGAGTTCTCTCGTCCTCTGGCAAGGACGAGTGATCTGTGGTCGTCAGGGGAAGGAAGTGTCCCTGGTCCTCCATCCCGTAGTCTGCTTCGAAGTCACCAAAGGAGAAATCGTAAGCCTCGTCTACGGGAGTGGGGTGCATTCTGTTTGCCGAATGCGAGGGGCCGGGAGCGTAGCCAGAGCCACTGGCTTGCATGAGTCCATGCGAGGGGTTGGGGTCGGCCGGCGCGTAGGCGTGGGGGTTGAGGTACGCCGAGGGGGAGGTAAAGTCGTGGGTATTGAGCCCAAGACGCGTCGGGGTGACGGACGACGGAGAGATGTGTTCTGCCTGCGGGGTGTAGGAGGGGACCGGCGCTGTTGGGGACATGGCAGCGGGCTCGCTTTGGGCCGGATCAGCGTCCATGTCATCGAGAATGCAGAAACGAATGGCTGGTTGGCCGGGGAGATCAGGGAAAGCAAAGGGAAACTCGGAAACTCTGGGTGATATGCAAAGGCGTACCTATGGGGGAGCTTTGTAGCGTGTCCTTGGCGTCAGACCAACTTGTAGTGCCCGACAGCTTGGTCCCGGGGTGGTACACCGGGAGCCGTCGGGCGCGCAGATCTGGCCGGCCCTGCTTGAAACGGGTCGATCAGGATGCCGAGACGCGGGACTGGCGGGCTAAGCGTACAGACGGAGGCTGTGACGCGGGTGAGCCCGGAGGCAGCTGCGAGCAAGTCGCGGGTCAGTACTGCGATGCCCGAGGGCGTCGCCGTTGTTGTCCAGACAGGTGCAGCGAGGGATCGTGATTGACACGAGCGAAAAACGGTGGTTTGAGAGGAAAGGCAGCGACTCACCCTTTGATTTTGCAAAGGGCCCTCCGCCTCGAACTGCTGTATCGCCGCGCGCCGCCCAGGTTGTGGCCTGCCGGGGGGGGGAGGGGGGCAGGACTGCTGGGCAGCTCGAACGAGATGTCAGATAAAAAAAAAAGTATGTATATACCCTGGAGGCAGGACGCGCTGTAGAGGCTCTATAGCTTTTACTCTAAGCTATGCAAGCTTGCAGACTCGAGACCCCGGGTGCGATAGGATTTGAGCTGGTCGGTCGTACGCCTCTTATAGCCGGTCAAGGTTGGGGGTTAGGTTTTTGCCTCGCCCGCTTGACGCTGCTTCTTTGCTCCGTGTCTGACCTGGATGCTTCTGAAGCCTTGCGGAGACGGGCAGAAGCAGGCAGGCAGCGCTAAGGGAGGAGGGCCAGGGTTCACCTGGCGTGTCCTTGAACACTTTTAAGGGGGCCAAGAGGGCTTCTCTTCGGGTGGGGGGGGCACTTATTTAACCAGAATCGAAGCCTGCTGCCTCGCTAGGCTCGTCGTACGCGTGTTGTCAGGCCTCGACGCCAGAGCGAACCAGGTGCCCAAGCGACAACCGGCCAAGACGAAGCTCCCCTGGCCGGGGATCCTGCTGCTTCTGACGCAGCCACCTGAGAAACTGACCACCGCCCCCGCCCACCAGGGGAGAGCCGCCGGGCTCTCGTGCCCTTCCGACGGACCTGTCCCCAGGGCGAAAGAGGCAAGGGAATTCAATTGTAAAACTCGTCAAGCGGACCTCCGTAGTTCTTGACATGCCCCACCTCCCATGCTTCCCTCGTATGTCTCTCTTCCCATTTCCCTAGCGGCGGGAAACACAAAAATACAGCCGCTTGCCCATCCGATGGTCTCATGGAAGGATACCATATCACTCACCCCAGAAGCCTGGCCGATCACAGTCATAGCGTACTCTTCTGCCCGTACAAAGCATCACCGAGCAGCTGTCAGCGGAGACATTTGCACTTTACCCTCCCCTTCGCTGCGTCGTGCTTCGAATCACCTAATTCCGTTTCAGATAGGGGCGTCATGCCCTCCCATGGAACCTCGAGGTCAGCAGGGAGCAGGCACTAAACTGCCCATAGCCCACTCCACACAATCTGTCTTCAAAAGTGTCATGCTTCGCAGCGTACAAAAGAACAGAGAAGCTGCGGCAAGCGAGCTGCGATAGACTCTAGGTTTCCATTTGCCCTACCAGAATCCTGTCGTCTATACCCAAAGACGAGACCTAAACTCCCTGAGAAGCGGTGGTGGTGGCGCAGCTAGCGCCATCTCGGCGTCGATCTGTGACGCGCTGCAGAGTGGTGCGCTGCGCGGCACCAAGCAGAGCCAGACAGTTGGCAGATAGAAGCGCGCGACCATCAAGGGACACTTTGAACGATGAGAAGGAGGGGTCTCACCATGCGCTGAGACGGTTGTTGTCTTCTGTTCGCTCGCTGCTAGCGCCCTCCCTCTAGCAGTGACCGTACCTGCTTGTCTCGCCATGTCCTTCTGATGGCATGTCGTAGTACCACCGCCTCCGGGAGGTCGGAGACCCTCAACCTTGACCGGGTCACGCCCCGGCAACAGGGCTGTTGTCTCCGATGCCATGGTTTTCCCCGGTGGCTTTTGGCGCTGGCGCGGCCATGGCCGACTTTACTGGACGTAAGGCGTTTATTGTGCTTTGTAGTAATATGCCCTTATAAGAGACGCTCACAGCGCACTGTCTAGCGCTCTGCGGATATGATCGACACGACTTTAGATAAGCCTCTTCTGCTGCACCTCGCGCTTCGCTTCTCGTCACACAACGGACAAAAGGATAAAGGCGGTGGTATGGATCAGCTGTTCTGCTTCGTGGAGCTAGCGACGGTTGCTCGCGCCGATCCTCCAGATTGGCGCAATCGCAATCTAGATGGAAATACAATCGCATCACGAGGTCTGCTTCTCTCCGCTCCCGATTGACAAACAGAGTCGATGGCTCTGGCCCGCGTCTCTCGTGCATGCGCGTCTCTCGTGCATGCAGCCGTATGTATACCTAGGCTCTAGGTTTGTTGCGCGTCGTCAAAAGGTAGTAACCCCAGATCGTACGGGATGCTGTAACGGCCCCCGGTTTGCGTCGTCTCGCGTGGGCTCAGGCTCCTTCCGCGGGCGAGAGATGTCTTGCCAAGGCCGAGGGACTCGGTCGTACTTTTGCTTCTCGGCCTTTGTTTCACACCCTCCGTCCCCCTGATCGCACAGATCTCGACTCCCACACGGCGTTGGAGCCATCATCCCAGACAGTCGCATCGCATCGCGATGCAAACCACATCGCGCAAACATCGCGATGGCATCGCATCGAGCTCCCCATGTCTCATGCGACAGCCTCGTGGTAGGCCGCATCGCATCCCGATGCCCCGCTCCACTGTGTCGGCAGGATGTTACTTGACCAGATCCTACAGACTGAAGACCGACACTGCTGCTTGACAACCAGAGACAAGAGACCTGGAGACCGAGACTGTTGCAGGAGAACCAGAGACCTGCTTTGGTAACCCGAGACCCTAGCGAGACGGCGTGCTCGTCATCGTCGGCTGACCGGCTCGAGAGCGATACCAGCTCGGCTCGGCTCGGCTCCGGCACCGCGCCGACAGGCATCTCAGCGACGGCGGGACGACGGATCTCAGCGACGGCGGGACGACGGATCGCAGGACCGAGGGCCCACGGGACAGAGCGGCCAAGAGGACAAAAGGCCAAGGGGACAATAGGCCACGGCCAACAGGCCAAAGGACCACAGGACATCGCGAGGGGACTGACACAACGTGATACCACGGGTCTCATCCCCCAGTACAGTGACGCCCCGGCCGCTCTCGGTTGATTGGGCGAGTCCCGCTATGCTCGGATGTCGCCATGATAAGTTGACAAGGATGACTTGCATGTCACATGTGTCGCACCACGATTGCTCTCGGGGATGAAGGCCAGTCAGATGACAGGTCACAGGTCACAGGTCACAGGTCACAGATCACAAGTGACAGGTGACCCCGTCTCAGTCGGCCGCAGCTCGCAGGACTGACCCAGTCTCAAGTCGGCCTTCTTGCCTGCTCACATCGTCTCCAGCGTCTGCATCTTGCCTGCTCACACCGTCTCCAGCTTCTGCAGCTTGCAATGCTAGTCTCACACGCCTACAGCTTGCCCTCCTGCCAGTCTCACCGCGTACAGCTTGCACCCCCCTCTCCATGAAAGGAACAGAAGGCCCTTGACGTCGTTGTACTGTAGAGGAACAGAGAGCCTGACATCGTTGACTGGAGAGAATAGACATCCTTTACAGCGTGGACACGAATGCAATCCTTCACAGCGTGGACACGAATGCAATGCTACATGTGTCGTCAAGATACCACTCTACAACTCATCTCCAGCCACTCGGAACACGATCGGCTGGGCGTGGGCGACGTGCTTCTCGGCTCCGGACGTCGATGGCGACTAACAGCTACGCACTCCACTGCACTTTGGCACATGCACGCACAAGGTGCCGTGCGGTGCCGTGCGTCGTCCCGTCACCGCTCAGTACCTATCAGATGGGCCACAGGTCCCGCTCACGTACGCAGTCCTACTTGCTCGTACCTTGCTCGCCCGGCTCCTCGGCAGAACAGTGTCGCCTTTTTCCCTCCAGGCGACCTCCGACTGGTCGTCGTGTACACGATTCCGCCTATCTCTCAAAGCGATACTCCTCCGAACAGATACCTTTCTTTGAAGGTCTGCACGAGTACCCCTTCCACATCTGCGCAGGACACTTCCTACCTCGCCCCTTGCGCCTGCGCCTGGCCCTGGCCCTGACCCTGAGCCAACCTCGCAACCTCTTCGGCCTCTCTCCGCCTTCGGTCCGACTTGGCCATGTTATTTGCACCTCCCATAGCAGCAGACGCCTTGCCCAGCTTCGTCAGGATGATGGCGAGGCGCATAGGCTTGACAGCAGAGTATGACATGTTCCGGATCGACGGTTCCATGTATGCGGACACAGCGTCCGAAAGCACAATGTTGATTGTCTACTCTATTGTCAGCTTATTCCACGCGATAAGGCCGGCATGACCAGCGCGATTTCAGATGATCAGGATGGGGACTAACATGCTTGACCTCGTCAAAGACACTGTCGAGATCGGGCTTCTCCAACCGTTTGATCTCGGCTTCGACGAACGTCACGTCGTTCAGCACGCTCGCCAGAGCAGCCTCGTTGAACCGCGTCACTTCCTTGCCACACAGTGTCTCCTGGTACGAGATCAGCAGAGCCATACTGAAGCGACTGGACTATGCGTACCATCAACCACTTGTTGATCCGGGCCAGAGCACTTTGATATGCCCGTGTTTTGATGGCGTCGTTCAATCCAATCAACACCGAGTCGACATATGCAGTCAGGAAAGTAATCATCTCAAACACATAAGTGCTGGGCTCGGCAGCAGTAGATTGGGGACGAGCTGGCAGCCAGTTATACTCTGCCAATTCAAAGAACGATTCGAGTTTCGAAGCGATGATGGTGTTGATTCGGCCTTCAGCAACCGTGAGGGTTTGGGTGAATGCTTGTCGCGATGAAAGCTTGACCGGGCCACCTCGTTGCGATGCCCTGGATGAATCAGTCCCTTCCTCACTTGCCAAGGGAGGAGGAGCCAAGGAATGCGGCAACGCACCGAAGATTCATCAAGACGCCTTCGAGCTCTTCGCAAGCGGTGACAAAGTGGTCGAGGTTGACAACGATCTGAGCGATTTGCGACAGGTTGGTCATACCAAGCAGGCGTTTGCTGATCTGCCGACTGACGTGGTCGGTCAACAGCCCATCGAGAGACTAAAGTATGTCAGCAATGAGTGTCAGCCAGAGGGACTCGGGCTCACCTTCCTGAGCACTTCGTCAATATCGAGATGCTGCTGGGCAACACCGTCCGTAAACTGATAAAACTGGTCCACAAAATTTCGGATATTGATGCAGCACATGGGATACGTTTGTGAGAAAGGCATCGACTGTGGAAAGCCTTGTCTGAGTTGTATCAGCCAGTCTGTCCGTTTGCGCATGATCCATCACTCACAAGGCCAGCGACTCAGCCTCGCCCGGCGCCAACCAGCAGACGCCGCTGACTTGGTCAAATTCCTCCTGGTCGTTCACCATCATCGGCTGGTGATCATCCTCCGAAACAATCTAATTGTCCCTGTTAGCTAGATTAAACAGGGAGGATCGCTGGGACTGACCTGGTCAAAGTCTGTGCTGAACTTTCCGAGCAGTAGCTCAGAATACCGCTCAAAGAGGGTTATGAGCAGACCATTCAACTCGGAAATATTGTACCCATACCCCTAGGCACATTAGTGTCCGAACCTACACGCGACTATGCAATCTCACCTCGAGGGTCTGCACAAACAGAAGCACATTGGTCTTCGTCTCCAAGAAGACCTCGGGGAGCTGGCACCCCTTGAGACCGGTCCCCATGACCTCGACCATGCTATGACACATCTCGTTCCACAGCTCATCCACGTCCGTCTGCGAGCGAAAGTCTGGCATAGTCTCGAGTACATGCGCCTCGACGATAAAGAAGCCCACGAGCTCTTGCATTAGTGTCGGCAGGGTTTGAAGGAGAGTTTCAGGGGTCGTGCCGAGCCCAGAAGTGAGAACCAACGTGGCTTGCGTCTAGCGTGTTCCGGTTAGTGATCACCTCGTCATGCAAGCAAGTTGGCACTACCTTTCTGTCCTGCTGATAATTCCGTTGCAACTCCGACTTGTTATCGAGCGCTTCGTAAATATGAATACACTGGTAAAGTGGCCGGAAGTCTATACGGCTCTCCTCGTTATCGAGCGCGTCGACTGTCTGGCATCAGTACAGATAACATGGCCTCTGAGAGGAGACGCACACTCCACACGCTCGTTGTTGACCAACTCCAACGCGCCTCCGACCCTTGCTAGCCTGACTCCACCTTCTTTCTCCCTCCTTGCTCTCCATTTCTTTATCCGCTGTCCCATCTGTTCCAATGCCAACTTGCCGACTTTCACACCGCTTTCGCGGACCTCAAATAGCCAAGTCTTTTCGGAGGCAGTAACGGCGTCTTTGATGGCTAAGCGAAGCGAGGGTAAAGAGGACAGGAGGTGGGCATAGAAGGGTGTTTCGGAGATGGATGGTGGAGGGAGATGCAGCAGATCTTCCAGAGACTACGTCCGTCAGCTTTGGGGCACAAGAGAGGCAGTCGATCATGGTCGTACACGGAGAGCACCCCAGTATTTTCCCTCGCGGATCATTTCCCCGACTCTATGTACCAGGTCCAGCAGTCGCAGACAAGTCTGTAGCGTATCGATGGCGTCGTCCATATTCCGCGCCACCTTCTTTTGCTCTAGCAATGCGCGTTTCTATCCCATTGTCAGCCGGAACGACGGAGGCGAACACAGCCGGCGGAGAGCCGAGCTCACTTTCTCGCCCAATGACCGACCGACATCACCCATCTGCCCATCGAGTTCCCCGATGCGCCGCCGTAGATGGACCGTGCCATGTCGGATGCTCAGTAGAGTCGACACTGACGACACAAAGTCCTTAACACGCATTAGTACTACCTTGGACAGGTCCATGATGGATAGAGGACGAGAGGCACCTCGTAATTGTCCTGGCATATCTTTTCAATCTCCCGTTCCTTCTCCTCCACAAACGTTTCCAGGCTGCGCAGGTAGAGCTGCTCGCTGTCGGTATCCTGGATCGACTTGATGAGCGGTGCCAGCGACTCAAAGTTCTCCGCGGATGAGGCGGATGGGTCCAGGCTGATCTGCAGAGGTCTCCGTCAGCTTGGATCCCAAGACCTGAAACAGAGGAAACAGGACAACTCACTTGCGCAAGCTGCATCTCTAGCTCGGCACTGGTGAACGTGGGTCTCTGTTGGCGGATCATATTCAGTCGTGCCAGCCCCCGCTTGCTGTGAATGTATTGTACGGGGCGCAGCTCACGCTGAACAAAGAGAGAGGACGCTGGGCAAGGACACGGGTGACGGCAACACCGTTGCGTATCACGTGACCTACGATCATCGTGACGGAGCCGTGTAGGCTCTTTTTGTAGTGTACCGAGATCAAGGGAGCACAATCCGCCCAGCAGCATGTCGGGGAACGACTTTGTGCTCATCGAGTCGGCGGACAAGTACACCTTTGTCGTTCCGAGAAAAGTTGCCCTGGGCAGCGGGATGTTGAAATCCATGTTGGACGAGGACGGTATATCCTTCTCTCTCCCCTCTTCAAGGCGCAGGCTGACCGAGACAGCGGCCTTTGAGGAATCAAAGAGCAACGTGTGCAGGATTCAGCAGCGGTGCGTCGTGTTTTTGTTTACCTTGGAAATATCGAGTAGAAACAGGCGCTGACGAGCCGTGCGGTGCAGAGGCGTCATCTTGCTCAAGGTCCTCGAGTACCTTGCCTATAAGCTCCAGTACCAGGATTTCAATGCCGAGGACATCACCGAGGACTTTACGGATCGTATCGACCCCTACATTGCGCTTGAGCTGTGAGTGGAACAAGTCTTCCAGTGAACAAGCCACGGGTATCATGTGTCCAGACGTCTTGCTCATAGTCCTCACAGGCTCACTGCGGCTGATTTCCTGGATGTCTAATCCTGGAAGTCTGAGGTACCTTCCCACCAATCATGTAATGAGCCCATATTCCGTATGGCTATGTATGCATATACAACAGGACTACACCGTCTCTCCTACCTCCTTAATGCGGGGCGTCTTCCCTACATACGCATCATCTCCACTTCCTAAAGCTCTCGGCCACACCGTTTCCGGCCAGGAGATCCTCCCGAATCTTCTCATCCACCTCCCGTACCCTTTTTGCTGTGGCGATGACTTCTGAAATCCTGTCCTGCGGGACGACGACGCACCCGTCCACGTCGCAAAGCACCACATCCCCAGACCGGACCGTCACTGCCTCGAAAGGCGGGGCCAAGGGCACGTCTTCTGGCGGACTGATCGTCAGTGGTGCACCGAGCTCAGAGGGACGCGTAAACGTCGCTTGTCCCAGCGTCGAGTGGTGCCGCGCGAACAACTGCCAGCCAGTCAGCCGGCAGCGTAAAGGAGAAGTTGTGAGAAGACTCACGGGAAAGCCAAGAGACCGGGACTCCGCAAGGTCCCGACACCCCCCGTCAATCACGGCTCCAAGAATGCCTTTGACGCTCGCTGCCGTGGACATCAGTCCACCCCAGCATGCCGACTTGAGACCTACATAGTGATATCAGCCTTCCGTACTGTACCGTACTATCCTCGTCACAGAAACGCCGAAGGGACGTCGTGGTGGACTGTGGGCTGCAGTCTGGCTCACCGGGGGGTGCGGAGATGACCAACACCCGTCCTCTGGGGCACGCATCGACCTGGACAGACGGCTAAGCCTGCTGAAAGCTGAAAGAAGTGGCCGGCTCGGCTCACGAAATGTTCGGCAGGCTTCGGAGAGTTTGTGTCGCCAGCATGCACCATCTACGTTCCCGTCAACAACTTGTCGGATCGCACAGGTTGTCGTCAAGTACCTTCACGGTGAATGCCCGTCCGACGACCTTGTGTGGTCCGGACTCCAGTTCCGGAGAGTACATCTTGATGCCCGGCAAGAATCCGCCATTGCCAACGCCGAGCTTGATCAAAGCATCGGATATCTACGAAAGCGTCACTTGGCTAGACTCGGGGTTTCGTAGAAGTCACCTCGCACGCCGACACCTGCCTCAGAGCGTCCCACTCGGAGCTGCTCAGACCTTCGTCCTCAGGCGATGATCCCATTGCTTGTATAGATAGAGATCAGAATGAGCGATGATGAGCAAGTGCGGAGAATGGTCGATAGCTCTTTGGCGGCAATACGGAGACCGGTCGTTTCCTCAACACAGTGGCCGGGTCCTTCTCTACTGCCACGGCGGTCAACACTGGGTCCGCTGCCAACCTCCACCTCCATTGTGAGCCGAGTCTCGTAAATTTAAGATGCATAATGCAGATTCTGCGCCAGACTACTGGTCGCGTTTACATTCCCTATAGTCTCAGGTGCGCCGCGCGCCCGCCTCGTCCCTCAGACAACAGGGACCTTGACGGCTGTCTCTGGTGCCAGCATTAGCTTCGGCATACACAGGCTTGCTACTCCGGCGAAAGCCATGCTGAGCGCCATCAGCATCACTAGCCTTCCGTCTGACAGCTAGATGGCCACGCACCCTAGCGTTAGCAGAGGAGATGTCGAGTCTTTTGGTGATCGCAGAGGCTGGTGATTGACAAATCCGATCACTCCTATTATCATCGACCCCCACACAAATCTAAGCTGTATCAGCGTGCCGCTCCGAAGCTACTTCGGGGGAGGGGGGGATGGCCACGGAAACTAGGGAAGGGACTGAAGGAGGATGGAGACGAGAAAATGAGATGTACAGTGGATTCTTGATGAACATGCCTGCTCCAGCTCCCATCATTGCTGATTGGCCAAACCAATCCTTCTGCTCCTCCCATTCTGGTGATTGAGGCAGATGGAATGCATAGACCCTGCAAGGCTGTCAGCAACAGCCGCAAGCTAGGGAAGAAGAAGAGACGCCAGCACACTCACTTGTCCGATTTCGGATCTGACTTGTCGAAGACTGGGGCGGTGATTGACATCCTGGAGCCGCTGAAGGAGCTGGTAACGGTGAGATGGCTCCGTATAACACTGTCGAGTGCGTTATATGGATATCGCAGCGAGATGTAGGGTCTCAGACAAGACTGGAAAGGGGGAGGATCCCCAGCGGCTATGCCACGTGTAAGACACGTGGAGTTGGAGGTGCTCTGATTTCTCGGGCAGTGACTCCGACTTTTTCGACTCGTACAACAAAAAGTAGCAGCCCAAGGACACAGGTCATACCAGCGTCGCTCAGCAGTAACAGCATGCCAAATTCTCATCCGAAGATCAAGGTCGGTGTCTTGGGCGCTACGGGTGAGCTCGTTACGCTAGATCAGGTATTGGACGAAGCTCACATTTGAACAGGAACCGTCGGACAGAGGTAAGCGGGGAAATTGCGAGTCTTCTTTCCCTATTAACGGCCTACAGATTCATCCAGCTCCTAGCGAGCCATCCGTATTTTGTGATCCACGCTCTAGGTGCATCATCTCGCTCCGCAGGGCAAGAGTACGCCCAGGCCACGAAATGGAAGCTCGCAACGCCTATTCCCGAGTTTGTACGCAAGATGATCGTGCATGAGTGCAAGCCCGATGCAGCGGGTTTCAGCGAGTGCGGCGTCGTCTTTAGCGGCCTGGACCACGATGTTGCCGGTGATATCGGTACGTCGCTTACCCCTCCAGGATGATGGAGCAGCCCGGAAGGAGGATGGATGGGCTGACTGGGTGTCTTTTATCGCAGAGTTCGCATTCCGCGCAGCAGAGCTCATTGTGTTCTCCAATGCCAAGAACTACCGCCGAGATCCCGTTGTGCCACTCATGGTGCCGCTCGTGAACCCTTCTCATCTCTCTGTCGTACGGCATCAGCAGACGACGCTCTCACCTCCCACAAAAAAGGGGTACATCGTGACCAATGCCAACTGCTCGACGACTGGGGTCGTTGTGCCCCTCGCTGCGCTGGAGAAGGCATTCGGCCCGCTCGAGGCTGTCATGGTCACGACGCTGCAGGCCATCTCTGGCGCTGGCTACCCCGGCGTATCCAGCTTGGACATTATCGACAACGTCGTGCCGTACATTGGGAGCGAGGAGGAGAAGATCGAGTGGGAGACGTCCAAGATCCTCGGCGGGGTGAGCGAGGACGGTCAAGGATTCGACTATCACGCTGCGGCGCCGCTCAAAATCTCAGCAAGCTGTAACCGCGTGCCAGTGATCGACGGACACACCGCCTGCGTGTCTGTCAAGTTCCGCAGACCCATGCCGCCGTCGGTCGAAGAGGTCCGCAAAGCATTTACAGACTACACTTGCGAGGCGCAGACGCTTGATGTTCCCAGTGCACCACCCCAGGCGATCGTCGTGCACGATGCGCCCGACAGGCCGCAGCCGCGCCTCGACCGCGACCTGCATAACGGCGCATGTGTCAGTGTTGGCCGTATACGGCATTGCGGGGTGTTGGATCTCAAGTTTGTCTGCTTGGCGGACAATGTGCGGCTGGGCGCAGCGACGAGCTCGATCATGAATGCTGAGATTGCGGTGGAGAAGGGGTACATTGTTTAGAGCCTGCCGCCTCGCTAGTCAGCTTGCATTGATGCCATTCATACCTCACGCATGCATGCATGGGACGCTATGATCCAACAATCAATGCTCCTTATTTCGCAGGCAAGGTCCAGGCTCACGAGGTGAACATTTTGTCAACAAAATAGGGGTTTCATATGGGGATGGGCGGAATCAAAATTCTCTCCACTTCATTGTGTGGGTCACCGTCACCGTCACCGACACACGTCTGTTCATTTACGACGCTCTCTCGTTTGTCTTTCCACATCGGCTTTGCAACACTCTTCCATGTCGGCGTCACCATCACCGCCTTTATCATAACTACCACTATCGTCACCTGCTGGTCCTCACTCGTACCGTCTCAACTCCGTATCAGTACGAGCACGGGTCGCCGAGATGCAGGTGGTCAGCAGTGCCGCGGCTTCCGCCTTTGGCCCCAGCGCAGGAATGAGCCCGTCTAGACATTGGCCAAGCGCCAATAGGCTGCCCGCAGGTGCTGGTGATCAGCCTCGAGACTGGAAGTGAGTGGATATGGGTTTCTGGATTGGTCATGTCTCTATCTCTGCCTCTGCCTTCCTTCGCCGCCTCCGTCACTACGTGTCGCTACTTGTCGCTCGGGTCCTTTATCTTCACTGGTTTTGCGTGTACCTTAGGCTCGGCAGCATATTCAAAAACTCCGCGCTATGGGATTCGAGGTGCTCGTGAGCGAGACTAAGCGAGAAGAAAGAGAGAAATCTGAGCGATTGGTTGATGTGGGGCGTCGAGAGAAGAGTTGCGGGGCAGAGAAACCCAATAACCCACGCTGACGTGCCAGATACGAAATGCGGAGAGAGGCTCAGCTCATCATGCCTGGTCTATGGCTTGGTCCATTCCAATCTTCCACCGATATTAGGCGGATGCATAGTATGGGTATCACTCATGTGTGAGTTTCCTTCCAGTCTTCGTCTTCCAAGCATTTTCGCTGTCATACCCGCCCTTGTCCTACGCCACCCTTAACGTCGAGAACAACCTGTCTCTTTGCATGGCCTGCATATTTCCGGCACCTGCGCTTTGGCATCTTGGGGAGGGGGGGGGGGAAGAAATCGATATACCGCCCACCGCAAAACTAACGTTACGATAGGCTGTGCATACGAGACAAAAGAGAAGCCGCGCTGATCTACCCCCGCTTTCCAACTGAATTCCGCTACATGACCCTTGAGATTTCAGACAACGCTGTATGTGCTCCTTTTTCCCCGCAACACTGAAACGCGACGCTGATGTTGCCGGAAGGACCAGAAGCTCATCAATATCTTGTCTGAAAGCAAGGCATTCATCGACGAAGCGCTGTTATCAGGAGGAACGGTATTGGCACATTGCAATGGTCGGTTCTCTCCCTCGCCGTTTGCCTTGCCTCGCTCGCTCTTTGCCTCGTGCCCTATCTGTCATTTTCCTCGTCATGACTCGTACCCACTTCGGTCGCGCGCCACTCCGTGGCATTACGCTTTGAATGCTGTTTGAATTGGAGGTGGGCGCGGACGCTGACTACACCAGGCGGGATCTCATTGTCCCCCGCAATAATCATCGGATACCTTATGACCATCTCCAACGCAACATATGACGAAGCTCTCGCCTATGTCCAGTCTCGGCGATACTGCATCGCCCCGTCCAGCGTGAGCCTTACGCCTCCCGTCGCGCCTTGACACACCTTCACCCCCCGGGCGCCGGTGCTGATAGATGGATAGTTTCAAATACAGTTGCAGGAATACGAGCCGATCGTGCGTGCCACTCAGGCGATACAGCCCGGCACGAGGCTCGGGACAAGCGAGCGGAAGCGGTCCATTCCCCAGGACGATGAGTGAGTTGTGTTGTCAGAACCCGAGACCCACTGGCAGTTGTTTGCATATGCTGACAGCGTTCAAGGGAGGAAACGGACAGTCACCCACGAATACCACCGTCCCTGCGGCGTGATAGCGATACGGACATGGCATGACGATCGTCCATCTGCGATCAGCGATCAGCGATTCTCGTACTCATCTGTGGTCGATCTGGCTGTGCCAGGTCCGCCACTCTTGACTTTAAGCTTCGGGGTAGGCTTCAGGCTTCAGGCTTCAGGTGTCAGACCTTGCCTTGGGCCATGGACTGGTGGCGATCGGCTCGTGATGGAACTGGAGATAGATGGTGGAACACGAAATGCGACTGGACATGACGGCATTGGGCGTTAGTAATGGGACGACGGCGACATGACCCTGCATCGGTAGTGATAGCAATCTGTTGTACAGCGTGTAGATCTGGTGTAAGTATTTGGCAACATGTAACATTATGCGCAGACTTGACGACGGGTACAATACGGCGCTGTTGGTGTCGGTTTGATACAGGAGGCGATATGTGGTGCGGTACACAACTTCCTGGACTGTCGGCTGTCGGCTGTTCGCTGTCGTCTTTGGTAGAGGCGATGTTGCATATGGCGATACTCCCAGAGATGCTGCATACTACAACGATACGTCCAGCCAGTTGCATATAACGATACTGCCAGAGATGTCATATACTTCATATACTTCATGTACTTTCAAACGTGCCCAAAATGAAGAGGGTGAGCGTGTGTGGTCATGATACGATACAGAATCGACCGTGTATGTTACTGCTGCCATGTCATGTCACCATCCAATCATCTCATCGTCCAGCTATCCAACCATCCAACCATCCAACAATCCAACCATCCAACTGTCCGACTGTCCAACGTCCGAGTGTAGGTAGACGCCGACTCGCACGCTCACCCTTATATCCACCCGCCCCTGCGCGATCGCGCATCCACGAGACCTTCACTCGATCCGCGATCCAACCAACTTCGTTTCTTCTTCAGCGGCCCATCTTCCATCACTACCGATAACCTCTCGCCCAGATATTGCTCCTGGTCTTCTTCTCCTACCACCACGGTGAGATGATTTCCTCTTCCCGTTTCTCTTCCTGTCTCTCCTAGCCGTGGGGCAGAGAAGCTCCGCCGAGGAGGAACGACCAGCCCTAGTTGTTGCGCGTCAAGTCTGGCATGCTCGTCCAGGCTCCGACCACTATCGTCGTCATTCACACTTGGGGTCCTCGGCGGCGGCGTCGGCGAGACGCTCCCTCCCCTCTCGCTCGAGTCTGAGGCCGAGGCCGAGGTGGAAGCTGTAGTAGAGGAGGCCAGTCGGGATACAGGCGATGTGCTGGGAGTTGCAGCACAGGAAAACTCGATCCTGGGAGTCGACGGTCGTCTTCCCCAAGCGATGGACGTTCCTTCCCGCAACGATGTAAAGGACGAGCTCTTATTGAGCGTCGGGAGCAGTGGAGGCAGAAGTTCACCGTCGGAATGGGCGACGTCTTCTGCGCTTGAATACTCCGACGGCGGAGCAAACGGGGCGGAATAGGTGATGTACGTCGAGGTGGAGGTGGGGGTGGTGACGGAACGGGTATTGAGTAATGGGTACTTTGGCTGCCGGGCAGAGACCGCTGGTGGGGACGGGATTAGGGATGGGGATTGGCGTTGACGATCTGCGTAAACTAATTGCTGCGACTTCAGGCGGTACAGCATGGTCGCTACTCCTGGCGGGTGTCGGGTTGACGGAGGTTGAGAATCCATCTTGTCTTGATGTGAGGTCTGACCGGTACTGCTGTTGCCAGTCACCACAGGCCTAGGCTTGGCGGTTCTGTCTTCACCGCCGTCCGCACCTGCGCCGCTGCCAAGAAATGAAGCAGCCCCACCTCGATGTCGCCATTCCGTAGCCTCAGGATGTGTTGTCGACACAAGCGAAGGGGACGTGTGGGCCCGCGGCGGAGTGGACCGTGTGAGTGGGAAGCCCGAATCGCGACTACTGCTGGCTAGTCGCATTTGCAGAGCAGCCCAGGCTTCGTGAGTTCGCCATGGCTGGTCAGCGTAGGTTTCGGAGGGAAGGGCGAGGCTAGTCAGAGATAGAGAGCGGCGGTGAGTGCGACGCGAATCGAGGTCGAGGTCTGGTAAGAGGGGGAGGGCGAGGCGGTCTGGGATTGGTGGGGAGATTTGAACCGGGACGTCCGGCGCCTGAGGTGGAGTCAGCATAGCACTCATGAACAGAAGGCAGGGAGACCAGAATGGGAGGAGGGGAGTTGGGGGCTTGGGTCTGTTCAGGGGATAGGGACTTACAGGAGCATGGTCTTTGCGCTGCCTGAACACTCTGCGTAGTGATTTCGACGACTGTTTCTTCTTCAGGAGCATGATGAGGCCGTAGTGGTTTTAGGGGATGAGACGCAACGGGGTGTAGGTTGAAAATTGACTGTCGGGGACTGTGGTTTCCTTTCTTCCCTTCCTTGACGGTCGGCGGATGTTGTAGATGAGGTGCAGAACCGGCTCGTTCAGATGCTCTCGTCGTCTTTGTATATTGCACCAAGAATGATTTCAGTTCTGGCTCGCTGTGATTGCGTGATGCGTGTTGTGCAGAGGGGTGCAATTCAAGACGACTGAACTGCTAGCCAACATAACATGCGTAGATTGGGGCTGGAAGGAAAGAGGAGGAAAGAAGAAAGAAGAGGAAAGAAGAAAGAGCAGGAAAGAAGAAAGAGCAGGCAAAGAAGAGCCAGGAGGAAGGAAAGAAGAGAAAGGAGGCTTAAAGAGAAGGAATGGAATCGCGTGAAAGAATGAAAGAGCTAAGAGAGAGCAGAAGGGGTCGATATCAGAACGCAATCATTTTGCTTCTCGTGCGTTTCACGATCACACTGTTCGGGGGTGGGTCCTTTGGGTCAAAGGGGATCTTGTCCTCGAGCCTGGAACAAAGCCCGCGCTAAAACCGTATACAGCGAACAGAAGAACAAGTTTCGGGGGGCATCTAACCCCTTGATTCCGAGTGCCTGAGAACGATCATCGCGTTTCAGGGCCATTCGCTCTGGCCGCGCAAAACCCCGGGTCGGTTCTCTTTAAGGTCGCACAATAGGATGAGCGGGGTCAAATCGAATAGGACGTGTATGCATGATGCGTGAATGCGCAATGCATAGGGTCATCGAGGAATGCTCTATCATGCGGAAGATACAGTATTGTCCGTCCATAGCAAGAACCAGTCTTGAATTGCATGTCGGGTGAGGCATCTGCAGCCACGAGCCGTAGTTTACAGCCAGTTGACGCCGATGGCGCCGGCAACTACGGCGAGCAGACCAGTGTTGAGGCCGTACGCGGTGAACGCCGCGCTGCTCGAAGTGGAGGACGATGCAGTGGTAGATGCCGACCTGATACAGAGGTCAGGAGGTGTCATTGCAAGAAAGCATCAACCGTGCGAGCAACGAAGCAAGGAAGCACACTCACGCAGTGGTAGATCCGGACGCTTCAGTCGTGGTAGAGGCACCGGATGCTACTGCGGAAGAGACGGCTGCGGCTGCAGCCCTGAGTATTGAGTTAGCGCGTCCCTTTCTCCCGGGTCGCGTGAATCGCGTCGAGACGAGACTCACGCGGCAGTAGAAGAGGTCGACGTAGAGGCCGACGAGGACAAGCAGCTGTCCGAGGCACCAGATTCTGCGCATTGTCAATCTCTACGCGAACATTTGTGGTGCGGGGGAAAGGAGGTCCGTGTTGGGCGGACGCGGACATCGACTCACGGATGGTAACGGCGGACGAATAGTTGATGACACCGGTGCCGTCGGTGACTCTTACGGTGATGCTGGTGCCGGCTGCGATGTTGACCGTCCAGGTGTATGTCGTGCTGTCTACTTCACCCAGATTCTCCCTACATCACAAAGGAAAGAAGGAAAACAGGGGCACGCAGGGAAGAGGTACAAGACGAGAGAAGGGAAGATGGACAGGGAGGGGAAGACAACACGTCAGCTACGGTGGTACAGGTCCAAGGCTGGATCGCTTACAGGGCACTGGCCGAGACCTCGCCGCCGGGGATGATATCAACGTAGTATGGAGAGGTACCGTTTGACCATGTGAGCGCGACTGGTTGGCACTCTGTGAGAGAGGCAGGCGACGAAACGGTGAGACCGTGCACGGCAGTACCGGCGACAGCGAATGCAGCAAGAGCGACGAAGGCGTACATCTTAACGAGCGTTGGTGTGTTAGTCGTTGGTTGTCGAGTGGTACAGTTGGGGGTGGGTTGTTGATGTCTTGAGAGAACTGGCAACGAAGGACTACACAATCACAGAGAGGACGTCGATGGTAGAGATGTTGTTTGTATACATCACAAACGCAGCGAGCCTGATATATATACCTCGACGGTGCGCCGTAAGCTCGGGCTCACTCGTGTCGTGTCGCAGTGTCTCGCAGGACAGACTTGAAACGAACTGGCGCGCCGCGTCGCCTCTAAAGAAAAAAATCCTGCACACGTACGGCAGGGTAAATCACAAAAAGCAGTCACGCACACTCCGCTCGACCTCTCACCGCTCGCCCGTCACCCAACACTTGCAGTGCACTCTACCCTGAGAGCCACAGTAACGAGAGTGCTTAGCCTTGGCTCTAGGGCACAGTTATTTGCCCTCCCTTACGCGCTGTGGCCCCTGGGGCTCTCGTATGCCACGCTTCAAATTCGCGAGATTGCAGCTGAGGCCTCTCCCAGTTTTCTTGAGGGCTGAGCGCCGGGCTGCGGGGTTGCTGCGAGACTCGCTCTTCTCGATCTGCCACACCGGATCTACGGATACGCAGGATATTCTACGACAGACTATGTTTGTGCACTGATGAACAATACTCAGTATGCTTGCATCTCAAGGTGGTGGGAACAGCTCCTGGTCGAGGCTCTGCATCCTCCCAAGTGTCATGCTGATCGGTGGGATCGGAAGTTCATAGTTTGTGGATCCGACAGTCTCCACAGCACAGAGAGGACGGCCGCCGTCATAATATTGCTTATACCGACCGCGGGTATCAGTCGACGGATTAAAATGCCACGTCAACCACTCTCTCCCCGTTTTCTTCACTTTCACTCTCTTCTCCCAGCTGCTTGCTCCCAAAACTAAAACTCATACCCAACAATGGTGCGACCTGCTCCTCAACACTCCCGCAACTGCTGACGTGCATGTGTGTAGGACTTCTCTTCCGCCAACGTCCCCGTATCGCGTGACACCTGGGCCCCTCGTTCTCCACCTAGTGGACCAGCTGGTGACAGAGATTACCCACCTCCCCCGAGGGAGGGATACGACTCGCGCGGCCCCCCGCGTGCCGGTCCTGATGCCGCTCGCAGCTACTCAGGAAGTGCAGGTCGTGGTGGGTACGGCGGAGGAGACGATCGTCGCGAGGGAGGATATGGCGGTGGCGGTGGTGGTGGTGGCGCAGGCGGATACGGGCGTGATCGGTGAGTCCAGAAGCTCAAGCGAATACTCTCTTCGTCTCGGGTTGTTTAGCAACCTGAATTGTGTGTGGAGCGTGCGACGGAGTTTGTAAAGGGAGATTCCAGCGCTGGACCTCCTTTGTCCAAGCCGCAGTCCTTTGTTCCGTTTACCTAGAGAGCAACGCTGACGGCTTTCTTTCCTTTATCTCTCCCTCGCTTTCTTCGCCATCGTCCCCTTCCTCGTACTTGCCACAATCAATTTTTCTCCCTGCTCTCAATACAATGTCGTACGGCGCCTACATGCACCCATCACGCTCGTTTGTGCAATATCCGCGCTACAGAGACGCTCAGGTCCCGTACGCCCCGCCGCCTCGCCCCCGCCATGCACCGGCTCGAGTGGAGCCGAATAATGTGCTCGGTGTCTTTGGGCTGTCGATCCGAACTCGTGAGGAAGATCTCGAGGATGAGTTTGGGAGGTATGGCAAGGTCGACAAGGTCGTCATTGTCTACGATCAGCGCGTGAGTCGTCTCCTCCTTCCGCAAAGACTACGTCTATCCTTTGCGGGTCTCTGTACCCATCTAGTCTGGTGCAGTGTCCGCACAGTCATTTTCTCTGCATTTGGCCAAGACTTGATTTGCTCAAACGGGATTCGCTAAAACTTGACAGTCTGAAAGGTCTCGCGGCTTTGGCTTCATCACCATGCACACTGTCGACGAGGCCGCGCGCTGCATCGAGAGGCTCAACGGGTTCAATCTCCACGGACGCCCAATGAGAGTGGACTATTCGGCCACTACTCGACCGCACGCCCCGACCCCCGGCCAGTACATGGGCGAGAAGCGGCCACTCTGTGAGTTGTAGCATCTTGTGACGCACGCGGCAGCTAAACAATCAGCAGACGAAGATCGGTACGCCCCCCGCCGGGGCGGCGACGACAGGCGTGACTTTGACCGCCGAGACAGGTACGACGATCGCGACCGGTACCGTGAACGGTGAGCAGCCTCATGCCAACTCACCTGCAGGCATTGCTGACCCAATCAGCGACACCAGGGACTACGGCTCGTCTCGCCGTGACGTCGACGACCCGTATGGCGGCCGAAGCAGGCGTGACGACCAAGACCGCAAGAGATCTCCGAGGTCAGTAGTAGCTTGGCATTGAGATTCTCCTACTGACGCCTGATAGCCCTCCGCGACGTCGGTACTCTGGCTCACCGGACCGTCGTGCTCCTGCACCGCGCGACTATGACGCGCCCGTGGAACCGTCCAGATACTAAGCGAGATCAAGGACAAGGCGCAAAGTGCAAGGCGCAAGGCGTAGACCAAGAATTCTCCACACCCCTTTTCAAAATCAATCGTCGTTTCATGGCTTAATGTTCGCTCGTCAAATTGCTGCAAATGTCCAAGCCCTATGAAGAAGAAAGAATGAATGCGCACGCAATCAGCCAACCACAATGCCACAAATCCAATCGCAAGCTGCAACGCAATGTATCCAGTAACGTTTACGGCTGACTGGTTGTACTGTTCATGAATTGATCAAGTGTGATTGCTACAGGGTAGACAGTGACGTTGTGTAATTCGAAGAGGACGAGGCTCGGTTTGTCTGTTTAGAATTTCTCGAAGAGGAGACACAGTGGCAAGACGGAAGTACAAGACGGGGCACAATGCAGTTGCAAGCTCAGTAGAAGGAAGATCTGATGAAGCATGTGTAATGTGCAAGTTGCGGATGAACTTATATGGATGCGGCAAGTCGCAGATGAATGCGGCAGGCCGCAGAGGAACGCTGAAAATCTCATATGGACGCTGCAAGTCGCGAAGGGACGCTGTAAAGCGCAGATAAATAGTGCAAGTCGCAGAAGAACGCTGCAAGAGGAATGCTGCAAGTCGCAGAAGACTGCTGCAAGTCGCTGATGAACGCGGCAAGTCGCTGATGCACGCGGCAAGTCTGTTCCGTATAGCCTGAAGAGTGCGCCGGTTTCCTCCTTGAAGGAGGATTGACGTTCGGCCGACCAGGCTGTGTGGTTCGTATTACTCGTATAGGCTGACCTCTCGTTGAAAATCGCGTGGGAATGAGCGACCCTGGTGGTCGTGAGCAAGCGTTGGAATTGTCACAGTGCCTCATGGTCTCAAGGAGGCATTGGAATCGTACCACTACCTAGGGGTCGCGATGCATTGGAATCGTAGCACTATCTCGGGGTCGCGATGCATTGGAATCGTAAGACAACCTCGTGGTGCGCGTGGTCGTGATGCATTCGAATGTAACAATGGCGCGTGTGATGCAATGGCAGTGTGACAGTAGCCCGTGGTAGTAACGATGCACAGCCATTGTAATGGTCCTGGTGATAGTAACGATGCATGAGAATTGTAGTAGTACAGCATGTACAGGATACGTAACGAGCAAGGTGGCGCTTCAGAACTGGACTCTTCTCTTTCTTGCGGTGTATTTGGAATCTCGAGGCACACTGTGTCGATGTCAGCATGAGCGCGGGCCTCTAACCCCGAAGCCAAAGCCAACACTGAAATCTACGGTGTGATACAGAGTGTGGTGATAACGGTGTGGTGGTGCGAGGTGCTGTGCTACCAAGTGAGGCGACACCAATGCAGTGATGCCCCGTGTTGTACACAGCGCGCGGCTGTGGAGAAGAGATGGCACTGACCCGTCTTTCCCTCTTGTCCTGTACAGATCCTTCTTCTTGAGCACCCATTCCTTGGGGTTCAGCTCCTTCTTGCCCTTCTTCCCCCGCTTGCCACTCTTCTCCATCCTCCGTCTGCGTTCGTTCTGAATCTCCTTCCGCCTCTTGGCCTTTTCCCCCGCTCCCGCTCCCGCCGCCGCCGCCTCATCACCATCAAGTCCTTGAGGGAGGTGGTGGGTCTGGATATCCTGTTGGCCGACCATGAGGCACAGGTACATCTTTCGGGCCTTCTTCGAGTTGGGATAATCAACGACCACGCCGCCGCCGAACCCGGCGCGCTGGGCGGCCGTGGTGATCATTGTTACTTGGTCGTCTGAGGAGGGGTAGAACTGGAACACCGCGCGGGAGGGATTACGAAGTGCCGAGTGGAGGGTTGTGAAGAAGCGGGCGAGTCGCTGGGGAGGGGAGTGGGACGACGCGTCGGCATTCAAGAGCCACTGGATCACTGAGATGCTAAGGTAAAGTCAGCCTCAGCCGGTAGTGACGAGATGATCGATCCAGTAGGCAAGCCATGTAGAAGGTATAGGAGGTACAGGACCAAGATATAACTGGTCGGTTCTCGATTCCACTTGGCAGCGGAGCGATAGAACGGGTATGACAAGAGACAGTAGATGCAGCGGGCGGTTTTCCAGAGGTAAGAGCGAAAGACGACAGTCCGAGGTACCAGACGTCGTTCTGCCTGCTACTCACCTTATAGCACCATCAAAGGTTCCTGGCCGGAAACCAAACCCCTGTCCGATATCATGCAGGAACAAGTCTCCCTCGACTTCACGTTCCAGAGCCACCTCTACCAAAGTGTATCAGCTCCGTTCAGCTGCTTGATCGCTCGGGGGCTCGTTCGGCTTGCTCGGCTTGCTCGGCTTGCTCGGCTTGCTCAGGCGGCGATGATGGTGATCCGCCGTGGAGAGCTGCTGGAGGAGAGGGTGGGATCAGGGACCTGCTGACTCACCCAGCATCGAAGGGGCAATGTCCACGCCCACCCATACGTGGCCCTCCTCATCCAGCAGTTCCCCGCTCAACCCGCTTCCGCATCCTATATCCAGCAGAAACGCGCTCTCGTCCGGCGGAAGTGCCAGCAGCTCTAGGGCCCGCTCGGTCATCTGCGCCTGAATGGACTGGATTCGCGAACTACTCCATGTCAGTCCATCGTCCGACACCAAGCACACAAAAGGCAACCACAGAGGAAGATGTACTTGGATGTGTATTTGGACGCCTCGACATCGCCGTAGAACTAAGTAGAATCAGCAACAAGTCGAGATAGATCCACCATGAGACTCACTATCTCTGGTGGAGAGATCTCTTCAGGTCTTGACATCGTGATCGAGTTGGTTCAGAGCCGATGCTGACCTTGTGGCTGCAAGTCGCCTGAAAGACACAGATATGCAGATGATTTTTTTTGGCGCATATTGGGTGGCGACTCAGGCACGAAAACCACGTGCCGCTGAACAGGCGCGAAGCAAATGCACTGTTGCAGACTTTTGTTGATCAGTCTACGCTTTCAGCCTCTTGCTGGGCAGCACCCTGCGCACCAACAAGGGCTCAAGACAAGCAGGTGGGATACGATAGGGGCAACGTTAATGTGGAAGAACTGGGCGAAATGGTAGCCCACAGCTCCTCCCGCATCTTCACGTTGCCGGAGCTCGACCTGGACGCGTCTTACCCCTCGTTGAAATCGCTTCCAGCAGTCCAACCGCGATTCTCAATACCCCTCCTGGACGAGCATTCATCTGGATCAGAGAGACTGCTGAGCGGCGTGAACTCTCTGTCGTTTGCAAGCTACGCACCTAGCAAAGGTAAAGGAGGAGAGGTCGCTCCTCTGGAAGAAGATGAAGACATTCCTGTAGACGAGAATGTCCTGGGCAACAGAAGAGGGCAGCAAGGAGCGGAGGGAGGCCAGTCCGACGTCTGGCTAGAAGTATCTCGGGAAGATGCAGAGATGGGTCGTCCTGCCCGGACGTTCCGAGTGAGTAGTCTGCACTTATCTAATGCTCCAGCTTACCCTCCGAAGCCAATCAGAACTTGGGATGTCCCGGGGCCAGCCGACAATGCTGGGAATCCCTTCCTATCTGAATCTTCAGTCTTCGCGTTCGACTCTCAAATAACACTGTTAGTGCTATCACCAGCGTCCGACAGTTCATTACTGACTAGCCCGAACAGATCAGAGCCGCCACTAGACCTGCCGAAACTCAAACAGACGGGACCGATTCCGCCTCGCGACTCGAAAGGGCTTCTGCAGCTGATGATGCGAGCGACCATGGGGACGATTTCCACGGAGGCCTTGAGGTGGGACAGCAAGAAGAGCCGGTACACGTTTGCGGAAGCTGATGGGAGGATCATTGGCGTCGATGAGCGCGCTTCCTCCTCGTACCTTTGTTTCTCCCCACAGCGTGGGCAGGCTGACAAACTACCAGAGCCATCGGCAAGCTGCTCGTGATTGGAACAGCGCTGCGACGTCTTGAGATCATCGTCGACTCCCAGAGCTCTATGTGAGTCTCCTAGCACCCACAAGAGCAGGACGAACACTGATGCGCGCAGCCCTCTGACCCCTACGCACCATGCTTTGCTGCACGCCACCTCGACTTATCTGGCTTCCATCAGGCAACGGCTTACCTCGGCAATCGATGAATGTGTCACAGCAGATCAACCAGACTGGCTGAAATGGACCTCAGAACTCGACGACATCAGGGAATTGTTGGAGGTGCTGTGTGACCTTCTGTGCTGGGTGAGTATGCGCCAGGAGCTTGCATTGACATGTTCAGCCTCTGTCGGCGACAAAGCCATTGTCGCTCCCACCACGGGCTTCTGCCCTCTCTACCCACTTATACTCTTTCTTGCTTGCCCGCTTTTCGACATCCCCAGCTGCTCACCAGGCTGATTCGACTTCGCTCGCCCTTGCATATCTCCTTGAACACTCTTCACAGCCCCTTCTGAATCTGCTACATCAGTGGATCGGCTTAGCCGACGCCACCGTGCCAGATGACGACGTCGATCCTGCGTCACAGCCCTGGGCTGACCTTGGCATCACGCGAATGGAGTCGAGACAGAGCTCAACGGACGAGATGCCGTGGGACTATACTTTTTCATCGAGGCATATGCCTGGGTTCATCCCACTAGACTCGAGGCGGATCTTGTTCGAGGCTGGTCGCAGTTTGAGGCTGTTGAGAGCCGCTTCTGGGGGCCAGCACCCGCTTTGTTTCGACGGCTGGGGCATCCAGGCGACATGGGGCTGGGGACCGGGCACAGTCCAAAAGTGAGATTGCGCTCTACTGCATTTTGTTTCTCATACTAACGTCCTAGTTCAACTGCGGACGTCAGAAGCCATGTGTGGCGCATACAAAGAGCAGTCGAACATTGGCGACGCTCGGTCAGCAGCCGTGCGAGATCGATGCCCATTTCCACTAGTCTTGGGCGCCTCAAGGCACCGCCCAAGCAGAGGAAGGGGTTGCCAATCGAATTCACCCGTCCATCGACTCAATCCTCACCCCTAGATAATCAAGGGCAGCTCGATTCCACACCAGAGCGCGCAGGCGATGTCGACAGCATGTGGGCGTTGTTCGAGCAGCTCCCTGGATCACACCTGACTTCCAAGAAAGGAAGCTCCTTATGGAGTTCAACGCCACTCGACGAGCTGCGAGCCTTCATCACCCGAGGCGCCTACTCATCGCACCCCTTATTGCCATTCGAAGCGCCTACGCTGCCATTATACGTCTCGCAATGTCTCCTCAAACCCCTCCATGCGCACGCTGAATTGGTGTCGACTTCGCTTGTCTCGCTCTATCTCGACGATCTTGGCTTCCTGGACCACCTGGATGTCCTTCAGTCTTTCTGGCTCGGCGCCGATGTAGGCTTCGCCGAGCGCGTCAGCGGAGCGCTGTTCGGTAAGGAAGAAGCTGGAGCTGGCGAAGCTCTCGGTCTCGGCAAGAGAGCCAGAACCCGGGCAAGGATGGGTCTAAACAACCCAGAGCAAGGGATGGCGACTACTGAGGGCGAATGGGGTATCGGGCTTGGCCTTGGCCTCAGTGAGAGAGCGAGATGGCCGCCGGGCGGCGTCGAATTGGCTTATGCTTTGCGAACAACATTGCTAGACGGTAACAGGTCTCTGGCGAACAATGACAGCCCTATCTGGGAAGAGATTGAGGATCGGGTCTCTTTTGCCATCAGGAATCTTCCCGAGGACAACAAGGATGGTACGAGAGCAAAGTGGATGAACCCACAGTCTATTGAGTGGGTCGCACGTCATCCGGCGAGCAGATATACTGACGATCGCTTAGCGCGCTGGACTTCCTCTATCTGTCTTACACACCGCCACCATCAATTGCAAACCTGCTGCCCACAAGTCTCATGACCAAGTACCAACGCGTCCACAACTTTCTGCTCCGCCTTGCTCGGGTCGACACCGTCCTGCGCACGCTCTACATGGATGTGACTCACCAATGCGATCAGTTCGACGAACCCCTCAAGATCGGCGTCGACCTGGGGAGTCGGCCTGCTTCGCGAGCGAGTGTCGCTTCGAGCTCGCGTCAGCGTAAACTACTGTTCCCGCCGGGCGAAAGAATCGAGGGATATCTGCAGAAATTGCGCTTCCGAATGACGCATTTTGTATCGGCCTTGAATCGATACGTGCTGGATACAGCTATCGGAGCAAATTGGGGCTTGATGCGCAAACGACTGGAACGACTGAAGCGCCGCAGCCCAGGCAAGGAACTATCACGACCGTCGACGCCTGCTCCGGGCGGGGAGGCAGACGAGTACTTTGAATTCAGCGCGGAGGACGATGACGAGGAAGAGGGTGAAGGAGAGATCAATGTCTCTCAGTTGAAATCGATCCGCTCCCTCGTGGGGTACCATCATGTGGTCCTGGATCGCATACTCCGCTCGTGTCTTCTGAGCGATCACGCCGGACAACAAGTGACATACAAGGTCCTCATGGCATTATTTGGACTAGTGCTCGATCTAGGCAAGTTGGTCAAGGAGATTGAGAGAGGTTTGAGAGGGTGGGAAGAGGGCGCAGAGAGGGTCAGGGATATCGGTAGAGAGTGGGCAGAGCGGGAAGCAGTGTTTGTGAGTTGAGTCGAGACGCAAGTCTGCACCGAAGGAGACATCACGCTGACCCGCGTAAGCTGCACGCCTTGGAGAGACTCTCGCTTCGGGCAGTCAAGGGGCCAGTGATTGGAGATGAGGGGACGGCGGATGCAGACGAGCAGGATCTCAAGGTTTTGCTAGATGGGGAGAGGGGCGGCGAGGATGAGGGCGGCGATGCTGCGAGATCGACGGGCGAGGGGCAAGGGGCCGGTGATTTAGCGGAACTGCTCTTGCGCCTCGGGCTGAATGGGGGCAAGTGGGCCAGGCAGAACGAGGCGGTTTGAGATCTGCATGATGGGTTGTGTGCATGAGTGTTGTGCGTGCTCTCCTGCATGGATACTATAGCTAGCTGCACGAGGCTTTCGAGTAGCAATTGTGAGATGCAAGTGTAATAGCCAGAGGCAATTGTGCCCGGGCCACAGACTTCCGAGATCGGTCGGTTAGACGAACGCCGGCTGGTGTGTTCGGAGCAACAGTTCCGAGCGACGACTGCTATATTGTTGAATTTCTTGGATGTTGGTTTGCAACAGGTAGAGCAATAGCAACAGCAGCAGCAGCAGCAGCACCACCAACAACAACAGCAACAGCAGCGGCAGCGAAGCCGAAGCGACGACTACATTACAGTTACCGCGGAGTGGCAGCAGCAACATGGTGCACACGATGAAAGAGGAGACGGAGCGGCTTGCAGCCGAGATTGCCGAGGCGTACAAGACGTGTGTGGTTCTTGACAACACTGCTGTGTGCGAACTGATTGGGCGTAGCTTGCCGCCTGAGCGGAGGCTGCTTGTCGCTATTGCAGGGTGAGCTGGCTGGCCCGCTTGGGACTCTGCGGAGCCTGCAGGCAGAGGGCAAGCTGCTGATGATTCGTCTTTCTCGCTCGCTTGGCTACACTCTTCTCCTCTTCTCTGGCACTGCCGTCCCTTCCCGACCCTCGAATACTCTATCGGACGAAATCTGCTCTATCCCATCTGCTCGACCACCTTGTGTCCTGTCCAACCCTCTGCTCCGCCTTCGGATCGGATGCCCACCAGCCCACCGGGATCGGGCAAGTCGACCCTCGCCTACCCCCTCGCAGACGCCGTCAACCGGCTGCTCCTGCACCACCCGGCACCGCACCCTGCCGTCGCGGCCCCGAGAGAGCGAGTGGCTGCGCCAGGCGCGGGCGCGGGCGAGGCGGACGAGGTGTGTGTTTGTGTGGGACTGGACGGGTGGCATTATTCCAGGGCCGAGCTGGACCGCTTTGACGACCCCGTCGATGCGCATTGGAGGCGGGTGAGTGGACAGGTGGCTTCGGTACACACAGCGAGAGATACACACAGCGAGAGATACACACACAGCGAGAGACCGCACTCTGCTGACGCTCGCTCGCCAGGGTGCCGCATTCACCTTCAACCTCCCCTCTTACCTCGCCTTTGTGCAGCAGCTCCGCCTCCCCCTGCTCCCCTCACCGCCCCTCGCCATCCCCTACCCGACGTTCGACCACGCGCTCAAAGACCCCCGCCCCTCGTCGACGCCCATCACGCCCCGGCATCGCGTGGTGATCATCGAGGGGCTGTACACGCTGCTCGCCCGGCCCGGCTGGCGAGAGTGCGCAGAGATGATGGATCTACGGATATTTGTCGATGTGGACCCCCACGAGGCGAGGCAGAGAGTCATCAGGCGGAACTTTGAGGCGGGGATCGTGGAGAGTTTGGAAAAGTGTGCAGAGAGAGGTGAGCCAAGTCCCGCCCCGGCTGGCGCCTGGCGACGGCCGCTGCGAGCAGGCAGCAAGTGAGCCAAGCAGATGAGCGGAAATTCGGAGCAGGGGCTGGAGGCTGGTGGCAAGTGGCCAGTGGCCAGTGGGTGCCAGGATGTCCTGACACACGAGCGACACTCACTGGACCACAGAGGAACTTGAAGTGCCCTGCGCTCGATGCGCGGTGCTGAGCTGCGTTGTTGGGCTTCCCAGCTTCCAGTGGCGGGACCGGGAACGACGGACGAGGTGAAGAGTGCGCGCTGACGCCGACGTTCAGTCGATGCAGTGGACATGAAGAACGCCGACGAGGTCAGACAACACCTGGTCACGCCGACAGATATCATCATGTCAATCCACGAGACTGCGCTGGAACATCTCAAAGGGCATTGACGTCGATGTGTCGATATTCTTGCATACTCTACTCTGCATTACGTTCTGCATTACGTCTGGATACCAACTACGCACAAGAGCCTGCTCCAGCTTCGGACAGATCAACCAAGACGTACGGCGTTATACGTAAGAGCCAAGAGGTCTGTAAGAGAGATCCTGTCGTTGTCCCTAGAGCAGTTACAACTCTGGTCTATCTTCATGCATACTTTACATTGCGACAGTACGTCTCTTTGCAGGCAAGTGCGTTGGCGAGACCTGGGACATGGTACAGAATTCAAGCTATATTCGACTGCCTGTGCAGTCCCAAGCTATCCGAAGAGCCAAGGCATCTGTCGCCACTCATCATTCCTGCCCCCTGTACCAGCTTTTCTTGGCGCAGTCAGCCCTTGTGGCACGACTGCAACAGCCCAGCCCTCTCACCCGGCCGGCCGGCACAGTACAACCAACAGCACGTATAGCAATCGGAGAATAAAATATCGCCATGCATGTGGACCCATGAAGAACCAAAACCGACGCGAGCCATGCTCAACCACCATGCCGAACCCACCCTCGCCTCCTCGATGTCATATACCCATGCGCGTCCAATCTAATTAGATCATCTTGATGATCTCGCCGACCTTGTCTCCACCCTCGAGCACGCCGGCGCGGACCCTGCCCGACTCCTCGGCCTTGGACTTGGCCATCATCTCGTCCCACCAGGGGAACAGCAGTTCCCGCGCAATCAGCCGGAACCAGGGTGTGAACGAGTTGGCTGTGCCTGTCAGCCACGTTCGCACACTATCACTAGAACACGATCACATGGAGGTCAGATGGCAGGCGGGGGCAGGCGGGAGCGAGGGGAGAAGGGCTCCGGGGGACGGAGTAGACACGCACAGGGGTCGGCAAACATGGCTTCCAGCTCGCTTCTCGATACGTAGCGCGCATCGCTGACCTCGTTGGGATTTAGTTCCAGGTCCACGTCGAGAGTACAGAAGAGAATGTAATCGACTGCGCGCTGTCAGATGGCTCTCTTGTCGATAACGCAAAGACGTCGACCCACTCTCATGCTCGCCCCACAGCCCGTCGCTGGGAGCGAGGTAGTGTATCCGCGTAAGGAAGGTAAAGTCCTCTGGCTTGAGCTGCGAGGCAGGGATGCCTAGCTCGTGCGGCAGTTTCCGGATTGCTGCAGCCCGAACGCCTGTAGCTACTCAGCATTTCCCATCCAAAAAGAAGACATCTGAGCTAGGATTCAGGATGAAGGAGGGCATGGGATGACCCGAGACGGGAAGAGGGAAAGAAGGGAAGAGGGAAAGAAAGTAAGAGAGAAAGAAGGGAAGAGGGAAAGAAGGGAAGATACGTGGGGAACGCGCAAGGACGACTCACCAGCCTGATTCTCCTCTATCAGCTCGGCGCGGATACTGAGCGGGTGCGAGCAACATGTGTTTGTCCACATGGCGGGGAAGGTGATTTTCTCGTCTGCGCGTTTCTGCAATAACAACCGCCCGTCTTCTGGCCGAAAGAGGAAGACTGAAAACGCGCGATGGAGGAGGCCAGACGAGATGTTAGACATGAGGTGGCCTGGAGATACCATGTCAGCTGGGGGCCCAACAGCCACGACGGAGCTGACAGGTCTTCTTGGAGTCTTCGCCGTATGCCTCGTCTTTCTCGTTGATGAGGATGCAGCGTTCCTCCATGAGCCTGACCTGTTCCTCGTCGTACGCCTCGAGATCGACGCCAGCGGCCGGGAGGCTGAGCGTAGCCGATGGCGCCGTCTGCACCACGGTTGCAGACATCCTGATCCGTCAAGAGAGGAGAGGGCCTAGAGAGAGAGAAAGAGAGATTGGAACAGTGTATTGTCGGGAAAAGGATTGGGTGGCACCACTTTGAGACTGTCGCGTGGTACAAAGCGACTTTAACGGAGGGCAGTGATACATTTATTTCCGTGGTCACCGGTGCCACGTCACGACCTTTCTGTGGTCACACTACTACGTCATTTCTCGCAACATCAACTTTCCTCGTCCCGCTATGAAGATGCACTCCAAGAATTTCTGTTGCAAACATACTGACTCTTTACACTGACGATCACACCACGAACGATCACTGCAGGAAACCCAGCGTATCTGGATAAAACAACACCATCATGGCGTCTTACAACGAGTGAGCACATGTCCTCGTGCCAGCTGACAAGATAGAACTTCGGTCAACCCTCAGGGAGTCGACGGATCTTATGCTGGAGTGATGAACGTGAGTGTCTCCTGTGACCTTGTGGGCACCATCACCTTGGAGGTCACCAGAATCAACTTGGTCATATTTGCTACCAGCAAAGACTTGGTCGTACTCCGCTACCAGCCAAGACTTGGTCATAAGCCGCTACCAGCATTGGTGGACAGCTGACGCCACTCAGGTTGCCGGCTCCAAAGGAGGTGACACTGCCGCTGTTGGGCCCGACATCCTCGGCGACACAGGCAAGGAGACCGCAGCACGGGTAAACACGATCGAGGGTGCTCCGGGGATCATCGAGTCGACCGAGCTGGCACCGCTCGGCGAGGAGAAAGTTGCCGCGGACCGTGAGTCGAGTTGATACTCGATACAGCGTGTTGCGACGTGGCTCATGGAGCTTGATTAGCGGGACTGGCAACGCAAGCGACCAAAGTCGTCAAAGACACGTACAACGCTGTTGTCGGCGAGTAGCTCCATATTGGAGATGCCACGGTGCAACTTGCAACACCCGAAGGACGCTCGCCATGAGATGACGTGAAGGAGATGAGCAGCGATATGAATTCATGTAGCCTCATACGGTTATGTAGATGATGCTACGAGTTACGTAGATGATGCTCTGCAGTATGGATACAATGCCTAAATTTTGAAATCGAACCCCTGTCCCTGACCGAGACAGAGAGCGTATCCGATAGACGAGACAGTGGTCTAACCTTCGTGACCGCCAACAACGCGGTGCAATGAAAGCTTGCAGACCTGGTCGAGGATGCTAGAAGACGCGTCCGTGACACAGGCATACCTATGCATTCCCCTGCAACGATCGCCGCGCAAGCTGTCCTGCGACAGTCATAAAGATTGAAATTACTTCATCCAATCACGCTTTCTGCCACTCGACTTGGTCAGTGGGTCAGCGACAGCGGGTGGGTGAATGACAGCCAGCAACAGCGAGTGCATGTGGATCGTCTCATATTGGCCAATCGGAGATGATGTCGCGATACCACCTCACTCCGCCGTCCACCTGTGGCGCTTGGTCATCCCTTACCAGCCCAGCAGCCCCTCTCGACCCAGGCAGCACATTCACGCGTATCGCCTCGAGCTGCTCCATAAACTCCTTTGCCAGGCCGATCGGCAGTCCCTCGTGTCCCGAAATCTCAATGATACTGAGGCTTGGCTCGGCAGTTGCTTCGCAGTCCGGGGTGAGGAGAGCGAGTAGCCGAGCAAGCAGGTTTGGAGGGGCATAGTACGGTGAGTACAGGACCATGAGCGACGAAGGGAGGGCCAGGGAGCGGATGGGCGGTGAAGTGTGTTGTGGTAGGTATGGTAGGATCGAGATGAGTGTTGCCGGTGGTAATAATGCTGAGTTTGCCCATATCAGCCTCGATCGACTCCACAACTACAAGAAAGACAAGGGCGACGACAACATGAATGCTGTGGCTGGTCGGGAGAGTTGACGCACAGACACCGCGAGCTCGCATCCACAAGCCCCAGACCTCGTCGAGGGCAATGACGCCCCGCCCTTGGTTTCCCACCATGAGACCCGTGCCTCCCCTGTCCCCAGGCCGGCCAGTCAAGAGCCCGCCCAGCTCTTTCGCCAGCCCTTCATAGTACCGCCGCTCATCTTTGACCATATCTTGCGTGAGGGCCGGCGCAGGAAGGCCAAGCTGCACCAATGAGGTGCGGATCAGCGTCGTCTCTTCCTCTGTCGGGGCGTCAGACGACGACTGCTGTGCAGTGAGTTTCGCATTGAGCGATTGAGCCATGCGGACCTGCAACGATCAGTCTATATACAATCATAATAAGGATAGAAGCTAGCGAAATCGACTGAGAGAGAGAATGTGTAGGGGGGAAAGGACGAACCATCTCGCCCGCGCGGACCATGAGCACCTCGAGGTCCTTGAATGCAGTCTGCATGTCGGCGTCCTGACTCTTCGCGTCAAGAGACATGGACTGCAGGATCCCATCTGCGGCAGTCAGTAGACGTACTTGCGCGCCAAAGTCAGAACTCTAGCTCCAACTCACCGATACCAGCACCTGCCCTGGGTGACAACACCCCTCCGTTGGCATTGTCATCAGAAGAATTCCCTGCTTGGGCTCTACGACCTCGTCCCTGCGCCTGAATGCCGTCAGCTACAGCCGACCTGGATGCACCCATGGTCCTACCTCTCTTTCCCAGGACTTGCCTCCCAGTACGTTCTTCAGACGCCGATACGCCTCCTTCTCTCCGCCTTTGCGAAAACTCAGCCTGACCACCTCCAACACCGCATCGCCTGTCGCCCGCTGAGACGCTGCCGCCGATGGCACAGACGTCGGTCGCTTCCTTGTCGACGGAAGAGGTGTGGAACAGATTTCGCAGTGTGACAGCGACCTGTGGTTCACGAAGGTGCATGCGGGGCACGCTACTCTGCCTTCGGGATCGTCTTCGACCGCCGGGGCTGCCGGCGCGGGCGTTGGGGCTGGTGTCGTTGGCTGGGGCGTTCCGCTCCTTGTAGCAGGCAGAGAGGATGTTGATCTTGAAGTCGAGAAACCTACACCGCAAAGACCGCACTTTGTTGCGGAGCTGGGAATGCCGTCGGACGGAGACAGAGGATTGACGTAGCCGCAGACCCCGCATGTCCAACTTGCCCCTACCTCTACTGCAGCTTCAAGCAGGGCTGGCGGCTTACCGAGGGACAGGGTGATCTTGGGCGACGATCGCATGAAGCCAGTGTAGAACTCTGTCTGCCGTACGTTGGAGAGATGCATCTGGAGCGACGCGCAGGGTTGAGCAGTCGACGACGAGGGAGAATTCGGGTCGGGCACGATGATAAGGCGATGGGTCGTGAGATGGGCCGTGACGGTCTGGTATCCCGGGATCTTGTTGTTACTGCCTCATCAGCACCACACCAGCCAACGCAACACAAGGGAGCAATCCGGCCGTACCCCTCGTACAAGCCAACGTTGTCCCAACCCCCAATCCACTCCTCGCCAGACTCGAGCGACTCGCTGACGCTGGCGCCAGGTCGGGCCGCTGACCATGTCCGCCAGTAAGCCTTGCCCAGGCCTGCAGGAATGGGGCTCGTCATCCCGCCGTGCTCGCTGTCGTCTCGGTGCCCTAAGGCTGCAAGCTGCAGAAACAAATCGAGAGAGAGGGTCGCGTGGACTGGTCAATTGGTTGTCGGAGTGGAGGTGATGGTGTACCTGATCTTCGTGGTTTTGTTAAAAGTTGGCCAAGTTCAGTCGACCTTGCAAGCACAATCACACCTCAGCTGTGGGAACAGAGCAACGGGCAGCATGGCCTCCGCGGTAGAGGATGCACTCGGGCATCTGTCTATCACCGACATGTCCGAGTTCTCTGACCTGCCGGAGCCGCTGGTAGTGCCCGTATCGACCATGCTCTCGTCGTACAAGACCACCAACGTCCTGGCTCCGCTGGTGCGGTGCTCCAAGCTACCGTTCCGCCACCTGTGCTCGCTGTATGAGACGCACGTCACGCATACGCCCATGATCCTCGCCCAAGAGTTCAGCCGATCGCAAGCGGCTCGTCTCGCCGATTTCTCCACGAACGCCGAGGAGCGCGGCGTCTTTTGGATGGAGCCAAAACATGCTGGGTCCACCCTGTCCGCCCGCTCCCATCCAGAGGATGAGTCAGGGGGCGAGCCAGGGGATGCGCCAGCGGGCGAGCCAGCGGATAAGCCAGAGATCCGTGATGCCCTTCCCGCCGAGAGAGAGCTAGAGCCGACAGAGAGGAAGTCGATACGGATGACGACGTACCACCGCCCTCGGCCGCATGCGCGCCTCCCACCCACGGCGCGGCCACCGACAAAGCACTCGCAGCTGGTGCGAGGGGCGCTGGTGGCGCAGATGGCATCGCCAAATGGAGAGTCGCTGGCCGATGCGGCCCAGCTTATCGCGCCCTACGTCGACGGGCTGGACATCAACTGCGGCTGCCCCCAGTCGTGGGCGTACCACGAGGGTGTGGGCTGTGCGCTGCTCCGCAAACCCGAGCTGGTGCGCGATATGGTCCGCACTATCAAGGGACGGATGGGCTGGGGCTGGCCCGTCAGCATAAAGATCCGGATCGACCCAGATCTCAAGTGGGTCTTCTGTCTCGTTTCATGCCGCTGTCCACTCTGGTCTCGCTGCCGTTTCTCTCGTATTTGCTGCCATCTCTAGCATCTTGCTCCCGGATATCTGTCATCTCCGTAGCATGTTATTGCCATCTCTGCAGCATCTTGCTGCCATCTATCTGACCAACATCATGTCCGTTTCCCAGCAGCTGACAGCGTATAGGTTGACAGACCAGCTGATCCGCACGGCACTACAGACCAATGTCTCGCACATCACCATCCACGGGAGGACGCGACACCAAGCCTCGACCGCGCCTGTATCGCTCGATGGGATCCGCTTTGCGGTCGAGTGCGTGCGCGGCGAGGTTCCGACGGTGGCGAATGGCGATTTGTGGGACCTGGGCGATGCGCAGCGGATGCGCGAGCACTGCGGCGTCGATGGGGTCATGGCTGCGCGAGGGCTGCTTGCAAAGTGGGTTCATAGAGTCTTTCACCGAGTTCCTCTCACAGAGTGTCTCTCGCGAGTCTGTTTCACGGGTCTGTTTCACAAAGTCTCGTTCACAGAATCTGAATCTCTTGGCTGCCTGTGTTTCCATCCTCCGAGCCCTACAGTCCCATCCCGGTCTCCAGCTTCGTCCGGTCAATCATGATCAGAGTCTCGTCCCGTGAATCATATCCAAAGTCTCGTCCCGCCATCTCATACAAGACGACGAGGCTAACACCTCTCAGTCCAGCCCTGTTCGCGGGATACGACAAGACGCCCCAACACGCCGTCGAGCAATTTGTCAACCTCTCGGTCGACTACGGCTTCATCTTTCCCCTCTTGTACGTGCTTACTTTCCAATTTGTACCGAACATGGAAGTCAACCTCCGAGCGGGGGTTCATTGTTCTCCGCAACCCCCACCCCCCCTTTCCCCCCCACGGCGCAGTGTCACAATGGCCGTACGCCCCACTGACCACGCTCCCAGCCACCGACACCTGGCCTACATGCTCGAAAGCTACTTTGTCAAATCTGAGAAAACCTACTTCAACTCCCTGGCCAGCTCAGTCGGCGCCATCCATTATCTCTCCTCCAGAGGCCTGGACTTTCGCGCCGCGAAAGAGGTTCCCATGTGGGATGCAAGGCGAGGTCGAAGTACCGTCGTTCCATCTGCGTTTTGACCCTCGGTCGCCGTTGCCTTGTCCCTTCGGCAGCCTTCCCGTTTGAGTCTAGCTGCGCAGAGCACCAGCGCCTCTGGTGCATCGTGTCTTCATTGTCCGTCTTGTCCCCACGCGCTCCGATATAGCACATCTTGTAGTTCTATAGCTCAGCTTTGCCGCACCATCCTTCCGGCAACATATGTTCGCCGCACACACCATACCCCGCACTAGATTATACCATGCATCACACCCGTGTACTGCCCGACTCGCACTGTGAGCTCCTTCCTGAGCGAACTGCCTCGCCCCGTCGAGCTATGAATGTCTCTCCCCTTCCCTGGCCCATCGCATCCAGCACACCGTCCTGCTCGTTGCCACCCCCATCTCGATCTCGATCTTCATCTCCATGTCCTGCCGTCACGCCAACGCCGTCATGTCGCTGTCTCCGTATCCGATTCTCTAGAGGATAGCTACCGCTGTTCGTTCGAACGTCCCCCTGACTCCAGTCTATACGCACCGTGCGGTCCTGGTCGCCAGACATGTCCTGCTCGAGATCGCGCGATGGGTCCGAGCTTGTCGACTCTGAATCCCGACGCCCAGTCGCGTTGGACTTTTCATTAAATCGCAGACTGGCTGGCCGGGTAGACGGTTCGTAGTTCCCTTCGAGGTCGCGCTCGTGGAACGCATAGTCTGCCACGAACTCGCCCAGCTCGACTTCCTGTTGTCCCAACGAACAAAAGCCAAAATACTGCGTCAGCACCGGACTCTGAACGCTGTGGCGAGCGAGGGAGGCCGCGGCAGCTGAAGTGGCGACTAGGAAAGTGATGGGGCATGTGATGACGTTGACATTGGCGTGATGGTGGCCTTCGCGGTGCGGGAACAGATGACGCGGGAACAAAGCTGGAAGAAGACTCACGTCCATACCAACAATCTCAGCTTCCTCGCTCGCTCGGAAGTGGCAGCCCGGAATGAGGTTGATGACATACATGATCGCGTAGGTGACGACAAAGGTCCACGATAGACCGACGACGGCCCACACGAGCTGCTTGGCCAGTTGGACGTAGTTGCGGTCCCTGGGCCCGTCAGCCATCAAAGCCGATGTGGGATCGGGATACTAGGCGCGGGTCTGGCCTCGGGATGCTGCGCGCGGCTGTCACGCATGCCAGGCGGGCTGGGGTGGGAAGGCAGTGACCCTGGGGGAGGGGGGGGGGGGAGTTTGCACAGGATGGAAGAGACTCACAGCCAGCCGCCGTCGATGGCTGAGAAGCCGTCATTTGCTGCTACCGAGGACTGTGCAAACCTGTCTCGCTGAGTCAAACCCTCACTCAAATAGAAGAGACGGCAAAGACCACTCACAGACCAGTCATGAGTACGCCGACGACTCCTGCAAGGGCGTGTACGGCGAAGATGTCCATTCTGACTTGTTAGCGGGGACTTGCATTCAGTCCTGGGCACAGGTTTGGCGGGTCGAGCATGTCCTGCATATTGCCAGTCAAGTATGATGACCAGACCGAGCACACATCCCTAATCCAGGGAAGCGCGACGCAGCGACGCAACGGACAACAGTAGGGGCGCCGAGAGAGCGCCGAGATGGTCGTGAACTGGACTCACGGATCGTCGACTCGCATGGTCGTCTTGAGCCGCGTACACAAATTGCACACGACGGAACTGACCAGCCCAGTCAATGCGCTTGCGGGGGCACCGACAAATCCCGCCGCGGGAGTGATCGCCACGAGACCCGCAATGGCGCCTGTGCACCACCCCACGACGGACCACTTGCGTTCCAGTCGGAAGTCCATGATGAGCCATACGATTCCGCTTCGACGTCAGCCTAGACTTGCTTCTGACAGACCTGTCGGAGACGACGATACCGAAGGCAGAGAAAGAAGAAGGAGGTAGGATGAAGGAGGAAGAGAACAACAAGGAAGGAGGAAGGAAGAAGAACGAAGGAGGAGAAACGCGACTCGCTCACCCTACAGACCCCGCGAGGTTGGTATTGAACACCGCCATGGCGGCTTTGAGTGACGCAGCGAAACACGAGCCACCATTAAAACCCAGCCATCCGACCCAGAGCAAGACCGTGCCCAATACCACTTGGCTGAGTACGTACTAGTATCAGCCTATCTCATCCTGCCAGTCCCTGACTTGTATTCTGCGGTACAGCACCGAGTGACGCCCGATACTTGCAGAGGTATGGGCGGATGTGTGCCGTGAGTGCGCAGACTTACCTGACATTGGAGGGTTTGAAGACGATCCTCTCGGTGCCGTAGCCACGCCGCTTGCCAATAAAGTACGAGTACGCCAGCCCTCCTGTCCCCGAAGCGATTTCGACGGGCACCCCGCCAGCATCTACGGAATCAGTATCGTCTCCGCGTCACTCGAGCCAGGCCACGCACAACTAGAATAGAAGATCAGCATCCGCATCGTGAGAGATATGTCTACCGGGCACTTAGCCGACAAGGCGGGATGCCTCCCGGGTACAAAAGTTGGCCCTGGAGAATGGGCAAGGGGGCAGAGAGGGGGATGAAGGAAGATCAGAGTGGACGTACTCTAGTACACCCCACTTATACGCCCAGCCATGAACGCTCCACACCCAATGCGCCAGGGGATCATACACCAACGTCGTCCAACAGAAAATGAAGATCATGGCAGGAAGGATCCGGCCCCGCTCAGCCGCCGCCCCAAGTAACACCGCCGGGACGAGGCATGCGAACATCTGCGGCCGTCAGTGCGGTTTCTGGCCGTCGTGCTCGAGCCTCGAGCCTCGAGCCGAGGGGACTGGGTATAGGGCTTACAAGCTGGTACGTTGCGAAGACTATCTCTGGGAGTTTGCCGTTGGTCTCGGGGACGGGGCGTTCCAGGACCTGTCGGAACCCGAGATTCCTGGATCGTGATGAGCTGTTGTCCAGTACCAGTATGATGGCTCACCGTCCGTCGCCAAGAAATGAGCCTCCGGTCTCTGAAAAGACGAGCGAGTAGCCAAAGACGAACCACTGAAACGAGACGATGCCGAGCGCTACAAACGAGAGGAAGAGGAGGGACAGCGCGTTTTTCCGCCGAGTCAACCCAGAGTATAGGTACCCCAGCCCCGGAAGCTGCGTGGGTCAGCGGGTGACTACATCTATCCTTGAGGAGGGAGTAGAGCCATACCATGAACACGATCAACGCTGCACATGCTAGGACCCATGAGATGTCTCCTGGATCGTACGCTAAGAGCTCAGGATCAGCTGGTGCAGCTCTTGGTTGGCATGGGAGGGTGGCTGGATGAACGTACAGGATACCACGCCGTTCAGCGTAGTCACGACGTCGGTGCCGAGGGGGTTGACGGTGGGCGAATCTGCCGAACCATCTAGGACGCCGTACGTGACATTGACCATGGCGATTACTCCGCCTCCCAAACCACTTTTCAACAATAGCAATCGTGCACGAGAGAATTCAAAAGCGTAGAACAGAGTCTCGCTCGTTTTCCCCTGCAGCGACCTAACTCGCTCTAGAGTCTACAGAGCAGAAACCTTCAAGCGCTGAGACTGAGACAAGGTCAAGTTGTGACATTCATTCGCTGCATTTCTCGACACGGTCTCTACGAACGATGCATACTCTGTCCTAGATAACACCTTGCTCAGACGAACCACAGCGACCGTCCACAAAGTCGTGCAAAAAAATCGTAAACGAGCACGTCCATTCGCCCGAAATGCCACCATTCAGGCACGAAATCTTCCGAACTCCGGCTCGGAACTGTGGGGACTCCGAAGCAAAGTACACCGTGGGAGAGTGGATCTGCATGAACTCAGTTGGGGGGGGGGGGTTTGGCAACAAGATCTGTGTACAGAGGTACCAGTAGAGCTCTACGTCCTCGCAGGCATGAGCGCTCTCGATGTGCGGCTGAGCGGCTTGGTCGACCAGCGCAAAGCCAAGGGCAGGTTCCGCAAGCTGAGAGAATACGATACTTCGGCGCAGTCGAGCCTGGTTGATTTTGTGAGTCGCTCATTTTCTATCCGCCGGTAACACACCCATCCAGAGTGAGAGGGACTGATGGCTCGCCAGTCGTCCAATGATTACCTGTCCCTCACATCGTCGAGTACATTGCGAGATTCGTACTTGACTCGCCTGCAGAGCTGTCCCCAGATTCTCGGGTCGACTGGATCCCGGCTGTTATCCGGCGGCACACCGGCGCATCACGCGCTCGAAGACCGCTTTGCATGCTTCTTCAACAGCCCCGCTGCGCTTCTCTTCAACTCAGGATGGGATGCCAACGTCTCGTTCTTTTCTACCGTGCCGCAGGCAGACGACTGGGTGGTGTACGACGAACTCGTGCATGCATCGGTGCATTCTGGCCTCCGGTCCAGCCGAGTCGCAAGAGATCGCCAACTCGCCTTCAAGCACAACGACCCGGCAAGCCTGAGAGATGTCTTGCGTGATATCCAGGCCTCGGGGGCGTCGGCTTCAGGAGCGGCGGCTTCGGGGACGTCGGTCGTACGGGGCGCTGGCGGGGCAAGCGGCACGGTGTTTCTTGCGCTTGAGAGCCTGTACTCGATGGACGGAGACTTTGCGCCCCTCTGCGACCTGCTGGACGAGTTGGACGACCAGGTGCCGAGGTCGAGGCAGTGTGTGGTGTTGGACGAGGCCCACTCGACGGGTGTGTACGGGCGAGAGGGACGGGGGATCGTGCATGCCCTGCACGAGGAGAAGCGGGTCGCCGTGAGGCTCATGACGTTTGGGAAAGCCGTCGGGTGCTCTGGCGGTGAGTCCCGCCCCCTGTCTTGACTACGAGGCAGACCGCCGTAGACGAAACACTAGCCAAGACTCCCCACACCGCAAATACCATCACTATGCGCGCGTCTGATGAGGACCGCTTCATCCCACCATTATGAGCGCGGCTGACGAGGACCGCTTAGCCGTCTTGCTCTGCTCGCCGACGGTGCGGACCTTCCTGATCAACTTTGCCCGTCCACTCATCTTCTCCACCGCCCTCCCACACTCCACATTAATCGCCTTGTCATGCGCTTTCGACCTCCTCCAGTCCCCCGAGGGCGAGCGCCGACGATCCGCCCTCTACGCTCTATCTCGCCGCCTCTCCAGCCTCCTTGCACCCCTGCTCGCCTCCACCCCGCGCACCATCCTCCGCCTGCCCCCTGCTTCGCCTACACCCACCCCCTTCCCACGCACCCCATCATCGGCGTGGCTTCCTCCCCACCCTCCGTCGCCGATCCTTGGCCTGATCACTCCCAGCCCACACGCGCTGTCCGCGTACCTCCTGGAACAGGGGTTCATCGTGCGTCCCGTCGTGCCGCCGACGGTACCGCCCGGGATGGAGCGGGTCAGGATATGCCTGAGAGCGGATATGGGGACAGAAGTGTTGGACCGCTTGGCACAGGATATCCAGGGTTGGGTGGAAACTGTAACAGAGCAGTCTGCAACAGAGGCGGCTGGGCGGGCGGAGCCCACGGAGCGGGCAGGGTTAGCGTGGACGGCGGCGGCCAGTTTGGGGATGTCGGCAGATGTGGATGGGCGGATACGAGTCAAGGCCAAGTTGTAGATCTACAGGATATCCCCTGCACAAGCTACCCTGCACATTGCCCATCCAGCACCAGAGATCAGAGCATGAATCCAATTGGCATAGGGCATCTACCTGCCTGGTATTAATTGTCATGGGCATAAGCATACAACATCGGCGACGGTCTATCTATCAACATCACGCCTGTCCAAAAGTCCCATAATCATCCCCGTACCCACTCCCACTCCCACCCGCGGCTACTCCGACTCCCTCGGCTCGCCTTGCATCCGAACCGCTAGATACAGCCGCGACTCCTCCGATTCCTTCGACCTCGAGATCCTCGTCGTGGTCGGTGTAGCGGCTGCCCCAACTGCGGCCGAGGAACCGCGCCGACCGGGTCCGCTGTACGAGGTGGCCGACAAGAGGCGCTTCGTCTAGCGCGGCGAGGGTGACGGCGTTCATGCTGAGGCTAGGGGGGATGATGCGGCTGGGCGAGCGCGGAGGCGGCAGGTCGATGATGGACGAGTCGGAGATGGACGAGGCGTCGTCGTCGTGACTGACGTCGAGGTCGAGGTCGAGGTCGTCGCTGCCATCTGGGTCATCACCCTCGGCGTCGGCGTCGGCGTGGTCGTGGTCGTGGTCGTGGGCGTGGGCGTGGGCGTGGGCGTGGGCGTGGGGGTCATAATAGTCGGGATGGTATGGGGTATGGGGGTCGTGGTCGTGAGGTTCGTAAGCGGCATTGGGGTTGAGAGCGTGGGAATTAGGCGTCTGATACTCGTAATAACCGGGATCGTGGTGGTCAGTGTATACGTGTTCTGGCTGGAAGTGTAGAGGCGGTGATGGCTCAAACGACAGCGATCCCCCACGGGAGGCCGCGGCCGTCGCGCTCGTGAAGCCCGGGGCGGGGGAGTGTACCGCGGGGGCAGCGCGGAGGGAGAGATGGCTGAGCCCACCCGACGGCGGAGACAGGCGCAGGAGAAGCAGGAATGTCAACTGCGATGGAGTGTCAGTCTACGTCCGTACACCCATACACCCAACCCATACACCCAACCCATACACCCAACCCATACACCCAACCCATACACCCAACCCATACACCCAACCCATACACCCGTACGCGTCGGTTGTGTGAGGCGACTCACGTATTCCAAGATCGAGAGCAGCGCAGTCTGCGGGACAAGGTCAGTTAGCTACGCCGCTACGCGGGATTCAGAGGCCGTAGGTCCACCGCCGAGGATGGACTACGGCGTGGACTAAGAGACTATGACTCACGATAACGAGGTATCCCAAGTTCGCCGGGTCGCCAGGCGTGGCCTCCGTCCCCTTGTCTCTCTGGAGCTGGGATACGCATCCCTGCCAGACAACGACGCCCACGCTCATACCGCTTCCGAGACCGACCCAGCCCCCGCGTTCTCTCCATTTCACCGACGTTAGGCCAAGCACCACCATCCCAGCCCGCACGACCGCGAGAGCGACCAGGGGCGGTGATTGCGCCGAGGGAGAGGAGGAGGAAGAGGAAGGGGGAGAGAGAGAGGCCGCATGATACTGCCACAGAACGTAGAGGAGGTCGATCAGGCCGAGCAGAGAAAGGGGGTAGGGATAGACCAACCGAAGTGCCGAGGCGGGGTGGAGGTGGCCGGCGCCGCCTACCGGCGTGCGGGAAGCACCGAGTGCATGAGGGAGAAGCGGGCGTGAGCTAGTGGTCACCGGAGTGAACGAGGCGGATCTCGTGGTGCGGTGGTGCGTTGTCATACGGACATCAAGTCCAGGACACCGTGCAGCAATGTAAGACGAAGCGCAAACAGCCGCGTCGGTCGCCACAGCCTAGGCTGAATTCGCTTTTCGACCTGGGCAGCCGCCCTGCAGAACTGTCGACCGCACGACATTGGCTGCACGACCTGGGACTGCTGACACCGACATGAAGTGCAGGGTATCATTACCATTTGTAAGTGCATAGGAGGTAACAAGAGATGCTGCGATGCAAGTAGCACTCGTGCATCGTGGACTGCGAGTCGTACAAATCCGTCTGATATCCCCTATACCCTACGCTCGGTAGTCGAAATTCAGCGCTCCGGATTCTTCCTCTCCCAGAGCCTGGTTCACAATGCTCGCCAACCTCAACCCCGCCATCGCCAGCAGCTTCTCGACCGTCTTTTCCCGCCCCAGGCGGCCGAGGTACTGGTCCGTATCGAGCTCGATCAGCGGCTCGTCCGGTGCACCCGTATATTCTGCTGGCCAAGCGATATCGCAGTTGATCTGATGCAGCGCCTTCGCCCACGTATATGGACATGCAGGGAAGGTGTGGTTTCCCTCCTGGTCTGGGTGCAGCGAGAGCAGCTTGTTGGGCAGCTCGAATGTCTCGTCGAGAGGAATGGGGTACGACAGAGTGAGAGGAGCGATGAACCGTTCGGGAATCACGTTGAGGAACAACGAAGTCGCGGAACGGAGGTACTGCAGGACCGACGGCGCGGAGGCAGGGATATCAGAATTTGTCGAGTGGGGATACGGGTCGCCGGCGGCAGGACACGAGAGCCACGAAGATAGGTCGTCGCGCCACCATTCGCGGATACCCTCCCACACGATGAAGCGCACATATGGGTCGAAGATGGCGCCTAGCAGCGCAGATTCCACTTGTTTCCTGCAGACAACACACAGTGATCAGTCTGGCGAAAGCAGTGACTCTGGCTAAGTAGGTGGTAGGTGGAGTGGAATAGTGCTCACGAGGGGACTGGCGAGGTGTAGTTGCTCAGTTCTCGGATGTTCTTGGTGATGATGCCGCTGTCCCATACCGAGTGAAGACTGCCACATCAGTGCGACACTGCATCACTAGGTATAGACGTACTTTCGCTTGTGTCCTTCAAAGAGGAACATGGCTGGCGGATGTCAGACCCAAGCAGAGTCGAGAAATCACACGAGACAAAACGTACCTCCGTTCCCGCCTTTGTCCCTGCCAGCTAGGTGGAGCGGCTGGTGCAGATCGCCCACAAAGTGCACCAGAAATCTCAAGGGGATATCGCTACCTCATCAGCTTCATTCATTCTTACTTGTCGATGTCTGAGAGCCGGAATCCCAAACCACATACCCCTTGCCATCGATGATGAGCTGCGTCATGTTTGCTATCGCCGTCAGGACGTTCACGTCCTCGTCCATCCATCCGTGCTCGCCGAACTCGCAGTGGTCGGCGGGATGATCTAATTTGGCTGAAACCCAGATGTCAATACATGTCGACCGAGGCTCAAAGGCGAGACGAGGGCCTCACCATTGACATAGTGCATAGGCGCTGTCCCGCGATACCTGTTACGGACCTGGTCTGCCCAGGCGGCGATGGGCGCCAGATGGCAGCGGGCTTCAGGAGGCAGGATACCACACAATTTCTGCCGTGTGGAAGGGTGCAAGTGGATCTGGGCGATGGTCGCTATGATCTCGTGGCCTGTAGGCTCGTCAGAAACAGGTGGATTGGCAAGGAGAGTACGGACCCGCTGCACCCCAAGAGAGGACTGCGGGGAGTAAAGATGACGCAGCGAGGGCGATGGGAAGGAGCCGCATGGCGGAATATCAGTTTCGTATGGCGTCGCTGCAAGCTGCTCAGAGGATGTGGTTGTGGTCGGCTGTCGGACCCACAATCGTCAGATGCAAGGGCGAAAGCATCGACGAAACGTGCTTGTTGGGTCCTCTCGGCGCGGGGCTCCCATTACGCGAGGAGCGTAATGGAGGTTTGTAATCGAAACGTGGTTTGGAGCCAAGGCGCATTACAAACTGGTTTTTAATTCCTAATTGGATTCGGCAACTGCCTGTTCCGGCGGAAGTAACTGGCGACACTGCCAGACGGGGCAACAACAAAAATCCCAGGAGGGAGTACAAGGTTGGCCGTGGCCATATCGTATCTTGCCTGCTTGGGATGCTTTCATAGATTCCCAGTACTGACCCTCTAGAGGGGTCAGATTGCACTCGTCCCAACCGCTCTAGGTCCGCTGAATATACCCTGCACCCGTTCTGTCTACTAGATTCCCATCTGTGATTAGTTCGTTCAGGTCCCGACTGGCTTGCTGGGAAGAAGAAACAGAGCTAGAGTACCGGCTTGTTGATCTGGAGTGTGGGGCTGCGAGGAGAGGAAGGAATCGTCGCTGTTGCTCTTGGACAGGCCGAGGACGGACAGCTCAACGTCAAATCGTCAGACACGTCGACGCGACTCACGGACCTCCCAGACGCCCTTTGCATCAGTGGCATCAGCGGTCTCCTTTCCCCCCTTTCCTTTCGGATCCCAACGAAGGACTGGCAAAGAAAGTGAACATCAGAGTGAACATCGCTACCAATCTTGTATACCTTGGCGACGAGCAGCCTCGGACCAGATCAGCAGAGTGTTGGTAATCCATTGCCTTGGGAGGCGTGAAGAGCTGCGCTCGGATCGCGTGTGACACCGTGGGTTGTTCTCAGACAATAACAACTCCTTTTCCTTCTTCTTCTCCTACCTTCCTTCCTGCTCCGCCTCGCATATCCTCCGTCTCAAAGCTCTGACGACTCGATACAGGTGTGCGGTGCGAGTTCACTTTCGAGGGAGCCGCTGTGGGCACGCACTCGCGCATTCACATACGACCACAGGGCCAACCGCTCTCGAGAGTAGACAAGGGCGGCCCCTGCTTCCAGGTATGTTTTGTCTCTTATGTTGTCTCACTCTCGAGACTCTTAAAGCGCTGATCTACTCGGCTACCTCTACCATATTCTCTTCGCTCAAGCTGTAAAGGCGGTGGACATTTCTGTTTCAGTCCATCCCTTTCCTCTGTGCTGCCTTTGATGGCACCGGGGAGCTTTTGGCTTGCGTCTTCATCGCCTCGCACTCGCTCACCTCGCCGCCGATACTAACTTCGTGCAGTTGACCTTCTACTCAGCCGACCTAGAGTCGTTGACACACTACTTGCGACCATTCTCGAGCCATTTCGTCGAGCGCCGAGTCGAGCACCCCGCTATGATGTACTCGAACCGACGCACATCCACAGTTTCTCCTGCTCCTGTTTCACCTTCTCCCTTCACCAGCTCTATCCCTCGACCACAATCGGTCGCCAGTCAGAATCGCGAACAGCATGTCAGGAGGACGAGCGACGTCGCCAGTCTAGCTGGAGGAAGGGACGACATGGATGCGCGCAATGTGCGAGTTGGTATGTTGACTAGCGCATCTCCGAACGTTGCTTGATATCTGACGGAAACAGTTTTGCGTATTCGACCGTCAGATCCGAACGATCTCTCCGTGCCTCCTCGACTTCGAAGCACCCTTGTTCATCCGACCTCTTCCGCAGATGTACGTGTTGACGTCGACCCGGCTATGTTGGCCGGCCACGTTGGAGGCGCGGCGTCCACCAGCAAACGGCACCCTACATTCTCTTTCGATCACGTCCTCGCGGAAGATTCGAGCCAGGTGGATGTGTACAATGCAACCACATCAGATGTTGTGGACGACTACCTCAAAGGGCACAACGTGACCTTTCTCGCGTAAGAGACCTCTCCGAGCTTGTAGCCATGGTTTCGCTCACTTTCTCCAGTTATGGACAAACCAGCTCTGGCAAATCGTACACCATGGGCACTACCGGCGAAGACGCCGACTACACTGGCGCGGATTTCAATCCTCGAACCGGTCTCATTCCGCGGACTGTGAATGCCATTTTCGAGAAGGCTGAAGAGATGCGAATGACACATGGAGCTGGTTCCTCTTGGGAATGCCGTCTCAGCTTCCTCGAACTTTACAACGAAGAGATCATTGATCTACTGTCTGGCTCGGGTGTAGCAGTCACCATCCGAGAGGAACGCGATGGACGGATCATCTGGGCGGGCGTGCGTGAGGTCAAGGTCAAGAGCCTAATGGAAGTTATGCAGTTGCTGCAGGAAGGTTCGGCGAGGAGAAAGACTGGCGAAACTGGCATGAACGCAACGAGTTCTCGTAGTCACGCCATCTTCTCTCTTACCCTCATCCAGAAGAGGCGAGTCGGCTTCCCCGCATCGGCGTCCCAACCTCTTGCTTCCGATACTCCGACGCGTACTCTGAGACGGCCTTCATCAATGATTGGCTTCCAAGGCTCTCGGTCACCTACACCTTCAGGAGGTCGAACGACTATCGCTCCCAGCTCCTTCCATTCCTCCGCAAAGCCAGGCTTATCTCGACCAACATCGATGCTCATGCCAGCCAATGCTGGAGATGGAGAATTTGTGGTCGTCACCAGCAAATTCAACATGGTGGACCTCGCCGGATCGGAGCGTTTGAAGAGGACCGCTGCGCAGGGTGACAGAATGAGAGAGGGAATCTCGATAAACAGCGGCCTTCTGGCTCTTGGCAACGTCATCTCCATCTTGTGCGATCCTGTCAAATCGCGCGGTCACGTTCCCTACCGCGACTCAAAGCTCACCCGAATGTTGCAAGACTCGATTGGTGGGAATGCCCTGACCACGATGATTGCATGTGTCTCGGGTATCGAAGCGAACATCACTGAGACTCTGAACACCATCAAGTATGCCTCTCGAGCTCGGAACATCAAAAATGCCGCCAAAATCAACGCCGTCGAAGCAGGCTGGGATGATGTCGAGCATCTCCAAAACACCGTTCTCAAGCTTCGAAAACAGCTTGCGGCCATCGAACTGGAAGGAGCGGATGCCCGATCCGCAACTCCTCTGCCAATGTCAGACGAGCTGAAAATCGGCAATGAAAAACTCATCTATCGGCTCGCCGAGTTGCAACGCGAGCATACCGAAGTGAGCGCATCATTCGGGTTAGTGTTCTTCGTTTACTGATACTCGGCAGCTGTATGACCGGTATTTGGCAAAGTGTAGCGAGAGCATTCGCCTTACGAGCGAGTTGAAGAATGCTCGGCCTGGCGATGGAGACTCGTTGGACAAGTTTAACGAAATTGTCGAGCCTGTCATTCTGGAATACGAAAAGGTCGTCGCCGGGCTGAATCAGCAGTTGGACGAACTGCGGATCGAACTGTCAACCATCAACGAGATGTTCGATGACCAAGCCCGTCAGCTGCGAGAGGCTGCTGAGCGTCAGGCGCAGAACGACTCTTACATCACAGAGTTGAGGGGGCGAGTGACAAAACTCTCAGAGAGAAACCTTTCGAGCGAGGTGGGTCATCCATTGTGGATTGTTCTGCAGGCTGATATATACAGGCATACATTCACGATCTTGAAGCCAAGCTAAAATCGCACGCGGAAAAGGCAGACTTGCATACCGATATCGTCGCGGACCTCAAAAAGCAGATTGCGGATCTGAAGGCAAACAACGACAACATGACGAATTCTACCGCAGATTTGGAGTCTCGCCTGCACCATGCTGAGTCTCATTCGGCAGACCTTATCAAGCAGATCGAGCGATATGAGCATGAGGCCACAAGCCGCGAGAAGGCTTATCGCGATCTCGAAGCTCATATCGCACTTCTCGATTCCAGCGAAGATAACAAGCTGCTTCTCTCGGAGCTGGAAGCGAAAGATCGGCTGATCTTGGAACTAGAGGAGGCCCAGAGAGAGTCTGCCAGTCGTCACGGATCAGAGCTGGCTGAATTGCAGCGCAATATGGAGGTGGAGAAAGCAGCTCAGTCCCAGTCGTTCATCCAGTTGCAAGACTCGCTACCAGCAACATCGTCATTACCGAACGGTTCGCTACGCGCTGTCGATGCCGTTAAAGACAATCTGCCACCTCACAGCCCGGTGCGCGTGCTTACGGAGCTAACCCCGCCGGAAAGCCCTGCATCTGGGCGATGGGTGAGCGATGACCATGATGATGAAGCGATACGCCTTCGGTCCGCCCTCGACGAGGTTACAGCTCGATACTCGCAAGCTGAGGCTCGGATCATGGAGCTCACTTCTCAGCTAGCAGAAGCGAAGTTAGTGAATGACGAGATCCACGATGTAGTTTCGGCGTCCCCAGTGTTGTCCCATCCCAGCCCGGATGGCGACGATGCTAGTAGCGAGATCGGCACGACACTTGAAACCCCACGAGAGGGGAGCCCAACGCCTAGTCCTCCAAAGAAGAAGGGAGCCTCAAGGCGAGGCTCCTTGCCTGTCATCTCGACTGCTGGTTTTTCTACGAGTAGCAAAGGCCGGGATTTTCGTGGAGGGAGGGGATTCGGAGAGTTGAAGCGACTCCGGTGAGGGGAGAAGCTGGATGAGGACTATGCAGATTGTGGCTAACCTGTCCAGACCACAATCATTATCACAGGAGCTTTCGTCGGCGCAATCGTCAGCATTGCTGCCACGGGGTTCTTGGGGAGCGCCGTCGACGCTCTTGTTCAGCACTTCTCCAACTAGGCAAAGCATGCCGGCCATGCAGCAGCCGTTGCGCACATCGCAATCGTTGGAAGCTGAATTGAGATTCGTGCATCGAGTGAGGGGCTCATTCTAAGTCTGTCGACTCCGCGGTGCTGACAACAAAAGGTCGTCGAGGAACGCGATGCAGAGCTCAAAGACCGTGAAGCCTACATACGCCAACTTGAGGATACTCTCCGTCAAACACAAACGCACTTAGTCCCCTCCCGCAAATCCAGTGCAAAATCCCTCATAGCCGATCTTCTCACTCCCCTTCCGAGCCCGCAACCCGCAACTATCCCCTTACCCCCCAGTCCCAGTCTGGAGTCGCATGCCGCCGCCCTCACACTCTCGGTCCCTGTTGAAGACGCGTCGCCGCGAACACAGACGACCAATCTCCCTCAGCAGGGGTCTGTGCCTACATTCATGGAAAGGGATTCAGATCCAGACGAGGCCGATCCTCGTGTAGACCGACTGATGAAGTGAGCCGGCATCCATCCGTTGGACACACATGCTAACGCTCCGGCCTAGGGAGATGGCACTCAAAGAGGCATCTCAACGTGAGATCATCGAACAGCAATTCATTCAAATTGCGGATCTACAGAAATCCAACAATCGTTTCAGAGAACGCTTAATGCTCGGGGTAAGTAATGTCGATTCATTTGCACTCATCTAGGCTAATCCCACTAGGGCCTCGCGATTTCTCCATCAATGGATGAGGTACGGATGCTTCGTGCGGGATCTTTAGACGAACGATCTCCCATCTCCTCATCAGAATCCCTGCCTACTATCGCTATGGCCCCCGCTTGGGATCAACGGCTGCGCGAGAAGCACGCCGAAGAGCTCAAAGCTATACTAGACTCTCATGCTTCGGCGATCTCGACGCTGCAGGATGAACACAATAAAACTTTGCTGGAGATCAGGCAGGAACTGCAACAGGCAACTTCGGACTACGAAGCCAGGCTCGAAGAACAGCGGCGAGTCAATGCGAAGATACTAGAGGATCTCGAAAGGTCCAATGCGGAGACCCTTGGGGCTTTGGAAAGCGATCATGAGATGATTTGCGAGGAAATGGAACGATCGCTCTCGTCAAGCGAGGAGCAACGGCGGCAATTGAAGATGAAGGCAGATCAAGCCATATTCGACCTATCGCGCGTCCGCGATCACCATCAGCTTCAGCACAATGCGGACCAGAAGAGACTGGCTGAGTTGACCAGCATCAACTCGCAACTCGAGACCATAAAGTCGGAACTGGAGATGGCAAACTCTGATCTTACCAAGAGGATCACGGAGCTTGAACAGCGATATGGTCGGAAAAACTCTGTCGCTCCTCCTCCACAAGGTCCGCCGCCAGCAGTCCCCCTTCCACCTCTGCCTGGGGTCTACAACTCCACGCCAAAGAGCAACGACTCGCCATTGCAACACGGATTCAGGGAGCGTCAGTCCGAATCTTCCGATGGTCATTCCGATGCCAACGCTACAGCGGATTATGGGAATTCGCCTTCAGAACGAGAGATACTGCGTGATGAGCTGCTGTCAGAAGCCAGGAAACTCGAAGAGATTGTGAGTCAGGTCGCGGTTGTACGTGGCATTGTTGACCGGACACCAGGAACAACAGTTATCCGAAACGCGACGCAAGTCTGAAAAATTGGACAGCGATCTCCGAGACGCACGAAAGACAAGTGAGCATCTAATGACAGCGTCGATGGGAAATCCTTGCTGTCCTTGCTGATGCGCTACGTTTAGACTCGAAGCTCCGGGCCCATCTGGAGGACGCAAGGGCAGAAGCTAAACGGGTCACCGAGGCGTGCCGAGATCACATGGAAGAGCTGAACGAACGACGTGACAAGATGGCTCGTATCGCCGACGAACAGAATCGCGGGCGAGATTCATTGGTCGCTGCGAATGCTCAAGTTGCGACTTTGAAAGCGCAGTTGGACCGAGCGGTGGAGCAGCAAGTGACGAAGAAGATGAATAACCGGTTGAAGGTAGGTTCTGTGTTGATTGGGGGATTCAGGATCGCTGACGGGTCGCAGTGCTTCTAGGGTCTTCAGGTTTAGGCTACAGTGCTTCTAGAGTCTTCAGGTTGAGGCTACAGTGCTCCTAGAGTCTTCAGGTTGAGGCTACAGTGCTTCTAGACGGCTGTGCGCCATACCGCACTGCTTGTAGAGATTTCTGAGGGATATGTCTGAGGGAAACAGGGGTCTGCGATGTTCTACTTCTGGGCAGGAGTGTTTCGCGAGCAAGCAAAGTTGTAGAGCCGCGATGCAACTCTTATTGTATCATTTGCTCTGGGGCATGACAAGGAATTCGCCGGGGCCCAATGCTTGTATAGCACTGGTAAGAGGGAATTTAATAGGCAAGAAGACTCGCTGTCTGCGTATAAACGCCCCTCCAGGGAATGGTGGATTTCGTCCTGGCGTCACAAGCCGTGGCGGTATGGAGCGAATACGGGATCCGACAGTCCTGCAACGTGGACCAAACACCGCCTGAGATACACACCATGGGGGGCGAGGGCACGTGTGAACAGGGCGACTTGCTAGCGGTGATAGAGGCGACGCGCCTCGAACGACGCGGCCTTGGAGTTGTGTACGGCGTATCGCCCGGCCGGTCCAGCGCCTCGACGTGGACCTTGAGGAACCGGCGGAGCAGGCCCAGGGCCCCTCGACTCGTCGGGGCGTTCTCGTCCCACAGCGTCGCGTAGGCCGCGTACAGCTCGATCTTAATCTCGCCCCCCAGCCAGCTCGGGCCGCCCCGCGCGGGCCGGGCAGGGGCGGGCTCGAACGCGATTTTAAGCACACTGTCGTCCAAGCACGGGTCGCTGCACCACTCTAGTGCTTGGCGCGGATGGACCTCGGACCACCACGAGGCCAGGTGGTAGTCCCCTGCCGGTGCCGGTGCCGATGCCTCTTGCCCTTCAGTCACCTCTTGCCCTTCCGGTTCCCAGTTCCCCTCCGGTTCCCAGTTCCCTTCTCTTGGCCTTGGCCGTGTCCGTTCCCAATCCCGCCTCGTTTCCTCGTCCCCTTCTCTCGTCCTTCTCTCTTCCCTTTCCCACTCCTCGTCCGCTGCCCAATCCCCTTCCCCTTCCGCTAGCCCTTCCCATTCCCCTAGCCCTTCCCAATCCAAATCCCCTTCTAAATCCGTGTCCCAATCCCCTTCCGTGTCCCCTTCACCTTCCCCCTCTTCTTCCGAACCCCCGTCCCGCGGCCGTTGCCATTCTCCGTGCCGGACCCCAACATCATTCGGCTCTTGCAGCAGCAGAGTGGGACCCAAGAAGCCCGCGGTGGAGATTGTGAACCAAAACTGAACGGGCACCGCCCCGATCTCACTGAGGTAAGTCTCCCTGGAAATCAGGTCCGAAAGCTCCAAGTCATCCATGGCGTATTGATTATCCCGAACCAGGAGGTACGATTGCTCTTCGTCCAGCTCCACACTGACGTATGCCTCTCCGTCCCTGCGGACCCAGGTGCTGCTTAGCACCAGATTGCGCAGGGAGAGGGGGCAGTCGCCCGCTCGTCGGTCCAGCAGCGGGATGGTGTAGATGGGACTGTCTTCCGCTGAAAGGGGTAAGTGAGCATATGGGCTGCACTCCATCTGCCGGCGGCACCTTTGCTCGAAACGCACTGCAGGGAATTTGAAGTGAAGTCACTCGTGGACTTGGGCTTGGAAGCAGGGTTGATGGCAAAGTGGCGAAGCGGTCAGTGGCGAACCACGCTTGCAAGCGATTTGGCAGTCGTCGAGGTCGAAGATAGCGTCCAGGTGCTTCAGCTTAAACGCTGGATTCTAGTGCCCAAACTGGATGAAGGCTCGTTACCAGGCGGAGAACGCACGTTTGGAATCCAGACCCTCGATCAAGGCGTGAAGGCGTATTTCTGCGAGACTGGTGAGAGTTCTCCAGTTAGAAGCAACGTGGATCTTGGTCAGTCCTTTCCGAGAAGGTCAGCGCAGCTTCAAATATCTTCTTTCAAGGCAGCGACCAGCGACATTGTTGCTCGCTTGTTCGTCCTTTCTCTCCCAGAAGGATGCGGAAATCGGCCATTCGCCGCGGAGTCTGTCCGTCTGTCTTCGATGCGTCGAGGCGAGGTCGGCCCTCCGCACAGGCTGTGTTTGAGGAGCAGAAAGGGGCTTGATTTGGATCCCATCACGATTAATGTCAAGGTCATCTTAGTTGTCAAGGGGTCCACCTGCTTGGACAGCAAAGCCAAAGACGGCTATTTGTACTGTGGAGTTGAGAGTCCATGCCAGGTCCGCGTAAGAACAGGTAGTACGTGACCTCCTGAGGCACTTAACGCGCATGAGACGTGCTGCAGGCAATATCAGAAGGTTAGACAGAACAATCAGTCGACTGCGACGTATCAGGCGAAATCAGCGGGGATCGACGCTCCCAATCATCGATGCCGCGTCGAGAGGTCAGTTTGTCGCGATAGAGCTGCGCCGGAGGGCATTTCAGTATCCAGTCTGCCTCCTAGCCGCACTGCCGCCGCCTAGTAAGCTGCCACAGCCTTGCTACGAGCTTAAGCTTCTCCCGGGCCGTCGACAACCCACCGCGAGTCGTCGGTCCTCGTCTACGGAGAAGGCAACGAAAATCGACTCGACGCGACTCGTCGGCCGGTCGGCCGAAATTGCTTCCGTCGGGTGTTTAGGCCGAATCTGGGGACTCGGGTACATGCGTCGACGAATGATATTGCTGGCTTTTCCAACTCGAATTCTTTCCTCTCTCTGTCTTCTACCATCTCCATCTCACAGTGAGCAGACAGCATAGCTTGCACACTCGGCCGCATCCCACAAGCACCATCACTGCATACATCGTGAGCTGAGCCTACGCGTGTCGTCAAGTATGCGCGTTTGCTGACATGTACCGGCAGATCTATCCAATAGAGAAAAATGTCCACCCCGCGCACCCTGTACGACAAGGTGTTTGACGACCATGTCGTCTACTCTGGCGAAGGCGACACCCTGCTCTACATCGACCGACATCTCGTGCACGAAGTCACGTCTCCACAGGCCTTTGAGGGCCTGCGCAATGCCGGACGGAAAGTCCGCAGGACGGACTGCACACTTGCCACTGTCGATCACAACATCCCGTGAGTTGTTCTGCTACCACCTGACAACGAACAAAGCTGATCAAGATCAATAGCACGGTGCCAAGAAAAAACTTCAAGAGCATCAACACGTTCATCGGCGAGGCCGACAGCCGGGCTCAATGTATGGCCCTGGAGGAGAATGTCAAGGAATTCGGCCTGACCTACTTTGGCATGGACGACAAGCGACAAGGTCAGCAGCCGTGTTCGCAGCAGCCTAATTGCTGTGTCGCTGACATCAGCTCAAGGTATCGTCCACATCATCGGCCCTGAGCAGGGTTTCACTCTTCCTGGTACGACGGTCGTCTGCGGTGACTCGCACACTTCGAGTACGTACCTGTGCGATGGATAGAGTCATGCAGCTGATCGCCACAGCACATGGAGCCTTTGGTGCCCTTGCGTTTGGTATCGGTACTTCCGAGGTTGAGCACGTTCTAGCCACTCAATGTCTTCCCCAAGCCAAATCCAAAAACATGCGAATTCGCGTCGAGGGCAAGCTTGCCGAGGGCGTCACTTCCAAGGACCTTGTTCTGCACATCATCGGTGTCATCGGTACGGCCGGTGGAACAGGCGCTGTGATTGAATTTTCCGGCTCGACGATCCGGGCACTCAGTATGGAGGCGCGCATGTCGATCTGCAACATGTCCATCGAAGGCGGTGCACGAGCGGGCATGATCGCACCAGACGAGATCACCTTCAAATACCTCAAGGGCCGACCCCTGAGCCCTAGAGATGGGGAGGAATGGGACAAGGCAGAGGCGTACTGGCGATCACTCGCGTCCGACGAAGGAGCCAAGTACGATATAGAGGTTGAGATCGAGGCAGAACATATCATCCCGACCGTCACATGGGGTACCAGCCCTCAGGACGTCCGACCCATTGCGGGTGTCGTTCCCGACCCTGCCGACTTCCCTGAAGCGCAACAAGGCAACGTTAAGCGATCTCTGGAATACATGGGTCTTGTGCCTGGAACCCCGATTGAGGAGATCAAGATTGACAAGGCGTTCTTCGGCTCGTGCACCAACGGTCGTATCGAGGACATGCGGTCTGCCGCTCGTGTCATCATCGCTTCTGAGAAGAACGGGGGTCCATCAAAGGTTGCCGACGGTGTCTACGCCATGATTGTTCCTGGTTCCGGCCTGGTCAAGCAGCAAGCAGAGGCGGAGGGCCTCGACGTCATCTTCCGCAAGGCCGGCTTTGATTGGCGAGAGGCTGGGTGCTCCATGTGTCTCGGCATGAATCCGGATCAACTGAAACCACAAGAACGATGTGCATCCACCTCGAACCGAAACTTTGAGGGTCGACAGGGTGCCGGTGGTCGCACGCACTTGATGAGCCCTGCCATGGTCGCTGCTGCTGCCCTCACTGGACACCTTACCGATGTGCGCAAAATCATGGGCAAGCGCATGAGCGAGGACGGCGGTCTCAAGATCACCGAGTACTCGGATTACCTCACCCCCGTCACCGTCTCCGCACCACCACTGGAGGCAACCGAGCAGACTCCTTCGGGTCCTACGCCGGTGCAGGCTGCTGCCGCGGCGTCGGCTGGTCTGCCCAAGTTCAATATCGTGCGAGGTATTGCTGCGCCGATGTGGGAGGCCAACATCGATACCGACAAGATCATTCCTAAACAGTTCCTCAAGACCCTGCTGAGAACTGGTCTCGGTTCCGCTCTCTTCTGGCCGGCACGTTACGACGTCAAGACTGGCCAGGAGATTCCAGAGTTTGTGCTGAACCGGGAACCGTTCAAGCATGCGAGTCTCCTGGTGTGCACTGGACCCAACTTTGGTTGTGGATCATCGCGAGAACATGCCCCATGGGCGCTGAATGACTTCGGGATCCGATGTGTCATGGCGCCCAGCTTTGGTGACATCTTCAAGAACAAGTGAGTCGTCTCTCTGCCGTTGCAATAGCCAAGAGACTAATGCCTTGTAGCTGCTTTAAAAACGGCATGCTTCCTCTTGAACTTCCCCAATCCGACCTTGAAAACCTGTACAAAGACGCCGAAGCTGGACTCGAGCTCGCGGTCGATCTGGAGAACGAGCAGGTTGTGCGACCCAACGGCCAGCCGCCAGTGCCATTCAAGATCGACCCGTTCCGCCGCCACTGCCTCCTGAACGGTCTGGACGACATTGGCCTTACCCTCCAACACCGCGAACTGATTGAGAAGTTTGAGGAGAAACGCACGGCGGTATGGCCATGGCTGGATGGCGTGGGCTACGCAAAGAAGGGACAGAAGGTGGTTGCCGTTCCCGTCGGCGGGCAGGCCAAGAAGAAGATGGAGTGGTGAGCGGGTAGCTCGTCACTATAGGCGGGGGAGAGCTTGGCGAAAGCCCGATGTGGTGGGGGTCAAAAAGCTGCACAACACGCAGCATGGTGGTGTTGTAATAGTATCTAATGCTACGCATGCACTTACGGTGACAAGTCCAAACTCCTTCGGGGATGCGGTATGCACGGTCATTCCGGTGATGAAACATGGCGACTGCGTTTCAACGCTCAGACCCATCATCCTTGACAGTTGCTTGCGTTCAACCTCTAACGTTGACATTCTCGAGCCTGTCCGTCATGGCAAAGTCAAAGATGAACGGTGATGGATCAACGGGACCGACTGTAGCTATCATAGGGGCCGGGTGAGCGTCGTCCACTTGTGTTTCTTGTGCTGGTTCTGACGAGCGCAGTATCAGTGGCCTGTGCGTCGCTTTGGCGCTCAAGCGGCGCGGATTCCATGACTTCCAAGTGGGTTTACGTCCTCGCCCAGCCTGAGACGAGGTCTCTTTCACAATTTCGCAATCCGAGACGCACGAGAACATGGTAGCTGCAGCTCACGTCGTAGATCTACGAGAAGAGCGATGGGGTTGGCGGTGAGTCCTTTCCCCGAACAGCTCTGATTCAACCACAAAACTTCCGCTGCTGTACTCGTATCCCCAGCTGATGCATGCTGGATTCTTAGGGACGTGGTACTACAATGCCTATCCGTGAGACCTGCCAGCCTGTTGCAAAGAGAGTACTGACACACGCGTGTCAGCGGCTGTCGATGCGAGTGAGTCGGCCGCAAGCCATGCGTTCAGTGGGCGATCGGTGCGCTGCTGATCCTCCTCTTTCAACAACAGCGTCGGAGTCGTACAGTACTCTCATTCCCGACATCCCAAGTGGGATTGGACAGAGTCGCATCCTCCCCGAGCAGAACTCGCAGCCTGTGAGCCCTTTCGCCACTCATCCCCTCTGCTTGTACAGTACAATGCCTGCGCGAATCTGTCGCGACATAATGGTGTATTACCTCGACTTTTGTCAGGCCTCTCGCCGCTCATATCGCCTTGACGCATGTAGCTGACCGGTCGACAGACTGGCAGGATCTCGCAAAGACCGAAAACCTGCTCCCGCACATTCATCTTCAGCATGAGATGGTGTCCGCAAAGTGGAACATTGAGCGGAAGAGATACGATGTCCTCCTCTCTTGTCCGTCCGGAGAAGAGCAGGTATCGAGCCAATACCTCGTCACTGCCGGCGGCCCTTTTTCCGTCCCTGCTATACCTGATATCCCGGGGCTCGAGAGCTTTTCCGGTCCGGTGATTCACACGTTCCGATGGCCGAAAGACCTAACTGTCGAGCGACTCAAGGGGAAGACGGTGGCCGTGGTCGGCAATGCGTGCAGCGGGTGCGTTGCCGATGCCCATCCCGGCCCGTCTCGATTACTGACCAAGTGCCACGGGCGTTCAACCTGACGAACGACGTAGGACGCAGCTCGTGGCCGAATTGGCCAGAGCAGGCGATATCAACGTCGTGGCCATTGCGCGCTCTCACCAGTGGCTCATCCCATATGGCGACTTTACCCAGCCGCGTACCGACGTGTTCTCGCCACTTGAGCGCCGACTCCACTCGGTGCCCATGCTTCTCTGGCTGAGAAGGGTGAGGGACTACATCAAGAATGACATGAACATCATGTGGTTCTTCGCCAACAATGTTCGGGCGAGGAAGGGAGTTGAACAGGTGTGCTCGCGCCCTTCGCTTCAGTGTCAGCAGAGTTGACCATGTTCCAGCAACTCACGCAGTGGATGAAGGCAATGGCACCCCCCGAGCTCAAGGAGCATATTGTGCCGCCGTTTGGTAAGCTACCGTCGAGTGGGGTCCCGGAAACCCTAGCTGACGCTACAAGGCTTTGGCGCAAAGCGTATCATCTTCGACGGGTATGTGGTGTCCCATCGGTCCTCCCACAATCGTAATTACGAGTGTGTTTACGAGTGTCTCAGGGGATATCTGAAGGGGTTGAATCAGCCCCAAGTCACACCGGTATGGGACACTGTCGTAGGACTCACCTCCGACTCGGTCGTCACCGCTTCCGGTCAGTCGCGACGCCAGGTTTGACTGCGACGCTGACGCAGACACCAGGCAAGTCGTTTCAGGCGGACTATGTCGTCTTTGCAACAGGGTTTGACGTTGTGCGTCTTCGTTTCCCGTTCCCGTTCCCGTTCCCGTTCCCATTTCTTCAGCCCCCGAGTCCAGTCGTCTAACACGAAGGGTTCTAGGGTTACTTCCCCAATATCACTGGGCGAGTGGCGAGAACAGCCGACACAAAGCCGGACCGCCGCGAACAACTCCGATTCTACCATACGGTGAGATCATCTTGCTCAGGGCTGGCTCCAGAAGCGTAGCCTGACATAGTTTGAAGATGGCGCTCGCCGGGTTCCCTAACTTCTTCACCATGCTTGGCGGCAACGCCAATCCGTCTCACGGTACGTTATCCCATCTCTACATGTCGTGGTTGCCAGCGCTTAAACGTGAATTTACAGCGAGCCAGCTGTTCATCATCGAGACTTCGGCCGAGTACATTGCGACGGCGCTCGTGGAGACTCACAGAGCGGGAATCGACGTGTTCGAGGTGAAGCAGTCCGCTCTGGACAAGTACAACGCGTGGGTTCCTCCAGCCCCATTCTCCTCAGTCGGGTGTGGCGTGGTGTCCAGTCTGACGCGGAAAACGACCACAGCTGGCTCGACCGACGACTGGACAAGATGGTCTGGAACCAGGCTAGGTCATACTACCGTGCCGAGGGTGGCCACGGCCGGGTCTTTGTGAGTCGCCTCGTCTGTTCCAATGTTCCCATTTCACTGTCTACACGGCTACCATCCCTATTTCCCTTTGCGTAACCTAGCGTCAGATCGGATGGCACAGCATGTGAGAGACGGGCTCTCGCTGATACGCCGTAGACTACCTGGCCGGCATCGTTGACTCTGTTCTGGTGGCAAAACCGCCACCCAGTGTGGAACGACTACGTCGGCGCCGAGCCGCTGGTCAAGGCGCAGCGAGCCCGGCGCCTCGCCCTGGCCGGCGGCGTGGTCGGCATCCTGGCGGGTCTGTGGTACTGCCTCGTTTGACCGTGCACGCTCCCGAGTCCAGATTGCCTAACTGGCCGACTTGCTGCGGATCGTACATGTAGACGGAAACTGGAAACCTTGAATCATGACCAAATGCAAGATAGAACGATACGGAGCACACATGGTTACATGCATCTGTCTATACCTGGGCCATAAGCCATGAGCCGATATGCGATGTATTCCATGCGATATGAACATCAATTACAAAGAGTCGTAAGCGTACAGTGAATAAGCTGAAATGTCCCTTGCCAGGCCATCATGGCTCGAAAGATACCCCCTCCAGCTCAGACTACAACCACACACAGCTTGTCACTCGAAGCGGCTCGTGAGCTACCGCCACGCAGCCTTGGAAGCATCCCCTGCACCCGCCAGTCCTATCTGGCTCAACATACCAAACCGCGATATGCTCGGTCTCGAACTCAGACCCGGCAGTCCAGGTACTGCTCCTCCTGCCCCTGCTCCTCCAAATGTACCCGGGGCACCCGAGACGCTCGGGAGCGCAGGTCCCCTGATACCCGACGTAGCCCCACCAGCTGACAAGGCCGACGCCGACGCTGACGCCGACGATGGCGCTGACGCGGAGACCGCTGCGCCAGCGAGGTTGCTGAGAGATGGTCTCGGTGCCAGGGAGGCTCTTGGGCCCACTGGGTTCGATGAAGCGTTGAGGCCCATGATGCTCGCTCGACGATTGAGTGAGCTCGCGGTAGGCTCCATCAGTCGCCGTGCGCCACTCGATAGCGCGGATGTACTTGACCCCGAAGAGGGCAGGCCGGAGACGTTGCCGTTCCTGCTGGCCATCCCCATCCCCATACTCATGGACATGGACATGGACATGGACGGGTCTCCTGTCGCAGAATACGGTGCAGCGCTCGTCCGCGAGTGGCGCCTTTCGTTCCTTGCCGGCCCGATACTGGATACTCGTCGGGATGCGCCGAGCGTGCTCTGTCTACCTGAGGTGTTGGCACGTGCAGCGGATGTGAGGGTGGGTTTGTACAGGCTCGAGGTATTGCTTTTGGGCGATGAAGATGAGCCAACTGCCGCTGCGGGTACATGATGTCGCTCGGTCAGGGGCCCTCGAGCTCCGCGGACAGGCGGTCCCATAAGACTGAACGAGCGTGTGGCAGGGGCGCTCTCGTCTGACGACTGACTCTCTGGCTCTTCGTCGAGTGATGCCAAGTTGCCGAGTTTTCCCAGGAGCATCCGGTTCTTCTTCCATTCAGGTATAGGCGGAGCGATGGTCGGAGGTACAGAAGACGACGATGTACTGCTGGTCGAGGCTACAAACGGAGAAAGGGCAGACGCTGGACGCATATCGGCGTCGCTCTTGTCTGACTCGACCTCCTCCCATGCATCTTCTCCGGTCTCCGGCGACTGCGTCGTATCGCCTCCTGATTGGCTAGGGGTGAGGCTCTTTCGCGTGGCAAGATCGCCTTCGCCCTCCTCGTCTCGCCAGCGAATACTTCCCTTCTTGATTGCCGAAGGTTTCGAGACGATCGTGGACCGCTGAACGGGCTTGCGGGGAGATGCAAAGCGAGCGCCTCGGTGAGGAGATGCAGGTGCTCGTGGTGCAACTTGCAGGCGCCGGATGGCAGGAGACGGTTTCACAGCCAAAGCAGGCTTTGAGACGGAGCTGTCCCCTGGATGGGCGGATGGTCGGCGAGCAGGAGCCAGGCGAGAAGTCGCGGGACGAGTGGAGTGGGAAATGGATGAATCGCCAGGAGAAGCGGTCGGCCGGCGTCGTGGTAAACCGCTTGGACTGCTCTTAGCGGGAGGATGCTGTTCAAATTGCGAGACTGGAGGAAGGGGTATCGAGGCTGGCGAGAGCGATCCGCCGAACAACGACTGTAACGCTGCTTCGCTCGACGAGGCCAACTGCTGCAAGCGGTCGCTAATCTCACGCACACCTGACTGCTCTCCAAATGTTGGCAGAGCCTCATTGAGGCCGGCGGTCTCCGCCTGCAAAGTCCTCGCAAATCGAAAGAGCGTGCTCGCGGCTTTCGCAAACAAGTCCGCCTGCTGTTGCACACTCTCGCGATAGCCTTTTTCTCTGGCCGCCGCGATTCTAGCCGCAACTTCTTGACGCTGAATGTTGATGCACTGATGCACATATTCCAGATCGAGCTCTGTCAGTGCGTCGTTAAACTTGCGTTTCTCCAGAGCACTGAAGCGCGCATCGACTGCGACCTTTTTGGACGATTCCCGCTGAATTGTAACCTGGACATCGGGATTCCCTCTGAACGCGTCTCGTTGCTGGTGGAACAGGTCCTCTAGGAAGGCCTTTTCTGCGCGTCGTTCCTCTAATGTACGACCGAGCACATCATTGTCGACTTCGTCAAGACGCCTCTTGAGACTGGACATGCGGAGCTCAGCACCGTCCCATAACGAGCGTTGCGTTGCTCCCTCGAGCATTAGGGATACCAAGGGGTCGACATCGGTTCTTAGGGCTTTCAATGCGGTGTCTGCCTCTGCCATGACTGCCTTGCGTCTTTGCTCCGCCTGCTGGATTTCGCTCTTGACATCTGCTGCCAGCTTCCCCTCCAGTTCCTGGTTCCGGGTTGTGAGAGATTGTATCGTCTGCAGGTACTGCCCGACGTTGAGCTCGAAGCCGCCAGTGTTTCGCGTGATCTTTGTGGACACATTCTTGGCCTTGTCCGCCCAAACTAGAGTATTGTGTGTGTCCTCGATGTCCTTGGAACTCGGCGATACGCAGACAATCATGACTGTCCGGCAATTTCCGCCGAGAGAGAATTTGAGCATCCGCGTAAGCTTGCTATTCCTGTACGGCACATGCTGCGGCACACCGCGAACCGGTCTGGCGCACAGAGCAGATATACAGCTGGACAGAGCAAGGAGAGATTTGTTGATGTTGGCGCCCTCTTTCATACGCGCGCCCATATTGCGAGTGGCAGAGGCTCGTTCACTTCCGGCGAGATCGATGATGGACAGGGTGGCAGAGGAAGTGCATTGCCGGACGACGGCCGACGCCAAATCAACGGTATGACCCTTCGAATTGCGACCGACACTGATTTGGAGGACAGCATGAGAGCGTGACGACTCTGAATTGCTCGCGGTGAAGGATGTGCTTCGCCGCTGATTCCCAAGAAGCACCATCTCCATGACTTCTTCCACCGATTGAGGGCGTTTGAGCGTCACGCGATCGAGAGTAACACGCTCCTTTTCGTTCTCCAGCAGCTTGAGACCGCCTCTGGGGAAAGCAGGAAAGTTGTCGCTGAGCAAGTCGCGGATGAGCTCGTTGTAAATCTCGACCATGGAGAGCTCTATATACGTGTCGTACTCGTCCTTGGACTGTTCAATCTTCTCGAACAATTCCCGCATGATTCGGATCGTGATACCAGGGTCGGTCTCGGTGCCGCTGATCGTGTGTGTCTTCCCGCACCCCGTCGCCTGCGCATCTTAGTACGGACTTAACATTCACCGCCATCATCCCATCAGGACTCACACCATACGCAAAGACTGTGGCATTGTAGCCGTCTAGAACACCGTCCAACAGAGGCTTGGCCGTCCTCTCAAAGACCGTCTCCTGGCTCGCGTTCATTGGAAACACTTGGTCAAAGATGTACCTTTACGAGATTAGCGGCCCGGATTGGCAGAAGATGCCATCCCACATACCGACGGTCTTTGTACCGCTTTGCTCCTGGTTGACCTCGTTTCGTCTCGGCATTCGGCTCAGGGGTATCGAAATGAAGTGCTCGATCGTCCACGACATCTGAGGAAGGAGAGAGAAGACCAGATTAGCTTGAGGTGATCAGATGACCTTGGTGAGCTGGGACTCACCGACGACTTCTCGCAGCGATCCGTTGGGCACGGGTTTCCGTGGAGAGACAGCAAAGTTCCCATCGCCCAAAAAGACAGCATCATTACCGCGTTGAGTGATATAGGGAAGCTCCTTCTCCTGATGCCAAGGCCGAACACGCACTGAATGCGTGAGTCACGAGCCGCTCACACTACTTGAGAGGTGGGACTTTGCAGACTCACCACATATTTGGATGGCATTGGCATCCATGCTGGTTGCTAAGGCTTGAAAGAGGAAAAGGAGTGAAGTTCACGCGACGATTCGGACCAATGTGTTTGTTTCTTGTCTTTCCCTTCTTGGCGAAATGCGATTTCGTCCAGTTGGTCCCTAGTCACCCTTGCAGACCAAGCAGCACTGATCCGCCACCTCCCGGTCGGACGAGATCAGCAAGCAGCCTACGATATCGTGTTGACAGAGTAACCAACCAGACCAAGTTTATAGGATAGTCGAATGTTGTTGTCGCCAACGGTCAGCCTGGAAAATCATGCGCGTGCAATTCCAACGGGTGTTATTTTCGAGTCATTTTGGTGATTTTATCCCAATCTTTCATACGGTAAGAGGTGAATATCATCGCTCTTCGATACAAACAATCTAGTCTATACATCCAACATCATCGATGCGTGACTTCCGTCATCCACGTCGTCCAGGCGGCCTAGACGAGCCTATACTAGACGTTGCGAGTCTAAGCGGGCTGATTCCAGATATCCCAGGGTCGTGTCGTCATGTGGAGAAAGGACGGCAGTGACATTGCTCTCAGCGTCATGTGTGAGCGATTCGTCTAGGCTCGAACGCAGCTCGGCTTCGGAGGGCAGACCTAGAATCAGACGAGCGTAGTTTATGAAAGGCGCTGCAAGCTTGTGACCGAGCTCCGGGCCCTCTCGGATCAATACCTGAATGACGAATCAGCATTGCGACGCGCTGATCCGATTCAAGCTCACGATGACAACTTCCACAGCGATGAGGGCGATAATGATCAGCTCCATTCGATGTGCGCTTGCCTGCAACCATCAGCAAGGAGGTCAATGATCAAATGCCAGCTGACTTCTGTGAGCAGGGCGCGGAGAGTCGAGTGGATCTCCTGAGCGTAATCAATCTTTCTGTTGAACGTCTCGATCCGCTCCTTGATCTCAAACTCGGTGGCGATAGAGTCAAAGTAGGCTGGGGAGCATCAGCATGAGCATCAGGAACCTTCGCATCAACTGACTCTCAAGTTCAGGCTCAGACCAGTAAAACTATTCTTGATGAGCAGGTGGCGTGGCCAGCAGAATACAGAACGACATACCTCTGGAGTCTCCTCCAACCCTCCTCCGCTTGTATTCACCGCCATACGTAGAGTCATCAATTGGCCGATTTTCCTGATCACTTCTTTGCGGCCCAGGGGCTGTTGACCCGACTTCTCGAGGACACGAGGAAGGACTGCAACTGAAGCTATGTGACGATCGAGTCGTTCTTCAAGGACGGACAGGGAAGAGGAGCGGGACAGTGACAGTGAGAGAGTATATCGGGCCAAAAGGGAAGCAAGGCCAGGTGAAGAAGGATGGAAAGTCGCCAGCTCAGGAGGAGCGCCTAGCAAAATCAAGTTGCCGAGGATATGGGTTTTGCTTGTGCCTATGTCAGTGGCGAAAGAGAGGGCGACGGCATCGGGGCACGACTCACGCGGTGGGATCCACGACGAAATCCATTTCTTCCACTTCGTACTCTCCTACGCCAAGTTTATCCAGCTCCACATTTGCACTTTTAGAGCGGATGACATCCCTCAAGAATGCCCTACCTTCCTCCTCGGATAGACCCCAGGTCACGAAACTTCCCGAGTGGAAGACCCAGATCTCTCCTCTTTCACCATAATGGAACCCCCCGTACGCCTCCTCTTCGCCATCCTCTCCTTCGTCCACTATGGCAGTGGTCGGTCTGATATCTTTCCCTCTCACTAGACGCTCTGCGCCGCCTCGCCCTTTCCACGGCCCAATCACCAGTGCACGCTCGCGATCACCTTCAGGCACTTCTTCCCATCTCACTCCAAGCTTGCGCAGCACGACCGCGAGCGAGGCCAGGTCATACCGTTCGGCAGTGGTATGTGCTATACACTGCAAGACGGGACCTCGGGTGGAAGATGGAGCATTTCGGAGAGGTTGAGACGCAGCTTCGAGGCGCCGTTTAGGTGGTTTGTGCGGTGGTGTTGACTTGCGTGGCGTACTTCTAGCATTAATTTGCCGGGGTGCGCTGGCGATAGTTTGTTTCGGCACAGGTTCCGAGCGACGGGCGCAGGATGAGGAGAAGAGCGAAGTCGAGTATCGAGGGATGGTAGGACGAGGGACCATAAACGGAGTCGGTCGAAGGCAACGTGCACAGATCGGCTGCTGATTGGCATGACTGATCGCTCGGACAGCTTTGGGCAGCATCTTGCTTGCTGGGTCTCACGGCACTCGTCGACGACACCAGACACCAAGAAGGTGAGGATAGATGATAAGCCAAAAGAAAGCTGCAAAAAGGGGGACCGATCAAATAACTGTTGCTGTCCTCCTTCCCCGGTTATCGATTGGACCGGATTCTTTCCTCTCAACCCTCAAGCACATATCCTGTCGAAGCTCAAACAATTCATTCTACACCACCAGTGACTTCTTCTTCGCTTTGCTGTGGGAAGTGTGGAAGCCACAATGTCCAACCTTGCTGCGAGTCTCATCCTCCATCCCAAACTCTCGCAGACCCTTGCTGTCCTCGCGACGACAATAGGACGAGACAAGGTCAGTCAATCGGACCCAAACATGTCAAGATGCAGGCTGGAAGCTTTACCTGGAATCGCTGACAAAAGCTCCTGTTCAGGTCTATCGACTCATCCAGTATCTTGCAAGATTCATCGCGTGGTCGGCCCTCCGCCGAGGGGCGGTTGAGAGCGCTGACCGATGGAATGGGCTCAAAAACGGCTTAGCAAATGGCAGAAAGAGTCAGTATCTCCTCATACCTAGCTCTTTGAGTGCCGAGAAGATAGATGGGAGGGTATTGCCGCTGATACTCTGTATAGTCATGCGTATCTTTCGCCCGGCGGAGTTCTTACAAGCAGCTGTCAAGCTGTCCGCCCGGCCCATGTATGTCGGGAGACTTCGAGTCGCCCGAGGACAGAGCGCTGATGATGGCCAGCACGAACTTGAATGGACCGGGCCAGCTTGCCCACGTCGCCCAGATTGGCAGACAGCTGGGCTACGCCGGATTCCTGACCACTGACACCATGGTATGGCTCGGCTCGATCCGCTTCTTGCGATACGACAAAGAGTAAGCTGCCCCGACCATAACATCTCATTTGGAGTCTACGCCTCGTCATCGTGATCAAAGGATACGAGGTGATCTGACCGACGTAGGAAACTCACTCAAATCCAAAACCTATCGATGAAGTTCTGGCTCACAGGCATCGTCCTCTCCCTCGTCTCGTCGTCTGCATCGCTCGTCAAGCTGCGTGCCGACTCGCGGCGATTTGCACTGTCGCTCGAGATGTCTCGGCGAGAAGAGAAAACTCCCGAGGATAGGGTACGGGAGGAAGAAGCGCGTCGCGAGAAGGGTCGGGGCCTCTTGGCGTTTGTCCCTCATTCACACAACCTACGCCTGTGTGGCTGATGAGGGTGTTGCGTAGGCAAAGGCAGCAGCTGCTGTCGCAGCTCATTATGGATTCGCTAGATATCTGGATTCCGGCTACGAATCTCGGCTACGCCCATCTCAACGAGGGAATGCTCGGCCTCATCGGGTGAGTCTGGAAGAGCGGGAAGATGCGGTGAACACTGACGGCCGAGCAGTGCGACTACATCGTACATGGGTCTACAGACGCAGTGGGCTAAACACAGTGCGGCGGGTGCGAGAAAGTCAGTATAGCTGAGTCTGGAGATGGGAGGTCTGCCGAGTGGATAACGGGAGCGGAGAGTCGGCACGGTGGTCTTGGTATGCAATCTTGGGTAGCAGGGGCCATGGAGACGATGTGTGATGTGTCACGGCGCGCGGGCGACTGAATTTGAGAGCTCGACGGTATTGTAGCGTGAAATAGTGATCTCTCGTTTGTCGCCACCCGGCACACGCCGCGTCTCTCGTTTCGATTTCAACGTCTGTGTGCTCAAGCTGGTGACCAGACACTCGTCTTGATCACACTATTCCTTATCCTATTAGAATCAGCCGACTACAAGAACGCCCTACTCGACTGATCGCCTCCACTTAACGAGTATCCTCCCCTCAACCCTCCCCTCTTCCGCGAGACTGCGACTGCGGCTACACGGCAACCGGGACTATAACTGCCTACATCTGGGACTATACTGCACCTGGGACTATACTACGACTGGGACTATACTGCAGCTGGGACTACAACTGCAACTACCACTACAACTGCACTGCAGAAGCAGAAGCAGGACTGCACCTAACCCCTCCATCTCACCCGCAGCGAGCAACATGTTTGGCCGCCTCACACATCTCGCCGTCGACCTGATTGCCATCTCAACCATCCTCGCAGGCGTGAAAAAGGCCACTGGGTTCGCGTGCGTCTTGTTCATCGTTCTCGTCTCTTCCATCTCTTCCACTCCTGTGCGGGCGCTACCATGTGCTCTGTTGCTACATCAGGTCCTCCCAACCCATCTCCCATCTCATATACCCCATCTGTCATCTGCCCATCCTCCCTGTTCTCATATCCACTTGTCCGTCCTCTTCCCTTTGGACATCTCCACCGCTGGTCAGGCCAGTTTAGCAGTCTTCACCTCTGGTTTACACCAGCTCCTCGTGACACGGCAACCAGCCCCCTTTGGAATCTTCACAATGTCAACACCGTACTTGTCAACACCATACTTCTTGTCAACAAAATACTCCTGTCAACATCTTACTATAGCTTTCGTCACACGAGCCCCTTTCCCCGACGGTGCCCTCCTACCTCCCCGCCTCCTCTCTTTACCAGATCCCCCCCCCCCCCCTTTCCCTCCCCCCAGCGGCCGCAAATGGGGATGTGGATATCGCTTTCGATACCAATTCTGGCTCGCCCTCATTGACTCACCAATGCCGGAGCTGACCACCGCAGGCCCCGGACGGACCGGATAAAAGACACCTCGATCCGCCATTTCCTCGAATCGTACTTTAGCATAGGCGATACCGTCTTCGCCATGGTGTGTGGGTACGTTGTGAATTCGGGGTACTTTCGGGCCGACCGGCGGCTAGGCGACAAAGACTAGGTGCGGGGTTCATGGGTGGATTCATGGGTGGATTCATGGGTGGATTCATGGGTGGGGTTCATGGGTGGGTTCATGGGTGGGTCCATGGGGTGGCATTCGTGGGCAGGATTCATGAGCGAGTAGGAGTAGGAGAGATGAGGATATGGGAATGTGAGTATGGGGTGGAGTCCGGCTGGGCGAGGATCGGCACACTCTGCGTGGAACGGCTGGGACGCGTAGCAGTCCAGCGTGACGGCGATGATCGTGCGCTGGCGAGGGTGGCGAGGTGAGGTGATCGATGGCGACATTGCTCGCAGGAGTCTGCGAGAGACTGGACACCGACTACATAGACATGTTGTACCTCCTTGTTGTGCACATGTATGAATGCTCACTGGTAAGAACTATACTCACTGATGTGTCGCCATACTCATGTAGAACCATACTCATGTAGCCATACTCATGTGAGGGCTATACTCACTCACTTTAGGGCTATACTTCCAAATGCAGACTACACTCCCGCAAGAGCTAAATCCCGCGAGAGCTATACTCACTCCTGGGGAGACATACTCACAGCCAGCCTCTAAGACCACAACCCCTGCATGCTCATACGGTTACAACGTTACACACTTCCACACTCCCCCTCAACCATCCCGCATCCGTGCTAGTCCCAGCCGTCCGTGTCCCGCGACGCAGTGCGACTATGATCCCCCCGCCTCGTCTCGGTAGCAGTCCCAGTCGCTGTCGATTCAGTCTCATCCCCGCTTTCGGGTATCGTCGCAAACGACTGGATGTTTGTTGGGGCCGTCGTCTCCGACTACCTTCATCAGCCTTCACCACCCGCTCTGTACTCACACCTCCAATGGTGGATTCGCCCACCCTCGACCTCTTCCGCTCCTCAGGCACAAGTCGCATACCGCCCAAAGCGGATGACTCGACTTCTTCCCACTCCGCTCGCCTTCGCTCGGCCTCGCGCCGCTCCTCGCGATCCCGCTCAGCAAACACTGCCCTGCGCTTATACTCGAGTAATTTTTCCTCCAAGATAGGCTTTGGGATCGACTTTGTCTTCTTCTTCTTGCTCGAGCTGGACAGGTAGGAGATCACCACGAAAGCAAAGAGCGACGAAGAGAGAGTCAGAGCAAGGGAGATTGGAGGCAGAAGCACCAGAGGGGGAAACGGGTGCGACGCCAGTAGCCACCTGCACCATGTCAGCCAGGTCGGCGGCCGGAGATAATATGACGGACCTGATCCCCGTGGGACGAGGCACAAAGCGCACAACTACCCATCCTGTGGTCCGTACTTCGCGAGTCTTGACATCACATTGAGCTCCTTCACCCTCACCGAATGAATCTTCCCGTCCTGTAACGAGTCAGCACATGTGTAGCTGCCATACTGCCAAACCGCACCAATGCTAACGAACACAGCGCCAATCTGAGCATCTCCGCCGCGGCCCGGGTTCAGCAGGACGGCTTCCATCAACTCCTTCCGCAGGAGAACGACATCCTTGCCATGGGCTGGGCTAGCAAAGCCGCCCCGCTTCCGCCTCTCGCGGATCTTCGAATTCGATTGGCTGTCGTATCCTAGGAGCCTTGATGGGCAGAATGAACGAAATGGCCACGGGATGATGCATGGCGGGAGAAGCGAGATCGGAACGCTCGGAAGCGACAGGACCGTAGATGGTAGAGGCGGGGGTGGGAGAGACTTGGCCAGTTCAGCTGAGAAATCGTGCAACGTAAGATGTACCCACTGGCTGCGACGCTCTCAAGACAGACTGCTCGGGATCTCGCGCGGAGCGCAGGTCCATGGTGAGCATGAAATTCCCTACGACACATGAGTACAGGGCCTTACTCGACGAGTGAGCGACTTGCCCATCTCCTCAGACCCTCGCGAAGGACGGACGAGCTCCATCTCAAGCTGTACATCGTATCTCAGGCCTTCCTGGAACCGCTCGACGGGCAAGGGAATCAGTGTATGTGGTGATCTGTGCGCTTTCGCCCTATTCCGTCGTCAGCACCCAGGTCTCGTTGACTGGACTGGTTCACTGACCCATACACCAGCCAGCCTTCCACCTCTATCAGACCTCCAGTGCCCCAGGAGTACCAGAATGCTCCGACAGCGAGAATGGAGAACACTGCAGATGCCAGTGTCAAGGCTCCAAGGAGAAGCAGCTTGAGAACCAAGGAGATGGTCAGAGGCGACGTCAGAGTTTGACGTATCAACCGTGCCGGCACAAAGATACTATCAGCCTGGTCAGCTTGCTGAGAGCATCAGACAGAAGGCCCACGGACGGAGATAGAGCCAGCCGACCCAGGCTTCGAAGAAAGTCGAGAAAGTCTTGATTCCTCCCTCGCTGGAAGGTGGCGATTCTAGCCGTTCGCACAGGTCTCGACGGGAGAAGCGAGGGGTTTGTCGCCCGCTCTCTCAGGTATGGGTCTGCCAATGGAGGCTTTGGAGGTGCCATTGTCGAGCGAGCGATGCTTTGCTACGAAAGCAATGTCAGTGAGATGACAAAAGATGAGAAGGAAACAACAGCAGCAGCAACAAAAACCTCGTCATTTGAAGCGCGTCGGCGGGAACTCTAGGAACAACGTGCCTGGGAGTGAGTTGGGTCTGGGGATTCATGATGTCCTCGTTGTTCTTTCTTTCTCTCTCTATACAGCCATGGACAGCTTGTATCCCATAGTATCACTCGTATCTCCAGCAGAGACACTCGACAACGCACACCATGGCCCCTCTGGACGTCCAGCAATACCGCTGACAGCTGCATCGTCGTCGTTGAAACCCCGTTACTTTAAAAATCCCTGGCCGTCATATCGCACGCCCTCGCTCAGCGACGCCTACACTGCCTACCAGAATGGCGCAGCGATCGCCCTCCCCGTCAGAATTACTAGAGAAGAGGAGGCGGAACACGATGCCGCTCTACAGGAAGAGGGAGTCCCGCTTATACGGCCCGCAGACCCGCGTATACCAGCTAGGATATGGGTACGACCAGAATTGAGGGCGTTTGGCGAGGAGGATGAGGATGACGATTGGCGGGATCCGCCGATCCAGGTGGTCGAGCCAAATTGGGAACAAGGAGATGAGGCGGATGCGACATGGTTGGGGCATGCTGGGGTGCTGGTCAGATTGCCTTGGAGAAGCAAGGCGAGAGAGGGCATGTGCGGGGTTGTCTTTGATCCAATATTCTCATATCGGTGGGCAACACGTTCGAAGGAAAGAAGAGCCAAACTAACTAAAATACAGATGCTCTCCGTCGCAGTATGTCGGACCAGCTAGGTACCTCAACCCGCCCTGTCAAGTCTCCGAACTGCCGCCTATACACGTTTGCTGCATCTCTCACGACCATTGTGAGACCGGAACCACAACACCGAGGTGTGAACCCCCATGCTGACGGAGATGCAGACGATCACCTCGACTACTACACCATCATCGACTTGTGGAAATTCCACCACACGTCGATCCATTTCTTCGTTCCCCTCGGTGAGCTGCGTGGCCTCGACGTCCGCTGACGTGGTAGGCCTCAAACCATGGTTCATCTCCTCGGGGATTCCTGAGGCTCGCGTGACCGAGCTCGACTGGTGGCACGAATCTCTCCTTACATTCAGCTCATCATCACCTGGCGTTGGGCCTGAGGATTTGGATGCTCGAGTAGACGAGATGGACGGCGCTCCGGTCGTGGATCCAAGTGCCGATCTCACTCTAAAGATCGCGTTCACACCAGCACAGCATCGTTCTGGCCGGGGCCTGCTCGATCACAAGACAACGTTATGGGGTAGCTGGTGTGTCGGTGTCGTGGAGGCTGAAGATGCCGCCACCGCGAGTCAGCAGGGGATGAAAGGTTGGAAAGGGTTCAGGATGTTCTTCGGGGGGTGAGGATCGGCCTTTGAATCGCCATAAAGAGGCCAGAGTACGCTGACATTTGCCCAGCGACACCGGGTACCGATACGCCTCGGCACCCGAGGACGACGTCACGGCTATATGTCCTGCGTTCCAGCGTGCGTCTGTGCCCTCGCCTTTCACTGCACGAATGTCCAGCTGACGTTCTTCTGTCGTGTCTGTGCATGTCGTGTCTGTGTTGTGTCATATCTACGTCGTGTCATGTCTGTGTCGTGTCTCTGCCCTGCCTTGCGGAAACAGAGATCGCCGATCTCTACTCACCGATGACCATCTCCTTCCTACCTATATCAACAGGCTCTTCCCTCCCATTCATACGGACGGTCCTCTCCCTCTCTCTAGACCAATACATGATGACCTCGTCCCAGCATTGCTCGCCTGACGACGCCCTGGCGATCCACGGCATCTTGCAGAGTGAGCGGACCGTCGCGGTGCATTGGGGCACGTTTTGCGATGGCGACGAAGCGAGAGGCACGAGGGTGGAGTTTGCCAGGGCCAGGCGGAGGCGAGGGGTGGGCTCGAGGTGGGAGGGCATTGGGCGGGCCGAGGCCAATGGCGGTATCAGCGGCAAGGGACGGTTCGTCTGTGCAGATATTGGCGAGACGCTCGTCTTGCCTCGCGGCGAGTGACCGTCTGCCACTTGGTGTGATGTGTCGTGGTGTGTCGTGATATAGTCGGTTGAAGCAGTGGGGCGATGACAGTGTCGGACAATGACAGTGTCGATGATGACAGAGTCGATGACACGGCGATACCGTCGGTCGGAAGAGAAAAACGTGCTTGCGTCTCTGCAATGATACAACCTGCCTCGCGAGAACGACAGAATGAGATGCTACATGTCATATGGTACAACACACAAACGAGCTCCCACAAACTCCCATCAGCGACGCCGACGTCTCCATTAAAGCTGCTTCTCTATACCAACTACCCGTCGACTCTGGTACCATCAACTGGGGCACCAGCGACCTGGGCGCCCACATGGGCTCAGGCCTTGGCCCGACTTCGTTCCCGCTTCAACCGCTCTTTCATCTCCCTGTGCATCCTCTCCTCCCTCTCTGCGGCCTCGTCCTCCAGCCTCGCAATGCGCGCCGTCCGCCTCTCTTCCGCCTCCACATCGCTCAGACCCGCCTCCATATCGTCGCTGTCCTCGTCTGACCAAGCACGCCGCAGTGCCGGCGGCGGGCGATCCGGCCGCCGGAAGAGCGCTTGGATCTCGGCTGAGATGGCCGCTTGCGAAGGGACCGACCCCGCGGTGCGCTTGGACGGCGGGGCGGCGGTCCCGTCTTCGTCCGTCTCGTACGACGACGACGAAGGGGACCGGCGACGCCGTTTGGGCGTTGAGGCCCGTGCTAGAGGGTGAGGATGAGGTTGCTGGTGCAAAGCCAATGCGGGTCGAGCGGTCGTAGGTATAGGAGGTAACTTTGGTTTTGCTTTTGGCGGGAATTTGGACACAGGCGGTGAACTGCTCCTCTTCTTGTCCCTGACCATGTCCCTGACCATGTCCTTGTCTTTCACGCCCAACCCATCCTTGCCCTTGTCAGCACCGCCATTGATCCTCTTCCTCGCCCGTGCGTCCTGCTGGATCTGATCGATCGTCCTCCGATCTCTGGTCTCCCTATCTGCACATAACTTTCTCAGACCTTCCTTCTGCAAGTCCTGGTTCAGCCGTTGCCTCGGCGTCAGACTCCAAGTCTTTTCCACCTTGACGGGCGACGGTCGAACCGTCCCAGGTTCGCGACCTTCGACGAGATCGCGGATCGAAAATAGGGACTCGCCTCGACTTGACTTGACGGCCTGTTGGGCGAATAACCTTGCGGCTTTCTCCTTGCGCCCTAGTGGCGGTGGCGAGGCTGAGCCGTGATGTTTAGCGGTTCCGGCCCCGTTGGACCCGCCGGAACCGTTGGCAGTCTTTGAGGATGTACCTGTCGGCCGCGGTTTGGACGATGCTGCGTGCGGATGTCCATCAGAGCTCACGCCGCCGACTTTTGCTCTGGTCTTGGAGGTCTGGAGACATGTCAGCGCACTGGTTGCACTTCTCGTTCATGGCAGAAGCTCTCACCTTTGAGGTACTGCCACTAGGGTCATGTGTCGGCCTGGGGAGTCTGACATCCTCGGCAAACGGGTCGTATTCCCCGTTCCCATTGCCGGCAGGAGTGGGCACCACTCCCTCGCGCACTTTTCGTTCAAGCTCGACCTTCTCCGCCAACACTTGATTCGCCCGCATCAGCTCCAACCTCCTAGCTTCCCTTGCTTGAGCCTCGCGCCGTTGCCGTCGCTACATCGACACAGAGTGAGTTCCACAATTACGCTAACACACAAAGGGAGAATCGGAGCACTGTAGAGCGATTACAAGGTGGCCACTTACGTCCTCTTCCTCTTTCGCGAGCTGCTTGTCCCGCTCTGCTCTGGCAGCGAGCTCACGGCGGGTGGCATCCTCCTTCTCCCTCTGCAGTGCTTGCGCACGCGCCTTCATCTTTTGATACTACGGCACATCAGCGAGTGATCCCGACACGACGTGAAACGGACTTGCATCCGACATGGCTCTCGGTGGGTCGAGGTCAGGTGCACCGAGAGCCGAGGTCAGGTGCGATATCAGCCAAGTGTGTGCGAAACCTAGCGACAGAGCCTATTGCCAGTAGACTTGCGCTTCCAGCTTGTAAGACAACATGCAACGTCGAATTATATCATAGGAAGAGGTGTAACATAGTGTTGGAAGACGGGGACAGGCTGAAACAGCCCGGATTACACTCCGGATATAGGCACGCAAACAATTCCGCGCCTAGCGAGGTTTTGCACGCCTATTTGCTCTTCGTCACGCTCGCGTGTCGATCCAGCACTTTGTATAGCATCTCCAGACTTTGTCTCGTTGCATCTTTCATCTCTACCCACGTCGACTCTTCCGCCTGCCCTACTCTAGATCTCAGTAGGCTGGACGATCTCTGCCCAAAATGGATCCCAATCTCATGCGCCTGCTGCAACAAGCTCGTGGAGGCGGAGGATTCGGGCAGCGACAGATGCCCCAGGGCGATACCATCCTGGCTGACAAGTGCGTTCTCTCGTCTTGTTGTCGATGCACGGACGGATGCTGAATAGCTCGTAGTGGAGAAACAGTACACATCTCGGCGCTTGCATTACTCAAAGTCAGCTATATTCCACGCTTGCCTTAGACGTTAGCTGACTGGGCCAGATGCTCAAGCACGGTCGGGCGGGCGTACCAATGGAGGTGATGGGTCTTATGCTGGGCGAGTTTGTCGACGACTACACGGTATGTTCTCTCGTCGGCATGCCACGGAAGCAGTGAACTCGGCGCCAGTCTGCTCAATACAATCTATTGGCATCTCCACACCACTCTATTCTGCATCCATCTGCTCGGCCCTCACTACATGACATCAGCTCCCATGACACCAGTCAGGCCCATCGTGCTGACACGCAATAGATCTCATGTGTCGATGTCTTTGCCATGCCGCAAAGCGGAACGACCGTGACTGTAGAAAGTGTGGACCATGTCTTCCAGACCAAAATGCTCGAGATGCTCAAACAGACTGGTCGGTGAGTCGACGGACAATCTCCATCTCGCCATCGCTGTCTGTGATTGCCATCTTGTAGTCACTGTCCTATAACTACCATCCAGCCATTGTCCTAGAGTTGCATCTTGCGGTGCTGCAAGCGTCAATGCCGGGTAGAGCTGCAACTGACCATGTAGGCCCGAGATGGTGGTTGGGTGGTACCACTCACATCCTGGGTTTGGCTGCTGGCTCTCGAGTGTGGACGTCAATACCCAACAAGTACGTACCCTTCATTATTCAGTCTGGCATAGCCTTTCTGGTTCTCCATTTTCAATTGCCGGTGCCAACCTCGTACCATGGGCACCAAAATTAGACTTCTCGTGGATACACGCTAGTCATCTTGTCTTCGAGCCGCCGGCCACTAGCCTCGGAGCCGCCAGCTGACGCTCGGCCTCGTAGTCATTCGAACAACTCCACCCCCGCGCAGTGGCAGTCGTCATCGATCCCATCCAGTCGGTCCGGGGTAAAGTCGTCATCGACGCTTTCCGGTCGATCAACCCGCAGACCTTGATTTCAGGACAGGAGTCACGTCAGACGACGAGCAATATCGGCCACCTGAACAAACCTAGTATACAGGCGTTGATCCATGGTCTGAATCGGCATTACTACAGTGCGTGTTCTTCCTGCGTCCTCCCTGTCCCTTCCTCTCCACCTCTCATCCTAGTTCACCTCACACCCCTGGCAGAGACCGTCGTCCGTACCTCAGGCAGCGTTGACTTCCCCAGGTCTCGCGATCGATTATCGGAAAACGGAAGCAGAACAGGGCATGCTGCTCAACCTGCACAAACGCGGATGGACCGAGGGCCTCAAGATGCGCGACTTTCAAGAACTCAAAGAAGGCAACGAGGCAGCTGTCAAGGCGAGTCTCTCTCCTTTGAGCCTCCCTCTTCCCTGTAGACTCTCCGCCTCTTCCCCTCCCGGCCTGATCCCCCCTGCTGTTCCTTTACTCTTTCGATCCCATTGAGGAACTCACCGGCTCACCAATGTACAGCAAATGTTGTCCCTCGCCGCAGCGTACAACAAGTCGGTCCAGGAGGAATCGACACTCACCCCGGAACAGCTCAAGACGAGACATGTGGGCAAGCTCGATCCGAAGCGGCATCTCGAGGAGGCGGCGGAGAAGGCCATGGGGGACCAGGTGACGCAGAACTTGGCGATGGGTGTCTTGGCGGAGCTTTAGTGGGCTTGCTCAGTTCAGGTGAAGCAGCAGGATGCACTGTGTGGAGTACGCGGAGTGCGGAGGAGTGCGGAGTGCGCGCGTCTATCAGTTCCACGTACGCAAGTCCAGGACAGTGGACTGAGGGAACGGGGAACCGACCTGGCCTGCGTGGAAGGATGAAGGGTGACGAGTCGCATGGGTCCAACTGCAAACTAGCAATTATCATGCATTTGTATATCACGCTGGTCGCCGAAGAATACAACACATGCATCGCGCACAAGCAGAAGCAGAGGTAGGTCATTACGATCGAATAAGAGCACAGTCACTGGCCATCCAAGTCATTCCCCTCCCGACTCTCAGCTGCGACAATGGGTCAAGCTCGCTCCGCAAAACTGTGCGATGAGGAGATACAGCGCAAGCTGTCGTTGGTGTCAGCTTCGGTACCGCTGAATGAACGAAGACAGAGAGAGGCGGAGAGAGATACGAGTATATAAAGAGAGAGAGAGAGAGAAAGAGAGAGAGAGATATGTAAATATAAAGAGAGAGAAACGCACGATGCCGACCACGCCAGTGAGCGCGGTGATCCGGGCATTCTTCCACCACTGCTGTCTCCTTACGCTGCGCGCGCCGCGCCGGAATGCATATGCCTGGCCGGCAAGCGTATCGGTCTTGTCGACGAGGAGGTCGAGCCGCTCGCCACGCTGCAAGATCGAGTCGATGTTCTGCACCATGATGTCTTTTCTGCACGGCGTCAATCGGAGACGAGGCAGGGCAGCAAATGCCGAGATCAGGATAAGACCAGGATCAAGATCAGGGTCAAGACCAGAATCCAGACCAAGATTAAGTTCAGGACCATGGGACATGAGGGGAAAGTTGGACGGGCAAACGAATGCAACGTACACGTTGTCCAGGTCCGAGCGGGCCTGCTTGAGAGGATCGTTCGGCGGTGCCGTCGTGTACTGGTGCATCAACTGAGCAGCATCAGCATCACCCCTCTCTTGCGGTGATTGTCGTATCCCGGTCCCGCTCGCGACCTCGTGCGCCGTGTGGCTCAGGGCACCGACTGCGACTCACTCTTGCGAGCTCGGGCTCGAATTCGCCTAGTGAATGTGCCGCGGCGGAGACGACGACGTCGGGGGAGATCATGGCTGTAAACTGCCGAAAGAGATCAGCTTTAGTCCAGTAGAGGTCGAGTGGAGGAATGCAGGAGGAAGAGGGACGAGGAAGGAAGAGCACGCACCCTGCGCTCAACCTCTGCGAGAAAGGCAAATGGCATGCGGCGCCCGACCGAGTCGTCAGCCATGACGAGGTAGACGACCCCGTCTGACGAGACATAGTGGATCAGTCGATCCTGCCATACGTCTAGTAGCCATTGGCATCAGCACTACCGAGGAGGACGGTTTCGCTACAGTGCAGCTCCAGCAAGAGAGCTCCGCGATGAACCTGGCGACAACAGGATCGGGAACAGCGGTAGCATCCGGAGAAGGTAGACGGAGATAGCGAGGGTGGGAAGACAAAGCAAAAATCGACTCACAGGTGAGCTTGGAGTTATTGGGCGGGATCTTGGAGAGGATAGTTATCTGTGCGGCTGGAGACCGTCAGCGGCGTTCCCACATACTCTCAAGTAACAAAGCACTCACCAGGCTTGAGCTCGGCGGTTCCAGTGGCGTGCTCGGCCAAGACCGTCGTCCCTCGCGCAACGAGCGCGTGAATAAGCGACATGGCAAGAGTGGTTCAAGTGAACGGGAGAGTGAAAGATGCAGTCCCGAGACGCCAAGCGGCGCAGTTAGAGCCGGTCACGAGTGGGAGTGGCGGGGTTGTATACGGCCGATTATGGCAAAGGAGCGCTCAAAGCGCGCCGGTCGTCCGAGTGGTAGTGATCTGCCTCGTCTCTCTGCGATTGATGCAGTCGAGTGCGAGTGGCGCTGCTGCTATACCAGTGTGACTGTTGGGAATCGACGATGTAGATGTCTGAATATGGTAAACGGCGAGGTCGGCCTTCCCGCCTTATTCAATCCCTGCTTTAACGACGTCGCGACTGCTTTGTGTGCGAGCGACTCTTTGGACATTTCACCATTTTGCATCGTCCAACCCTCAGCCCACCGGCCCACCCTTGCCATATCGATTCTCTATCCCCGATCACGCTGCAGCATCTCATGAGGTGAGGTAGGATACGATGGAGACGCCTACCACACGTAGCAGGGCCAAGCGGGAGGCAGAGGCCCATACGCCAGACGATGCTGGGTCGATCGCCTGGGTGCACGATCAAGGTTTGCATCTGCGTGCTGCTGTGCTAGCTGCTTCGATGGATAGTGAGTCCCCATCGCGCACAAGTGTCCTTTCTACCAAAACTACCAACCATGCCAACGAACCAATCATGTCCTCTATACGGGGCCTAATGCTCATGCCCCGTGTAGACTGCATGCCGCCCACCCCAACACAACAGCCACGGCCCATCACCTCACGGCCGCGGTCTAACGGCTCACCCTCGACAGCGTCAGCACCACCGCGGAAGCGCCGCTGTCGACCACATCGTTCCCTCCCGCAACCGCTCACCGGCTCTTCATCCAGCTCCATCGGGTTAAACGCAAATGGCAGCGGAGCAGGCTCGTCGTCGGCGCCGGCGGCGGTATCGTCCAGTTCGCGGCTGGACGAGCTCCTCGGAGAGGCAATGGCGGCATTTGCAATCCGACCTGCCGAGATGGAGAGCTTCACGCCAGCTGTGCCCGTAGCGAAACAGGTACCTGCCGTGACGATGCCGACAAGAAGTATCCTCCAGGTCTCCTCGCGTGAGGACAATATCCCGCGATTGGCTGTTCATGCCGGGCCCAGCGTGAAGTTGAGTAACGGATCCATAACGACGAAAGCGAGCCATTCGACGATGAGAGCAACCGATGCGACGACGAAAGACTTGCCTGAGCGTCGCGCAGACCCTTCGCGACTGGCGAAGTCATCCGTGTCGCCGACAAAACCTGGCACTGCACCGCGGATCGGCCTACGGCATACTTCACGGCCTGCTAGTAAACCTTTGTCAACAGGCGAGACGCGGCAGATGCCAGCGGGAAACGCCATGGAACATGGTCAAACCGCCAACCCAACCACGCGAATTCCAAATCCCAACACCGCACAGAAGTCGTTCAAGTCTCCCCTGATTCCTGCGCAGCCGATCCGATCCAGTCCAAGACGACATACTAGCCTGTCCGTCGTACCCCGGACCGAAGCACCAAACCGAGCACTCCATCCACAGGCAACAGCAATTCAACGAGCGGCAGGAGGGTCAGCACATGCACCATCGCCTTTCTGCAAGCCTTCGGAGAAGTCCGCCCCTTCGTCCGACGGTCTCGACGCGGACGACAGCTTTGATGGGATCTTTCAGAGCGGCGGCGTGGAGGTCGAGATGCTGCTGCGAACGGTAGACGGGTCACAGTAGGCTCGGTTGCAGGAGATGAGCGTTTCGCGCGGCTGATATCATGCTCGGCCATTGGCACTGCTGTGGGTACTGGCGGTGGGTCAGATGGCGGCATGTGGCGTGATGGTTTTGGCATTCGGTGGTTCCATGTTCCCCATTGTTCCCGTCTTGGTATTCGTGTTTGTAGAGGCATTACGTATCTCCATTCTTGCATGCATGACCGACGCATTCCACCAAGCGACGCGCCAGGTTTAGAGTGGCGGCTCTTTACACCGGAATCTACGGAGGTGGAGGTTTTATAAGCAGCCTGCGATATCTTATATATAGTCCTCTTGTACAGTGGCACATCTCGCATCTCCAACTCTGCATCTCCACAAAGCATAGACACAGCTAGACAGAGCTAGATCGAACTAGACGCCAAAAGCAGACGAATAGCTGTTGCGGTACTAGATCAGCACTGTTGGTGACAACCCGGACCGTTACTGCCAAGATGACGCAAATCAAGAATGCGAACGCTTCTACCAACGGTGTCAACGGTGTCAACGGTGCCAACGGTGCCAACGGTGCCGCCGGCACAGATGGGGGCGGACCCCGTTTGGCGCCGTTTGTCCACGCACGAGTAGAAGGCTACCACGAGTTCCTGCCCCTCCAACCGCAGCCCATCGGCTCCCTCCTCCCTGCCGCCAAGTTTCCGCAGAACGAGGACCCGCCGAAGTTGTTTGAGCCGATCGAGATTCGGGGCGTGGAGTTTCATAATCGGCTGTTTGTGGCGCCTATGTGCATGTGTGAGTGGTGTGTACCTCCACGTCCAGGCGTGTAGCAGCGGGAACACGGGGCAACAGGAGCGCAAGAGAAGTAGAGGCTAAGCACCAGGAGCAGTAGGAGCGCGGGGAGGGGAGAAGCACAAGGAGCAGTTGACACGAGGAGCTGTTGAGCAGCAGATTAGACGATCACTTGGAAGGCTGGGATTGACGCACACTCGTTATGAGAGATGCTGGCGTGGCTAACACGGCTAGACTCTGCGGACGACGGAAAGGCAACCGATTTCCATCTCGTCCACCATGGCTCCATGGCTATGCGGGGCTGGGGCGCGTTGATGGTCGAGGCCACCGCGGTGGTACCCGAGGGGCGTATCTCGCCTGAGGACAGTGTGAGTCTACAGTCTACCTTCTTTTCTTCCACATGTCTCTCCTACTCTGCCACCGGGGTCTGTCACATGAGTCTGCCACTCTTGTCGTCCGACTCCCGCTAGATGAACTCTCCCCCTCCGGTGCGATTTAGCTGTCGACCGGTAGATTGCCACTCGGTAGTTTGCATAACGCAATCGACACGTCGCAATCTGCGCGTCGTCGTCGTAATGCACCACCGTGCCGAGTCTCCTGCAGATCTAATCCTTCTCAGGGACTGTGGTCCGACGCGCAAATCGAAAGCCACAAACGCGTAGTCGACTTTGTCCACGGCCTCCACGGCAAGATCGGTATCCAGCTCGCCCATTCTGGGCGTAAAGCGTCGACCCTGGCGCCGTGGGTGTACAGGCTCGCTCAGGATCAGGGATGGACGGGGAGCTCTGTCGTACAGGAAACGGGCGGGGGGTGGCCATCTAAGAGTGAGTCGGTTCCTGCTTCGACGTGACCATAGCCCTACCTGACTGACGTGCGCAGCGGTCGGACCGTCACCGATTGCGTTCTCCGGGCAATATCCCCCTCCCGTTGAGGCGAGTGGCGAGTACATTGTGCACCTCAAGCAGGCGTGGTTGGATGCGGCGGAGAGGTGAGTGGCGGTCTCGTTCCTGTGGCCATGAAATGTCTGCATACTGCACATCCCACTATCGCGTATCGTATATCCCACTATTGCAATCTGGCTACCGTGCAATCCTGCAACCTGCATATCGCACGCCTGCATATTACATCATATCCTGCATCTCTTGCAAGCCGCTTCCAGGGCCACCTTTGTCGTCGGTGGCAGCTGTCGGGGTCGTTCTGAGCCGGTAGAAGTACGAGCTAAACCACACAGGTGCAAGAAAATCGGGTTCGACTATATCGAGATCCACGGCGCCCACGGCTACCTCTTCCACGAATTCACCGACCCGATCTCCAACAAGCGCACTGACCAGTACGGCGGGTCGTTTGAGAACCGTATCCGTCTGCCGCTGGAGGTAGCTACGGCGATCCGCGCGGCGTGGGACGGGCCGCTGTTTTATCGCCTGAGCGCGAGTGATTGGCTCGAAGATGTGTTGGGGCCGGAGAAGGCGTTTCCGGGAGAAACGGAGGAATGGGCGTTCTGGTCAGTCGTGGCGTCTTCTCTGGCTTTCTCTGCGCCGTTCTTACTCCTCTACTTCTTCCTCCTTCTACTATTCTCACTCTCCCCCCCCTCTTCCTCTTCCTTTCCCTGTTCTCGCTCTCGCTCTTCCCTCCCCCTCCTCATCCCTTCCTCTTTCTCTGCTTACGTTTCGATGCTGCGTTTGCGAGGCTTACACTAGACAGGGGAATCGAGCAGACGACCCTCTTCTGTGCCAAGCTCGCCGAACTCGGTATCGACCTCATCGACGTCTCGTCTGGCGGCAACGACCCAAGGCAGAAGGTCAAGGTCGGCCCATCGTATCGTAAGTGCCACCCGATCTCCTCACGCGCTATCGCTTCTTTACCCATGCTTTGTCCTCTTGTTCTCTCTCCGAGCCGAAGCTCCTGCGCTTGTCATTGTAAAGCCGAATCCTCCTAGCCTCATCATCACGAATCAAGTTGGTGCGGCGCTAATGTCGCTGCAGAGGTCCCGTTCGCAGAACACATCAAGAATCACGTCCCCAACGTCCTAATTGGCACAGTGGGCATCATCACCGAACCCCACCAAGCCAACGATATCCTGGAATCCGGCCAGGCAGACGTGGTGCTCCTCGCGCGGCAGGTGTTGCGTGACATTGACTTCCCGCTCGAGGCGGCGCTCGAGTTGGGCGTCGCAGTGGCTCCTGCTGTGCAGTATGAGCGGTACGTCGGCGTCTCTTTCCCTGCACCTTGTTACATATGTGGTCGTGTTCTCCGGCACGACACCTCGCGTTCATCGCGTTTCAAAGCGTTACATTCCAGCTACAGCCTCATCGGCGTCGACGTGCAGCTGACAAGCACAGGGCATGGAGTAACATGGTAGTCAAGCGCGAACACCGTTCCGCAGCGCCCAAGCACAAGGGTATCTCCGAGGTCGAAGGAGAGGAGGGCAGGGGGAAAGAGCGCAAAGCCGCGAGACAGGCGCCGCCTGTGGTCTACCAGTCTGTCCCGTAGTTTGTAGACATCGTAGTGAAGAGTCGGCTTTGTACTGCCATGCATAGAGCCTGATGCCGTACTACACTGTCCATAGTGTGTTTCTCCATTTGCTGCGATGACACGGGTGACGGTGCACGCGGTAGCACGAGGGTCACCAGTCATTGTGGAGACCCTGTAGAGGCAAGTGACTATGGGGAGCGATAGTGGCAAAATACAATCGTTCCCACCCATCAGCAGATTCGGCGAGATCTCTGATATGTGCCATTCAGTGTACGTTTGTGCAGCTGGCGTGGCCATCCACGTAGCCATTGCGTCTGCCCGCAAGCGACTAGTCTGAGTAGTGTAGAGCACAATGGAGCAGAGCAGCGCCGGCCATAGGCGAAACTCTCCTGTCGGGCATATCTCCTTTTCCGGCAATTGGGCAACCAAGGACGCCTGCGGATCTTGATTAGGAATTCTTTCCTAATGGAGTTGCTAATCGCCCGTGTTAGATTGTTATTATCATTATTATTGTTGTTGACCCCTGTTTTGGTTCCGGGCGTCATTTTGCCACTGAACGCCCCCGCGGTGACCGAAGCCACTTTCAACGACCGGGCCCTTCGCTTCCGACTCTCTCGACAATCTATCTCCCTTGATACACTGCGCTCTCTCCGACGACAGCGACTGTCGACAGACAAGAGGACAGAGGACACCCGGCAGCCACCCCCGTCGTACTCGAGCACGATACCCAGAGCGGAGACGGGCCATCCAGACGTTTGACTGCAGGGAAAGAGTACAGCCAAAGGCACCCGAACTGTGATTGTGATATTGTCGATTCGCTCGGACGGACTCTTTACACCAGTACGCCAAGCACAGCAAAACTCGAGATTCCCTGTTGGAAGGGGGCGACGGGGTGAGTTGGATTGAGCTTTCCAAGTCTCCGGGACCGACCAGTGCTGTACATCATTCCCCGCATCGCCCCCCTCGTAGACCGGCACCGCCTTCGCGTTGTGCAGTCTGTCTTGCGTCACTCTGCGCCTTGCGCCCACAGGGTGTTTGCCCGAATCTGTCGAGGGTCCGGCGTGTGCTGACGAGGCAATGTCCCTCTCTGTAGCCTTTATCCTATCTAATCGTGCCTATAATCTTACGCCGTTTGGGCCGGCACCTAAAAGTTTGACCGCTCTTGGGCCAGGTCACCACCCTTTCGCCTTCCTTTTCCGCGTTCAAACACCTGGCGAGGAGCACCATGACCATCTCCACACCACCCTCCTTCGACCAGCTCTTCCAGAACCAGCAGGCGCAGCGCAGATCCTCCACCGGCAACTCGTTTCCCAACTTTGATGGACAGCACGCAGCGCTCGACGCCGGGTACCACGGACAGCTCGGAGGAGGAGATCTGCCCCTCACGGACGAGCCGCAGGCGTTACATCGAAAGGGGAGCAACGCGTCGCTGCTGGATGGCGGAGGCAGGCCCGGATCGTCGACGAGCCTTGCGCTGGCAGAGGATGACTTGCGGAAATACACCATCCCTTTCTACCCCGAGAGCTCGAGCACGATCATCGCGACCGCGCCTCGCGGTGGGAAACCCTCTCCTGGCCTGCCTGGGAGTACAGCAATAGGCGAGATCATGTTTGCCCAAGCGCCACATCCACCCATACACTCGCCAGCACCCGTGCAGTCCACATTCTCCCCCATGCCGCAGCCGCAAAGCTTCCAAAACCACGCACCGGCGCCATGGGATCCGAGCAACGAGCACATGATGCAGTACGCAGACTTGACGCCGATCCACAACGAGTACCAGAGCGGCATGAACCCGCCTCCGACGGCGAGCTCGTCACACACATCGCTGTACAACCACCCTTCCGCATCCCCCTATTCGAACAGCGCGATGACGCCTGGCGTGTCGGCCGGATGGAGCGCCGACTTTCTAGATCAACAGCGCGCGCAGGGGGACTACGCAGGCGCCGAGGAGCAAGGCGGATGGAACACGGGGACCGAGGATCAGGGATTCGAGCGACACATCAACGAGTTAGAAAGGATGTGAGTGCCCGACATCCCCTGCCCTCCCGCACCGCCTGCGTGCAAGAACAAAGGACACGACGATCTGGCATCCCCCATGTGCTTTGACGTGGAGATCGCGCTCATAAACCTTAGCTACTCAAACACGTCCTCTCCAGGGTCTCATCATACCTCTCGGGCACACTCCCCCTTTCTCCAAAACGATCCCCCAATGGACTATCTACAGATGGAGGCATCGACAACGCCCTTGTCGCAGTCGAGTTTCGGCCCTAACCGGCACGACTCGCATCCCAGCTCTCGTTCAGGCAGCCCTTTCTCACCACAGGTCAACGACACTTTCCCCAGAGCAGGCAGCGCTTCACCCTTTATCAACAAGCCGCAATCCCCACCCGCCCTGGTTATTCCAAATCAACACAGTCCGGCTCCCTCGCTTCCGCCCATCGTCACGACGTCGTCTGGACCATCGAATGTAACCCAACCAATCATTAACACCGCCACCATGGGCGGCCTCGCACCACCTGTCAACCCCGCATTGGAGCACCTGACGGGTATGGCCGGCATCAGCCCGATCGCGCCTAGTGCAGACGGACCGCAGATTTACATTCAACCTAGTACGCCAATCAGCGGATTAAAAGATTCACGTGGCGTGTTTGAAGCGGCATTGAAGCGGGCCGGGCAACAGGCACAGGAACAGCAGCAGCAGCAACAGCAGCAGCAGCAGCAAATGGGACAGCAGACAGAAGGCTACGCCAATGTGCCTCCTCCGGCATCGCATCCTCTGTCGCGCCCAGGGTCCACGGTTCCCATGGAACCGAATCAAGTTGCCAACCAGCCGACTCCGCAGGACTTTGCCGCTGCCATGCAGGCGATGTCGAACCAATGGCTTACTGAAGGGTACAATCAGTTTGATGCTCTTCGGCCGAATTTGGCCAACCGTCCTCGTGCCAAGTCGGACTCACAGATGGGCATGACGGGCCAGGATGGATTTGACCGCGCTGCGTTCTTGCAAGCCATGGGGATGGGCGGCGGCGGAGCGAATAGTGAGGCGTTTCCCATGCCTGAGCAAGGCCGGGATTGGCGAAATCAGATCGATTCATGGCGGACTGCCCTGATTTCCGATAATCACCCGCTTCAACCGACGCTCGACCCACGCACCTTGCCGGGCCAAGAGACGACCCAGCAGGAGATGCTGCAGCAGCTCTTGCTGTCGCAGCAGTACAATCAGCTTCAAGCACAGCGTGATCGCCTCCCATCCCTCAATACGAATGCCGCTGCGGCGGGGCAGCAACCGCAACCAGGTGGATTGCAGTACGAGTCTGGACAGTTCTCGCCTACCTCTCTGGCCTTTTACCAGCAGCTTGGTATCCAGCCGACCGAGGCCGGGCAGCTTGCCGGCACCGCTTCTGCGCCCTACCACCAGACTGCGTTTCCGCCGCCTGGCCAGACGCCGCCGGTTCAGCCGCACGGATGGCCGGCCTCTGCGGGTCCGATGCAACAGACGTTTTTATCGGTCGACCAAAGTCAAGGTCAAGGCCAAGGAGGCGGTGGCGGTGGGATCGGACCAAGACGACGGTCGTTTGCAGAGGGGACGACACACCCTGCGGCTGGAGCGGGAACGCCAGGCTACGGCGTGGAGTTTACCAGCGGAGTGCCGTTTACCAATTTCGGCCAGAACGGTAATGGGAGCGGCAGCCGACAGGCCGGGAGAGTCTCGCCTCTGGGACATCGTCGGTCCGTCAAGAGCGAGGATCTGGGAAGAGGAAGTGGATGGGGCGTAGGTGCAGGCGGATCAACGTGAGTGGCCAAGTTTACGCTGTTGTGGAGATCCTGTCCTTGTTTTGTTTTGAAAACAAAATTGTTTTGAAAAAACAAAAGAAGAGGGCCTGTCTTTGTTTCATTTTGAAAAACAATGGAAGCGGGCAGAACCGAGCAAGTGACCGAGGCAGAGGCAGAGCTGATGAGGGGCAGTTCGGACTTTTTGCAGTCCATCACAGCGAACGACGGCTCGCTCCTCCCGCCGTCTCGCGCCCGATCGCACTCTCGGCACTCGTCGGCGTCGTCGCAGCGCTCCGCGTCGCCAGCACTGTCCATCTCGTCGCAGGGCTCGTCGTTCTCCCACCATTCGGGGCGGATGGAGCTGCCTGAAGGCGTGCAGCCACCCGACTTGCTTGGGGATGCCAGCAAGAATGCAGGTGGGAAGCCAAGGATACAAAAGATGAAAGTCACGTCGGTGGCGACCGAGGTGGCGAGTAGTAGTCGGCGGACTAACGAGGGTGTCTTCCGCTGTCCTGGTGAGTTGGCGGTTTTACACGCTGCTTGTCTTGCTACTTCCTCGTCGCTTCTCGGCTGCCATTTACTGCGTTCAAATTGCTGCGTCAACACTGCTTCCACAGTGCTACGCCCGCTCTGCTACCTCAATTCCAGCCCACGTTGCCAGTGACATGGCGAGTGTGGACGCAGGCGCGGCAGAACATCGTTCCAAGGCAGATGGGCGCACGCGAATAACCGATCGCTGACGGGACTAGTTCCGGGATGTGGCAGTACGTTCACGCGGCATTTCAACCTCAAAGGCCATATGCGGTCGCACAACGACGAGCGGCCGTATAAATGCTTGTATGACGGGTGTCCAAAATGTGTGTACGGGTCGTCTCATACTCGTAGACGGCTAAAGCTCTGCAGCGGTCGTGGGCTTTGCGCGGCAACACGATTGTAAGCGCCACATGGCGTTGCACGAGGGATTGCGGCCGTTTGAATGTGAGGGCTGCGGAAAGAAATTTGCCCGCTTGGACGCGTTGACTCGGCATCGTGAGTGTGATCTTTAGCGTGTGTTCATAGCGGCGTGATCCCATACAGAGCGTGATCCCATACACTGCGTGATCACATACACTGCGTGATCCCATACACAGCTTGGCAGTGGCATGTCGACCCAGCTGACGCAGTGTAGACAAATCCGAACAAGGACAAGAATGCGCCATCTCCCATCCGCTACCGACCAACCCAGACGGCTCACCCATGTCCGAATCGCAATACAAGGCATATCGGCTTGCGCAGCAGAACGCCACTGTGGCGGCGGGAGGAGCAGGGCCAGGGGGAGGACGAGCGAGGGTACCGAGTTTCAGTGGGTACCCTAGTGGTGATGAGCGGTCGGGTGCAGAGGACGATATTGGTACAGGCAGTGGGATGGACGAGTACGATCAGTTTTGATCGCGCGGATCCGAGGGCAGGGCGGCGCTTGAGCCCTCAGCCGGGGGGGGGGGGGGGGGGGGCTATCACGGTGGTGGTAGGAGCTGAACGTTTGTCAAGGCGGCGGGATTGAGCTGAAACGGGGTCGACGCGTGGGGTATCACTCCCAGTGGACCAGAGTGCTCGGTGGACAGTGCTGGAGGTGGATGATGCGACTGTTTCGAGGTGCCCTCGCTGGCTGACAGGGTGGTGTAAAGCGTCTTGTAGACGACGTGGTAGATGGTGCACGGCGCGACATGGACATTTCTCGTGCATATAGACACGCTCTGCATCTAGTTGTCAGATACTAATGGAGGATCGTTGGCACCGTGTGTGACATGGACGCGTGACACAGATGACACGCAGGACATGAAACGTACGTCCGTGTCGGAGTCCCGTGCGCACGGACCGCCAGTGCGCACAGATCGCCATGAGAGCACAGACCGTCCTTTCCATACGGCCCAACAATGAAAATTACGCTCTTGGCTCGTCGACTGTCGTACATCGATACATGGATACCAGAAACGTAGGATTCCAGGTATTAGAGACGACGACGACGACGACGACGACCACGGCGACGAATTGGAACCCGCCATGCCGCTCCCATGTCCGTACCCCAACACGGCGCACCTCCGCCCCTGCCACCCGGTCCACCTGGCCGCTCCGCGCGGAACGCTGCCGTACCTCCCCGCACCGTTTCTCGTCCCCCACCTCGCGGCGGCACATACCTGGCCGTGCAATGCTGTGTGTTGGGGGCTGGTCGAAGACGCACCTAGGCCCGAGGACCCGATGCCCCCGAGCTGCTGTGTATCCCCTGGGCTGAGGGACCCGCAGTCGCCTCGAGTGCTGCAATACCCTCTTGGGCCGCAGGGTGTTGTGACACAGTATCCCTGCGTCAGCCAGGTGCAAGCAATGCAAGCGGTGCAAGAAATGCAAGCAATGCAAGAAATGCAAGCAAGGAAAGCAAGGAATATGCAAGGTATGCAAGCAACGCACGCACCGCAAGCAAGCCCTGGGATGTCGCGCATGTCGACAAGGCCAATGCCGGCGACTACTCCAGAATCCCCGAGAGGCCGACAGCAGCTACCAAGAGAGATCTTGGCCAGAGGTCAAGGGGAGAGCTTCGTGGGAGTGTATCCTGCGTTCTTGTACCGGTGAGTACTTGCCAGTTCTACCTCCAGATGATAAACCTGCCCTGCCCTACCTCCTCCCTCCGCTTGAAGAGGCCGAGAAAGTTGTGGCTCAAACTTGAGCATGTAATGTCGCTGATGGCGCAGCCACCCAAGTGTCCAGTGCAGGCACCACCAACGCCAAAATCGCCCGACGCTGCTGTTTGCGTGGATCGTGAAGCCCGACGGGCGGGACACGGCCGTCCTCGGTCCGTGCTGGGGCTGCTGGGTGGGTCAGACGAGGTGCAGTGTTTCAGGGACAGAGCTCGTCTTTACCCAACGCACGACTGGGTGTTTCGTGAGTCCACCCATGAGGTTCCTCGATCGCCTACTTCCTTGTCCTATACTCTCTTGTCGCGTCTCCTGTTTGCGTCTGTCTTGTCCCGAACAGTTAGAAACGTCGCCGCAGGGGCTAACCAGAAGTGGAGGTGCAGGATATCTCCCGACACGGGCATCGGCCGGCCGCAAGCAGTGGCGAGAGCCAAGTGAGTACCTGGCCGCTGCGGGTTGGGTGCGAAGACCCCCGCATCCTGTGGACGTGCAGGAGATCGTTGATGGGGCACAGCTGAATCCTCAGAAGAATGGGTTTGCGAACCGGAATTTACAAGCCCACGACGTTCCTCTACAAGAGAAGTATCGTTTCCCCACAACCCGTGCCACCGCCTCTACTCTCGCCACCACAAGGGCCACTGGCCCCTCGGCTCTGATAGCCCCAGCAAGGCCCTGTTCGACTCCAATAACCTCGACTCTGCACGCCGCGATCCCGCCGGCCACGACGTCCCCCAAAGGGCCAGTTAACCAGCACACGCAGTACCAGAATGAGTATGCCTACTGGACATGGCTATCTCAGCAGCACGGGCCACGTCCCATCGTTAGGAACACCGACCATCCCAGAACGGCACCGCCTGGGACCGTGAGACAGGAACCACGTTCAGAGGAAGCGCGTCTGCCACAAACACAGCCTGCTTCACCATCAGAAACGACTTGGCGGCAAGCAGCTCCACAGTCCTTGGTGACTGCGGAGCGAAAGCCCGAAAGCGCACATGGGGAAATCGCCTTGTTGACGCAGGGGGAACACGTCGTGAAGCGCAAGAACGCCCAGCTAGCCGACGCGCTTCGACTTGCCTGGGAGCGTGGACTCGAACCGCTGGTCAAGGCGCACCAGCTGAGCGAGGAAACCGACCAGGCGCGGTCCGAGGGGCGCCAGTGGAAGAGGGTGTTTAGGGAGCTGGAAGATGAGGCAGCGCGGTGCGATGGCGAGCGCGGCAAGCGGCGCGGGGACAGCGAGCATCGCAAGCGGCTCAGAGAGCGTTGACGCTTGAGATGCTCAGAGAGCGTTGACGCTTGAGATGCTCAGAGAGCGTTGACGCTTTGAGATCAGAGAGCGTTGGCTCAAGCCATGCCTAGCATGTCGTGCTCGCGTACTCGCGTACTCGATCGACGTACCATTTCTCGTATCGGATACCATTCTCTCGTACCTGGAATTTGCCACGTTTGATTTCAAGGTTTGAGTTTTGACGTAATTCCTCATCGCACATGCTGATTGCGTCGTCGTCGCTCGTCGGGCTCGTGTCGCGATCCAACTGGCTGGGTTTCGAGTGTAAATCCTCTCTATATCACCGACAGCGGTGTTTGGTGCACTCGCATCCGAATCCATCCATGGCCACTCGTGTGCATACACTACTCGTACTCGTCTACTGCGTTGGCTGTTGCGGGGGTTTGTCTGTGCGTGACTCGAGAGGGAAAATAGAACGTGGACTGCTCAGGCACTCGTCAAACGTGCAGGGAAAAAAGAAATGACCCTTGGTCTCACGAGTGTCCCACGAATAGCTTTCTTATACTGACCACTGACCTCTGGATCCTTACCACCCCTCTTCGTCCCTTCACGACTACGCATCTCCCCTCGTCACTCGTCTCTCATCACTCGTCTCTCAGTCGCTCGTCCTCGTCGCTCGTCACGACTCGTCGCTGAACACTCTCGCCCATGAGAGCGCCCCTCGCTCATTGACTCCGCCTCACAGCTTCGTGCTCCTTCCTTCCCTCGCCCCCTCTTTCCCCCGCGGGACCTGCCCTCCGTGTGCCGTGCTGCGCTCCGTGCGTCTGCTTGGTGCTCGGCTCGTGGCGCACACTCCGTCTTTCTCGCTTCGTCTGGATCACCTACGACGACGACTCGATTGTCGCCCTTCCTCGCTCTCTTTCGACCAGGCGATTCTCGCTCCTTGACACTCGCTTCTCGCTTCCCGCTTCGTCTCATCCGCTTGACCACTCACCACCGCGACTCGCACACTCACCACCCGCTCCTTGCACGCTCCGTCTGGACACTCACCACTCACCACTCACCACTCACCACTCGCCTCCCCCGCTCCCCATCCAACACGTGCTCCTGCTCCCCCCCCCCCCCCGGTGAAGCGACTCCGGCATGCCGCCGCCTCTCCCCCGCCTGAGCCTCCACATGCCCCAACTCCCAGCGCTCATACTGACGCTCTCTCTGGTGCTGAGCTACCTCGCCCCGACCGTCGGCGCATTCGGGATCACCTCGTATGCCAGCGTGTTCTTCTCTCCAGAGGACGTGGTGAACAATACGTGGTTTGACGGGGCGAGTTGGGCGCACGATATGTCTGTTTCTTGGTCGAGGAGGCTGGGAGCGACAGGGCCTTGGTGTGAGTAGAGCGACTTTCTCGAACAGGTGCGGGATGGATGCAGCTCGAGTGCAGCGGCGGGGGGTATGCTGGAGTCGAGGATGGCAACTAAGGCGGCGTTCAGTTGAGGTCGAGGATGGCAACTAAGGCGGCGTTCAATTGAGGCCGAGCAGATGACACGTCGTGTAACGAGGCTGGGCGGATTTGAAACCCGACCGTGAGATGGGAGGTTGCCGGCAGGATTAGGCGGGTCTGATCACGCGAAGGAAACCCACAAGGCCACGCTAATTCCCTCAGCGGTGGTCAACAAGACAGTCTTGGCAAAATCCGGAGACATCCAGTGGGTTTTGTATACTTGTTGCGTGCGCGGCGAATCGCGCTGACCGGGTCTCTCAGCGACTACCTCAGTTTCGCAGTGTACTACTGGCCAAACTGTACCGACGTGGGGAACACGACTGCTCTCACAACAGAACAAGGTAGGCGCATCTGCTCACCTGCAATCCCCGATTCGCTTCTCACCCCTCACTCCCTTCCCACACCTGCATTGCCCTCTCATACCTGCATTACTTTCTCACACCTGCATCACCCGATTCCTCACCGCATGATCACTTCACCCTCCAATACCACACCTGTACTTACCCTCCTCTGCATCCCCTTGACCCGCCAATACTGTCATCTGCCCAAGCATCGCTTGTCTTCACTCCCCTGCCCCTAACCTTCCAGCGCCTCTCAGCCCTGTCCCTAAACCTTCCCACACCTCTCAGCACGCTGACCGCCAGTCTGGGACGAGTGCCCCTACTACCGCCGAGACGGCTCGTTCAATCCCGACATTCACATCGTCGAGGACGACAACGCGCTGGCGAACCTCACAGACTCTGTATACCTATCCGCCCTCGCCTACGCGGGCACGGGCAACTCGGCCCACGCACAGCACATCAACGATGCGATATACACCTTCTTCGTCAACAATGCAACGCGCATGAACCCGAGCCTCAACTACTCGCAGGTTATTCGCGGCCCGGGAGCGCAGCTGGGCCGTCGACAGGGCGTGCTCGATATGCGTGGGCTGACCAAGGCGGTTAGTGCGGTGATGGCGCTGCGGGAACTGGGTGCGGCAGAGTGGGCAGCAGAGACCGACCAGGGCTTCACGCAGTGGGCGACAGACATGGTCACCTGGCTTGAGACGGACGATCTGGCTTTGCAGGAGAAGGCAGCATCAAAGTAGGTCTCGACAGCTTGTCGTGGCGTCGCTCGTGTTACGGTGGCGACCAGGTGGACACTGGGAGCCCTGCTGACAGATTCAGCAACCACGGGACGTTCTACTACAATCATTTGTGCTCGTTGTATGTCCTGCTAGGGCAGAACGACAAAGCCATCTCCGCGCTGGAAGAGTACTTCAACTCGACGTTCCCCGCGCAGATCGCAGCGGACGGCGACCAGCCGCTCGAATCGGTACGGACAAGGCCGTACCACTACCGGGCGTATAACCTCGCGGCCCTGGTGACGTTGGCGAAGATCGGCGACTTTGTGGGTCTGGATCCGCCCGCGTGGAACCGCACAAGCAGCGCCGGGGCGACGCTGGTCGATGCGTTGGACTTCGCCATGGCGCAGAATGCGAGCCTGAGCGGCGAGGACACACAGATCCGACAGCTGAATCCGGTGATCGCGGCGGTGGGCAGCAAGTTTGGCGACCCCGACGGGACGTATGTGGCGTTTCTGAAGCAGTCGGATCCGTACTATCCTGGCCAGCCGTACTATGCCCTGAGCGCTGGTCTGTCAGACGGAGGCATGCGCCAGGGTCTGCTGGAGACGACGTACGGCCCTGTGCCGGCCCAGCCGACGAAGGGAGCCGACGCCTATGCGCTGGACTGGAAGCGGCGCCGAGGTGCGACGAGGCAGGGATGAGGCGCAAGTATTGGGGGGGGGGGGGGGGAGTGGCAAGGCGATGCGAGGAGAGGGCAAGTGGCAAGGCGTTCATGTAGAACCTCGCAAGAGATGTGACTAGATCAGTAGATAGACGGACTTTGCATATTCCGGCATGGGTGTTCCGGCATGCAGGATCAACGTGTATTCTTTGTGTTTGGTGGGATATCTTGCCCTCGCCCTGGGCTTGGGTAAAGTCGGGCAAAGCTGCAGTGGTGCAATCTTCTCACGCGGCATGTGTGTTGTTCTCCCATTCTCACACGGCGCTGTGCCTGCTCCCTGCTGGTCGTGTCATGCCCTCTCGCAGACGTTGCTTTGAATTGTCCCCAGACGGCACTGATGCCGGTCCGGCCTTGCTACCAGACGACTCACAGCGTACTGGTTTCGTGGCTCCTGTCCTGGAGTGTCTCCTGTCTTGGTGTTTTCGCGTTTCGTGGCTCCTGCCTTGGAGTGTCTCCTGTTTTCGTGTTTCGTGTTTCGTGTCTTGCAGTCTCAAGTCCTTCGCTATGTATCCAGAGCCAAAAGCACCTCCTTGACAATCTTCGCCCACTCGTTGGTTGGTGTCAGGGGCCACTCCTTTGTCGGGGGTCACTCTTAGTCCAGGCCAGGCAGAGATCTAAACGTTTCGCAATCGTCGGTCTCGGTTTCGCCTAGCCTTGACAACGACAACGACAACGACAACGACAACGACAACGACAACGACAACGACAAAGGACTCGCCTTACGTGCCTGCAGGTCTTGGCGGCATGAACGGGAGCGGCGAAACGCCTTTCGACGGTAAGAAGGGCCCCGTTGTCGTCTCTTGCTGTTTACATTTACGTTTTACCTCCTGAGAGCCCGTTCTCGTCCATCTGTCGGGGGTGGAGGGGGGGGACGCTCTTTCGTTTCACCGCTGCGTCGCTCCCGGCGGTGCCCTTGCTCCTTGCTCTTGAGGGGAACGTATGGCGGCAGGTACCCGAGACGCTCTTTTCATCCCCTCACATGTGGCCGTATCTGAAGCCCGAGGCCGGAGCAGAAAAGAGCGAGGTGGCGAGCGGAGAGTCAAGCTTGTCGAGTGGCGACTTGTGTATATAATGTGGTGCGGACTGTATGGTGGCGGGCCACTGCTGTCCTGAGCTTCAGTACTTTATAGCACTTCAAGGTGAAGTCGCACAACATCCAACACCCGCACAGCCTGCCGCGTCTACTGCCTTGGCACGTAGCTCTGATATAGGCGCCTCGCTCTGACATAGGCACTGGCACTAGCACTGCCACCTCTATCCCTCCAGACCATACCACACTGCGACCTCTATCCCTCCAGGCCATACCATGTCTCCTATCCCCAGCCTCGGTTCTGGTAGCCCGGACTATCCGTCGCGAGTGGACGCTCAAATCACTGACCAGGCTTGTATACCCCTGACCGTGACGGACGGGTTCATCCTCTTATGTGGTGCGTCTCCTTGCCTCTCTACTAGCCGCATCCCTCCGCCGCCGCGTCCTCTGCTCTCCTCCTCCACCTCCCGCCTCCGCGTCCCTCCTCTTCCTCTCGCTCCTCGGGGGCGCTTCGTCGGCCACACTCCGCGAACGTTGATGAAGAAGCACTTGGGTTGACAGTCTGATTCACAGTGGGCACCCTGGCCGTCCTGTTTCTCGCCTCGCTGGTCGAGTCGTTACTGGACCAACGGCAGAGCGAGCCGGTGTCTGACGTGCACGGTGCGGCGGAACTCTTCCAATATTGCCGTTGCTGCGACTCGGACTACTTCGACGAAGGTTGTGCTCTACTCGTATCCCCTTGGACCCGGTGTTGCCTCGTTTATCACGCTTTTGGAACCCCATGGGTCCGAGAAGAGTTGGGGTTGGACATGGACCGAGTAGAGAGGCCGTGGAAATGAGAAGGACGGTTAACTAGACTCCATCACTCCATCACTACTACGAGCTGCTAGCTGCGAGCTGCGAGCTACGAGCTAGTTTATCGTTTAGCTCGGTAGCGTCCCTCCATCTGGCGGACAGCAATGACCATCTGCCGTGAGCACTAGGAAAGCCGCCGAGGCCGGTGGGCCGATAGTCCACAAAGCCATCCTTTCCCGCATCGACCGACAAAGCATCGAGATTCAAGTCGTGACGCCGGAGAGCTAGCTACTGCCAAGGCCAAGGCAATCGCCACCCCACCGCCACCGGGAGTCGCCTCGACGTCGCCGCCGCACCTCAAAGGAGCGTCCCCCCTCCTGGGACTCTCCAGGCCGCTCCAGGACACAAGACCACGACACGGCGCTCCTTTGTGCACCTTCTCCTCTTTCTCCTCCTCCTCGTCCTTTGTTGCCTGATGTATGCCGTCGCAGGCGAAGAAAGGAGGTGGAGCTTGATGCGTCGCCACTTGGACTCCGCCTGGAGTTTACTTGCTATGACTGGTTTAAAAGCTCTCTCGTCCGCTGTTCAAAGTCGTGCCCCTCGAGTACAGATTCAGTAGGCTTCGCTGCTGGTACTCTGCGCTTTGCTTTGTGGGCGACAACTACCCGAACCCGCTCATCCGTGTCACTCGCATACTCACAGCGTCCTCGTGCTCGCCTACTCCTACTCTCCTATTCTCCTACTCGTCTACTCGTCTACTCTCCTACTCTCCTACTCTCCTACTCTCCTACTCTCCTACTCTCCTAACCCTACCACCAACTCCAAGCGTCCTCTCCTACCAACATGTCCCCCGTCCCCGGCCGCACAGTCGCATGGCCCGACCCCGTCCAGCCAGCGTCGTATTCCCGCCTCACGGTCGGCGAAATCGACACGACCCGCCTCCTTGTGGACATGTACGAGCGGGTGCAGGCGCAGTCGTGTTTGAGCCTCCCGACCTCGCTCTTCGTCCTTGCCAGTGAGTCTGCCGTCCTTGTCCACCCTTGTCCATCGTCCTCTCCCTGTCTCTTGCCACAATTGTGTCCGTGCATTCTGTTCCCTTCCTCCCTTCCATTTCGCCACAATGCCCTTCTCCCTTTCTTCCTCTCTTCCTCTCTTCCTCTCTTCCTCTCTTCCTCTCTTCTTATTCCTATCCTTATCACCACCACACCCACGATATATACCACCAATCCACACCACCCTTCCCCGTACCCTAACACACACAGTCGGATTCGCACTCGGCCTCCTGGCATTTGCCTCGCTCCACGACCTCGTGCTACACGTCAACGGATGCTTTGCAGACTCCCGCAGCCCTCGAACCGCAACCTCGTGCTGCTGTCCCGACCAAGATCCCGATCCCAAAGCTCTTGCCCTCGCCTCCATTCCCGCCCCCGTCAACTTCTATGCCCAGGCCCACTTCTTCTCTGACAGCAAAGCCACGGCCCGTGAGACCACGCCAAGGCTGCTCGTTGATCCCGGACTGCCGGCTGTGAATCCCCCGAATGAGAAAGCGGCAAACGAGCTCGTGGTGCCGGCCACTGAGCGCGTCTGCTGCGGCATGTAAAAGCGAGTGACATGACATACAGTGGATTGAACTCTACGCGCATAGATATACACGCATAGATACAGATGTGCGTGGAGGAATACATTTGTCTGATATATGTGCTCGTAGAGTACGTATTGTTGTGCGCATAGTGTACCCGAGTATGGATTCGCCTCGTCTGCCTCGTCTGCCTCATCTACCTCGTCCAGTCCGAGGCTACTTCGCAGCATCCCGTTTCGCACGGTTGATCTGTTTCGCCTTGTTGACGGCTTGCCGTTCGCCAAAGCCCGAGTCGTGCATTTCCTACGTGTCGTATCAGCAACACCCCCCCCCCCCCCCCCACCAGAACATCATCACGCTCAGTAGTCGCGTCTTGGTGGAGTTTGGACGACGCGCACTCACCATCGTCGCGACCCTGCGCGCCAACGACACGGCATTGAGGTTCTCTAACACCGCTTCTTCCGGCAGCTCGAGCTCGCTCAGCGTCACTCCCACCTCGGCTTCGATGACCTTGACCAGCTCGACGTCGCGCTCCGTGACGATCGTGACTGCCACGCCGCCGCGGCCTGCTCTTGCCGTACGTCCAACGCGATGGACGTAGTCGTCTGCGCGGCGTGGGCAGTCCCAGTTGACGACCATTGCCACTTCCGGGATATCCAGTCCCCGCGAGCCCACGTCGGTCGTCACGAGGACGGGGACCTCGTGGGCGCGGAACCGGGCGAGCGACTGCAGCCGCTGCGGCTGGGTGAGGTGCGAGTGCAGTGGCACCGACGGGATGTCGAGCGAGTTGAGCAGCAGGTGCAGCAGGTGCGCCGTGGCGCACCGCTGGGTGAATATGATGGTCGAAGGAACGAACGGCGTATCGTCGTCTTCGGCGTTGTCTTCCGGCACGGCAGCCTTGCGCTGCCTCTTCCTGCCGTTGCCGCGCTTCGGCAGCGACTCGACAACGGCTAGCTTCCCCCTGTCCTTGCGGGTATCGGCGCGCAGAGCAGCATCGATCTCTTCCGGGGGGTGGTGCAGAAGATAATACAGGTACGGATCGCGCACCTGGCTCGGGATGAACAGGTACTTTTGCTTCAAGCGCGACACAGTCAACGTATCCGACTCGACGCGGTACACGAACGGCTTGGGCTTGCCCGCCGGGGGGTTTTCCGCAAGCTGCATGAGCGCTTCGTTGACTGTCGCAGTGAACAGGCATGTTTGGCGGTTCGTAGGGATCTGCGAGAACAGGTATGCAAGTTCGGGCGCGAAAGTCGGCGTGAGAAGCCGGTCTGCTTCGTCCAGAACCTAACGGCGCGGCGTCAGTTCCATACCAATATACGGTTACATATGCATGATAAAAGCCGAAGCAGGGCCGGCAAGCACTCACCAAAGTACGGACTCGGCCCAGCTTTCCCTGACTCATCGGGTCACTTCGAAGCAGGTCGCAAAGCCGTCCAGGGGTCGCCACGACGATATGCGGTCTCGCGTCGAGCGCCTTGGCCTGCGCCATCATGTCCATCCCGCCGACCACAGTGATGGTCGCCAGGCCCAGCGGCTTGCTCACGGCAATGAACTGCTCGGTCAACTGGTACGCCAGCTCCCTGTCTGCATCAGCGCCGTGTGCTTCGCGCAGAAACCGCCGCTCGACATAAAGGTCCACGAAGTGGAGCAAAATGTGGCCCTCAAACGGCAGAGCTACTACTTACCTGGTAGGGGTGAGCACGACGGCCCAGATTCCGAATGGGTCACGCGCGATCCGCTCGACGATGGGCAAGGCAAATGCCAGCGTCTTGCCGCTGCCGGTCTTGGCGCCGCCAATACAGTCCCGACCAGCCATGATTGGACCGATACATGCGCTCTGGATCTCTGTCGGCTTGGCGATACTGATCGACGCCAAGGCTGAGATGACAGGTTGCGAGAGGCCGAGAGACGCAAAGGTCGCATTGGCGGGAGGTTTGGATTCGGGGGCGAAGGGCGTCGCAGTCGCCTGTGTCGCGGTTGCAGCGGCCCCGACTCGCGACCGTACGGCGGTGCTGTGGGTCGGTGCATTATGAGTCGCCAGTGGCTGCACTGAGGACTTGATGGCCGGTCCAGGAAGCTTCGAGTCCCTCGGGACATCGGTCGAAGTCGAGCGCGACGGGGATCGCTTGGGAATCCGCCTTGACCTCGACGCAGCCGACGCGGAGGATTCGGGAGCCGAGCCATCAGACTGTCCAGATCCATCCTCGTCCTCGTCTGACGAGCCGTCCGAACTCCCGCTCCCGCTCTCCGAGCCGTCATCCCACTCGTCATCCTCTTCTGGACTTGCTGCCCGCCGCTTGCCCAGCTTCTTCGCCTCGAGCATCGCCCGCAACACCTCGCTCTGGTCTAGTACTATCTCGCGCGAGCCACCCTGTTCGCTTGCGGGCGTCTTCGAGCTCTTCTTCTTCTTCTCCACAGACTTGCTTGTCATGGTGGATGCTTTTGCCATGATCTTGACGATGGACTACAGGACACTGAAAAAATAAATCCATGGAAATGGAGAGTGGAGCCCCGCATCCGGCTACTAAGAGTGACGTTTGGGGATGACGGCGTCAGCGTCGGCAAACCTCTCTTTCGTATGCGACTTATAACTCTTCCAAGAATCATCATGGTATAGGCTTCTGGGCAGTACGAGCACACCTACGATGGCGCCTGCAGCAGCCTCCGCGACGCCCATGGCGGCCAGACCAGCAGAAACAGCGCCGCAGGTCATCCAGTCACAAGACCTCGTCGCGTCTCTGCCAGCCCCCATCTTCCGCTTACTCGTCCTCTCTGCGCGGCCTGTATCACTTCTCCGCAGCGCACTCGAAGTGGTCTGCTGGAAGCCTGGGCGCCGAGTCGAGAGCTGGATTGTCGTGGGGATATGGTGGTCGCTTTGCCTAGGTGCTAGTCATGCCTTTCGGTAAGTCGTTTGTCAGGACCCGTGGCTGATGTCAAGGTACCTCTTGCCGCCACTTGTCTTCCTCCCACTCATACCCCTAGCCTCATTACGCATCGTACCAGACAAAGCAAAAACCCTGCAGTCGACCCCGACGAACCCATCCACGACTGAAACGCTCCTCCTCACGTTGTCTGATCTCCACGCCATCCATACCCTCCTTCCACCGTCCCCGCTGCCTACCGCTTCCTCCGTCTACGCCCGTTTCCGACAACTAGGTGCCGTCCGGCTCATCAGAGGACTCGTCGTCATCTGGGTCGCATGGCTCGTACTAGGTCGCCTCATCGGCTATCGCCCCCTCCTTGCCATTCTCGGCACCATCATTCTCCTCCTTCCCTCTGCACCTTTGGCCCACCTCGTCCGGCTACTCTCCAACTCCCTGATCATTCGGCGTGCAGTGGCCCTAGCCTTTCTGTTCACATTCGGCTCTCCGCCTGACCAGTCCTACCGGTTCTCGGTGTCGCACTTCTCCCCCGTTGGATGGACAAAGAGCAAGTGGGCAGCGTCACGCCGTCCCTCGCTGGCCTTTTCATTCCGGCCCAAGCTCAACTTGGAAGCTCTCAACGATTCCGCTATCGTCGAGGAGGATGAGCAAGATACCAAGGTCGGAGAACCCATCTACTTCCGCTTCGAGGTCCACGAGAACCAGCGGTGGTGGATGGGCTTGGACTGGACAAGTGCTCTGTTGCCACAGGAACGTCCGAGCTGGTGCGATTCCCATCTCCTCCCGGCATCCCCTCCGCCCTCTTATGCTCTTCCACCCTCGGCTTCCGTCGTTCTACCGGCACCTACCAAGACGGATCCAGACGCCAAGATCAAGAAGACCGCGACGTGGAAGTGGATAGATGACGATTGGTCAATTGTCCGTGCGGGACCGGCTGCGGGCGCTGCAGCCCCATCAAGTGCACCAAATTTGGCCACTTCACCTCCGATAGGGGAGGAGGAGTCGGGCTCGGGGTTCTCCTTGGGCCACCCATCCCATCGCTCCAACTCGGTCTCTCTGGGCACTTCACCTCCTTACGTTACAGCAAGTGCGAATGCGACCGACGATCCCCCCGCCGCGTCGGCCGGAGTGCCTGCCACATCAGTCGGTACGAGAGCGCAGTCGATTGCAGAGCAGGCGTTTACAAAAGGGCTGGAGCGGCTCAAGGCGCGGACCGCATCTCCGGCTGCTAGCGGGACGTTGAAGAGTAGTCAGACCACGGGCGGTCGGACGAGCGGCGAGTCCTCGCGGCCCAGGAGGGAAAGCCAGGCGAGTGAGGAAAGGTATGATGTGGATGTTGGACCGGGACCAGCGCCTGCGGTGCCGGTGGAGACCATTCCAGAGAGGGACGAAGTCAGTCTTCCGAGCTATTCTGCACCGCACTCTCGCTGATAAGGTGTAGGCAACTGATGCTGATGGGTGGGTGTACGGGGACAACAAGTGGGAGAATATGGGCTCTCGCGGGGGCCTGGGCAAGGTACTTCTTGAGGTTCATAAGCGGCGATTCAGTAGCTCATGGACCCTAGTTTACAAGGCGAAGACGGTGGCATCGCCGCGCTATCCTGACAGAGACTATACAACGGCTGCCTTCGCCTTCGCCAGCCGCCACAACCTCCACCGCGGCTCCAGTCACGGCCACAACCACAACCACGGTCACAGCCACACCCGACGCCGCTGCAAACCCTAGCGCGCGCCCGGCCATCCCAATGACTCCGACCAAGACGCAGGCCATCGTCAGCCCTGTCGAGATCAAAGCACGACCTATCCTCGAAGACGCCGACGCGCATCCAAGCGTCATCGTTCCGTCTCAGAGCCCCTCGACATCGCGCAATGATGCCTTGCGGCTCAGACTGAAAAAAGCCATGGGCTCCGCAGGGGGTTGAGCCATTCGACTTTCCGTATGCATATGCATTCTTTGTTGAGCGTGGCCAGCGTCAGTGGAAGTGGATGGTGAAGAGAAACGCCACGTCACCGTAGTCCAGAACACTGGAATGATGTTCAGGCACCAGGTTCTTCCGGATTCTGCGGGGTTCACTGGCCGTAGTTGGATCTGGCCGGTTGGTATCGTCGCTGGCTGTCATTTGACATTTGTCATGGGGGAACGCCACAGAGCGGGCTTGTCTAGTCGTTGCCCGTCGACAGCATCGCGATGACACTGCGGCGACGGGCATGAGCGTCATGCCCGACTATGGCTGGAAGGATATATTCATGTAACAACGATGACATCGTGGACGTCCGCACCACCCGTTTTCTCCCGTAATTTACCCGCCGATCTACATACTTGACCACACGAGTCACCTTGAGCACTTGGGTACTTGACCACTTGAATCATTGACCACTCGACTACTTGACACATCACTTGTCTACTCGACTACTGCTCAGCTCCCTACTCTACCTTTTTGCATACGTGCATACGTGCATACGTGACGCTCGTCCTCTGCTCTTCCAACGCTATATGATAAGACGAGGGATCATGTCTGCAGTAAAAGCGCCAGCTAGCGCAACAGTCGCGGGACGATCAGTCCCTCCTCTCGCTATTGGTGAGTAGTCAGCTCCGCTCTTTCGTCTTGAAGGTCCTCTGAGCAGCTGTGCCAGCAGCCGGGCGGAGTTACAGAGTCTGCTTAGTTGCCGATCGCTGACGGCGCAGGGACGTGGTCGTGGGGCGACTCGACTTGGGGGTACAAGGAGTCCGATTATCCGCAGGTCGCGGCGGCGTGGCGGGCATGTAATGATGTCGGCTTGACGTTTTACGATACCGCGTGAGTAGCGCCGGACCTCTACTCCACCGCCCTAGCTCTGGTCTAACGCCCTAGCTCTGTTCTACCGCCCTGGCTCTGGTCTTGTCAGAGTCGGAGTCTGCGAGGAGCGAGTAGAGTCGGATTCGTCGCCGACTTCATTTCAACTGCCGATTGTCCGCGCTGGCCGAAGCGGATGCTAATTCATCCGTAGGGAGATCTACGGCGAGGGCGAGAGCGAGAAGATCATCGGTCGGCTGTTGCGTGAAGAGACGGACGAGGAGACGAGAAAGAAGATCTTCATTGCGACGAAATGTGCGTGTTCCTGTCAGCAGCCGCCCAGCCTGTCATGTCACGTCGAGCATCCTGTACTCTGGGCCCCTTGTCCTCTAGACCTCTTGTCCTCTCATCCACTCGTCCCCTAGCCCTCTAGTCCTCGTAACATGTACTCGGTGTCCTGTGCCTGTGCTTCGCTCTATGCTAATACCACGCAGTCCTCCCCTTCCCCCGCCCCGCAAACTGGTTCTTCCTCACCCCCGGTGTCGTCGCGGCGTGCCGCAAGTCGCTCGCGCGACTGGGCGTCGAGCAGATCGACCTGTACCAGATCCACTCGGCGACGGGACCGCATTCGATCGAAGCTACCGGTCGGGAGCTTGCCAAGTGTGTCAGCCTGGGGCTCGTCAAGGCTGTAGGCGTGTCGAACTTCAGCGTCAAGGAAATGTGCGTTGTCGTTGCGTTCCTTCCTCTCTCCTTGCTCCTTACTCCTTCTCTCTTCCTTCTTCCTTCCTTCCTTCTTCCTTCCTCCTTCCTTCTTCATTCCCTTCATCTTTCTTTCCTTCTTCGTTCTTCCTTCCCTTCTTCGTTCTTCCTTCGTTCTTCGTCCCTCTCTCGTTTGTCTCATTCCACCACATACCATTGCCCCAACTCAAGGGCCCAGCTGACGACGTCCCCAGGATACGCATGGCCGACACGCTCGAGAAGGCAGGCGTAAAGCTCTCGTCGAACCAGGTCGAGTTTTCGCTCCTCCGCCGACACCCAGAGACGTCTGGCTTGCTTGCCGAGTGCAAGAAGCGTGGTATTGCGTTGTTGGGCTGTATGTCTCGCCTCTTTCGTCTCCTCCCAGTCTTGTCCCTCCGCCGCCTCTGTCCCTCCGCTGCCTTCTCTGGTTCCCTACTTGGACCCCGCCCGGGTAATCCTCATCCAGTCCCCTCATCCGCCCCACTGCAATCACAGCGAAGAGCTGAAACTTTCTGACAGACTCGCCGCTGGCAATGGGGAGGTTGACGGGCAAATACGGGCCCGACAACCCCATTCCCAGCAACCGCAAGTGAGTCGAAGGGCACTCCACGCAATCCTATACTGTCCTCGACTGCTTCGAATCCTGTGTGGCGCTGTTCACCAAACCACTCATCCTTTCACCAAGTTGGGAGGATACTCGCTGACGCTGAGTCAGATTCTCCTCTCAATTCACTTGGGAGCAGATAGCCCCGTTGTTGGAACGCATGAAGACCCTTGCGGAGAAATACGAGGTATCGGTCTCTGCTATTGCGCTCAACTGGGTAATCTGTAAAGGCGCGATCCCGCTCGGAGGCGCCCGCAACGCCCAGCAAGCGGAACAGGTGAGTCCGGCAGCCAGTGACGCCATCCCACCACCCCATCCACCACATGGAAGGTGGAGGAATGATCGTACTCTGAGGCGAGAGCCGAGAGCGACTGCTGATGGTTGCGTTTGTGCAGAATGCCAAAGCTGCAACATTCAGTCTGGACGAAAAAGAGGTCAGCGAGCTAGACAGCTTGGGTCAGGTGGGAAAGACCGATTGGTTATGGCAGCATGCGTAGTGGGACTGTCCACGGCCAGCGGGTAGAGCCGAACAGAACTTGTCCTGGGGTCTGTCTTTGTGGGTGGTATATCTCCGTAGTGTGTTGGTTCCGCATGTCACCTAATCAAGAAAAAGAATGACATCTCGTGTGATAATCCCGGCAACGAGCATGAACAGAAGCTTGCCGCATGCACAAGAAAAGACGAAAAGAAGCTACCTATGGCTGACGTCTACCTGAAGCACCCACCGTCCGGTTCACCATGTCCAGCGCCCAACTGTGCGCCCAACGTCAACGTCCGGCTTGTCACCGGCGCGGTCCGTCTCCTATGCTGAGCGACCTGTGGCATTGGGCCACGCGTTAGTTGTTCCCCAGCACGTCCAGCTCGTCCCACTCGCCAACCCAGCGAATCACGTCTCCCCACGTATCCGCCCTCCAGAGATTATCGCCCACCTCGATCGGCTCTCGGGGCAGGGGCACGCCGTGCGCCTCGCGTTCTTGGAACGTCAGGTGTTCTGCCGGGGTGGCTAGGCCCGACCGCGACCGGTTCCACGCGTACGGCCCGAAGAGGAGACACGGGATCGGCGGGTCCGACGCGCGGATCGGCTCGAGGTTGCCGTGGTGGTCGTCGATGAAGAGCGAGGCGTTGATGGCGCGCAGGACCTGGGACGTCAGTGGGCTCTTGAGGTGTTTCGTGGGCGAAATGCAGGGGCAGCCCGGGATCGCGCGATGACACATAGATCCAATCCCGTCCATAACACACAGCATCCTTGGTCATACGCAGCACCCTTAATCAGACACAGCGTCCTTAGTCATACATGGCACCCTGAGCAGACAAGCACTCTTTGTCAGACAGAGCAGAGAGAGCAGAGGCTCGGATCGAAAGAGAGGAGAACACATCGCCCGCCTACTATTAGATCCAGGCCGCAGACTCACCTTGAGCTTGTTCTTCCCGCCACTACCCTGCTCAATCTTCGTCTTGAGCGCCTCTCTGAGCTCCTCGTTCAGCTGGTCCTCCCGTGCCTCACCACTGGCAGTGCTTCGCCTCTCCCCAAGGTCAGCCCGCCCCAGGTCACCATAGGTATTGGTAAACCAAGCGGCAGCGACGACGTCATCGTCGTTCAAGCCCACTGTGATGCCCTGCCGAGCGAGCCACTCCAGCACGGCCGGCCGGTCAGATTCCGGCCGAGCAATGACGATGTGCAGCGGATGGCCCATGGCGTGCAGTGCTCGGAGAGCAGGAACGAATCCCGGCACAGGAGCGGTCTTCGGAAGCAGGTTGCCGAGCGCTTTGAGCTTGCGCTCCACACCTGTCGTCGACCGCACTATCAGCCGCCCTCACACAAAGCGCGCAGGCGAGATGCGTGGAAACACAAGCCAAGTGTCCAAGCGTGTGAGGTGTGAGGGCATGAGCTCACCGGCCATAGGACCCCAGCCGCGGTTCTGGAAAATGATGTAGCTCTGGTAGTCGTCACTGGTGGTGTCAGCTGTGTTGCTTCTTCAGCCGGGGACGGGACGCACAGAGTCAAGTCAGTGCCATACTGCGCATTGTGCTCTGTGATGAGGGCGAGCACGTTCTGGGCGCAAACGTCGTCAAAATCAAGCGCAATCACGCGCCCGTTCTTCTTGCCCTTGTAGTCGGCCTCGAAGCCCTCGACAAAGGCGTTCTGCGCCGCCACCTCACCGTCGTGCCCATCCCCGTTCACCCCGTCCTCTGTTCCCGGACTGTCGGCCTGCTCTTGTTCCGTCTCGAACCGGTCGCCATCGGCGTCCGCCTCGAACTGGGGCTCTTCGGCAATTGCCCCTTCGGACCGATTGTTCCCTCGCCGCCTGCGGCCGAACAGGGGGAACGAGCCACTGTCTCGCAGCTGCCCCAAGGCGGCGGTCATGGGCGAGACCGGGGCCGAGCCATGCACGGCCACGACACTGGGATGAACCGACGGCGACGCGATCGACGTTGGGGCAGACTCGTCGAGTTTCGACACAGGGGCAGACTCGGGGTCGGTGCCCGACTCGGTGGAAGACGAGGTGAGGGTCGCGGAGAAATGGTTGGATGAGCCCGGGGTCGCAACGGTCGGCGACGCAGCCTGTTCAGTCGCGGCGCTGTTGCTTCTCGTCATACTGTCTACTGCTGTCCTGTTATGAGGGGCGAGGCGAGGATATGGGGGATGGGAAGCTGGCAGTGGCAGAGTGGTGTGAGATGGATTTCGAGAAGAGAGAAGAGCGCCGCCTCGCCGCCCTTTTGACAGCACGATGGTGGGGCGCACAATCCTTTCATGTCTCTTAACGACGTCAACGACGAGAACCAACCTTTGACCTGCTCAGCCAAGCGACGAGGTCGTCGGGCGTTCCCTTCAGAGCATCGAATCGCGTAGAGCGTGCGCAAAAGCTTCCAAGGCGATGCTCAGCCTAGAGCGACGAGTTGGTGACAGCAGAGATGAGAGATGTTTCATGCGGTAATCAAATGAAGTGGACATGATGCTTTCCTCCTCCTGTCAAGGTCACCCGTCGTCTCGTCGTCCTGCTCCATGCGGCATTGTATTATGGTACTGGCTAGATCAGCTGTTGCGATCGTCGTATCGACAGGGCCAAACTATGAGTACTCACCAGTGTTTCCTCGTTACCCGATCGGTCTGACGAACCCATCCGCTACCCTCGATCCATGTCCCTCCTCTCTTCTTTCTTCGCCATACCTTCCACCCGTATCGATACAGACCCGCCTGGCGCACTTCCGCACCCCCACTGGACCCGCTTGGACAGCAGTCCTACTCCACGACCCGCCGTGGTGGTCTCGGCTCCGTCTCCTTCCCAGAAGGCGGTAATGACAGGTGTGCGACGGGTGCCGGCCGATCCTTGAGCCGGGGATCGTTCTTGCGCTGTTCGGTGAGGAGCATGAACGCCGCCGAGCTGGCCACTACGAGACCGAGGAAGATGAGCGGATTAGGGCCCCGCTGGGGTGGTCGGGGTGGCGGTGGTATTGGATTTGACATGATCACGCAGAGTCGTCACAAGACAAGACGAGGAAGAGGAGGAGGAGGAGGAGGAGGAGGAGGAGGAGGAGGAGGAGGAGGAGGAGGAGGAGCTAGAGGAAAAGGATAGAGGGAGATGAAAGCCCCGGTCTGTGCCTGGGGCATTCCAACTGCGAACTGCGCGGTGCTTGACATTTCCCTTATACCTGATGCTACTCCCCCTAGTCACAAATCAACAGCATACGAATGTAGTATGCACAGCTTGGGGTCATTGCGAGGCTCGCAGCGGGAGCGGGGCTGCATACACGGCTGCTCGAGATGTCGTTGGAACCTGACCATACTCGTCTCACCACACTTCGTCGACACAGGACTCGACTCTGTCAAACAGTACTGGGTTGCAGGACGCCAGGGAGATGGCCAGGGCGCAGCATCTACTGACTGCACGACGGAGGGCGCTGTTGCTCTTCCTACTTCTCCTTCTGCCGGTATCTCTCCTGTCCGTCTTGTTCTGGAGGACTGGCAGCCCAATTTCTAGGATTTCAGGCGAACGGGCCGCCTACACCGCGTCTGGAAAGCGCTGTTTCTGGCTGTTCGACTCTAACGCGGGTCCTGTCCATTCCGAGTACATAGGTGACGGAACGAGCCGGACGGCCGGAAAGGATCCAGATGCGCATATCGCGGGCGGTGACGCCCAGGTGTTGCCTGCCAGCGACATACCGGTGTCGGGTATCGAGGCGTACATGCGCGCTCACATTGCCGATCTGGGCGGGTCGTTTGACGCCGCGAAAGCAGAGGCAGCGCATGGTCTCAAGCTCGGTGCCACCTCGTTGGCCGAGTACACTGCCGAGCTGCTCTCGAATTACAGGACGTACCTCGGCACGTCGTCGCCCCGCCCACCACGCTACCTCGCACCGCTCCTCTCGCGGCTTGCTCTGCGTCCGCCGAGCGCGCCCCTGCCGGACCGCCCGAGGCAGATCCTCACTACCGACAAGGCGATGAGCGCCGACGGCCTGCCGCAGGGGTTCGAGCGGTGGAGGGAGGTCATGCCAGACTGGGAGGTCAGGTACTTTGACGATACGGGCCTCGAGACGTGGGTCCGAAAGGCGTTTGGCGGCACACGCGGAGAAAGGGTCTGGCAAGCTCTGCCTCGTCAAGTGCTCAAGACCGACGTTTTCAGGCAAGTCGTCTGGCGCGTATGGTATCGCATCGATCCAGGGGCTGACGACGTAGATATATGGTCAGCCACTGGAGTCGCCGCACAGCATGGGTGCTGATCTTACTAGGCCATGCTCGTTGAAGGAGGGATCTATACCGACAGGTCAGTGGGCCCGAGCCGTCAGACCCCAAGCAGTGTCAGATTTCCGCTGACGGTTAGGATGTTTTAGTGATAGTACATCCCCTCCATCTCTGCCGGCATAACACACTGAGCCACTCTCAGCCGCGCCTATCATCCACGCAGACCTTTGGGGCTATCCGCACCACGAAGGAACACCACCACTGCTCACACACCTCTCGCGCCTGCTGTCTCTCTCCAACCCATCGCCGCGCTCATCGCCACACTGCCAATCTTCCACCTCGACCTCCCATGAAGACCTCCCGTTCGATTCCGAGACTAACGGTGAGCTTGATGCCGCGCCGCCTGTGGCGATCTACGACGCACCGCCGGTGGACGACGGGTCTGAGCTGGGTCCTCCCGCACTCGTCGTCAGCGTCGAAAGCGACGCAATCTCTTTCGGGTGGGACAACTGGGTGAGTTGGGCTGCCTCCAACACAGGAGACGGAGTGCGAGGGGATGGAGAGGAGAGGTGCGCTCATCGTTGCTAGCGGGAGCTCGGCCTGTCGCGCGCAGTGCAGATCACACAGTGGACGTTCATGGCTCGACCAGGACATCCAGTGTTCCTCGACGCGCTTGGACGCACGCTACGCAAGACGGAGAAGATTCTGCGAGAAGCCGAGTTGGCGCACGCCGCAGGAGAGCCGTATGTCCCAGAGACCGCGGTATGTTACCGCCTACAAGTTCTATACTCGTCTACATTCATCTCCGATAACAGCTAAAGAACCCACGAAATTATACTCGCGAGAGTAGTGGTGACACATACAGCTCGAGTGGACAGGACCGGGGGTATTGTAAGTGCGAGCGTCGGCTCTCCCTCCCCATTCCTGCCCGGTCAGGAGCATATATATTTTATGTTGACTTCCTCAGCTCTGATTGCGTATATCGATACCTCCTTGCGCGATACGGTTTCTTGCCGGAACGACTCGTACATCAAAAACAGCCAATTCGGATAGGCGACGTCTTGTGCGTACCACTTTGTCATCTCTTTCAGCGTGGAGTATAGTGAGATGGCTGATGGGGCAGAATTTTGCCTGCCGGGTCGTTCTCGTCCGTGTCGCCATTTACCGACGAGGAACAGCGGGAGTGGGCCGCGTCGTATCATGGGTTTGAAGGTCCGTTGTCGTTGAGGGACCCTAACCGCACTGCTTTCGCTGCTGGTTGGGTGGGAGCGTAAATCAGATGCTCATGGTTACTTTCTATTCAGGTCGGTGGCGCGAGACTGATCCGCGCGAACAACTCCTCGAAAAGCTTCGCGAGATGAAGCAACAGGTCGAGGAAGCCAAGGCGAACACTACAATCGCGCAAACCACGGCCACTGCGTCGAAGGGGTAAGACGTGCACTCTACTGTATTTCCTGGGCATTAACGCGCAGGGTGGTGTGGGCGTCAAGGTCCCCAGAGTCACGTGAATGCCTAGTAGCCAGTGAGATGGAGACTCGGATGTAGCAGTAGAAGCGGTCGTCACAGGGTCGAGTCTTAGAGATGCAATGCATGCTGTATTCCAGTCGACTATGCTCCACGGACTACACTTTGAGTCGCCCACCGCATCACCTATACTCTATACTACAACATGTTTATTCAGCTCTTGTGGTTCAAGAAGCCGAATATATCCGAATCGTGCGTACCCTCACGTCTCGCGCAGCAGATCTCTTCTTTTGCCTCTCCTACCGCCAAGCACAAGCAGCGACTCCCTCGCCTAGCTCTGATCCACGCATCCGACTGAATGACCTCGATAACCAGTCTGGCTGGCTTGTGGATGGCGCTACTCTCAGCCTGGTGTGTCCACTTCTCTACGGCTGGATGCCCCGATTCTTATCGTCCGTTCCCTGAAACGCCTGTAACCCCCGACACCCCCGTAGGTTCAGACTGCATCGAGGGATCGGCCTTGCCGCCTGGCGTGGTCGTCTTGAACCACGAAACGTCCGTGCTGTCGCTTGCTCGATCCCTGTCTGGCCCTGGACCAGTGTCAGTGGCGTCCAAAGCGTTCTCGGTCTGATTTTCCAGGACGAAGCTTCGACCGATAAGACACAATTGGGAGGATAGTCGACAAGTGGTTGAAAGTGGGATGATACAGACAGAACGGTATCGGCGGCGGAGTGAAGGGTCAGATGTGAAGGCGAATGCGACGTGGATTTGGGTTTCGTAGAAGCTGGAGAAACAACGTACGTCCTCTGGGTCCGGCAGCTCGAGCCGCTCTCAGTGGCGTTTCGCGACGTCTCTTGTCCACAGCCTGCTTGGAGTAGTAGTATCCGATGGCAGATGCTACGCAAAGGGCCTGCCAAGTGTGAGCGCCTCGACTACGGGACCAGTGGCGGGCGCGGTGGTATGTTATCCGTCGGAGGAGTGGGCGATGAGATCGAGTTATCAGATATTGTGTCCAGCAGTAATAGACACTGGATTACGTGGCGGACAGGAGCGTAGAAGTCGGTGACGACGGAACTGCAGCCGATTGGGAGTCGTCTGACAAGTCTGACACGCAGCTACAGCGCCCTTGCTGCTCAGGAGGGAGAGGGCCATGGTCGCCCGTTGAAAAAACTCACGGTCCACCCATATACCTGTAAGACTGATCAGCAGGCTCTCGGCTCTTGGACGTCGACCGTACCACTGTAGATGCTGGGCTCATCTGGGGTGACATGTCGAGCAGGTGGTAAAATGCCAACGGCTACGAAAGCTGGCAAGATGAAAGTGGAGGTCGTGCGGTGCGCCTATTCCACTAGCGCGCCTATCTCTGATGGCCTGGGTTGGTCGGCGGACAGTATAAGGAGAATCGAGTGCACTTTGCTGTCTTTCCAGCACCTGCTGCCCGTCGATCAGCCAGAGCAGGGCTTGTCGAAGTCGCGGTCTTGAGTCCCAAGTTCTGGGCGGCGCCAAGCTCATCGTCGCAAATGACTCCAGCATGACTTGACAGCTCATCAGGCCGACCTACCGTCGCACGAGGCGCAGAGATGAGCACCAACCTGCAAGACTACATCGAGGTGAGTGTGCCGCGCTGACACGGTGCTCACGGGCCAGCTCCTCAACGCCGAACAATACGTCCAGGTTGGCAAGCTCCGCGAGAATGCGCGGCATGGCATTGCGCCCCGCGTGCGAGGGGTGAGCTGCGATTCGGCGTCCCGTGCTGATCTGCAGGAAGTATGGATGTACCTCCTTGGCGTGCTTGTGCCAGACAAGACCTCTGAGATCACCTCGCTCCTGTCCCTGACCTCGACGTACCAAGCTCTCCCGTCGTCCATGCCTTCGAGCCTCACGAGCCTGCTGCTCAAGACGGCTCTCAATCACCACACGAAGCGTTTCTTCAACCCGACCTATGCCGGCCTGATCAGCTCCATCACCGCGGAACCGGGCAGGCTGTCGAATGGCGCTTCGCCAGCGTTCAGCGCGGAGAAACACAACGCTCCGCCGCCACTGCGGCTGTCCGAGCCGGAAGAAACGACCCTGCGGTCAGAGAATACACGGCTGCTGCCCCCGCCTCCGTCGTCCCCCCCGTCCAGGTATACCTACATGAGCATGATGGAGGAGGTCCTCGGCCGGTTTTACCATGCCGAGCTGGAACGTGGACATGACGGCGACTATCGACGCGGCCCGTATGGCCTAGGCGACTCGGAGGCAGATTGGGTCTACCTCGCGACACCATTCATGTGTTGTCTCAGTCGCCCTATCGCCGTCTTTCTGGGCTTTCAGAAACTGATGCAACGGCTTGGTAAGTTTCCGCCCGGCCAGTCTTCCCAAATATCTAATCTCATGGCAGAAACATTCCCGTCTATACCGTCACGGATCGCCTCACTTGTGACGCTGTTTCGCCTCTCTCTACCCGAGCTCTTTGCATACTTTGAAGACGAGCAAGTGCCATATATCGACGTCGCCATGAGCTGGTCCAAGACGCTCCTAGCGCGAGAAATGTGGCTCGGCAACGTCCTCCGTCTATGGGGTATGTGTCGTGGTGTCACATAGCTGATACGCAGACGCCTACCTCGCATCGGACGACATGTTCAGCCTGCACTGTTACGTCTCGGTAGCCATCTTGTCGACATTGAAAGAGTGGGTTTGTTCTCATCATGAAACACTGATGGTAGAACCCTCGAAGAGCTCGATGGAAGCGAAGCAAAGTTGATGCTCCTCGATTTGCCACCTATGGACGTGGACAAGGTAGGCAAAGCGAACGCTCGACGCTGACATGTAGCTCTTGCAAGACGCCGCCAACTTGCGAGTGTCATTCCCCTTACCGCGTCCGGTCGATGACACTTGAACATATTTTGTATCGCAGACAGCCTCAGGTGGCGCTGCAATGTCTTGTGTAATCCAGCCATACAGAGAACACCAGCATGTACCATAAATACTTATAACTTTATTCGCTCCCCACTTTATCACCAGGTGGAGGGCGGCGAAAAGTTGACTGATTGTTGCATTCAAGCATTCAACTCTGTACATTTAGCAAACATTTTGGTCACATAGAAGACATAGTGAGTACCCATGTCGTGCAATGGTTCCCCCTAGGCTGCTCCTCTTATGATGCTTGTAATTTGCGTTTGACGGGCTCGCCAATAGACGGACCATGAAACCAAACCCATGCCTTTTTTGACTGAACCAATCTTGTGCTCTCCGTCTCCTACGCGTCATCCACTGCCAGGATGGCTGCTAATTATGGTGTACCAGGACATGGCGGAGAAGGAGAATTTCTTCCCCACCGTTGGGGAGGTGGCCAGCAACATTGACGAGCTGCCTGACGTACCTGATGGAGCTGCACATCTGGGAGAGAACGCGCCTCCGGCCGAGCAGGACGGAGAAGAGCGGGACATGCAGGAGGTTGAGAGTCTCTGTATGCGATGTCACGAGCAAGTGAGCCTTTAAATCCAGTTTATTAGTCATTGGTTTAGTCATTGGTGCTCATGACAACAGGGCACGACACGGCTACTCTTGACGTCGATCCCATATTTCAAAGAGATCATTGTCTCGTCATTCCGGTGCGAGCACTGCGGTCATAGGGACACGGAGATTCAGAGTGCTGGGGAGATCCAGCGTGAGTCCAGACTTCCTTCCGAGCTGACGATGTAGCGAAGGGTGTGGTATACACTGTGCATTTGCTCAGTAGAGAAGACCTCGATCGGCAGATTGTCAAATCGTCGTTCGCGACTATCACCCTTCCGGATGTGCAGCTTACGATCCCGCCTGGCCGGGGTCAACTTACGACCGTCGAGGGGATCATCCGCGACACGGTCCGGGACCTCAACATCAGCCAACCTGTCCGCCGAGTCATGAACCCGCCGACAGCTGCTCGGATCGACGACATGCTCGGCAAACTACGAGATGTAGTGGGAATGACCGAGGGAGACGACGATGAGGACGGCGGTGTAGGCGACGACGATGACGAAGCGCGCCCAGTGACGTATCATGAGGAGGCTGCGGCAGCAGAGAGGCCGTTTGTGCCATTCAGCATGACGCTGGATGACCCTTCCGGCAACTCGTTCTTCGCGTTTGTCGGAAGCACGTCGGACGCCCAGTGGAACATGCGGGCATATAGCCGGACATTCGACCAGAACGTCGCGCTCGGTCTCGTCGCCCCGCGCGAAGACGCGCCTGAGCAACAGGGTGCCGGACAGCCAGTCGTCCCGGCCGACCACAAGCTCAGCGGCCCGGCCGATCTCGAGCGCGCACTGGCCAAGAACACGGATGCGGCGGCGAATGCGGACGGGGTCGTGCCTGAAGAGATCTACAGCTTCCCCACAACATGCTCAAGTTGCGGACACGAGCTGGAGACGTTGATGCAGAAAGTGAATATCCCGTATTTCAAGGACATCATCATCATGTCGACCAACTGCTACGCCTGCGGATACCGGGATAACGAGATCAAGTCTGGCGGAGCGATCGCCGACAAGGGCAAGAAGATCACTCTCAAAGTCGAGGACTCGGAAGACCTGAGTCGTGATCTCCTCAAGGTCGGTCGAGCTTCCCTACAAAGTCCACTTCTAGTTCGTTGCTGACTCGTTGCGTCTAGTCTGACACTGCTGGGCTCGAGATCCCAGAGATCGATCTGGTGCTTCAGCCCGGAACCCTCGGCGGCAGGTTCACCACACTAGAAGGGCTCCTGAACGAGATCTACGACGAGCTCAGCACCAAGATCTTCCGGGCGGGCGACTCCACCACGGCCGGGATCGGCCAGCAGGGCCTCGACCTCACTTCCGACCAACACACATTCGAACGCTTTCTTCGCAACTTGAAACAGTGCATGAGCGCCAGCCGCCCATTCACGCTGATCATTGACGATCCAGTGTCAAACTCGTATCTCCAGAACCTGTATGCGCCGGACCCAGATCCTAACATGACAATTGTCGAGTACGAGCGCACAGCGCAGCAGAACGACGAGCTCGGTGTGAGCGATATGGTCTTGGAGGGATATAATCCGGAAGCGGAGGGGACGACGGCCTCAGACCCTCAAGTGTAGAACTGTTGTAGACCACTTGCATCTTGTACAACAAGTACGTGTACGAACAGCGTGACGCCATTTGTTCCTTTGCTCCTAGTGAGCGCAGTACGCTCTTCCTGCCCGTCGCTTCCACTTGCACGGCAGAGTTGCTTCTAGGTCTAGCTCAGACTGCCCTGGGACTCAGAGGAGTCCCGCCGCTTGGTCTACCTGACTACATGTCTAAGCTGTCGCCTCGACACGGTACCCAGCAACCGTCAACAGGGCTGCCATGGTGACTCTGCCTATCGCGATGATCTGCTCAAAGTCGTAATTGACTCTCTGGGAGAGATCGCCCGAGTTGTGGTACATGGGGTCGATGATCCAGCCGTTGCGCTCGAACACCTGCGTCGACGGGAATCCGTAGGCGAGGAAGGACTGGTGGTCTGAGCAGCAGGCCGGGGTGCTTCCGACTACCAATTCTGGTGAGTAGAGGCTCGACAGGTTGGCGAGGAGGTGGGTCGCTTCGGGGAGGTGGATCCTGTTGGTGATCGTTAGTGCCTCTTGCTTGGTGGTCAACAGTCTGGCATTTGCTTGGTAGGTCAAGACGTCTCCGTCTGGTCTTTGCTTGGTGGGTCAAACGTCTGGTATTGAAGCCAGATGTGGTTTATGCGTGAGACGGGGGGATGAGTAGAACGGGAACGTGGTGAGCGACGGAGGGGGAAGACTGGGACGTAGAGTATGAGAGATACGAGAGACGAGACGCACGATTCAGGCAGACCGAGCTGGACGGGCTCGTCGGCCTACCTGTCAGCGGCGTCGCCTGATTACTCACGTCGTGGTACCCCAGCATGTCCGCTTGCACCTGCAGGAGCACGGTGATGTTGTTCGCGTGACACCATTCTGAAGATCAGATCAGGGATTTAGCGCCGCCGGACTGACTCGGCGCATCAAGCCCAAGACACGACGTGACGCGACGCGACGCGACGCCGCAGACTCACCGGCGTAGGCGTGGCTGCCGAGGAGGCCCTGCTCCTCGCCCGCGAAGAACACGAGGTACACGCTCTTGTCAAAGGCGATGCCTTGCGACTTGATCGCGCTCGCAATGGCCAGCAAGTGGCCAGAGCCCGAGGCGTCGTCGTCCCCTCCCGGCGCGCGGGTGAGGCCGAACGACCCCCGGCTGTCGTAGTGCGCGCTGAGGATGACCCGCTCCGTCGCATTGGACGGGTAGTGGCACACCACGTTCGGGGCGAACCCCTGCAGGAAGTCGTGCAGGTGGCATTCGGCGCCCGAGTCTTCTACTTTGCCTGAGATGGTCAGCGTCGGCTCACCTAGCACCGCTAGCTGTAGCCAGGGATGGATTGACAGATCGACACAAGGGAGGGCGGGTGTAGAAGGGAGCGTGGAGGGCTGGAACAGCTGGAAGAGCCGGAACACCTGGAAGAGCTGGAAGAGATGAAACCTGGACCTGCCTTTGAGCCAATGGGCAGCCTTGACGGCGCCGTCCGTGAACGAATGCCTCGACTCGATCCCGCTCGGCGCCTCGCCAGTCAGCCACCGCACGTTGCGCCTCAGATCGTCCAGCTTCAGTCCGTCCGACACGATCCGGTCGATGACGGGGTCGAATGCGAGCTGGCGCGTGAGGTTGGCGAGGTGCTTGGCGTACTTTTCCGGCACGGGGTCCCACGCGCTGGTCGGGAGCGGCGACAGCGGCAGTGCGACCGGTACGAGATGCGCCGGGAGGAACGTGTCGAGGTGGGCAAGGAGACGTACCGGGACGTGAAGGAGGAACGAGTCGGGCGTCGAGTGGATCGGCCACGCGAGGTGTTTGTGTTTGTCCACAGCGGCGCCTAGCAGGAGCTGGCTCGACTGGCCAATAAGGCCGCTCATGCTCGTGGCGCTGCGGCGCATGTCCTGCCGCCGCTCCGCGCCTCCACGCTCCTCGTCCGACTGGACCCCCGCGCGCCCAACCCAGACGAGCCGTCCATCGGCCTCCCACTTGGGGGGAAGGTCTACCACAGCGCCGTGCTCTGACACGCTCTGGAGCAGGTCGCTGTACGGCACGGCCTCGGCGCACTCGCCCTGCACGAGGTAGACGTGGTCTTGACGAGACGACAAGCCGCCGTACGCGCCATAGTACGAGGCGTGCACGCAGTCGTGTGCGAGGGAAAGGCGGGTATTGGACACCACGAGTGCGGGCCCCGACCACCGCGCCGAGGGGATCGCGGCTGTCGTGCTGGTCAGCTGGCTCGCGAGGAGCAGCAGGAGGGAGACTACAGCTGCCATACTGCGACACGATGAGGATGATGATGAGCGATTCACGATTGACCAGCGCGTCTAGCATGTCCAGCTCGGCCAAAGCCGCCTGGCTGTCTAACGGCAGCGACGCCGTATACACTTCCAGTCCAGCTTACCCTCATTCGCAACGGCCATCTGTGATAGTACGTCCCACGGCAAGGGCGACGAGGGCACGGAGGAGTGTGGACATCAGTAGGAACGTTCGATAGACTGGTATTGGGCACCCAACGGTCTGCTTATCTCACTACCCGAGTCTGGGCTTCCCAGTCTCGAGTATCCGTCCGGTACGTAGGCACCGCCTTGGGCACTACACACCATCATGCATGCAACTCGCAATACTCCAACTACGATCAACCGTCTGACGCGGTGTGATCGATCCAAGCGGGATCCAGGAAGTTTTGGTACAAGGAACAGGAGGCGCGAAGCTGGTAACACCTCACGCAGGAGATGCACGGCAGGCCGGTGCTTGTCTTGGGAAGGGTTTGTGCAACGCATCGTCTGTCAAAGTCATAGCGGTTCCGCGTACTCTGTTGGCTATGGAGGCATTTGTCGCAGCCCTTGCCCATGGTCAAGGTCCTCTGTTTCACGCGATAGCCCCTGTAGGTGCTGCATGGCACACGCCTTCGGCTCGTCGGTTCCGCTCTGGTGCTTCCGACGGTCTCGCTCTTCGACGTTTCGCGAGACCCGGGAACGTCAAGGTTGCCTGGGCTGCTACTTCCCGTGGCGGAGGGCTTCGTGCGTTCCCTTTGCCTTGATATTCGCGACAGCTCGCTTGTGTGCTTCTTCGGTGGCCCTAGGGAGCTTGCCGCTTTGACTTTCGACGACGGCTTCAGCGACTTGGATTGTCTTCCAGTGGGAGGCACATCAGATTCGGCTACTGCTTCCACGGATGAGGGTGTTGTTGCCTGTGCTTCGCCCGTTTCACTGAACGTATCCGGTAACTGGCTCATCTGAAGAATGTCCCTCTGTTGTCGCCAAAGTGGCAAAGGCTGGCTAGTGCTGGAGGACGTGTAGGGGCTAGGCAGCCCGCTACCAAGCTGGGTCTCGCGAGTATTCTGAGACAGCATGACATCCTGTTTCCCCCACGCATCCCACGTCTGTTGTTCTTGGATATCAGGGTACGGCATCTCGGGCACACGAGCAGAGCGGTCACCGCGGCGGTCAAGACGCCGGCCGTCGAGCTGAATCTGTGAGTCGTTTTGACGTGAATGCATATTGCCTTGTTTCCACAGAGGCAATTGCCCCGAGTGGTCTGAATCGTGCCATCCATGAGAGCCATTTGCAGAGGAGGTCGATCGGAAGAACTCCGTTCTCCCCAGGGAGTCACGACGTAACGCAGTTGACTGCTGTGGTGGTGACTCGAGCTGATCGCGGTCGTTGACGTTACTGGGGGGTGCCTCGGCCTCTGCCGTGAAGATATCTTTGCTGGGGATAGAATATTCCCTTGGAATGTCAGGCATGTGCTGAGGGTCCCAAAATGAAGCGAGGAATGAGAGAGAAGGATCTTCGATGGCTGCAGAGTGCAACTGCTGAGCCTCGGTAGTCCAGTCTGCGCGCACGGGCGACCCAAGGTCAGTCAGGCCGGTGTTCGTGTGAGATCCAGCGCCACTCCAGCCATCGTTCAAGTTGTCATGATACATGAGGTGCAGGACGATGTGTGGCAAGTCAAGAGACGTAGACGGGCAGAGAGGGGAAGAACAGTCTTGATGAACTCCGCGTACATCCTTGGACTATATGCAAGACATTGAAGCCTTCCTGTCGTGACAGATACCGGCTCGTTTATTCGAGTCCCTGAAGTCGAGCCCTTGTATGTCTCCGTTCTTACATATTTACTTATACTCTTCATTTTCCTCACTCTCCAAGGATGAAAATTTTGCCACACTCTCTCTCTCTCTCTCGTGCTCTAGTATACTCCTCGAGTCCCCGTCGTCTCGCCCTGAGGTTTCTGGTACCCACAGTCCCTTCATGACACTTCCATGACCCTAGCCCAAGGACGATGGAAGGTTTGGGACTTCTCTGTCGAAGACGCACACGACTCGCGTAATGCCCTCCTTTCGAATCCATCTCGGTCAATATGCCGGTTAACAGGTGCGGTCGCTCTATAAGTGGATGTCTGATAGAAGTACCGCTTACAGCTCACGAACAGTCAGAATTCAATTGAGACTGACAGGCGGCGTCTTGTACTCATTTCGCACTAACAGGCGTCCCCTCGGCATAGCCATCAGCTTCCCCAACCTGAAATATGTAAGCGCTTCTGTTCTTGCTGCCAAACAGACGCCACTCAAGGCTCCGCCCCCGGTCTTCCCGCATCCTGAATGCGGCTTCTTTGGAAGGCCTTCAGAAGGAGAAGAACACGCTCTATTCGCCGAAGTGGCGACGCATCCCCTCTTCCCTTCTTCCCGAGATAAAAAGGTTGTTTAGTTGGGGTACGCCACCCCATGGAATCTCACAACGCCGGGCAAGGTGGCAAATTCGACGACTCCAACCACGGAGCGAGCGGGCCTAGAGCTGGCATCATCCACCGGGTTACTCCCTCTTCCCCGTTCTTCAAATGGCTTGCCGAAAGTCAAAAGACGTGTATTTATGCCTACTCTTGGGGCAGAGATACAGCCCTGTCACCTAAGCTTTGTATATTGTACGTCGGGCGCTCTCTTGAACGATTCTAAGAGAGAACCTGCCTCATTACCTTAATAACGAAAATCTTGCCCCCAGCTTTGGCGCACGGACTCGGAAACTGCTCAGCGAGGTCTATGTGAGAGGTGACATTGGAGTGACATTGGAGCAGCAAGCGAAGACCGCCTCGTGTTTCAGCAATTCTGGGAAATCTTGACGTAGTGCACATATTCAGCACAAACAGTGCATCGAAAAAGGACCGGCAAATGCGCAAACTTGCAGAATGCTTGCCTTGAAGAAGGTATGCATATACACGAAACTAACCAGAGCCTCCTTCTATACCGGTGGCGGCGACCTGTGTGGGTGTCTGCCGGCCCGTCAGGCAGGTAGTGATTTGGTCCAAGTGAACCATAACGGGCTTTCTGACAAGTAGGAAGCTACAAGAGAGCAATGGCGTCTCGCCTCGAAACATCCGTCGCACGTTGGGCTCCCGAAAGTCAGATGGTGGCTCGCGCTTTCTCTGAAAGGGACCACACAGTCCTGCCTGGATACTGTACACCGGTCGCATCTCTTGTCGTCAGTCATCATCCCCCATGTCACGGGATGCCCCTGAAGCACGGCGGGGTGGTTGAGCCTGTCGAGTGTCGGCTTGCACCTCCTCCTCCGCATCCTGACCTGCTTGAGTATGTCGGGAGGACTGTTTTCGGGAGGACTGGTTTCGGACGGACTGGGCTCGGAAGGACTGGTACTGGTTTCGGCTTCTTCAGTGTGTTCCGATAACGATATGATGACAAGAGCCGGATATTGAGCTCTTTCGCCACTGACAATAGTGTCCGCTTCATGAATCGACGTTTCTATCTCGTGATGTTCTGACGGCACCCACTGTCGAAGAGTGTTACTGCCGGGTCCTCTAGTATCCACTTGGCTTGGTGAATATGGGGTCTGGTAACGCGTTATGTCCCAGTAGTTTGATGTACCGGCGATTTCCTGCCCCGGGAACGCACACTCGACAGCTCGGAAAGGGTCGTTGGAGAGCAAGAAAGCATGAGATCCTTCACTGCCAACGCTGTGGGTTCCGTTGACTATTTCGTCGTCAGAGTGGTCTTCGCGAATTTCGGCCTCGAAGATGCTGGGTCTGGCTAAAGAGTTTTGGAATTCGAGACAAGCTTCCTGCAGCTCTGGGGGCAGCTGTGAGGTCATATTCGATGTCTTGTCTCCACTGTTCCCGAACGGTATACGGACACAGTTTGAACGCTGGTATATAGCAGGATCAGGAATGGCAAACAGCGTCTGAACACGGGAAGGCGTCCAACCAAAGTGACGTTGCTGGGGTACCCGCTAAAGGCTTCAGAAATAACCCACTTCCTCGTTCAGAAGGCGGACCGGACAAGAGAGGGAAACCTTTCATGCTGGCCTGTAGTTCTGTCAGTCGGGCTGAAGTATGGGCGCGACTGAGGTGGCAGCTAGTCTGTCCCGCCACGGTGCTTACTAGGCGCACGTAGGCTCAGCCCTGGCTGACAGACTAAATACATCTGTTGGAGTTACTACATCCTTTGTACTGGTACTCGCTGTCGTGGAAAGTAACGCCTTTCGTCAAGTGGCGAAACCTCTGAAGCCCTGCTCTTCTACAGTAGATCAGGAGCTGGTTCTTGAATACATCTATCGTTAAGTTCAGAAACACATAGATACTGGAGACAGCCACCACTAGTCATGCTGTTCTAAGGCAAGAGGTCGAGTTTTGTGACCGGCCGCTGACCGTCTGTGGGACCGAGTATCGCAGTGACGCGCACAATTCACACAACTAGATCCAGATCCCCTCCTCTGCTTCAAGCCCAACCATACTCATAAACACGGCGCCATCTATCACTCCACCAAGATTGGCGAGTCCTGTCGCGTGTTTGACACAGCAAAGTCTGAGGTACTCGCCGAGTCCAAGTCGGTTTCACCGGGTACGCCGTCTCTCGTAGACAAGTCCACGCCTGGGAAGAAGTCCATAATGTGCCGGCCTGACAGACTGCACTTCACCTTGCGCTCGACGCACACTGAACACGACATCATCAAGTCGCTCGACAACTTTAGCAGGCGAACTTCGCACTTGCGCACGTCGGGGGGGAACTTTTGTGCCTTTGGCCTCCGCTTCGTCTTCTTGTCGGACAGTGTGCATCCCGTACACCCTGTTCCCATAGGTAGAGGCACTACGTGGAACCATCTCATGTGTGTCTGTTCCAAATCTTGCTCAAACACCGGCAAAAAGACGGTAGGACCGTACCCCACTGCCGGTTCAGCGCGGCGAATGGTCGAGGTTCCCGGCTTCTCAAAGTCTGCTGGTGTGCATACGCCCCAGAGTCTCAGGGTGGGAAAGATCCCTCCCACAGAGTCCGTCTCTGTGGGTTGGGTGCTGAACCCATCTTCGAAGAGTGCAGCCTCCCCCTCCCTGCTCGGAGGATGCGACGCGTCCGAGTGATCAATGTGAGCGGTGGGGAACCCAATCCGGTTACTCGACGAATTGACTTGCTCTGGAGTCGGTCTTCGTTCCCTCTCGTTCCCACTGGGACCTCTACGCGGCCAGAACAGACTTGCCAGCCGGGGTGCAGATTGAGACGATGCGCTCAGAGGGGAGACATGGTCTTGCATGCCCTCAGACGAGCCGGGGCGCAAGATGCGAGATAAGGACATCACATTCTCGGTGGATGGAGTCGTCGTGCTATTCTCGGCGCTCTCGTTCTCGACCGTCTGTATCATCCGTTGCTGGTGATACTTGTCGAGATACGCCTCTAGGCTGCGATACATAGGCGCGTATCCGACGGTGGTGAGATCCTCGCCCGGCGTGCTGAGATCCCGGCTGGGCGTGCTGCGATCCCCGCTGGGTGTGCCGAGATTCCCGCTGGGGGTGCCGAGGTCCCCGCTAGGTACGCTGAGAGCTTCGCTGGGCATGCTTAGATCCCAGTTGACTTGAGTCAGAGGATATGCCGTCTGGAAAGGATCACTAAACTCCCACTCAAAGTGGCTTCCGAGCTGGGGGCTGCCTGCTGCGTAGCTGCCGAAGTCGATATCGGAGTACATGTATGCGGCTTGTAAGTCCATGGAGGGAGCGACGGCATCCCAATCCTGTGCTTCTTGAATGTACGGACCACTGTGGTATCCGGGAGGTGAATGGTCATAGTCGTAAGACATCTGGATCACACTGTGGAGCCCACGTTAAAAACAGACTCGGGAAGTGGTCCATTGCAGACTGATATTCATAAGCAGGCAGAAGGCGAGAACAGAAGGTCGCGTTGCGCCGTCTGCTCGAGAAGGCATGCTGAGCCTTCAGCCTTGAGAGGACAGGTTGCTCTACGCAGTGGGGACTGTTTCACTCGGACGTGAAGGCCCTCTTTACTGTCTGATCGGATTGTATTGCGAAGCACCCAAAAGCATCCAAGCAACGTGTGTCAAACCTTGGGAGCACTCGAAATGTCGACAGGTGAGTTGCTCGGCCCTCGGTCTACCGGCGAAGGGGCTATATTGGAAATTTGGGAATCCAAAGCAGCACATTGCTTATGAGATCTGGTGGCCGTTTGTATGCATCGTTGTCATCTTTACTTTGCGCAAAACCGACAGTGACGCCCTCGAGCCTCAAGCACACGATGGAAGCCAACGAGACAGGTACATTGAGACTGAATCACTTGCGCGGTCTTGTCTCGGGCTCACGCTGCAGTTCTGGTCGGTTGTATTGGGGGCAGTGGTCTGTACCACCTCGACAACCTGACGCCTGTGTGAGTGTCTCGAGTGCCTCGCACAGCCAGAGTCATTATCTAACAGCCCGTAGGAAGAAGATCCACATTGACACCGTGAGGATGTGTCTCCAGTCTAGCTAACAAGCAGCCATGGGGCAAACCGTCGTCGCCCATCACCATCTCCAAGCTTCCTTCGGGCGCGTTGATCGCGTTTATCGCCCGCCACGGCCCAGCCCACACCATCACGCCCACCGAGGTGCCGTCGCGCGCGAACATCGCCGCGCTGAAACATATCGGCGTGCTGGCGATCATCTCGTTCTCGGCTGTCGGGTCGCTGCGCGAGGAGATTGCGCCTGGGCACTTTGTCATCCCGTCCCAGATCATCGACCGCACCAAGGGAATTCGGGAGGACACGTTCTTCCGCGGAGAGGGGCTCGTCGTCCACTCGATGTTCGGTGACCCCTTCTCCAACAAGCTCAACGCGTTCATCGCACCGCGCGTGCAGGCTATCCTCGACGGGGCAGAGGGCTCGCCAAAGCTGCACACGGACAAGACCGTGGTCTGCATGGAGGGTGAGTGCCTAGAGCTTGGCCGCCAGTCCTGCAAGAGTACGGCTGATCAAGGCGCGCAGGTCCTGCGTTCTCCACTCGCGCCGAGTCCATCATGTACCGCCAGTGGGGAGGAGATATCATCAACATGTCGGTCATCCCAGAGGCAAAACTGGCCCGCGAGGCCGAGCTCGAGTGCGTATTGCCCATCTCCTTGGCAGCTACTGACGTTTCGCTCTTGCCATCGTGTCGAATATTGACCACCCCAACCACGTCCCGTCCTCTTCTCACCACATGCCCTGTCTCCAATCTCAATAACCTCCACGCCACGACATCCGTTCTCGTCGTGTAACCCAACGCACCCGGTCGCACCACAGCTACTCGCTCATCTGCACGTCGACCGACTTCGACGCGTGGCGCACCGGCCATGCACCAGTGACCGTCGAAGAGGTCGTCAAGACCCTCCACACCAACGCCGGCAACGCCCGTGCTGTCGCTGCTGGACTCCTGCAGGACGTGCACGACGCCGTCGCGGAGGGCAAGGTGCTGGATGAAATCAAAGGTTCCATGCAGTTCGCCTGCATCACCAGGAAAGACGTGAGTGGCCCAATCCCCTTTCCATCACGGGCATGAGCGTAGAGGTCAGTGCTGACGCGGAGCAGGTCCAGCCCGAGGCGGCGAGGAAGAAGCTGTCGTTCATCTTACCTTACTTTGAGGACTAGAGTCGTGGGCGGTTTCGGTAGAAAAAAGATCATGTAGATGTCATACAGCTCTAAGCCGTGCTTGCTCGAAGGCCAAGCTGCCTCTGCCTCGACCCGCTTTCCCTCTTGTTTGTGAACGAGGGCTTGGGACACACAATCTCCGTTAGGCGGTCTGAATGGCGGAGCACGCCGAAGTGCCGTCCGCCACTCCAGATCTCGAGTAGTCACCCATTGACTCTTGCATCTGTGCTTGAAGAGCATATCGTACAGAGCATGCTTCGTGCTCTGTATGTTCTTGGCCTGGTGGACTCCCGTCTCAACGACCGGTCACCGTCCACTCCGGTCGACTATCCAAAACATGAGGCAAATCGGTCCCAGGTGGCTTCGACAGCAAAGTCACGCTCCGATCTGAGCAAATGTGGTCACCGGTCCATGCGTGTGCTTTCGAGTAGAAACGACGCTTCTCACATGGTTGTAGCGGACGCCAAGGTGTCGGCCACTACAGATCCTATCACACCAAAGGCTAAACGAAAAAGGCAAGGCGAGCTTGGCCCGAGAACGGTGGATCTTCCTCCAACTCCCCATAGCCTTCAAACGGCATCAGACGCCCCGAAGCGCCCTCGAAAGCGCATGGTCCCTGTCGTGGAGATCAAGACGACTGTCGAGACCCATGCCCACATCACACCCCGCACGCAGCATGCACCGCTTACGCCACTCTCGACACCGATCAGACAACAACCTGCTGCGTTGGCCAAGAAGGCAAAGACGGAAAAGTCCAAGAGAGCAAAGGTGATGGTGACGCTAGAGGGACGGGCAGGCGATCACGACCTCAAGGACGAAACCTTTGTAGAGCTTACGGACAAAGTGCACCTCATACAAGGTCTGTCCCAGTCCAAGTCAATCGTTGGGCCCGAGAGTCTTCCCGTCTGGCCTAACGGGGTTTCCTGCCAGTGAGCCGTGGAACAACACTGACGCTGTGTTTGCAGAGAGGGTTCGAAGCGATCCGTGGCGGATGTTAGTAGCTAATTCGCTATTGAATGTCACCTCTGGACGAGCAGCGAGCCCGATCTACGAGGAAGTGGTGCGCCGGTGGCCGAGTCCACAGGCTCTGGCAGATGGTGCGTAGGTGTCCTTGCGCGTCGTTTCCTTCCCGCTCCGTTACACCTGAGTGTACGCGTGTACGCCTCACTCTCATCACCGACTTTGCCTGCTTTATCCTCAAGGATAATTTCACGTATACTCGGGGACATCCTTATGACGAATGACTGATCACCGACAGCCAACTTTGACGATTTGAGCGCGCTCCTGCATCCCCTCGGACTGTACGCCACGCGCGCCGCCTCGCTTATACGCTTCTCGAGGCAGTACATCGACCTCGGCTGGCCCGTCGCCGCGGCCACCGCTGTCGCACAACCCGTCGACAGCCCCATCTCCAAACAAGAATCGCGATCCAGGACAATACTGTCAACGACGTCCAGACCCAGAATCAAGTCAGAGACAGCCGGCGCCGAGCTACCTCCGCCGCCACCGTTACCCACCTCGCTAGACGTCAGAATCTTCCACGGCGCAGGCACTTACGCTTCCGACAGCTTCAGGATCTTCTCAGACCTCCTGCCAGGCCACGGTGGGCCCGCTCGAGAGGCGCTGTGGCTGGAGAAACAGTTGCGCGCAGAACGGAGGATGCGGCATGCCCTGAAGATGGATGGTCCTGCCGCCAAAGAGACACAGGGAGTCAGACACGGGAATGCATATCCGGCTGGAAGACGCAGTCCCACCAGTACAGTTTTCGGCGCAAGTGTGCACTTTGGCGAGCATACGGTGCAGGGGATGGCTCCGAAGGACGATGAGGAGATGCAGAGGGTGGGGGAACGTGCAATGCGGAAAGGAATAGTAGAGCTGGGCCAGTGGCTGTCTGATGAAGAAGGCGATGACTCTGGCGAGGAATGGCGGCACGTCCGACCGACGGGTGAGTCCTCCCGCTTCACCCCAGATGCATCATGCTGACACCTCGGCCCCTGACAGACAGACCTTTGCGGCGGTACTTGGTATGTCCCATCCGTCCTTTCCCTCCATGTCGTGCTGTGGAGCTGATAAAGGTAGACATGGAGATGGGGCATCGAGGGGATCGTTTACGATGTCCATAGTGGTCCGAGGATAATTCGACCGCGCGACAAACGGCGCCTGAAGTGGGTAGTTGGCGCTTGAAACGGATAGGTGGCGCTTGAAACGGACTTCGGTGAAGACGACGACGAGGTCGACGAGGAGTCTGGATTGACCTCAGCGGGACATCGAGCTGTCGAGCCGAGCTGGGGTCGTCTTCAGGAACATGACCGGTCGTATTTGCCGCTGCTGTGGAATGCTCCTCTAGTGCAAGAGTTCGTCCCGAGGGGTGGCCGTGCGAGGTTGGGGTTCGGGGGTGTCATGCTCTGTAATACCTGACGGTGTGATATTCGACGGATCATGCTGCATGCTACATTTTGAAGGCGGCCTGACAGAAGAGAACACGACACTGCGTTTACTGAGGAACATAATAATGTTATTTGGTAGAACGAGGCTTATGGTAAAGCTGAAACGGGGCCACACTCAAGCAGAACACCAGCTTGCTCGTCAAGCCGCTCGATCGGTGAGTTCAAACGTAAGTCTGAACAAGTGGGACAGTCGTTCCAAGATGTCTGCGTCGGTGGGATCCTCGCTCACGATTGGGTGTGTTTCGGTAGAGTAACGACTTATCGATATGGCCAAGGCTGCGATAGCGCCTAGCCGGGTCCTTGTTAGTGACGATACGTTCAAGAAGCTCAGACGGACGGGAACGCGTGAAATAGGCACACTCACCCGAGGCCACATCTTCTACGTCAGCTGCGACACCTCGCATGTATGGAGTAGCTCACGGAACACGTCCCAGTAGGCAGGGCTCTGTTTGCCGTTGAGCTTGCTCATGATGGACATGAGGGCGTAGAAGGGCCCATGGCGCGACTTGACGAAATGAGCCACACCGTTGGGAGCCACGAAGGAGGTCGTATGGCCCAGGACGGGGTCTAAACACGGTGGGGTAGACACTGCAGCCTGGCACAGCGACAGCAGACCGTTCAGCTCGACCGCAGACCTGGGACGGAGCTGAGCGATAAAGTCAGCTATCCCCTTCCTCGGATGGCTCGGAGGGCTCAGCTGACCTCTGCAATCAACTCTGCCACATTGACAGGCGAGACCGTTACGGGTCGCTTGCGGCCACCAGCCAGGGCGCCACCGGGCATGAAGGTGTTCTGACAGGATTTCATGACCCTTCTCGCAGCCTCCTGGGAGGCGACCTCAATATACTGTTCACCATCAGTCGAAGACACGACGGCTTGGCGCAGCGGACCAGGTAATCTTTGGTCCGGCCATCGAAGCGGTTCAGGAGGATGTGTATGGGTACGGGTATCGAGGCGAGCGTGCCTGGGGGCAAGAACGATTCCACAATGGCGGGCGTGATATCCTGCATGCGATCGAGAGTCAGCTCAACAGGCTAGAATCCCAGGGAGCTGACCCAGGCGATGTTGTCAATTCTCATGACTGCGCCTGATGCTTTGCGTTCGTTGGAGTCGCTGTTCGCCAACACACTTATCCCTCTGTGAATGTCAAGCTTCGCCTTGACTGCTCGGATCTTGCTCTCATGCCTGAAAGGTTGGAACGAGCAGACCCTGACCATGCAAGCTGTACACCTCGATTTCCCATGAGTCACCGACACCGCTGAGAGTGAGGTGGAGAAGCAGACTGAGCAGATGATGTGCTGAGCCCCATGGATTAGTGTTCACTCGAATATCACGAATAGACCACTCACGCCGCAAGGGATCAAACGGATAACCCGGCCAACTGAAGGTCCTTCACATGCGTCACATCTACTTTCTTGAGTAGACATGATCGGCCCTGGTAACCTCACTTTTATTGGACTGGTATCGCCTGCTTGCCAAAGTGGTCCGAGAAATTCTTCCGTAGGTGTGCGCATGAGCGTACGATAAGGCATTCCCTCCGGGGATGTCGTTCGGAGACACGCTTCTTCAGGTGTTCCGTATGTTGGGGTATGGGGGGTCTTCGAAAGAGGTAGAAGGAGACTTTCACTCAGAATGGATAGCTGAAGAGCCGTTAGTAGTGTCGTTCCGATTCGACTGCCCTCTCACCAGCACTTTGGGGTCAACGGCTGTCCTTGTACAGGTTCCCGCCGTTCTCTCAGCCCACCACACAGCTGGACCTGCTGCTATTGCAGTGGTCTGCTCTTTCTCTTCCCAACTGCTGGGATAGCTATTGGAGGTATCCTGGATCTCAATGTCGGCATCCGAAGTATGTCCCGCGGAATATGCTATGCCATCAAATGCGTTCTCGGCGGGTGGCAAATTGGAGAACCGACGCTCATCCACTGGGCAGGTTCCGGAGACGGAAACCGACTGCTGTGCTGGTGAAGATTGTGAAGAGAATGGTTGAAGTGAATCGGGAAGAGTGCATTGAGGTAGGTCTGAAGCTGACACGGTACGGCGAAACTGGAGAGAAGAAGTGGTCGAATATCCGAATCCTGAACTACCGCTCGAACTATGTATTTCGAGTAATTGAGGTGTGAATGGCCCCTGGATGAACAGAAGCGGACTTTTGGATCGTCTACGTCTCTGTTCAAAGTGCAATTAGCAAGATGTCTGTGCGTGACCAGCCTTATAAGGGCACGACAGTTCGTCAAGAAGGGTTGTATTTGACTTACTGACGTCGCGGGAGATACTTCTGGTAATGGGTGTCGACACCCCTGCCTCGGAGGGTGTGGTGTGATACCCATTGTAAGTTCTGGAATGTCTTGCTATGCGTTGCTTTCACGGAATCCACGGACAGAACTTTCAAGGTCTACGATACGCGCAGTGCCACAGGAAGCCAACCGTTTTCCAAACGTTGGCCGTTCAACTCGCAAACACCTCTGCCGAATTCTGTTGCCCTGGTCGAGTCTGTGGAAGTTGTACGAGTATATCTATTGTCTTTCTAAGAGCCTGTATAGGATATTTCAGAAGAGGATCATGAAGAGACAAGAAAGAGAGAGAGAGGGGCATAATCCAAAATCCTGGCACTGAATCCCATTTCCCGTGCGCTCAGACGGACATCCGGTTGCATCTCCGTGTGGTCGGGGACCCACGCGCTCAGCGACCACATTGAATCAAATTAGACCACCCCCTCTCTATATCCCCTCTCTTTACACATCTGATATCGTATCTACAGACACCAAGATGGCTGCTGACCCCCGCTTCCTCAAGTATGTCGACGAGCACCAGGACGACTACATTAATCGGCTCGCCAAAGCAGTTGCAATCCCCTCGTACGTCACTTTGTCCTTGACAGCCCAGGCCATGCAGAGTCATGTTGACGGTAGCGTGCGCCATTCAGTGTGTCTGGAAACCTCAGGTGAGCTGCCATTACCCATTCATGGACTATGCAACTCACGATGCAGCTATGTGAAGGATGTTGAGGACATGGCCGACTTCCTGATCTCCCAGCTCAACTCGCTGGGTGTTAAGACGCAGCGCCGACCCATTGGCACTCACGAGCTGGAGGGCAAGGAGGTGGACCTGCCCCCAGTCGTTATTGGAGAGATTGGAAACGACCCGAAGAAGGTATGTCGGAGCTCAAAAGTCATCTTTTGTTCCACATCGTCCTTCGACTGATGTCGTGCTTTCCTTCCCGGTCCGCAGAAAACGCTCCTCATTTACGGCCACTACGATGTCCAGCCGGCGCTGTTGGAAGATGGATGGATTCACCCTCCATTTGAGCTCACCAAAGACCCGGAAGGAACGGGAAAGCTGTATGGGCGAGGGTCGACCGACGACAAGGGTCCTGTCCTTGGGTGGCTGAACGTCCTCGAAGCCCACAAGAACCTCGGCCTCGAGCTGCCGGTACGTCAATGTTTCCCTGTCTTCTCTGTCGAGACCCAATGCTGACGTGAGCATAGGTCAACATGAAGATGTGCTTCGAGGGCATGGAGGAGAACGGTTCGGTCAACCTGGACAAGTTTATCGAGAGTGAGAAAGACAAGTTCTTCACTGGTATCGACTGCATGTGCATTTCCGGTCAGTCGAGTCTGTCAGGGCATCGTAATCACTCAGTTGACTGGTTTTAGACAACTACTGGCTGGACACCAAAACACCTTGCTTAACTTACGGCTTGAGGGGCATCAACTACTTTGAGATTCGCATTTCCGGACCGGGCCGGGACCTCCACTCTGGGGTCTTCGGTGGTACCGTCCACGAGCCCATGACTGACCTCATCTCCTTGAGTGCGCTGATCACCCATGTCACTAGTACTTACAGCTTACGACTATAGTGTCCAAGCTCGTCACGCCTACCGGCGAGATCCTTGTTCCGGGTGTCAAAGAGTTGATTGCGCCCGTCACCGCAGACGAGCAGGCCAAATTCGAGGCCATCCACTTTGAGATGACGGTGAGATCAGCTGTGCAGCATCCACGCCATAACTGATCCGTCTAGGACATTCATGATGCGGTCGGTGCAGACGTAGCGATCTCGAGTGATACTGTCAAGACGGTCAGTCCGCCGCGTTCTGCGTTGTCGGGCTTAGCTGATTCACCTAGCTCATGGGCCGGATGAGGAACCCTAGCTTGTCCTTGCACGGCATTGAAGGGGCCTTTTGTGAGCTAGGAAGTCCCCCTGGTCTTCAGCAGCTCACCATGTCAGCCGCTCCTGGGTCCAAGACTGTGATCCCATGTTCCATCAAGGGTGAGCTTTACTGAATGTCGGACGCAGCAAGTAGCTAAACCGAGTGTATAGGCAAATTCTCGATCCGCCTGGTGCCTAACCTCACTGTCAAGGGCGTCACCGAGCTCGTGGTCAAGTATCTGCAGGATGAATTCAAGAAGCTCGGCTCCAAGAACACATGTGAAGTCGTTCTGACACACGGCGGAGAGCCTTGGCTTGTGAGCCTGCACACTTTTCGGACGCGGTAGCAAAGCTAATCGTTACAGGCGGACCCGAACGTACGACTTTTCCGGTGAATATAGTAGCTACGCTGATTAGACTGCAGCATTACTCTTACCGCGCCGCACACAAGGCTACCGAAGCAGTCTACGGGCAAGCTCCAGACTACACAAGGGAAGGGGGTCAGTTGGCGTTTCCGCACGGACCGCAGCCTGCTAATCTGTTGCTCTTCAGGCTCAATTCCAGTCACTCTTGACTTTGCGAACATCCTCAACCTCAATGTTCTTTTACTGCCAGTCGGACGAGGTGATGACGGCGCTCACTCGACGAACGAGAAGCTCGACACGGACAACTATATCAATGTGAGTAATGCCAAATTGAACGCTCCTGACGCGTACCAGGGAACAAAGCTGCTCGGTTCATACATGTACGAGCTTGCTGCGATCTCGAAAGATTGAAAGGCGGTGAAGCGGTGATAGCAGTGAAGCAGTCGGTCCGTGCAGCTGTGATAGTGGTCTCATGCATTATGTGGTTTTGGCGTTTCGTCTGAGCAGCTCAAATCACCCAAACCCCGCTAGATCAAGAGCGGATATATACTGTGAGGTCGGCTGCTGATCCTCGTCGTCTTCATCCTCGTCGTCCTCATCGGCATCGTCGTACTCGTCCTCGTCCTCGTCGTATGTTTCCGTATCCTCCGTCTTTGTGTCATCGGTCGCGTCGTCCAGACTCACTACGCCCGGGTTGTCCTCTCTCCTCTCTGTCGACGTGCTTGAGGCGATTTCCTTTGGACTGCTTCGTTCAGGGGCATCGACTTGTTTCGGTTCATCCTCTCCTGTGAAGCTGACCATCCTGCCTCCTTTTGGCTGGACCAGCCCCAACCCACTGAGCACCTTGTCCTCCGTGATAGCGTGAACGACGGCGCTCGCCTGCTCCAGTAGACTCGGCTGGTTCTCCGGCACTAACACAGGCGACGATAGACCTCGACGCGAATTGTGTCTCGACAATGGACTTTGTGCGCCGGTACCAGTGCCGGCATTGCCGGGGGACGGCAAGGCTGTAGGCGACGTGGGTGCCGGGAGAGACGGGAACGCGATGCGCATGGTTGGGTGGCGCCGCGCGGTCGTGGGATGCGCAAATGGGAGGATGTTTGTGGCCGCTGCGGCGGCGGGGGGCTTGGATTGGCTCTGGCTCTGGCTTTGTCGGGAGGAGGGGGAGCTAGGTGGTGGAGCGGGCGGCGCGGGCCATAACCATGCGGGATAGGGCGGGGGCGGGAGAGTGAATGCGGGTTCCGAGTCGGGTTTGGACGGGGGAGGCGAGAGGAGGTTGTTGAGGAATGGGACGAGAGGGAGGTCTTCGTGGTCTGGCTCGAAGCTGTGCGTCCCTCAGCGGCTGGCGAGGACAAGGGGAAGGGAAGAAGGAAGAAGATGACGGGAGAAGGAAGGAGAAAGGAAGGAGGAGTGAAGGAAAGAAAGCAGTGAGAACGGAGAAGGGACGCACCGGCAGATCTCGTTGACGATGCTATCCTGGTGCCAGCCTTGCAACTTGCGCAGACAGGCAACCACAAGCGTCGTGTGTGAGATTCCATCCAGGTCCGCAATGTACAGCGGGTAGCTAGAGGTGTCCAGGATGATCTTGCCATCGCGTCAGCTCCTAAGCAGGCCGACGTGATGCTGCAAGCCAGTAACACGAAGGGAGAGGGACGGACGGCCCACCTTGAGTACATCCAGAACCTCGGTCTTGCCCATTCCGAGACTTTCCTCGCCCATCTCCTCTGCCTTGATCCACCTCAGCACAACGTCGCGGCGCTGCGCCCACTCGACGAGCCCGTCGTCCCGCTTGAGCTCCTTTTTCCGCATATACACAATCGTGCGCAGGCCGAGGCGACTCAAGAACGCCAGATTGCGCGCCGCAGGGAGGGACCCGCGGTACAGCAAGTCAGAGGCTACTGCAGAAGCGGACGCACGCCCCTTGTCATCCTTGTCATTGTCCTTTGCCGTGACATGGCCGTCGTTGGGCAGAGGCAAAGCGGCACTGGAGCAGGCGACGATGCTATAGTGGTACGGCGGGGTGAGGGTGAACATGCCGGCCTCATTCTTGCTCGTGTGCAACACACGACATGGATACACAAAGGAGGGATCCTCTCCACGGTATGCACTGCACTGCACTGCACCTGGAAAACCAGTAGTTGGGATGGAGAATGATAGCTACACGTCGGGATGAGAGACGAGAGACAGAGACAGTATGAACCAAACCGAAAAGCGCCATTGTCGTACTCCCCCTTCATCGTCGTCCACCGCCATTTTCCACCGTCGACATTCTCTCTCCTGTTTGCATTCTTCACAGCTTCACAGTATATTATAGTAATCTCAGTCAAGCATACGACGTTCAGCGCATATACATGCCCTCGATGGGTGGCTCAACGTAGGCCGCAACGCAAGCAGTGGCAAATACGCCTTACAAGTCGCTCGGGCATCCGCTAGATCTCGCCCACACTCGTAAACAACGGAGCAAGGTTTTCACCCTCAGACCTCGTTGACGACTGTATCAACCGGTATTCCAAGGCAGACAAAGCAAGCTTCACCATGCCCAAGCCGACCTTTATGCAGAGCGTTCTGCGCAAGCCTACACGGTCGTATGCGGATCCACACGCACCGTCGCCGTGGGCAGACTACGACACCGAGACATATGAATACGAGCGACCACCGTCTCGCTATGCTGCTCGCCAGGACGCGGGCGTGCACTTGGGCTCTCAGCGCGCCGCACCGCAGGAGGCTGGCCCCAGTCAGCCGAGACGTGCGAGCTCGGTGGTCTCTGACTCGACGGATCGCGGGGGAGGAAGCATGACTCTGGGAACGAGGTTTCCAAAACCTGTCCGCAAAGCCACCAGCGTGGTTTCAATACGGGAAATGTCGATTGTCCATGAGCCGCTGGACGGCCAGAGTCCTGCTCGAAGCACCACTGTCAAGCGGAAGAAGAAGAAGAGCTCGACGGGGCTGAGCGAGACGAGCTCGATAGCCTCGCGGGCGACGGCTCCTGAGGCAGGGTCAATTAGGCGCAAAGCACGACCAGTCTATATCGACGTGGACGATACTTCCTCCAACACGTCTTCGCAGTTCTCTGCACGTCCTCCCTCTCATCCACCTTCGCTCAAGCAGCGGCACTTTGTGCCCAACGGTAACGGCGAAACCTCTTCATCCACCACCTCTTCTCCTGTGCCCGAATCTCCCGTGATACCCAAACACGATCCCGAGCGCACTCCACGTCCACAGTACATGAGCGACGGTGCACATAATGCGCTCAAATCACCCCGAGCCACTCAACCTCGTCCGCCAAGCTCCGACATATCCAGTGGCAACTCGTCGCGCGAACGTGTAGTAAAGGCAGTCCAGCTCGCTCTGCCTGCAAGACCACGGCCGCAGGATACAGTACCTATAACTCGCGTGGCCAAGATTGTAGCTCCGTCTGATGAGCCGGCGACGGACGACGAAGCGTTCCATACTCCACGAGCATCACTCGATATGGCCGTTATAGAAGAGGAGCTCGAAACGCTCGAGGCTCTCACGACGCCCAGCGCCGCGAGAATGCAAAACACTCAGGAGTTGCCAATACTGAGCTTCCAACCACCCACGCCGGCTCCTATACCTGATCCCGAACAAACCCCATTCCACTCGGAGACCTCATCCAGTGCTTCTTCGACATTACATCCGAGCCGGCCCGTCTCGCCGCGACCAGCCACTCCTTACAGTCCCACGACAGTTATCCAAGACGTTGACGATGACAAACACAGCGCAGCTGGCGAGATTGGATCCGATGCGGATGAGGAGTCGGAGCGTACGGGCGATGGCGGAGCCAGTCGCGGCCGCCACCGTCGACCGAAGGGCTCCAATCGGCCGTCCAGCCGCCCTTCGAGTCGCAGCAATTCACGTACACGATCAGATGCCAAATCGGGCGGAACACCGTCTACGTCCACAGATGGTCGCCGATCAGTATCTCGCGCATCCACTCAGGGATCCAGGCGGATATATGACGACTTCAAGGTACACCGGCGTGACTCTATGGCCCAGTCGGAAGTGTCTGTCGGCGGACGGTCGATACCTGAGGGTAGCGTGCACGGGAGCTATGGCAAGGGCGGCTGGGCGGCCGCAGCGGCCTCGAGATCCGGTGCATCTTCGCCTGTCATGATGTACATGCCCTCGACGGGCAATGACGGATGGGCCCAATTTCAACCGCCACCGCGTCAGACCAAGTTCACGCCTCTCCCACCGGCGTCGCAACCGACGACCTTTGATAGTTTGGTTCATGGTACACGGCGCAACGAGACAGATCACGAACAGAACCAGATCTCAATGCCCCGTGGCAACGCAATGTACCAAGATCACAATGCGACGCTCCCTCCAGACGGGGACTCGTATAGTGCCTACTCGCGCTCAGACGAGGAGGACAATCTGCCCAGACCGAGTAGGTCATACGCTATGGACCGAGAGCAAGGCAGCGGAGACAGTCGAGATAGCCGTCGCTCGTCCGAACTTTCGGCGCTGCAGAATGGGTACGCCGGGGGCGGATATGAGGAGCACGGGTACGAGGAGCACGGGTACGAGCAGAACGAATACGAGGAGAATACGTGGAATGTAGCTCCACCCATCGAACAGCCTCATCGTTCTGAGCCCCCGCGAGAGTCTCCACGAACCTTCTCTCCTTCTCCTTCCGAGCGGGTCATGGGCCGAGGAGGATTGCCAAATTACCTGCGGCCGGCAGAGCTTGTCATGCCCACTCCGCTTGTCCAGCCTCAGCCACCCCGGCCGCAATCCCCCATATCCATTCACTCTCGACCTAGTTCTCCCGACAACAACAACACCCCACGGGGCTTCGACGCGCCGAGCTTCCTCAATCCGGACGTGCTTACTATTCTGCCAGAGATGAGCCAGGAGGACTCGGCGCGGACTTATCGACCTTCCCCGCCGTCGGTTGCTCGCTCAGACTACGTTCCTAAGCGCTCTAGTAGCGCTCTAGGATTCGCGCGCAACATCAGGAGCGAGTTCAACGAAGGTCGTGAAGACGAAGATCACGTCCCGGAATTGCCGTTTCGCCGTTCCAAATCTGTCATGGGCTATCGGCCTGGGGATCTGTCGCCGTGGGAAGGTAGTAGTGCAAGCGACGGGGGCGTGCTCATGGAGTCGAACGGTCGCGTCGCAGAGAGCATCAGCGGATATACGTGAGTATCAGCGTGCTTGAGGTAGACCCCACTGATGGTCAAGTAGAAATCTGGTGTTGCCTGCCGGAGCTTATCGACCGTCAAATCCCGCAAGGTCGGCCTCCGAGATCAATGCTCGTATTCTCGGTCTCCCCCATGCCACCATGGCTAGCATCACCTTGTCTTCGTCTGCCTATCGATCCGACCGAGCAGCGACTCCAGCTCATCTGCGTCATAATCTTCCCAGCCCGGTGGACTTTACGTCGCACCTTAACCCGCCGAGCAAGGTCGGTAGCGCCCAGCTGTTGATCCAGGTATATGCGGCTGCAGTCGACAAGGCCGATGTCCGGGCTGTCGAGGAGAAGGGCAAGGGCGAGGTTGGCAAGTGGGTGCCTGGCCGAAGCTTCGTCGGCCGGTGCATGACGGTCGGGGCCGATGAGAAAGATATCGTCCGAGGGGATATCGTCGTTGGTCTCCTTGACATTCGCAAGGTCAGTGCCAGTGTATCACGCTTCTTTGTCATCGCAGCAGTCATGTGACCATTCGCTGACTTGTGATTTGCTTTGACTTGCAGAGCGGAGCGCTGTCCGAATATATTGTGGTCGACCGGCGGCGGCTCGCTCGCGCACCCTACCCCACACCATTGACATTGGAGCAACTCGCTCTGCTCCCGCTGTACGGTATCCCGGCGCTGCGGGCTGTGCGCACGCACCTCATCCGCCAGTCACGGGCAATCATCATGGACGCGCACGTGGGTGTGTCGGCACTGATCTGCCAGCTCCTCGCGCGGGCAGGCGTGAGCGTCACAGCTGTGATCCAGGGCGGCGAGCAGCATCACGCAGCGCAGACGGCCTGTATGGCCCACGGCGCGAGGGGCGTGTTGACGGGAAGTCCGGCGGCGGTGCTGTTGGGACTCGACGAGTCGGGATGGGACTTTATCCTGGATGCCCAGGGCGGACAGAGGGTCTACGATGCGGCAAAGCGGATCCTCAAGGAGGGTGGGACGTGAGTCTCGTTGCTGGTGGTTGCTTGTCCCTCTTTCTCTTCGGTCTTCGGTCTTCGGTCTTCCTCTTCATCCTCTTTCAGCTTGTTTCATCCTATATCATCCTTGTTCATCCTCTTTCATCCTCTTTCATCCTCGTTGTTCCTTCGTCCGTCGTCCTTCTTTCGTCTTCTCGCCTCTTTCATCCTCGACCTCGAACCACTCCCATCATAGCACCAAAACTGTATTTATTCCTGCCGTTCCACGATATATGACCGCCATACCGCACTTGCCACTACGCCGGCATCTCCAGCGCAACTGCCATACACCGTCTCTGTATGGGTACTGACTCGCTTAGGCTGTTGACGCTGGTAAACCCAGAAGGCATCAACTCGCGCGCAACATCCATCAAACCCTCGGGACTGCGCACCCTCCGCATGGCGTTCTCATCCTCCAAACGCAAGAACGCAAGCACCAAGTCCATAGCGTTCGAGTACCTGCCGCCAGCGGGGACGGGCGAGCCCGAGGTCGATACCAGCGGAGCGGATTGCAGGGATATCTTGGAGGAGCCGGGGATGGAGGCGCTACGGACGGTGGTGGAGGGCGGTGTGGTGGTTTTTGAACGAGGAGCAGACGCGTTCTCGGGCGAGGGTCAGGCGGGGCGGACGTACAGAGCCAGGGTGGTCAGGCTTATCAATTGAGCAGTTGATCTCATCTCGTCTCATCTCATCTCATCACGTCCATTGTTCTGATCGGACAATCAATGTTGTTATTTAGTCAGCCGAGTGAGAGCTGGAGGGAGGAATGGGGGACGGGAGAATGGGGGAGGGCGACGGCGGGAGGGCGACGGCGCAGTGGCGAGTCTCGATGATTGGCATACATACGCCCCCTCATGACTTGCTGTTTCCCCTGTTAGGTTGACAGAGAACAATCATACATGCATAAACTATAATTCGTATCCAATCATCTCCCTTGCATGCATACATTCTGATGCAAACTCCGCATCGGGACGCCACCGCAACGAAGCGGTACCGTGCAGTACCCCTGGGAATTCCTGATCATCGATTGCTGCGGTGTCAAGCAGAACCAGTCACGTCCGGCGTCACCTTGCCAATCAAGCCAATGAAGAAAGCGGCCTTTACAGCAACCCTGAGCCACAAGTAGATGCTAATTACATGCATGGGCCGTCTAGGTACAAGGTACATTATGGACTGTGGACTGGCTCCTCACGCCCTACAGAACACGGACTGCCGAGTCTGGCGGGCTGCTGAGGATGTGAAAGAAAGCCGTCGGCGAGAATTATAGACACGGCGAAAAGGAGGCAGGAGCAGGTCAACGAGACGAGCGGGAAGGACAACGTGGAAAGTGCGTGTTTGGCGGAGTTCGGCGTGAGTCCTGACACCGGACGAGAGAACAAGACGGTTCAGAGCAATCCGCAGTCGCGCAGGTTGACTGTCTATCGTCAGCTGATCGGGTCCGATGCGGAATTCAAGGATGGCTCACTCTGGATGATAACATCGTTGATGGCCGAGATGACAAAGGACAATGCCCGTGTGTCGGTAGCGTCCGTATAGTGCTGTTCACCCAATCAGCGATGTCGGGCCCGCAACACTGGGCATGTGCCAACGAGAACTGCCAGACTCACCGCGTAGATCGACTTGGCAGGGTTCTTGTTGAGTGCTACAAACTTGTCTAGCAAGAACGCGCAAGCCGCATCGTAGTTGTTTCCACCGCGGTATTCGGGGAACGTCTTGCTCAACGGCGAAACGGGCAACTTTGCACGGAAAATATCAATCTTGTTCAGGAAGAGGATTATGGATGTTTTGGTAAACCACCTGAGAACAGCATCAGTCGACCGGGATCAGACCGACCCTAGAGGACAAGGGGCGTACCCAGAGTTGGCGACTGATTCGAAGAGGACCATGGCTTCTTGCATCCGGTTGACATTCTCATCTTCATACAAATTCTGATCGTCTGTCATCGTCAGCTAATGCGCATTCGACATACACGGAACGTACACTCTGAGATAGCGATGAGAAAGACCAGCGCTGTGACCGAGTCGAAGATGTTGAGCCATTTCCGCCTCTCTGATCTCTGCCCTCCGACATCAAACAGCTTGTAAGTGAGCTCGCCAATTTTGAAGTGCGTTTCGCTATTCCAGTAGGCTCAGCATGACTTGACGTGAAGGTTCAGGATGAAGGAACCAACGTGATGCCTGTCGTCTTGACTCTTGCACGAAGGATGTCCTGGTCGGTAGGCATGTAGGTTGGTTGTGCAATCCGCGAAATGGCATCAAAATAGCTGGGTAGTGAGCTCCCGTACTACTTGCGAAAGGTCAGAAGCTCACTACGACGCCGAGTCGTTCAATTGCAGTTCATTTCTCCGCAAGAAAGCCTTCTTGACACCCTCGTCCTGCCACAGGCCCTTGACTGCATCCGCCAAATCGGGCGGTAACACGTCTCCCTCGATCTGTGCTGGCGCAGCCATGATCACATCCCATCTGCTCTGATTTGCGGGATCGATGGAGATTCCCATCAACGCCACACCATCAACCAATACCCTATACGTTCAGTCTGTCAGCATACAGCATGGTGAGTCAGGGTGGGGAAGATCTACCCACCGCATGGATTGAATCGTATTGGAATAGACAATTTCCCGGTAGCTATCTCGTTCTTCTGCGTCATATGGTCTAACGGCATGTCAGCTGGTCGTACGATTGCGACCAAAGGCTTGGATAGAGAAGAGACAGCGCGCACTTGTTGTATATGAGACGCATCTGCTTGAGGATGGTGGATTTGCCTGACTCTCCCGCACCGAGAAGCAACATCTTGATCTCATTCCGCAGATTTGCACGATCGCGCTTCAGCTGCTCCTCAATCTCCTGATTTCCTGCAAGGGTCAATCATCATTCGACATGGGCCGTATGGACACGCGTGAACAATCATGAACTCACGAGCCTTGGCGGCGCTGTCTTCTGTGCTCTGAGCGCAGCCCATGTTTCCGTCGAGGTGGAGAAGAAACAGAAGGCAGGGGATAGATGTCAAGAGGCGGCTGAACGATGGGAAGCTGCAGGACTCGGCTGTGTTTACTTCAGCTTGGGGGCGGATAATCTGTCGCATCAGTTCCACATTGAGAAATGCCCGTCGAGCCTTTGATAGGAGACGTGGCCATGCGGTAGTTTCTCTCAGTCTCCGTCAAACGAGGCGTGCAGCCTCCTTTGATCCTCCGTCTCCATGGCGCGGCGGCGGCGCTGACATGCCGACATAGTAGCGGGCAGATGCTCACCTTTGTTACGCCCCGGGATACCGGCTGTCCCTTGCACCTGTCCAAGGAGCTGGGTGGACGCAGTCCACTACGAGCAAGCGAGCGTGGAGAGCGACCGCAAGGGCAAGGACAACACTGATGGGGTAGGAGCAGGGGAAGGAAGGTAAGGAATCCGGAAGTGGTCAAGGGTTCGTGCACAGTCTGGTAAAGGAAAGGTGGGTTTGCCAGGCTGCAGTAGCCTCGAAGATCAGCCGGGGCGTCGAAGCGAGAGATAGATGCAAAGAAGCAAAGGGCTAGGTTCCGGGATATGAACGATATGAATTGAGTGTTGTAAAGAACGAAGGAAAGGGTCGTTGTTGGATTGCACCTTTGCTCGGACGGGAATGCTGTGATCGGGTTGGTCGCTGTTCCAAGGAAGGATTGACGCTAGTGTGGTCGCAGCTGGTAGTGGCTCAAGCGCTGTTTCAGCCGAGTTTTCAGACGCTATCGTATGAGTCTCGGGGTTATTATGATGCTGGGTGAGAAAGGACCAGTGGGGATCAGGATGAGAACACGAGGGCGAAACGAAATATATATATATGTTTTCCGACTGGGCCGCTGCCGACGGCGACACACAACTCTCTTTGTAGTCTTGCATCTCACATGAGGAGGATGGGGGGGAGGAAGAGGAGGGGAGGAGAGAGGAGGAGGGAGGAAACCGAGGAAGAGGAAAAGGAGGAGGGAGCCGAGAAAGGAGGGAGTAAAGAGTTGGGGAGACGAGGAGGGAGGAAAGTGATTCAGGGTACACATCAAACACTGCCAGCAGCCCTTCCCTGGACAGGCGCGCAGACAGAGGAAAGTTAGGCATCGAGAGACAAAAAGCTGAAACGCGAGGTACAGTAAAAGATTCGCTCTTGTGTGTCAAGCTCGCGTCGACCTTGTGCCCCGGATATCCCGGAGACAGCAGCTGCGGCACCTGCATCTGGAAAATACAGTAGCTAGAGTTGGGACACGAAGCATGCATACTCCATGCCTCACGTGTGTCACTTGCTCGGCCATATCTGCCGGTCAAGTTGTTGACTGCGCGGAGTGTTGTATGAATTGCGGATCTAACTGACAGATAGAGGATGGCAGTGGAGACTGCCAGACTATTGATTGGCACACAGGACCGAGGTGCATCGGAAAGCTCGTGTGTGGATCCAGTCCGGCGATCAGGGATCTGTTTTTTTGGAGCAGACATGATGGTATCCTCCCCGGACAAAAGGAAACGGTCCACGAACAATAGAGAACCGTTGTTCGCTCCACGTGGCATTTTTCAATCTGTGCTTTCCCGCCTCTATCACAAGTGGAGGGTGATCATCTCTTGTCCCTGTCAACAGCCCCTCTGCACATACAGTCCTCAACGCACTGATGTGCGATGGTGGACGCATCTGCATCTCATCGGGGCAACGGCGAGGACTTCGTGCCTCCCACGCTCTTGTCTAGCCGGATATGGCCCTACATCTCTCAGTCGCCGAGCTATGGCAGCTTGTCATGCAGCGACGACGGGCAGTTCATGTTCATCCACCGCCGGGGCGTGGTCATCTCTGTAAATCCGTCTCTCGAAACCCCCATACACCTCGTTCATCTACCTTGATCAATCTTGTGCTGTACACTTTGATCAACTGCTCACTCCATACTAGACACCCTACCTCACACGCGCGCGAGCACCACCTCGGGATCGTGGTGACGGGCTCGAAGGTGTGGTGCTCGAACATCCCAACGCATCTCACCTCAAGATGAAACGTCAGCGAGATCGAGAGCGAGACGGAGGAACACGGATGCCAACAGAGGACGATGATGCGGGAATTACCGCAGGGCCATCGCAAGGACTCGACAAGACACAAGGATCAAAGCAAGGGCAAGAGGGACAAAAGGGACCGCGGAGGCGGCTACGCAGACCCACCGGCGGGGAGATGCAGTTCTACATCACCACAATAGACTACGATAGGGAATGGATACGGGACGAAGAGTACGGCTGGACCCGGGCGTCAGGTGCGTTTCACCCCCACCAAACTTCGAGATTCCGTAGAAGCTGAGGATATGATCACTCACACAGATTCGTACGGCGCTGCGAGTGCAGATCTTGAGGTCTCGGTGCGGAGTGCCGCTTGGTCGCCTTCTGGAATGTCGCATCTGGGAGGGTAAGCTGTGGTTCACCTTCCTCTTCCTGCTGCTCTTCTCCCACTTCCTTCCTTCCTTCCTTCCTTCCTTCCTTCCTTCCTTCCTTCCTTCCTTCCTTCCTTCCTTTCTTCCCTTCTGCGCTTCCCCGGTTTCTTTCTTTATTTTCCTTCCCTTATCCCAGGCCCACTATCGCACTTCTCGCTTTCCGGCCCTCCCGTGGGGCAGAACGCTGATGATGACAGATGCCTACTCGCTGTTATGTTACAAACTGGACAGGTTTTTTTATATGCTCCCAAGAGCGATCCAGCTTCGAAGGGCTGGAGTGAGATTGTAGACCTCACGATGGCTACGAAGCGTCTCTTCGGTCCGGGGGAAATCAAAATCCCAGACATGCTAGAGATGCGAGCCACCAGTGAGTCTGAGCACCGCTGAGTGCTGAGACCAGGCATGGCATGGTCGCCTACCCCTCCTGTCCTTTCCGGCGCCACGGTGGGAGGTAGCTTATTGGCGGTGGGCACGAGAGCCGGATCGCTCGCGCTATGGTCGTAGGTTTTCCTATGGAAACTGCTGACCCCAGGGGACTTGAGCGTGTGGCACATCTCGTCTTGACTACAGGATGGATCTCACGACTCGCTTGGTCCGAGTGGAGAATGGTAGATGACAAGACCTGTAAGTGGTGAAGAGAATCCCGCTGAGATATCGTCAGCTCGATGCTTGCTGGCTATATCATTGACCGACGGGTCTCTTTCTGCCCTGCCAGTCGACAGGATCACCACAGCGAAAGGCTTTCATGTCAAGTTCGGTAATCTGCAACATATGTGGAAACCGGACAAACGTGACGTCACGGCTTTACAGTACGCTGAGGTAAGCACGCTTCGCGTGCTCGCTGACATCAGGGTATCTTCGTATGGACCAAGCCTGGCAGTGTCCACCTATGGGCGGACCACACTTCAAATACGAGGTGGAATGGCGTCAAGTCCATTCGTCTTCGACGTATCGGGAACTGGGCCGGTGCCAATGCCATTCTCCCTTGCATTGGTAAAGACTTTCATCTATGAGGTTAGCTGATTGAAGGCATTCAACGCGATGGTGATCGCTTGATTGTCACGCTCTCCTCCCTCACGCACTACATCCTCACCGACCTCTCCACCGAACCCGCGCTGGCGCCTCTGGTTGACTCGCTCAAGCTGTCTGTACTGGCTCGTGAAGCGTTCATTGATCTTACTTCACAAGATTCCTACAGCAGGCCACGCCACGGCTTGGCCGCAGGCTTGAACCACGAGATTAGCGCGTATTCCGGTGGGTGGACAGGTTTCGGCTCGACAGTTGCCTGGATCACAGAGTCAGTTGACCGATCTGCCTGATGAACGAAGAACGAATGTCGATGATTATTGACGGAGTAGACCGATCAACTTCCACAATCTCGACAGCACGACTGAAGGGCGCAGGATGATGGGGCTTCAGGTAATCGAGCTAGGGAGTACAGGCCGGCCGAGCATGTCGATCAGGCAAGCGGTGGAGAGTATTCTCTTCAATCCCCCAGCTCGTAAGATTTCATATCTGCTTGGCTGACCACAGTCATACGCTCCCCGCCTGCTCGCGTGCTTTTCCCAATCATATCGCGGATGACAGCTAGTCAGCAAGACTTAAGCAGCGAGTTACTCGAGTTATGTGCGGTGGAGGAACCCCCTCTGGCCGGATACGACAGCATAGATGCGCTGTTTCATAGCTCGGCGTTGGACACATTCCGTCTCAAGCTCGTGCTCGCCTCATGGGCGGTGGTGAGTCGAGCAGCTTGTGTCTGCCAAGATATACTGATTTCGAAGAACGCCTTGCCAAATGCCGCCGAATTCACGGCGTTAATCGCCTCAATCACAATGGTCATTAGACGGATTGTTCTTGTAGTTTTGGTGAGATGGGCTGTGCGGCAACCGATGACCGGTATGTCCATCCTCCACCTCAAGCTTATGACCAGATCACGATGATCAAGTGGTCCTGGGGCTACTACGCCATGCAGCCGAGGAAGCACAGTTGCAAGGTCACCTTGAAGCGCAGCTTTCTCATCTGCCAACCGTCTCAGACCAGATCGATCGGTGTATGGCATGTGGCGACCCTGTCGCCCTGACTTCGGACAGCTCCACATGCCCCCGTGGTCATCGGTGGTGTGAGCTCTATCGGCTTTTACAGGGGCTGACATCAGATCTGTGTTCTGTCACCAATCACCTCATTACGACCCCAACATATCGGTCGTGCAGCACGTGTCCTGCTTTGTCCCTGCTTCCTCGACAGGCTTTGACAGCACAAACGCCAGGACCGATCTCATCGGGATCGGATCTTGACCCCGTGAACGGGACTCTACCCGGCCGTACCATGGATCTGGCTCAGGTAATGCTGGAATCCGCGCAATGTTGCGTTATTTGCGGCGGGCGGTGGACGCGTTCCGTCTGATTCCGAGGCGTCTCCGTCGTTTGGTATCCCTGTTTATTAAGGCAACAGTTTGGTATGTCAGTTTATTTGCGCATCTGCAGGTTTGGTATGATGCAAGCATTTGGTATACATATGCACCGTGTGACACACCTACGAATTTGCGCAATGCATGCTCGAGGATTTGGCATGTCGGGAGAGGTCGGGGTGGCGATCGTCATGACGCGACTGGTTCCGAGGTTTCACCAGTGTCTCGACGAGAATGAAATCAGCACCTGATGCTCAGCGGTCTTGCTTGGTTGCCACAGCGAAGCTGGTGAGGTGCTCGTGTCTGGTGTCGTTTTGCTGCAGTCCCAAGTGGCTGTGCTGGGCATCGCTGAGCAGAGATGGAGACATGGCAACCAGATGGGAGCAGGAAATGTATCGAGTACTGCGTTACGGCAAGCTAGATTATCTCTAAATTAACCCGACTTTGACGGTGCCTGACCAACAAATTGCCGGCAGGCAATTGGCTCGGACGGCTCGGAACTGCATCGTTTTCTCGCCTCTTGGCTGAGCGAACATTCTGTCTCGTTGCACATGCATTGGTCCGGACCAAAGCCCGGTTCTTTGCCCTCTCTCTGATGGACCTCTCCTGCGACGCTCTGGAGGAATATGGCGCACCCTGGTGCGGCTGTTTTGAAAGATTTGAGAAAGGAAGCACGGGATGATGTCGAACGCTCGGTGCAGGTGATTCAGGCGCCGGATCGCTCCGAGGTACCGCTGCTACCGGTGCCGTTTGCTCTGCTCGCCAGGCTTACTCGAGTGTATATATAGGCAGAGAGGTGCTGTGCATGCCCCCCCACCCTGCTACGTGTGCTCGCGCTTTGTGCACAAAAACGCAATCGTCGAGACTGCACCACCCTCCTCACTGTTGACGGTCCTGTTGCTGTCGAGTGTGCTGCTTAGTGATTGCTGCTGTGTCCACTGTTTCACTGCTTCACTGTTTCGTGCTGGCGATACGACAAGATGTCCATACTCCTCCGCCACTCGGGCGAGGCGCTCCGCCCGCAGCTCTTACGCGTAGCGTACCTCCCGCTCGCGTCGACGTCCGCGGCCTCCGCATCAGCAGTGGCATCGATGCGCATGCAGATCCGAATGCGCGGGTTCAGCAGCACGACGCGCCGCGCTATCGAGGCTGGCAAGGCGCACCACGCGTCGACGGCGCTCAAGACAAACGTCCGTGAGAGAGAGGAACAGAGTGGCGCGTCGATCAAGGTGGTGGGTGAAGAGTCCAAAGGCGCCGAGGGGGCGCATTACCAGGGTGAGCCCACTGCTGTCAAATTCATGGCCTATGAAGTTCTCTATGGATCTGTATGATGTCGGCGCATGCTCTTGTGGCGAGATCTGGCGGCATCGGCTAACACCCTACAGACAAAGTCCCTCTAGGCGTCAACAGCCTGTCGGACACGTCGCGGACCGGCGCATGGACGATGATGAATCCCATCTACACCGAGGAGGTGAGTGTCGAATTCCCGACCGATTACCCCAGAACGCAGTGCGATCTGTGGCCACCTTCACCGGCCGCGATCGGGCTCGAGAACCCAAGCTGATACGATCAGGACCTCGATACAGTCAAAGTCGTCCATCGGACACCGGTGACCATCGGCGACAAGCTCGCACACGGGTCGGTCAGGTTCCTGAGGAAATTGTTCGACTTCTTCACCGGCTACAGGGACGAGCACATCCCTGCCGAGGTTCTGGCACAGCGCCCCATCCCTATCCAGGAATTGCGGCAAAAGGGTTTGCTGCTGAGCGACAACAACTGGTTGTTGCGCGTCATCTTGCTCGAGAGTATCGCTGGCGTGCCTGGTATGGTCGGCGGGACGTTGAGGCACTTGCGGAGTCTGAGGCTGTTGGTGAGTCCGACCTCGGTCACATTTTCTACGATCGTCGCGTCGCGCTGACACGGCGGTAGCGGAGAGACGGAGGCTGGATCCACACCCTGCTCGAGGAGGCTGAGAACGAGCGGATGCATCTCCTGTAAGTTGTCGACTACTGGTGTACACCGACAGGACCGGCGGCTAACCCGCTCAGCACATTCATGACCATCTCGCAGCCGACCATCTTCACCCGCGCGCTCGTCCTCGCCGCCCAGGGCGTCTTCTACAACGCCTTCTTCCTGACCTACCTCGTGTCGCCGAAGACGGCCCACCGCTTCGTCGGCGCCCTCGAGGAAGAGGCCGTGCGCACGTACACCCACTGCATTGCGGACCTCGAGGCGGGCCTCATCCCCGAGTGGACAGACGTGCCCGCCCCGCGCATCGCCATCGACTACTGGCGTCTCCCCGAGTCGGCAAAGCTGCTCGACGTGGTCCGCGCCGTCCGGGCCGACGAGGCCACTCACCGCTTTGTCAACCACACGTTGGCGGATCTCGACCAGAAGCGCGACTTTAACCCGTTTGCACTGATGGAGGCCAGTGCAGAGGTCAGGGGAACCAAGTACGGGTAAGTCGAATCTGCATTCTGCACTCTGCCGACTCTACGGGCCGGACAAGGGCGAGGCTGACAGGACAGATTCACGCGCGAGGAATCAGCAGAGTTTGCACGGCAGAGTCACGAGAAGATTCTTGCCGAGACGAAGAAGCTCGAGGCGGCACCAGGACAGCAGTGATGGGGGATTTTGGTCACTTTTCTCTTTAGCAAGTTAGTTGTGTTTGATGAACCCCCCTTCCTGCTCATACATATATAATCTAGATATACCCGGCGATGCCACCTTGCGTCTTGCTTGTAATGACGGTAACGCATAAGTTGAGGGTGTGCTAGGTGATGAAGGGGTCTTCAGTTGCCAACACGGCTAAATGTTCGAGACTCGTATAACATCCTCACGAGATTGTACACTTGGAAGCGTTTGACCAGCAGCCACAAATCTGGGGCAAGAAAGATCTGCTCGTGCGAGGCTCTAATGCCTCAGCGTTCAGCTGATATATGTCAAATTCTGCTTCCGACCATGTACCGACTGACAAACTTGACCGGAGAGAGGAATTTGCTCATGATGACAGCAGGTGACGGGAGGAAGTATTCTCGGCCCCAGACTCCCTGGGGCTGTACATTTGTCCTGCAATTGGAAGTTCTGTGCATATTGGCTCTAGTAGTAAAGCATCCCATTGGAAGAGCGAGGGAGCAGTGTGTGCAGATGCCATCAACGCTCACACGAGTGGTTGAACTAGCTACTCTCTTAATGTCTCTGAATGTCTCGATAACATGCCATCCGATTGACGTTCTGGACCATCTAGTTCTCCCTTGATTCTCTCTGCAACAGATTGCATCGCCATACCGAGACTTGCCCTACCTCCTTGCTCTCTGGCCATGAAAGGGTTTTCACATTCTCAAAGCACCACTTTTCAAGCGCCGGAGCCTTTGTTCTCCAACCCACGTCGACGAGGATATAAAGCGAGCGACCACCTCGGCAGGAAGTCATCAGAAGAAATGTCGCCACCACCACCACCCAGCCCCCCTTCAGTATGACTTCTGGTTCAGATCCGTCATTGCTCATGACTTCCAGCATGAGTGCCGATGAAACCCCAGCATCTAAAACGCTTCCACCACTGCCATTTGACGTCTTGGACAGAATCTTCCGGAGCAGCGATTTGACTTCCCAACTGACTATGTCGTCTACAAGCAAGAGTGCACGTGGGGACTGGGGTCCGACCGTCTTGCGAACTGTAAGCGTCCCAGCGAGTTACCCAAGAAACCCAAAGAACGACACGAAAGAGGCGCTTGCGGTAGTATGGCCCAATACCAATATTCCCACCAATTTGACCCTGAAACAAGTAGAGTTTATTCAATACGTCACCGCCATGCCAAGCATCAGGCGTCTGGTGCTGACCGAGGGCTTTATGAAGGACCATGCCTTGAGATTGGCGCCTCACGTGGGGGGTCATCCTGATCGCAGTGAGACAGACCACTGACGTGTGTTGCAGTATGACAGTGGGCCAAGCTACCTTGCCAGCTTAGAGGGGCTCGCTGCCAAGTTGCCATTTTGCGAGCAGCTGCAAGTGGATCGATTGGGACCGTTTGGTAGAAACGTCCGTGGCTCACGAGAGCTGGTCAACCGGATGAGATCGGTTTCGAGGCTTTCGTTCACGTGCAAAGATACTGAAGACGTGGGTAGCTGGACAGCCGTGGCCGAACAGCTGCGGAACCTCATTGAAGCGGTGGAAGAGAGACCATCGGACCCCCCCAAGACATTGCACATTGAGCTCCATCCTTGTCCCGGTCGGACGCTGTCCGGAGGGCAGATATCGCCTATTCTGAGTTGCATCACCCAGCGGGTCTTCCAGGCTAAGCAATCGTCTCTTACGATCTTTGGCGTTGATGATGAATTCGCACCCACTGCAGAAAGCACCACAAGGCGTCGCATACCTCCTGGGTTCACTGAACGGCCAGAGGGGTCGAGGCAACAATCCGTCACTCTGGTGTTCAATTCTAGATCTGACACTACAAATGTCTTCACTGATCAATCCGGCTTCAAGACAGATGCCCAGAACATGCCAGTCTCTTCCCAGACCCAACTTTGTCTCATCAGCAGCACGGCGCCAGACACCCGCATACCGAGTTTCCCCTTCAGACGACGTGTTGGGCGGAGAGAGGGCCCCAGAACCGCAGGAAGCATGCGGCCGCAGAGCCCAGAATACCAAACGGGTGTCTCGTGTACATATGGAATTTTATAGTACTGCTGTAATACCATTTGCATATATGATAACTTGGCGGCCAGGACAAGGCCTCGAATCCTTGAGTATCCCTCTATGGCTTTCGCAGCTTCTCTTGTCTATCTTTGTGCTCCCACTGTTAGGCCAAGCTGTCCAATGCACCTTCCTCTCTCTCGTCTCTAGTCCAACCCCTAGTCAAAACTCATCCAGGCCACTATCGGGCAACATCTCCGAAACTCCGAGTGAAGCGCAGCCCCGGGTCCTTCTCCCGGCGTACTTGGATCCGTTGTTCCGCAGCGTTCTTGTACGTCTCAAACGTGCATTCCCATTTATAGTGTCGCCGGGGATCTGCGCCATGTCCCGACTAGTCTAGACCCGATGGGTTACGGCGTTTGCAGCCACTCTTCACCCGCTCACAGATTGCGGTCTGAGCAGTAAATGGCAGTGATGACGTAGTGGCGAATGTGAAACTTCACCGTCGAACTTTGCCCTTTTGTCATGGTACAGAAGGGACAGTATTCTTGGTTGGTTGTTCTCATGCAAGCCTTTCAGCAGCACAGACACCTCCGGAGTGTCTCTGGGCACAGCATTGACACACTTTATGAGCGGTATGAGCTATATGAGCTGTAAGTGACAACGGTGTTACGCCATTGACTAGAACCCAAAGTATTGGCCACCACTCGAAATTCCCCTACACGAATCTTCTGAAACGATCAAGCCCACACTCTCTACTACAGAGATGCAACCGTTCACTAGACCATATCCACCACATGATGCCTTCATCCCCGATGCCTGGCAAGACCCAAGAGGATGGTCGTCACTGTTGATTTCGATAAAATCCACTGTTGATTTCGATAAAATGCCCGATGTTTCTGAAATGGGTGCGTTGAAACTCAGAATCTGGACAAGCTGCTCTCCATGCTGACATGTGCAGAAGCTTCTTCTGCGACCCTCATGCGACGGGATCGCTTGTCCCTCGTGCCGGATGAATCGATCACAGATCAAAGTTGATTCAGAGAATTTTGGAAGGATCCCTAGAATCGCCAGCTGAATTGTCAGGAAGCCCTGGGCAAGTATCGCGAGTCCCAGTCTGCAACGACTGAAGCTCATGAATGCTCCAGCTGTCTGGTGACTTAGGGTTACCCTTCCAGCCAGCGTCTGCATGGTCCCACTATGCTTCGATCACCGATAGGGAAGGATTCCTTCATATCTGGTTGAAGCAAACCCAATTTTCCCATCAGGATACTCAACAGAGCAGATAAGTGCTTGGCCTAGTTAACGTGAGGCATCCCGGTGTCCGTTGTCTGCTTGGATGTGATCCTCCACAGCGAGAAGTGAAGCTCAAGTGAACCGCCAGGAGCAACACACCCACCACGTCTATGGCGTCCATACCCGTCCACCCGTCCGCCCCTAACAGCGGCTTGCTACAGTGCGTATGCAATGATGACAGTTCTGGAGCATACTTTCACAGTCATGGCTAGACGAACCGAAGTCAAGTCGCGACGAGTATTCAATGGACAAGTGGGTACCGGCTCCATCCGTAGCTCTGCACTCTGTACGTCTATGGTAATAGATCGCATTCCACCAGCAGCACAGCTGGAAAATGCTAGCCCCGATGCCCGTTCCTCGTTTGCCAGTATGTCCCACCACCGAAAAATGCACCCATTGCCCCAGTGCAACCCTTTTATCGCAGTCCTATACGGTTGGCTACCCCTACAGCTCGCCGCTGACGGGATCGCTCTCATTGGGGTCATCGGCCCAGCTGATGGAGGTTAACTGTCTGAGAGCAGCGAAGTTGGTTGCCCGGATGTGGGAGTACCGTGGGAGACCGGACCTGACCGGACGACTGGCGAGGTCACGCCGGCACCTTTCTTTCCTTGATTGTGGTTGTCATTGCTCTTGGCACGCTCCAGTCCTGCAGACGGTCACCATGAGCGACGTCCCATCTAGATACGAGAAGCGGAGTGGTAACAACGCTCTCGCAGCCGAACTACCCCTCCCAAACATCGCTCAGCCCGATGCTCGACGCCATCTCCAGACTGCCAGGCGATTCGTTCTCTTCTCGGTGTGCACATTCCTAGCTATTTGGACGATCCGATCTACTTCCAGTGACTCCGTCCAAACGTACTCATCCGATTCAGTAAGGCTGGCGGACCCTGTCGACGGCTACTGGGAAGGTATCGCAACTAAGGGTTTGCGCAGAGCATTAGGTGGCTGCAAATCGCAACGCAGTGCCCACGATGGGACGACTCGTCAATCGGACCGTCACCACAAGGACGACGAGACAGTCCCAGGATCGGTGCATCACGCTCGTCAATTCCCAGTGTCTCCCAAGCTTGCGGAAAAGATATTCCTCTCCGTACCAAACAACGATAGCTGTCGAGCGTGAGTGACGAACTCCCCGATCAAATGTGTTGGCTGAATCTCCCAATAGCGCATCTCATCGATACACCTCCTATGCGCATCCCGCCGGTAGTGGATTTGACTTTGCATCCGCTATCAACCTGAAGAACGAATGGGAAACTGCACTCGGTCTCCCTCCTTCAGGACCGGAAGAAAATGTCTACGAATCTGGGAGCTCTCCGAGTCAAGCGAGGATCCTCGACGGAATGCACAAGATTGGAGTATGGGTTGATACTGTGAGTGATTCTCACGATCGATATTCTGATATTGCACAGTACTACCCAATCATGAACACCCCGGTGTCCTCATCCGTCACCCTTTTGACCGACCCGCCTTTCTACGCCAAGCTTCAGGAAGATATTGTCGAGGGAGACCCAGATTCAATCCTCCGAGACGAAGTGCCCGTCTTCCATGGCTTGTCCGTTAGCGGAGATGTGACTGGAAAATATATCTACGCGGGCTACGGAAGAAAGGCCGATTTCGACCTTCTGCAGGAAAAGGGTGAGCAGCTGTCGTCGGAAATGTCTGATAGGTGCAGGGATCGACTTCGATGGCAAGATTGTGCTGGTGAAGTACGGACGAGTTTTCCGTGGCCTGAAGATCAAGGGTACTTAGCTTCGCGCTTGGAAGTACTCGTTACTAACGACCTCTGCAGCTGCCCAGGAAGCAGGTGCAGCAGGTGTTTTGATCTTCACCGATCCAGGGGACGACGGTGAGGTCACAGAGGCGAAGGGTTACAAGCAGTACCCCGAAGGTCCAGCTCGGCAAGAAAGCAGTGTGCAGCGCGGAAGTGTTCAATTCGTCAGTACACGCATGTCACATCGACAACATCTCATGTTCTAGATATCGAAGTACCCGGGCGACCCATCGACCCCTGGAGAACCCGCGTACCGAAATGCTACCCGAAGCAAAGGAGGCAATCAGCCATCGATTCCTTCGTGAGTATGCCGATAATCTACCACTTTGGTCTTTAACCCTTTCTCGTAGGCTACCGATCTCGTATCAAGATGCGATCCCACTGCTCAACGCATTGAAGGGCAAAGGTATCGCAGTAGGTGACCTCGGCAAGGAGTGGGTCGGTGGTCTTGGATACCTTGGAGTCGAGTACTTCACAGGTCCAAGCGAGGTCGACCTGCATTTCGTCAACGAAGTGAACACGGTATGCGGGTTCTCAATGCTGGTACATGGCTGATGAACACAGCGTGTGATGCCGATCTGGAGTAAGCGGCTCCGGATCCTGTTTGCATGAGCTAACGCTAACGACAATAGACACCATGGCTGTCATCCCGGGCTCTATCCCTGACGAGGTTGTCATCTTGGGCAACCATCGCGATGGTTCGTTTTTCATGCGAGATGGACTGACCGTGCAGCATGGGTCCTTGGGGGTTCCGATCCAAACTCCGGTACCGCATCGCAGTTCGAACTAATCCGTGGCTTGGGTTCCCTCCTTCGCCACGGCTGGAAACCGCTTCGAACGATCGTCTTGGCTAGCTGGGATGCCGAGGAATACGGACTGATTGGTAGCACCGAGTGGACTGAGGACTTTGGTGATTGGCTGGTGACAGATGGCAAGTCTTTTCAATTAATTGAAGAGACTTGCTAACGTTTGAATAGCTGCGGCTTACCTCAATCTCGACTCATCTGTCGCTGGCAGCAAGTTTACTGCGGATGCTTCCCCTGTGAGCGGTCTTCGAGCTTGTTGACGCCAGCTGACTGTGTAGTCCCTGGCTTGGCTGATTCGTAATGCTGCGGAAGATGTCCTCTCTGGCTCAGATTCTACCAAGACTGTATGGGACACGAGCAAGGATGGCGGAGACTGGACAACTTGGCAGCTGGAAACCTATGGAGAGGAGGAACCGGACTTCGAGGCATTGGTCGTCAGCGAGACTGGTGTTGGAACACTCGGGTAAGAAACTATCTAGTGAACTGGCGTGCAAGCTAACCAGGTCAAGGTCGGGATCCGATTTCACTTCGTTTTTGCAGCGGTACGGTGTTGCCTCTGGCAGCATGGCGTTCGGTTATGCACCCAAAGATCCCACCTACCACTATCACTCGATCTATGACTCGTTCACTTGGCAAGACAAGTGCGTCCATCAGGCACACTTGTATCTAGCTGACTTATCAGGTTCATGGACGCCGGATTCCACAAACACACCGACGTTGCCAAAGTCCTAGGCCTAACCCGTGGGTAGATGGTGCGACTCAAGGCTGACTTGAAGTGCTTCGCCTCTCTGACAGCTTGGTACTGCCACTCAACACGACCCAGTATTCCATCGAGCTTGGATCGTATATGAAGAAGTGCGTCACCCGCGATGTAACCATGCTGATGCATGCAGAGTGGAAAAGATCGCATCTGTGCTTGGGTTTGATGAATCCCTCGACCTCACTGCTCTCGGCGAATCGATCGACAGCCTCATTGCTGCCTCGCTTGCACTCGACATAGAGAAAGAGGTCGCTCTCAAACGCCTTCACGAACTCCTGCCAATCCCTCCTCACCATCACTTTGGCCTCTTCCAAGCTCTTGCACGTAAATGTTGGCAGCTTTGGGCTTCCTGCGGATCAAGCAGAGCGCAGTCACCTCTCACTGTCATGGACTCGTGGGCCCCAGTAGACCAAGAAGGACCTAAATTCCCTCACTTGCCTCTCCCGAACATCCCCAAAAAGCTGAAAGAGATCAAGGCTGTTTTGAAGGAGATTCGAGAGATCAACAAGAAGCTTCAGGGCTTCGAGGGCGGATTCATTTCCACGGACGGAATCAAAGAGAGGGAGTGGTATAAGCATAAGGGTGTGGCGCCTGGTCTATGGTTGGGGTACGGTGCTACAACGGTGAGTTTAAATATTACAGCTGTGAACTGCTGCTAATGATACCGGCTAGTTCCCATCGCTCACTGAAGGTGCGTCCTGAAGGAGCCGGAGAAAATGTGAATCAAGGCTGATGTCGGTATTAGCCTTGACAATCGAGCATTCGGTTGAACTGGCACAGAAAGAGGCCCACGAACTGGCCGAGATGATTGGCGCTATGGCTGCCCGGCTTGCTGCTTAATCGTCTGGTCCGCCACCTCCCCTAAGAAGAAAAGGACTCCCCGGCTGTTCGTGCCGATATACGCAGCTCTGAAGGTTGGACCAAAATGCAGGACAATTGATCGGAACCTACAGCATCTGCCCAAGTGACTTTTGTATGCTAACGGGACAAGTTGGTACTGACTAAAAGCCCTCTTGAGGGAGTTCTTCAAAATCGTCAAAGTCGCCCGATGCGGATGTCCAAGCAATCTGATGCAGCTCATGGACGCCCCGGCTCCGTGCTGCTGCGTCTTGAAAGGGTAAGCGGCTCGCGTAGCTTGTTACTACCCCCATGCGAATGCCCGCACCGTTCGGCATCGTTCGGCACGACGGTACGGAACGATTGCCACCCCGAAAGGCATCAAGCAGCCTGAATGCGGGATTGAAACCCCAAGCATTCGGGATTGCTTGAATTCGGGATTGAACATCCAAGCAATCCCGACACGGGGCACAACAAAAGAACGCGAAGTCCCATCCAGAAATAGGACCTTGGGATGGGGTCCCACCTTGGAACCGTCCTGATCGGCAGAACGACTGTTCATCTGTATATGCAGGAACGGTGTTGAGAAGAATACTGCAACTTCAACCCTCTTCTGGTCGACTGTTCTTGCACGTTGTGACTCTTTGCGTTGCCGGCGACATCAACGTGTAATGTTTAGCTGGTCACGAGGCATCACCTTCTACACTAGTGGAACGCCTGACGGATATCTGTCCGCCTCGGTTTCACGTCAGCACGGCTTGATCAGACACTCCTGACTAAGGTGGGCTGATAGGGCCAAGAGGCATGGCTGCTATGGCCGTTCAGGACAGGTGACACTGCCTCTAGACTGAGAAGCAGAGGTCTGCCTCGATCGATATAAAGCGCGACTGGTGAGGCTGAGTTTGCTGCCCAATTCACCAACCACAATCATCTTTGCTACCCAGAACAGCCCTGCACAATGAAGTCTGTACTCGCACTCTTGACTTTTTTCTTGACCTTCATGGCCATTTCTGTCTATGGCAAGTTTGCCGACATGGTAATCGACGCCGAGAAGCCGGCTGCAACTAGGCTCGACGAGTTCACCGTGTCGGAATACACTTACCACTTCCTCGCCAGGGCGTACAACGGCACGATTGTCGTTCAGATTCGATACGAGAACGACACGGCAGCGGTCTCCGAGTACTTTACGCCGACGGGCCAGCTCACCGGATACCTCGTGAGCGCGCAGCAGCAGATTGTGCAGGTCACAGCCGAGTATGGGTACACGGGCACGCCGTCGTTCCAGGACCTCGAGGCGTACCGATACAACCCCGACGGATCGGACGTTGCGAAGCGCGATGCGGATGCGTCTGAGGGCTGCCGAAGCATCCCGGAACCCGGGTCGTTCGAGGAACGCAGTCTCGAGAAACGCGGGGCGCGATGCGGCCAGTTTTGCGGGAAGAAGAGGCACTGCATCGACCGCAACTGCCTCTTCTGCCTCTACACGGGCGGCGCGTGCCGCCACCAGAGGTCTTGCTACCGATCAAGGGCATAAGAGGGGAACCAAGGCGGTGAGTCTCGCAAGGCTCACACAGGCATAACAAGAAGCCGGAGGTCGCTGACGGTACAGCAGGCTGCCTCGTCCCTAGCCGGTCGGTCGCTCTGACCGACTCGCCTGCGGTCTTTGCCCAGCTGATGTCTTCGTCCCCGACTCTCTGTGACGTATCCGCCGTGAACGATCCACGCGTTTTGTCAATCACCACGATAAATCTATTGCGATAAAGGCAGGTGACGGGGGCTGTAGGAGACCATGGGGGTGGGGTGGAATGACTGTCGAGGGGCTCTTGCGAGTTGCGCGGACGCGGTATGCCCGTCTGGGTAGCCGTAGTGGAGTCTGAATAACCGTGATGCGTATAGGGGAGCGCGACATGCATGATCCGGTACAGTACTATGTTTACTACGGTTGTGGCTTGTGCTAGCACGACTGGCACGGTGATACGGAGCTAGGTCTGTCGGTACTCCTCAGACTGTTACATAGCTTTCGCCACTGGTCGAAGGTAAATTCTGACATATTCATCCCGGGATCGTTTTCTTGTCCATAAGGTATGGTGGTAATGAACAGCGCAGGCCGGCTACAACTGCTGGATTGTATGTACGCAGAGCGCGGTTCCAAGGCAGTCAGGAGCGTCGTCATTTCGTCCATCGCAGTATCGCTTCGCTCAATAGTATGTCTATATGCAGGAATCGTTTCGTTCCATCCCAGTCTCCTCGGCGTAAACATCGCATCCTTCTGCACTACAGCATGGCGGCGTGAGTATAGATAGGACTGGTGACCCCCGGAGAGCTCATTCTGAAGCCAGAGTTCGCATCAGAGCGGCAAAGTACGCATCGAGATGGCTCTCACCTTTGGCATATCCTGCGCTTGCGTCGGTATGGGCTCCAGTGGTGGCCGTGTCATTTGTGCGCTCCTGATCCGCTGTGCCTCGGGCGCCGCTCTTTTCGTCACTGCCGCCTTTCTCGTCTAGATGGTGCTTTTCGTCCGCCTCTTGGTCCCCTTGGGCGTCGGCGTCGCCCTCGCCGGGCATGGGACACGAGTACTCCTGCATGGACTCCATTTCCTCGGCGTCTTTGCCCCTGAGGACGTAAAACTTGCCGGTCTTGTAGTCGTTGGCGACGGCGGCGCCGTTGCCGACCCAGCACACCGAGTAGTCGGGCTCCTTGCTCCTCAGCTCTGCCTTGGTCGACACTTCCCCGGCGAGCCTGAACGGCGGGAGGATCCGGTTCCCGTCCTCGTCCCAGTCGATGATAGACCTGGCGTGTATCGATTCGCGCTCGTTCGGCATGCCCTCAGGCAAGGGGTCGGCGTCTGCAAAGAGCTGCGACTCGCGCGCGTCCCATTCGGAGAGGATGTCCTGCGCGGCCCTGCCTTTGGCAGCGCGGTACGTCCCGTCCGTCTCGTCGATGGCTCGGAGCTCCTCGAGGCCCGGCGCGCGCTCGATCTCCAGCCGCGTGTTCGGCTTGTCGATGTACCTCGTCAGGTCGGCAAACGACGACAGCTCCCCGACTTGCCTGGTGGCCAGCATGCTGGCGTCCATGGGCCCTTCACACTCGGGGTTCGCGGCGCGGGCCGCATAGTACTCGAAAACAGGCACTGGCCGGACGGTCGAATCGTCCCCACCCGGAACAGACTGGTACGGGATAAAAGTGCTCATAGCGACTCGAACGACGACGTTGCTAGGTAGTGCAGTTGAAGTAACACCCAGATTTCAGAACACGAGAGTAGACGTGGAAGACGCCAGGCCAGGACGCGATGCTGCAGTTATATATATAACCTCTTGGACACACACAGAAGCCACAGACTCGTCATGACTCACGCCACACGTGGCGTGCCTAGACGGCCTGTTTCATGTGCTTCCTATGGCGACCTTTTTGATCCCGTCCCGGGCGAGACCCCGACATCCGTCTCCCGGCTTACCTTGTGGCCAGCTAGCCTTCGCTCTGTTCTGTTACGCAACTCGCAGAGCTGCACGGAGAAGATCACCGCTGCAAAATGGGAAGTACGTACCACGCCCAGCATGGCATGGTTCCACGCCACGGCTCCGCGCCTCTGCGTCTCCACGCTTTCATGCCTAGACTTCTCCGTGTCGTGCTTCCAGGCCTCCACGCCTCAGGGCTTGCTCGCCGGAAGACGAGGGAGAAGGACCGTGATCCTGGGCTCTGCACTCGCCGCCTGAATGACGCAAAGAGCAATGAGGTCACTCGCTGAACCCCGCAGAAATCGTCCACATCGTGCTGTGGAAGCTACGCCGTCCGTCGATCCTCACGACGACACCGACCGAAGACGTCCTCGCCCAGGCGAAGGAGGCGATCGCGGCGCTCAAGTCTGTGCCTGGACCAGAGACGATGTCCCTCGGCCCACCGCTCATTGATGCCCGGGCAAAGGGCTTTGATTGGGGTGAGTCGCGCGCTCTTCCCCCTTCGCCCTACGTCCCGGCCCCGCCCTCCTGCTACTTTCCGCTTCTCCCCTGCCTCCTTTATGCTCTTTATGTCTTCCTGCAAAGAGTGCACTCTGGGAGGCAACGAGGCGAAGGAGGGAAGGAAGAGGGCAAGATCAAGCCAGTAGCTGACGAGTCAGGTCTCTACTCTGTCTTTTCAGACAAAGAGGCGCTGCAAAAGTACGCAGTCTCCGAGGCGCACGTCAAGGTAGTCACGGAGAAAGTCAGGCCGAACACTGAAGGTACGTCCTCCCGCCGGCACATGGACTGACCACAGACGTGCTCGCCTATGACTTTGAGCTGGACGACTAGACTTGGGACATGCCCAAAATAACTGTGAACCCAGGTATAAATACAAGTGCAGATGCAAATGTAACTGCATGTGTGCCAGATGGTGCCCGGGATATGGATGCAATTTTGACTAAGACGCGTCGTCTATGTCTGCCTCTGCTGCTCCCACACGCCACGCATGGGTCACTCCGCCCCCACACCGCAGGCACGACCATTTGTCCACCTCCTTGTCCGCGTCCTGCTCTCCAGGCCTGTCCTTCCACTTCGCGTGGTGTCTGGCCAGCTCCCCTGCGATGCAATAATAACACCACCGACACCCGCCCCAACAATCAGTCTGCGCGGGGACGAAGATTCGCGTCTCGTCGTTGGTCTCGTCCTCGCTTTCGTCCTGAGTTATGCGCGGAAGGGTGATAGATGCGCCTTGTGCGCTTGAAGCGTCGAGCGGGACTGGATCAGATGCATGGCGGAGGTGGCATATAGGGCACGTCGATCGAGGCAGCTTGGCCAGCGGGCCAGAATGCGCCGCGGCCGACAGTGCCGCTTTGGACTGATTACGGGAGGGTGATTTCACGATGAGAGAAGTGTAGTCGATGGGCTGGGGCTGGGAAAGAAGGTCTCGGATGGGCGAGAAGAGGGACGACGGGGACAGGAAAGTCGGCAGTGGGGGCAGTAGCGGAACGGCGAACAAGAGAAACTCCTAGACGATATCAGCATCACCTATCTTGATGTCAGAGCTCGGAGGGGTACGTGACGTACTGTGAAGGCGCCCCACACGAGCTGGCGGTTCATGAATTCGTACGAGACCATCCTCGCCAAGTGCGCCGAGGTTGGCACCAGCCGCAGACCCAACAGGCGCATGAGCAGCGATGGATACCTGGCCAGTCAGCACGTCTCCAGCCTGTGTCTCCTGTCGAGATGCAATCGGCCGCTCGAATCAGAAATGTATGACGTTGACGGAATAGTGGTGCGCCGCAGTATGAACGACAGAGTGGTCTCACCTTCCGTCAAAGAGGAACCAACCCCACCCTGCCAGCTCCCAAGCCTTGGCAGCCGTTTCAGCCCTGACGACCGCCTTCCAGGCTTTACGGCGCCAGTCGTGCGCGGGAAGTTCGGGCCATTGACGCGACAGAGCGTGTTGCCGTATCCGCGTGAGAAGGTACGTTGGAAACATGGGCGGGTGGAGGAGCAGGTAGAGAAGGAGGGTCCGACGTGAGGGCGAGGAGGACAGGTTGGAAGAGCGTGAGCTGGAATTGGGACTGGAGCTGAAACTGGGACTGGATACGGAGGATGCGAGCTTGAGGTTCTGGAGCTTGGCTCCCGGGGATGCACTGGTATATGGGTCGAGGACGGTGAAGCGGAAGACGATGAGTTTCAGCAGCAGGGAGATTTCCGGCTTGAGCTCGTGGCCCAGCGACGCCTGGAGATTATGTATCAGCACATGCGTATCCAAGTATCCAAGTGCGAAATGTGGAGTGGAGCATAGGCATAGTATGAGTGAGAGAGGGACACCCACCCTGAAGTTGCTCAGAGCCTTGTCCACCCGCTCGCCCAGCGTCGATACGAGCCCCTCATCGAGCTCGTCTGCGTCGACCTGGCTCACCCGTGGGGCATCAGGCAGGCGGACTCTCGAGGAAGAAGCCTCTGCGTTCACGTGGTGTGGTGTGGGCATCCCAGCGTCACTCTTCACTTGTTCGTAGTTTTTGGTATCTGGTTTACACCATTATGAAGCCATGATAATGAGAGGCTCAAAATACCAGACCTGGTGTTGCTGCACTCACCGGTCCTCGCATTGCCGGATAGTCACCGGGAGAATGCCACGTGTATCGCACCTCGAGACGTTCCTCGGCGTTGCTGTTTCTCAGTGTGTTCTCCGCATACATTGCGGACAGCAAGAGTAAGAAACAGTCACCCATGCGCGGCAGATGAGACCCGCCCTGTGTTTAGCCGTCGCGGCTACTGTGTTGCTCGGTCCTGCTCACGCGGTCTGGCCGTTCAAGCAGAAGAGGTTCACGGCCGAGGCGTTTATCGATGCTGGTCCCCTTGGGTTGGAGGAGGTGGCGGGGCGGGTGGTAGCTGTTGGCGACTGGGATGGTGATCAGCAGTCAGTCTACCAGATACATCTCATTCCGTCGTTTCCTCAGCCCCTCATTCCCTCGACCCCTAGCATCCCCCTCCCCTCTCCTGCTCCTTCTCCCTCTTTCGGTCGCTCGGGCTTCCCCGTTGTGATGTCCGACGAGATGCTGACGAGAGCTTCCTCATCAGCGCGGACCTATTCGTCTTGAGTGAGGATTCGAAGAGCGTCCACGTGTACCTCTGGAACAGAGGTCCGTCCCCCAATCTTGACTTCAATTACCTTGTGAGCTAACACAGTCGCTTGTTCAGAATCATTCCAATTCCTCTCTTCATCGCATAGCGTGACGCTATCGAATGAGATCGTCAATGTGGTGCCAGGGGATTTTGATCATGATGGGAGGCTCGACTTGCTTGTCATGTACAGGGATGAGTCGGGTGGGTGGTGGGGCGGCAAGTCGGAGCGCACGGGGATGGTAGTGTACTTTGGTGGTGGAGAGGGAGGGGCGTTCCGTGAGTTGTGCTTCTCCATTCCCGTCGTACCATTTCAGTGTCTATCCCTCGCGATAGAGCCTTCTGTTTTGTATCACGTTGGCATATACAGCCTCTTTCTGTCGTCTCGCGACAGTCTCGAGGGGTATAGATGGTATCGTGGGTTTTGTCTGACCCCGTGTAGGAGACGAGCACTGGATCCTCCCGAAAGCGACAACGGCCCAGCCCTTGGTGTTTGACTCAGACGGAAGTCTCAGAGCCTCCCTCCTAGGTTATGAGGCAGGAGAGGACGAATCCATCATCAAATCATGGACTAACAATGGCACCGCTATGGTTCTGTGGGTTACTCCGCTCTTGACCTGAATAAACGAGCTGATTCGACCAGCCGAATCCCTCCATTGCATTCCAACGAGGCGGTGTGCAACCTCGCCAATCCCCACTCGAGTGCTTTTGTCGACATGAACGGAGACTGTCGCCCAGGTCAGCTTAACAGCTCTTACTCGGTGAACAGCACAGCTGAGCGAGAATAGATCTCGTTCTCCATTGCGAGACGCCGCATACTACTCAAAAATCCATCCAGATCTGGCTGAACAGAGGTTCAGCCGGTTACGAGCTTGCTCGCACATATGAACTTCCTCGAGGTAGTGGACCCCTGTCCTTTGCAGATATGAGTGAGTGCCCCCCTTCCGCTGGCCGGCTTTCGCCATCCTCCACTCTCACATAACATGCATTTAAACTCCCCAGAACACGCATCGACTCCCTCAGATCGGAAGGATGACCTGACGTTGTTGGGACAGACCGAGATGGTACAATGGATGTAGTCTTTCCAACTTGTTCGCGCCGATCAGCAACGGCTGGCACAGGGCAAGAATGTGACATCAACATTGTCTACAACAAGCAGGTTCCCATCTGCTCAGGAGAGAACACCGCCTACACTGGCAGCGATGCCGACACCGGGTTGCTGAAATGCCGAGGATGGGGCGAACTGTGCCTAGCGGATGATGCGTTTGAGCTCGAGTTTGATGCCAGTAGCGGGGTGAGTCAGAGCGAGCGGAGCAGTGTTCCGGCTAACAGTCCTGTGCAGTACTACTCCTCCACTCCGCTTGCGTCCCTCTTCCCTGCCTCGGCCGGCGAGCCAAACATGCTCTTGCACGTCCCAGGAACCTCGTCAATTCCCCTACCTCTCCGACTAGGAGACTTCAACGTCGACGGCTACCCAGATGTCCTTCTCACGGTTTCCAACGACACTGCCTCTCCATCAGGGGGAATCTTTGGCGGGGGCAGAGGCACTGGCACTCAGGTCAAGGTGTTCGAGAACATCCCGTGCGGGAAGAACGTGCCAGGCTGCGGCGGTAGTTCGAAGATCAAGCGCGGTCTCAGGTTGGGGAGCGGGGCAGGCTGGGAGAGTCTGGACAATATTTGGGATGCCATTGGCGCCAGCTGGCTGGATGTTGATTCCGATGTAAGCGGCCTTGAATACTTCTGTAAGGGCTAACAAGGCAGGGTACCTTGGACATCATGGTGCAACGGACGGGGGATCAGGCACAGCAGAAAGTCACTTTCGTGCAGAACAACTTTTACCACGATGCCTTCTTCTTGAAGGCTCAAGGTGACGCGGTTCTATTCCATGAGGTGCTCAGCTAATCGAACCGTACAGTGCTGAACGGTGCATGTGATGGCGATTGTGAGCCCAGTGGTGGAGGATCAAAGTATAGCGTGAGTGAATCCCGATTGCTCAGAATCGTAATATGCTGATATCACTGTCAGCCGCTGGGAGGAAGTTACTCTGGTGCCGCATACAAGCTTACTGTGCTTGATACTCTGGGCCGGCGAGGAGCTCAGCAAGGTCAGCTTGTCAATGTGACTTGGCGTCAATTGAGCTCACACGTATCCAGTCGCCCAGCTACCTCAGACCGGATACCATGTTCTAGGGACGCCATACTCATTCATCGGGCTCGGCAGAACCAACAATTATGTCGAGGTGAATTTCTTGCACGTGGCGATACTGTCTCTCACTCACTCCACGTAGCGGCTATCGGTAGGTACATCGGTGGTGGGCGCCGACCAAGCTCCAATCACGACGCTCGACTCCCTCATCCCCAATTCCCAGCTCCTCATAAATCCCCCATCACCGCTCTCGCTGCCCGACGCAGAACCGGCGTCTCCTGTCAAAGCGCGAGCGCACGAATGGCACTCGGAACTATTTCTGCATCCTGGCGACTGGGTGCCGTATGTTGGCGTAGCTGTGGTCTTGACTGTTTTGGTACTGGGCGCTGTGGTGGTGGGTCTGAACGAGCGGGAGAAGGTAAGTCTACCAATCAGCCTGGATGTACGTGAGAAGAGAACTGATGACGCTTGTAGAAGGAGGACGAGAGGGAACGGAGGCGGGCATTGCATGCGATCAACTTCCAGGCGTTGTAATATCAGTGTATAGTCATCCTAGATGCATCTCCATGGCAGCTAGTTCAGGACGGGGGAGAAGCGGAAACGCTGCCTCCAGTTGCTGCATAGCGGACCTCGCCGCTCTGCCTTTCCTCTGCACTTGCAAGCGTTGCGCTCCAGGCTTTCCGCTTGGTGCACTCCAGGCTGTCGAAATGAAGAGACAGGCCGGCGCACTTCGTATTCAGACTGATGCAGAGTGTTGGTGTCGGTGTGCTCAAATCTGCGCTCTCCGCTTCCTTCTCACCTCTTTGACTCTTCTCGGCGTTGGCCCTCAATATCCAACCCCCAAACCCCTCCCTGTCATCCCCTCCCTCCTTCGTCTACCCATTCATCCCCTCCCTCCTTCGCCCTACCCCTCCCTCCTTGATCTCCTGTCTCCTTGTTCTCTTCCCTCCTTCGTGCTCCTCCCTCCTTAGTTCTCCTGCCTCCGTTCTGCTCCCTCCTCCGTCTCCTCTCGCTCTGAAGCATGCCCTTCCTTTTCCCAACCATGCCTTTTCTCCCCCCAAGCATGCCCTTTCTTCTCCCCCTCTTCTCCTGCCCACTGACGCTCTCCTTCAAGTCTCCTTTCATTCCTCCCTGTTTTGCCTACTCCCTTTTTGCCCCTCCCTCCTTCGTTCTCCCTTCCTTCCTCTCCTTCGTTTCCTTCTTCTCCTTCGTTTCCTTCTCCTTCGGGTGATACGCCGTGGTGTCCCCACATCCTCCATGGCCAAGCCTAGACCTCCTCCTTTGTTTCCTTTCTTCTCTCCTCTCCTCCCTTCTCTCCTGTGGCTCTGTACTTCCTTCAGCTAGCCCCTTCGCCCTTCCTTCGCCCTTCCCCCTAAGACTATTGACTGACACTAACTTCTTCGCCTCGTCCTTCTCGCCCTTCTCATCCACGTCCTCCAACTCAAGCCAAGCCTACGTACCCAGATCCAAGAGTCTCCATCCGTCTCACGCTCACCTACCTTGCCAACTCACAACGCAATGACTATCGCTGCCGTAGAAACCATCAAGACCCTTACCCAACCATGGCCCAAGCTCTCTGACCTCCCGCCAGACCACCCGGTTCATGGTACCGTTGCCGGTACCCCTGTTGGCCAAGCAAACGGGAATAACCCACATACCCCGCGGCAAAAGAAACAAGTCCTGCCCAGGAGGTTCCTCAGCCCCGAGCTCGCGCCGCCGCATCTCTGGCCTGCGAATGCCACAGCCTGGGGGTTCACAGAAACCTATCCCTCCTTCGAGGTGCCTCAGGCGCCGTTGGCGGCTACCGCCCATCCGAGAGGATACTTGAAGCCAGAAGGAGAGATGGCGCGAGCGGGCAGCGCGTATCCTGCTTTCCTGTACTCGTGAGTCAGTCTTCCTACCTCCTCCCTCCTCGCAGAGCATGCCTTCCTTTCGCTTCTCTCCTCTTGCTCCTTCTTCCCCTTCTGACACTGCCACTCTTTCTGCTCTCATTCTCTTGGTCAATGTCTTCCTTCTCCGCCTCAGCAGTCCCGCTTTAGGGCCCCACTCTCCCCTGCTTCACCAGGCGTCCTCAGCCCGGTTGTGCATCCGCTGACCCAAAGTAGACACCCAAAACTGGCTTGCCCGAAGTGGCCCGCCCCGACGCTCTTCTTCTTCTGGTCGATTGATCCCGTCACACTACGTGCGACAACTGGCCAGTGCTGGAACTGTTTCCGCACGAAAGGGAAGAAAGGGGGCTGCGGCGTCATCGGGTATACGGTCAGCACTGAAGCGCCGCTCGACCCTGTTGAACCGCCGCGACGGGCGCCGAGGAGACGAAAGGTACGGAATGGAGTCAAAGCAGATCCTGACGAGCTTGAGAGTGAGGAGGACGATGTGAGTGCCGAAGCCTGAAATCTTCTCCTTGCCATCTTTGGTTCCCTTCTCTCTTCCCTCTCTTCGTTTCTCTCTTCTTCCCCTTCTTGCCTTCTCTCCATCGAGCATATGGTGGCACATGCAGGTAGGGAGACAGAATCTCGCTGACTAATTCAGTCGGGTTCAGTGGAACGGGTCGCTAAGCGGCCAAAAGCGTGTAAGTGTGCCCAGCTTCGCAATTGTCTTCATCGTTGACGCCTACATCAGTTTGGACGCCAGAACAGCAGCGCCAAATATCTTTGTCGCTCTCCCCAGATTCGGATGATGAGATCCCTATCATCACTCCAGAGGGATCGTCGACGGAGCCTCCTCTTCACCCTCACGGCCAAGGAGGTCTGAAAGGCATGCAAGCCCGTCTAGCCCGTCTCGAACGCGGTGAGTACGCCAGCTTGAGCGAATATTTAGTCAACGAACACGTGCTAATGCACGATCTCAGATAACGCGAGCCTCGAGAGGCAGCTGGTACTACAAGCTGCGCGGTATGAAGCGACAATCGAGGGGATGAAAGCAGAATGGGCGCTGGAGCGGTCTCGGTGGAAGGCTGCAGCGGAAGAGTAGGCAGTAGTGTCATTTATGACGCTTCAGAACGGTCAATCCGCACATGTCAAGTGAGTTGTATGGATGATCTCGCCTAGAGTTCGCATGGCCGATGGTGCCATCTTTATAAGAGTATAAGAGTATTCGTGGGTTGGGAATGCAAAAATCAGACATTGAGAGTGCATCTTCGTCTGTTGACTGCGATCAGCACAATCGAAGTCGACCCTAGATGTACATTGCCCAATGGTCGCTGCTGCGTCTTTATTATGCGGGTGAGATTATATTGCATGTCGTCGAGGCAATAGTATTGGGTCTATGAACAGGCAGGCTGATACTGGAAGTAACTACGTGCCGTTCGAGTCAAGCGCGTCACAGCGATGATAACGATCCGAAATAATGCGTCGAGAAGCGATGAAACGCTTGGCCGGTCGTGGATTCACAGTCGAAGGGTCTTGGCCGGTAAATTCTAAGCACCCAAATTGGGTCGAGAGTCAGCCAATATGATGGAGAGGCGATCAAGACAATGAGAAACTGACGGTTCAGTAGTAGTAACCTAGGCACGACTTTTGCCAGTAACAGCCGCCTCCGGTGTAGTAGCAAGACGGGCAGCGGTAGTCGGTGCAGTCCCTGCCGATTGAGCAAAACTGGCCGCATCGGGACGCGCGCTTGAGCGGAGTGCTACTTATACTGCGGAGTTCGTGGTATGGCGGCTCGGGGCAGGCCTCCTCGTTTCGCAGAGGCGAGTCGCTCTGCCCGCCGTATCGGTAGGCCTGGAGGGTGTCGAGCGAGGCGCCGTAGTCCTGGAGACCGCGCGTCTCGGTGACGGAGACGATGGTCACCTGGATGGAGGCGAGGAGTTCGACGAGCTTGCCCGTCGAGGTGAAGTACGCTTCGATGCCAATCTCTTCCGTCTCGTATCGCACTTGCACGACGACGGTGCCGTTCTGGGCGAGAGCGACAAAGTTGTACGTGTCGGCCTTGTGGTCGGCGGAGAACTGGTCGACCTGCTTGGCAAGCGGCACCTCCTCGGCTATGACCAGGTCGGCGTACTTGGCAGCGACGGAGACGGCAAGCGCGGAGAGGAAGAGCGTCAACAGCGCAAAGAGGGACTTCATCGCGCGTGTCTGGGAGGCGGTAGTCTCGAAAGGCAGGTTATAGATGTAGTGGAGAGTTAGAGGTCAGATCTGGGCTGGGGTTGAGGGTTCGTCCAGCCGGTCGAGCTTTATAGGCGGCAGGAACTCGAGGTGGACATGTTCGAGGCGCCGCGCCCGTCGCGGAACTTGACCTCTTCAGGCGTGTCGCGTGCGTGTCCGATAGAGGGGGACCGCGCGTGCTACGATCGGGAATGTTCACGTCTTGTGATACCCTTGGCTTCCCAGGATAGCTGGCCCCCTGCCGCCGAAGAACCTTGTAGGTGACACCCTCGTTCAAGAGGGCGCAGCGCACGGCGCAACGTACCAACATGCCGCGGTGGTAGTCGGCGTTGGTCCGAGACGGGGCACACGGGCTCCTTGATTTCCGCTTGGTCCTCGCACGTTCAACGCGACGGCTTACAGCTACAGCTGTGTTTTCCGAAGGCTGACGCCCCTCGATCTTGCCGATCAGCGACTGTCAGCAGGCCAGTCTGTAAGTGCATGTCAGTGAGAGTCAAGCCGTAAAGTCATGCGGACCAATACGTGAAAGGAGGCCAGGAAGGAGACGTGATGCCCCGCACGGATGAGTCGCATAGGAACGTGCGAAAGGGGTGTCATCCTCGTCACTGAGGGCTTTGAAGGCATGGAAGGAGTCTGGCAAGCTGCTGTTTGTCGTCGGGGATGTGTGGTCATCGTGGACACGCGGTTCACAGAGTCATACGATCCAGGTGCTCAATCTGAGCCAGTCTCGCCAGCGTGGTCAATTCTCACATTTTCGCGAGCGTGCCGACTAGGCAGTCCAGGCGAGCAAGGTGACTTTGAACACAGGAAAGACTTCTTCCGTGAGTGAGGTTTTTGGAGTCGCGACCATAATAATGACAATCTGTATCGCGCCGAGCGGCCGCTCGTGCAGTCTAAGTTTGCCATAGCGTTAGCCTGACGGGGCGGTGGGTATGCTCGTAAACGGATCCTGTCTTCATGCCCGAGTCGTCGATGCAAGCACTTTGTCAAAGTGAGACGTCCAAGTCTCAAGAGAGTCGAGATAACTCTCTATGGGATGGATTACATACATGCATGAGGACGAGAGTAGAGACCGGGAGCATAGGTGGAGTTCGGTTAGGCATGCCATTAGGTGGCCAGGTCGTTGCAAGCCTTTCTATGTGTCTCTAATATTGACAAAGTGGAGGAAGACCACCTGCAGGCCTCTCATGTCCTACTCTGCCTACGCGAGCGGTACATCAGTCCCGGACTGATGAGCAATCGCTCACGCCCTTCGCCGCTACCCATATCCATTGCGCACCTGCTCCCTCCGAGCTCCAACGCACCTGAGCAGCAGCTGCCAAGCCCGGCCGCGGTGATCCTGGGCCCTCTCCCACCGACCAGCGCCCTCCACCTCGCGCTGAATTATATCGCGATATCCGACCAACCTCGGTACGAATACAGCCAAGACCAAGATAACAGTACGACAGCCGGTGGAGAAGCAGGAGAGGAAAGAAACGCCGCTCGCACGGAGCTGAGGCGGGCGCTGGTTGTCACCGGTGATAAAGGGAGGTACCACGATGCCATAGAAGAGGATGACGAGGACTGGATGAGAGAGCACGGAGGCGAATACGGGGTGTTACACCGTCTCAGGCGAATCGACATGCGGTCAGTCCGATACTAAGACTAAGAGAGTGGGTTGTGTAAGCTGACCGGTTTAAGGTTCTGCCCATCCCCTGAACACTTGCTGATTCTTCTCAACCTCTTGACGGCGGACCGGGCTGCCCAGCCAAAAGACCCAGCCATGCTCCGGAAGGTGCCGCGACTCGTGATTCTCTGGGACATGGCGCGGGGGCTGATGGAGGAGGAAGAAGGGGATGATGAGAATGTGCCGCCTGGCTTGGACAAGGAAACGAGGGACAAGGGCAAACTGCGGTTCAAGCGGGGGTATGTCCGCACACCCATACTAAGGCGAGGCAATGGAAATTCATACGATACAGCATCACTATAGACTCCTACCTCAGCCTGGTCGCAGCTGCCAGAGCAGCCGTTGATCATCTTTCATCTCTCATTCCGACGTAAGTGACTATCATGCTGGGTATCATTAACCGTATAGTGAACCACCAGTGCAGCTAGTCATACTAGAACCGCACCTCGACTATCTCAGCTCCCTGCCCATTCTCCAACACAAACGAGACGGTGTGAAGGAAGGCATGTCAACTCCCAACCGAGAGCGGCGCATCACGATCGCGCACGGGCTTGAGAAACTGTTCGGCCGCGACGCCATGGGCTACGTCGAGGACCACCGTGCGTACAGAACTGGATCACATGGCCCGAGTCGACTTCGCTTACGCCGTCGTAGAGCTTGATGGTGATATCTCAGGAGCCGCCACCCACACACTCAAGCTCGCGCGATATCCAAATGATCGTTTTCCGATGCTACGACATCGCTGTCCCAGGTCCCAGTGGTCTGCAGCGGCAGCGCTCGAGCGTCGGACCGAGAATCTGGTGCTTGACCAAGGCGAAATCGGCGGGTGGCGCTGGTCTTGGCTCCCGCAATCAACCTGATCCACGCCTTGACTACATTGTCGCCAACTAGCCGCTTCGAGCGCCCCACCAGCCCTTGCCGTAGCTGACGAGGATCTCGTCGCCTTTGGCTATACCCTGCTTGAGCGTCCAGATCTCCATCCTTGACTCGCCGGCGTCTGCCTTGCCAAGACGAAACTCGGCATTAGGAGCCGAGGCGATTCCTCGGAAATCATTGACGAATCGACCGGCGTTCCCGGCATAGGCAGCATCTATACCTATAGATACGTGTTGGCCTGGATACGGGTTCAACGCATCGCACGCGGATAGTCGGAGAAGAGAGATATCATAATCGCTGTCGGTGTGCTCATCCTCCTTACTTGCTTGGGGAAGGTCTGTATCAGAAGGAAGGAGCGAGGCATGAATGATACCGGTGTACGGTATGATCAGCTCGTTCCCCGCCAGCTTGCGCTTCGTGAACAGCCCATTCTGACCGTATGCGGGATGAGTCGGGATTGAGATCTTCTTAATCACCACTGTGGCTGGGTGCGAGATGGCCCGAGGCTGGAACTTCCTGTTTGGTTCCGACTGGTCGCCGTATAGAAGTGGGAGGAGCGGCGGGGGAAAGGTGACGGAGAGGCGTGATCTCGTGAGGTATTTAATTGCTTCGGGCCAGTTTGGCGGTGGTTGAGCGTCATGTGCGAGGCGAACTGGCATGTCCCAACCGCGATGGAAGGCTAGCAGAAGAAATGCGATTTTGTTGAGTGGGCCCCGAGATTGTGAATCCACGTGGCGCAGATGGTGTCTGAGCCTCGGGGTAGCAAGTATAGTCACCGTTGTTTTTAAATCGCCCTCGACCTCAAGCTCCTGTTTTGAATTTAACCGAATTCAGTCCATTTCAGCTCATGCATATGCACTGAAAAGTAGCTGAATCCATGCATGTATGCATGCTGCACATGCCTGCCAAAATTCAGCTCCATTGCATGCATGCAACAGTTTAGAATTGAGTTTCCATGACAGTGCTGGTTAAATTCAGAAGAGTGGGAGAAATATTCGCTGGTTAAATTCAAAAATGGAGCCGAGGCCGAGGGCGATTTATAAAAGTTGGTGGTTAAATTCATTCTTGCCTCGGGGTAGTCGAGAGGTGTCTCTAGGTATCGACAGGGACTTGCATTGCCTAACGTCGTTCGCCATGCGCAGAATCGGGTCGGACGAGGAGAATAGCAACCATGAAATGGCAGTGAGAGACGTCGGGGTCAGCCCCGGGGTCACCGTCGGTCAACGATGGGAGGTAAGTACGCCGAGACGTCTGCGTCTTGACTCATCGATGTCCTAGGCTGTCGGACCATTCCCTAGGCAAGTCTACCCCAGTCCATCCCAGCTCGCTGTCGATCCGCTGATGAAGCTTAAGCGGGATGAGAGAACACCCGTTGACTGGGCCACCTCTCGCTGCGTTTCTTGATCCGTTGTCAGACCCCGCCGTGGACTTTGCAAGGCGCAAGGTCAGCTCGACCGACATGTGGCCCAGCGAACTTGCTTTTGGTGGTCGAGTTGGATGGGACGCGTTTGAAACAGCAGCCGACGGCTGGACCGAGGTGGTGTATCCGTCGATCAAGTGAGATAGCAGCTCCTTCATTTACTCTCATCTCTCATGTTTGCTGGTTCTGTGTTCTGATCATTGTTCTGGTCACTGGAAGGTTGTGCTGACGACAGTGTAAAGCTGGGACCAATTACGCTCTGATCATGGTTGGGCGTCGCTGCAATTCGAATCATGCCTACGGACGAGCCTCAACGTACCTCAGAACGGGAGCGCCCTTACACCGCTGCTCATTGATGTCGTCCAGGGCGTGGAGTATGCCTTTGTACCTGCCACTGGGCCGGTGTCCGATCCTATCAAGTGGTACTTGGGCGACGTCTACGCCTTTGCAGACACTCAGCAAGGAACACGACAGGCGAGTGAGAACGGCTCCAACTTTGCCCGCTCGCTCGCCCTCGTCCCCGGGGAATATGTCCTGCTCGTACGCGCTCTGTACGAGGTGCGGATGTTTGGAGATCCGGGACCGTCGAGACCGCCAACCATTCGCTTCCGCGTGAGTATAGCAGTGGACGAGGGAAGTGATCTCGAGGTGGTGCAAGGCCTGACCGAGGTGCCCGATGTCGTCGATGGGCTGTTCATGGGCGACTGGATGACACTGGCTGTACGGCGGCCGGATGGTAATAGCCGAGAGGTCTTCGAAGTGCGAGATATCAGCATCACCATCGCTCGCGAGGAGTTACCATGTGAGGTGCTGGGTCCTGTTACCGTGTGCCAAGGGCAGACACGACCGCTGGCGATACGGCTCCCTGATCCCGGGCGGAAGATACCTGGTTCGGTAGCGTCGATGGATATCACCGTTCGCTATGCTGTCAATCAGATTACGGCTCCTGCCATCACGTTTTCTGTGGCTCTACGCCAGCTGTATACTTCCACGCAGCCCCTGTCGCCGTTCAAGATGACGTTTCCCGCTCCCAACCTGCCACCATCCGGCCATCCAGCCTACATCGCCTTTGCAATGGTCGTTCCTCCGCCGGATATTTGTGAACCGTCAGAGACGACCCCGCTTTCCCCCGTTATTCTCGCTACGCATGGTGCTGGCGTAGACACGACCTCGCCGTTTTGGACCGGATCAATGCCTATCCGCGCAGGCGGCTGGGCGGTCCTGCCAGTAGGAAAGAACGAGTGGGGCGAGGACTGGCACGGAGGAAGTATGTCGGATGCTTGGGCTGCGCGAGATGTGTTGCCAGCCATCGTCCGGAGACTCGGCGTGAATGTCAGTGACGAGACGCTTCTGGTTGGACACTCAAATGGAGGTCAAGGCGCTTGGCATCTGGCGGCTCGGTACCCGGATCGCATCGTTGGGGGTAAGCCTTGTCAACTTGTACTTTGATGGAGGCTGAGAAGCAGTCATCGTCGCGGCCGGGTATCTGAAGATACAGGACTATGTGCCGTACATCAAAATGTAGGGGGTGATCTGAGGCCTTGCTGACCGCAGGACCTCACTGCATTATGCCGATCCTGCCCTTATCGGCATTCTCATGTCGTCCCTGACATCATACAACAACGACCTCTATTCATCGAACCTCGCCCACATTCCTGTCCTCGCGATCCACGGGGCGGCTGATGGCAACGTGCCGCCACGCCACGGGAGAGCGCAAGTAGGGCTCATCTCCGCCTGGGAGGGCCAGCATGCGCATTTCAGCATGCTCGAAGTCCCGGGAAAAGATCACTGGTGGGACGAGGTGTTCCGGCAACCAGCTGTCGGCGACTGGATCCGAACCGTGCAGAGTCAGAAGAAGCGGACATGGGATGAGGACAGAAAGGAGGGATTCACACTCACCACGGCGAATCCCGATGAGAGCGGCGGGCGTGCAGGAATCAGGATCGTGGAGCTGGATACTCCGGGCCGGCTGGCAAGGCTCGACGTCAATGCCAGGCAGTGGGTGGGGGAACGCAAGGGAGATGGCCTGGATCTGAGAGGTATGAATGTGAAGCGGATCGAGGTGGTCTCGGGAGGCAACGCTACGACGATGGGCAGCACTCGAGAACATGGATTCGTAAGTCCGCTTGTCCACCCGATGATCATTTCCTAACCAGGAGACTGTGCTAATGCATGTTAAATAGGTCACTGAAGCAGAGTCGAGTGTGCCTCATCCGCCAGCGCCGATCCGTGCATATGGTCCCATGCTACGACTCCTTGCCACTTGCGGCCCCATCACTTTCGTAGTTGGCGCCAACGCGTTGCATGGGGACATTGCCAAACGGCTGGTGCATGATCTCTTCGTATACCACAGAATAGCGACTCGCATCATGACTGCCATGGAGGCGCTCGGCCACACTGCTCGGCGGACGTTGGGAGAGGGGAGTGTGGTCGTTTTTGGTAGACCCGAGGAGAACGATTATGCAAAGTGGCTGCTGGGGGAGAGGAAGATACCTGGTGAGTGCTCGCTGGGTAGACCACTTGCCATGTGCAAGGGGGAACAGGAAGCGCTGATCCGTATGGCAGTCGAGTTCCCCGCGAAGGGGATCATGACGGTGGAAGAGAGGCTTGTCTATGAACAGTCCACAGGTGGGAGAAGCTTCCGACCGCAATTGCGCGACTGATGCCAGCTTTCACGACAATAGGGATCATCTCGCTGCATCCCCATCCGACGTGCCCCAAGTCGTTAGCATGCATTATCGCAGGCAACGACGACGCAGGACTCGAGTTGGCAGCGCGCCTCTTCCCCATTCGGACGGGCGTACCCATCCCAGACTGGGTCGTCGTAGGTCCCCGATCGAGGTGGATGGGTGCAGCGGGATTCGTAGGCGCTGGGTGCGTGGTTACTGCTGTGAGCCGCCGCGTGACGTGCTGATGCCCTCGCAGGTTCTGGAATGGCGAGTGGAAGTGGAGCGAGGGGATGTCGTGGATGGATCGGTGAGCGACACATGGTGAAGTCGTACTCGGCATGCATGTATACATGCTCCATACTCCATGCGCCATGCTCCATGGCATCCCGTAGTGATCCCGTAGTGGCTTGAGGCTGTGGGTGCATGTTGTCGTGACTCTCAGCGAGCTAGTCAAATCGTCCAGCCTACTTTGTGCCACTTTAGCCCCCTCTGCTGGCGCAGTCACTGTGGCGGTCCACGCGGGGTCCCTTTGGACTCCACTTTGGAGAGTCCCTTGCTCATCGCCCTTGGGTTCTTGTTCACTCTACATCAAATTGTGTACACGTCTTGTTCATCCATTCTCTTCTATTCTCACAAGATACTACATTGCTAGGTACTGCTATACGGCCTGCCGGAAGGACAAGAGTGCATATTCAAACACGAGGTACGGGAGAGCAGGTTGAGGGTCGCGTGTCCGTCCCGTCATGTCCAAGGTATGTGCAAGTCCAATCTCCCACTGTCTGCTGTGGCAGCGAAAAGCGTCGCTGCGAGGGACTTGGAGCTCATGATTGTGTAGGCACAATTCTTGCGCGAGTACAAGCTCGTGGTTGTTGGTGGAGGAGGTGAGTCTTCTCTCTATCCGGCACTCTAGGCATCAGGAGGAGCAAGTCCTTTGCGCTCGGACGGGCTTTACGGAATTCCTCTTCATCGTCCTTGGGAAGCGAATGCTGCGAGGACCTCATTTTATTTACCCCCTGGTGGGCTGTCTGGCTCGCCATTGTAGAGCGGCCAGACCGCAAGGCTCCTTGCAGGGAGTGATGGAGGCGATCTCAAAGGGAAGAGGACCAGAGCGGCCTTGAGCCCAGCGCGTCTTCTGATGCCTGATACTGCTCGCTCGGCTCGCTTCTAGGACGACTTGCGAGACCAGGACCATGGCGCTGACGACGACTAGGTGTGGGCAAGTCGGCGTTGACTATCCAGTTTATCCAATCACATGTCAGTTGGGCTCCCACCCCGATCCGATGTCTCAGCTGACAGAATCGGTGTAGTTTGTCGACGAGTGAGCCGGCCGTACCTTCCGTTCCGTTATGTGAACAAAGTACTAACCACGTTTTTAGATACGACCCAACCATCGGTGAGCAACCGTGCTGTGTGGATGTGCCCGAGCTGACGGGAGCAGAGGACTCGTACCGCAAGCAATGCATAATCGACGAAGAAGTCGCACTGCTCGACGTGCTGGATACCGCAGGGCAGGAGGAATACGGCGCAATGCGGGAGCAGTACATGCGCACCGGTCAGCTATTTGAGTCATGAACGGAGCGCCGAGCTGACCTGGGTTAGGTGAAGGATTCTTGTTGGTCTACTCGATCACGTCGCGCAGCTCGTTTGAAGAAGTCTCGACGTTTCACCAGCAAATACTCCGAGTGAGTCGCGGGCGCCGCCCATCTCCTAGGGATATTCCCTTCCTTCCCTCGATAGATCTCCTGGGGATATCTCCTCCCTCGAGCCTCGTTCTCGAATGGCACCTGCCCTGAAACGTGTCCGCGAGGCTGCAACTCCATCCACATATCCACCCACTTGGTCCGTCTCCCTTGGGCAGCCGGCTGACCGCTCGTCGCAGGTCAAGGACAAGGACTACTTCCCCATCGTGGTGGTCGCCAACAAGTGCGATCTCGAGTACGAGCGCCAGGTCCAGCCGCACGAGGGGCGAGACCTCGCCAAGCGCTTCAACGCGCAGTGTATCGAGACGTCGGCCAAGCAGCGCGTGAACGTTGACGAGGCGTTTATTGCCGTCGTCAGGGCTATCAGGCGGTACCAAAAGGTGCGGCATCCTTCGCTCTCCGCTCTACCCTACTGCCTACTGCCTACTCTTTCATTCAGAATCCCCTCTTCTCTATCCCTTCTCCTACCCCTACCCTCGCCTTGTGCGCTGACCCTACTGTCCCCGTCTTGTTCGCTCGTCTGACTCGAGCAGGAATCCGGCCCGCCTCAGACCCCAGCGACACCCGGCAAGACACCCACTGGCGGAGTCGGTGGGCGCGCAGACCAGGGCGACGACCACGTCGACAAGGGGTGCTGTGGAAGCTGTGTGATCCTCTAGCCTAGACGGGGTGTGGGATCCGGGAAGCATACGAGTGGGAGATGAGGAGGAAAGCTCTGGGTGAGATTTTGCTGAGCCCGTTGGGGGGGAGCCATGGACGATCATGATACCATATTCCAAGTGCTGCCTGCCGAGACGGAAGGGTTGGGGTGCCGGGGGTTTCTTGTGCATATTGTCTCGTTTGGCCTTCTTGGGTGCGGAGACTATCCATACACTTTTATGCATGATTATGTCCATCCTGCTGAGCGAGCCGCTCAGCCTAGCGATGTCGTGCAGGCATAATCCCGGATGCCGGTGCTCGTCTGGCATGTAACAGAACGATTGGGCTCGTTCGGATTTATCCAGTCCAACAACTAAATCTTGAATCTCGGTCTTGAATCTCGACTCTTCCACCCTCAACCCTCAATTCTCCTTTCTCTGTCGTCTTTGTCGTCGTCGGCTGCTAGGTGAACCGGCGATCAGAATGTTGTTCACAGGCAGGCTCCTCAATGCCCAAGCGGGACCATCGGCGAGTCGAGCGTCCGCGCCTTCGCCGTTCAGGTCGGCTGCGCGACCCGGCTCGCCAAACTCGAACTCGAGACGCCCGAGCGGACACAGTACTCGTCTGCCTTCCTCCGCCTCTGCCTCTGCCCCGCCTCTGTCATTCTCTTCCTCTCCATCGTCCCCCTCCCACTCTTCGTCCTCGGCCTCCCCCTCTTCGTCCTCGGCCTCCCCCTCTTCGTCCTCCCACTCTCCCTCTTCGTCCTCGGCCTCTCCCTCTTCGTCCTCGGCCGCTCCCTCTTCGTCCACCTCTCCTCCCTCAAGTCGTGATCGATACCGAGCACCGGCGGCTGCTCTACCGCGAGGACAGCCAGTGCCTCCAAGTGCAGCGCGTACACAACCGCCGCCGCCGAGGAATGCGTTTGATCTGTACAAAGGTATGTACTGCTTCCTTGGTCTCGCCTCTACTCTGTGTTCTGTCTTCTCTGGCTCCACCGTCCTCAATCCCTCCGCTCTCTGCCCTCTCCCCTCTTTTGCGTCAACCCACTCCTTGTTCTCGATTCCCCTCTTCCCTTTTTCTCTTCTTTCTCTCTGTTCTCCATACCGACGCCACAGCCCTCTCGCCGCGACAAAAAATCGCCTTCGGCCTGTTCTTCGGAGCGGCCGCCCTCGCGGTCCAGGCTATAATCGACCATTCTCCCGAAGTCAAAGCGATTTCGACGGAGACGCTGGATGGCGTAGAAGTCCCACAGAGTGTCTTTGAGAAGCGCATGGCCGAGCTGCAGCGGAAGTATGCTGCGACAAACGGGACTCCTGGATCAGAGGCCACACCGGGCGCAGAGACGGGTGTTGCAGCGGGCAAGGCAAAGTCTCCTGTAAAGTACGTGCACTCTCCTAACGTCATCTTACAACTCGTATTTCGCATCTCGTCTCTACAACTTGGATGTCCTACATACACAACTACCGCCAGACGTGTACGAGAACTGACGTATGCTCAGGATGGTGATTCTCTAGCAATGTCGTGTGAATCGACGCGTCCTACTAGGCGTGGCGAAGCTGCATGCACCCTGTCACCTTACTCGTCTTCCCTCCGTTCCCCCAGCAGATCACTCCGGCAGGTCAGAGTGGTAATAGCTCGGCAGCCAGGTACTCTGCAGCCCATCTATGCGTCCACTCGTCTCGCTGCCGTTCCGCGCCAACCCCACGACCCGGGGCGGCCCTTTGCGCCCAGGTGAGCTCCGTAGTTGCCCTGACTGAGGTGCCTCCGAGACGAGGATATGATGTGGTGGTGGGTTGTCCAGCCCGCGCGCTTGCAGACCCTGCTCGTACGTGACCATGAAGATCTCTTTGGCGTCTGCTGCCCGTCCCCTGTTGACGCCGGCGCCGGCCCTTCCCCTCTTCCAGTCTCTTTCTCTATCGCGCTGGGCGTAATGCATGTTGCCCAACACGGATGTCGGCGTCTCCAGCGCCGTGTGGCTCGCCGCAGTCGACGCTGATGCAATTGCGGGTCCAAAGGCAGGTGGGAGTGCGGACGACATCAGCGCCGAGGTCGAGTTCGCTGCTGATGCTTGCGGGATGGATGGCGCGGACGCGAAGGGGGGTGCGTGAGCCGGCGGAGTGGCGTTCTTGAGTAAGGAGCCAGAGTTCCACCGCGACGACGGGTGCAGCTGCGAGTCTCGCAAGCACGTGCGCCGGATGGCGGCTGTCACCACGGCGACAACCAGGACGAGGACTGCGAGCGAGCCCGTCGCTATTGCCGCTACTACCACTGGAAAGCCATAAGCAAAGATCGCTAGGAAGAGCGATAGGTTTAGGATGAGTCAGTGAACGGAGACGGGGCGGTGGCGAGTGAGCAGAGGCGTACACGGTTTATATTTGAAGGTCATCTCGCCCTTCTCTTCCTATCCCGCCGATTGTGCTCCCAGCTGTGTGCTTCAGCAATGTGCGACTCGGACACTGACTGGCCAATGTGCAACACCGACTCTGGCTGCCAACTCTCAGCCTCGGGGGCGGAGCTCCTTGGAAACCTCCAATTCACAACGCGCAGGTAACAGTCGACGCGAATCGGCTGAATCGCTGTCCTGCGATGGTGGATTTCGGACAAGCAGGGCGAGGGATGACTCGATCAGAAAGTTGAGCAGAAAGGAACGGCCCACAAACCTCCCACAACCAGTACAAGGACCAGCGTGGGATCACGTCACACCCACACCCCACACCTCACACCTGGCACCTCACGCCTCGCTCGTGTATCCCGGTTCAACGCTGTGGTGATTCGCCCCGCGATGTTCGCAATTTGCTTAATCCCCCCGAGTCAGAAAGGACAAGGCGACAAAGGAGCGGCAGGAGTCAGGAGAGTCTGGTTCGGTACGTGATCCCTCCTTGAGTTATCCCTGTGCTCTGGTGACCCCGGCGCCGTGGGGGCGCCGTGGGACTCTCCTTACTCAGACCCAGACAAGCAGAATGAGAGTGGCGGCGGTCAGGGGACTTTGGGCCATGGCGCTCGGCTTGCATGACAAAACACTTGCATCGTATGCGCTACACTATGACAGGATGGATTGATGATATGGCGCAATGTCCGTGGAATCATGTACACGACCTGTTCGTTCTCGACACGGTCTAATTTTCACCAGATGATCTGTCCGGTTTCCAGATGATCTCTGCTTTCCCGCTCAAGATGCCCTTGTTCTGGTACAGTCGCACAAATCCTTCCTCTCACCAGCATCGGCTTACAATACCAGGCTGCCGCCGAGCGCTACGGCAGCGAGCATCGCTCCGGCCGACACGACGAGCGGGAGCACGTTCTTGAGCGGCTCGACTTTTCCCGCTGCGGCCGTCGACGAAGCGGCCGACGACGTCGCTGCGGCCGAAGTGGACACCGCACTGACACCCGTCGCTGAGGTGCCTGCGCCAGATCAGCCCGGTCCGGACGAGTGAGGGTCGGTAACATAGATGAGGATATGTAGCCAGGTAGCCAGGTGGTGAGCAAAGACGCACTGGTAAAGGCCGAGCACTGGGAGACGATGGCCTGCCCGATGGTGGTACTGGCTATACTAGCGTTGGCCGACACCGCCTCGTCGTAGAGCCTAACGTGGCGTCAACGGGATACACATACAGCCAGGAGGGAGTGACGTAAGGACGTACGTCTGGACGCAGCCGGTGCACAGCTGCCCGGTGCTAGCGAGCTGGGTGAGCGAGTCGGTGGAGCCTGTGCCTGCGAGTAGGCCGGTGAGGAACGAGGTGGTGATGTTTGTTCCGGTGGCATTCTGGACTTGCTCGAGCGTGCTTGTCAAGCAGTACTCGTTTGTCCTGACTGCATCAGCGGTGGGCCCGCGTTTCGGCACTCCACATCCTCCTTCCCCGCCTCGTGTACTTGTTCTCGCCCTTCCTGCCCTCGGTCTCAATTGTCCTCGCCGTTCCTGCTTCGGCCTCAATTTCCCTCGGGTGCTCAGGCTGGACATCCAGAATGGATAACAGGGTGTAGAAACACGAGTAAGAGTAGAGCCGGAACTCACGTTTCGTTGGTGGCGCAGCCGGCGGCGTAGACCTGTGGATAAAAGTCCAGCAAGGCCAACAACGCGTCCACCTCGGCCGCGTCCGTTCCGCCACCGCTGATGTCCGAGCTGCAGCCAGAGGTGATGGAGCTCTGCGCCGAGGTGAGGGACGAATTGGAGCATGTCGGGGTCGAACTGGAACACAGGCTGGCGAGGTACGAGTTGAGCGAGTCGATGATGGATCCCGACGCGGAGAGGACGGGGAGCAGCGACGTGAGCGCCAGGCAGCTGCCGACGTCGCCGAGGGCCAGCGAGGCGACTGTGGCAGTACATGTCGTTGAGAGCCTGCAGCACGTGTGAGCTGGGCAAGAGAGAGAACGGCAAGAGTGCAAGTTGTGAGAGAACTGCAAGTAGTGCACGTAGTGTGCAGGGAGCCACGAGAGTGGTGGAGAGGCGGTGCGACTCACGCTGAGGCGGTCGAGAAGGCGAGGAGCAAAGCGGCGACAGCAGCTTTGACGTTGACCATCTTGCTGCGCGGGCTTGTTCAGCGAAAGGTACTCTAGAGCAAACTTCTCGCAGGTAAAGCGGGGGCTGGGAGCAACCTGTGCGCGATGACAGCGGAACCAGCGAGTGCTACAATGCTACTTTTGTGCACTCTGTGGACCGAGCAGCAGTCGACAGAACGATGAGTGATGAGTGATGAGTGATCAACTGCTGAGAGACGAACTGCTGAGAGATGCTGTGTCTCTTGCCGAGAAAGCGCAGCAAACTCCAAACTTGGCACCGGAACCGTTTCAGCGCCACGTGCAGAGGCGAGTGTTACGTAACGAAGTGTCAGCGACACGGATCACGCCGAGAGATGCTGTTCTTCTACTTGCCTGTACTACACTGGCTCCGATGTGGTAATGTAGTCGCAACGGGATCCTTCTGTGGTTTGTACCGTAGCCTACGGACCAATCTTCATCACAGCGCTGCACGGCGAACGCCGCGGACTCTCACCCGACGGGCGAATTCCACCGGCTGGACGACACCTTCCCATGCTTATAGCAATGCGGCAGTATCTGACCAGCCTACGGGCGTAGCATATGCATAACACCACTGCTTGTGGCTTCTTGCTTCCGCACATTCGTGCGGTACCCCTTGCACCTGAGAACACAAACCATGTGGTTAGATGCATGATATCTTCTGAAGCTGTCCATTGACAGCGGCGACTTCTGCTCTATGAAGAATCCACCCCGTCTCCTTCACCCTGTGCATCCACCTCGGTCTTCCCGTCTGCTTCACGATGGCGTATCCACCACCCCCGTCCTTACAGCTCGTCACGTACATACCGCCGCGCCGCCTTCTCCTCCTTTCCCTCCTCCCGCTCCTCGTCGTGCCCTTTGAAGAAGCCGAGCTTCTGCTTGGGCTCCTCGCGGCGCTGTTGCTGGTAATACAACTTGGACTCGTCGTGAGTCAGGGTGATTGGTCTTGGACTAGGCCGGATCAGTGGATCCCAGGTGTACGCCGCCGTCGGCCTGGGCAGAGTCGTAGAAGGTTGGTACCTGCGAGGTCAACGTCATCTCAGCTTGAAGTGGCCCGTTGTATGAGAAATAGTTGTGGGGATGGAAGGACAAAGCAAGAACGACGTACACAACGCCCTCGGCGGGACAGTTTGAGCTGAACGAGTAGATTTGGGAGGGCTCAAAGGTGCCGTCCTGGAAGGTGCCGCGGACATTGAGCGGCCACAGCACCGACGAAAGCGTCGAGTTGAGACAAGTCACCTGCAGAAGCGATCAGCGTGAGAACTAGCGAGAAGGCTGTCACAAAGGACTTGCCACAGGTTTATGCTGGTCAAACGAGAGTGCCTTGGTGAGCTCTTCGAGCGAGTAGGTCGTATCTGACGATGGAGTGATCTGAAAGTCTCAGCCTAGGGTCCATACTGACGTCGACGATGGAACGCCGCTGATGAGATGAAATATATGCTCACATCCGCCTCAGCCAGGTACTTGGCCGTTTGGAACTGCCGATGAAGTTTGTGCAGGGCATGGAAGAACGATGCGACCTGTTTACGTCCCATGTCAGGTTTCCGGTCTTCGACCATTCTTTACAGAGTTGAGAGGGAGATGTGCGCCGCGGACTCACGTTGGCGCCAGTGTCCGCTGCCTTATTACACTGAGGCGAAAGTGTCGAGATGAAGCGACCAGAGTTCATCCACTGCCCCTCTCGTTTCAGCACAGCAACGGAACTTGACAAGCGTCTCCTCACCGCTCGTTCCCAGACCTCCTCCATACCTTCTCCGACCTCGCTTTGCGCCCATTCGCCCTCGGCTTGCAGGAATCCCCGTTCCCCGCCAAACAGGCTCGAGCGGTGGCAGAACGACCCGATCTCTTCGTGGATGTGTGGAGGGCTCACAGCGCGCGTGGCAGGTTGTTGCGAGAAGCACCTGGAGAAGTGGAGCGTCAGCACCGGATGCGAAGGTATGGATGGTTTGAGGAGGCTAGGTGGACAAATTAAGGCACGATGGAGTGAAAAGCAAGTACGAAGTACAAAGTACAAAGTGCAAAGTGCAAGTGCACAGAGAGCAAAGTGCAAACAGCGAACAGCAAACAGCACCAGCAAAAAGCAAGAGCGAAGACAGAACAACGAGCAGGGGTGCAGAGCAAACAGCACAGGCTGGCTCACTCCAGGACATCTATACCATCAATCCCCCAACTTCCCATATCACTCCCAACGTCCGGCTCGAACCGTTGTCGAAAGACAAACAGACCGGCCGGCGCGGGCGTGCAGCAGGCATCCACGCGGTCGACTGCGGCCGCGGCAGTACACGACAAGAGGTCGCTGCTGCAGACCTGGGCGGCGTCCACCTCCGGTGTCGCGAGCGTCACAACCACAACCAGCGCAGTGATGAGTACCGCCACGGGACGTGACCGTGTGCGATGCATGTTGGTGGTGGCGATGACTGTGGGGAACGATGTCGTGCTTCGTTGGGTGCGTCTCTCACGAGAAGCTCAAGCTCCGGTTAGGATGCCACCACGTGGCAGTTGTGCCTGAATTGTACAGTCACCTGCAGTTGCCACCCGCCGAGTCTTCAGTGTTGGCAGGTTGGTCCCAAGCTGGCCTTACGTTGACGACATGTAGCTATGTCTCGACAGGCTCAGGAGTCACAACATGAAGAGCTGCATCCTTCCTCGTCCCCAGTCTCGTCGCCGTCTTTCTGGACCGAGGCGGCCTCTGTCCCCCTTCCTCCTGTGACGTCGAAACGTCCCACGTCGTCGTTGGATGCCCCACGAGACGGTTTTCAAAATGACGACACCAAGCCGTCGAACGCGGATCTCCAGCCCGTACGCAGCTATGGCGAAACCATAATCAAGGGCGAGGCAGAGGTCCCCCCCGTCAAGAGGCAGCGGCGCTCGTCTCCTTCTCCTTCCTCGCCGGGGACGGTGCTGTCGTACCTCCCCAGCAGGAATGGGCCGATGGACGCCTCCAACCCCCACAGCTACCTCGCCAATCCCGAGTATGCGCCCAACACGTTCGGCGATATAGGCGACTACATGCGCAAGAAGGAGATCAAGGTCCAGACGCAGAACAGGGACATTGCCCTTGCCTCTGTCGCTGCTGGGCTACAGCTGCCTCAGATCTTTGCCGGCCTCTCATTCTACATCAACGGCAACACCCATCCGCCAATGGAGGAGCTGCGCAAGATGATCCTCCAGCGAGGCGGAGAGGTGCGACCCGTGCTCCGAAACAAGGGGATGGTCAAGTTTATCATTGCGCCCATGTTGACGCAGAGCAAGTTCCGCCAGTTTGCCAATTACAGGGTCGTCCGGGAAGCGTGGATACTTGAGAGCTGTAAAGAGGACAAGCTGCTCGATTGGACACGCTGGAAGCTCCAGAATGAGGGCGGATGGGAGCAGAGCGGAAGAAAAGGTCTCGAGGGCTTTCTCAAAGGAACTCTGGCCGAGTCAGTCAAGGAAGAAGCTCGAGACAAGGACGATGAATTCGACGTACATGGCCATCAGGCGCAGCATACTGGGGACGAGGCTCCGATCGCACCTGCAGTCCTTGCGCCCGTCCGCTTATCAAGCAGAAGTCTCCTGGCCCCGGTTCGCCCATCACAGCCTTCCGCTAGCTCCTCTGCCGTCCACCCACCTTCAACTCCCGCGGCTGTCATTCCGAAGAGGGAGTCATCGCCCTTACCTGCGGCTCCGACGGAAGAGGCGTCACCTGTTTCCAATACTCCCAGGCAAGGGAGAACAGTCGGAACAGGGGCAGACAACAATCGCGATACGTCAAATCCCAAACGACAGGCTGACATATCGTCGTCACCAGCCAAACCCATCGAGTCAGTCCTGACCAAGCTCAAAGACACAATTGGGTCGATCCCGATCAGTCCTGGTAGAACAAGAGAAGAGACTCCAGGAAAAGAAAAACTAGGACCGCACATCCAGAAGCCGGAAGGCGGACCTTGGTGGTGGGACAACTACTACAGCCGAGAGTCCAACGAGGACGCTGCGAGAATGCTCAAGAACCAGGAATGGACTGTGCGAAATACCGCACAAAGGGGCAATGAAGGCGGTTTCATTGATGGATATTACCAAAACAGCCGGTAAGCTCGAGTAGTGAGGTTGTCAGAAACGGCTAATGGTATTTGTCAAGGCTGCACCACCTTTCCACCTGGAAGGCAGAGTTGAAGGTATTGGTGGCGGCTGCTCAACGGCAGTCTGAGGAGCTCGCCATGACGACCCCGTCGAGCGCAACCGTCTCACCTTACTCACTCTCTAAGTCTGTTCTCCCTCGATCGCTGATCGCCCCTACGAATAACAACGCAGATCCGAGTGAACGTGTTATCTTCCACGTCGACTTTGACTGCTTCTTCGTTTCTTGCGGGCTCGCCACGCGGCCGCACCTCCGAGGCAAACCTGCTGTAGTGTGCCATTCTCAGGCTGGACGAGCGGCAAGTAGTACCTCGGAGATTGCAAGCGCCAGCTACGAAGCGCGGGCAAAGGGCGTCAGGAATGGTATGAATTTGGGTCGAGCACGTACGCTCGTCGGTGAGGAGCTTCAGACCATTCCGTGAGTTTCCTGTTCCCTGTTCAGAGGTTGACTAGTCGGAAGCTGAAGACAATGCGGTCAGGTATGAGTTTGACACGTACAAGAAGTTTTCGCTGGCATTTTACACCGTTCTCATGGGATATGCGGATGAGCTGCAAGCTGTTAGCGTGGACGAGGCTTTGATCGACGTCACCAGCGCTGTGGCAGCGAGGGCATTAGCACCCGAGGAGGCAGACTCTGGACAGGAAGTTAATAATGCTCAAAGGAGCCGAGATCCAGCAGTCGAAATCGCCGAGAAAATCCGGGACGATGTCCGCGGCCTTACCCAGGGTTGTGAGGGTGAGTCTTTGATCTTGTGTCTAGTCTTGCAGCAGAGGCTAAGATAATCAGTGTCTATTGGCATCTCTCACAATATCCTCCTCGCGAAACTAGCAACTCGTTCAGCGAAGCCTGCCGGCGTCTATCATCTCGTACAGGACGCCGTTCCTGATTTTCTCGCACCGCTGGATGTTGAGGATTTCCCATCGGTTGGCTGGTCTCTCAAATCCAAAATCCAGGATCAACTGGGGACGACTGTCTGCGGTGAACTCTTGCAGCACCCCAAGGGTGTCTTGCAAAGAATATGTGGACCGAAGAACGGCGAGATGATCTGGGGCTATTTGCGAGGTATAGACGACAGGAAGCTTGAACCACACAAGGAAAGAAAGAGTGTCAGTGCGGAGATGAATGTAAGTCAGATTGCGGTCGAATGGCAGTGGCGAGGGGCCGGCTGATCGCACCTGTCCAGTATGGGATCCGCTTCAAGACCCAGGAACAAGCGGAATTATGTATCCGTGATTTGGCGGCAGAAGTTGCGAAGCGGATGAAGCAAGTCAACGCCAAGGGGAAACTCCTCACTCTCAAACTACTCAAACGGCATCCCGATGCTCCTATCGAACCTCCAAAGGTATTTGGTTCGATTAGTGATGAGTATGCCAGCTGATTGGAGCCCAGTTTCTCGGTCACGGGTGGTGCGAGGCATTCAATAAATCCGCCTCGATTTCAAACAAGGGGGGCAGTGCGACCGACGATACGGATGTGCTCGCCGTGGAAAGTGTCAAGCTGTTACGCTCCATGAGACTTGATCCTGTCGAACTTCGAGGGGTTGGTATACAAATCACCAAACTGGATGGCGATACCAAAGCTGTGGAGAAGGAATCTGGACAGAAAACACTGCCTTTTCCTCGCCGTCGAAGGACAAGATCAAGAAGTATCAAGGAGGAGAACGAACCCTCGCCATCATCTATCCTCGACAGCAAAGGGCTGGAGACGTTCGAACCACTATCCCCGGCTCAAAATGTCAGTGTGGTAAACTCTCCTCCGGCACCATCGGACAGCTCTGTGATAGGCGATGTGCGTCGATCACCCTCCCCTCAGGCGGCTGTACGGGATGCCGGGCCACTCGAAATCGACGACGCTGCTCCCGTCCCGCCTCAGTTCCAACAGACTCTTGCCGTCTCGGATAACGCAGGGGCGGGCCCATCCCGTGTAATGGGGACCTCATCCGATGGCATTGACCCCGACTTTCTGGCTGCTCTTCCGCCAGAGCTACGACTCGAAGTGAAGCGCGATTTCGCTCGGACACGAGCCGTCTCCGAGATGCCCGAAGAAGTGAGAGTTGTTTGTGAAGCTTCCAAAAGAGCGACGACCATCTCTCCGGCGCAGCCGACGACTAGGAATGCCGCCGCTCACATCACGCGACAGCTCCGCCCCAAGGTCAAAACTCAGATGAAGGCATCGGCTCTTGCCGATCTTCCATTGTACGGTGCCTGGAGCAAAGCGAAAGATCAGGACGACGCTATCGATCTCACGATAGATTCCAACGAGCTTGTAGCCGGTCATCGTGTGACTGAGCTGAAGGAGCTTGGTATCGATCCCGAAGTGTTTCTCGAGTTGCCGGTGGAGATGCAAAGAGAAGTCTTTGAGGAGGAACGTCGAAAGCATACGAAGCGCCGAATCCTCCACCGTCCTGCCGATGTTTCACGTCTACGAGCTCGACAAAGGGCTCGCGGGTCTACTCGTACCGCGTCTCTGTCACCATCGACCACGTCTCGGGCAGGTTCTGCACAGCCTCAGATCTCAAACTTTCCTCGAACCTTCATCACGCGGGCCCCAAAACCTACTTTGCTGAAAGCGACATCTCTCCCCGACATCCTGGAGACGATCACAAAGTGGATCGACTCGCGCAAAGGTGCAGGACCAGCACCACGAGATGCAAGCAAGGTTCGGACGTATCTGTTGAAATGTATGGATGAGAAGGAGGCTGGCTTGGGCGGTGTACAGTACGCTGTGGAGGTGCTGAAGTGGATGCGGGTCCTATTGCAGGAAAAGTGGCCTGACGAGATGATGGAACCAAAGGAGATAAGACAGGCTGGGAGGGAATGGTGGGATACCTGGAGAGGGTTTACGAAGGAGGTTGGAGAGAAGTGGATGGCTAGATTTGGGGCGCCGATGCGCTTGTAAAGTGAATCGTCGTTACTCGACAGCTGGTACGAATTGTGGGTCTTTTCTTGGCTGGTATACTGTTGTATTCTGGTATACCCTGCACTGTGCAATATCAGCACCGCAATTATGCATCATCATGTACGAGATCGCGGTCGCACACCGTCGGTGCGAAATGGACCATGACATGTCGACCACCAGAACTGTTGAGCTATTCGACACGGGCGACTTATTAAAGTCTCCGAGCGCACTTGGATCCCTCATACCTGTGGAGTACCGTGTGCAAACAGGAGTCTGAAGTGGACGCCGATCTTTCCTCGGTCCATGGTTGCATACCGCTTCTCTACGGGGGACGAAGGCATTCGTGTACGCTCACTTTTTTGGGCACTTCAGCGCAGACTGTGAGGCAAACAGAGCGAAGAACGCCTCATTTGGAAAGTAGAGTGGTGTAGATGTCATTGCAAGACAGATGGAATGGCGGAAGAGGTGGATGGGGACAGAGGTCTGAGCGTCCATCAAGAGAGCTCTCCTTGTTTCCTTCGCCACTCTCTGTCTTCCTTCTTTCTTTCCTTCCTTCTTTCCTTCCTTCTTTCCTTCCTTCGTACCTTAGTATCACCTGCACGGCAACAGGCAAAAGCTCATAATACAATGACAACACCCCACTTTCTTCCATTCCCACCTGGCGATAGGCAACCGGTCCTCCGCCTAGGACCGATCCACTGCGAAACGGCAGCACCCGCGTCGCAACTGGCGGACGACCGGATGCCGCTTTCTCGCTTGGAGCCCGATTTCGTATCTGAGAACCTCAAGCTGAGGGCGAGAATCTCGGCTCTGGAGGCGGCTGTTCGGCAGCTGCAACAGAAAGTGATGAATACAGAAGTAAGCTCTTCGTGGTCTTCGTATGGAGGCGCATTGAAGCGTGCTGTCCTGTCCTGTAGGAACCGCCACCTGCCCTCGTCAGAGCAGACACGCTCTCGCCGGAAGTCGTCACTCTCGCTTTGGGCTTGCTATGTGGTGTATTTGAGTCTCAGGGACTCATCTTTCAAAACAGCCTGATCCACCTCCTGATCGTCACCGCCACTCCGTTCACGCACCTTCCTACAGCAACCAGCGGAACAACCTACGCCGCTCTGTCGACTGCCCTCCAACTGCTCTTGTCACATTATGACGGACAGAGCCGACTCGATACCGTCGTCAGACAAGACCACATCGGGGCGAGCTACACCCTGATTCCACCGGACATATTGTGGCTGTTTGTGCATACCGCAGACCACACCCTGCTCCTGACCTTTCGAGAGGTCTTGAGGCGGGATATTGCTATATTTGCAGGCACGAGGCGAGGCTTAACGTGCGAGGTGCTGTATGGGGCGTTGGGAGCGGACTCGATGGGTGTTGGCTCGCTGAGCAAAGAGGACAAGGTGCAGTATCGGGTGGCCGCCCAGATGAGCAGTTGGCGCCTGGGAAGCGAGGGGTTGCAGAGAGTTAGTCCAGTGGCCCTGGAGGAGGTTCTGTGGCCGTATCGGCAGAGTGAAAAGAAGAGACGTCCTGAACGAGAGCGGGCGGGCGGAGCAGAGGGGAGAAAGCATCGCAAGCGGCGAAGGGCAAAAGGCATGTGAATTATAGCAGTTGGAAGGGCCTCAGTCTGTAGCATGGCATTCGGGTTTCTCTCGGCGATGATAGTGACTGTCAGTACTCTGCGACTATGACTGTTTCCAAAACGCAATCGAGGTCGGGCAGGGGCATTGCACTCGCCTCGAAATTTCGAAAACTGCGCTTCCTGCAAAAATATCATACATCGTGAGGGGTGATACGTGCTTGATTTCTAGTCATCCTTACACCTCCACGAATCCCTTGACCTCCTGCAACCAAGACACGTAGTCCTGCCGCTGTCAGCTCGACGTCACCTACACGGAGACGGTGAACACTAACCTTCTGCTCCTTGTATTCGCAGTACTGGAGGATGAAGCTCGCTACAGCACGTCAGTGTGGGTGTCGACCGGTTTCAGGCGGCCGCAACTCACACAGAGCCTCGTCAACGCCACGCTCGGAGATGAACTCGCGGAAAGCATCCTGAACCGTCTCATCGAGGTGCTCGAACTCTGCTCGTCGTCAGCAACGGCATTGAAACGAATCTCGTCGTGGTTGGGCAGCGTGGATGATCCGAGAACACGGTGGTACTCACGCGGGCCCATGTACTTGCTCCTCCTGAGGTAGTCGCCCTCAGCCCCTTCGGCGACCGCGACCGCCCGGTCAAACAGGGCGACATTGGTGATATCAAAGCCCTCCTCTCCGGCCTCGAGGTCGATGCTCATCGCACCCGGAGTCGCTGGCTTTGTGATGAGCAGCGAACAGGTGATGAAGGGAGGCGAGTTCAAGTTGGCCTCGTCTTCGACCGGCTCGCCTTCTTCATCGGTGGCGCCCTGCATGCCCGGGTCTTCGAGGTCAGACACCTGGAATGTGAGTTTCAAACTGTCCCGAGTAAGCGCCTCCAATCAGCTTGGGGTGCGGCAGAAGGAGTAAGCGCACGTCTCGTTGCCGAATGTCCTTGTTAGCGCGACATCGTCGCTTCCCGAGGTGTCCTGGACGCTCCAGACTCCCTCGCCGAGAAGGTCGCTCAAGAAAACCGGCTGCTGAGGGGCAACCTTGGCAGCCTCTTTCTCGAATTTCTGCTCAGACGCAAGCGCAGCAACGAGAGTCGCATCGCCTGCCCACCAACTGCATTCAGCGTGGAGTCATAAAGTGAGCCATGAGCGACTTACTCTCCCCTGAACCAAGGCGGCGAGCTGAGATGGAGAAACCACGGGCAGCGATCACGGGCGCTCGAAGGACAGGTCGGGCAGCGATAGTCGGCAGGCAAATGTTACTGGCGGCGCGGAGCAGTGGTCGGGCAACTCGGAAGGACATGATAGCTGAGTATGTGGAGTTGGCTGCAGTGAAATCGAAATTTAAGACGTTGCTAGCATCACAGCGGAAGAATGTCAAGGCAAGTCACGTGTTCAGCGGAATCAAAACGGATAGTCTTGAAACCCCGGCAGCTATGGTGCCTTCCAAGACGTTCATTCTGCAAGACTCCCATTGCGGTTTCAAGGACTCAGGAGGAAAATCACAGTCCGGGACTGTGTTCCCAGTTAACATTAGATATGTGCATCTGACAACGGCCTCTCCTCCGGCCATTTGCCATTCTACTTTTTGCCCTTCCTCTTCCTGATTTTCCCTTCTGCGCCGCTGGTCTCTCCCCCGCTGGTAACATCTCCTCCGCTCAATACATCCTCGCCGGCTGAGCTCGCGCCTCCATCCTTGCCTTTCTTCGTCTTGCTAGCCCTTGATTTCAGGTGGTATGCTGGAATCCACTCCTCCTCGTACGGCTTCACCTCAGGGTATGCCTTCTTGTCCTGAGCAGCGGGAACAACTGCCTTGACCTTTTTGGTCCGCGAACCACTCTTCTTCGAGCTAGGCGAGCCAAAGAAGGCGTTGTATGCCGCCCATGCACCGCCAAGGAGGGCCGAGCTAAGGATAAGATAGAGGAAGAGCAGGCCGGGGTCGAACCAGGATGCTTGGGGTTCGACAATGGACACGGTCTGGTTCAAGGCGATCACACGGTGGATTTCCGATGTTCCCGTCTCTGCGAGGTTGGCCCACACGGTCAGACCGAGCTCCTGCGGCCGGAATCTACTCATGTTAGCTGGACCAGGCATCTCTGCTGAAACGCAACTGACTCTGAATGCATCGAGAATGGGGCCGAGAAGTTGGCTCCGCTGACAAGAGGCACACCATATCGAAGTGTTGAGGCGTTTTTAATCTGTCATCCCTTGTAAGCACAGGAACACTCAAAGCTAGATTTAACAAGTGACTCACCAGGGCCCAGTGGTTGGCGGGATCGTGGTAGCTTGCGCCAGCCGAGACCAGTGTGTAATTCTTCGAGCCAGCGTTCACTAGATGAAGCGATAGAGGGTTCTGTTCACCGTTGACAACGACTGCAGAGTCAGCTTGAGCTGCTACATCTGCCCTCGACTTACGTCCGAATGGGTTGGATTCGGGGAACGAAGCAGAGACTATCACGTCGTCCTCGGCATCGCTGCTAAAGAAACCTAGATAAGAACTCAGTCGTCACTTCGCTTGAGGTTTCGCATGGTTCTCGTCGCTACTCACCCATGACAAACTGTTTGGAACAGGCGGAAGAGCAAGAACAAGCGGGAATGGAGCGACTTTATACAACGAATATCACGTCACGCACCATTCGATGACAGGCACAACGATATTCCCGTGTATTGCCGGCCAGTGGCGGTGCGTGCCGGTGGAGGTGGTCCGAGCTCTCCTGTCGTGATACCGGTGTTTGATCAGATCATTTCAGAATCGTTCATCTCAATGTCGACATGGCGGAGGCCGACGTTGACGACACTGCCAGAAGGTCACGGCAAGTGTCTGGAGGAGTGGTGCTGCCCAGTAGGCCGACGCACGTGACGCTGCATGAGCGGTCGTCTTCGACCACAGCGATCGGCGCCCCGGGACAAAGCAGCTCTTCAAGAAGAGATAGCCTCGAGGAAACAAAGAGCTTCGTGAGCTCGGATGACCCCATTCGCCGGCCGGGTAGCTCACCGTTAATAGTATGGTCTGCGTTCAGACTCGCCGCCGCGCGCTGCGTCCCGTGTCTCAACGCTGCGCGGTCGAAACAGCCTGAGTGCAAGGGTGACGGCCGATGCACGCCCCATGTCTCCGCAATCTATATCTACGGCGTCGCACGAGCCTACGAGCCCGCAACGCCGAGCTGTGCCACTTCCCACTCCTCGAGCCTTTCTGACCCCCAAAAAGCCTCCTGCCGCTATCAGACAGGAGCAACGGGAGAGGCAAGAAAGTGCGATATCTCGACGGCCGCTCTCGCAAGCAGAAAATTCCTTGGAGACAGAAAAGCCCATCCCATTACAGTCATCGCCTCCTCATCCTGAAGCGATCAAAACTGCTCCGGCCACGAAACCATTGTCACTCGATACTGTGCTGGCATCCGGACCACATGCAGACCTCCCTCCAACCAGATTCCCTCGCTCTCTGCGACATACACCCACAGAAGCCTCATCGCCACCTCCCCATCATCACGAACTCTCTTCTGACCACCTTGTACCAAATGGGCACGAAAAGTACTTTGGTAGCCGTGAGATCCTTCCAAAGGCATCACCTCGCTCCGGGCAGCGCATGACGAAAAATTACGAATCCTTCAATAATCCCCTTACGACATGGTTCTGCGGCGGACTCATGATGACTGGCGGGGACAGCCCACATTCAATGGTTCTAGTCTTAGTCCTGCTATTTGGAATCGCCGGGCTATGGGTCGGAACTACAGGCTGGTGGTTATGGGCGCACGGGTCGGAATATGGCCTGATACGTGGCGGAGGCGTTGGCATTATGGTCGTGTTTATGTGAGAGTCTTTGACCTTCCCAGGGGTGCGCTAATTTTCAGATACCTCTTCGGCCTGACAGTTAGCTCGATCTTTGTTTCCGCCTTTCGAGATCCAGGTATTCTACCCCGAGGGCTGGACCCAGATCCACCATTGGAGCAGGACGGCGATTGGGAGGAAGCCAAGCCCCGACAGGTTTCAGTCGGCCATTCACTGTGCGCAAGCTTGGCATTTACAACAAGGGAGCTACTAGCTGAGGTACGACAGGATACCAGTCAAGTACTGCGAGACGTGCAAAAGCTATCGCGCGCCTCGGTCAAGCCATTGCCGGCTCGTAGGTTGCATATGTTCAATCGAATGGCTGATCCTGGACAGTGTGGGAATTGTGTAGACGGCATAGGTCAGCAGCTCCCTCATGCACCTGACGTGACGTTCGGTCAAGCTGACAGCCGCAGACCACCATTGTTCCTACATCCACTCTTGCGTGGGCAAGCGAACCTACTTGTCTTTCCTGGTCCTTCTCCTCTCAGCCGTATGTCGTTTACACGAAAGCCGACTGCAGCTGAGGTGTTCAGACGATCGCAGGTATCTACGTTGTCATCTTCTCCGCCGTTCATTTTTCGTTACTCTGTCATCATGACCATGTTTCTTTCGGTAAAGCGCTCGGCGAGTCCCCAGGAGCGGCAGTAAGCTTCCTGCTGGGCTTGCTTGTCCTGCCAGGCATTTGTTTTCTACTATGGTACCACCTGCGTGTACGTTCCTATTCTCCGGCAGACGCAGAGACCTTAATTACACTATTAGCTTCTCATGTACAACTTGACGACAGTCGAGCAGATTCGGGCAAACGCGTCGTCTAGCCTATTCTTCTCGAACCGAAAGGCCAACAACCCGTTCGCCGCCAGCTCGAAACTCTCAAATATACTTATCTCGTCATTGGCTCGCCCTCATTTTCCGAGCTGGATCGACGCGGCAGGGTGGAAAGTGGAGGAGACAAGGATGGTTAATCCGGCTCTCACAAATGCTAATTTAGCGAGAGAGGTGAAGTAGTGGTAGACATTTGTTGGTGAGCTCCGGTAGGAGGTGTCTGAGTGCTTAGTCTTCATAGTATGCATCTATGACCCAGCGTCCTGCACCGAATGCCATGTGGCGATGTGGCGCCTGGAGCGAGGTCAGCCTCGAGCACCCCGCATTTCAATCTGACCCACTCAAGCATCAAATTGTCAGATTCAAGTTCCCCATTCAATTGCTACCCGCCTTGGTACCTAGCGGCAGGGGGTCGTTCTCTATATATACAGCAATGCCCAATAAACCTCTTGAACCCTCTATCGTTGAAGCTTAGTAGTCTTGACTCCATCCACGATACAGACAAACAATCGTAAGCACCAACATCATGTCAACCGTCGTCGCGAAAACTCCGTCCAAGAGCGTCAGCACTAAAACCAAGGTTCGTCCGCTCTTGTGGCGCGCTTCATGACCTGACAGTTACCGTAGAGTGCTACGCGTCGAACCATTGAGGACCGAAGCGCAAAGCGTGGGTTGTCAGGTGAGATCCATTAGCCGATGACTTGGACGGGAGAACATCGTGCTGATACTGTGCAGCGCGTACAACCACGCCAGCGGAGGCAAGAAGAAGACCTAAGAAGAGCACCGCGAAAGGGAAAGATGGTGACGGTTGCGTCGGCTGTCCGACGGCAGACGGCGCACCGCAAACCACGTCCCGGAGGACTCTTAGGGACTCAGAGGACAAGGTCGACAGTGGTGAGCGCGTCATGTCCACTGGCTTGGAGCCCATCAGGCAGCTAAGGACCATGTAGGACCTCGAATAAGAGTCCGGTCTCTTGATTTGACCGAGGCAAAAGCGGCAGCCGAGGTACTGGTCAATTTACGCCGCCTTTTCAATTCACGCCGCCAGGCAAGATTGTTTTTGCCACTTGGTGACGGCGGGAGTAGTCAAGTGGCGAGCGCAGTCGATGCGGGACAGGGCGGATACGCAAATACCCCGTTGATGCGGCCAACGATGCGACAGCCATGGCCAAGGTTACGTGAGGAGGTATCGCTGCAGAGGAGGATCAGCTACGTCCGGCGGGAACATTAAGAATGCTCTAGATGAGTTTCTTGAAGGATAAAAAATCATAAAAGACGATGCATACATGTTTCGTTACAACATCTGGCTGCTTTCCTACGACGAGGCAGGGGATAGTACTTAAAATACGACAGGGAAGCCTTAGGAGTCATTTCAAGGTGACGCCTTGACTCTTGATAGATAGTTGGCAGAGCGTTGGCAGAGCAGATTCCCCCAGAGCGAGCTTGACCACGTTCGAGTCGTCACGCTTCTCGGCTGCACCTTCGCTATACAACGCTTGCGGCCAAACAATGTAAAGCACACTGAACCACAGGGGAAACACGTCCGCTTTTGTCCTCCTCATTGTAGAGATTTCTGGTAGTCGCTGTGCTTGGAGAATGCATGCTTGGCATCAGCAACTAACCAGTGATCATAACTTTGAAATTTGATTCCGCTCGCCTCGGGTCGCGTGTCGATTCAAAGCACGCACTCTCATGTCTCAACCTTTCTCTTCCATTTGATCTTTGCAACTCAGCTATCTGTTGGGACATCTCGCGTTCTAGTCTTCCAGACCTGCACTGAGGCTACGACTTTCATGTGCTGCCCTGCGAGCCCGACGTCTGCGCATTTGCCGCCCGTTTGACCGAACGTCGGGCGACTCAACCCGACTGGACGACAGCCTTCTTTGTGACCTACCTTCTCTCACTAGTCACCGCCTCTCTCCGTCCTTTCTGCTTCACTTTGACTGAGCATTCAGTCGTCTCCTAGCTGGGTGTCCGAGCCTCGCTATCCTGTCATAAACCCGTCAACTAGCAGAAGCAGAAGCCGGCGGTAGCATCCATGGCGGTAGTCGCCTCAGCGACCAGTACTGGTTAGTATCGTCCGTTCCTTTCCCCACCTTTGGCACCGAGTAAAAACCTGCAAATCTGTGATATACCTCTTCTCCCCAATGATACTTGAGGTGATCAATCACTGACAGTGCAATAGCCACCATGTCGACGACATCCCCCACCTTGGCTACCCCTCGGCCCAGTGTCCCCAAACTCTCGTCGACCGAACCTAGCATTCCTCAAACTGGTCCCGTTGACGGCTCAGAGGAACGAGCGAAACTCAATGGCGCATCTCATGAGGTTGTCCAGGAATCAGTCCAGCCGAATGGGAACGTTGAGCACTCCGATTCCAAGAACGTTCCAGTCGAGGAAGATGATACTTTCTCCGACGGGTATATCGTCACTTTCGTCCCCGAATGCCATAAGCTAACTTTGCTCAGCCGTCTCACTCCAGTCGCAAGTGAGGGCGGAATCGTCTCCAACAGCTCCAGCGGGCCCCAGGGTGACGCGTCCACCCCAAATTCGACATCAGTGTCAAGCGGTGATCGAGCTTCCTTTACCTCCCGCCAAACATCGTTATCAGCCAAACCGAGGGCAGAAGTCGGCTTTGGCAGCTATGAAGATGAACAGCAATTGAAACAAGCACTGTTGTCGAGCAAGGATCGAATCTTTGTCATAATCACTTCACGGGAAATCGAGGCCTTCATATCGCGCATCGCCGAGGATGACAAGGCGGTCGCTGCCAGGGCAGGACCTTCCACTTTAGCGCCCTTGGGGCAGAGCTTCAAGCTCACCATGGCGCCAACGAGCAAATTCCAAGCCATGTTGGTGTATAAGGTTGCCGACTGGTATGGTCTGAAAGGCGTGCGTGACGGGAACATGGCGATGCATGTCGGCGTCGATAATGTCTTTCATGAGAAAACGTGAGGATGCAATCGCTCGGCCGCAGCTGATCTTCCTAGAAAGACACTAATGTTGTCAAGCCTCGTCCCAGCCCCGAAGGATGATGCACGTGAGGTCCGACTCTTGCAAAGACGCCCTGTTTCCAATGAAACATCCGCAACAAGTCTGAGTCAGGATGCAACCGAGTCTCCCAGGAGGCCTTTGACTCTCGAAGAGCGAGAGGAGGCGTACCGGCGAGCTCGAGAGAGGATCATGGGATCAACGACGTCAGCAAACACGCCGGACACAACGTCGAGGCAAGACGAAAAGGATGCAAGGACCCGGATTGGTGGCAGCAGACAGCAGGACGACGACGAACTAGATCCCGTTCCCCGATACTTGAACTCGACGACCGCGGCTATGATGCAGCCGGTCTACCCATCATTGCAAGATCCTCCACGACCTCGCCAAGTTCCGCCCCCTCAGGCATACCCGCCTGAGGCGCCCCCGATCGCTTTCCAAGGTAATGGGTTGCCGTACCCTATGTACGCTTCCACGAATGTTCCGGTACCGCATCCATACAGTCAAGCTGCAAACCAGGTGGCATATCTACCAACCGGGCAGCCACACTATATCCCGCAAGCGCCGTTTCCGAACAATCAGATGTATGCTCCCGAGCAAAACATGTATTGGCAGCAGCCCGCGAATGGCTATGTCGCTCAAGTCAACAACCAACGCATGATGCCCGTGCCCATCGATGGCTGGTACAGTAATACTGTGCCGATGCCCCACACCAATCAACCACTGCAAGTCATACCCCAAGGCATGCCGTTTCAACAGCAATACTACCCTCAACAAGTAATGTACAACCAGCTCGCCCAGCCGGTGCCGGTGAGACCTCAACCTCAGCACCACAGCTCAGAGTCGTCCAACTCGTCTCGATCATTCCAAGACCTCTCCCGACCCCATTCGCGGGGCTCTACTACCAGCACGAGAAGTGCTACCAGTAGCGTCCGCTTTGGCGCCCGCTTCCCTGCTGGTCAAGCGACGGGATATCTCCAGAAAGGCTTAAGTGGATCTAACTATGGTCTCAGTCGTAGTGATCGGCGCAGCACTCGTGGGCACAGTCCTGTAAGAGAAGCCTTAGCAAATGAGAACAATGCTAACACTGCCAGGAATCGGTCACAACCACTTCATCGCAGTCATCCCGACGGACGAGCTCGATAAACCTGCCGCAACCATCCAATCACCAGCTTCCTACGCGCCCTGACTGGGCAGTGAACAATATTCCCTATCACCCATCACCTATGCCCCAAGCTGTTGTGCAGATGTCCAATGGGCCGAATGTTACCGATTTTCCTCCTCTCCGAAACGGCACGGATGCTGTACCTATGCAAATGGAGCGAGCGAAGATGTCAAGGCCCCCAAATGGGACCGTATGGAACGGTGTCGCGAGTAGAACACTCCAGCACGTGCCGCCCACAAACGACGTCGGCAACATTTTGCCTTCGCCAAACGCGAGAACGCAAAATGTGGCCCCAAACCCCGCAACACACACAGCTCCGACGGCACGAAATGGGGACCATGCACGAAATGGAGACCACGATCCCGATTTCCCGCGCCGTGCGCATGTCTCGCGGAACGTACCTGTGTTATTTGACCCTTCTGAACCGCGCCCCGCATCACGAGGTGCTCCTCAACACACTCCAGCAAACGTGGCGTCGAACCCTGCCACTCCCGGGGACGAGATTGAGGCGAGATTGGCGGCGGTTTCAATGAATGCTGGGGTGACGATCGGACCCCCGGCAATGAAACCTCTGGCTCCGCCAAGTTATGCCAAGATTGTACGGCGAGAGGGCTCGGGCTTGCACGAAGCGAGTCACTCGCCAAAGTGACAAGCTCAAAGTGCGGTTTCAGAGCACACCGATCAGAAGCTTGAGGCGAGTAGTTGCATGCGAGGTCGGGGTCCTGAGAAGTAACGGGGAGGATGAGACTGTGATGAGGGTTATATGGCGTGGAGATGAAGCATACCATACGCGAGCCTGGATCAAGCAAGACGAGCATACATACAGCATGTCATTTCCTGGAATGCAGCATACGTGAACCAAAATAATGCTTCCGTTGGTGCCCCGTTGTTGTCCTCTTGGACCAAAGGCTTCGCGAATCCATTTGCTGTTCTTTACTGCGCGCATGGCAGACTTGCCGGTCTGCTTTCTTCTCCTCTGATAGCTAACGAGAGAAAAAATGCCCTCTCGAGCTAGGCGGGCACCTTCTGCGCGTACAAAGCGCACTCCTGCACCTCGACCGCCCTCAAGCGCTGGATCTTCGTCACATGGCTCGTCTTCCCTCTCGCCGCTTAAATCAGCTCATTCGAACGGCATTGGTGACGAAGACGAAGAAAACGACGACGAGGAAAGAGATATCGGCGGCGAGTTGGCGCAGCTTGTCGCTGACGTGGAAGAGGAGAATGAGGATCGGGAAGAGGAAGGAGGGCAAGGTTATGTCGGGGATGACGGGATGGAGATAGACGAAGGAGTGGTGGAAGGGGATAACCAAGAAATGGAAGAGGACGACGACGACGTCGACAACATTGATCAGGTCGGCGGTGAAGATGAGGGAGATGAGGAGAACGACGATGCCGGTGGAGACGATGATGGAGATGAAGGTGATGATGACGACGAGGACGAGGATGAAGAAGATGAGGATGACGAGAATGGCGACGACGAGGATGACGACCAAGAGGAGGAGGAAGGCGACGACGACGGCGATGAGGATGCTACCCAAGCCACCGAGATACAATCGACGTCCAACGGAGAGCCATCAGCGCCAAGATCATATGGCTACCCGGCGAGCGTTGAAGATTTCACCGAGCTGCCTGGCCGCGAACAACGGTTCAAGCTTGCGCGGTTCATGCACTGCACAGTTAAAGGATGCACATGCGAGGGGCTCGAACCCCCCGAAGGCAGTTCTGTGAGGCTCGTGTCTCGCGCCGAGGTGGACGAGAAGACCAAGGAGGCGGATAACGAGCAAGGTCCCGATGGCGAGGGCGAAGGCGAGGGGGATGGGACGGGCTGGTGGACTACTTGTGGGGTCTGCGAACATGGCTGGGATGCCGATGGAGAAGGCGAAGAGGGCCATGTCTTGCCTGGTGGTCTTTCCGCTCAGGAGAGGACCAGGCGGGGCAAAGTGGTGGGCAGAATTGAAGAGCTTCTGCAAGTGCGTTTGCCTTCACATGTGCAGTCGCAGAGCGATGCTAATCTGTGATTGTAGGACGAAGACATGTTGACGACGTTCCCGACGCCTCGTCCATCCTCTATCGCATCTCTGCTGAGACAATTACATCAATTCGTCCGGCCGTCTGGGAAGCAGCCCGTGGCGCCGTTACCGCTTCCATTGGATCTGACTGGTGACCCGAAATCCCCGTACACTCCAGTCGATGGAGGTACACCCACCCTATCTGATGTCGATGAGCAAGATAGAGCTCGGCACCGGAAGCGCAGCAGGACGGCTGAAGTGACGGGACCAGGAGGAAAGTCGAAGCCGGGAGGCAAGACGGCAGGCAAGGGGACAAAGCCGCGAACCGTTGTGCGGGGATCGCGCGGCCTTGTACCAATGGAGACAGATCCGGATGGTAATCAGCACGTTGCGGGAAGGCTGCCAGAGAGTGCGCAAGGAGGCGACGGGGAGGATGACGAAGAGGATGATGAGGACGAGGACGTGCCGCTCGCGAAACGGCCGCAGCTGGACGAGGATGAGCGGCGTAGACGCGAACTTATCAAAGAAAAGGAGAGGGAGAAGGAGGACGAGGTTGTAAGGCGTCTGACCAAGGGGGTGAATATCGAGGAGGGACCAGAGGACGGCAGAATTCAGGCGACTGGCGATGTGGATTTGTGGGAGGGTGTGGAGCTGGTACGTCCCTCAGTTGTCCTGTTTTACGCTTTCTGGGCCGGTGCTGAGAGCATCCACTAGCCAAAGCTTCCGCCTCGGCCGGCGATGGTCGAGCAGGAGAACCGAGAGATCATTCTTCCCGTAGTGACCTCGCGCAACCCGACGCCGGTGGCGACTATTCTGCTCATTGGCCTGAAGAACCTCTTTCAGAGACAACTGCCCAAGATGCCTCGCGAGTACATCACCCGACTCGTCCTGGACAAGAACCATATCAGTCTCGCCATTGTCAAGAAGGGCTGGAAGGTTGTTGGAGGGATCTGTTATCGGCCGTTTGAGAGCAGAGGATTCGCCGAGATTGTCTTTTGCGCCGTGGACAGTTCTGAGCAGATCAAGGCGCGTGAATCGCCTGGCGCGACGTGGCGTGGGGTATTGCTCATGCTGACTGTCACCAGGGATACGGTGGGCACCTGATGAACTCGCTCAAAGATCACGTTCGAGTCGCACATCCGACCATCAACCACTTTCTCACGTATGCCGACAACTACGCCGTGGGATATTTCAAGAAACAAGGCTTCACCAAGGAGATCTCACTAGATCGCTCCAAGTGGGTCGGCTACATCAAGGACTACGAAGGTGGGACTATCATGCAGTGCACCATGTTGCCCAAGATCAAGTACGCCGAGGTGCACCAGATGCTGGCCGACCAAAAAGCTGTGAGTATTGGCGTCGTGGCCAGTGACGGCCTTGGGCCGGTGGGCTGACGCCTACGGGGCAGGCGGTGTTGGCCAAAATCCGAACGATATCAAAGAGCCATATCGTACATCGTGGACTGGAGGCGTTCAAGAAGCGGAAACCAGGAGAGGAGACTCGGTTGACAAAGGACCAAGTACCTGGTCTCGGTGGGTGTCGCCTGCTGCCCTCTCCCTTTCTTTCTCTGGCTCCGTCTCCCTATCAGGCAAAGCAACGAGTACTGATGAGACCAGCGGAAAGCGGATGGAACCCTGATTTGGACGAAATGTGAGCCTGCTTTGTGCTTTCTTCGTGACACGACGAGCTGACCAGCACAGCATCCGCCAGCCCAAGCGCAACCCACATCATGTGGTTCTACAGCTTGTCCTAGACGATATGCAAAACGAGCAATCGGCATGGCCATTCCAACGGCCGGTCGACGGTAACCTCGTGCACGACTACTACGAGGTCATCAAGAACCCAATGGGTGCGTCTTTGTCTCTGGCTACTCTGCGCACTTACTCGTCTCTCAACTCGCTCGAGTCCAAGCGAGCACTTTTTAGTAGCATGGAGAGCGCGGCAGACTGACGTGATGTTTAGATCTCAGTACGATGGAGTACAAGCTCGAGAACAACCACTATGAAGGGATCACGGATTTCCTGGCTGACGCAAAGTTGATGTTTGATAATTGTCGGCAATACAACGGCGAGCGCAGCACGTACAGCACGCAGGCGAATAACTTGGAAAAGGCGCTGCAGAAGATTGTCAAGAAGCGCATGGGGGGGTTGGATATCAGCTGAGCCCGGGGAGGGAGTCCATGTCCCCTGCAGATGCGGAAGGCGGGGAGTGGATGTCGGCAGAGGCGGTTTGAGTGGCCATGGGCAGTGGGAGCTGGGAGTAGGGAGAGGACATTGGCAGTTGGTACTTGCAGTTGGCGTGGGAGTGGGAGCGGGAGTGGGGAACGGAGAGGTCGTGGCTGCGCAAGGGCCTAGTCTTGGCGAGTGTAGCAGTAGCTCCATATGCATAGCACCTTGTATTAGACCTTTCGGCAACGAGTATGAGTGGAGACAGCGTCGACAGCTTCAGTGGAAATCCAGACGCTGATTCGGGTGTGTCCCGAATGCCAAAAGCACTGTAAGGCAGCATGCGGTGCCGAACGTCATAGTAGTCGTGATCGTGTTCATGGTAAAAAGAGACCAAGAGACTTGACAGTGAGAAGAGCATGGTTTCATCCACTAGGCAATATATGATACAAAAGATCAGGCTCTGCTGAGCGCTAGTTGTACAACGGATTAAAGTAGCTATATATGGACAAGAGTCTGCTCGTCCTCGTCCTCGTCCTCATCCTCGTCGCCCTCGTCCCATCCTCGTTGTCCTCGTCGTCCTCGTCATTATCTTCGTCAACGTCATCATTTCTCATCGCCGCCGCCGCCGCCGCCGTCGTCGTCGTCGTCGTTTTACTCTTCGTACAGTCGCAGGTGGGGGGCTATGCGACGGCCAGCACCACCCATTCGCCACCATCGACGACAGACGTGAGTTTCCGCGGGCCTGCGTACTGCGGCGACTCGGCGCCAAGAGGCGGCGACGCGGGTGGAGACGGCAGAGTCGGTCGGGTCGATAGGATCGGTCGGGTCGAGAGGGTGGGTAGAGTGGAGAGGGCCGGTCGGGTGGAGAGGGCCGGTAGGGTCGAGAGCGAGGGCAGTGATGGCAAAGATGGCGAGGGCAGTGATGGCAAAGATGGCGAGGGTGGCGGTGATGGTGGAGACGATAGCGACGGCAGAGAAGACAAGGAGGCGCGCGACGGAGGGGACATGGCGAGGAGGTTGGCCGCTGGGCGCGGCGTGTCGCGGCGTTTGAACTTGGGCCGAACCGGCCGGGGCACAGAGGCTGGCACCCTCGAGAAGGCGGTGGTGGAGGGGGTGGGTCTCGACCTCGACGTTCGCGTCGATGGCTCGGCGTCCACAGCCGTTGGGGTGGCCGTTGGACGAGTGGAGGTGGCCGTTGGACGAGTGGAGGTGGCCGTTGGGCGAGTGGAGGTGGTAGGGGAGGTGGAGGAGGCCGCCGTGGCCACGGGCATCTCGATCTCGGGTCCGCAGAGGGGCAGAGCAGGAAAGGTGGGCGCCGTGAGGCGTCCCGAGAAGATGGGCGCGGTGATCTCCTCCTTCAAGGTCCAGTTGTACGACGGCTCCGGCAGGGCGAAGCCCTTGAGCCCGGGCATGGCGGGCGATGCGTCCGTCTCCATCAGCGCAAACTCGTCGCGCTCGTCCAGCTCGAGCGGGTCGTCGTCCTGGCTGTAGCTGGAGTGGGTCTCGCGAGGACGGCCGGTTGAGGCTGCGGTCGCGGTCACAGGCGCAGTTGTAGTTGCAGTGGGAGTGGGAGTGGGAGTAGGAGTAGGAGTGGGACCGACGACGGGTGTAGCAGGCATGGACACGCCCGAGATCGACGAGGTGCTCGACCCTCGACGGGCAACGAGCGGCGGTGTGCGCGGTGTGCGCAGGAACGCCGAGCTACTTGCCGAGCTGCTTGCCGACGCCGGTGTTGACGTCGAGGTGGACGAAGCGTGGGCAGACGAGGACGACGAGGTCGAGGGTGTCCGGTGTAGCAGGCTCGGCGGGGTGCGGGCCGGCAGCGACGGGAGCGCAAAGTGCAGCGGCTGGGAAAAGTACGATGCCGTGCTGGACCGCGGAGACGGGGAGGCGTGCAAGTGCGGGAAGGGCGTGCCGGGACGCGCAATGGTGGTCATCTCGACGAGGTGACGGTGAGTCACGGGCAGTAGGAATGAAGATGCAGTGTGAGGCTACGCTGCTGCGATGCTGCGATGCTGCGATGCTACGATGTCGTTGCTGTGTGCTGTGATGATATCTGATGTCTGATATCTGGTGTCTGGTGTCTCGCAGCGAGTAGGCGGTGCAGTGAGGACGGGACTCGAGGCGGCCCCCGGCCCCCCCTAAATATATCCAGAGGCGACACACTCAGCAGGCCGAGTCGCTGAGTAACCCCCGCAGGCCGAGCGATCTAGTCGTCGGTACCGGCGATAACTACGGCCATGGCCATCCGCTCGGCGGACATGTACGTGGAGGTCGGGCACTCACAGCCCAGGGACGGCTGCAAAACCCTAACCTTGGTCTCTGCCTCCACGCCTCCACTTGGGTCCCTCGCTCTCTCTCCTGCTGCCCGCTCCTGGGCACCCAAGAGGTCGCCGGCCCTTGAAAAAAATTCCCCTCGGCCCTCGTTTCTCTTCCAGCTGTAGCTGCCGCTGTCGCTGTCGCTTTCGCATTCGCTCGGCCTGGCGGGGGTGCGGCCTCGGCATCACTGGCCGTCCCACAAGCCGCTTCCCTGTCCCTGCCCCTCAATGGCCGTCCACCCCGCTGTGTAGGGACGTGCGTAGGTCCAGAACTTGTCTTAGCGCCAAGACGACGGTACGCCTAACGACTACATCAGTCAGCGCTGATTCAGCTGATGAGCAAGCATCCGCATCCATAAGCATTGCTGCATCGCAGAGTCTACTCGAGTATCCACAAGGTACCAGTAGCGCAGGCTTACAAAGCATCGATGGCGCCCTCTGTGCGGGTGGAGGACAATCGATCGCAGCACGACAAGACGCGTTACGGTGCTAGCGACACTTTGCACCACCAGTAGACTGCGGCCATGCATGCCGTCACACCGCTGCAGTGGGTGCATCTTCCTATCGTACCAAGAACATGCACCGCATCGTACCGATTAATTCTTAGGGGGCGCCGCGCCATCGGCCGCCGAGCAAGGCTAATGTCTTGGAGTCCTCACGCGGCCGCCGACGGTCGAGCCGATGCCGTCCCCGCTCAAAAGAGTCCTTACCACCTATCCACGCTCGTGCCTGCCCAGACTGGACTATGCATTTCATGTAGATCTGCATCTCTCCTGCGGAAAGACTAGACGACTGTGACCAGCGGCCAATGCGGGGAGCCGAGAGCCGGCATGCACCTCGGCCGCCATGAAAATTTTATGTACGCAGAGTGCGTCGTACGTTTATTCGGCGTCGGTGTCAAGTGATTGTGGCACGAGATCAAGCTCGGCCACGACATGGTTGTGGCACGAGATCAGCTCGGCCACTGCATACTGCCACGGCCATGGTTGCTGCCACGGCTATAGTTGCAGCCATAACCCAAGTGGCAGCTTTGGTGCTACAAGTCATGTCTACGGCCCTCCATGAGCCATGTCTACAGCGTCCACCCGGCCGACACGCTGCAGGCGGCCAGCAGCCGATATCCACTGTCCCCCGACCCAGTGGGGGACCCCGCGGTGCCTGACACGCAGAAGTAACAGCGCTGCCAAGATCTGGAGGATTGCACAACCGCACTGATAGGATATATGTATATATGTATCGCATGGTTCTTCGCATGCGTGCGGAGATGAGCCAGCAATTTGCTTAGAAACATAGAAACATGCGGATGCAGATCTACCTACATAACTTGGTCGGCGGCAGTGCCAAAGGGAGGTGGCCTTGCGGCGTTGAGACTCGCCCGTCAGTCTGGCGGACTCCTCTTAGGCGCCGTCTATGAATGTGACTCCTCCACACGTTCTCTACTCCATCAACACTGTTGTCCGTGGAAATGTGGAATGGCCAATATCTCCAACTGCCGCGCGGTTGTCAACAGCGACCAAATTGTCCGTGCGACCAAGTTGTCCGTATGCTACGTTGCGTCCATGCCGAGGCTGTCATGTCTGTCAGTCAAGCGCCATGTCTAGACTGAACTGTCCATATCAGGCACGCGGTGCAGCGGCATCAACAATATGGTATCGCATAATATAGACAGATATAGAATATCTGTGTGAGGCGGCTATGACACAATACGACACAGGCGCCGCTCCTGTCCGACTCGAGCTGGTAGTACAAGATCCCGGGTATCATCCGACGCATTCAGAAATCAAGAGACGAGAACCGAGGCGCTGTCGCGCTAGTGGCGAAGCAGGGTGGTGAGGGTGGGGGAAGACGGAGTAAAGCTACTTTCGAAAGGATGTTTCGAAAGATTGCAGTTACTGCGGCTCAACGTATGCGACCGAGCCCATACCTGGGAGCCAGCGGATCTATCGCCTCGTCAGGATTCATTCTGTTGGAGATGTGGGGTAGTCACTCACGTGGTCCCGGTCTTCCCGGATGTGCTTGACGGCGTGGTAGCCTGCAAACGAGCACATGGTGACGGTGAGTGCTGCGAGTGGGTACGCCTCGACTGGCATTGGCACGTCGCGGAAGAACCGTGTGATCTGAGGTGGGTGTCAATGGAGCTCGAGTCCAGAGCTGGTTCGGTGACTCACGGGACCTTCGTGGACTGGCGCGGTGTGGGCTGCTCTGCGAGCGACCATGCTTCGGGCTGCCGGTGCCGAGGCAGAGATGATTCGGCTGGACTGACGGAGGGTCTGAGCGAACATGGTAGACAAATAAATGGGTTGGTGTAGCTAAGCTAGGCTAGCGAGGTGGTTGTTGGGTTGGGTGGTTATTGTAGTGGACAGTTGGTTCTCGTGTGAGGATGAGGACCTCCAGCCACCTAACCCGGCGCACCTTTATACCTCGAGCATCCCGAGCACGTCGGCGAGGACGAGCTGATTGTCCCGGATTCGGACGCATACGGTGTGAGAGAGCTCCTTGGTGGGCGGTGGGACTCGCAGCAGAGCCTCGACGAAACCTCCCGACGAGATCTGGGCTGCAGCAGTAACCGGTGCGGCCAGACCACAGCCACGACGGAAACGTCTGGGGCGAGAACGCGGACGGGGTCGGGGGATACTTGGCCCACTGCCGCAATCAGTGCGGACCAGGAACGAGAAAAATACAAATATGACGAGGATTTTCAGGCACCTGCCGGCAGGCACGGCGGGACACCAGAGGGCGTCCCAGAACACCCAATACAAATTCGACGGTAACCACTACAAATTGACGGGAATTCTCGCCCCCATCGAATACAAATCGCGTCAGAGCATGCGTTTCAGGTTGGGCGAATCCGTTCAAGACGGATAACGATCCCTCCCGACCCTCGTCACCCCTCTGCATGATCGCAGGGAGCGGGGATCCCGAGTCGGGACAGGCTATTTGGTTATCTCGGAGGAGCACGGCGTCACTGGGCGCGTTGACGTGGGTGGCTGGTGGATGATACGAGTGGGACGGACGTGGGACGACGATTCGCGTGCTGTCGAGGGCAGCTGTGTCGCAGCACCACCGGTCGCGGCATTTCGAGTCGACACGGTGCGAGTCCGGCAAGTAGAGTAAGCGGTCTGTCCCGCATGTTGTTGGCGTCGGCCCACTTCACCTTCCTCTTCTCTTTGGGGCGCTTCTTCACGACGCTCTGAAGCTACACGACATGCTAGCCTGGAAGACGCAAGCAGCGTCCTGTCCTCTTCCGCGCTGGATCAAACAACTGACTTTAGCTCTCTGTCCAGGGCCAAGAGTCCCCTAAACAACAAATCACGTGATCTGACCCAACCCTCCCATCATTCGTCCTGAGGACGTCCTTCGTCAATGCCAACAGGGCATCTCACCTCACTCGATCATCTCAGCTAATGCCGTGCTGCTTTCTCAACTCCACGACCGCATACCACCATGTATCCGCGTGTGAGGCAGAAATCCAATCTCGCCTAAGTGGAGGATGCTCGGACTTTACCCGGCAGCCTAACCCGCTTCTCAGAGACGGGCACGAGGGCCTCTGCTCCAACGCAACGGGCCTTGTCCTTTCTTCCACGTCGAGCTCTGGGCCACTCATCGTGCCGTGGATTAGTGACGTCGAGGCGTTAACCGCACACATGTCAAGCCAGTGGCGCCATCTAATCTCCTAATCATCTTCCTGATACCCGGTAGTGACAGCAGCGACCCATCTAATCTCCTCGAGGCAGTATATAGCGGCTCGGGGCCGTTTCATCTCACGGTATCCAGCTTGACCTTTACCTGTGCTCATTTCCCTCTTGCTCGACTCACCCCACACAAGGGAATACTACGCGGCACCACCCACCTCGACGTTCTCGTTCATTCTTCGCTCCACTTGCGATGCTGCCGACCGCCGTCAGACGACTGTCGCAGACCTCTGCCCGCTTGGCAGGCGGCAAGCTCAATGTCCTACTGCTGGGGGCAGGACCTATCAACTTTGGTTCGGTCGAGGGTCCGTGGAACCATGTATGTCTCGTCTCATTTCACTTGTACCCGCTCACCCATTTCCATCTTCAACTCTTCTCCACTCTTCTTCAACCTTCTTACTCTTACTCTTCTCTGCCGTACTTTTTGCTCTATTTATACTATTTTCCTGCTTTTCCTTACCTGTCTTTCCGCTTTCTTTAAGGTTGACTCTCCCTCTTCCCTGCTCTCTGTTCAACCACACGCCGGTCGGGGTCATCAGCAGGAGCCGAAATGCTGATATACCCAGACGAGGCGCCTCGAGTCCATCCTCGGACCGCGCCTCAACGTCGTAGGGCTGGTAGATCGCGACCCGGCGCGCGCCGACCGCGCGCTCACGATCAAGCGGAACGACGAGCGCGTTAAAGACGGGTACGGCGGGACGAGGGTGTTTGCGAGTATTGGCGAGGCGGTGGAGGCGCTCAGGCATGCAGAGGGCGACGAGCGGGTGCAGTGAGTCCACTTTCTCTCCTTCTCCCTTCTCCCTTCTCCCTTCTCCCTTCTCCCTTCTCCCTTCTCCCTTCTCCCTTCTCCCTTCTCCCTTCTCCCTTCTCCCTTCTCCCTTCTCCCTCCTCCCCTCTCCCTCCTCCCCTCTCCTTCTCCCTTCTCTCTTTTCTCTTCTCTCTTTCTCTTCTCTTCCTTTCCTTGCTTTCTTTCTCTTCCTCCATGTGTCCCTCTCAGTCGTCTGTGCCCGGGCACCGTCAGAGCCACCCTGACACCCCCAGCCTCACGGTAGATGGCTTCCATTCCACCACCCGCGGCTCCACCGTGCCAAACCACAACTCTGATCTCGTCCTCGCCGAAGCATTCCCAACAGCAGCACATTTCATCGAGAAGCCCATCTCGGCGCTGGAGAGTCAGGACTTCGCACAGCTGGATGAGGTTAGGAAGGCCTTGGATGGGAAGATCACCAGTATTGGGTATATGTTGAGATATCTCAAGGGTGAGTGCTCCGCCCCAACAGGCATCTTTCCAAACCATCTGATCAACTCTTGGTCGAGATTGACATACCTCAGCGGTCCAGGAGATGAAGCGCATCATCACTGAGAACAAACTCACTATCATGGCCACCATGGCGACGTATCTCATGGCATAGTATGTGTTGTAGCTGGCTGGACCAATCTGACCACGATAGCTCTTATGCCGGGGAAGACACCAAGACCATCGGCTACTGGAACAAAGCACTTGAGATGGGTCGTAGGTTTCACCAGTCTCAGCTATAAAGCATCAGCTGATCCAGCACCAGCCGTCGTCGGCCAAGGCACCCATATCTGTGAATTTTCAGTCTCAGTGTATGGTTACTCGGGTCACCTTACTAACTCAGCAGGCGATCTGGCGCGGTACCTCGCTCCTCGCCCATTGCTGGACACTATAAAGGTTCAGACGGTCGAAGCGGCAGATCCACCCGGTCACCTATCTCAGATCAAGTTTGATGTCGACTCGCTCGTCCCGCCGGAAAATCACTCCCCTAGAGTCACAAACGCTATCTGGCGATGGGAGGGAGGAGCAGTGGGGCACTTTCTACATGGGGTCGTGTTGCACGGTGAGCTGTTCGTCTAAGACACACCAAGTGACCCCAGCTCACATGGCAATCAGAGGGCGACTACGATTGCGAGCTGGTAGTGTTGGCCGACGGATGGAAGCTGCGATTGGTGGACCCGTACGGCGTCGCGCCAAAGCTCTATGTTAGGCATCCGGGCTCCAAAAACGAAGGTGAGTCTTTAATTCTCTTCACTATCCGGTTGAGCTGCTGACGCTCATATGCCGCAGTCCAGACAACGTTCAGCGACGACGACTGCTACTACTCTGAGTTTGCCACACTCATCGACGTGATTGACGGCAAAGCGGACCCGTCGGCCATCCTGTCGCCATACGCAGATGCCGTAGAGACGTACAAATTCGTGAGCTCCCGAGGTGCCAGACCCCGAACCAGCTGACCAGACCAGACTTGGGCGATACGCCTCGCCGGTGAGGCCGATGCCAAGGCACGTCTGGGATAGGTGGTCCCTTGGTCCATCAGTATCTGCTACCTTTCGATGCTCTCCATGGAACTGGACATCAGAACTGTATATCACTATGCAAGCAGCAGAAAAGCATCTCCATTCGTAGCAGCCTCTTGTAAAGATATCTATATGCATGATCTCGCCAAATGCTGAATGCTGAATTTACAACTCCGGGAATAAGCCGCGCGGTTCTCCGACAGATTTCCGGCCCGAGACGGTACTGCGCGGGGTTCGCCTAGACACGGTAGCACAGGTGACTCCCGCTGGCCGGAGAGGATCCCTCTGGAGGGCAAGTGAGGGGGTCGACAGTTGACTATTCATTTTGCTACTCATCTGCGTATTGGCTATAGGTTATCACTGCTACTCTGCCTAGCTACGAGGAAAGACCAAAGGACGAGAGACCAACATGGCGAACGCTCGTGAGCTCGTCATGCTTATGCCCAGAGTTGGAGAGAGGACCCGCTGATACCCGCAGCCAAGCATTTACTCAACGATCCAGCGACACTGGTTGTGGACTCGCTCAAGGGCCTGGCGGTGCTGAACCCCACTATCAAGCTTGATGAAGCTCATCGAGGTGCGTCGGCCCTCTTCCTCCTCTCCCTCCGCTTTCTCCTCTCTACGTTCTAAGCGCTCGAACCATGCGGGGACCTACTTTCCTTCCTTCTCTCTTGCCCTTCCGTCTCTTCTCTTTCTTCGTTTATTTCTCTTCCCTGCTTCCACCCCTCTTGTCAATGCCTGTCAAGCCGTTCCTCTTCTTGGCCCTTCCTAACCCCGTCCACTCTCTCTCTCCTCCGGGGACATATTCCCCCGTCATGTCGTCGTGACGTCGTGTCTTGGTGTGGCCGTGTTGTCTTGTTTCCCTTCCGTCGTTCCACCGCAGCAACCCACTCCAGCACTGACGCCCATCCACAGTGATCTACACGCCCCCCAGCACTTCGCACTCGCGCGTGTCCCTCCTCTCGGGCGGAGGATCAGGCCACGAGCCCGCGCACGCTGCGTTTGTCGGTCCCGGCCTGCTCGACGCAGCAGTCTGCGGCAACGTCTTTGCCTCGCCCAATGTCGCCCAGATCAGGCGGGGCATCGAGCTCGTCGCGACGGACAAGGGAGCCTTGGTGGTCGTTATGAACTACACCGGCGATGCGCTGCATTTTGGGCTGGCGGCGGAACAGCATCGATCAGCAGGCAAGAAGGGGGATGTCAGGGTGTTGATGGTGGGTGACGACGTTGCTGTGGGGAGGGAACAGGGGGCGATCGTCGGTAGGAGGTGAGTCTGTGATTTTGAGAGAGGTGCAGGATGGATCTCAGTGGTGTGCTACGCAACACGGAGTGAAGCAGGTGCTGGACCAGAGGGGAAGAAGAGTAGTACAGGAGAGCGCCGTGGGAGGTGGAGGGGTGACAGAGAGCCAGGGATGTGGTTGGCGAAGCGCAAGGCTGACGGAGATAGAGGACTGGCTGGAACGATTCTGGTGTACAAGGTCGCCTCGGCCCTGTCGGACAAGGGCAAAGACCTGGACGAGGTCGAGAAAGTCGCAAAGTTTGTCTCGGAACGAGTGGGCACGATTGGTATTGGACTTGAACACTGCCATGTGAGTCGCAGCGCCAGATCCGAGCCGACGACACTGATCTCCTCTGTCCTCCCATACCTACACTACAACGGCACTTTTCTCCATTCTTGATTTTTCAACTGCCTGCTCCTGCTCCGTCCCTTTTAGGTCCCCGGCACACGCGCTTCCGACTCCCACCTAGCCGACAATGAGCTCGAACTCGGCATGGGCATCCACAATGAGCCCGGTACCTCCAAGCTACCTCTCACGCAGATCTCGGCTCTTGTCAGTGACATGCTGTCCCGCATTACCGATACCACAGACAAGGACCGCGCTTTCCTGCCGTTCCGCGGTGCAGGCGACGAGGTCGTCCTGCTTGTGAATAATCTTGGCGCAATCAGCGAGCTCGAGCTGGGTGGGATAACCAATGAAGGTTGGTTCGCCCTTCTCCCCGCCCCTGTCTCTCTTTCTCACCCTCACACCCACAACTAAATCCATCCTGTCATAGGTCACGCAAAGATCATGCTGATGCATTATGTCTTGTTTAGCCACCAAATGGCTCGCAGAGAAGAAGATCAAGCTCCGACGAGTCCTAGCCGGAACGTACATGACTTCTCTCAGCATGCCCGGCTTCTCCCTCACCCTGTTGCTCTTACCTCGGTCTGGCGAGGCGTATTCCTCCAGCGATATTCTATCACTCCTCGACGCTCCCGCCAGTGCGCCTGGTTGGTCCTGGACTGCCGCGGGGCAGGAGCCCGGAGTACTGGGCGTCAAGGAGGAAGCCGTGATCGAGACCAAGGGAAAAGAAGTGGACCTTGCCCGTATGTCCTGCTTGAACGAACGACACGACGTGCTTACGGATATCTCATTTAGCCGCCAACGGGAAAGATTTCCTCGAGGCCATTACCCGCGCTTGCAAAGCACTTATTGCAGCCGAACCAGAGCTCACAGAGCAAGACCAAATCGCCGGGGATGGTGATGCCGGATTGACCCTCGAAGCTGGAGCCAAGGGCGTCCTCAAGGCGATCTCAGAAGGAAAGCTTCAGGGAAAGAACGTGATTGAGGATATCAAAACGATAGCAGAGGTCGTCGAGGAGGACATGGGCGGCACGTCGGGAGCTCTCTACTCGTAAGTTCCTTGGTGCTGGCAGAGTCGTCTGGGCTGATGACGGCAGGATCTTCTTCGCTGGTCTCGGTACGGCCCTGAGGGAAGCAGCAACGAGCGGGGCGAAGAGCACGACACCTGAAGTCTGGAGTACGGCGTCTGCTTCTGCTCTGGCGACATTGTACAAATGTGAGCACCTGCAACAGCATGCCCCATGTTAGTCCAGGTGGCTGACGGAAGCAGATACACGAGCGCGGCCACCCTCGCGCACCCTGGTGGACCCGCTCGAAGCTTTCATCGCGTCGCTGCCTGCAAAGGGTCTCGACGCATCTGCGGAAGACGCACTGGCTGCTGCTGAAAAAACGAAGGAGCTAGTGGCCAAAGCTGGCCGTGGAGCATATGTCAACCAGGAGGAACTCAAGAAGCGCGAGGTACCCGATCCCGGGGCTTGGGGTGTGTGGAGGATCGTTGATGGATTGCGGGGATTTGAGGCGTGAGAGTTTTCACTGTAATGACTCTGCGAAGCTGCGAAACTGGATGATATCCTTAGTCTTGGGAAGAGGCATGCATGTTTATGTTTCTATGGGGTTTCAAACTGTTCTGATCAGCTGAGCCATGGACGACGATGGCGATGGCGAGGGTGACGGGTACTCACATGTATTGCTGGCAGACCCCATTCCTCCGCCTTCCACTCGTCCAGTGAGTTCAGGACTTGAGCAGCTCCATAGTCGTTGTCAGGTGCCAATGCCCGCAGCTCGGGATCAGGGACCCAGATGACATGCATGCCCGCCGCGACACCGGCATTGACCCCCTGTCGCGTCAGTCGGTCGGTCTACTCGATACACTCTGGTGGTATTGAGTGTGGGAATGGGGTCAAGGCGGAATCGGATGAGACAGGGAAAACCACTCGGGGCCAGGGTCAGGTAAGGTGTGGATATGGGTATGGATATGGGTATGGGCATGGGTATGGGTATGGGTATCGAGATCGAGATCTCACCGGCACAGCATCTTCAAATACAACTCCCTTGCGCCGTTCAGCCACTTGCTCGGGCGTGCATGAATCGGCAGTACCCACGTCCCGTCCTATTCAACAGTCAGTCTCCGCCTGCAAGGCTGTAGAGTAGGTGAAACCGCAGTGAAATCGGTGCAAGAGCCGTAAGATCGGCGGAGAGGGTAAGTGGGACAAGAACAGAGCAAAGACTACCTAGACTCCGCGCCGCGGCGAGGAAGATATCAGGAAGAGGTTTGCCTCTACCTGGTTCGATTTCGGGGGAGTCGGCGGTCAATATCCGAGTAGGAGGGAAGAGCTTGAACATCTCTGGAAGGTGGGACTGTAGGTATAGGTCAAGTGGAGAACGGTCGTCATTGCGGTCAGTCAGAGAAGTAGCATAGTCGACATCGTCGTCAGCTAGCGGGGGCAACCATGAGAAGAGGTACGCACAGTCTTCAGGCTGAGGTTGTAGTTGCCTGAGCCAGTCGCCAGGGCAAGAGGTACTCCTGCGTCGTGCTGCCCCATGTCAGCTTGCGCCTCGTCTGCTCATCTGCCTAAAGCTCTGAAGAAGAGCTTTGCAGAGCTGCATGGACGCACTAGACCCCGCACGAGAGCGACCGCGCCTCGCATAGGTGACACTTTACGGAACAGCTCGTCCTGCATCGCGTTGCGCTCTTTCAGGAACTCGTCGATCGACAATTTGCTCTCCAGGTCGGGAAAGTGCGAGAACAGGTACTCTGTGGCTAAGCGTTGTGCTGAGAGATGCAGTATTAGCTAGCAGCCTGCGTGGTGCGTGACAAGGTGAACGTGCGTTTGCCCATCAGGCCAGATTTGATGTCCCATGTCATTGCATGCCCGTATCGCGACAGAATGGTATCTGCGAAACATAACATGTCAGTCAGAGATGCAAGTTTACGCAAGAAGGCCAAGCTGACTGGTGGTGTAACTCATGATACTCTCTGAATCGCTGCATTGCGAGGCATCAGCAGGGACCAAGCCATTTACCCATCGGTCAGCAGAGCTCACACTGCGAGGCGCATGTCAGTAGGGGTCCGGAGATCAGCTTGGCAACGCACCGAGCAGTCCGTCGACATCGAAGATCGCATACTCGATCTTGGGCCGCTCTTCCTCTGCCATGCTATATCCTCTGCTATGCCCTATGCTACGTACAGAGCAACAGCTCAAGTACCCAACAGTGCAGGCAGTCACCAAGACGACTCGAGGGCTAAGACTTTAAACGATCCTCCTCTTTTCCTTTCGACGGCATCGGGCCAGTCTGCACTTCGCATTCATCCAGCTTCGAGCTTGTTGCGGTCTTGGTCCATTTGGCACAGCATGCGGCCCATCGCGTTGGCAGCTCTCGTAGCTGCGCCGCTCGTGTACGCAGCATCTCAACAGCCGCTACAAGTCTATCTCCATCCCGCACCCTCCACCCAAGCACACCCCGGCTCCCCCCCGACGCTGTCCGCCTCTCAGGCAAAGGCGGTTCTCGCGCACCACCTGGGAGAGAACATTGGCGACTTTGAGGAGATTCCCCAGGATGAGAGTCTGTGGGGTCACCTGGTCTCTGTCTGGAACGGGGAGGAGGGGGCAGATCGGCGCGGCAAGGTGGTCGTTATCGAGGGAGGTGTGATTCCGCAAGGTCAGCTTGCCTTGTTTCTGTCCGCTCGGGATCAAGCTGAACGTGTTCTGTGATAGATGTCATCCCGACGACCCTTGGTCAGGAGCCAGCATTCTATCTCGAAGAGGATGCTTCGTCCCGTGCCCTCCTTGCGCCCTATTTGCAGCGAGCGACAAACTTCATGCACACCCTCTTGAAATCGTTGCCGTCCTTCACAAAGAGCTTCAAGGACACCTTCGAGCTTGCTGGCACGAGTGAGTCTCTTTCCTTCAGTGATAAGATCATCGAGGGCGAGTCTGACGACGACCAGAAGCAGCTGCGACACTCGGACGAGAGCTGTCAGCATTCACAGCGTTGGCCGACTCGATCCCGTGGCTCGAGCACCTCAGAGACTCGCACCCTTGGGACGCTATCACCATCTCCGGATTGGGGCATGTGGATCGTCATGACGAGGTCTGGGAAGTAGGCCGGTTGGGAGTCAAAGCTGGCCTCGAAGCTGTGAGCGAGCCATCTCCACATGGATCAGGTTCATAGCTTACCTTCTTGATCAGATGAGCCAACCCGACTCGCCACCGTTACTGGTCATCATCATCCCTTCGACCTCAACGCGATCCCACAGTCGCCTTCTTTCGCGCCAGTTTGATGATGGAGACGAAGACGACGAAGATCCTCTCCCAGGCGACGAAGAGCCAGAAGAGCCACAGCAGCCTGGGGACGATGACGACGACGACGATGAGGGCGATGGAGACGACGATGGAGAGCCGAGCAACAACGGAACGCTCGCCCAGAGCTGCTACTCGTCAAACGACTCGTGTTCCGCCGCCACAGCTTGCAACGGTCGCGGCTCGTGCGCTCTCAAGCTGACAACCGCAGACGGCGAGTGCTGGGGCTGCAAGTGTTCTACAGGCTACGCAGGGGTCGAGTGCCAAAAAGACGACTACTCGGTGTAAGTCTTGGTTTATCGATGAAATGTTGGACGTAGCGCTGATAAAAATCGACAGGCCGTTTGTTATCCTAATCTTCTCAACAATCCTGCTGCTGGGGTTACTGGTGGGCAGCGTCATGCTGCTCATGACTGTCGGAGACACAAAGCTACCATCAACATTGACGCTGGCTGTTGGCGGCCATACGAAGAGGGACTAGGTCGGGTCGATGTCCTAGAAGCATGCACCAGTAGTAACCATTCGAGTCCTTCACTTGAGGCCCTCGCCATCATCCCTTCAGACTGCATGTCCAGGCAACAGCAAACTATGGACTGAAATGTACTCGGCGAGCTAAGCCTCTGGTCCGTCGACTGAGAGGTCAATCGTCGGACTTCACTCGTGCGAGATACTCACTCATGACCTTGATTGACATTTTGCCGTCTTCACCCTTCCCATTTTTGGTGGTTTCGAACGCCTTCGGAGTATCTCTGAAAGAGTACCTGACCGATGTATCAATACTCTGATATTTCTCTTCGGGAAACAGCTTACCGGTGAGTTAGCAGAGGCTTGAGATTGATCAGTCCTCGGGAGACGAGGTCGATGGACATCCAGTACACTCCTGGGCCGTACTATGGAGACCAATTGGCGAAAATCAACCTGAATCGGATGAGAAGAGGCAGACTTACGCGGAATACGCCTTTGACTGTCAATTCGCGGTTCGCCACGATCCTCATGGGGATATTACAGTATTCACCACCGTTGCCAACCTTACCAGGTCAGTCATCTCCCTCCTTGTCCCTGTTCCTGTATGTTCCTGTCCGGACTAGCAGAACTGCACAAGGACCTACTTGGATGAACTTGCCACGACGTTTGAGAAGCCACATGCCTGTCTGGATGCAGACTTCGGCACCGGAACAATCAACAACGACATCGATGCCCGTTACGCCTCGATCGGATAGCCCAAATTTCTGCATAATCACCTCTGCCTAGACTCCATCAGCCTCTTCAGGCGCGTTTCTCCTTCTCAGCTGGTTGGCTGCAGTCGTTACTCACATGCCGGCGCGAGTAGACCCCCCGGTCTTCTCCGCTCTCCATGGGGATCGCCTCGTGAATCTCGGCCCCGACGTAGTCTTTTGCAAAATCCAGTCTCCCGGCGTTGGTATCGACCGCAATGATACGTCTAGCTCCAAGGGCTTTGGCAGCCGCCATCGTCCTGCGATGAACGGTCAGCATCACAGCGTCCACGTGTGTCGAACCATCGAGGCGAAGAGCTCACAAGATGCCTACTGGTCCTGCACCGAAGATGGCGACGTTTGCGGCTGGACGCATCTCAGCGACATTGGCGATCGCGTTCACAGCCACCGCCAACGGCTCCATCTGGCACGGCACTTCAGCCCGTTGACAACACAATTTGATCAGCACGACATACCATGGCTCCCTCTTCTAGAGAGATGTTCTGACACTGTCAGCTGCGACTCCTGCTGCCAGCTCGGAGCAGATGCCTACCTCGGGCAGCTTGTAACAGCTGGCCAATCATCAGTTTGTCCTGTAGCGAGCACGAAGCGTACAGATCAGCAGGCAGAGTGTAGTATCCTTGAAGAGTTCCGTCGACGCCTGCAGCCGCAAAGTGCATAAACTCGCATTGCGCATCTGGCACGAGCTTAGTGCTGGATCTGACCCGGAAGCGATTCGGTACACACAGGCTCCGGCTTTGCAGAACTCGCAGCGGTAACATGGTTCCCCAGGCTTCGCTGGTCAGCTAGTTCTCCTCTTTCTCCGGCCAAACTACGAGGCAGCCCACTTCAAGTGCTACCCGGTCGCCAACTTTGAGGTCCCGAACCTTGTCACCTACTGTCCGCCTGTCAGTTTAGCTGAAGAAGAGAAGGGCTGGCGAACCTTGAGCTACAATGCCGGCACACTCATGGCCCAGTGCAAAGGGTTTACTGAATGGTCTGTTACCCAGCTACACATGTTGTTGAGCGATTGTCAAAGCATGGAGAAGGATTACTGCGCAGTAAGGCGTACCATCGCTGATAACAGGATATGCATGTCCGAACCACTTTGCCTTTCAGCTCAGAAGACGTCCGGAGGACTCGGCTACATACCAAATCCCAGTTCTCTTTGGGCAGACAACAGCTCTGCCGGTCTCAGCCCTTCGTCATAACAAATGTAGAACGTGCATACTCGTAGGGCCCACAGTCCCTTGGGACTTCTCGTTTCTCCAGCTCGAGCTTGTCTTGACCGACCATCAAGAACACCCAGTTTTCCTTGGGCTGGACGGAATCATGGTCAGTGCCCTTGAACAGCATTTTCGACCTGTGATTACAGTTGCCACGACGTCTTCTCGCTAGTCAAGAAACACTCAGTTTCAGCGTCGCTGCAGAGCAAGGAAGACGGACTGGGTGCATGCCGCTTTACAGCACCGCTGCACTGCCCGAGATGTGCTGAACGGCGAATTACGCCGGTAATGCGCCGGGCACCGGTTCAAAGGGAATCTGAAGTGACGCTGTCTGATCTGATGATATGCATACAACAGCGCTGGTACACTACATGTGCGTGGCCAAGTCAGGCCTCGGGAATGGGAATGCGAAGCATGAGTCGGAGCGTCCGGAACCTCTGGCCATCACACCGTCCCAGGAACCTCGAAGCCGCCCTTGGCAAGCTTGACAACCCCCTGGTCCTCATTTGTCTTGAGCGCAGACACGAGCCTGTCTCGCAGAGCTTGGCGTGCCTCGGTACTGGCTGTCGCCGAGGCAGAAGTAGCCGCCCGGATGTAAATGTCGAGTCCGGCAGGAGTGAACAGCGTCTTTGAGAAGACTACGCGTGCAATGTCAGAGAGGAAGCTTCGCCGACGACAGGAGATGGTATTCACAGGTGACTGCCCAGTCCAGGCCGTTTGTCTCGTCCTTCCCGTGGCCGAGAATCTCCCAATGCGACGTCACGAAGAAGAGATAGCTTTTCCCTCGCCAGTCAAAAGTGGCTCCATTCGCTCTGCAGGTGCAAATGGCACGGTCGCGTAGGTCGATCGGATAGATAACGTATGGATAACGTATGGAATGATGGTTGGAAGGCAAAGTCAGAAACCAGGTCAGCGCTGTATGCAGAAATCGAAATCTGCGAACCCGGTTGAGAGCGTTTCAGATCCTCGAACTACCGAGGTCAGTGACATGTTGACGAACGTGGTGCCCTTCCTCACCAGTGCTAGGCTTGCTGTCCGCTGCGGCCGAGTGCTTGCGATACCCCACCGTGCTGTCGAATGTTGTATCGATTCCTGTCTGAGCCGCAACTGGCGTGTAGGTGATCACGACGTCTTGTAAGGTCAACTTCCATCTCCGTCACGCAAGCAAGGAAGATCGGCACCTTTCTTCTCCTGCACTCGGCATCAGTAACACTCAGAGCACATTGCGCAGTATGCACGCACCTTCCACATAGGGAGCGTACTCCAGGTGACACCCCAGCTGCCCATTAGCCATTTGCGGTCGAAGCCGGTCGGTCCATCCAGCAGGGAGGGGTGCATTGACCCGGGCGGGTGGATGAGAACGGCGTCGCTCATGCTCCTGAGCTGTACAGACGATGCACAAACGGCGTCAGAGTGCCTGGGTCTGAGCTGTAGCCCGTCTTGCAGGCCAAAGTCGTCAAACTGGAGGCTGAAGATCCAGAAAATGGAGATATAGCGCGTCAAAGAGCAACCGACTTGCAAGCTGCGATGCGACGCCGTCTACCTTCCCAAAGCGGCAACTTCTGGTAATCAACAGCATCAGCAGAGATCTCACTCGTCTCTCTATACTTTGCACAATTCGCAGCGTCGTGTCGTCAGGCAAAGATGGTCTTGGTACTAGTCATTGGCGATCTCCACATCCCTACCCTCACCCATGACCTCCCAGCCAAGTTCAAGAAGCTCCTGGTCAGTAAAGGCTGCCGGACTGGCTCGGATGACGCTGAAGAGTGATGCAGGTACCTGGAAAGATCGGGCAGATCATATGCACGGGTAATGTGTGCGACAAGGAGACATATGACTATTTGAGGACCATCGCTCCAGAGGTGCACGTAGTGCGCGGAGAATTCGACGAGGTGAGCAGCTATCCAACACGCTCTAACTTGCATGTACATAAACGAACAGACCTACTGTCTGGATCTCAGCCGTCCAAGTGTCGCTCTTGAAATACTGATGCTCACTGTTACTAGAACCCACACTTTCCCTTATCCCTCATCATCCCACATCAGTCGTTACGGATAGGTATGGTCCACGGGCAGCAAATCGTTCCTGCTGGAGATGCAGACATGTTGGCAGCGCTTGCACGGCAGATGGATGTGGACGTATTGGTCAGTGGGGGAACACATCGGTCAGTCACCGCGCAGTTGCCAGTTCAAGATAGGACTAACACGGCGGCAGGTTCGAGGCGTTTGAATTCGAAGGGCGCTTCTTTGTCAATCCAGGAAGTGCTACAGGAGCGTGGAGCGGCTTGTGGAATGGGTACGTGCAGGCATCCGTATAAGCCACGAACCCGTGCTGAAACTGTGACAGAGAAGCAACACCGAGCTTCGCTCTAATGGACGTTCAAGGTCCTGTGATCGTCACTTATGTGTACCAACTAGTCGATGGAGAGGTACGGGTCGACCGAACATTGCCTCTGGGGCTCGGATGCTGATGTCGCGAATAGGTCAAAGTGGACAAGGTCGAGTATCGAAAGCCAGATCAACCTCGCGAGCTCACTAGCGAAGGTGGTATCGCGCGGCAGGAAGTGGCAACCGGCTGGTAGCAAGCTAGACGTCCTCGTCCCCTCACCAACATGCATCAACAGTTGTATATTCAGCAAGGAGCTTCCGTTCTCGAGACTTGGGATGCGCTTCTCATTGACAGAGGTCTCGGTTCCAGTACCCACAGTATCAATCATTTGTGTCGCTGGCTCAGACTGCGGGAGAGGAGCGTTCAATCAGAGCGGACCTGAAGTCTGCGCCACGGCCCAGAGGCTGACTATATTGCACATTGCAGAATCACTGTAGGGGCCAGCTATCGCAATTCTGCGGCTTTGCAGCTTCATAGCGGGATGTTTGAGGCTCGAGCAGGCTGGGATGGTCACCTAGGGCGATGTGTTGTCTGTGGGATTTGCGCCACAGAGAGCAAGTTGGCTGGGTGTTCGTGCCGTGAGCTTTCTTCGCGCACACGCCGCATTCACCCATGATGTCGTTTGTCACCTGGCCGCTACATACATACTGGTGCGGGTCTCCGTCTTCCTGACAGGATTTACACCATCGGCTGCGCATGCGAAGCCTATATCGGTTGACTTCATGTGTCGTCTTCTTTGGCTGGGTGCTCCTCTTTGGCTGATGAGTGCGTTTCTTTCTCGGGGTTGACCGTTGTAAGTAGCCAGCGTCCTCAGGCGTCCATTGTATAAAGGTCAGTGAGTGTGTATCTTGGTTTGTGCCGGCGGAGTCGTACGGTGGACCAAGGACAGTCCCGTGTGAATGGAAATGGGTGGAAGCATTCCGTTGGTAGGTGTTGTAGGACTGGGCTGTTGAAGCGCCAACGGAGGATTCGGATGGCAGTTGATAGTGAGGACTGCTCGGGGGGTATGACGGAATCTGGGCGGCCCACATGGAGGGCGGCAACAGAGGAGGCGCCCATTGGCTTTGGTTGTCGTTGTACGTTGCAGTCAAGAATGGACGGTCTGATGGACCTGGAAAACGGTCGTCAAACTGATCTCCTGATTCAGTGTCTGAGCACACCGGAGTGTTGTCCGTCATATGACGACTCGATGAAACGTCGTCTGGCACATGAAGATAGCCTGAGCTTCCAAGTTCATTCTGACCGGAGCTGCGGGTGTGACAGGGACCTTTGGAGGTACTAGGCAGCGGCACAGGGGTGGTCGGCCAGTCCGGGTCACCTACTACCGGAAGGGCTTGGGATTGGGGGTCGTAAGCCGACCCAGGACCGCTTCCACGAAACATGTTGTCATTGTCTTCGGACGTAGGCATAGTAAGCTGGTCTGCGAGAAAAAGGTCCCGCATTAGATCCCAATGAGTGGCGAACTGTTCCTGGTGTTCTCCGTGCGTCCAGCCTGTTAGCTCCGTGAATGCGTTTGCTGGTTCGCCTTCTGACGCCTGGGTGGTGAGAAAGTCAGTGCAGAAGTCATTCCAAGATTGTATGGTCTCCTGCGCTTCATAATCGCTGCCACTTGAGGTGGCGGATTGATCGGTAGCTGCTGAATGAGGGATCACGTCGGTGGACCACTGGTCATGCTCTCCTTCACTGATTGCTCTGTCCCGTGCCCCATGTATGTATTGGACATGAGAAAACCCGTCTGATGCTCTTGAGTGGGGGTGAGCCATGAGCGTATAATGCGGCTCTAACTATGCGAGAGGTTCACTGCTCAGACAGTGGCGAAAAGGAGAACTTCTACCCAGACAGAGGTCTTAGAGTGAAGTTTGTGGAAAGATAACCAGTCAACTGCCCTGGACCTAGATGGACAGGGTTTACAGGAGACTGGCCTGCCGGTGGGGGATGAGCAACAGGGCTGTGACAAGTAGCAGAGAGGTGAGATTCGGACACACTGTCTTGCGCCGCATTTTATACCTTTGAAACGCATTTGGTCCAGTCTGTTCTTGGTCTTGACGGTCACAGCTTTGTTGCAGTGCTGAAACTACTGTAGAGTAGCAATCCATCGTGCATCATCAAACGCCGGCTTGGTCGGTCCTTCGCGGCTCATATTTGCCCTTCTCGCTCCGCCACTTGGGTATTCTCAAAGGCCGTGGAAGGCCATCAGCTCCGAGTACTGTACCGCACAGCATCAATGCCTAGCTGTAGAGACTTACGTGCCTCGGCAGCTTGGCCGAACAGCACAACTGTCTCTCTCACAAGATTGCATTCTTGTCTCTGTCTACAGCAATCTCACAGATACCTAGAATACGCCATAGTCGGAACGTCGCGGGTATCAATTTCAAGCTATCTCGAACCGCCTCCTGTATTCTCCAGTTGCGATGTTTCATGGGCAGAACGCCAAGCCAGAGTCCTCGCATATGCAGCTTGTCGTTTCTGATCACCAAGCCACGTCTTCGTTATCACAGGCGGGGGTGTCTTCTTCCACTCCTCCCATACTTTCTCCTTTACCGTACATTCCTCCCGTTGCCCCCGTTCATCGACTCGAGCAGCCTTTGTGCACGCATAACACTCATCCATCTTCCCCATCTTGATTCTCCCTTGACACGGCCTGTCAGAGGTCTTTGTGGAGTTGGTCTGACATCTCTTGCACCACAGGTGGTAGGAGCGGCTGCAGTATCGTGTAGTTTGGGGTGCCGCTTGTACGGCCGACTCCTTCCGTGCTGACGATAAGACTAGCGCCTCCCGGAAGCTATCTGACGACAGGGGGGTACGCCAGTCGTCTTTTGCTGGAGTTTGGTTGTGTACATCGGTGTAGTGTTTCACTAATCTTCGCTGCTGCGGAACATCGGGATAGGGCAGATTGGATGATGAGTCTCGATCTTCGCTGCGGCCAATGCTAGTAATCATCTTGTCCTGGTCGTAGTGCCGAGAGCTAGTGGATGCAGCGAGTGCAGCTGCTGAGGAGAAGGCGGAAGCGCTTGCAGACCTCGGGTAGCCCGTATTCATAAGCCCGTACTCCGAGACCCGCCTCACGTCTCGCTGAATCACTCTTAGTTCGGCTTCGGAGGGGAGATCAGCTTTGGGGAAGTATCCTGAAACAGTCGATGTCGACCCTTGTTCGAGGACCGGTATGGGTTGAGAAGTCCCCAACACAGTCTCCAAGAAATTTGACCGGCTGGCTGGCCAATGGGCGAAGAGGTGCTGACGCTCATCTGACTCGTGTGTTTGCTCAGAAAACTGTCCATCTGACTCGTGCGTCAACTCAGAATATTGCCTATAAGCCTCGTGCTTCAATGCAGCCGCGGGCGGTGATTCATTCAGGAACCCGATGCGGTCATCCCAGGGGAACGGGCCTTCTTGCAGTGGCGAATTCAAGTACGACTCGTTGTCTGCACTGGTACTGGGCGTATTCTCTGGCCTGGTGTGCTTGGGAGGCTGACGACCAGCCCCATAGTTGTTCTCAGGACCGTCGCGAGGCATTTGTCTGTATGCGTATGAAATATGGTAGTGAAGTGAATTGCACTGAAAGCAAGACTTCAATTGAATTCGTCATGCGAGGGCTCCACAGGGGTCCCTGGTGTTCCAAGGATTCTTAAACTGGGTAGTGATCCCTTCATAACATTAAGCAGCCTTGTTTTAGACGTGAGAAAGTTTGTGACTGAAGTGGCAAACCACGGAGGTCCTCTGGCAGCCTCGGGATGACCTTATGCTCCAAGGTCCAGAAGCCTTCGCATAGGGTCCCGCAGCAGCTCGTAATCAGTGGTAGCCATTCACCGTGATCCTATTTATACCGCCACCGGGGTTTCCATGCCTGCGGTCCACAGACGAGGTGGCCTGAAAGGAAGAAGGGTTACTAGAATGTCGGGAACGGAAGAGGACGGGAGAGCAATTCGTTGGGCATTTTCATGATGGGGCACAACAACAGCAAGGTCGATATGTATCTTGAATCTGAAAGAAAGGTGTATCGTCTCGGCTGTAGGATGGAAAGGCGCGATCAAGCAGTGCCGGTGAGCTGCGAGAGCAACAAGCAGCATGTCTTTGTTACAGCTCGAAAGAGAATCCAGACTCTGATGTTGCGGTAATAGCCTCTTCATGCTGAACTTGTGAGGGAAATCTATGTATGAAGGGAACTCCGGCTGTTATCGCTCCAGCATCTAATACCTCCTCCCTCGCCTGGTAACCTGAAGGGTGTCGTTGATTACTCAATTCTCCAGTCTACCGCAAATCGAAAGGCACACACTTCAGCCCGTTCACTTCCTAGCGCCTTTCCCCCCTCCGAACCGGACCCAGAGTCAAGCTATCACCTCCTTTCGTTGCGCCATTCGTTGTACTTACTTTCTCTCTGTCTCGCTGCATCTTGGTACTCCGTTTGGAAGCTCGAATGGTCCTTCCCGTGGAACGTGCAGGTGACGGGTCCATCGTCTTCCACGCGTTGCCTGTCCCCTTCACAGCTGGTACATTCGTTCATAATGCCTTTAACGTACCAGCCCTCGCATGATCTGCCCGCTTGCTGACAGGAGGTACAACGTGGTTCGGCCCCACTCATATAGAACCTGCGCCGGGAGTGGCCAACAGAATAGCTAGTATTGGGTACGGCTCGCCCCTCGCGCTCTGTCGGTGTCTGAGATGATGTGGCCCTCGAAGGCGAGGAGCGTCGCCCTTTGGACGCTTGCTGTTGAGTCGTTCTCCCTCTGTTTCTCTTGTAGTCAAAGTGATTCGTGAATGACTCTCTCTCGAGGTCGCAGTCGTTCTTCCCCAGCTCGATGCAATTCTGACAAGCGTGCATTTTACTGTGACTGTAGTCTCCCCGACAAATGGACAAGTCTGAACCTTGGCAGGTGCCGCAGCGGTGCCGGCCTTTCCATTCGTATGTCCCTTCCACTGGATTCTGCCTTGTCGGTCTGCGTCTCTTGGTGACCGACTTTGCCTTCTCTCTAATCTTTCTCGTCTTGGGCTGAGAGTTCCCGGAAAGTGAGACGGCGTCGGAAGGCCGTGCTGGACGATGCTGAGCCCCTTCTGGAACAGGACGTTGGCCGGACTGGAACTCGACACTATCACCCAAGTTCTGACGTTCAGCGTAGCCGTCTGTTTGACGAGTGACAGACTTGTATCGGGCGTTGGTACTAGCGTCTGCGTTTGGGAAGTTCATCCACATTGATGAATCCTCGGGCGGAGAAAGTGTAGTCTGCGATTGCTGAAAGAAGGTGTCAGTCGGGGACTGGTTTAGGCCCTCCAATTGTGACCACATAGGCGGGTAGACCGGCAGTGTGGATGACGCGTGAGGCGGGAAGGGGAATTGATTGGCCTGTATCTGTGACTCGAGGAGACTTCCAGCTGTGGGGTTCGAAGCGTCTGCATGTAGATCCAAAATATCCCCCCAATCTTGGGGCCACTCAGCTGAAACGGGGGTTTCATGAGACCCCACAGGACTTGCGGGGCTATTTTCCTCAAGCAGCCCTGTAGCATGGTGATACTGTTCGACGGGAGTCGTGTATGGTAAGGTCGTTTGCCCCGGCGCGATGTTGCCACTGAACAGAAAGTCGGTTGGTTCCTCTGAGAGTGACGACACACTCGACCACGGAAAGTAGTCGTTGTGACCACTTGGCTGTGGCTGCGAGTCGCCTCCGGTGTGATTGTAACTGGGTTCCCATTCTTGTCCTAGCGGAGGGTGCAAGGGGAAATCATCGTCAGTGTTGCTGGTAGCTGAACCTTCTGGTCCATCCGTCTCAGGGATTGATGATTGGATTTCAATTAACTCGCTTATAGGCAAGGAATCCAACAGCTCCCATAGGGCTTGTTCATCGAGGTCTGCCTGATCGAAGACTTGCGTGGAAGACATGGTCAGTGGACTGCAGGAAGACAGGAACGATCCCCTGGTTGAAGAGGATAGTGACCACTGAGCGGAGAACCAGTTCGTCTCAAAGGTAGCTTTCCCTTCATGTATGTTCTATTCCGACAAATCTGTTCAACAAATCGCCGCATCGAGATACAGACCCGCAATACCGAGAGGCGAATGCGTGCGAATGCGTGCGAAGACTGGCAGGATTCCCGCAGTTCGTGGCCTTTGCGATGCCTCTGATGCCTCTGACCTGTCAAGTATCTGCGGGTTCAAGGTCGATTACGCCTCATTAAAGTCAATCTGGTGCTTGTGTTACTTCGCACGGTGCGCAAAACCAAAACCTTTGCAGCGATCTTTCTTACGAGGCAAAATTGAGAAAGTAAACGCATCGCAATACTGTGAACTCTTTCAGGCATGCAGCAGAACACGGAGATGGGTCAGTGTAGAATTGCATCTAGAGTACGTTGATGGAATGAAGTGTGTCGACCTCGGTGGCGAATTGGCTGTTGCTCAGTGTCACGGGCTGCGGTACGGGTTACGGCGGTGGTATACCTGGCGTGGACGAACGGTTTCTATATAGAACGGATGTATACTTGAGATGAGATGCGATACATTCGATGAGGATATCGAGACAGAGTTGATCTGCTATATACGAGGGACTACGTCACCCTACAGGGACTCATCGAATGGATTACTAAGGGACGGGGCACGTTCGGGGCGATACGGGTTCCCTTAGACGATATATCCAAAAAGGGGAAGTGCGATGGATTCCATGACACTCAGTGTCGTTCTGACTCTGCTGGTCCAAGTAATAGTTACACGGAAGCCGCGAAAAATAGATACTACAGTAGCAAGTCAGTGAAATAGTCGAGGATCACAGCCGGGGGGGCATGAAATCGAAGAAGGCATATCTGCGCACCTGGGCATATTTGCCAGCGAACAGCTACATAGAACTAGGCATCCTAGTATTTCCCTCCCTTGATTATTGTAGAAACCTCGGCTCTTCCTATGCCGGAATTTGGAGTCACGGCGGAAGAGTGCGGCCGACGCTACTGGAGACTTCCAACGAAAGGTTGTCATACTTACCTCCGTCCTACTCCTGCCGCTACTTCAATTAATATTCACAAAGTATGCATCGAGAGAACTGTCTTCTGATCTACAAGGACTTGAACTCGCCGAGACTGTATGTAAATCTCAACGGACGTAGTCACCTCGCCATCAAAGTTGCCTGCCCATCAAAGTCTCCGTTGCGAAGTGCTGCTTTCGTGCGTAGAGCTACTAGATCTCTTTCGGTCTCGAGGTTTGTGCTGTCGACCTGCGTGCTCACATGGTAAGCTTGGATGGCTGGATGGCAACCTCTTGCAGGTGCTGCACAGTCTCATCTCCCCGTTGACGTTTTGGCCGGAGCAAGTCGTGATGTGCGAGTCTTGGCAGCTTTTGCAGCGTCGGGCCCCTTGAAAAAAGTAACGTGGGGTTTCTCGAAGCCGCCTATCTCTTTTGGTCGGGCGGGGAGGCCGCGCTCGGCCGTGGTCCCACGTCAATAATTCTCCTACATCTTCGTTTGAGGCTTGGGGGATTTGCATCATGACGACCTGCTGAGTACCTGTCGAACTACTAGTGGTAGGAGACGTTGAAGAAGCCGCTTGCTGGCTTGAGGTGGTGGTCTGATCGGAACCCGATGGTAACTGTCCATAGGCCGACCTTCTGAAAGCCTGGTGAGAAGGATCCAGTCGGCCGGAATGACTTCTCCAGTCGAGAGTGATAGGGAGAGATCCGTGAGCCGGGGCGGTAGGAAAAGTTGGGTATGTCGAGTGCGCTTGGGAGGTGTTTTGCATAAAAGGCGAGCCGATGGGATGAGGAGTCGAGCCATCATCCATTATAGTTGTATCCCACCAAGCGCTTGGAGTCGAAGGGCCTGGAGTGCTTGTTTCCGGAGAGGCATAGTGCTGATGGTAAGGGTTCTGACCTCGAAGCATATCCATAAAGTCCGGAGGAGACTCCGAAGCATTTTCCGCTTCTTCACTGGTGGTGCCAGTTCCAAGACGAAGAGAGTTGCTGTCCGCCGGCGGAGGCGCCGCATTCGCCCAGGCGAGAAACTGTTCAAAGAAGTCACGAGCGGTAAACTGCTCCTCGTCCCCAGAGGCTGGGGGGATACCGTCATTCCAAGTAAACGAGTTGTAGTCTGGCTCCGAGGACATTGTAGTGTAGTCTGGTTCCGAGGGTATTGTAGTGCACTTCTGGGAGTCGTGGAGAGGAAAATCACGTTCGAGGACAATTCGCGACGAAGACAGCGTACAAACGCCGACTCATATGGCTTTCCCTCGCCACTATAGCTGTCCTTTTTCTGATGCTCCACAGGCGGTCAAATTCGTTGAAGCACATTGAAGCGCATCGCCTTCTAGGGACCCTTTTTCTTGGCCTCGGGCCCCCAATTTCAGTGTGAATCTAGCAATTTCGATGCGCAGCAACTCGGTTGACCCATTGAGCAGTGGCTACGTCCGGACGGTCCGTGCACTGAATGGACGCACAGTACGAACAACGTAATATTGAAGCCGTGGGCTTCGTTTCTTGGATATACATGTGATACACATTCTAGGATGGCAGCTTGCAAAGTCTCAAGTCTCCCAGAGACATTGTGTCAACGCTATGAATGTGAATGGACAGGTGCAAATTCCAACTTGCCACTCAAATCAGCCTCTGCTCACTGACGTTGGTGTGAGCCGGGACTCACTACACAGTTTGAGACTGGAGAGTCGCCTGGCCAACAGACATGTGTCTCACAGAATCAGTGTCCTTCCTGTAGGTGAGTTGTTGAGATTCCAACCAGGCAGGGAATCAGTCACAGTAAGTCTCGGCATCTGAAACACCACGGGAGAACCCCGCGTCTTCTCAAAAGACGGCTCGTGCGCCTGCGTGTTTTTCGTCCATTCATCCTTTGCACTCCTCTTTCCTTTCTACTCTCCCTTCAACTGTCAACTCGTTGCTTCCACCATGCTGCTGTCCCTCGGTTGGCTCGCACTAAGCACCTGCATCGTGTGGGCACAGTCACTGACGGTCACTCAACCTTCGGCCGCTCATTGGTGTGAGTGTTTTCCTTCCCAAGATAGCCTCCCCCGTCCCTCTCTCTCAAGTTCATACAGCTTCTGCGAGGGAAATGCAGCGAGAATCCATTTGATCTGGCCTGACATCCACACAGGGATCGCTAATGAACTTGACACCCTGGCATGGACCGCTGGTACAAATCCACCCTCAGAATTTTCCGTCTTCCTCGCCAATCCGGACACCAACGTGCTGGTAAACACTCTCCGATACTTGCACTTGACGGAACGCTGATACTCAGTTAGACAGACAAGCTGGCGTTGATTTCGGAACAGCCTCTGTACGATTATTCAGAGACCATCAACCCGTGCGTGCTTCCCCTTATACCGACGCCCTTCCTTCTCAGGTACCTTTCGAGACGGCCCTTGCAAGGGGGAGCTCGTCAAAGTCTTTCATAGTGCTTCGAAAAGCCTCAATTCTGATTCTCGCTTAGGGGGAAGATTACACCAAGCACAGGCTACACGATCCAGCTGACCGACGTGTTGAACTCTAGCAGTGAGCCGGCTGACCTTGCTCCACCGGCCTTTCCTCAGGTCCTTCCACCCCCCCCCACCCATTCCACCGTTGTATAGAGGGCATGGAGGGTCACCAATACCATCCGCGAATGCCTGCGCTCTCGCGTCACTGTTCAACAATAATTGAACGAGCTGACCTGATCAGACATCTACGCGACTTCCGAAGCCTTTGAAATCAAGGCTGAAGGGTCCGCCTACCCACCGCAGACTACTGACTCTGGAACGCCGTCGTCCAACTCGACGTCGAATACCCCTTCGGGCGCCTCGACATCAGCCTCGAACGTGTCCGCCTCTGCCTCTTCTACTAAACAGAAGAGTGACGCATCCAAGAACATCGGTCTCCATCATGCTCTCCAAACGGGTGGTGGGATTCTTGGAGGGATGCTAGCTTTCGAAGCTCTAATTGGCTTCTTGGGACATAACTAACGATGGGATGTGTGGGCTTAGGAGTCCTCATGCCCGGAGCCCGCTTTCATTGTGTGTGCTCGACTCTATGGACTGTCTCATTCCTCTCTGGTCAGTCTTTGTATCTACCTGTACGGTAATGGGGTTTTCGTGTATTCAGCTTGGGTTTGAGGTCTCGTTTTTGTATCATGTTCGACTCTGCTCTCCCGCATACCCGTTTACAGACATACTATGAATTGCTACACGACATGGACGCATGCGTGACTCCTGAGAGGAAAATCAGGCGCCACTTTAGTTTTGCCACACCAAGTCAACGCGAGCTACGTAACAGAATACTGCTTCCCTCTTATCACGCTCGTCAAGGCTACTTCTCCCTGCCGTACAACCAGCCTTCTATCTTTACCACTGCGGTCCTGCCTTTAGCGTTGTCACTGCTCTGCTGCTGACAACGAGCATGAACGCCGCCAGCTCGAGTCTGCCTGGAGATCCCGAGAGCCTTGTGAGTATAGCGCTCCGCTCCCGGCTCTGTTGCATTCACGAATCGGGTCTGGCAGGAAGCTGACCAGCCGTGAAGCACCACATCGTGCTGGACTATGTCACCACACATGCCTTTGCCTCGACTGCGAAGATCCTGGCGCGACCTCGCAGACCCGCCTCACATTCAACGGATCCGTCCACGCATAACGGGACGGCCGAGTCGGTGGAGGAGAATGGCGATGGATCGATGGATGTGGACGTGGAGATTGGCGGCAGTGTAGAGTCTGCAAGGAAGGCGGCAAAGCGGCCTATGTACGGCGAGAGACTGATGGACCCTGTCTCCTTGGAATCGGCTGAACGGCGGAGAAGTGAGTTGTTGTATTCGTATTCGACCTGGCGCAGGTTGGTAGGAAGAACTAAAACTCATCCGAGTAGATATCCTCAACCATATTCTGAACGGCGCGATCATGCGCGCCGTCGAGGCTCTCGAGACCCACTTTCCAGCAGTGCTCGCAGAGCCTGTGGAGGTGGGGACAAACGGAACTTCTAGACCAACGACCACACCGGGCAGTTACTCGAATGGTGACTCTCCTGTCCATCCGCCCTGGTCATCTTTTTCCCTTTCCGCTGTGCCGCCTCCTCTTCCCGACCACGCCATGCCGGTCTTTCCAAAGTCCACACTCCCGGCCCATGTGCGACTCAATCTCCAGATCCAGCAGTTTATCGAGTCGTTTCGCCAGCTTGGGCCGTCGTCGCCTTCCTCACCGTCGTCCTCAATCTCCTCACTCACGTCGTCGATGCACATGTCGACCTCGCTGCACCACAATGGCACCTCCTCCTCCGGGGCAACACTCACCAACGCCCTAACCGCTGCGCAAGGGCTACACAGCGAAGCCAAGAAGCTGCCAGCCGATGCCCGAGCCGTGTACCTCCAGGAGATCAAGGACGTCGGCGCGCTCTTCGCGTACACTAACCCGGAGACGAGCATCCTCAAAGGATTCCTGGAACAGGGGAGGCGCATTGCGCTGGCCGAGCAGGTCAATCGGGCCGTACTACGTGAGCACCCAAGTCGTGGAGCTCTCTCACCCGTGCTGACCATCGCACTCAAGGCTCCGAAGGGCGTCAGGCAGAGTCCATGCTAGAGTTCATTGCGAGACGGACGGATGCGTGCTACTCCCTCTTACTGCAGCATTCGATCGATCCACGGCCCACATCCGGCGAAGCACCTTCCCGCAGAGCAGGTTGGATCAGCAATGTGAGTGCTCTGCTCGGGGCGTCTGGCCAATCTGCTACTGAGACTGAGACTGATGGTGCAGTACTTCAAACGGCATAGGGGGCCGGGCGTAACATTCCGAACGAGGGAGCTTGTGGATCGGCCCCTCTTGTAGGAAGGGCGGCGTTGGAGCTGACGCATATACTTCGCGAACAAGCGAAGCGAAGCAGCGACGAACGCACACGGTAGTTGGAAAGAGCGGTACCATGTTGGTGTGATTCACCGTGTTGTAGTGGTCGGCTGTGTCATAGTGTGACGTACATGCATCTTGCCTTGTCATGTCCTTGTCTGTGCTGCTTGGATTACACCTTGTCCACCACCGTGCCTAACCGCTTACACGGCCACGCCGCTCTCTCTATTGCTACCCATACTATCTATCGCGCTTACTCGTCATCCTCTGGGACTTCTGCGCGGACAGGTCGGCCACCCAGCTCTCGCTCAAGCCCGTTATATGGGAACGCTCTCGGTACACACGGCGGCTCGGGCGAGTTCAAGTATAGAAAGTACACGAAGATGCCGATGAGCCCAAATGCGACGCCGATCTGTTTCATCAGCATTGTTGTGTCCGGCATCGGCGTGTAACGTACTTGTTTAGCTGCTGCCGTGCCGGTGATCGGTTGCGGGTCGGGTCCAAATACGCTGACCAGCTCCTCAGACTCGTGCAGCTAGGGAACTTCAGCTAGCTGGCCTGCAGGATAAGGGCGGAAGAGCACGGCCAGGTGAAGAGGTGGATAATAGAGGGCACGAAAAACAGGGTCCAAGAGGAACGGGTACGTGGGATGCAAGGGGGAGAGGGTAGAGGGTAAAGGTGATAGGGAAGAGGGAAGAGAGATGGGCTGGTGAGGGAAAAAGAAGTAGAGAAAGCAACGAACAGTCTCTCCAAAGTTGCGGCGTTCCTGCATGTCCCACCAGCCGTACGGCTGACGCCGCAGCCGCGATACCAGAGGCAGTTGCGGGTATCCATTCACTGCATTGCCCGCTCATCAGACTACAGCACTCTTGCGATTCGGCTGGGGATAGGTGTGCTCACGTTGAGGATCGGGCTCTTCACCCGCTGCCAATGTCGTCGGCTCTTCCTTTGGAGTTTCTGGGGGCACGGCGGAAGCCGATGCCCATCGCTGGACTAGAGACGCCGACCGCCGCGGGACCGATCGCGGTAGTCGCGGTAGCGTGCGTACGAGTGTTGAACGGATCATCGTTGGGCGTCCCTCGTTGACTGCAAGAGACAGAGAACCAATAGACTGCTCACGAAATGCGAGGGGAGCCACCGCCGCCTAAAATGGAGGACCGAATAAGAAGCACAGATGAGCTGCTGTTGCCACCGTTGTTTTCATTGTGCGATTCAAAGTCTAGATTTTTCCTGCCTATATACCCCTGTCGCTCGACAAAGTACCCTGGGACCGTGCTGTCTGCCCTCGGTCTGCTTCGAGGCTCCAGGTCATCTGGTCGACAGTGCCAGAATCTAAGCTTTCTAGCGACCTCGCGGGCAGACCCCTCGGTGCGAGATGGGTGTGATCGTCCGTGAGTCGATTGTCTATTGTCTATTGTTCTACGCTCTCTTCCTCGAGAATGCTGATATTGTTTCTCAGCCGGGCTCAATAAGAGCATGAAATTCAGGCCGAACCGGGCTGCGGGCGCTCGTCGACCGCCAACCAGCCAAACAGGACCGTCATCCTCTGCTGCGCCGTCTGCTGTCCCCCCATCTCCATCAGCTGGCCCATCAGCAGATGTCGATCTTCCTTCCTCTGCTGGGCCAAGCACAAACGTCGCCTCGCGGACCAAAGATGACATGGCCCAGTCATCGATGCCTCCTCCAGCTACACCCTACCGTGAAACGGATGTCGACACGAGCATGGCTCCTCCGGCCCTTCTCTCCTCCCCGCTCGCCCAGCCAATACCAGATGCTCAGATCTCGTCCCTTCCTCCCGCGGTATTCGGCCTTCCGCCTTCTCTCCAGGCAGGACCCCCGTCACCTGCTCGTACACTCTCGCGCGCAGGAAGCGTGTCAACTTCCGTGAGCGGGATTCGCGCTTCAGCTCTCCTGGGTGCAGCAGCGAATCATCGCGCCAGCACACCGGGACCATCGCATATAGCTCACAAGACGCTCAAGGAGATCCGAGCTGCCTCGAAAGCCAACGCTGCCTCCCCTTCCCTCCTCAACGTCAACAATAGCAGTGATGCGCCGACCTCTGCCCGAGACACTTCTGCTGGCCCCGTGGCCGAGCCGGTCTTGACCAGAAGCTCCATGCCGCCTACACTCGCTTCCATCGCCCCATCACCCACACCCGCATTTTCCGGTCTTCCTCCAGCCTTATCTGCCGGTCCACCATCTCCCGAGAACACCGGCATGGCTTCCAGCGGTATCCCACAGACGCCGGCTACCCAGCCCCCCGCCGCTGCCCTGTCTGCAGCCGATATTGCTCGAGCCGCAGCTCTCGCTGTTCAATCCATCACACCCCTGAATGGACAACCTGCTCCTCCACCTATCAACCTCGCGACCTTGAAGCATGGGAGGAAAAAAGTCCGTGGTCGTCAGAACGCGCCGTACGGGGAGCTGCCCAAGCAGAAATATGGCAAACTGCGGGATCCGAATCCCCCTGCTCGTCTAGCGCCACCAGAAGGCCAGGAATCAGCAGAACAGAGAGCCGGAACTGTGCTCGGTGGGTTGGAGAACGGCTCCGACAGGCCAGCGCCGTCCGACACATCAGGTCAAGCTGGTCTCAGCAGCTCTAGAGGTGCAAGCAGGGCCACGATCCGTCGAGATTCCGCTGAAATCCCAGCGATGCGAGAGAGTATGGAAAGGCAGAAGAGGAGCCGAGAACTTGGGAGCAGGGAACGCGAAGAGGAACTTGAGAATACCGAGCCGACCCGGCCGAAACGCAAGAAGCGGCGAATTGGTCAAATGCGGCGTGCTGACATCACGGACGACGACGGCAATCTCATACCTCAGATCGGACCTCTGACTCAAGCTCAGCTCAAGTACTCTCAGGTCTTGATGCGGCGCGATCCATTTGCAACAAGTGGGAAAATACGCAACGTAAAGCCCAGGAAAAAGCCCCCGAAGAACCCCGCGACTCAAGTTGCCAGTCTCAACGACGTGGAAGAGGGAGCTGTGATTGGTGATGCCATCGATGAGGGTGAAGCGACGCTGGCGGATCTTGCTACCAAGCTCACTAGTGGCAAGGTGTCGAAGCGAGGAATACGACTATCTGTGCATTCGAAAGAGACGGCTGAGCAGCGGAAGTACTTGAGGCAGATGGAAGTCTGGAAAAAATGGCAAGCGGATCGGCCGGTGCGACGCGAGATGAGACGTGTGCGTAATGACGTGCGGCAAGAGAGGAGGGACGCCATAGCTGCTGGACAAGGCCGTCCAGACGAGGAGGTCTCAGACGACGAAGAAAATTCGGCGGATGAGTTGGCGAACGTTGAAGATGAGCCACAACTGCTCGAGGACGATGCCGAGGCTCCCCAGCGAGCCCACGCGAGCGCAGACGAGGATGAGGCTGCTGAGGGAGCAGCAGGACAGGAAGGAGCAGACGGCGACCCGTCATCGTCAATCCATCGGGAGATTACCTTTGACCTCGACGACCATGCCAACGAGGACAATGACGCCGAGAACGACCCGTTACTCGCGGCCGGATTTCACATTCGTGAAGAAGACGATCCGCAGGACACTGGGGAGAACGGGGACTTCGACTTTGATAATTACCAGTTTGGCAATTGGGCTGGCGATACCTCGACCTTGCAAGCGAGTCGAGAGGAGCAGAGACAGAATGCTCGTAATCTCGATGGTCGGGAGATCATCGAAGAGGATGAGTCGACGGCTATGGTCAACTCGATGTCTTATTCGAAGAAGACTGTCAAGACTCCGAAGTGGACCGTAGAGGAGACGGAGCTTTTCTACATTGTAAGTGTCCGATGTCCAAGCTTTGATATCTTCGTCTGTTGTCCATCTTTCGATACTGTCGTCGATTTGCAGTTGCCACCCCGATGTTGCGTATGCTGACAAAGGTGCTTCAACAGGCAGTCTCACAATGTGGAGAATGTTACGACCTGGTCGCCGACTTCTTCCCAGGGCGTACGAGAAAGAACATTGTCAGCAAATTTAGGTTTGAGAGTCGTGTCAACCCAGAAGGCCTCTTGCACGCTATCATGCATCGCCAACCTCTCAGTTAGTCTCCTCTGCTTCACTAGCCTAAAACGGTTTGCTGATTCGGGTACAGAGGAAGACTACCTCGCACAAGCGAGTGGGTACGATCCGTACAAGCCTTGGGACCGCGAAGAGTCATTTTACGCCGAAGCCGAACGGGATGCCAGGATCGCACGAGGGCAAATCATCTTTGATGCGGAAGGCAACGAAGTGGATTTGGAGACGGGAGCGGGTGGTGGGGAGCTGGGGGACAGAGATGACGCCGAAGGTCTCCACTCGATGGAGGATGGGGCGAAAGATGATGGTGTGCAGGGAGGCGAAAGAGGGTCCGAGGCGCAGGGAAATGTCGAGATGCCAGGGGATGAAGTTGCGGAGAATGATGATACGGGTGCGCTGTTCCTGCCGGGTGGGGAGGATGACGATTGAAAAGTGGGCGCAATTGGGCGATCCCATGTATGTATTGTGCGGCACTTGTAGATGATTATCTGTTGCATATTAGATGTTCGACCAGGGACTCGAGTGCATCCTCAGCATATCCCGTGGACGCAGTAGATGACAAGAGAGGCGCGGGGAAGAAAAGGAAGAAAAGTGGCGCTGCCACTCATTGGATTTGTTGACATTTCCCACTGGACGCGCCTATCCTTGCGGGCGTCACTCAACACGCCTGCCCTCTCGGATTGCCTTTGCACCTGTTGCACCTCCCTCGTTGATCCGATTTTGCAGCGTTCTTGCGAGCGAGTGCAGCTACGCGGTTTCTCGTCACATAGCTTGGATCTGCGGACGAGAGACACTCTTGATCGTCAGCCGCTTGTTGCTCTCGACACAAGATTCGGTCCCCAGACGCTTGTTGATCTAGACGACCTCTTTGGTCGCCGGACCACTTCTTGGTCTCGCGACGAACGGTCCAGTTGGACAGCTTGAACACGTCAACACCAAATGTCAGCATCAACATCGACAACGATGTCAACGTCCACAACGCTGTCAACGTCAATAACGATGTCGATGTCAACGCCAATGCCAAACGCCAGCTTGGAAGGAAAGAACGATGCAGTAACGAGGGATCAGGGGAAGAAAATGGGCATCACTACGCTGCCTCTATCACGGCTGTTGGAGTCGAGCGATCCGGGTGACTTTTCAGCGAGGAAGAAGTTGTCCGACGTGAATGTTGCGGTCGTAAAGGCCAAGCGGGCGATTGTCGTTTCCGGAGCTGGGATTAGCTGTTCCAGCGGGATTCCTGTGAGTGGACAACGCTGTCACGGTTCTTCACCTCCTGTGTCTCTCTTCCGTTCAATTCATCACCTCCTGTGTCTCTCTTCCGTCCCGCTCTCTCTTTCGTCTCACACTTCGACGACGGCGTCTGATGGAAGCTCTTCAATGATAGTACGGCCAGGGTGCGATGCTAACCAACTCCTTAGGACTTTCGCTCGACCGAAGGCCTGTACGCGTTAGTCAAGGCCAAGTACCCGTCATCATTCGTGACCGGTCGAGACCTCTTCTCATCCGGCCTCTTCACCAACCCCGAAACCACCGCCCTATTCTACACCTTCATCGCCGAGCTGTCACTCTCGTGCCAAGCTGCCCAGCCAACGAGAACACATCACCTCATCGGCCGCCTAGCGTCCAAGGGCAAGCTGCTCCGCAGCTATACGCAGAACATTGATGGACTCGAGCGCCGGATCGGGCTGGAAAGTGGAGGTAGGGGAAAGGGTCTGCGGAAGAAGGACACGAAGAACGTCGAGTTGCATGGCGATCTGGGCAGAGTGCGCTGTGTGCTCTGCATGACGGATTTTGAGGCAAAGATGGAGTGGGTCAGCATGTTCAGGCAAGGAGAGGCACCAGGCTGTCCGGCGTGTGAAGAGAGAAGTAAGTCTGCGTCGACGCGTGATGGATATGCAGACTTTCGTATGGCGTAAGGATGAGCTGACGGGTGCAGGTGCTACGAGGATCTCTCGCGCAGCCAGAGCAACGACAATCGGCACTTTACGCCCCTCCATAGTCCTGTATGATGAGCCGCATCCTCTGGGCGACGATATCGGCGCAATTCAGAGCTACGACTTGACGCGCTCCCCGGATCTCCTGCTCATCATGGGCACCTCACTCAAGGTGCATGGTCTCAAGCGCCTCGTCAAGGAGTTTGCCAAGGCCGTGCATGCGAAAAAGGGCCTCGTGGTCTTTGTCAATGCGACTCCGCCCCCAAAAGAATGGGAGGGCGTGATCGATGTGCATGTGCATGGAGAAACGGATCGGTGGGCAGAAAAGGTCGAGGAGGAATGGAAACGGGTCAGGCCGCAAGATTGGCAGACACAACTGGTTCTGGATGGCAAGGTGGTGACTGTCGGTCCGCCTTCCAAGCTCAGAGGCAAGGGCAAAGGTGAATATCTTCTAAGCCACTTTGGCACTAGTATCTGACTGACAACCAACAGCACCCAAGACAAATCCTCCAGACTATGTGCAATTACCTACGCCTCGTCCATCGCAGTCTCCGCTTCGATCACCAGCAGACTCCCCACACCCTTCGTCTTCAGACCTACCACTATCGCCGTCCACACACCCGTCATCATCCGACCTGCCGCCATCGCCGCCCACGCGCCCGTCATCATACGACCTGTCACCCTCATCACCGCTGACACCCTTATCCCTTTCCGACGCGTCCTCCCCACCTCGCCCTCCAGAATCCCATGTCATGGCCCCTCCGACGCCGCTTTCACCTAGCAAGAGACGAGCCAATGTCATTCCGGCCCCATCAGGCGAGCAAAGTCCAACAAAGAAAGCCAAGGCGGTTTCCCGCCCCATTACCGGTGTTTCTGGAACGCCAGGGCGCGGGAACCTCTTCTCAGCACCACTTCGACCAACGCAAGGCCTAGACGACTTGGAAGACCAGCCGACCGCTGACGTTGAGATCTTTGGAACGCCAGCGAAGAGCAAGAAGGCTGGCTCAGGGCCAGGGCCAGGCAAGATCAAGAAATCGCCCACAACCTCGGGCAAGGAGAATGCGCCCCTTCGAAGTTTGCCAGCACCCAAGGCGAAAGGCAAGAAAGCCGCTACAGCAGCGCGGAAGGGTGGGGGGCTAGCTGTAAAGAGTCAGGCATGAGAACAAGGGCGATTTGTGTTATATATTGGGCCAGGCACCTTGTTGCCTCCATGGACAAGGTTGTACGCTCCACGGGGCATTGTAATGTTGTGAATGACAGCGAGTGGCGGATTGGTACAATCATCACCACGGCGACAGAGCATCTTCGTTGGTCAGATCGCGTGCTTGTTTCCTGCTTTTTTTGCTTTTGAATCTCAGCTCAGCTGGGCTTTTGAATCCCAGCTGGGCTCACCGTGTGTGGCTTGACCCCTGGTGAGTAATATCGCCTGCAGTCCTAGGTCGCCACGCCACCAATAGCTCTACTTACGCACACTGCCACGTTACGGCGTCTTCTCAAAACGCCGACTCCAGCCTCAACAACCGCTTTCGCTCACATCCTCCTCTCTCTCCATTCATCTTCTACCTAGACTCACAGGCTTTTGCTAATTGTACCAACAGAACGGGGAGCAGCACGGTGGTCATACGGGGGGGTATCTGAGCTCTCCTGGTTGCTCTTCCTAGCATAGACTTACGGGGACGATACGCATGATTTGCTGCTCTGACTCTTGATCATTAAGCACTGCTGCGTTTTCCTTCCAGGATCCCGCCCCCCCTTCCATCCTCATACTCCTTCATCTAGCCCCCCCATCTCCATCCTCATACCCCTTCATCTAGTCCCGCCTTCTTCGCCAAGCCCGCCGTCCATTCTTCAGCACCATGGCATATCCGGGCTATCCATCAGCGCAGCCGTATCCGGCGTATGGATACGCACCTCCTCCCCCCGTTGCGCCGGCGCCGGCTCAACACGCTCCGTCCTATGTTGACCCGTTCCGAACATACTATGCCAGTCGTCTCAGAGAGCTCACCTTCAACTCGCGACCTCTCATCCAGGACTTGTCAATGCAAGCTATGGCTCAGCGAGATCAGAACAACTGGGACCGCATGCAGATGGTCGTGGAAGAGATCGAGCAGGCAGTGCTCCGCGTAGGTTTTCCGCTGATCACCCAGACCAACCTCGGCGCTCGCTCCCTCCTCTTGGCGCCGAGCATGGCCATATCCCCCTTACATATGACCGGCAAGCATGGGCTGATGGACTGTTTCCTTGACGCAGGCGCCACCACAAGCAAAACTGCCGATTCTATACCTGATCGACTCGATTTCCAAAAACATTGGAGCACCATATACCACCCATCTGCTGCCGCCCATGATCTCGCGCATGTACCCTGTGACATACCGCGAGGTCGATGGCGTGACCAAGTCCAAGATGGAGGAGATGATCGGTCTGTGGCGCACCAGCGGACCCGATGGAGGCGATCTCTATGGGCCAGCAGTACGCGAGACGATTGAACATGGTATCTTTGGGTCCATGGGGTACCAGCGCTCCTCGGCTGCACCGATTAGTCGTCAACAGGTGCTCTCGCTACTCAATGCCACTCTCGAGGCCAAGCACCGCGAGAGTGCTGCCAGGCCATGGGACCAACAGGCGCGCGCTCACGTCGGCGTGCTGGTGCAGATTGGCGAAGTCGTCAATGGGGCGCAGGTGTCGCCAGCAGAGTTGCAGCAGATTATGGATCAGCTCAGAGCGATGAATGCTGTGCCGGTGCCGGTGCCTACACCAACCTCGACACCTCCCTTCAGCCAGCCACCAGCTCCAATCAGACCGCAGATGCAGTCACAGCCACAGGCGATGTATGGCCAACCGTCTGCTTCGCTGCCGCCATTCCCACCTTCAATGCCTCGAGACACGTATCGAGGCCCGGTAGGTGCAGCTATGGGTCCTAATCGGGCATCGCCTGGCCCGTCATCAATCCCTACGCCTCCTCCAGCCGCTTCCACACCTCTGCCGATCGCTCCGATCCCCGTCAACCCGCTTGCCAACCTGCCTATAAATGTGGCGGATATCCTCAAGAACCTGTCCGAGAAGGGAATCACTAGCAAACCACAAACGCCAGAGCCTGCCGCAAAGCCTAAAACTCCGCTTGACCAGTACGAAGACTTGATATTGAGCCTCGACGTCAGGCTTGAGTCTCTTGATCTGAACGCGTGAGGGCGCACCACAACGGGCTGTGAACCAGACTGACGATTGTAGAAAACACCAACTTCCCCTTTCTCACCTCTCTCGTCGATGCAATCAATGTTCCAAGCGATTTCCAGAGGGCGATCGGGCCAAGTTTGATGCCCACATGGACTGGCACTATCGTCGTAACCGGCGAGAACATGAGACGAGCGGTCGCGGCGCTCATCGCAAATGGCTTCCCCGAGCAGAGGTACATTGTCAAGTATCCAGTCATCGCTCAGCACTAACGCACACCATAGGAATGGATTAACGATTTCTCCAACCCAGACGCTGGACCGTCAAAGCCGACTACACAATCGGCCAACTCGCTGTCATTACCTACCGCACTCACGCCTGCTCGCATTGCCGAGCTCCAGCTCAAGTCTGTCCCGGTCCCGCAGGATTCTAGCAAGGCCAGCCAGCCATGCCCAATCTGCAAGGACGTGTTCAAGAAAGAATGGGACGCAGTCGAGGAGGAATGGGTGTGGCGCAACGCCGTGCGGGTCAAGAACGACAAGATTGACCGGGTGAGTCTGAGTCTTGTGCCAGTGGACCGATACGAGATTCGAGTGGCACACGGACTGATGGTTGGCAGATATTCCATGCTGTCTGTCGTGAAGAGCAGAGGAACTCGCGCTTGGCGAGTAGGCTGGCAAAGCAGGGCGGACGAGGCAGCACCAGTATGAGTCCAGGGGCGACGCCTGTTCCTAGCGCTGGGGAAGGCGCTGCGGCAAAACGAAAAGCCGAAGAGCACAAGGCAGAGGGCGACGGTCAGGTGGGCGAGGCCAAGAGGGTCAAGGTGGAGCCGGGGCTGGAGGCACAGATGGCGGAGCCAGGGCAATCCGACGCGATGGATGCAGTACGTGCGGGCAAGGTAGCAGTTCCGGCCAGTGAAGATACTCGGATGGATTTGGCAGGAGTAGCAGAAGCAACAGCGGCAGCAGATGCCCGAGCAGCGGGAGTAGTAGAAACAGCAGGTGCCGGGGCAGCAGGAGTTGAGCCAGTCGCGGACGTAGTGGGCAAGGTAGAGCAGGCAGACGGAGACGGCTTGAATGTCGCGGGAGATGCTCGGACGCTGTCGTCGAGTACGGGGGCAGCCCCAGCAGGCGAGCAAGTGGCACATGGTGAATCTCTGGATATGACCATGAGTGACCCGGTACCCGCGACCACGGCGGCGCCTGAAGTGGTGTCGTAAACACGATCGGTCAAGGTCGAGCATGTGACGGTCTGGGCTTGATTGAGCTCGATCAGCACAAATACGAAGTGACCAAACCGAACAATAGGGTGGATAGCATGCTTCATTGTATTTCCATGCATCGCATCGGTCTCATGGACATTTGACGTAGTCGTACAGACACGATCCACTGGACTTAAGGCAGATCCAACCCCAATGGATTCAACCTGAATCCTTCTGTAGCCTGTAGCAGCTCTCTTCACTACTCTATGATGCCTCAAAGCTTTTGGCTCTTCGCAAACCCGCCGACACCCAGACACCCTACCTGGCCCTCACCCGCGCGACAGGATACAGACGGACAACGTGTACTAGTGTACTAGTTGACAGGTTTGGAATCACGCATCCCAGCCTTGAGCGTTGTGCAAGAGCTTGTAGAAGAACCGAGTGGTGTTGAGGTGGCCCTCGAGACTGATTCGCTGCTCTAATCAGCGCTGAGCTAGGCCGAAACTGGAGGTAAGGGGAAGCGGGACATTGCACGCTGCCAATCGACACGGCGGCACTGCACTCACCTCGTCGACGGTGTGCTGGTTGAGGTTTTCCTGGACGACGGCTGGCGTGAAGCGGTATAGGTTCTTGGTGAGGTTCCAGAAGAACCTGGTGTCGGTGTTGGCTGTGCCAGGCGTTAGTATCTGATCTCGCCGCGACGGGATCGATAAACTGCATTGGTGCGATGTAGTGGAAGGACGACGCAACTAGATGGAGACATTGGTGCAAGAAGTGGGAGGACGGCGCAGCGGGATGGATACATTGGTGCAAGGAGTGGATGGCGAGAAAATGGCACCCACCGTACATGCCGGTCGGGGCGACGATCGTTTCGGCCCCAAAGACATGCTTCGCCGTGCCGGCCATGAGCTCAAACGACGGCCCGGTGCTCGACGTGATCGGAGCCGGCTCGAGGCCCACCCCATTCTGCACCACGACGGTGATGTGCGAGGAGGACTTGGTAGACGAGGACTCTTCGCCAAAGATGGTGCTGGTGAAATTTAGAGACGCGGCCAGGGGCTTGAGGATACCCGCAACGTGGGCTTTGGTCTCCTCTACCGAAGAGGTGCTAAAGCAACTCAGCGCCCATCCGCAACCTATCCGGCCAAACGACCAAGACTGTTCATTCGACGAAGAACGAAGACTTGGAACGTGAAGGGGGAGATTGGGGAGGGAATAAACGTACAAGGAGATACGGTAGTTGATAATCGCTTGATAGTTGTTAGCTGGGCTGTCTGCAAGGGAGGAGCGACTCACTATCTACAACTTCAGGCAGGGCATTGACCTTGACACCGCCGTTGACGAGATCGATGGCCTGCGAAGTCGACAAAAAGCTGTTGACTCTCCGGTCGGCCGACGCCAGCTCTACAGCGAGCTTGCCCCACTTCTTCGGGTTCCGGATCGCCGATTTCAACTTGGAGGGGATATCGGCGTAATCGGACAAGCATGACAGGAACTTCAAGTATGGTCCAGCCGGGTCGAGAGTCGGCTCGAATGGGTTCGCCTCGAGCTCCGCCAAAAGTAAAGACGTAATCCCAACTACCAGCGTAAGCGTACAATGGAGAACAATTAGAACGGTGCCTCACTGCCGGTATGAGCGGGGGGAACGGACGAGTGTCCGCCGAGCGTCTCCACTTTGACTTGAAAGTTGACCGAGCCCTTCTCGGCCATCCCAAGCGACGCAAACGTCGTGCCGTACTCGGTTGAGATACCGGAGAATCCTTCGTCCACCAGGAACGCGAGCCCGTCGGGCCCGTAACGCTCAGCAATGAGAGCCGACAAGTTGCCCGAACCTCGGTAGCCGCCAATCTAATGTCGCGTTAGCCTGCAATCGTGATCCCAGACATGAGATATGACACATGAGATGCTTACCTCCTCGTCAAAGCCGTTGGATACCAGGACCGTGCGCTCCGGGGTGAAGCCTTCGCTGACGAGGCGCTCGACGGCACCGTAGATCCCCAACAACGAGTTTTTGCAGTCGCTGGCGCCACGGCCCCAGACCCACGTCCCCGGGGTACTGGGCGTAGCATTCACCGAGATGGTTCCCTCAAAAGGCGGGAAGGTCCACTGGTCCAGGGTGGCCGGTAGGACGGGCACCGTGTCAGTGTGGGCCATGAGCAGGATCGGCTTCAGCTCGGGGTTGCTGCCCTCCCAGGTGAACAGGTGGCCGTGGGTATTGACGTATTCGTGCTTGACTGGCCCGGTGTACAGCTTGGAGAACTCTGATTCCAGCCAGTGCGACAACTTGAAGTGCTTGTCGAAGACGGGGTCCGTGGGGTCCAGCGGCAGGTCGTCATACGACTCGGTGTCGAGCTGGACCGACTTGGACAACCGCTTGGCCGCGAGCTCAGCATAGACCTCGTCGGTCAGGGGGTTCCAGTCGTGCCCCACATTGAGTGGAGGAGGTTGCGCGGGACACTTGGCCCCTTGCAGCTCGGATGCCGTGTAGTGCCGCACCTGGTTGCCCGAGCTGAAAGTCGACGAGAAGACGTTGGTGTGATAGGCGAGGAGGACGAGGATCGAGAACAGGACCCATGTCGCTTTTGACGACCTGGAAGCACGGGTCTGTACCGAAGCCGGGGGAGGGAGGTTGCCCTTCTCCATGCCACCGACGTCTTTGATCGTGTCTAGAGAACGATAGGAAACGAGAAGAGATGCCAAGTGAAGACTCTTGCTTGAACCGGACAACGCCGGATCCGCTGCAGGCGGTTACGACCGACGCTATCAGTTATCAGGCTCAGTTATCATTGGTAACAATATCAGGCTCACTTGTAGGTAGGTTGTCGACGACGAGAATCGTGTACAATGTACTCGAAGCCCCTCGAGATCGCGCAACATGTCGGTGAAGCTCGACTTTACGCTGTCACACCCTCCAAAGTGAGTGCACCGCTACAGTTTGGACGACGAACACTGACACTTGCAGAAATGCCGTCCCTAATCCACCTGGTTTCCTCCCGTCGAGTTCGGCCAAAGACCTGTCAAAGGTACGAACAGACGAAAGCCTCTCTCGTGACATGTGGCCTTGTCGTTCTGTCTTGGCTCCCCAGTTTCACCGCACTCACTGCATCTACTACATTGTCTAGTGGATGTGCCGTCTGCGCAATACGCTGACGTGCGCGCAGTCACAACCCAACGCAGCAGCACTAGCTCGGCAGGCGCGCAAGTCCACCGAGCTCAAGTTGCGTCGTGCATGGGACCTAGCGCTGGCGTACGTCTATGTCTTACACCGCATACACGCGATAACGCCATCCTCTCATCGCCGCCATCATCATCATTGTCAACATCGTTATCATTTATCACCATTATTATCAATGTCACTACGGAAGCTGACCCAACATAGCCCGGCAAAAAGCCTCCCCATGCAGGCCATCATGCTCTACTTTTCCGGCAGTGGCGTCCAGATCTTCTCGCTCGGAGTGATATTCATGCTCCTCACGTCCCCTGTCTCGTCTGTCCTCAACATCTTCAAAGGTTAGTGTTGTCTGTCGGAGCTCCTTTGTCGGGCAGCGGTTCTGTCGGGCAGCAGTTATGTCGGGCAGCAGTTTCGTCGAGAGGTGGCTCTGCTGTCTATCCACGTATCAAGTATCAAGCATTACCACATTCTATCACCACAACTCGGCATCGCTCGCTTCAGCGGCCGGGTTGGCAAGGCTGACTTGGAGCAGCATTCGAGCCGTTCCGCCTTGGCCCCGTCGCGGTCGAGAGCGCTGGCACTGCCGCAAATGGCCGGGTCAAGCCTGCGGAGCCGAGTTATGTGCCGCTGGTCTTGCCGATGCTTGCCTACGTCGCTTGTCAGGGACTAGTGTGAGTGCACCCTGCCCTCACCGCCTACCTCTCACCCCTCCCCCCTCCCTACCACTCGTACGCCCGCGCTCGGTTTTTCGTCCCAGCCCCCACCTCCGGACCTATGCGCTACGTCTGCATCCAAGCCCAACCTCCCCCGATTATCCATGTCCAACTCTCCATCCCTCTCCCGACCTTTAAGGCCACTTGTCCACATTACTCATCTACGTTCACCTGGTCTGCTTGAACAAAGTCACAAGGATGCGCCTGACACTTCGTCTAGGCTCGCATTGGGGCTGTACAAGTGCGCGTCAATGGGTATACTCCCGACAGGCTCGTCCGACTGGCTGCAGTTCGAGACCCGGGACGAGGTAGGCCCGTCTCTTCTAGGCTCTGGGCAATCGCGTGCACCCCAACGCCCCAACGCTGACCCCGGCAGCCATTGGAATGGTCCGCCGCTCGAGCATTTTCGTTAGGTTGAGACGATCCGTCTCGAGTCTCCGCTGATCGGTCACCCGTCTTCGCTGGAATCGGTTGCGCGTCTGTGAGAAATAAGACCGCTATACCATGCATGCATATTATACTCGTCATCAACTCAAGGTGGCGATGGCTGACTCTTCTGACGCTGCGACGGCGCACCATCGCCGACACTGGCACCGACACTGACACTCGATTCACGCTCTCCATCGTACTCGCCAACCTTTTCGTAAAAACACATAAACACCGCCGCGCCGGCCTGCACCAAACTCTCCTCACCTACTTCTTCAACGTCGTCGTCGCTGATCCGCAGCCAGCCTTTTCCTGGAACGGCCTCCTCCCCTGGGGGCGGTCGTACTTGCCCGAAAAACAGACATTGCTCGCACCTGCATCCGTCTGGACATGACTTTGACACTTTCTCCGGCCGCCACACGTCCCTCGTCCTGCTCCTACTGTCTTTGGCAATCTCGGCATTCCCGTTCCCATTGGTACCGGGGTAGCCTTTTCCGTTGGCGTAGGCGTTACCGTCATCAGCGCCGTACCTGTAGCCGCTGCCGTTGTCATGTGGAGAAAAACGGAGCGGGCGTGGTTTTGGTTTCCGTCGAATGGAGATAAAGTGTCCTGACGATGTCGTGTAGCCATAATGCAAGATGACAGATTCGAGGCGGTAGAGTATCCTTCGTGGTCCGGTGGGTTGTCGACGATCGTGTCGGTCCTCCCAGACACCGCGAGAGACGAAATGCGTGAGGTCGAGGATGATCGGGAAGACGACTCGGGCGGCTTTCTTCATCTGTACGCCGTACGGCGTATAACCCGTGCGCATAAAGTGCAGCTGCAGCGACTGAGGCGGGCGGGTGAGCATGCCCTCGCGAATCGAGTCGGTGTTGACCTTTTGCCACTTGATAGGCAGCTGCGCCGCGGTCGACTCTGGAGCAGTACCCGTACTGATCGTGATGGTGGGTTCTCCAAAGCCTACGACAGTCTGCGCATCGAGCATCGCCTGCAGTCGCGCTTCGATGCGCCGGGCGTCGCGCGCCTTCTTCTTCCGCTTATCGCTGATGGGGCCCGCGGGGTCTGACGAAGGGCCGGCCGCGTCGTGGTGGGTTTGGCTGATGGAGAGATTCTCAAGGACGGAGAACGAACCAGAGTCAGTGCGAGAATGGGGCACGCTGGGTGGAGCCTTGGTCTTGACGGGTGGTTTGGATAGGCGGGCAGATTCGGATTTGTAGAATGCCAGTGTTTCTCGCAGGGAGCACATCTCGCAGGTGACACCAGTGAGCTGTTCGGGTGCGAGGTATTCGGCGAGACAAGCGTCCAGCGACACTTCGCCCTGCGGCCCACATCAGCGTTGCCTGCTATGGAAGGTGGCATGGCGTGCCTGCCGACCTACATATTGAGGGACAGGTAGCTCCATACCACCAAGGGTATCTAGCCTGACGGCCTCGAACCAGCCGCAGACGCGACACGTACGCTTGCGCGACACGAGTCCCTCCCATGGTTGCGCCAGGCCGCGCGCCTTGGCCTTGCTCTCCCTCCCTACTGGGTCGCGCGCGCGCCGTGGCCCCGCAAATCCCTTTTCGACGCAGTAGGCTTGCAAGGTGAGCACCTCGGCGAGGCCACGGAGACGCAGGACCTCTGAAGCCACTTTGAGCGCTTCGTCCGAGACGGCCTCGGCGAGGACGATGAAGAGCTCGTGGGCATCCTGCTGCTCCCGTGTCGACAAGAGTCGCCGGACCTGCGGCAAGGGCTGGAGGGCCGCAAGCAGAGCGTGCGGCCGTAGAGGCATGGGTGTCCGCGACGAAGGAGTGTTCAAATCTGAGAGAGAGGTCAGCATCGGCGAGCGGAGGCAAGTAGATCGATGTATCAAGGCGACCGGCGACGGCGGAAAAGAGGGGGCATACCACGCAGGACATCGGAAAGAGCATCGCTGACGGGGCTCGGCAGGTCGACTTCGACAGCGAGATGGATGATGCGCTCTAGATGTCGGACAAGAGACGCGATGGATGCCATCGACTGAGATTTTTGGTCAGCATGTCTAATCGGGCCGGTTGTTCTATGTTCTACACAGAGATGCAGGGAGATGATCAAATGCGGAACGCGCACCTGAAGCACCGAGTTCATGTAACACAGCACCCCGCTGAGGTTGACCATCCCGGGGAAGTGTGCCTCGTCATCTGCTCAACGCGATACATCAGCGATGAGCCACCCCTCATAACCACGTCCAGACGTACTCGAGAGAACAACCGCGTCGTCCTTCCGCCGCCGGCGCTTCACCTTGCGCGTCTTGAGCTTGATGTCCTCTCCCCGCCGTCCCTCTCCGTCTCCAACCTCGGCTCCGGCTGCATCGTCGCTATCCCCAGCCTCGCTGTCTTTCGAGCCAGCCCACCATCGCCCCAGTCCCAGCGCCATGTCCTCTAATTCCTGCCAGACGTCAAAGACCCAGAGCACAAGCAGGGTCGCGGATTGATACACCACTCGAGATAGTTCGTCGAGCACCGAATCGTACTTGAACGCTCCTACAGGTGCAGCCGGTCTCGTGCGCCGGCGAGTCGGTGCATCTGAATATTTCGAAGCAGATGTTGGTGTAGAGGTGGGAGTGGATGCAGCAGCACGACGACGGAGCATCCCTCCCCTCACCAAGGGATGTGACGCATAGACGGGGTATGAAAAGATGGTCTAGATGGCTTGGCTGAAAGGATTTGGCATCGAGAAAGGTGAAACGGACAGCAACAGCAGAGCGGCAAAAATGACACGAGCGGCAAACGTTGCGTATAAGAATTCTTGCTCGTCGTTGTCGGACAGTTCAACACCAGCACAGGACTGCCATGGCGTCCACGAGCGACGAGGCGAGACTGCAGAATGCCAGAGAGACGATAGACAGTGCGTGCTGCGCCGGTGGTGGGCATGTGACCACCAGGAATTCGCTGATGGCTGCAGCGCTGTACGACCTGAGTCAACTGCTGCAGACTGGTGAGTCGCGTCGCGGCGCGTCGAGTAGGCAGGCAAGCTGTCCTGCCAGGCGCCGAGTGTGACCATGCCGCCCTCCCTCTCGTGCACAGCGCACCTATCCGGATTCATGAGCACTGACAGCGTCATGAGCACTGACAGCGCGTCGCAGGGCTGGAGAAGCAGACTCTGAGTATCTGTGTGGGGATGATCGAGGCCGGCGCGAATCCAGATACCCTCGCTGTACGTCGGGTGCTTTCCTCCTCTCTCGGACTCTTCAACCGCTACAGTGCTACTCAGAGTACCGGTTCAATTCCCAGAGTAGCAGTGCAGCTCCCAGAGTACCCGGAGGAACTCCCAGTGCCAGACCCAGTCTGCAAGTCTCAGCCACAACACCCGCACTCGCTCCATACGATCAACCCGCTGACGCAGACCGTGCAGGCGGTGATCAAGGAGCTGCGGAGAGAGGGGCAGGGACTGCAGCCCGAACGGGCTAGTGGGTGAGACTGGTTCGTCTTGCCGTTGGCAACGCCCTGCCTGCCGACGTCCTGCGCCCATTGCACAACGTCTGCTCCGATGGCGGATAAACATAGTCGTCAATACCATCTACACACACGACGAAGCTCTCGAACTGCGACAATGATTCCGACCATCGGGCGCATGATGCGGTCGAGTGCTATATGCGATCTGCTATGGAGTCTTGTGTGCTACGGAGTCTAGTGCGCTACGCGATCTAGTGGTTATGCCATGAAGGGATGTCACCCGCCGAATCACCCCACTACTGCCTGACCAGCGGTTCTCTCCCGTGAGCACATACTGATGCTCTCAATCCCGTCTGGAGGCGTCGAACAGGACTGGCTCAAGGAGGGCATCAGGTGCATCGCATCTCGTCGCCATAATATTGCGGATCAATCACGCCACATGCCTACTTTGTGGCTCACTGTGCTCAGGTGCAGAACAGGCGCTGATGCGTGGGCTTACTGAACGCCAGAGTGCGGAAAGTATGCTGGGGGAAAATAGATGTCTCGTAGTGGGCCTACCTCGACACTCAATGCTGCTCAGCGCACTCGGGTTCGGAGAGCGGATGGAGCAGCTTCCATGTCCACTGGCAATATACTATACAAAGCGGATACGACACGACGTGTCGGCGACCTTCCTGGGCTATGTGGCCATTCGTCGAGTCGTATCAGAGCAAGCCCGACGCGACTAGTCAGTGAGGTCAGCACGATGACGAGCAGTCCAGCGGTCAGATCGCGGCCCGGGAGTCCGATAAACGGAGAATCGCAACCACGGCACAAGAGCACGTAGAACTGAGACAAGGCACATGAACACGCAGAAGGTCAGGCCTGCATCGTCGGCGTTGAGGCAGTGTGCGTCATGGAGCGTGTGACCATCCGACATTGGAGTGTGCGACGAAGCTGTACGACAGAGTGAAAGCTGATGTGGCGCTCGGGTCGGCAGATTCGTGTCGGCACAGTGCCTCGCAGCAGGAGGACGGGACGATGCAGATGTGGGCACGTCAGCCTGTTCACATCCTCGATGTCCTTGGCCATTTCTCTCGGTAGGGATCCCGTGTTTCTCGCAATGACGACAGCAGAACTTGCAGAGTGTTACGACGAGGGATCGAGTGCGAGTCTGGGGTGGTGTGGTATCACTCTTTGACAGGGCGAGGAACGTTCCACCACGTTTTGGGGAGCCAAAGCTTTGGGGATGCAAGTCTCACTTGGGAGTCACAAGTCCACAAATTCCACAAATCCACAAAGCCCACAAATCCACAAATCCATAAGTACACAAGTCCACCGACTGGTCTCAAATCCCACAACCCAAACTCCACAAAGTCCGCACTCGCCTTCCAGCAGGGGTGTGTCTCGCGGACCAGGACACATGTACGAGTTAGACCTGCTGCCAGGAGTTGCAGTGTAGTCGGTTCTACTGCTACTTGTGCATAGAGCACTCTTACACTACCGCAGAGCTGGCACGGATGGCATTGACAGGAGGCACGTCACAGTCGAGTTGCCAACTGGCAGCGGGCATGACATTGCGATGTGCATATGCAACCGCCGTGTCATCTCGCTGTGCGTTGAATACAGCGACGGTTGAATACCGCGACGCTTGAACAGCGACTCTCAAACAGCGACACAGCGACGGTCTTGACACTGCGCAAACGACGACTGGTCGCTTGGCGCAGTCGTCCGCTTACTGCCCTACTGTCGCACTGTTCTCGTTCCGCTACTCGCTACCGTTATGCGATTGTCGTTCACTCTACGATCGGCGAGGTAACGCCCTACGCGTAGGTTAGAGTAGTAAGTGCGTGCCAAGGCCTGAAATCCTACTGGATGAGTGCGACTCGATCGCGCTGATCGTACTTGCGACTCCAGTCGTCCATCCACACGTACCCTCACTCCCGCACTGACACTGGAATCGGGGGATCTGGAATGAATCTGGAATCTGGGACTCGGGACTTGGACATCCGGCTGTAAACCGGGCTACGTGGCCGTGCTCCTTGCCGTGCTACGGTACCGTGTTACCATACTACCGTGTTACCATGCTACCGTGTTACCATGCTACCGTGTTACCATGCTACCGTGTTGCCGTGCTGTCGTGCTAGCGCACTCGTTCGGACCCGCACCACGCCCACCCGCGGGAGCACGACACATGCCTGAACCCGTTCCTCACGCTCACGTCACCACCGAGACCCATTCCTGTGGAACCACAGTGCGCTGGGTACGGCCGCACCTAAGCGCGTGTACATGTCAGCAAGCTCCTGTACGCTGCACATGTCATCATCTCCTTACACTCTGCCCCTGCACATTCCAGTACCTATCCACCTGCTCGATCATCCAGATCATCCCGCGCCTCTGCGTTCACACATGCCATTCCAGTACTCTACACATGCACATGTCATTCCAGCACCTATCCACCTGCACAGGTCATTCCAGTTCGCTCTATACCTGCACAGGTCATTCCAGCTCGCTCTACGCCTGCACAGGTCATTCCACCTTGGCGCCTGTACACGTCATCCGCGCCTAAACCTATAATCTACCTTCACAGCCGAGATATCACCCGAGATGGGCGAGTAGAGGAGCGGGACGGCCATCCGCCCGCCCCGCCCAGTGCCGACAGTGCCGGCTGGTATCGCGTGGCAGCAGCGATCGAGCGCAGAGCACAGGAATCTCAGCGCCACATTGCCTCACCACGCCATCACCACGCCAGCCACATGGCCACAATCCCAATACCCGTCCAGCGCATCCACATGGCCGCATGGCACATGGCTGCCCATGCCACGCGTCTCCACCTCGCTGGGCAGGACATCGTAGCAGTCGTCGTGAGGAACGTGGTTCCGCCGCTCTGACTGCTACAGACGACACAGAAGACGGACGACAGTAGACCATAGCCCATGTCATGATAATGCGGCAGAACACACAGTAGCAGGACCAGCGAACACTGACGTGCCAATCAATCCATACAGCCAAGCCATGGATGCATAGAGAATGCTACGGGCACCAGCATTATTAGTCAATCAGATGCGGGATGATAGTGACAGATTGCACAAGATCTCAAGGACGTATGATACAACGTGGTATGGGGCACGGCGGGTATCCTCCTCTATACACCTCGGACCGCCCTCTTCTCTATACACACGCGGCGCACAATAATACACGATGCGTGCCAGACTACCACCCCGTGCCGACATGCACGTTGATCGGGTAGTTGCCCAGCGCGAGGTTCTGCGAGTGCTGCCTCGACCGGCCCTCGAATGTGCGAGACATGTCGACGCCCACACCGACGCCCTTGCCGTGCCGGGCCGTGCTGCTGCCCGGTCCCGCGGACGTGACCGCAACCGGCGACGGCGTCTTGCAGTCGTCTGAAGCGGGGGATGACTGCAACGACGAGTTGGCCGATGCAAAGTGCGGCGGTTGCGGCGAGTGCGCTGCCGGGTGGAGGTACTGGTGTGGCGAGGATGGAGGCGAGGGAAGGGCCGTGGCAGCGGCCATCTGGAAGTTCGGCTGCTTCGACTTGTACGGCGAGGGCACGGGGCGGATGGGTCGCGCCGTCGACGGGTCGGGTGTGGTCTCTGGCGTCGGGTAGCTGTGTGGTGCAGATACCACGACGGATCCCTCTGACGATGAGGCGCCGCCGCCGCATGATGCGGATGGCGATGACCGCGCGATGGCCTTGGGGCCGTGTTCTGCGTGCACGCGCGCCTCAAACTCGACGACCTCGTCGCCGAGCACGTTGAGGTTCCACTCGAGGTAGCCGCACATTTCCCGTTCCATCTGGTTGATCTCTTTGAGCGCAAACATCTTTTGCGCGACAATGCCCCACGACTGGTTCGAGTATGTGTCGTCGCAGATGACCTTGGACGCGATCATGAAGGCTGAAATGAAGAGGCGGTGGCCGGACGAGCCGCGGGCGGCGGGGAAGCGCGTTTTTAAGCGCTGAAGCAGTAGGAGGGCGGCAAAGGTGACGATCGAGGGAAGGCGCGTACGGTGTAGCGCATAGGCCACAAAGTGTGCGAGCGTGGGAGTCGGTGCGCCAGGCGAGGTGGCGGCGGGGATATTGGGGCACTGGAAGAGGGATGTGATCTAGCCCACAGTCAGTGTGTGGACGCTTCGTAGGGGTTCCCAAAGGATGTCAAAGTCGACTTACAAAGCGAGCACAGAGCACCGCCGTCTCCTCGTGGCCGTAGTATGGATCTGTTGGGCGTGTGGGCGGGCGAGACGATGGTGCGCTGGCAGTGGCAGATGCCTTGACGGCTTTGCGCGAGGATGAGGGTGGCGAAGCCGAGTTGGGTCGGTACGCTGGCACTGCGGCCATGGAGGCTGAGCCTGACGAGGATGATGATGTGGACATGGTGGTGATGGGTACGAATGGGATGGGGTTGAATGCAAGTGGGAGTTGGGGATGAAGAAGCTGGATGGGGCCGGGGGTGGATTTGCGAGAAAGCTATATACTAGTCAGCATCTGAGACGACGTGTGTTCGGGCAACGGACAGGCAGCAGGCGAGGCATGATGGCCGATTGAAGAGGGTGGCAACTGGCTCAGATGGGATGCAAGACACCCTGTCAGGACCGGCGGCGTCGGAAGATGATCGCGAGACGGAGAGAGCGTAACAAGTCCAAGCACGATAAGAGTACGAGTAAAGAGTACGAAGAGTAGGAGACAACAGAGAGAGAAAGAGAGAAAGTAAGGTATATGGCCGATGAAGGAGGGGGAAAGGGGGGGTTTGGATGGGTAGAACGGGATGGCCACGCCGCTTTGGACGACGACGACCACGAGGAGTAGTGCAGGAAGCCGCCGCGTCGCTCGCCGTCGTCGCCGGCCGTCGCCACCACCACGCTCGTGACAAAGCCGAGGGGGGTATTTGATCGTGAGAAAGAAGATTGGGGGGGGGGGGGGGTGGCGGTAGTTTGGTACGCCGTGTGTGCTGCTGTCATGCATGCACACACACACACATGACACGACAGCACACACGGTGGCAAAGGTCCATGCGCAAATGCGTCGAGGGGAGGAATGACGCGCCGCACGACGCACGACGGACACGCCAAATGATCCCCGCGCATTACGGCCGCACCGCCGATCGGAAACGATTCCGGCCTCAACGGGAGGGGGGGGGATTGGTTTGTGGTTAAGAGGCGGCAATGCACGGCAGTGACGGAGAGCGGGCTGGTGATGCCAGCAGCAACCACGAGAGATAGCATGGCCCCCGACGACGTCGGCGGCGGGATGAAAGGGATGCAAACCATGTATGTAGTGGACGAGTTGGGTGGGAATCTGAACCTAGAAAGCGCGAGCACTGGGCATCCGGTTCACGAGTGGGTGATGCCAAAGGGAGGGTCTATCGCGACCCTCGCCCATCACAAAGGCAGACTGGACCAGCCTCGGCATGGTCCAATGTCCGCCAGTCGCCGTGCCCAGCATACCCCCCCCCCCAGCGCACCGATCCAGCGAATCCATTCCAGCACGCGACGCCACAAGAGCCACCCCCCAAAGGTTTGGACAGAGACCCACCTTTTGATCCCGCCTTGTTTCTATTGCTTCATCGATCTGGCCGGTTGTGATTGATGTCCCGTGTTGGTAGAGGAGAGAGGGTAGGTCGTATTGTGCGTCGAGGTGGTGGTCGATATTATAAAAGCGGCGAGCGTCGAGATGGTCGGAAACGAGTCGAGTGATGAGAAAAGCAAGTGAAAAAGCTTCTTGCTTTGAAAAGGAGAATGGGTTCGGGCGAGACGGCACGGACGGATTATATGGAATAAGAGTGAAGCGAGTGGGCGGTGGGAGGTGGGAACAATGTGGTTCGGGGATAGGGGGGGCTTTGTTGGGTGAGACTCGTCAAGTGGTATGCGTGTTCCCGCTTTCTTGTTTTTCTCAATGGCGGCCGGGGGGGGGGGGGGATTGTAATAAGCCTACTAAGCCTTGGGGATCCACCGAAGACGGGGGTGGTGTAGCCCAAAACGCCCAGCCGGTAGATTCGGTAAAGGGTTTGCTCCGGTTTTGCATTCTCCGGGTTCGCCATTCAGGCAGAGAGGGGAGGGCAGGGGCCTGCAGGGCAACGGCAGCAGGGGGAGGGAGTGATCGGTGTCAGGGCCACGTACGCCAGTCCCTGAAAGCGGACAGCGGGAAAACCCAACGCCATCTTTTTTCGTTGCCCGGGACAACTACGGCCGCCCGAAGAGCTGGGAGAAGAGGGAAAACTCTACTTGGACCCCTCATGACTTGCACTTCGGACAATGGCTGCATGCCTTCCGAAAACGGGTAAAGGCCGCGCTGGCTTGCTCCCGCGCGTCGCAGCTTTTCTCCTCAGGCTACAACCCGACCACCCCACCGCAGTCACCCTTGGCCCCTTGCAAACCCCTCTGGCAGCGCAGGTTCATGCAGCTAGGAAAAATCACGGATGCTGCGTGTTATTCCGACTCGATGCATTCCCCGCCAGTCGAAACAAACACGAGCCAACCGCGGGGTCAGCACAGCATGCATGCACTGCCGCGCGTCTATGGGATGCGATTTCAGAAATAACAACCGAGCACCGAAACCGCCGAGATATTTTTTTCAGTGGCGTGCGACCGAGTGGAGCACGAGCATCCGGGGCGCGACCACGGCCCAAGCAGTTGGAGCAGAGGCCAGACGCAGAGAGCACAGCGACATGGTCTTACGAGCCGGTGCGTCGGAGTCGCTCCCGCGGCTCCGTTCGGCATAGACATAAGCTGGGAAAATGGGAGAGTCAAGTGCATCCCCGTCGGCCCGGGGATCCGACCGCAAATGGGCAGCGCCACGTCACCCGTTCTGGAGGGCCATGGGCCTATACAGCGAGAGCGACACGGACAAACGAGGCGGTCATGGTCTCTTGTGCTGCATGGAAAAGAGTGAAAATGAGGGCCCGGCAGACAATACGCCCCGTCCCATTGGACGGTAAACGGCGCTCCCGGCGTCCCGTGTTTCGCGGCGCTGGAGTATACGCGGGGCAGCCGATCAAAACGCGGTTGTCGCCTGCGTCAACAAGGTCAACATGGTTGCGTCATGAACCATGCGCCAGTAAATCATCGCTCTCGGCGAGACATACGTAGAGTGAGGCGAGGGGACGGGAACGGAGAGACACCAGCGGTAGCTTCAGACGTCAGTGTTTGTGTTCCAGCGGGGGGGATTGTCGTTCCAGCCTTTTAGTATTTCACAGCATGAGTCATGCTTTCACGCGTCGACGCTTCGACCCGACAACCCGAACGTGAGGTTCGTAGCCACCTGTCACCGGCCACGGAATTGAGCAGCAAGATGGACGAAAGCAGATCGATCCGTTTTTAGCTTTAGCTTTTGCTTCCAGAGTTCAGGCGGCGGGCGGTGGGTGATTTTCCCGACATGCTCGTTCGGGGGGGCGCAGGGTGGCTCGTTCCCACCTCCCATGCTGGGTACGTGCTGTCCTCTCTCGTGTCTGCAGTCGTGCATCGCGGAGTACAGTCGATGGGCCGTCTTCAGGAGCGGCGTCGTGCACGGCTCGCAACTTTCCGTTGTCCCGGAACACCGGCGTTTGACCGGCCCGCAGTGTTCCGCCCCGGCTGCCAACTAGCTCGCTCTTGGGATGCAAGGAATTGGGGAGAAGGATTTTGGGGACGCAGGAGCTTTGGGATGCAGGATTTTGGGGATGCAAGGCCTGAGATGCAAGGATCGTGGGACGCAGCTGGACATGCATGGTCATGACACAGACGCTAGTATGGATGTTGGCTCGCGGGCTCGGCGGCGCTATAAGGATGCGCGAGGCCGGTTATCTCGCCATGTAACAGCCGGCACCGAGGGTTCAGCGGGGAGGTGGAGCGTTCCACGGTCAGGCTCTGCGCTACGCCTCGCTGGGGCTTTGGGGTTTGACATTTGGGGTTTGGGGTTTGAGGCGGGGTTGGGGACAGGCGACAGGGGCCGGGGATTTTGGGATGGATATTGGACAGGGGCGTTACAGCCTTCTCGTATCAGGACGTGAAGGACACTTCTGGTCATCGGCGGCCGTGGTCGCTGCGTTGTCGGTGTGCGCCGCAGTGTCAGTCACCGTTGAGGACAGCCCCAAGCACACAAAGAACAATGTAGTCACCGTTGAGTCCGGCAGAACCTTGTCATTGAGTTTCAGGCGTGCACGGTTTGGGCGCCGGGAGGCAGAGTTAAAACGGTGGCCACGGCGATCACCTCCCATCCCATGGTCACCTTCATCCATCTCTTGTTCCCATCGCTTCCAGTCGCGTTCCAAGCCACGGAGGCGCCTTGTCCGTCCGCGCCACACGCATCCATGCGTCCACTCTAACGCTTGAATCATTCCTGAGCGGCCGGGCTCTTTTGGGTGCGGGGTCGATCCCGCCATTCCCGCATGCCACGCGCGGTCGAAACCTTGCCATGGACGAACAAGGTTTCCAGCCCTTTAGTCCCGTCGTCCCAGTCCCGTCGTCGTACCGTCGTACCGTGGCGCCCCCTGTCGATCTATCGTCTGGTCACCAGACGTCGTGCATGACGTTGATGACATACTCAACGTGCATGTGCGTCATACGGTGCTAGTGCTGTGCCTCGGTGAGCGTTCGATTGGGGACTAGTGCTCGACGTGGTCGTCCCGAGATTGGGGAACTCGGTGCCTGGAGGTGCGCTGTCGCTGTCCCATGCCAAGTCTGCACTAGCACTAGCACCAGCACCAGCACTAGCATTAGAGAGACGCGGAGGAAGAAAGATGCAGCAAGACTGGTACAGACGGGAACAGGTGCGGTGGGTCGCGTCTATGATGGCGGACGCTGCTGTAACCTCCCGAACGTGACGACGTGACGACAAACGACTGACAAGCTTTGCTGATCCAATCACGTCAAGTGGAACCATGTGCGATAACCACGCAGCCCCAGCGCCGGTGTCTCGCCGTCGCTTGTTCGGCAAATCCCAAGTCGTCGTCGTCATTGACGGCTCACGCTGTCCACGCAGTCAACCGGCTTCTCGTGCTGAGCCGAACTGCAACGAGCCGAGCGATCGTGGGTTAACTGGGCGAGCGGTGGACCGAGCTCATCTACTGCATGGGGTAGAGTTAGATTCTGGTTACGTGGGATTTACAGTCCTATCGTGACCTGTCGTGACCGTGGACAGTTGGCAGGCTGTCTGGGTATCCTTGGTATACAAAACAGCGCCGTGTACGCCAGCTCGCCTTATGGAGCTCGTGTGGCGCTTGGCCAAGGCAGTGGTCGGATGCAAGGCAGGGTCAGATTGCTGGCTGGATCGGCGCGTCGGAACGGGTGCGGTGGTTCCACAGTGGGGATATCAAGTCTCGTCAATGTCGCCGAGCAGCATGTCCGTGTCGCCGTATCGCTGTCTCGCTGTCCCGTCTGAGCCCTATTGCAGTAACAAGGGTCCCAGTAACCAGTGCATGTCCGTAAGCCATGTAATATCAGCCGGACAACGCATACAGTAAAGGACAGCAGTCGTGCCTGATGTTTCACCCCGGCTCAAGACGTCTCAATTCGAGCAGCGACTGCCCGTTGATTACTGACAACTACTCGCTCACTCTCATTCACTCTCTATCGTCTGACCGCGAGAGAGTGGCCTGAGAGTGAGCGGTCTGGAGAAGCGATGAACAGCCCGGTTCGGGTACACGAGCCGCTAGACCTCTCGCCCCTCCTCGCGGCGGAGCTGGCCCAGGAATAGTGAGTGCCGTGCCGTATCCGCCTCGCTTCTATTGTCACGCAGCATGTCCATGTCATGGGATGTGATGAGATACCATGGGCGCTTGTAGCTCGTGTTCGGTGCCCACTTTCCTCCTACGTTCCTCAAGAGCGTGTCCTCGGAGCCTGTGGAGGCGCCAACGATGCTGATGCTGACGCTGACGTTGACCGCCCCAGCGCGGCATTGCGAGCAGTCGCCAACTGCCCGACGGGGATCTACCTCGCGCCATCGGTGTCGACGCTCTTACAGTGGCATGGCGTGTTCTTCGTGCACCGTGGTCAGTTGCATTCCCAACTTGGCTTGACGGTACCTCGCCTCCCTATCCCATCTCTCGCCGTTCCTATCTACAATACGGCGGTTGAGCTCCATTCGCAACGCCGTGTACGGGTGTAGCGCTGACCAGCGCAGGGCCGTACGCCGGTGCCGTCCTGAAGTTCACCCTGGCGTTCCCCGTGACCTACCCCCGCTCTGCGCCGACACTCAAGTTCGACAGTGCGGTCTACCATCGTACGTCGGTATGCCGTTGCTCTTCCTCTTGGCCGTCTGCTCTATCCTGTCCTTCCCGAGAGTCGTACAGCGCTATTCGCTGCCCTCTTCATGCCACCCGAGCTACAATGCTATTCCCCAGCCTCCTCATGCCATAGCCCATTCAGCAACACTAGCGTCCCCTTCCTCACGCCTCAACCCGCTCAGCAATGCCGTCGTCAGGCTTCCTACGCCTAGACTGCTCTCGGTCTTTGCTCCGTCTAACAATACGATGGCCACTGACAACGACAGCAATGGTCGATCCCCGGACGCGGATATGGAGTCCAAGAGGCAAACTCGCGCATTGGCAGTGCGTCTCGCTCCATCCTGTGCAAGCCTGTCCAACGCGGCGGACACAGAGTCTGCGTGTTACTAATCACAGCGCTGACCATCCAGACCCCGGGTCCACCATGTTCCTCATCTGCTGCATGCGTTCAAAGCGAGCTTCAGGACCAAAGCGCTCGGCGAGGTGACCGAGGAAGAAGCAGTCAATAAACAGATCTGGTCGTACGTCCTTGCACGTTCTGTGGTCCCATCGCCCGCACACGACACACGTCTATCCAACTCGGTGACTGGCTGACAAGTTAGGCTGTATCACCACTCTTTGCAGACTTTCCTCAGCATGACAGCGCAGCGGTCGCTACACTCTACAGCGCGACACACTTTGTACCCCGACACAGCGGCCGCTGCACCCAGCCAGAACGCGACACCGACAGCGACGATGACGATACCCCCGTCCACTCCGCCCCGCCAGCGCACCATATCAGGCCTCAGCTCGACCGGGAGTGCTGCTACATCTGAGCGGGATGAGGGCGTTGTGTTTAGGGAGATCGGGGACGAGGAGAGGGACAGGCTGTGGAAGCGCCTCGAGGCGAGCTACGGGGTAGTCTGAAGCGGGCTCGCGAATCGAGTTGGGGACGTGTGTTGTACCATGCAATAAGCCTGTCGTCGTCTATAATGTACGAGAACCCTTCTACAATGTACGAGAACTCTTACCCGATCTCGAGCGATGGCATGTGTAAAAGCAGACGACGAAGCACTGAGCCATGCCAGGGAGAACACTCGGCGTCCGGCAAGCTCCGGCTGGAGGCGATTCATTGCGCACTCTATATATCGAATCGGTACTGTATATTGAAACTGCATTTTGTACTGTCATCTCGTCGATACATCGACATCAGACGTATTACGAGAGCTATAGCCGTGCGTGTCGAGTCAGCCCGATTCTGTGGACAACTTCGCTCGGAACGTAGCCCGCACCGACAGCCAGGCCATGGCTCCATCCATCTCGTCGACCAACCCGGCGCTGATCCTCGAAGAGCCTCTGGTCCGCGTACGTTGCTTCCCTGCTCTTCCTCTAAGCTTGCCTCCCTGTTACCTTGTCTTGCCTCCCTGTTACCTGATCTTGCCTCCCCGCTCTTACGTTCGTCCCTGCTCGTACTGCACCAAGCACCTCGCAGCCTTCTTCCCCCGTTCGCTGTGCACTCTCGCCTTGACCTTTCACCCTGGCACACTCCGAGGTCACACCGGCTATCACATCGTCGATTATCATGTCGATAATCCTCTCCTCCTTCATCATGTCGACTACCAACCCTGTCCCATTCCGTCGACCAACCCTCGTCGCAATGCGCCGACCATCCCCTCTCCCTTTACGTCGACCAACCCCTGTCCGAAACCTCGGACCATCTTGGTACCTAAGCCGCCTTGTCATGCGTCCAGCTCGTGCACCCGAAGCTCAGTGCTGATCTCACTCGTAGACATCGTACGAGCTCCTGCGCCGTTCGCACCGCTCGGCACAGCGCCAGGTCGAGAAGGACTTTACAGCGATATCGGTATGTCACCCGATATCACCCTCTTCTCTGCCTCGGGATGCACCTCTTTCTCTTGCCCTTACCTGTCTACCCTGCGGCTGTTACTGCCGCCGGTGCTGCCGCCGGTGCTGCCGCAGCTCGGTCAGGCTGTTGTCGCTACCATGGCAACAATCTAAACTCGTCCCTCCAGTAACCAAGAAGAGCACAAGGAGCTACGGCTGACCCGCCCAGACGGCTCTGAATGCGCTGATCAAGTCGGTCAAAGACAACTCGAGCTCGGGCAGAGGCGAGGAGAACCGCGAGGTCATTGTGAATAAGCTTGATGCAGTGGGCGATCGGGTACGGGGTCTCAAGCGCAAGGTATCATCTCCTTCCTCTGCTCATCGCGTGTCCTATCTACCCCTATAGTCATGTCCTCGGCTCCTATTTCCCTTTGTTGGCCATCTCCTCGTGGCCTATCTTTCTCCTGGTCAATTCCTCCCCGTGTGCTATCCATGCTTCTGCTCATATCCTCGTGCCTCTTCCTTCCCTCCATGCACCTCCTGGTGTCTCGTCTATTCCTCTCAACATGTTCCCTGTCTCCCATACGTCACCACATCTCCCCTGTCCTTCTCACTTCTCACGACACTCTCTCAGTCTGCTGCATCTTTATTGCTGTCATCGTGACGTGCAGTCACTGACCATGCGCAGCTAGAAGACCTCCAGCCTCAGCCGGACCAGCCGTCCCCCCTGCGCGCACGACTCGCCTATCTGAACAAGCTCGCTGGACCTAGTGGCTCGTCAGATGAGATGGCCAACACCACGCTCGACCGGTACATGATCGATCACTTGCTCAGGGCCGGGAGGATCCAGTCGGCCAAGGCGCTCGCCGCGAAACAGGGTCTTGATGTGAGTCTGGCTTCTTCCTCGTTCGCCTCCCTGAGCCTCTTTGATCATTCTTCCCATCATCTTGATGCCGCACGGCCACAACGACTTGCCCTTCTGTTTCGACGCCGGCGAAGGTCAGCTGAACATGACTCCCACAGGACCTCGTCGATGTCAAGCTGTTTGCCGAGCTGGCCAGGATCGAGTCCGGCTTCATGGACCGCCAGTCGGTCACTGACGCCCTCGCATGGTGTGGCGAGAACCGAGGGACACTCAAGAAGACCGGAGTACGTCTTGCCAATATCACCTGTGCCGTTGTGCCACCGCCTCTGGTGCTGCTTGCGTCGCTCTGCTTGCATCGCTCGTGCCGCTTGCCGCTCGCCGCTTGCTCACGCTGATTTTCGTAGAACCAGGTCGAGTTTGTGCTGCGGCTCCAAGAATTCATCGAGTTATGCAGGCGACGGGATACTGCTGGCGCCATTGCCTACTCGCGGAAACATCTCGCGACGTGGGCGCCGATGCACACGCGGGAGATACAGGAGGGAATGACCCTGCTCGCATTTGGTGAACGTACCGGGGTAGCATCGTATCGGGTGAGTTGTTGACAAGGCTTCTATCTCTTGAATCAATCCTGCCTTGACGTATCTTCAAATCGCCATAACGAATGGAATCGAATCGAGCGCTGACGACACCTTGCTGACAGAGGCTATACGACCGCGTTCGATGGGAACACGTGCGGGAGCGGTTCCGGGACACCTTTCTAAGCACGTACGGACTGCCTTCGCAGTCGCTGCTATTGATGTCCCTCTGCGCTGGGCTGTCCGCACTGCGTCTACCGTCCTGCGTGCGATACCGAAGCCAGTCGGAACAGACCTCCAGCCCCCATATCCCCCTCCTTCCGGCCGCACCGCCACTCCATAATCTGGAAGACGTGCTGCTTCTTTCTCCGCACTCGGCGGCCATTACGCCGCACCTCACAGCGCCGATAGGGGGCGACGCGTCGTCCCCGGCGGAAGACCTGCATACGCACCCCGACGCACAGGTGGGGAATGTCGACTGCCCGACTTGTGGCGAGGACGTCAAGGTGCTGGCGGCAGAAGTGCCCATGAGCCACCATGTCAACTCGACGATCGTCTGCCGCATCAGCGGAGCAGTCATGGACAGCGACAACGAGCCGCTGGCATTCCCGAACGGTTATGTGTATTCTGCTAAAGTGAGTCGGCTGAGACAGTTGTGTTTTGTTGTTCTTGGTGGTGGTGGTGCAATGCTGATCGTTCTGTACTTAGGCACTGGCAGAGATGGCAAAGAACAATTTCGACGTTGTGGTGTGTCCGCGGACGAGGGAGAGCTGCGCCTTCTCAAAGCTCCGCAAAGTGTACATTTCGTAGATTGTGTATGTGATGATTACGATAAGACATGCCGTCCGAGGCTGCGTCAACACGTTACGAGTAGTTACTCGGCTGGCTCGCCAGCGAGGACAATCATGTTGAAGTTGACGTCGTCGCCGGCTCGGTCAAAGTATTTTTCCTGCACGATCTTGGCCGTGTCCTGCGGCGACGAGCTCAGCATCAACACTGCAAGTTGGGGGTAGGGTGGAGCTCAGTGAGCATCAACACGGCCAGTTGGCGACACTGCTCAAGGCAAGCAGGGCTCACAAGGAGAAAGTCGGTACTTGCGCCGCGGTCGAATGGGCCGTCTCGGCCTCCGTCGAGCTCGACGATGCGCTTCTCGCTGTGCCGGGACGGGTCAGCGTGGGTCAGCAGAAGGGCGCAGATAAACGCACCCCTGGGCGTTGTCCGCCTCGACAAACGCGATAAAGTGCGTGTCGACGTCGAGGTCGGTCGGGACTGCAGACTGGCCGGTCTGGGCCGCAGAGGTATGTGCCTCGGAGAAGAAGGTCGATTCGTCGAGCAGCCTGGCGCGGTCGACGGCTGGGCCGTCAGCTACTTGGTCACGGGTAGCACGGGTAGCATGGGCGGAAGTCAAAGTGCGGAAGTGTCACGGGCAGCTTGGGCCGAATGGGCAAAAGTGATGCCCGCGACGAAGAAGGAGACAGAGGAAGGATAGAAGCGGGCCCATACCGCCAGTCCGAGACGAGTTGGAGGACGTACCGTCCAAAGCCAGAGACGCCCGCTTGAACTTGACCAGCGGACTGTCTGGCTTGAGCGCGTACGCGCCCCCGTCAGGCAGGTTGAGCAGGGCATGCAGCAGCCCTATCGACCCGCAGGCATTGGGGATCTGCGTTGGCGTATCAGCAAGCCTGCTTGCTTCGCTTCACCACTCCCCACTCCAAGGAAGGGCCACGTACAGTCTGCTTGATCCACCACACCCCCTCGCCGTCCCACTTGCCCTCTCCCGCTGCCTCCTCCTTCTCCCGCGCATCGCGCAACGCCCCCCGAGATGGAAAGAGCAGGAGCACGGCTTTGACGGGCTGGGGAGTGAACGACAGGAACTCGGGATCGAGGGACCACAGGTCTTGGAATGTCAGGGGGGACGAGGGGAGACCGAGCGCGCGCGACCACTGCGCGCATCAGCTTGCTTCTGCGCTGAATTTGAGCTTTGAGCGCTAGGCTTTGGGCTGCGACTCTGGGCTTCGGCTTTGCGCTGTGTGGTTTGGGCTGTGTGGTTTGCGCGCTGTGTTGGGGAAGTACGAGTATGTTGGCTTGGAAGCCAGAGTCCCGAGCCGCGAATCAGAGTCTTGAGCAGGACGTACGGTGTTGAAGACCTGTAGCCGATGGATCAGTACATGACAGCGTCGGCGGCAGTGAAGAGACAACGGACATCAGGAGACGCCTCGAGGGGGACCCATTTGGACGACATGCCGCGTTGGCGCCCGTTGCGCTCTCTGCGGTGTCAGACTGTTGAGCGGATGACACTGAACCGCACCGCGATACGAGCGCAGGTGACGAGTCGTCTGGACAGCCTCCACCTGGTGGCGACGTCGTGGACGGTCGAGTGCGAATCCCTAGCACGACGCCGCATGGCATTCAAGGTATCCAGACACACTGCATCACAAGCATCTAGACCACACTGTGCCGCTGCGTCCGAAGGGAAGCAGCGTCTGATACAACACTCTGATATATCACTACCAAACACTCTTGGCGATCACCGCCCCTGCCACCACCGCCGCTGCCAGACCTTGCTGTCTCCCCCCGAGCCTTTGAACTGGCACTGGTCTGTCGTCAACTTTGGGGCCGCCCGCTGCCCCTTCTGCCCCTCCTGCCCCGGCCCACCAGGCGTGATCGCCAGTCCACGCTGCGCCCCAAAGAAGTCTGCCGCTGTGCTTGGAAAGTCATCCGGGCTAGCCAATGCCGAGGTCGACTGCACTTCGCCGTTGATGCGGTCGCGGCTGCCAGAGGCGAGTGCCGACGCAGGCGGTCCTGGATGCCCATTGGATGTGGAGTTGGATACTGGTGTCAGAGCGGCAGCAAGGTCCGCGGTGCCAAACGGCTGCTTGTACTGCGTTTGGGAGAACGTCGCAGCAAAGTCTTGGATGATGGATACGATCTCGCGCCAGTCGGTCATTTTGCCTGGCCCTAGCAGTCACGCATGAGTGGCCGTACTTGAAAGACGTGGAGGAGACGTACCGTCATCGCCGCAAGCGAGTTTACCCGTACCTTGTGGTCCAAGGATCAGGTAGTTGAGCTCGTCCTGCGCGATCGCCAGGTGTTTGGCAGTGAATGTGTGCTGGTACATGTGGGTATTCATGGCGGGGCATAGGATAACCTTGGTCGTTGGCGACAGCGCTCGGAGGACCGACAACTGACGGGTCAGCTGTACAGTACTGCACTCGCTGCAATGACTGCTAAAGCGCCACTCACGGCTAGATTCTCGGACAAGCCGCCAGCGATCTTGGCTAGAAAATCGGCCGAGCACGGGGCAACAATGACCAGGTCTGCCCAGCGGCGCAGCTCGATATGTAGGATCGGGTCTCCAACCTTCTTCCAGTCCTAGCATCATCTCAGCAGGCTGTCAGGGAAGTTGGAGAGGGTGGGGGCACTGACAGACCACTCGTCCGCGTCCTTCCACACCTTTACACCCATCTCCCGCCCGCTCTGGTCTGACATCACAGGCTCCTGAGTTGCCGGATCCAGAGCTGGCACGCTCAGTGCATCCTGCACCGCCGCATCCACCATTTCCTGCGAGTAGAAATGCAGTGATGGAGGCGTAGCGACAACCTGCACCGATATCCCCGGATCCTGGTCGGGTCGTCAGTGGACAAAGAAACGCGCCCGACAGCTTAGAACATGGACGGACCTTGCTCAGTGCTCCGACAATGTCTGGTACTTTGACACTAGCTACACTGCCCGTGGACATGATGAGGACACGGAAGATGCCATCGCTCCGTTCAGGCCGGTTGTCGGCGCTGACAAATGGATGTCGGGGCTTGTATGGTATGCGTGAAGGCCCAGCTAAGGCCGTGTGGTCTTGCATCGTGATGGATTCTTTGTTATCCAGCAGGCTATGCCCGCCCCCTTGCAGAGAGTATTAGGGGTGTAAGCCGACACTCGTAGTGGATGACAACGACACCCAACACACTCCCATGGCGCAGTGAAGAGAGTTCAGGAAGATGCCAGGTCACGTGACAACCTTCTAGTTGATTCCGGCAACTTCCGGCATGCACCGTCGACTCTCTTAGGGGGGAACCATTCTGACGTCCCATATTAGAGCGATGTGTGCATTCTCCCCTATGCATTCAACTCTCACAACACGCTGACAGAAAGCTCAAAGTCCTGGCGACGACGCTACAACACCTACCAACACTACTAACACTCACACCGCACACACCCTACGTCCACCATGGACAACTTTACCGACAAATCCGCAGAGGCCCTCAAGTCCGCCTTTACCAAGGCGGAAGAGATGGCCAACTCCCAGCTAGCCCCCCTCCACCTCATCTCGGTCCTCTATGAGGATCCATCGCTGGCTCCGGGAGGGGCGGAACAGCCCACTCTCCTCAAGGGCGCGCTCGAGGCCATTGGCGCCAACACCACACAGTTCAACCGGGCCTTGATGTCCCGCTTGAACAAGCTGCCAGTCGTCGAGCCAGCTCCCGACCCTCCCCTCTCCCTCACCAACCAGATGAACGCGGTCATTCGGAATGCGCAGAAGCTGCAAAAAGAGCAAAACGACCAGTTTGTCGCCATCGATCACCTCATCCTCGCCCTCATCCATGAATCACTAGACATGAAAGAGCTGCTCAAGCAGGCTGGAGTCGATGGCAAGAAGCTCGAAGAGGAAGTCAAGCGGAAGCGGGGCGGCCGCAAAGCTGATAGCAGAGGGGCAGAGGGGCAATTTGAAGCTCTGACAAAGTGTAAGTAACCTCGTACTTTGCTACTGGTAAAGCACGTGCTGACTTTCATCAGACTGTACAGACCTCACAGCGCTTGCCGCGCAAGGCAAAATCGACCCAGTCATTGGTCGAGATAACGAGATTCGACGCGTCATCCGAGTTCTGTCCCGCCGTACCAAAGGCAACCCAGTGCTCATCGGAGAGCCAGGTGTCGGCAAGACGGCCATCATCGAAGGTCTCGCACAACGAATCGTCGACCGCGATGTGCCAGCATCACTGATCTCCCGGCTCTTGTCGCTCGACATGGGCTCCCTCATGGCTGGTGCCAAGTACAAGGGCGAGTACGAGGAACGAGTGAAAGCCGTGCTCGCCGAAGTCGAGAAGTCTGGCGACGAGGGGACGCAAATCATCCTCTTCATCGACGAGATCCACCTCATCATGGCGGGCAAGGACTCTAGCGGTGGAATGGATGCGGCCAATCTGCTGAAACCCATGCTCGCTCGTGGCAAGCTCAAGGTGATCGGCGCGACCACGCTCAACGAGTACCGCGAATACATCGAGAAGGACTCTGCATTCGAACGACGTTTCGCCCAGGTCCTGGTCGAAGAACCCAGTGTCCCAGACACGGTCGCCATCATGCGTGGTATTCGAGAAAAGTACGAGACACACCACGGTGTGCGGATCATGGACTCTGCTCTCGTCCTGGCTGCCCAACTAGCCAAGCAATACCTTACCTCGAGAAGGCTTCCCGACTCGGCTATCGACCTTCTCGACGAAGCATCGAGTGCCGTCAAGGTTGCTCGTGAGACCCGTCCGGAAGCGATCGACGAGCTGGAGCGCAAGAAGCTTGGCCTCGAAGTCGAAGTTCACGCGCTAGAGAGAGAAAAGGACGAAGCATCGAAAGAGAGACTGGAGGCTGCCAAGCGCGCCATTGCCGACGTCGAGGACCAACTCGGACCACTCAAGCGCGAATACGAGAACGAGAAACACCTCGGTGACGAGATCCACGAAGTCCGACGTAGAATCGACGAACTCCGAGCAAAGGCCGACGAGGCAGAACGACGCTACGATCTTGCCACGGCCGCTGATATCCGATACCACTCGATCCCTCAACGAGAAGCGAAGTTGAGGGAGCTCGAGCAACGCGAGGCAGAACGAGGCGGCGGTCAGCAAGTCACGCCGGAAATGATCGCCGAGGTTGTCGGTCGCTGGACTGGCATTCCGGTGTCTCGACTCGTCGAAACCGAAAAGGCTAAACTCCTGCGTCTCGAAAAGCTCATCTCCAAGAAGGTCATCGGTCAGCCAGAAGCCGTGCGGGCCGTGGCCAACGCGATCCGCCTGAACCGTTCTGGTCTATCGAACCAAAACCGACCCATCGCGTCGTTCCTTCTAGTCGGTCCGTCGGGTACGGGTAAGACATTGCTGGCGAAAACCTTGGCCGGAGTCATGTTCAACAGCGAGGACGCAATGGTCCGTATCGACGGGTCCGAGTATTCGGAAAAACACTCGGTTTCACGACTCATCGGTGCTGCACCCGGGTACATTGGCCACGAGTCCGGTGGTCAGCTGACCGAGGCGGTTCGGCGCAAGCCTTACTCGCTCATCCTCATTGACGAGATTGAGAAAGCTGCGAGGGAGTTCCACCAGCTGTTCCTACAGGTGCTCGATGACGGTCGACTTACCGACAACAAGGGCCGCGTCGTCGACTTCCGCAACACCATCATCATGATGACTTCGAATGTGGGGTCTGCGTGGCTGAATGAAAACCCGAGCGAAGGACCGGTGCGGCCTGAAGTGCGCGAAAAAGTTCAAGCTTCCATTCGAGCGACCTTCCCGCCCGAGTTCATCAACCGTATCGACGACATCATCTTGTACCGCTCGCTCTCGCGTGCGGACATCCGCAAAGTCGTGGACGTGCGGCTGCGGGAGATCCAGAAACGGCTCGACGACAACGGCCGCAAGATCAAGCTGGCCGTCGACGAGCCAGCGATCGACTGGCTCGCATCTGCCGGCTACTCGCCGAGCTACGGCGCCCGCCCGATGGCGCGGCTCATCCAGACCGAGATCCTCAACCCACTCAGCAAATTGCTGCTCCAGGCGCGGATTCGGGATGGCGAAACCGCCCACGTCACGGCTGACGTGCGGAAGAACCGGCTGGTCGTCATCCCGAACCACGAGCAGGAGGTGGCCATGCCCGATGACGATGACGACGACGACGAGGAGGATGGGATGGACATCGAGGTGGAAGAGGTCGACTGAGAGGGTGGAGAGTATTCCGGGCACAAGGCAAAGGGCAGCGATGTAGAGTAGATCAGTGAAGAGAGTTTATAAATGGACAGTAATCCAGGCTGGTAACTTGCACGAACGTAATGTCATTAATGCATGTCGGACGTATCTAACACTCGGTGTCCTTGATAACTCGCTCCGACCCGGAAAGTGGTGGTCATCCGCCTGTGACGAGAACTTATGGGATGACAACCTTCTAGACCTGATGTGAGACATATCAAGGGCGTCACCTGCCGCCAGCAAGGTGAGCGAGTGTTGAGGGTGTTGAAGGAAACCTGTGCCTCCCGTGGCGTGTACGGGTCTGACGGCTGTGGCTTGCAAAACCATTCGAGGCGTGAACCAAAACGCACGGAGTGGCGAAAAGCAGGTGGAGGCATGACAGGCTCGATCAGTATGTGGCATGATATCAACTGAACAGCAGTGGTCTCCTTGCCTCTGAGCGCAGTCTCCGTGACGCGGTCACTTATTATACCTAGATGGGGTCTTGAGACGGGACGCCTGTGCCACAAAGTGAGCTGTCTGGTCTGCTAGAGATAGCCTGGACGATGTGGCTTATGTTGTATGTTGACCCACAGCAGTCCCTTGTCAGCCTACCTGGCATGTTTCATATGTGAGTCCCAACAAGCTGCTTGCCAGCTCCGACACGCAGTTTGGCACCGCCTTCGGGCACACTTCTTTTGACGATGAGACTGGTCGGTCTGCCGCGGGAGTTCACAGCACTCAGTAGCACCAAAGGACGTCTAAACAAGCCCCCTTCTAGTGGAATGATGTATATATACTTGGCGCCCCGTGAAATCGTCCTCTTGGTATCGAACACAGCATCGTCACGTTCAGAACACCCCTACGCGCAACCTGTGGACCATGCCTGCAGACTTTCTCGAACCGCGTTCCCACTCGCCATTCGCCAAAAGCGGTCTTTACGCGGCGTCTGGCTCCCAATCGTCGTTATGGTCGGACCCGGACTCAACAGTCGACCCTGACGAACCTGAGGCTCCGGCTTTCTCCATAGACGAGGGGGGATTCATGGTACCAATGAACGATTCTCTCTCCTCTCGCGACCTGAGTGACGATGAAGTCTGGGATGAAATGGACCTAACTACACCGTATCCGGTAGCAGAGACTTCAGAAGACTTCCACTCTGGGGGGGAACACGAGCCATCGAGCCCTCAGTATTCTCAGCTTGGAGACGGGTACGGCATGAAGGACTACGGAGACGATACGCCTGGGAACACGCTGAAAGCGTCTAGGCAATTTGAACAGGCACTGCTCGGCGAGGGGCGCGAGGGGCAGAGCAGCAGACATGGTCTTCTCATCACCGTGTCTGGGCCGAGCGATATCCCGTCAGCACACCCCGAGATTTCACCCAGTGACAGCGGTTTCGGTGCATCGGCCTCCCCACGCGACTTGTCCCCTGCCGAGTTTGCCGATACCCTTCACTCCGGATTGAGTGCCACGTCTACGCGGGGCTCGAGCTCGACCACCTCCGACATGGGCTCGATGGCGCCTCCGAGCACGGTGGCCCTGACCAGGAAGGTAGGGAACGACATGGGCCGGATGTGCGAGCAGTGCCGCGGCGGCTATCCGGACTCGTGCCAAGTATCGTTCACCAGCCAGGACGGCAGGTACTTTGCCACCGCGTGCGAGCGCTGCACGCGACTCGGCTTTTCCGAGGTGTGCCAATACGAGGGAGTGCCATACGAGACGCTGCGGGACGCTATGGCTGGGGGTGCCAGGCGTACGAAGACATACCGTGTGAAAGGGATCAACAGATGCCTGGAATGCCTGGACAGCGACACAGAGTCTTGCCAAGGCCGGGCCAGACGCGGACCAGAGACTGCGGGCGTTTGGAACAACGAAGCATGCTCCTCGTGCACGATACGCAAAATACAGTGCTCGTTTACCAAAGGCAGTGTGGCCAAGTTTAAGATGGTGGACTCGTCGCTCACCATCAAAGGTCCCCATTTCCAGAGTGGAGATGGCAAGGAGGGGGCATCGTCCAAGCAGACAAGGAACAGACGGTCTCAACAGGTTGAGAGACACAAGGAACAGGGCCCGAGGCTCAGTCGGCGTCTCAAAAGCTCCAAGTAGCCAACATGCACCGCACTGCCCTCTGTCTCCAGTCCTGTTTCTCATTCTGACTGGATGACCCTTCACATCGACACATTGTACATTAAGACATCGAAGGTGATAGATCGCCGTCCTGAGATTCCGTAACTTCCCGTTCCACATCATTGACAAAGTCCCGTCTATCCATTACCACTGAGGCATCCAGCCAATGACATATCCTGAATCGAGTCAGTCAAGCAGTCTCCGCTTTCTCTTCCACCCTCGTAACTGACCTTGTGAGAGATTCCCCAGGTCCGTAGCTTCTTCAATCAGCTCCTGCACCTGTTTCTTCACGGGCAGCGGCGCCTCGCTGCCACCGTGGTATCCCGCAAGCTTCCGTTCGATCTGCGCAAGCACCGCCAGAGCCTTGCGGTTCGTCATGCCCGAACCCCCAACTTTGGCCATGTACGAATCCGTGTCTATGCGATTCGGTATCAAGCTGTTTTCGATGCGGTTGAACACATCGGAATCCCCCTGTATGCCGGCACGGACAGGTGCCACCGACTGCGGAACCTGGGCAGGCGGGGCTCGCTGTAGCGCGTGGTGAGACAGAGCTGACTGTCTCGTAACGGAGTCTATGCCTGATCAGCCGAAGGCAGGCATAACAAAATCGTCGAGGACCCACTGCTTCCTCCTGCAGTGTGCTCTGATGGCATCGCGTTCACCTGCTCTGATCAGACGAGTTCTTCGCACAAATGAGAAATACCTACCGTCCAAGAAAGAAGTGGATCGTACAGGAATGCTTCCAGCATGGCCAGCAACGTGCTCCGCGACTCTCGCAAGACTTTCATTGTCACGATGGAAGCCTGCTTGAAGCTGCCTCGGGAGCCGGGCACCGCATGGCCCTTGAAGCAAGCAAGCTCAAACGAGTTGGTCATCATTCGCGTCAGGCGGAACGGGACTTTCTCCGGGAGGAAGGAGCGTTCTTGCGCCACGCCGAAGAGCTAGGCGTAGGATTAGCACCATTCTCTCCTCGACCATCTCTCTCACATCACCAAAATCGATATGCAGAGCCCCCCATGTCAGCTGATCGACCAGAATGTTGCTCAGGTGTCGATCGCCTAGCCCAATGATGTGCCCCACAAAGCTGCCAACACCAAGCGTGCGTGCGAAGTTGGTGCGCCGTCGAATCCAAATCTCAGTCGACGGACTTCTTTGCCAAAGAACATCCTTCAGATCACCTTTGGCTGTCAGCTCCCGCGGGTCGATCAAATCAGGTCCTCACTCTGCTTGGAATGCGCGAGAGCCGCCTTGAGGCGTTCTAATTTGACCGCATTGGGGAGCCTGTCGTATCGATCCATCTCTGCTGGGGGATCGAGACGATGACGCCCATTGTTCCGATCAAAAGTCTCTGGATCATACTATATCCAAGTCAGCTTTGCCTCCCAGCAGAGGGCCAACACTCACTCCAAGCAAGGAAGCAAGTTCCTTGTTGGTCAAGTTGTTTGTTTTGTCCTTCTCGCGATTAGCGGTGATCATTGATTGCAGCCTATGGAGTCTCAGCTTGCAGCACGAAGATAACAAATCAGCTGACTGTTGCGTATTTGGCACCCATGACAACAGCCCGGCCGAGGGTGATAGCGGGATGACCTGATACGGGAGGAGGTGTAGGTTTCGGCTGAATGCTTCAGGCTCATGATTGAGCAGGGTATTGATAAGCGTGAACAGTTGCATGATCCGCTCATCGCCACGCAGGTCCTCATTGCCTGCGTTGTTAGGGTGATCCTGTCTGAAGCTGTCCACTCACCTTTGAGGAGGAAGGTAAAGTCGTCAGTATGCGAGCGAATCACAAGCTTTCGTGGAAGTTGTTTTGAAGACAGAATATCAACGGCAGGCTGGAAAGAGTCGATGAAAGCCTGATCGTCTAGCTTCATGTTCGGGTCGTACTGCCCTGTATGATGTTAGGCATTGTCCAGTACATCTCACATACCTGGTACGGTCAGGATACAGTCTCTCAGCGACAACAGCTTTGGTGCAGCGCTGGCCAGCTGTAGCTTGGATCCGGGCAGACGCCATTGATTCAGCTGGGCGTCGATCTCGCCAAACAGCTGATAACATCGTCAATTTGACGCGACTTCCACGCCACCGGATACTCACGCGGTACAGGTCGGTGTAGACTGAATTGACGATGGACACTTGTCTGGTGGATCGATAACTCAGCAGTTGCGCGTCAATCTGGAGGAGCTGTTTGCCAAATTGCTGGAAAAATTGCTCCTCATCCGGGGTCTCTGGCTCCTGACATGTCAGCTCGTACAAGAACGGATGCTCACGCGAAGTTTCGCAGTCTCATCCTTCCATAATCCTGGCATTTCGGCCCAGGCGACTTCCATGATATCTTGTCTAGGCAGGCATCGGTCTATAATGTTACGCCACCTGCACAATCAGCTTACGATAAACCTATGTATCGTGTACGAACTTTTCCATCCAAGATATCGATGTCCTGATGAGTTCTTTGCCGACCATCTCAGCTTGATTGACCAGTCGGGTTCCCTCCGGCATCGTGCAGATGTAGTTCATGATCATTCTTGCAGCTTCCTGATGCTCCACCTTTCTTGTCTGACTAGCTGTCAATAGTGGCCAAATGATCGCATGAGGGTATTGTGAAGCGATATTCTTTAACAAGTCTATCAAGACACCTTGCAAATTCTTGTGCTGTGTCCCGAGTCGAGCGATCAGCTGTGGGATAGCCATCAGCCATCGATTGATGGAGGTGGCTGCCAGTTGCGCTTCGACCTCGATCAGGACTGATTCCGATTCACCGTACCGGAACCACAAGGTGACCAGTCGAAGAATCGCTTTGATCAACTTTTCAGGTGTTTCCAAAGACCGAATAGCTTGGAACAGACCACGCATGGCCGGCACAACTGGGACATTAGCTGCTCTCGAGCTTCCCTTTATGGAGTCGCCTACCGTAGCTATTGACTGCAAGTTTGTCAGACCTATGATAGCCATTGGCTTCGAAGATGTTCATTGCCGCTTGCGCCAAAGAGTAGGACGCATTATACCTGAGTGGTCAGCATAAATTCCAGTGAAGGTACTCACCAAGTATCGTCCAACTTGTTTGCAAGCGAGTAATACCGATAAACCTCGCATTCTGGATCCTGCAACCAATTGTCGCCTTGAACGCCTTTGGTCCACTGAGCGAGTCTGTAGTATCGGCGAGCGAGGATGCGTCGTTGCTGCAAATCCATCGTTCCCCAGGAAGTAAGAGGGCGGAGCCCAAGACCCTCTGTCTCCAGGGCTGCACGATTGACATCACGCGACCGAATGTACTCGTCGATATGTTCGTGCAGCTCGTTGACAGTCTTTTGCATGAGCTCCGCGTCTTGACGGTCCGATGCTTCTTCCCATCTATAGTCATCAGTACTGATACTTAACGTCGTGACACACTGGAAGCGAAATTTTGTGTAGGCCACTTTACAACCCTGTCTTGTCAGCTAGGGATGCAGCGGTCACCTACAGGAGGATGGATCTTTGGAGTTGCTTCCTCGATGAGTCTCGCAGCCGCGCTGTGCATCCCTTTCTCGACACACAGCTTGGCGACATCGAGATAACACAGCTGCATCCGCTCTTCGGTCGGTGGACAGGCCAGTGTCCAGACCCTCAGGCGTTTCAACCACGAATTGGCATCTGCATGGCTCCTCTTGAACCGACTTCGCCAGACACTGAGGATGCTGTCTCGTGCATCTGGCTGAGACTTGTACGTGATGACTTCCTGTAGCTCGACTAATAGCTCAGTCTTGGCGAGAGTCTTCAGCGCAACTTGTGGTCCGACCCCAATCTGCGATTGGAGCTCATCGTAGCCTAGAGACTGCGCCTTGCCAATATGGTGGAACGCCGAAGCATATTGCCCCTGGTGTACATCGATGATGGCCTTGTACAGTGATTTACTTGTTCCCTTTGGATGAAATGGCAGGGAGTCTGCCATCGACTCGAAGTCCCCCTGCGCTTTTCTCAGGAGGGTCCCGATATGAGAAATCATAAGCTCACCATGTGCCAGGCTGACGCTGCCACCCAATGCGCAGTCTTGCGACGTTCGCTATCACTCAGGCCCTCGAAAAAGGACTGGCCAAGCTCATAGCCCCTCTTGAAATCGCCGAGAGCATGGTCTATACTGTCAGCACGGCAGCTTTAGCGACATACAGCATATCATTCTCGTATTGAAGGAGGCAAATGTCTGCACGGGTCCACCGTTGTCCAGCTTGTCTTGTGCGTCGAGGGCAGTCTGCCAATGACTTAGATGCGTGATCCACATAGGGTTCGGCGGAACATCGTATTCGTCGCGAAGCCACAGCAAGGAACTCCAAGCTGAGTCGTACCCCGCAATGCCTATTCTGCGCCTGTCAGAACGAGCCCCCTATGTGACGTACCGTATATTCATCTCTACCAGATTCGCTATGTTTGCGGCCTGTAGATCTTCCTCAACGACCTGCTCAGTGTACCAGCTGTGAACATGAGCGTTATACCAACAATTCGACGTACAGCGCTATGACCGGGACGAGCTGGTTGAGTCCACCTTCAAAGCGAGTCAAGGCGCAGTTCCTGGCAGCCTCGAAAACGTTCTTTGGCAGCCGTTTGCGCTCCTTGTCAAAAAATGCCATCAGTTCAAGGAAGGTCAGTGTGACGTCCTTGCTGGAGGTCGTGTCATTGAAAATGCGTATCATCGCATTGTGGACTTCGTCCTGCAGCAATAAGTATGAGCTACTCGCGAAGGCTGTGTGAAGCATAGGACGACGCAGAAGTCCAATTAAACTCACGAGAAATGGCGGATCGTTTTCAATCCGGTTGTAGCATTTCAAGAAGGCGGTCTGGAAGAGTTCTCGATGAACAGCGGGGCCAAGCTATGTTCCAGTAAGCAGGAGCGTCGTTGCAACGTAACACTCGCCCTTAACGCTATGACCATTTCTGGGACTGCGCTGGCCTCGAGCGTTGCGTGGAAGAGACTGTGTAGCCACACGGACGAAGTATCAACAGCAGGCGCGAGGAGCGTCTGTTTCCAAGCCTGTCTCAGAGAGCGTGTCCTTGGTGGTAGGTTGCGAGCGAGGATATCGGTAAGGAGAGGGTGACCGCGAGGTGCGATCGGTGTGGTCGCATGCGAGGTATGCGGCGTTGATGCTGTGAGAGGCTTGAGCCTGTTAGCTCTATTGACAGCATCTTCAAAGTGAACTTACCGTGACAGTGCCTCGTACTTTGACGAGTTCCTTGTCATCTACAGATTTGACTACCATGCCTAGCTTGGCACGGGCCTGACCAAGCTCATCCATTCTGCCGATGGCGGGCTCCTTGGCGAGGGTGTTGAGCGGTCTGACAATGCAGCTCTTCATGGGATCAACGATATCTGTCACTTCAATCAGTAGTCTCAAGGCAGAGAGGATGACCTCGTGCGGCCGGTTTATCTCGAGACCCTTGAGGAGCAGGGGCAGCCAGATGGACGAGGTGATGGACATGGCTGTGCGCAACTTGGGATTCGCCAGCATACGAAGGCCTTCGAGCCAGACTTGTTCATCGGTTGGCGAGGTGGTCAGTGCTTGGCAGATAAGTGGGACCATGCGATGCTTGATGTGATGCGTCGCGTTGGACGACATCTTGCTCTGGCGGACCGCGACAGCGACCACTCCGTGATGAAGACGTAAGAAGCTGATTAGCAAGCCGTTGTCGTTGTCACGACCAGAAACCGAGATGCTTGTGGATACGACCCAAGCTCTCAGCGTCTGGGGACCCTTTATGCACCCCGGGTCAGCGAGGCTCTGCCTATGCAATCAACGTTGTCGATCCTTTGTAGGGATGATCTCAAAGCAAAAGATCCTTTCTTCCCTCTCGAGGTTCAAGACGTTGACCGTCGAAAGTCGACGAGTCGCGTCCATTCGGGTACAGCGCGTCTGTCCTGGATCCCCATCCGGACGACCTGTTCCGCCAGTTGCTATTTCTACTAAGTCTTCATGGTCTGACATGGATGCAAGAGGCCAGTGCGACCAAGCTGATACTGACGCCAGCACTTGTCGTCCGCCCTCCTTTGTGCTTGATGTTCACCATCAACGTCCGTCGGGTCCATTATGAAGTCTCGCCCTGGGGTGCAGAACGACCAAGATGGTGCCCAGTATAGAATCGACCACAGACACTGCAGGACGAGCTGTAGATGACATCGGGGACCCCGTCGCACGCAATGGTGATGCCGTCGGTAGCCCGAGGTCACCGGTATCCAGCTTTACATCATTCACTACTTCAATCGACAGTCCTGGTCAGACAACACCTCTGTCCGCAAAGTCCGCAAATGCGACCGAATCACAGCCGTCGTGGTTGTCTCCCGTGAACCCCACGACCAAGCGTCGGCAATCCAGGCCCAGGACAGCGGGGCAAATGCTTGTCCGCATTGCATCTCTCTGTGAGCTAGAACAACACCTGCGAGCTGCGAGCTGAGACGACCAGACGCTATATCTGTCCTCCTGGTTGTGCCGGTATCACTGGTCCTGGCTCTAACAAAACAACTCCTTACACCGCTGTTCAATTCCCTACCCCTCACTCTACATGATATACCCTTCTATGCCATTATCACAGTATTCCCGGTGGCGCTCTACTGGTACAGCACTTGCGCACAGGGAGCAAGAGAGACAGCATCGGCCCGGGCCTTCCTCATCATTGCTGCGCTAGGAGCCGATGTGGTCGTGGTCTCGGGCCGGAACGTAGGTAGTTTCCTGGGCTCGCTCCTTGGACCGGAATGGGGTGCCCTGGGTGCCAGAGTCATTTTGGGAGGATTCACCGCTGGTGGTAGCCTTGCTTTCGCTCTTGTCTGTTTCGTGAGTGTCCTAGTCTCCTGGGAGATGCTGCAGCTGACCACTGACTGGCCAGGACCACATCTCTCCTGTTCCTGCCGCCTCTACGCGCGCGGCAAAGGTCGAGTCTTTCCTCTCAGTCATGGTCCGCGCAGTCGGCTACATGTACCACGTATACCACGGCGAGAGATTATGGTCGTCTATACTTTCCAGCGGGTCCTCGTTCCTTGTACGACGGCCTGAAAACACTGTAAGTTCCGAAGAATGGATAACTCTGATGTCTAAACCAGATCCTGTTCATCTCTCTTCTACTGACAGCGTCATCTTTCTTCGCCCGATCAGCACAATCCGCTTCGTCGATCCCCTTCTCCCGTCGAGCGCATCTCGCCCTGACGCGCTCGCTCCATCTCTCGCCGACCAGGTCTAAACGGCTAGCATTCTTGACAACCTACCTACCTCATCGGGTTTCTCCTATCCTCCTCTTGCTACGGCTTCCCTTGATTGTCCTGGCGGTGCGTCAGCAGATCTTCCTACGGCCTCTACCTCCCTACGTGGTCCCGACAGGTCAGCTGCGGGTGCTGAGCTCGGAACGGAGCATCAGCGGGCAGGTCGTCGTGGCGGAGAATCTCGAGATTGGGTATAGGTTCCTCCGCTGCGATCATTCCGTCCTCGGCGGGAGATGGGTGCGGGCGCTCAACACCACCGAGGGCATCACCACCCAGTTGGGCGAGTCGTAAGCTTGCATGTCGTCGTCGTGTCTGCCCAGCTGAGGCCGACAAGCATATTCGCCACTTTCGTGATCGAGGAGATTGGGGTGCTGGCACATCGACTGGACGCGAATGAATCGCTCGAGCGGACAATGTCGCTCACCACTGAGCTTCAAGTTGTCCCGGAGGAAGACGAGGAGCAGGACGACATGGATCGTCCAGCCGAGCGTGCGCTGATAATGTGAGATGCAGGACCCTTGCGCGAGCCTGTGCTGTTGTAACGTTTCATTTTGACCGGCGTAGTGGCCTGGGTGTCGGAATTGCCGCATCAACTCTGTCCCGCAGAGGAATGGATCTTGACATTGTCGAGCTCGATCCAGCAGTCTACTCGGCAGCGACAGAGTACTTCAACCTGTCGATGTCCCCGACCTCGTCAGCTACGATCATGGATGGCGCAGCATATGTTCAACAAGCCGCTGAGCTGTCGCGCGAGGGAGAGTGGGACGGCCAGAAGTGGACCTATGTGATTCAAGATTGTTTCACAGGCGGCAGTGTCCCCGGCGAGCTATTCACGAGGGAGTTCTGGACGGATCTGTCCGAGCTGGTCGAGGTCGATGGCATAGTTGCTATCGTGAGTGGACTGACCAATGAGCATACACCACGACTTGATCGGGGGAGGAACGATGACTGACTCACAACCCTTATATTAGAATCTGGCGACGACACGCGACAGTAAAGCTGCCAGAGCAGCTCTGGTCACTATCCTCTCTGTGTTTTCACAGTGTCGGGCTTTCAGGGATATAGCAGAACTCGGTCTCAGAGACCACGAGCTGTCCAATCTGGTCAGTCATTCCCCTGTCTTCCACCCTTTATATCATCGCCATCATTTTTTCCATCATACCATTGCCATCATCGCTGACTGATAACAGGCCGTCTTCTGTACCGTAGGTTTTGCAGGAAACCAATTGGCTAAAGGACAGATGGCACATTCGCCTCTTCTGACATTCCGACCTCCGGGTCCGTCTGACCTCCCGCGCCCGCGCTCGTCTCTCCGCGAACATGTCTACACTTCATTCTTGACCAGAGAAGTACAGCTGGACGCTATGATCCGGCCAGAAGACTGGGACGACGAAGAGATGATTCTCAGGCGGGGCGAGGCGAAGATGGACGCGTGGCAAGAGGGAGTCAGCCTGGCCACCTGGTACACCATGCAGCAATGTGAGTGGGCATTCTCGTTCGACCGAAGCGGTGTCTGACCGTGATGGTTCCTGTAGTATTGTCGAAAGAGATGTGGCTTGCTTGGTGATGCCCCTGATGCATATCTTACAACAAATGTTGATTGCATATCTATGTTTTCCAGTGGTACAATGTTCAGCGTCGACATCTACCTTGCCGGCACCATGTCGGCGCAAGTTGTCTTGTGGTCAATACCTAGCCTCAAGTTGCACTGTCATCGCGCCAGACCATAATCGAGCAGATCCCGCCACTTTGTTGATCCTCCTCGACGATCAGTCCGTCAAAGCCCACAAGACCTGATCCCGTCAGCGCGGCACGTGGCAGTACGATCCCAGCAGCAGCGGTCACTTACGACTGCTCCCGAGCCCTATGACCCCGTCTAAACCACCCTCGACTACCCGGTCAAGCACCATGGCATCGACGGCCTCGCCGTCTCCCGCCCCGACTTCTGCAGAAACGTCACTCCCCCCACTGGCGCTTTGGCCGCTCGCAGGTGACCCGCCGCGCTTGTTCTTCTTCTTGCCAGTCCCGTTTGTTGCAGGAGGAACGGTCAGGAGCACCTCGTCGACATACTGCGCCTGAGACCTGGACGCAAGGTGTGCGCGGAAGGAGGATAAGGGCGAGGAGAAGTCGAGCGTATTGGACGATGTGGGCAGAGTCCAAGGACAGCGGGCGTACCGTTGGAACAGGGGTGTTCCTGGCTAGAGAAGGATCAGCACAGATTGCGATTTATGAGCGCGGAGCAGGGTTTTATCAGTGTTGGATTAGGGTTGTGACGATGACGACGTACGATGTTCGAGTGAGCGATGATCTTTATGACGAACCCCGAGGGCGAGATGAGGAAATCCAGTCCATACTGGAAATAGTTCCAAAAGCCTGGAAGAAAAAGCGTTGAGCTCTGTGGTGTGTACATCGACACAGTAACTCACATGAGCCCTTCTCAGCTTCGCCCGCGCCCCACATCTTCTCCAGCCGCTCATCTTCCTTCCAGTACTTTCTCAGTGGTGGGCCCAGATCAAGTAGCAGATCTTGCGAGGTCGTCTCGTTGATCTTGATGTCCACCTCATCCGGTAATAACAACGTGACGCCCACATTAGGCTACGACGGTATATTTAGCATCTGTCACTAAGGAGCGGGGAGCTACTGACCTGGATTCTACATCCCTTGATGGTGCTTAGGACTGCGACTTCACCTTCTTGCTTGGGCACGACCGTGACACCCCCTACAAGGTCTTCGCGTGCTGCTGAGGAGCCGTTGGAGGCAGGGGAGATATCGAAACTGATCCCGGGGTAGACGAGCTTGTTGCCGCCGTGACTGGCGTAGGTCGGGCCGAGAATCTTGCCTACGCGAGCTCTTGTCAAGGGCCGGGAGGGGGACAGGAGCGGCTCGTTCTCGTAGATCAGCGTCAAGGCTGATCCGGGGAAGTTCAGCGCTAATTGCGGAAGGGTAATGAGTTGGAGTGACTGGTGCGGCGAATGCGGGAAGAGGAGGGTGATATTCTGCAGATGGATAGTCACAGCCGACTTGTGGGCGTTCTACGTCTCCGTCAGCGTTGTAGCCTTATCACCAAGACCAGCAGAGACAGGCGGACGGACATCGGGATCCCATGATACCTCTACTTTGGGATACTTGGTTTTCTGGGTCCGGAGCAGGTCGAGTACGTGCCACAACGAGTCGCCTGAGACGGTGAGCGCCATCACGCAGTTTGGTGCGCCACCGACCTAGCTGGAAGTCACCGACCGACCTGCCGGGAACGACCTCAAAGGTCGTCGCCATATCGGCGAGTCCCGTCGCCGCTGGCTCCCGGTCGCGTCTGTGGCCAGAATATCGATAGTATACGATACTCGAAGTTCTCTAAATATGGATGTATAAGAGAGAATGGAACTCGTAGACTGGTTTCGCGACAAAAGTCAACAATTGCACGACGTCATATCTTTTGGCTGCGGTTCCCCTTCTTCCATCTGTCCAACGTCGTCCTTGTTCTGTTTGATACCACAACTCGAGAACAGGTCACAGCAGCCTTCACTAAGGGGCTCGTGCCGGTGTGCTTGTTTGGTTTACCTCCCCAGACACAAGATCATGACCACCCCTGGCGACCGCACGCCATCGCCTCGACCCATCCCGGACCACAAGTCCACCGGCCCCCCGCCACCTCAAGTTGCACAGGCAGGTCCAGACGAAACATCTGCAATTTCTGCTTCTCTCACATCTCGGCGGCGTCATTCTTCTCTCTACCACAGCCTGTCTGGACGGAAACACGCCGTCAAAGCCAAGTACCGACAGTACGCACACCACAACGGCGTCGAGGTGGATCTGGACGAGGAGGCAGCGCAGGCGGAGCTGGAGAGGCTGGAGAGGGTCGCAACTGCCGAGGTTGAGGCGTACAAGAAGACTCTGACCGGCGACGTCAAGGTGCTCCGTGACGGCCACGAGGCAGAGCTGGACGACGACGACGGGGACGAGTTTGGGCGGCCAAAGCAGGAGTTTGTCTGGGACGGTGCGTAGGCTGCCCGTTTGTCGTTAGTGTGACCTGGGCTGTGGACTGATGGATTGTCTTGTTGTAGTCCTGTTTGAGAACCAGAGAGGGATATACATCCTTGGCAAAGCCTACTTTTCTTCTCGGACCCTGCTCCCTACCGACCCGTCTGCGTTCACTGTCCCCTCCCATTCCCTGCCCACAGCATCGTCCATGACGATCTCCCAACCATCCTCGTCGTCCCCATCACGAACCACCCGGTCCGTGAAGCACACTGCCTCGAATCGCAGTGCGGGACCCGAGAAGGCTGGCGATCGGCCCATAAAGACACTGTACAACCTCGAGACATTCCAGACCCCTTCGCCCGCTTGGGAATGGCTCACACCCTGGATGACCAATATGCGGGCAAACGCCGACGAGGCGGGATGGAGGTACAATGCGTGGTTCAAGCGAGGAGGATGGAGCAGCCATGCGGGTTCTCTAGGCTGGGGCGGCTGGGTACGACGCAGAGAATGGGTCCGCTTGCGCTGCATCCGTCCCACCGGCCACAGGCTGCCGTCTCCTAAAGACATGGCAGAGCAAATCGAGCGGCCCGGAGAGGAAGCGGTAACAGCAGCTACGGACGGTAAAGAGGATCTGGAGAACGTTCTGGGGTCGGATGACGTGGAAGAGAATGCTAGCCGACTGCTCAAAGTCATGGCGAGGTTGCCACTTGACAGAGAAAAGATGGAGACGTGGAGACACTGGCTGGACGAGGGAGACCAGTCGACATTGCAGAGGCTCCAACAGCTGCTGAACGACGAACAAGCGGTGAATATTAATTTTCTTTCTTCATCCTTCGCAGCAGAGATCTAGGCTGAGTCTACTAGGTCGATACCCTGTCTAGGTCCTTTACCTACCACAACTCCGTTCCCCGCCTCCTCGAGCTCTTCCGGGAACACGACTTGACCTTCTCCTCACCTCCGGCCTCCCCTGGGCCATCTTCCCGCCAACCCTCTTCCTCCCCTCATGGCTCCGCATCTCATATCACCTCCGCATGACCGCCTATACTGGTTCATCGCCTCTCGCCCCGACGCTGCCTATAATCGTTGTCCCGGGCATCCCGATTATTGTCTTGGATACTCCAGGCATTCCGCCTCGCCATCGAGTCGGAACTCACAGGCTTCCACGTCTTCAACATTGCCAACGCCGACATTGCCTACCGCGAGCAGACGACCGCCGAGCTCGCCAAGCTCGTCTTTCCAGACACCCCGTATACCCCAGACCGATCGTCGTCTTTGGCACCCTGATCGTTGTCCGGTAGCACCATGTTTGTCCCTCGGTAGTAGCCCAATCGTGATCTCCCAACGGCCCGAACAATGTTCTTGGTAGCGAATCATTGCCCCTTGGCCACTTGCTCGCTCAGGTACACGCTCAACTTGTCCAATGCGCGATACCTGTGCGAGATGAGATTCTTCTCCGGCCCATCCATCTCCGCATACGTCTTGCCGCCGCCTTCGTCAGGCTGGAAAATTGGATCCCAGCCGAAATATGTCGGTCCGCGCGCCGGCACGATGGTGCCCTGCGTCCTCCCTTCAAAGAGAATTGGGTCGTGTGATGGCCCAGCCGAGTAGGCAAACGTGCAGAGAGCGGTGGCGGCGCGGGTGGGAAAGCCGTCAAGGAGGGTGTTGAGGCCTACATGGCGTTAGTATCTTGTCATTGTAGCATTGCATTGCATCGCATGTGCGTGGTGTTCCGGCAAGTAGGGTATGACGCCATTCTCGCCCAGCAGCTGTGATCTCCCAAGAGCTTGATGTGGTATAGGAAGAGAATAATACCGTCTCCAGGGAGGGTTGACAGACGGTAGATAGCAGTAGCTGACCTGCAACTCACCGGTATGCCCGATTTTGGCCATGAAGTCCTTGATGTACGGTCCAGGTAGCCCGTCCAGAGCTTCAAAGCACAACGCCGTATCCTCAGTCACGCAAGCCGTGCCCAGCTGAGGTTGTTAGTGGCTCTCACTAGGCTGGGAAGCCCCGAAGGGGGTGAGAAAGGCGAGGAGACGAGGGACGAGACGGCGAGACGAAGAGATGACGACGAGACGACGGGACGAGAAGAAGAGAAGAAGAGAAGAAGAGAAGAAGAGAAGAAGAGGAAAAGAGAAGAAGAGAAGACGAGAAGAAGAGAAGAAAGAAGAAGACACGACAGCACTTGGGACTAACCTTCTCAGCTGCTGCTCGGCACTTCGCAATGGCCACTTCCTGTGTTGACCCCTGCACTTCTGGGACTAACGCTGTCAGCTGGGTACGTTGACGCGGAACCCAGGTAAGACCGGTGGTGGGAAAAGTGAACAGGCGGAGAAGCACGTCGCTGTTTCCCCTTACCGAAGACTGAGAGCAGGACAAGTGAGAGAGCGAAAGCGAGGGAAAGAGAGAGAGAGAGCGAATGCGAGTCCCAGAGCAGGAAACGAGGCAGACAAGATCGAGAGCGAATGCAGCGACGCCGACAGGAGCAAGGACAATAGGTAAACGAGACGAGTCTGAACATACCATCAACAGCCGCCGAGGTGACTTGTATCCCGCTGGCCCCAGCCGCCAAGATCGCCTTGACCTCTCTCAACTTGTTCGCGTTGCCCGTCACGAATACTGCGCAGCGAGCACCCGGTCAGCCCAGATACCGTCACTTCACTTCTCCTCGGCAGCGAGACAGGGAAAGTGACGCAGACGCAGATGCTGTGAGCAAGAGACATACCGAAGGATGACATGCTTGTTGCGATACGAGTACAAACTCGACTGGCAAGAACAGCTCAAATTCCCAGAAAATCTCGAGTCAGAAATCACTCTGAAACGGCGGCGGGAACCGCAAAACGTGCCCAGAATGGAGTGACGGCAACTCGACCAGTTTCGCTGTCACGCTGTATGCTGTCTGTACAATGTAGACAAGAGACGCCCATGTAAGAGGCCCATGCATGCAGCTACAGCTCTGCGAAAGGGCTAGCTCAACTCGCCCAGGCCCTCCAAAAACCGCTGATAATCGTCATCCGCACCTCTAGTGGCCCCCTTGCTCCCCTTCTCACCGCTATCCCGCAGATCACCGATGACGCCCTGCAGCTTCCCCAACAGGCCCCCTCCACTTTCCCTCTCTGGTAACCTCTCGTCCCCATCCTCGTCCACTTCCCCTCGACCAGGCGCTGCATTCACACTGACGCCACCCGGTACCGGTTTTGCAGCTTTCCGCTTCACGCCACGAGGCACAAAGGCCGTCGCTTCTTTGCGCAGATCACGGAGGACAGGTGCAGCGGAGATTGTGGCGCTTGCCAGGGCTGCCGGATTAGGTGGAGGCTTTGTAGGCAGTGAAGAGGCAGAACCTGGATCTGGATTGGTATCTTTGGCATCTGTGGAGGAGCCCGAAGGAGGTCGAACGGGGAGGGCATGTTTCGCCGCGCGATAGCCCTGGTATGTTTGGGTAGGCGTGTCGGACAGAGGGTCCTGAACGACCGGTGCTGGACCATGAGCAGGTCGAGAGGGCCGAGATGGCGGTGGTCGGAATCCTGGCTGCTGAGGCGGGGGTCGGAAAGGTAATTGAGGCTGACCAGGGAAAGGCGGGAGACCCACGGGCGGAGGAAAACCGAGAGAAGGTCGAGGAGGCCAGTGCATAGGCGGAGGATATGCACCCCAGCCGGAAGGTCCAGCAGGTGATGCGGGCGGTAACTTTGGCGGTGGCGGTCCCTCGGGAAGCGGTATGTCGTCGCTATCATCACTGTCTTCATCCTCGTCTCCCGCAGGCGGTGGACCTTCAGGCATGACAATATCCTCGTCCTCACTGTCTTCCTCGCTCTCGCTTGACTCCGGTGCTACACCAGTCAGCACATGTTCGCGTGACACAGTTGATGTTGGGACTGAACACTCACTGCGCTCCCTATATGGCATTCCCGGAGGAGGCACGCCCCAAGGGTTGTACACTGGATCAAAATAGACACTCCGGGTGGGATCTCTCAACCGCCCACTCTCATCGTACAAGTGGCTCAGGTCCTGCTTGCCCTCACCGTCCCCGCCGTCTCCATCCCTCCTGGGCCGGTCGGTGTGTGCTCCCGTCCGGAACACACGATCTCGCGCCTCAGGATGCGCTTTGACATACGCTTCCTTGGTTTTGATGATATGTGATAATTCGGTATCGAGGGATTTGAGCCGTTCTGCATCGAGAGCCGAGAGGGGTTTTTGCTTTTCTGCAAAGACGTTGAGCTGCGACGGAAGAAATAGTAGTGGTAGCTTACGAGCATCTGTCAAACGTTTGATCTCGCTCTCGATATCTACGGGTATGAGTGGTGAATGCTGCTCGAGAGGTGCGGCTCACCTCTAGTATCCCGCTTGATGGTCTGCGTTTCCCGGACTTGCTTCCTTGCCTCCTTGTTCTGCATACTTCAGCTATGCCACAAATACTGGTTAAAGCTGACTTTTTTGAGCTCTTTGGCCTTGAGCGCCTTGCCTGTGAGAGATCAGTGGCCTGTACGCGGGGCAACACAGGTGGTACGCGCACGGTATGCGTCTGCTGGATTTGAGCTCTTCGACTTGGCCATGGTGCGCGACCACGATGTATGTTCCCACTCTGCTTATGCTTTCACTGCCGTATCCCTCCAGACAGGTCGTTCTGAAGCCGTCGAGTTTTGAGCTCTGCAAAGCAGAAACAAGGTCCGCAAGACGACTTTGTTGCAAGCCAGGGTTGGCCAGGACCACCTCCACCGTTTATTCGCACCCCCACCTATCCTTCGCCGTCATCACCGCAGCGCCTGTCCTCACTGTCTCTACAGCTCGACGACCCGCCTTGCCTCCATCCCTGCGTCTTCGCCCCATCACGATGTCCGAGTACGCCTTCCGAAAGATCAACATAGATGCCCTGGAGGAGGACGTGTTGCTCCCGTCAGATCTGTACGACCCCGACCCTCGTGGGCCTGGGGGCGCTCTGTCGGAGGCAAAGGCAAAGTCTGGAGAGGTGCGAGGATTGGTCTCCAAGTATGTCTCTCGCTCACTCCCTCCTTACCTTCCTATTACAATTATCACCAGCATATCACAGAAGATGGAGGATACCGTGCAATCTCTTGCTTCGTCGGCGCTGACAGAACGCAGAGGGGATATCGCAGGGGCATTGAACTTGATCCTCACCGAGCCACCATACGGTGATGGCGTAGACGAAGCCAAGGTGTGTCCTCCATCCACTAGACGATATGACGAGGAATAGAGCTAAAGAGCGCTGCCGCACAGAACCTGACGAGCTCGGCCCTCCTTCTCATCCTCAATTCTACACGCGCTGCCGAGATTCCTAATCTACTCAAAAACCTGGATCCCGAACAACAGGATCACCTCATGGCGTATCTCTACAAGGTCAGTCCATCCTGGCCCCCACCCCCACATCCTTCGTGTTGTCGCAACACTACAACCCGATACTGACATACGGACAGGGGATGGCAGCTCTGGGACAGGGTGGGGACGTGAGCGGCTCGGTGTTATTGACATGGCATGAAAAGGTGAGCTGGAGCTTCTAAGACAGAGCTCCCCGCTACATGGCAATTAAGACGCGGTGCTGACTAGTTCTTTTCTCCCAGTTGACAGAGGTCGCTGGTGTGGGCTGCATTGTGCGAGTGATGACCGACCGCCGGATGTTGTAGATTCCGTGTTACCGATCAGAGACTCTTCCCGTCATACATTTCCCGGTAGACAGCTCTCCCGGTCAGACAGATAAAGAGATGCATCGCCTTGTATTCTAAATCCAGACCTTCGATAGGCATCTAATCACCCAATCCGCTATCGAAGCCCCGCCACCTCAAATGCTGACAGCGTGTCACTTCTTGCCATACCGTGCCTTCTTGCCAAGGTCGAATGGAACGTAACGGTACTTGATCATGTGCCTGGAAAGGTCAATGCTTGGCTCATAGTGGAATGTAGGTAGGCAGGTCGGGAGCAGGGACACTCACTGGATTTGACGCCGCATGGTCAGGCCGAACAGGGTCAAAAAGTAGATGAGCAGAATGGGCCAGTAGACGGGAACATCGGTCGCGCGGGTGATGGTGCAGGCAAGGGCAATGACGGTGGCTTTCGTGGCAGAGTACCAGAATTTGAATTCTGATCTTCGTCAGCTCCTCCCCATCATACTAGGAGTTCAAATATGCGACATCTCCGAGAGTACGCAGAACCAGTTCACGTGCTTTCGCTCGCAGCACCTTGCAAGTTGATGTTAGGGAAAGGAGAAGGGAGGAGGCTTCGAAAAACACGGCACTCACCGGGCAATCGTCGGATGAATGGTCGAAACTCTTCATCCTCGCTGGAACTGGAAAAGCCGTTCATGAGACCCCTCAGCCCTCCCGGTGACTTTGGAGTGCCGGCACCTGGCAGTCCGGGACCGCCCTCCTCGGCCTCATCAGCGGCAATGTCCTCGGCGATTGACGGGTCGAAGCGGGGCTGAAGGAAAGCGAGGAACAGGTTGAGTGCGTAGATCGCCAAAGCGTAGCACACGATGTACCACTGTTGCACGACGCGAACCGCACCAAAACGGCAACACAATAAAGCATAACGTCCAGATGTCCGTCAGCTTCCTGAACAGCAGAAACCTAGGGCAAAGGATTGGTCATGGACGCACGCCTTGTCTAAGAATCACATTGAGTGCGAAGAGCAGGAAGATTCCACCGGTGAACATCCACCGTTCTGCGACATGAGGCGTACTGCGATCCAGGAGGGCCTGGAACCGCCGAGCATACACGTTGGTGTTCTCCTTGACTAGCTGCGCCACGTTCTTCTCCTCGGGCAGACCTCCCCGGAGCCCTGCACCGCTTCCGGGCCCGATAGGATTGGAGGATAGTGAGTGTGGCTGCATGCCTGCTAGCCCGGAACGAGGTGGGAACCCCGAGCCCGGTCCGGCAGCGGGCGGCCCATTCGATTGCGGCGCCGAGGTGGAAGAAGGATAAGGCGAGACATTGGGATACGGCTGCGGTCCTGGAGGCTGGTGGTTGACGCGTCAGCTCGTCGCTCGACCCCCGTGATGACATTGCTACTCACGTTCATGGTGATAGAGACGCGACGTGGACGGGATGGCAAACGCAGAGGGATCTTAGTCCACAGGACGACACGTCGGTCCGCCTTATCACGAGCCCAAAGGAAGTTTACATAATACCACGTCATACATGCCACGTGTTGTTGTTCCCCGACCCATCCGTCCAGAGTAGTGTTGTTTCGCGTTCAGTTGCAACTTCCCTGTCCCATTTTTTGTTCAACATCACCTTTGACAGCAGCGCCTGGTGCTTACTTATCGCAAGCCAAGCAGACGAGCGCGACTGTGGGGCGCTCCTGTCGCTGCCATCCAAGCCGTCTTTGGTCAAAATGCATCGACCGTCTCAACCACACCTCGTCAATCGCCTTCGGCATTTATCCTTGTCCTCCCCACCTGCGACAGCGATCTTCTTCGCTCGCCTATGGTACGCGCTCTGTCCCCCGACAGATACCGATCACGAGTGTCTGCACGTGCTCGCTCTCTGCCTCATGCAGTCCAAGCAGACCTACTCTGCCCTGCACCTCGTGCGCGATTCCGCCGACGGGACGGTGACCTGGAACGTAAAGGGCAAGCAGTCAGCAGAAGGCTGCGCCTCATGTGGCGTGATTGCCTCAGATTGCTGCCAGGCGCTTGGACGATTCTCTGAGGGCAAGGAGATTTTAGAAAGAGCACTGCGCCGAGGAGCGTTGTCCGCCAGTGCGTGTAAACATCAACGCATGGCCATGCTAACTAGCTAGACCTACCGGTACCATGTCCTGCAATGACACCGGCAACGGCTACTCTCCTGATGGCTACGCTATCCCACAAGGCCAAATCACGCGCACAGGCCGTGGAAGCGTATACGAAAACACTACAAGAAGATACTTGGATGTGGGAGGCGTTTACCGGTTTATGCGACATTGGTCAGTTTGTACCGAGCTCAATCAGGCCCTTCTGAACAAATAATAGGCTCTCCTCCGCCGACTGAACATATATTCCCCGATCCGCCATCACTGAGCCGCGCCTCATCATCACGCACATCGAGACCGCCCACCCTCTCCCCCAATCCGATGCCGCGCAGCTCGGCATCAGAGATACCAGGTTTGGCACCGACCAGACGACAGATGAGTCCTTTGGCGTCGGGACCGGTCAATGGGGTCAATGGAGGCGGATTCTTTACGCCTGATGTTGGCTCCACGCAGGGTGCGCCGCGGTACGGGCTGATAGCCAATCTTACTCTTTGGGAGTAAGTTGCGTTCTTTGAATGACAGGACGATCTAAACAGACACAGTACACCATCTCTCAACGGGGATACCACCTTTCCGACCATTGTCGAGCACACGTCGATGCTGCCCCCTCCACGGCGACAGCTGCCCAATCTGATATCTTCTTTTATGCCGTCGGCATCATCAATACTCCCAGCTTCGTTTCGCTCTGGTACCACTGTCACGCCAGTCACCAATGGTGTCCTACCGCCGGCCCCTCCGGCAATGAAGCGACCTCGAGGTGGACTTCCGCCTAAAAAGCCCGTTGAACCACCGCAAAATGGACACGAGCTCAGATCGAGAGATTTAAGGTCCATCGAACCGAACGGAGAGACAGATGCACCCGTCCGACGGAGTTCGCGTCTGAAATCCACCTCGAAACCCGCGCCGAGCAAAGTCTCAACCAGGGAGAAGCGAGCTACCAGGTCCCGTTCGGCTACTTCATCTGCATCCGGGGCCACAGCGGAGATCTCGTCGCCTCCATCTCAGGAAACTCAGCTGCAGCTGGCAGCTGATGACTACCTGCGGGACGTTGTCCGGCGCTGCGGTCGAGCGTACCGGTTCTTGAGTCTATATCAGACGCAACAATGTTTGCGCGAGCTCGATACCCTACCGGTCGAGCTTCAATTTTCTGCGTGGACGCTGGAAATGGTCGCTCGTGCGTTTTACGAATCGGCCAATTACGTGCCGGCCCGTCGTGCGTTCCGTTCCCTGCTTGCTGTCGATCCATATCGCCTCGAAGCGATGGAGATATACAGCACCCTGCTGTGGCATTTGTCGGATCCTGTTGCCCTCTCACACATCTCCCAACATCTGATCTCGATCGACCGGGACTCTCCTCAGCCGTGGATCGCAGCAGGGAATTGCTTTTCGTTGCAGAAGGACCACGACGAGGCTATGCGTTGTTTCCGACGCGCAACTCAGCTTGATCCTGGATGCGCGTATGCATGGACATTATGTGGGTACGAGGCGGTAGAGATGGAGGAATATGAGCGGGCAGTGCAGTTCTACCGGACTGCACTCAGGACAGATGCGAGACATTACAATGCTTGGTGAGTTGGGAGCCTCCATCAAAAACACTCTACTCCAAAGGGACCGTACAGGGAAAGGTCTCTTGCGGAGGATGCTAGGATGCTGTGTTTTGAGCGCAGCTAAGATGTTTAGGTATGGCATGGGCCTGGTGTATCTCAAGATGGGCAAGCCCAAGTACGCGGAACATCACTTCAGGCGAGCAGCAGAGATCAACCCGACCAACGCAGTGTTACTATGCTGCATCGGCATGGTGGGTTGCAATGCGACACTATGGAGGAGCGTGTTGACTGGTTGTACAGGTGCTCGAGCAGTCCGAGGACATTGTTCAGGCGTTGGAGGTGTACGAGCAAGCGTGCAGGTATGCGCCGGACAGTTCGATGGTCACGTTCAAGCGGATCCGGATGCTCGTCGCGCTCTCCCGTATCGAGGTGAGTGGATGTTCAACACTGCAGATCAGGTTCCCTCTGCTCGTCTGCTCGTCTTCTGCCTCCACCCTGCTGTAGATAGAGTGAGAGAGGAGAGAAGCGGACGAGGGGGTGAGAAGACAGAGAGCAAAGAGGAATGATGAGAGGAAGGCATGAGTTTCAGATAGAGGAAGGCGAAGAGAAAAGAAGATTGGATGGGAGGGAAACAGACGCTGATGGGAGCAGGAAGCCACCGTGGCATTGCAGAAACTGGCCCGCGACGCACCGGACGAAGCGCAGGTCCATTTCCTGCTGGGTAAATGCTTCCTGCGACAGAATAAGAGAGGAGAGGCGACCGTGGCGTTCACGGCGGCGAGGGAGCTGCAGCCAAAGCTGGAGGCGGGGATCAGGGCGGCGCTGCTGGGTCGCGAAGAGGGGGAGGACGATGAGCTGGGGGACGATTAGGTGTATGGAGGGTTCGCTCTGCGCCTAGGCGGTTGAGTAGGCGGTTGAGTAGGCGGCTGAGTAGGCGGTTGAGTAGGCGGTTGAGTGGAGCGGGTTTAAGAGTGGGTTGAGTGGATAGGGTGTAGTAGTGTGGTATAGCAGTGTGGGCTTAGTAGTGTGGTTCAGTAGTGTGGTACAGCAGTGTGGTATAGCAGTGTGGGACAGGGACCAGTGGTGTCGTCGAGGACTGTAGTCGGGTTTGGTGATGCACGCGTGCTGTGCTGCGCTGCGGCTAGTTGAGATCCGGATTGGGAGATACGGCGATGTGCACGAGCAGGATGGATTGCACGACCTTTCAAAGGATTCCTGATTGCATGCGGATACGTTTCGACCAGGGGCAATGCCAAGGACACTACCAAACTGACAGGACCAAGCACGGGTACGGACAGAAGCTGGTCGACGGCAACGACAACAACAACCTCGATGTTGTTGTTGTCGTTGCCGTTGTCGTCAGCTGCTAGCTGCCGTAGTCGATTCTCGCCATCAATGCATTCCAGAAAATATCTGTACAACAACCACCCTCTCCCCCTCCATCCGCCGGGGACCTGGACGGGGCCGAGACTTGCGATCCAGCAACTTACGCTACATCTCTGACCAATTTTTGGGATCCTATCCTCACACTCCGCCTATCCACCAGGGATCCTATCCTCACACTCCGCCCTCACCCCCAGCGCCTTCACTGCATCAGACACGCCTCACTCCCCCATTCGTCAATGTACTTATGCCCTTGTCTTTGGTCGCGGGATCACGAGACCACCATCGTGCCCGACAGACCTAACCCGCCAGCATCTTTCTCTGCGTTCCCAAGTCCCAATCGTAATCCCAGCCCTAGTCCACCCTCACCCTCACTCCCATCCTCATCCTCACGTCCCCCCCCGTTGGGCTCCACCATGCTTTTTGTCATCTCGAATTCTGGGGTGATAGCTTCATCCTGCTCCGACTCCGTTTCCGACGTTTCGGGCGAGTACACGATCTCCACCAGGTTCCTGGCCGCTCCTACGTCGAGGCCCGCAATGGTGCCCAGGCCGACATCTGGACCGGTCAACGGGCTGTCTACGATTGACGATTGATGGTCCGCGAGGAGGAGCATTTCAGCTTTCATGCGTCGTGTTTGACGGGCCTTGACCTCGCCGCTTTCGCCTGCGTCCCCAATATCGTCGTCGCCTTCCACGTCATCATTGTCGTCCTTTTCGTCCCCGTTGTCACCGTCAACAGCCCAAGCACGGAAGTACGCTTCGGGCTCCGACGTGGACTTGGACGAAAACATAGTAGAGACGAACACCGTGTCCTGGAGCCACGCAGCGAGCTCAGGCGAGACCTCAAGCGATGCAGGCAGCGCTGTCAAGGCCTGCAGCTTGAAAGGCGGGAAGGGCGCAAAAGTGAGCAGAGAAGGGAGGGGCGTGGTGCCCTTGCGCGAGAGGGAGGGGCAGGTGCTGGAGAGGGCGTTGAGGAGGTGGTTGAGGATCGCCATGATGCATTGCGGGGTGTAGCGGCCTGACGAGTCAGTTTCGGTCGGGTTGCGCTCCAGTCTTCGAATTGATGACTGAAGAGCTCCAGTATTCAGATACATTCAAGTCGATGAAGCGAGACGAAGAAGAAGAAACGACGTGCAGAGAAAGGAAGGGAATGAAGGAAGGAAAGAAGGTGGCAAAGTAAGTCGGTGGCAAAGTGAGTGTCTCCCACGAGTTTGATTGTTAGTAGTACAGCTCAGAATACGCTGGAGCATGAGGGGAGGAGAGTGCTTGGAGACCACAAGCTAGGAATACTAGCTTACCATCCAGTCTCCACCGGATCGCCTGCGCGCCCCAGCCGCCAAACGCGAAATCAAACCTCGGCTTCAAGCTATACTCGGCAAGGCGGCGCCGCTCTTCTCGCTCTTTCAACTTGCTTTCGTCTGCAGGCTTGGGCTTGGGCTTGATCGTGCTCAGCGCTGGGAGAGCGGAGAACGCCGTGCCGGCGGTACCGAATGTGCTGAACGAGGCTCGGGTCGGGCCGGGAGACGGGCAGGGAGTCTGCGCGGGTGTGAGGGAGAAGGGGGTTGGCGCGGTCAGGTTTGGGCATGGGAATCCGCCTGGTGATGTCAGCTGGCTGTCATGTGAGATGGAGAACAGAGCGTGTGTAGCGTGGAGTACAGCGTGTGCAGCGGAGAATCAGCGTGAGCCGTGGTAATGAGAATGAGAGGCTTATTAGGAGATGCCCACCTTGGATGACGAGCGTGCGCAATGTGGTGCGCTTGGCCCACGCCTCGCCCGCCGCGATGATGGCCGGGTGCACGAGGTGCGTCGAAAAGGTGAGCTGCTCGCTTGGTTCGGTCTCTGCGTTCAGCCTGGCTCCTGTCAGCCTTCCTGCTTCCTTCCTCGATGGACGCTCTATCAGACTTACCAACGCACCTCGGTGGGCTTGATAGCGAAGAGCACCTCAGTGAGCGAGTCCATGCGGTCTTCACTCTCTTGGATAAACTCGCCGCCGCGCAGCGTCAGCCTATCCACGGCAGGGAGGTACAGCTCTGCGGTCTCTCGAGTACCCCCGCCGTGGGATCCGTCGTCAAACGGCTCGTCAACGACGAAGCGCAAGTCAATATCGAGGTGTTCGATTGTACGCCCTTCGGTATGGGGCAGGCGGAATACTCCGGTCACCGGATGGAAAAAATGCGTCCAGCTCGAGAGCGAGGTGATCCGTGCGGTCGTGGGTGCGGCTGCGAGCGTGGGTGCGGCCATGGTCAGTGTCATGCCTGTTTTCAGGTTTTTGGATGTTGGACTGATATTGGAGGGTGACGGTAGTGGGATGGCCAGCAATAAGTCGAGCAGGTGTCAAGGCGTCGAGAATGACGGGAATGGACTTTGTTTCGACCGGTGGGGCAATTGAGCAGGTTGAGTTGACAAAGGAGCAGAGAGGTGGGGTGAAGAGGCGGGGTGAGCGAGCTTCCTTTATACCCCCCTTCGCCTCGACGTGCAGTGTTGAATACGTGCTCGTCGTCGCTCGTCGTCGAGGGAGCGGTGACGCTTGGGAAGTTTTCCCAACGGGGGCGGTCAAGACTTTTTCTTCTGGGGTTCCAAAGCCGCCCTTTGAAACTGATGGACTGAGATGCGGCAACGGCAGCGGAATAGCCGGATGAGGAGCAATGAGGCAATGACGACGACGATGACAAGTGCGGCAACGGGGCAAAGGGGGCAAAAGGGGCAAAAGGGGGGATGGGCAGTGCTCCGAGCTTGCCGAGGGTACGAGGGAGGGTAAGGACACCCTCCTTTGTGCTGCGATGCTTTTCTCTATGATGCCCCAAGATCAGCATTCAGGGTGGGAGTATATGGATGTCGAGAGGATAAGAGTGACGAGCGACGGGGATGAGTGGTAATGAATGTTGCGGATGGCTATCAATTACGTCGCTCCAAGGCCTGCTTAACCTTGATAAGGCAGACAATAGTGGCCTGTGAACTCTTCTGGGATACTCGAGTCGAGGAACGCCGGTCACCAACGGCGGTCGGTGGGGTCAACGCCGGTGTGGCCTTGTCAGTTCCCCCAAGCCTAGATCCGACGTCGCATTCTTGTTCCCGCTCACTCTGTACATGTCTCTCTTCCGCAATTCAGTGGTCGTCGATGTGACTTCGAATGGGGTAGCGTCGAGGCATCCGTAGTTTGACATCTCTTCCCGCACGACAAGAGGACGTGACCCTGACGCCAAGGCACGCCACGCCTAATCATATTAGGCGTGTGGCTGTTAAAGGCGCCTTGTCTGTTCACGTCGCGTCTTGACAAAGCATTGTTGGAAAGTCTGATCAACGCATAACGAGCGTCTGTAGTCTCGGTCAAACTCTTCGCCATGCCGCCCCGCCGTCGTGCCGCGGCCGCTCCCGCTCCCCAGGCAGTGGAGACGCCCACCTCGCGGCGGTCCACGCGGACGCTCAAACCCGAGCCATCTCCTCTGCCCGACCGCTCGCCCACCCAAACGATCGACGACGAGCGGTCCCCCAGCGGCCCTTCCAGGACCCGCGGCAAGGCTCAGACCAAGGCTCAGAACGGCGTTGCGTCACGCAGGAATGGAAGCGGAAGAGCTGGAGCACGAGAAGGAAGGGCCAGCCTGTCGCGCGTAAAGAGCGAGACGGCCGAGGGGAGCGAGTCGGACACTCAGCGCGAGCGGCGGTTACGCAAGAGCGTGTCGTATCGCGAGATAGGGCCTGACGAGCTAGAAGACGAGGGCCAGGATGAGGATGAGCCGGAGGGGGATGAAGATGGTCAAGGGGAGAACGACGTTGAAGAGGAGCAGGAAGAAGCCGGTGAGTCGGGATCAACTCTGTGATCGCGCTGTGCTGACAAGTTGCTCTTCCTTGCTGGTTTCTCCCACTTGACTCGACTGTACAAAATATCTTCCTCGACTCGCTGTCTTCTCCCATGACATGATATCCAATCTCGAATCTGTCGGTCCTCTTGTTGGCATTCGCGGATTCCATTCTCATCTCATCTCTCGACACATTCCTCGCTTGACATGTTTGTTGTATGGCGTTGTCACTCCAGCTCCCATAACGCCGTCTCGCGAAAAAGTCGGCTCTGGCCGCGGAGGCTTCTCCGTCAAAGGTGCTGCAGCAGCCGCGGCTCGCGCCCGATGGGCCAAGGTTCGACGTGAACGTGCAGAACGGGGGGAGGACGACGATGATGGGCCGAGTGTGAGGCGGCGCACGGGGGGCGGGGGCGGGGCCAGAAAGGGGGATGCGAGGAGTGCGGCCGTCGAGAGCTTTGAGAGTAGGTGTCTCTCGCTCGCTGCTACTTCTCGTGGTCGCCTCGGTTCCCCCAGCTTCGTATCGCATCTCAGGATTGTACTGTCCGTGGCAGGGCTGATCAGTCAGTGGACTCGACCATCACGATCAAAGGTGTCGACTACACCGTCGGCGACGACGAGCTCATCCTCGATGCCGATCCCAAGGGGGACACCAAGGTTGATGCGGAGGGTAACCTTCTCGGTGGTGAGCCGCGGTTCTTACTGAACCATCCATCGCTGATGTCTGTATCTTTTATTTTCAACTATACTATTCATTCCTCTATATCCCCACCTCTCCCCGATCCTTTCGTCTGTCCTCCAATATATGATGATCTCGACCATCCCTCGTGCACGTCTTCGACTGTTATGACCGCAGGCCGGGAATACAAACTCACAACATTCACTTCCCCAACTCGGCGCTCGCCGAACAAAGTCTACACACTCACCATTGATGCTGCCCGTGCATGCGGCTATACCGACTCGTTAGCATTCCTGCGCCGTTGCCCCCAGCTCCTCAAACTGGCTTGCAACAATGACGAGAGGCAAATGTTGATTGATATCGGCCGTGTTACGGGTAACTTGAGGAACCGGATGGTCACTATGGTCGCCATGCGGAATGTCTACAAGTTGATGGGCGCGAGAGTGGTGAAGAGTGAGTTGCCTGTCGATCCCATGATCAGAGTCCCGGGCTAGGCGTTCGCCTCATATTGTAGCCAGGTGTCAAGGCTGACTATGTACAGATGGCAGATGGGTGACAGACGACTACTACGAGGACAAGGCGCTCGCCGAGTGCGCAGAGAACGGCTTCACTCCCGGCGCTGTCGCCCACGAAGACGAGATCATCGCCAACGCTCTGAGCTCTCTGAACCCCCAGGGCCGGCCGCCAAACAACACGGCGACGCAAGAGATCACCCGCCAAGCAGCCAACCTCACGTCGTTCTATACCCTTGGGGGACCGACGACGACTTTTGCAGGGAACGGTGCCGACCCGTTTTCCGAACACGGGCACCATGGACACGGGCACAAGCGCGCTCGTCTGAGGAACGCCGGAGTGACAGAGGAAGATTGGATGTTCCGCACAGCCGAGGAGAGCCGCAAAGTCGACGAAACGCTCCGTGCCTACCGAGAGGAGAGGTTGCAGGAGCTCGGCGGGGCAGACATGAAGGGCTGGGTATGGACGGCGGAGCAAGCGACCGCGCAAGAGGGAGAAGCGGAGACGGACGCGTTGCTCGGCCTGCCCAAGATGGAGCGGAAACGCAGTGCGCTCAGCCAGGAGGTTGTCCCTCGTCTGGAGGCTGAGGCCGAGGATGGTGCAGATGCAGATGCAGACGACGCCGACGCCGACGGCAGCGCAGACGCAGACACCGACGCAGGCGATAAAGAGGCCCAGGCTGGAGGGGACGGGCAGGCCGACGGAAACGGCGATATATCCATGTCGACAAAGCTGACAGAGGCGTCGACTGCGAATGGCCATATGGGCAACTCGGAGGGCAAGGTCATCGTGCAGACCGCAGAGGAGACACGAGCAGTCTCGGCAGCGTTCAACTGGGGTCTCGGGAGCTGGACGCGGGGACGCGTCAAGGCGGCCTACGAGGTGGGTCTTGTCGACGTGGCTCTAGCTCTTCGATCTAGCACCTACTCCTCCTCGTCGTGCTTTCTGTCTTCCTTGTTCCTTGCCCCCTTTCCCGTTTACTTTCTGTCTTCCTTTCATTTCCACTTTCTCCATCTTCCTTCCTTCGTCCTTCTTCCATCTTCCATCTTCCCTCCTCCTTCCTCCTCCTTCTTCCTTCTTCCTTCTTCCTTCTTCCTTCTTCCTTCTTCCTTCTTCCTTCTTCCTTCTTCCTTCTTCCTTCTTCCTTCTTCCTTCTTCCTTCTTCCTTCTTCCTTCTTCCTTCTTCCTTCTTCCTTCCTCCTTCCTCCTTCCTCCTTCTTCCTTCCTTCTTCTTCCTTCCTCCTTCCTTCTTCCTCCTTCCTGCTCCGTTCTCATTCTAGCTCTGACGTCCTATCCATCGTCCCACTATCTGGGGCACAGAAGCGGACCTTAAGCTGACAATGCCAGCCGCACACCCACATGCCGCACGTACCTCTACACACGCAGCCGCTGGGCGCCACCACTGCGAGGGTATCGCATTTCCCCATCCTCGCTGCGCAGGCCGATATCCAGCACAAGAACTTTGTCATGTCGAGCGTGACGGGGCGGGCGGCACGGGGCCTCGCTAGCGTCGAATACGTGCTCGAGACAGGGGAAGGGGAGACCACACAGACCACGCACTTCCAGGGCGGACGGAGGGTGTGGGGCAAGCAGTGGGTGCAGGAGCACGATCGGGACCAGGACAGAGATGGGTGGCAGGAGGAGTGGGACCCGCTGAGGATGTTTGGGTTTGCCAAAAGCCGGCCGGAGGCGATGGAGCGCAAGGTGCGGGACGCGGAGGAGTGGGCAAAGCGGGAGAGGGCGAGAAAGGCGCTCCCGGCGGTGTCTGCGTAGCTGCGTAGGCGATGGTCCATGCACAGATATGTGGTGTGGCTGTGCCTGCGTATGCCTGGGTGTGCATGCCTAGAGGTGTGTGGTGCACGAGTGGTGCAGTGCTGTAGTGTTGCAACGCGGTTACGAGATGGGGGGTTGTTCAATGCCTGAAAGGTATGTGGGCGATACATGCCAGTACACGGTGATACATGGCGATACATGACAGTCTTGGGTCGCGTCACACCCCCGCTCAGCACCCTTTGAACCGCGCCCTGCGTTTCTCCATAAACGCCCGCAGACCTTCCTGCCGATCCACCGTGCCGAGCAAGGGGTCGTACAGCGCGCGCTCGAGGTCGAGAGCTTGCTGGAGCGGCAGGGCTGGGCCCGTGCGGATGGCGGTCTTGGCGGCCGTGAGCGCGAGTGGTGCTGCGGCGTCAGCTCTGCTGCGGTCTATTGCCACTCATCCTGCCCGATTTCCCGACTTCCCGGGCAGGACCTACCGGAAGTCAAGACCTGCCTCGCCAAGTCGAGCGCACCATCCAGAGCGGTCTGTCCAGGCGTAGCTGTACTTGGGCGCCGGCTCGGCCCCCGCATATAGCGATTCACGAGCCCCCACGCCTCGGCCTCGTCCGGCCCCACCCGGCGACCCGTGTAGATCATGTCCATGGCGCGTGACGGGCCGACGACGCGCGTCAGCCGCTGTGTCCCGCCGGCGCCGGGGATGATGCCGAGCTTCGTCTCGGGCAGACTGAGGAGCGTGTCTGGGCCTAACACGGGGTCAGTGCTGTCCAGACCACTCGACGAAATGCTGGTGCCAGTGTCGTCGTCGAGGATGTGGCAGCTGTAGCCGAGAATGGCTGCGAACGGGAGATGGGAATGAGGGGGGGAGTGCCCACCGGCAACGCGCAAATCGCAGCTCAGCGCCAGCTCCAGGCCGCCCCCCAAGGCATACCCATCCACCACGCCGATGGTCGGTACCCGCAGCTCCTCGAGCTCAGCCATCAACGACCGCAGCGAGTCGAGAAACGCAGATACCGCTGTAGGAGACATGGTGCGGCGCTCGCGGAGGTCTGCACCGGCGCAGAAGATCTTGGCGTGCGCCGAGGTCAAGAGAAGGATGCGTGTTCTGTGCTGTTAATTCAAAGTCTCAACTGTAACATTCAGAGCCGAGCGTTCAGTTCAGCTAGTAGCGAGCAGCGACGCCGGGGCAGCCTGTGTCAACGGGAATGGGAAACCATGAGGAAGGTAGAAGGATAAGACGGAGAGATGGTGCTGATCAGCCGGTGCCCGTCAGTCTATTGAAAAGGGCACGACTTTCGGGGCTTGAATAGAAGCGTTGTGGTGATCAAAGAAAACCGCCTGAAGAGCCGCAACTCACGAAGGCGACGCCGAGGCTCTGGCAATCCCCTCTCGCATCTCCTACCCTGGTCAGTACGACACCACCTCACGCCACAAACGCACAGCGACCATCTGTACACTCAGTGAGTTTCTCGCCTTCTCGCGGTCCATGGTGAGCAGCACGGCGCCCTCGAGCTCCTCGGCACGGGGGTCTGACGGGTCAAGCACGAGCGGCCGGAGATGAGCTTGGGGCGGAGGGGATGTGGACAGTGCGCGTGCATGGGGACGGATGGGACGTGGCGGGCGAATACGTCGTAGACGAAGCGAGGGTCTAGGTGGTCTCAGGGTCATAGGTGTGGAGCGTGAGAGTGGTACAGCGTTAACGGTGTACCAGTGCTGCCAAGCAGCCAGTCGACGCCGTACTGCAAGACGAACACCGGCAAACCAGCGTACCCGGCTGGCGGCGACCGCCGCTCGTACTTTGCAACCCACCTGGGCAACTGGGAGTTATTCAAGTGTCCTGATCACATCAAGGCGACAACGAGGAAGGCTGCTCAACGGCACGTAGCGAGCAGAGAGGATCCTCAGGAGATGAACGGAGAGAATGACCTGCAACGTCGCTGCCGGTACATGACGACTGTCGGGAGTGGCGGCACAGTGGGTTTGAGCTCTAGATCCGGTCTTGAGTTTGGTGCTACTGCGCGACCTATCATGGGAGTGATGAGGATGAACAGTCTGCATGTTGGTGACGGGGCTCTTGGTTGGGTCGTTGTCTCGTCGACGACATTCATGTGCTCGATGCTCGTGTTGCCCGCAGAGTCCGTCGAAGATGCCGAGGCGGAAGCAAATTAGGCAGATATTTGGGTGCCACATTTACCTCTCTCCGCCGGAGTTTCGCGGCATTTGGCGAGTTTCGCCTGGTGCTCCCTTCTTGCTCCCTTCTCGACCTGCAGCTCTGACTTCGTCGTTGTGCATCCATCAAGTATCGGCAGCGTCAGTCACCTCTACTCTCTCTCCCCGTGGCGGGCACCATACTGACAGGTCAACAGGATGCAGATTTTCGTCAAGACGTGCGTTTCCCCTCTGACTCACCCTCTACGTCTCGCTCTTCCCTCGTCTATCTCTCCTATTACCCTCGTCGCCTGCTAGCTCGCTCTGCAAAGCGGCGCCTTGACTGACATCCACAGCCTCACGGGCAAGACCATCACCCTCGAGGTCGAGTCCTCGGACACGATCGACAACGTCAAGTCGAAGATCCAGGACAAGGAGGGCATCCCCCCCGACCAGCAGCGTCTGATCTTCGCCGGCAAGCAGCTGGAGGACGGCAGGACCCTTAGCGACTACAGTGGGTATCTTGTTATTGTGGTACGGTCTAGCTGGAGAGGCGGCCTCTGTTATGTTTGGAAAGGGGAAATGTGACTCGAGAAGCTAGAGAGAAGGATGCTGGACACGACGGAGAGGGACGGCGAGACTGGAGACTGGAAACCGGAGACTGGAGACTGGGAATTGAAGAGAGTCCCTTGGGCCGTGCTGACCCACGCAGACATCCAGAAGGAGTCGACCCTCCACCTCGTCCTCCGTCTCCGAGGCGGTATCATCGAGCCCTCGCTCAAGGCCCTTGCGTCAAAGTACAACGTGAGCTACGTCTGACCTACCGGGTTCACGCCACTGACCCGTGCAGTGCGACAAGCAGATCTGCCGCAAGTGCTACGCCCGTCTCCCTCCGCGAGCGACCAACTGCGTGAGTCGGGCGGTCCGGGCGGTCCGCCACCAGGCTGGGAATCATGTTGCTGATCGCAGAATAGCGAAAGAGGAAGTGCGGCCACTCGTCCCAGATCCGACCCAAGAAGAAGATCAAGAACTAGGCTTGGTCTGGCGTGCGGCTGGCGGCGAGCGACTCGGGTTTGACAGTCGATGTATTCCTTTGCGCTCTGAGTACCGGCTGCAATCTAGCACCGAGTGATTCTGTGAACCCGAGCAGGCAGTGCTTTGATGAGGCAGACATGGCTCGATAGTGACGGGTGAAAGAGCACGCGTTGTGGTCAGGTCGTTGCAGTTATAGCGAGCACCTTGAGCCGTGCTGCCGTGGACAAGCCTTGTGACCGCACACGTTGTAGCGTGCTCGTCATTGCCGTGTACAGTACAATCGGATCCCGCCAATTCACGGTCATTGAGTTCTAGGTGGAGGTTAGCCCGACCACAGAGCACCTGCTGTCAATTGCTTTGTTGTCTTTCGCGGCACATCCATGCCTCCGTAGTACGTCTCGCCAGGATGGCTCAGCAGGCCGAGCAAGACGAGCAAGACCTCGCCCATATCCACTGGTACGTCGTCTAGTCTGACGCGTCGCCGGCTGAGCTCACGGTCGCAGGTCATGGCCCGAATTCATCGCTGTTCGTTCTCTGCCCGCTGTCCGCTGTCCACTGTGCTCTTCTCTCCCAGCTCTCCTCACCCAGCCCTCTTTGCCTGTTCACAGACAAAGCAGACGGAGAACTCTCAGCGGTGCGGGCAGTCTGGGAGTACCTGAGCAGCCTGAGCAGTCTGAGCACTCTCGGCACTCTAGCGGTCTGAGCAGTCTGGCACTCTCGCCCTCTCGCCCTCTCGCCCTCTCGCCCTCTCGCCCTCTCGGCAGCCTGGACAGTCTGGGCAATCCCAGCAAAGTGACGAGGACTAATGAGAAGCTAGGCCAACCCGGCGCGGTCGCTCGCTACCGCTGACCTCGCGTACGTGGACGCACCTACGATCCGATGCATCTCACCTGCACCTCCACTCGCGCCTTGTTGGGGGCCTGCTGACAGTTGGACAGGATGGACTACTTTGCCCAGTCGCCGTTCTTCGATTCGAGGTCGAATAACGCCTCTCTGCGGACACAGTATCGCATCACCAACCCGTTCTTCTCTCATGCCGACGAGAAGCTGTACGTGTGCCCTCTCTGTGCGACCCCCCCCCCCCTGGCCTCTTGCCCTCCTGCGCGCCTCTCTCTGTCCCTCTCTCCTTCCGACTCTTAGCGCCGTCTCACGTCTCACCTCGTCTCCTCTGGCTTTACCTTATTCGCTGCTCGGTTTCTGCCTGCCTGTACAGTTCGACACCCTGTATGGCATCGCGAACAGGAACCCGAACGCAGCAATTCCGCTGACATTCGCACCCTCTTGCTCCTCTGCTCCGCCAGACTGCTCCCCAGCTTCACCCAAGGCTTCGAATACGTCGTCGCCCACGCCCAACCGCCCTCCCTCTTCCTGATCCACCGCCGCGAGGTGGAGCGCGGCCAGCGGGATAACGTCTCGGCTGTGTACTTTGTCCTGGACGGGAAGGTGTATCCCACCCCCACGCTGTACGATGCCATGGCGACGCGGCTTGTGAGTGTTGCGTCACGTCTCCTCGTCGCTTGTCTCTGGTCTTTCCGGCCACCTGCCTACCGTCGCTTGTCTCTGGTCTTGCCGGCCACCTGCCTACCGTTTCTTCTCTGTTGTGCCCTGTCTCCACTTGATCCCCACCTATAATACTACATGCTCGGTCGATACCATGTCGCTGAGCCGTCTTGCTCCAATAGCAAAACGCCGCCCACCTCGTCACGCATACATTCGCCACCCTCTCTGCAGCACACCCACCCGCCAATCCCCGAGCCACGAGTCAATGGCGTGCAGCCGCCCCCTCGACCGCCAGTGGCGATGGCGACGTGAAATCCAACAACGCCGACACCGACCCTGATGCGATGCAAGTCGATGTCTCAGAACCCAAGAAAGACGACCCCTCCACCTCTGCTGGTCACGATAACCTTGCCGCATCGACTTCCAACACCACCACTCCAGACTGGCACCTCTTTCACGCGCTCGCGAGCACACGGAACTCGCTCGCCGCCCTCGACGCTCAGGCGCGAGCACCGCAGTTTCCCAGAGATCCGACAGACGAACTACGAGCCATCGAAGCGACGCTGAGCGGCTTCAAGCCCACCTCGTCCACTAACACTGCCGCTGGTAAAGCCGGAGGCGGTGGCGGGGGAGGAAGCGCACTATCGCCGAGTGTGAGGACGACTGGCACGCCCATGCCGCTGCCGAGTCTGGGTGGACGGGCACCGAGCCTTGTCGGTGCGCCAGCGCCGTCTCCCCTCATCAGCTGGAACGGCACGCCTCGGTGAAGTAATGCCACGGTGCACGCACGGCTGTTTATGGTCATATTGGAACTAGACGTATACCATGCATACGAGATACCTGCTCATCGATTTCGACGCTCCAAGTTGGTATCTTCGCTTACATCGAGATATGCCTCGAAATCTATTTTCATGTCTATATCTAGATCCACTTCCATATCTTGATCGATGTCGATGTCTATGTCTGACTTTGTGTCCTAGGTCTGCCTGAGAGCCGTCGGGCTAAGCAGCGACGGCGTCGCCAAACTTCCAGTCGGCTTCAGTGGCCAGTTTTACCTTGCTCAGCACGCGCGGGCCTTGCTCGCCCTCTTCGAGGCCGTTTGCGCGCTGCCCAGGCACTGGGCTGCGCCACTTCCAGAACGGGGTGAATTGGTCGGGCTTGTGCTCGAGCTGGTTGACAAAGTTCTGCGCGAGCGTCAGCACCGGCTGTCCGCTATCCGCCTTCCGCTATCCACTGTCCACTGTCTGCGTGTACTGTCCACTGTCTGCGTGCCGTGGGAACGTCGTCGCAACATACCTCGCCAAACACGGGGAGGAACTTGAACCCATGGCCGCTCCCGCCACTCGCGACGAACAGCGTCTCCCCGTAGCCCGGCACATAGTCGCCGACAAAGTGGTTGTCGATGGAATCAGTGTACCAGCACAGCCGGGTGGCGGTGATGCCGATGCTCGCTAGTTCCGGGTATATTTGGCGGATGTTGCCCTTGATGGCCTCGAGCGCCTCGAGCGGGATGTTGTGGATTGGGTCCGGGGTGTATTTCGTCCGCGGGACAGAGAGCCGGCTAGCCATCCAAACCCAAACGGATCAGCCTCGGTGTCCTTGCCCGCCCGCGCCGTGCTGTGCTCATGGGGCAGGAAGGGAGGGAGCTAGAGAGGCAGCTCACGTTCCCGTCACGGGGTGCGTGTCAAAGTTGGTATACTTGACTGCCCGGAACCCAAACTTGAGTCGACCTCCAGGCGTCGCAGGCTAGACATGTGATCAGTCCCACCCAGTCGACTATTAAACATAGAGTGATATGCTCGGGAGATGTGAGGAGACAAGGGGAAGGGAGAGAGAGGGCAGGCACTTACGAAACCACCCATGCCTGTACCTTCGGCAGTCTCAAAGCTCCAGGTACAAAACTCGTTGGGGCCGAAACGCTGGAGGAGGTCCGGCCGGTCTTTGGGGATATCGACGAACGCCACGGAACCCCCTGTTGTCTCTAGCAACCCAGCCGCCTCGGGCACGACGGACGCCGTCCATCCGCCGCCTATAGTCATTCAGCTCAACGCCTTGTCATACAGATCAGACGCGCGTGCGTGTGGAATTTCACGTCAGAGTGACAGAAAGGGAGAGCGGCGCAGAAGGGGAGAGCGGCGCAGAATGGGAGAGGGACGCAGAAGGGGAGTGGTCCACTTACACGCGACGACGACCTTGTCTGCGCGGTGTTCCTTGCCGTCTGCAGTCTCCACCCCGAGCACTCGTTTCTCGTTCCCATCGACCGCCAGGATGAGCTTTGAAAACTTGCCGGCGACGGGATCAAGAATGAACTTGACGCCAGCCTTCTTGGCGAGGTGCAGAGCCCACACACACGCCTTGGCCAGTATCAGCCGCTGCACCTGCACAAGCACAAGCACAAGCACAAGCACCTGCACAAGCACCTGCACAAGCACCTGCACAAGCACCTGCACAAGCACCTGCACAAGCACAAGCAAGCACGCGCGATCTGTCCCGCTGCCATTGCGGGGTGCTCACCTTGTCAGCGCGGGTGAAGCCAGCATCCCGATCGAGAAGGCCGTGGATATCGCCGCCCAACAGACCGTTGAACCGATGCAGCTTGTCTGCCCAGTGGTAACCCGGCTGCGCTTCGTCGGCCGCTTTCGCCCTCTTCAAGTCCTCTTCGTTCTTCTACGCACTTCATCAGCTATCGCCCTTTACGATTTCTCGCGTGGTGGTGATCCCGTACGAGGAGAAAGACGCGCTCGCGTCGGTTATCAGCGTCGATCCCAGCCAGACACGCCTGGTGGAAGGCGCTCAGTTTCGCCCCGATGCCCGTACGCATGAACCCGCTCTCGCTGAGCAGCTCGTCGGTCGGCTCGAGGCCGTCTGGGAGATCCGCGGGCGAGGACGCTTGGACCTCGGCGGACCAGGCTCGCCAGATCGGTAGTGCGCTCAGGGCGAGGTCCTGGTACCTGCGGACCGAGACGTCAGCTCTCGTCATCGTACGCGATTAGACTCTCTATCAAGGGAAGGAAGGTATCAATTTGAACGGGTGCCGTAGGGGTGGGGGTCGCGACAGAAGCTCAAACAAGACGTACATCTTCCTGTCTCCGCTGGAGAAGGCACGTCAGCTCGGTCAACAGGCGACAAGGAGACGCGACTCACTAGGTCGTGCGGAACACTTTGTTGATATCTGCCGAAGCCCCGTCGCAGCCATCATCAGGGTGGTAGAAGTTTTTGTCAAACGGCTGTCGGTCGATGACCGTCACGTCCGTGTATCCTATGTGTGTCAGTATCTTCTGCGCGGTATCGGCTCTCTAAGGCTCGAATATACAGGCTCGACGGAAAAGTCTCCAGTAGGAGAGTCCGGAGTGAGAACGGAACATTGTCCCCCACATCGAATCTCGACATCAAATCTGGACAGGGGCAGAGATGTGGAGGGATAGCAGCAACACGCCAGGCTGTTCTCACCTCGCTTGGCCAAGAACATGGCCGTCGACAGTCCAAACACGCCGGCCCCGACGATCAAGATACTCTGCGATGGGTCCGACATGTCGGTCGTACCAGCTTCCGAGCAGTCGATGTGTGTTGAGCTAGATGTAGACGCTGATTGTAGATCTGTATGCTAAATGCTAGATAGGCTGGATATGCCAGATATGCCAGATATGCCAGATATGCCAGATATGCCAGATATGCCGTTTGTACTCGTCGAGATCAAGAGCTCGCTGTGGATCGTCTGTTTCCACTCGTCGTGTCTCTTTGTGTCTCGTTGCTGCAGTCACACTTGTCCTCGTACTCGCACGCGCACTGACTCGTACCCTCCTGCACCACTATATATACCCGTGCAGCTGCGAGCCGGATACATTGCAGATACGACAGATGAAGTGCTCGACCCCACGGACTTGGCCGACGAGATAACAGCCAAAATTCGCGCGAGACCGAAGCCCGAAACAGCCACAGCGAGAGAGAGACAGAACTGTCGACACCTGCCGCAAGTGCGTTCCGGCTCCGCAGCGCTCTGTCCGATTCGTCAGGCCACGTCGCCAACAGAGCAGCGAGGGGAGGATGAGGATGCCAGGATGCTCGTCACTTCACCTCATGCGAATACACTACCATGCTAGATGCTACAATGCTACAAAGCAATACCTCCCTCTGTCTCTCAATCACGTCTCTGCACCTGCAGTCTCTGCCTCCGCCTCTGCCTCGGCACCAACCACCTTGCCTCTACCTCGTCCCCTGCCCCTTCCTCTCCCGGCCGCGGCCCTGCCATTCCCACCTCGCCGACCCCGCCCATTCCGCCCCGCCGAGCCCTCGGTCCCAGCTGAAGAACCCACGCTCTCCGTCCCCACCTCCGAGGCGACCGAGATACTGTCCACTGTCGACCTGCGCTTCCTCGCTACAGCCTGGCGTTTCCGTTTAACCCCAGTAGTCGTCTCGCCGTTCTTCTCCTCACCGTGCTTCTCCTCGTCCTTGTCACCGCCATTTCTCTCCTTACTTCGTTTGCCATCGCCAGTCCTCTCGCTGCCCTTGTCATCGCCATCCTCAACCTTGTCCAGCACCGAGCTGCTCTTCCTCCTCTTTCCCGTTCCGCGACCTTTCGGGTCTTCCTCGTCCAGATCCTGCATCATCACATTCCATCCCTCAACCTGCTGCCCTTGGACGCGCGCCTCGGCTTCTCGGAATTGCTTGATAACCGCTAAAAGCCGTTTCGACACATTCGCCGTCGTCCTCCGACGCGGTGCAAAACTGCCCTGACCCGCTGACAGATCAAAGAACGGATCCAGCGTCGCCTGCTTGTTCAGAGCGCCCACTTTGCCCCGACGCGCAATGCGCTGTACGATCGGCGTAAGCTCGTCATCCACCTTTGATATCGACCACGACAGCTCTTCGTGTAGATAACTACCTCTCGTCAGCTTCCGGTCGAACAGCCGGCGAAGACAAAGCGGACCTTCGCAGTGCTGCGAGCTTGGGGAACCCCCAATGGAACGGTTCTTCCGACTGGTCTGTTTCAGGATAGATGTATGCCTCCCTCTGCAGCCCAGTCAGTCCGATATCCATGACAAATCCCGTATCACTCACGACAAGCGGGTTTGGCCAATCGGCCGTGAGGTATATCACGTGCGAGTACCGCTTCTTGAAGCTCTTCCTCCACTTGCTCGACGTGTCTGCTTCGGTATCTTGGCCCCGCTGTACCTTCATCCACCACGCCTTGAAGTTGTCGACGCCGTTCGGGCCAGGAAAATCAGCCAATAGCTCGAGCGCCACGACCGGCCCGACACCTGGTAGTCCAATCGTATAGTCGCTGCCGAGCAAGTACGCCAACGAGATGAGTCGTTCCCGCGACAAGCTCAATTCGCGCTCGATATCGGCCAGGAGGAAACATTCCGCGTATTTGGCGTCGTTGAAGATGTTCTTGAAACACTGGAGGCCGCCAAACAGGAACACATCAGAGTCGTCGGTGATGATCCCATCCACCAGCCCCAGCTCGGCCAACTTGGCACATTGAGCTTCCGCTTCCATCGGAGCAGTGATATACGGGATCCCGAAATGACGGAGCAAGGTCTGGATCTGCGCCACCATCGCTTGAGTAATCTCGTCCGAATCCCGCATAGCAACCTTGCTCTGAGAGTTCAAAACTCGGATCTCATCGTCGATCTCTGTTCGAACTTCGTTGAGATCGCGGTTCTTGATCGAGGCGATGAACCTCGCATAATCGTCGGCTTCTTCCAGCATATCGGCGGGTGCCATATCGACGTCATCGTCCTCGACCTCGGACGGAAGAGATGAGCCTGATCTCTCCGTCTGTAGCGGCGGACGGCCAACTGCCTGAGGCGAGGGCGACCTGGACCATTCGATAGAGCGTGAGTCATCCAAATCTTCCTCTTCGTCGTCTGATATCGGCCCTGACTGCCGGCGGGAGAAGCTACTATCCTCTTCGTCTTCAGTCGACTCGATGGTCTCGGTGGATACTGTGCGTGGTGGTGGATGAACGATTTGCCCCTCTTGACCGATTGATCCAGAAGATGAAAGGGCACGCAGCGGTTCGATAGAAGTTCTGACGGCAGGGGACGGTGGCTTTGCGGAACTACGATCTGCTTGGTAGTCTTGAGTGGCAGTGACACGCAACAGGGGCTGTGGCAGTGTTTGCTGCGCGGTTGGCTTATTGGGCAGCGCTGCAGCGCTACGACAGGCACCTTCGACGGGCGTCCTATTCTCTACATTGTTCGAGACCGGTATTGATGGCTTCAGTGCTGGTAGCTTCGCCGCGGGAGCTGCGCCGTGGGCTACCGAGGAAGAGGTTGTTGAGAGAGTTTCAGAGGGTTTTTGCGAAGAAACAATGTCGGCAGGCTTCTCGTCATCGTCTTCAATGATAATCGGCTCCCGCGATGGCGCTGGTACCGTCGGTGCCTGCACTGGCAACGAGGGCTGTCGGACTGACGGGACTTCCTGAGGCCCTCGAGGAGACGATTCAACCGTCTGCGCCATCTGTTCCTGGCGCAAGGCAGCGTCGATCGCCTTGAGCGCATTTGTCGAAGTGACCTGGTCGCTCAGCCTTGCACGCCTCGGAGGTGGCGCAGCAGACTGCGGTTCGGTGTCGACCTCTATTGATTCAGGCGTATGAACCTCCGAGAGGAGTTGTGGCGTCGATCGATCGGACGGGACCAGTGAGACCTCTTCGAACGAGTCATCAGAATCATCACTGCCCGCCACTGGAGGTGGGGGTGGGGGCTTTGCTGTGGACGCTGTTCTGCCTGCGTCTCTTCTGCTCAGCGCGAGTGCACGAGCAAGATCAGCATCGGGCTCTTCCTCGTCCGAACCCAGTTCTTCCTGCTGAAGCGCAAGGGCCAGCGCCTCATCGTTCGCAGTCGGGACGATTGCTTCCGTATCTTCCTCATCTGGCTCGAAAAGGGGCGCATCCCCAGGCTGCCGCCTCTTCCCGAACGAAGAGACAGGAAGGTCAAGCGGTGCTCTCGTTGGTTTCTTTGGAGCGTATCGAGCTGCGATAGCTTCCAAGATTTCCTTCCTCCTGTGTTCTCTGAGGTCGGGATCGACAGGAGTAGGAAGACTTTCGAGAAATCAGCATTCGCTTCAGCTGCGCCGAGAGACTCTCTCTCGTACCCACCTCGCTACTTCTTCAACGTCATCGCTCTCGTCATCCGCGTAGTCATTATCACTCTCGCTGTCTTCGTTGTCTGCCTTGTGGTCCGGTTCCAGCTCGATTGGCTTTTGCTTCGTACCCTCACGGATACCCAAAGCCCAACCACCGCCAGCATCCTCTCCGCGCTTGACCAGTACATACTCCCTGTTTCTCTCTGCGGCAATTCGCACAGGGATTGTTAAATGTGCCTTTCCCACCATATCCGTCACCGTCAGAAGCTGCTGGGTCAACGCATTCCGCTGCGAGAGGTGCTTGATCTGGGCCATAGAGAAATCCAGTGGGGTCGGAGCAGCGCGCAGCATATCCGAGAGCCGTTTGTGTGATTGGGCGCGAGACCGTATACGCAGATCACCGATGATTTCATACTGCACTTCGGTGGGCAGTGCGCGAAATTCAGCAGATTCGACATCGATGTCCTCTGGATGCATGCCGTTGATGAATTGCTGCAGCTCTTCCTCTGTTGCCAGACGGGCATCAGGCTTGTCTTCGGTCGAGACAGTGGGCATGACGGTTTCGGGCAACCGATATGGGTCGTGCTTCTTGAACTTTTTCCGGCGCTCTTCCGCTGGATCCGGCGGCTCGGCTGGGGGAAGTATCGACTGGCGCGACGAGGATGCTGAGGGGGCTGGAAGGGGAGGAGGTCGAGTATATACTCCAGGCCGTCCTTCCAGGTCCTCGAGATAGACCGCATTCTCGGCGATTTGTTCGCCTGCCTCGTCGTCATAGTCCACTGCCCCAGAAGACGACGCAGCAGCGTGTCTGGCCTCTTGACGATCCCTTTGCCTAAATTTCTCAGTGAACCCGTCTGTTGTGTGCTGCCGAGTGAGAGCTCACGCTTGGGCCACCTTGACGGCTTCCCGCCGCATTTGCGCCGCAAACAGCTTCTCCGCCATCCTGGCGTGATTCGCAGCCGCTCCTGCCTTGCGCCTCTTCCGCTCTGCCTGGTGTATATCAGCGAAGCTCGCCTGGATGAGGCTTGCAGCAGGCGGCAGAAGCAAACGCACGATGGTAGCCCGTTTGAGCACAGGTGCCCCTCCATCAAAGACGAACACCGGCTTGATTCCATGGAACAGGAGTTTGTTTATCCGTCTAAGAAACCCTATCTCGATGAGCTCTAGCGAAGCAAGATATGCCTGCAGAAAGCCCACCGAGGACATGTGCATTCACCAAGACCCGTCCGTCCTTGTCCCTCATCGTCGCTTGAAACTGGTACTGTCAGCGCAAGACATACATGCCGATCCTGAGTGAGCATACCTGGTACAGCCAGATCGAGCTGTCAATTGCAAGACGCTTCCCTTCCATGCTTTCTATTCTGGACGGGGTTAGACAGCGCCCCCAGTTGAACGTCTGAATGACCTACTGTACAGGTCGCGAGACCGGATTGAGCAGTGACCATAGCCCTTTTACACCCATATCGCAGCGGCTCGAGGTAGTCGCTGACTATCAAAGAGGCAGAGCGAGACCTTTCCGAGGGAGACGTCGACGTGCCTCCCCGTGCTGATACTTTTATACAAGACCCATGTGAATTATTAGAATACAATGCAGAAGAGACCGACCTGCAGTTCAGTCAGACGACGTCGAAGAAAGATGACGGTGGCGACACGGAGATCACCTTGATGCCCGTCTGTCTTCGTCGACGCGTTCAGACGCGTACAGAGTCTGTCCAAGCTGTCCATCCAGTCGCAACAACCATGTCGCGGTCCTCGTCGCTCCCGTCACAGCCGAAACAGTCGCTGAATCCACAAGCGCTGCCGCCGAGCTTGCAGATACTGTTGCAGAAGCAACAAGAACATGCGGGGCTGCAAGCGCTGAAGGAGTCTTCGTCGGAGCTGTTGCTGCGTGTAGAGAAGCTTGCGGAGATGAGCAACGTCATGGCAGATGGCGGGGAAGGTCGGTAGCTCCCCTTTGTTTATATGATACCCGCCTTCCTGTGCCATATGTTGTGGCAGGGTGGAGAGGGAAGAACAAAGGCTGATGGGAGCAGCTGTTGGGGCAGTCCTGAAGAACTGGCCACATGTGTTCTCGGTGTTGAATCTGTTCGGTATGTCTGCGTTTTCTATGCACCCACCGACGAACGCGAAGTACGTGGCTGATCTCAGTGTAGATAAACCTGCATCGCCACCTACATCACCATCTAGAACTGGAGAGAGGATAGACGACGAGCCGCCAGAACCTCTTCCACAACTAGTCCGGCTGCCGTACGGCGGGTCGACCAACGTCGGCCATTAGATGGCCCGCTCCGCTCTACTCGATAGAGGCGCAGCGTGGTGAGGCAGTGTATAGATATGCCTGCAGTGTATGTACCATACGGTGGGCTGCGACACCCGGATCTGAGACGCCGTTGAGCGTGTCGAGGGCCGTTTCACAGGACACTATCCTTTATAGCTGTATCCTGCATCCTGTATCTCACGTCCTTTGACATGTCTGGCGCTGCATGGCAGTCGCTGGGCACGACTGTGGATTAAGTTGAGCTGCAGAGCACTTGTCATAAGACCTGGCGCATTGATATTCATCTGGATATACGTAATATCTGCTCGTCACCTCGCCGACCAGTCGAACCTGCAGGAGTAGGAAGCAGGACGACTGCTCGAAGCGGCTCAGCGGACCACGGCCGCCGACCTGTCCGCCACTTGTAAACGTCGAGACGTCGAGCGTACAGACAATGGCACATTTCTTCTTCGCCCCGATTCTCCTCTGTCGACTTGCATCTGCCTTTGCCGTCCCTCTCCCCTCTACTACCACAATCGGCGAGAGGGACGACACGACATCGGGATACGTCGACAAGGCCAAGCAGCTGTATCAGACCAATCCCGGTGCGGTCGTAGGGATCGCCCGTACGTGATCCTCAACGTTTACTCATCTGAGGTGTCATCCACTCACCAGACATGGCTCTGATGACTCTTCCCACTCTCGCGGCTTCTCCCATGTGCCTCCCATAAAATCGACAGTGACTAATGAGCCTTAGTGGGGTGCGCTGCGTTAGTGGGATTGCTCCTTTACTACTGGTGGCGAAGACGGAGAAGGCGCCGAGCGGCAGCGCAAGACCAGATGGCCCAGGCGCAAAGGGCGGACCAGACTCAGGCGGTTGTAGAGGAACAGCTTTACCAGCACAAAGCGCGACACCAGCAACAGCTCTTAAATCTGCTCGTGAACGGGGGCATCGATCAAGACTCGAAGCTAGGCATCGCGACTAGGATCGGGATGGAGCAGTATGGCAAGTATGCAGCCACACATAGATAGCGGGGACCGCGAGGGGGGAAGAGCCCGAGGGTTGGAACGTTGCGAGGCTGGGAGGCTAGGAGGCTAGGAGGCTGGGAGGCGGGAACGTTGCGAGGGCGGGAGGCTGGGAGGCTTCATGGGATGACATTATGGATATCGTTGAAATGTACAGTAGCGAGGTCGTCCGTTCTCCTCCTCTAGATCTATGCAGTAGTCGACTGCCCATTCGTCCGTGCCGATGCCTTGTCGCCTGATGGCGGTGTCGCTGGTGCTGAATCCGCCTTGGACTGCGAATAACCCCATCCCCAGCCCTTCTTCTCTTTCTCCTTCTCCTTCTCCTTCTCGGCCGTCTTCTTCTTGTTCCCAGCATTCATTACAAGTCTAAACGCAGACAACCTGTCAGCGACAACAAAGCAACAAAAATCCAGGGATAAAGATGGACGCACCGCTCGAGCTCTCTCCGTTCCTCGTCAGATTCGTCCGCCTCGACACTCTTGAAGATGCCACCAATCGTGAGTATCGCTTTGGCCCGTTTCAGAGCCGTGTCCTTGGAAATTCCAGGCTCATACAGCACTGCTTCCACCACTGCGCCGACAACCTACGCCCGTCAACACACACCGGAGACATGACCGAGCAGAGCTCACATTGATCACTTCCCAACGCGTCGCTTTCCACGTCGTCAACAGCATTTTGCTCGAGACTTCTTGCGCCAAAGCCTCAATCTCCTCCGGCGTTGCATCCCCTTTCTGCTCCAATCGCTCCATCTCCGCCATCGCGGACTGGACACCAATGCTATCCGGGACCTCAGTCTGGATACCTCCTGGAGGTCATAAGGGAACCACAAAACTCACGCGGAACCTAGCAACCCCCAGCCCTCCTTGACCATTCCGCCCTTCTCCTTTAGCCGACCCAGAAAACCACCGCCCAAGAACTTCTTGCTCTTGACAAAGTTGCCAGCCTTTGTTATGTACACTCCGGATATGGTATGCAACAACTCAATCCCGAACGACTCGAGCTTGAGATCCTCGGCCTCTGTGCGAATCCGCGCTTCGAATGCTTTCGTCTCCGGATCGTTGATGTCCCCTGGATGCTTGGCTTCAACAAATGGTCGTATACGCTGCAGAAGCTTTTGTTGCAGTTCCTTGACTCTGTACATGGTGAGCTGTAAGGTACCAGGTGCCAGGGACTGGATGACAAACCTCGCCTGTTTCTGCTCGTCTTGCTTCTTTTCCAACAACTCCAGCTGGGCTTTTTGCTCTGGAGTCAACTTGGGCTTCCCCTTCTTGTCCTTTCCGGGCGTCGTTGAGCCTTCTTTCTTGCTGAGATCAGACGTACTAGACGACGACTGTGCGCTGAACGAAGAATGATGAGCCAGGGACGTGTGGCTCGGTCCGGTACTTGTAGCAGTGGCCCCGGGGGCCGGCGCTGCGGTGGATGCTGGAGTCGCAGTCGGAATATCAGCCGTCGCAGTGGCAGCAGCAACACCCTCGGGCGTCGGTGTGGTGCCTGGAGCGTGCTCTGCGCCTGCTTGCTCCGCAGCCTCCATCTCTGCCCGCTCCTCTGGAGTCATCACCACGTCCATTGTCGATGTGAAATCCTTGACAAGCGAAATCTCCCCGATGTAGTCGTAGAACGCTTCTGCGCAGAGGTCAGAATATTGGATGCGCAAAGGACGCACCTCCTCCGAACATCTTTGAGAAGATTTCTTGGGGGTCAATCTGGGCGTCTTCCGCAGTCTTGTCCATGCCTGCCTTGCCGACTTTGTCGTAAAACGCCCTCTTGTCTGGATCAGATAGGACCTGATATGCCTCGCTGCTACGCATCAGTGAATATCTCGGTGAGACGTCGCCAAGACTCGCCTGATCTCCTTGAACATCTCCTCTGCCTCGGGCGAGGTGTTCTTGTCGGGATGCCACTGCATAGCATCAGCTTGCACGTGCCTGCCGGGCATCGTCAATATCGATCACGCACTTTGATCGCTTGCTTCCTGTAGGATTTCTTCAGTCTGCAACGCGTCAGCTACATGTCCAAGGAGGGCTTTCGCAACGCACTCGATGTCCGAAGCCTCGGGCGTCACGCCGAGGATATCATATAGCTCGGTATCCTTGACTTTCTTGGACATGGCGACTGGGGCGGCGATGAGAGGCGTTGCAACAGGTGTACTAACGCTACTGAGCTGCTCGCTGTGAGCTGACCGTTGCGCGATGAACGTGTAGACACGTACAAAACACGCACATCACTTGCCGAGCGGCGACGAAGCTCTCAGTTTCCAGTCACGTGACTCTTTTGTTGTTGCTGCGGAACGAAAGCTTGGCCGCCCAGACCAACGGGGGGCATCATTTGATTTTTCAACCGCGCAGTCTGCTACTGTCCCAGTCCCAAACAACACTTGAATCTCAACTGGCAGCTGGGTAGCCTTGCGTGTGTCGAGCTGCAGGGGACAAAGCAGCCGAGGGGACCACTCGCCTACACCCAACAACTCTTTCTCGCAGGCGATCACTCAGCGATCACCCAGCGATCAACCGGCGACCAACCGGCGACCATCTCGCGCAATCTAGCAATGGACTCATGACCTGTGCATCGCTCCTATGGACGCCGCGCCTGTATCTGGCCCATCGCGGCCGCGACGCACAGATGCCCCTGATCTGGCGGACCGAATAATCAGTTTGCAACGGAAGAATGCGTCTCAGCCTGGCGCTGGCCCTTCCCGGTAAGTCCATTGGCGATGCGCTTTTAAACGAGTTGAGGAAGAGCAAGTACTGATAGTCTGGTTTCAGCAGACCACAGGCACGTAGAACAGAGAAGGACGAGTTCAGTCGGGGCGGCGATGGCCCAGTCGTCCCGCGGGCACTGTATGACCCGAGCGATGGTAGCCGGGCGCATCCGCATCATGCGGACAGGTCTTCCCAGCGTACACTGTTCGACCCCACTCGGCCGACTGCCCCGGTCGTCCCGCGCCTCACGGTCTCGCCTCAACCTTTGACGCCGCCATTACCGCGCTCAAACGCGAACGGCTCGCCACGACAGGATCCAGAAGACCGACAGCGCCTGCAGTGGCAAGAACATCCTCGGCGTCCTGAAGCACCAGGGAAGAAGCTCTTCAATCCTGATATTCACGATCCCCTGCGTTTCCACCCGCGGACTACCATTGCCCCGCCGCGAGACTCTACATCCGCTTCGTCTCGGCTTACCTTGAGGCGGCCCCTTGTGAATGGGCGCACGCCGGAGGAAGAGGCGGATCGCGAGCGAGAACGGCGGAAGCGGCGAGAAGGGAGTGAGAGGGGCAGCGTGTTGAGCAAGAAGAAAGGGTCAGATGCGCGGAGCAAGGAAAGCCGTAGTAGCGAGGGCAGTGAGAGTCTGAAAGACCGCGAGAGAGGAAAGGGGAATGGGTAAGCAACACGAGCATTGGTAACAAGGATCAACTGACGGGGGCAGGGATAACGGTGCGAAGGCGATATTGAAAGACCTTCACAACAAGATCCGGGCACTGGAGCAGGACCTGACAGAGATTCACCGGCAGATGGCTCAAGATCCAGCTGCCGGCATCTCTGTTCTTCTCGACCGGCCGATCGACCCGTTTTCGCGCGAGATTCGCACCGTTGCCGAGGACACGGGAAGGTGGATGGGCCTCATTATGAGACACAAAGAGTCTGTCATCAGCTTTGTCTCCCTAACGTGGGTCCGGCTGATATCACGTAGGCTGGCAGACCTGCACCACGAGTTCCTCGAACGGGTGTTCGACCCGCTCGTACCCGCCACCTTCCAACAGCTGGCCGTGCGGTACAACATCGCCTCTCGGTTGTGGCAGACTGGCTTCCACCTGATCCTCGAACGCCTTCGACACGCATGGATGAACCATCAGCCTGCCGCGCTCGACCTTCTCACTGACTTGGTCTATGACGCGTACAAGTTTTACACCGAGCTGCTCGAAGACCAGTCGTTGATCAACTTTCGCACCGCGTGGATCGAGGCGCTTGGCGATCTAGCGAGATACAGGATGGCGATTGCCAGTCGCCTCGCAGCCGAGACCAAACCTCGTCCTGTCGCGCCTGTGCTTGGCAAGAATGACGACGAGCACGAACCGTTCTCCAGCGGAGCAAGTATCGGCGCCGAGGTGGCGGAAAGTTGGGACGTAGAGGACAAGGAGACGTGGAGGACGACAGCCAGGGACTGGTACAGTATGGGAATTACGGAAAAGCCCGGCGAGGGCAGGCTGCACCACCACCTTGCTTTGTTGTCCCAGGATGTCCCTGGTCTGGAAGCGACAGCTCTGCATCATTTCACCAAAAGGTACGTTATCCGTCCATCACCCGAGCTGACAACGTAGCCTTGTGGTCACTCATCAATTTGAAACTTCTCGCGAATCCATTCTACCGTTGTTCAACTCGGCGCTGCAGTCGCAACGATCGCTACCTGAGGCTACCGCTATGGATCTCTTTGTCCGCCTCCACGGAATGCTCTTTACGAGAATCTCACTCGATAATCTCCCTGCCGTCATGTCCCGCTTCATGGAGCGGCTCGAGGAGGATGCGTCGCTGGACGGTGTGAGCCGCAAGGCAACGATCACGCAGGTGGCCTGGATGCTTATGGCTAACGTCAACTTGGCCGCTATACTGCAGTACGGCACTGCGACGGGAGTTGTGCGGCGGGCGCTTGCGCAGGAGGGTCAGGAACGGCGACGGATGCAAGCTGTGGCAAGCGAGGAGGATGGCGATGGCGAGAACGAAGGTGAAGCGCTTGAGCCGGCAGCGCCTGTGGTAGAGGAGGGGGAAGTGCCGCCGCCGTCAACTAACGATGTGCCCATCACACCGACCTACACCTACGCTTTGCAGCTCGCTTTCGAGGTGTTCCGCTTCACACTTGGCCACCCGAATCGACTGCAAGGACTCTATTCGGTGCTCAACCCGTACCTCACGCTGTTTTGCACCTTCCTGTCAACAATGTTCCGCCAGCCCCACGTTGGCAACCTGTTCATTTCTTCTGTCCCTTGGGTGGAGCTGGTGGATTTCATCAATGCGGCCAATCTGGACATTCGAGAGGAGACACGCCTAGCATTTGGCCCGCCGCTCCCCGAGGACTGGACGGTGCGAGGTATGGAGTGGGTAGGGCGCCGGACCTACGAGCGAGGGTTCTGGAAAGCCAAAGGCTCTGCGCGCAGCTCAGGCGCTCTCGCGCAGCCGAGGGTCGGGGAGAGATTCCAGTCCGAGATGGACGTCCTGCTTGCCAACTTTGACTCGTCGATCGACATCTCCGAGGGAGTGGTCGACGAAGTGGACGGGACGGATCTGACGGATGGACCTGTTGCTGTCAACCAGCGGCGATGGCGCCGCGTGACGTGGGCGGCTGGCGTGCTCGTCAAGCATGTGGACGGACTTTGTCTAGAGCAAGACGGCAAGATCACCATCGAAGGTCCGTTGCAGGCCCGGCTGCTGGAAATTGCAGATGCCAAGAAAGCGGAGGCAGAGCAGCTCGAGCAGTCGCAGCGGCGGGCCAAGGCGGTACTGCCGGTACAAGACGAGGACGAGGACGTGGTGGAATCGGACGGCGAGGGCGAGGACGAGGCCGACGATCCTGACCTCGCTGTTCTGCGAGAACGACAGCGCTACTTGCGATCTCTGTTGAATGCGCCTTTGAGCAAGCCCAAATCAGCGACGCGAGCGCGACCGTCGCGCAAGGCACTGCACGTCGTTCCGGGCTACACCATGCTGGTGTTCGACACCAACGTCCTCCTCAGTGCGCTCTCGCTCTTCTCCAGGGTCGTAGAAGGCGGGCAATGGAGCGTCGTCGTCCCTCTCCCCGTGGTGACCGAGCTCGACGGGCTATCAAAGTCGGCAGCGCCGCTCGGAGCAGCCGCCCAAAGCGCGATCACCTACCTCGAGTCTCGGATCCGCACGCACTCGCTGTGCCTCAAGATCCAGACCTCGAGGGGCAACTACCTCTCGGACCTGCTCATCCGCACAGAGAACCATGATAATCGCACATCAAAGACGATGGACGACCTCATTTTGGGCATAGCGTCGTTCCAGGCAGAACACTTTGTCGACCGCTCGGCGCTGCTGGGCGCGGCGGGCGGCGGGCCCAACGCGACAAAGGTGCTGCTCGTCACGTTTGATCGGAACTTGAGGTTGAAGGCGAGGAGCGTAGGCGTCGATGCCGCGGACGAGAAGGAGATGGCTGCGATTCTGGGTAAAGGGTGATTGGTCATCGAGACGCTTCGACAAAACGTCAAGGCGACTGCCACTTGGATGGGTCACCAAGGAACATGCGAGAATCGCGTCGAACGACCGCATCGAGTAGCAATGTCATGCTAGAAGGCACACGCGAGTATCAAGTGCAACTCTGTAGTCATAAGGAGGTTGGACAGCTCCGCCACGAGATCATCGAGAAATGCGACTAGTCGACGCAGGGGTCATTGACACGGCATGCACCGACGCCACTCCCCTTGGACATGCAATTCAGCCATCTAGCCATTGAATGCAGCGCTACGGCTGTGGAGGTATCCCTGATCTGCCTGTACAGCGTGACTGATCCTATCTACTTTCTATCACGCATTCCTTGCAGTCCTCAAAGTCAGAGACTCTTACTCAACTTCTTGTACTATGATCGTCAGTGCTTCGGGTCTATCTTCATGGCCCATGGACAATCTATCTTTCTGCCACGGACAAAGCATCTTTCTGCCAAAGGACAATGTATCTTTCTGCCAAAGGACAATGTATCGTCTCCAAAAGACCATGCAGTGTGAAGAGGGAGGGAGAATAGAGGACGCACCATAGCCAGCCAGTGCTGCTGCATGCCATCGGCGCCGCGCTTGGACAGCACGGGATCGGACTTGGCTTCTTTCCAGAGCGCAGTCTTGACGATCCGGTTGATGGTTTCGAGGAAACGCCGTTCTTCGTCGGCCGAGTATTTGCTCTTAGGCTGCGGATGGGGTTAGTACCGGAAGAGGATGGTACAGGGGGGCGAAGTGAGATCGCCCCAGACAAGAGAGTAGGAAAGGGATATGCAAGAGAGTAGGGAGGGGATATGCAAGAGAGTAGGAAACGGGATATGCAAAGGACGAGTGAAGGGATATGCGAAGAGAAGTGTGAAATTGACTCGGTCTGGCCGGCAGGTTTGGAAACATAATGCAGAACACAGATGGCGAGGAAATGGCCTTGATAGGGATAGGGAGGACGGTGAAGGGGCAATGGGTAGAGACTTATTCGTTTGGGAGAGACAGTCCGAGGCTTCTTAGACGGCGAGGGTGAGCTGGATGGTGCATCGGACTCTTCAGATCCAGACCGTTTGGCGGGCATGTCGAATTGCGTGGTAGGATGTGGGTCGGGTGTAGTGATGAAGTGATGAGGTGTAGCGATGAAGTGTGGTGGTGAAGTGATAAGTGTAGTGATGGATCAATGTGCGTTGTACAGACTCTGACTCTGCAGGTGCTGGGGTGTCAACGTCCTGGGTATCCCCTGTATCATGGGACCGCGACGACCGTCCCCATTAGGCTTCACCGAAGCCCAGCCCTCACTAGCCGCATGGGCCAATTTCAGTCTCCAAGCAACCAAAGGCGGTGTCTATCCTTTACCTCTGAGATCCTCGGCGAGTGGCAATGCACCGGGAAGGGCAAGGAGAAGGGGTTGTTGGCTCGTGCTGGATCCTGTGCTGGGATCTCCCCCCTTTACTGATGATTTAGGAGATGAGGACTGCATGAAAGCTTCTTGTGAGAATATAGCGCTGCACGAAAGCTTCCAGTCGGCAGTTGTCACGGGCTGTGGTGCGGGTTACGGCGGTGGTATACCTGGCGTGGACGAACGGTTTCTATATAGAACGGATGTATACTTGAGATGAGATGCGATACATTCGATGAGGATATCGAGACAGAGTTGATCTGCTATATACGAGGGACTACGTCACCCTACAGGGACTCATCGAATGGATTACTAAGGGACGGGGCACGTTCGGGGCGATACGGGTTCCCTTAGACGATATATCCTAAAAGGGGAAGTGCGATGGATTCCATGACACTCTCCCCCCTTTAAAGGACGTCTATAGCGCGAAGAACGAGACCGGATTACCGATGAGATTGCCTGCTAAAACGTCGAGTCGATGCTTGAGTGGGACGATATATGCTCGTACTCTTGGTACGCCCCCCCGTCGTCTCTCAAATTTGAATCGTTCTCACCATGGCTCCCGTTCGTACTTATGAATTCCAGCTGGTTGGTGGGGTCGTTCTCGCGCCCGTCAAGAACGATCAATATAACGACTTGATGGCGAAGTTGGAGGACAAGGTCGAGTCTGTTGCCCATCCCCAACAGTACATGACGGTACAGGCGGCCTTTTATGAGGAAACTCATGCGATCGTGACCGTTCTCCCTCCTCGAAAGTGTGTGAAGTGCGTGGATGCCTCGGGTGAGTGCATCGTGCCCATACCGAACGAGAATTGGGGGATTGGAGACGTGGTTCGGGACAAGGCGCCCGTTCATGGGTAAGTTGTGGTACGATATCACGTATTCTGGAGTACGGTAACCGTGTAGGTGTCTACGGTGTGGAGTGCTGAAGGTGCCTTGCTCGTTGCGGATCGGTACGCGGACGGGTCGTCGGGGTCGATGGGTTCTGCCGGAGCCCGAAATCGATCAGTCTCTGGCGTCTCTTGGTCGGTTCATCAAGCTGGCCAACGACATGCTGTACTCGCAGTACCGTCCTGAGGACGAGGTTCTCTTGTCTCGCCTGCGAGATGTCAACTTCGTCGTCTCCCGTATTCGAGAGGCGAAATCTCGTCGACCCCGGGCGAATCCCGAGCCCGTCGGTACGGTTCGCGAGCAGATGTCGGTGCTTTGGCGTGACCTGTTGGCCGTGGCGGAGGCTCCTCAATCGTCCGTTCCTGCTCCGTCTGTGGTTGGGCCGTCGTCGCCTGTTACGGGTCCCGTAGTGGCATCTACGGTTGTCGGTGGCTCCGGTACGACTGGTGAGGTCAACGTGACCACGGGGTTCGTTTCGGGGGGTACGGCCGGCTCGTCTTCCGGGCTCCATCTTCGGAGCGGTACTGTGGTTGCTCGCCAGGTCGCGAGTCAGGCGTCTTCGTTGTCTCCGGCTCCCGAGGCCGTTCGAGCGGCCAAGCGGGCAAGGGTGGTGGACGTGGAGGATGAGGACGAGGAGATGAGTAGGGAGAGTGAGGAGAGGGACGATGTAGAGGCTCAGTAGTAGTGGGTGGTGGTTCTGTGTATGTAATACCATTGGTCTGGGAGCATATCCCTTCTTGTCGGGCGTCCGTACAAGGTATCGTGCATCTTGTCGTGTACGGCGCCGTCGTCGCAGTCAATCCTGCGATCCGTAGCTCTGGGTACGGTTTTCCGTGTCTTCCATTCCTGTGACCGTGTGATCTTCCATGGTGACCCATCCTTTCCAACCTCGGCGAGCCGTATGTGCTCTCTTCGCTCTCTTCGATGGAGTGTAGGTTGCTTTGAGGGTCTCCCAGTGCTCATAGTCTTTCATGGTTTCGTCTGTCTCCCATGCTGCTTCGTTGTCGTCCGTTCCTTCTCTTCCCACTAGCCATTGCTGCTGGTCACGGACCGTACGATGTCGTAGGATCCGGTTCGGTACAGTGACGTTGTCTTCGAAATGCGTCTCGTCTGGTACGGTTTCCCGTTTTTCTTCTTCGTCTCCCCGTTCCCTGTATTGTTTCAGTAAGGATATATGGAACACCGGGTGAATCCTCGCGGTTTTCGGTATATCCAGTTCATAAGCGACAGGGTTTACGACTCGTATGACTCTATACGGGCCCGCGTACTTGTCGTCGAACTTCTTTGTCGGTCGCAGGGTAGTCAAGTTGGTCGTGCGTAGCAGGACCTTCTCCCCCTCTTTCAAGACAGCGTCGCGACGGTGTCGGTTGTAGGCAGCCCTGTAGCGTTCATTCGCTTTGGCTATGTTGTCTTTCAGTCGGAGGTGTACGTTGGCCAGGTTAGAGACGATTGACACTGCTTTCGGTGCGCCAATTGACCCCGTTGGCGGTATTTCGAGATCCGTAATTCGCGCTTCGTATCCCGTGAAGGCCGTGTACGGCGCAATACCCGTGGTACTGTGTACGGTATTGTTATAGCAAAGTTCGGCATACGGTAGTAGCTCAGCCCAATTTGTTTGTTCGAAGTTCGCGTATACCCGCAAGTATTGCTCAAGCCATTGGTTAACGATTTCCGTTTGGCCATCAGTTTGAGGATGGTATGCCGTAGAAAGGCGATGCTTGAGTCCCAATAGGTTTGTGATGGTTTTCCATACTTGGGAGGTGAATACCGACCCTCTGTCCGTTACAAGCGTTTCGGGCAATCCGTGCTTGTAATATACGTTTGTAAGGAACGATTTCGCGAACCCTTCTGCATTGAGGGCCGTAGTAGTTGGTACGAATATCGCCATCTTGGTAAACCTGTCTACTAAGACAAGGATGGCGTTGTATTCACCCGATGGGGGTAATTCCCCTATGAAGTCTGCCGATACGTGCTGCCAGGGCTTTTCCGCGATAGGTAGGGGCCTGAGTAGGCCTAATGGTTTCTGTCGGGAAGTCTTCGTCTTCTGACATATTTCGCACGTAGCTACGTAGTTGTGGATATCATCTCGTATCGACGACCACCAAAATTTGGAACGGATGTTCCCGTAGGTTTTGGTACGGCCTGGATGTCCCCTTGTACGGCCGTCGTGTGAGCCCGTAAAGACTGTTTTACGCATGCTCGGCGGGATCCAGTATATCTCTGGTTCGTCTTTACGATGCCAGAGGCTGTCTTGGAGTACCAATTGGTTCTTTTCCTCGGCTGACGGCCCCTCGGTGAGTAGTGCTAACTTTAGGTCTTCCTTGAAAGTTGACGTCGAGGCCGTGGTCGTCTGTACTGAGATCGTATTGGCTTGTACGGGTTCCAATTCCACCTGATCCAGGCGTAGTAATGCTCGTACGTTATGCGGGTTTAGCTCCTTGGATAGCGTCGTCTGTTCCGTGTCCGTAGGCTGGTAATGTTACGGCCGTGTCTCTGATGATTCGACAGAGGAAACGGGTAATCGGGCGATTCGACTATACCGAAATAGTCTCGAACCGGAAGCGGAAGGCTTTCGGCTGAAGATTTGTCAAACTATCGACAATCGAGGTGAATCGAGGAAATCGAAATGATATCGAGAGTAACATACGAGTTTTGATCCCTGGGGGGATCAAGGCAGATCTATCTACTTATATATTGCAGCATCTTATCTATTTCCAATGCTGTTGTTGCCAATAGAATCACCTATTTCCAATATTATTACTAAGCATCAATTCGAGGTTTTCGAGGAGGTTGAATTGAGGAATCGAGAGTAAACGAGTGATGAAGTAAGTTATTGAGATTTGAATGAGTGACAAAGAGAGTGTCGAGGTGATTCAAGTAATAATCGAGATAGATCGAGAGGTTGAAAAGTAAGTCGAGAGTATTCGATGTAAATCGAGGTGAGTCGGGTCATGACAGGTAATCTGCACGCCGTGAAAGCGCGTCGGGTTTCGTTGAGAGCTTTCCCGGGCGGTATCGTACCTTAAAGTCGAAACCTGACATATATAAGTACCATCTGGCATGTCGTCGGTTTAGACTTTTGGTTGTCATCCAGGTTTCTAGTGACCTGTGGTCACTTTGGACTTCCACCATTACCTTACTCCCCTCTAGATAATGCCTCCACTCTTGGAAAGCATATACGATGGCAAGGAACTCCTTGTCATGTACCTCGTAGTTCAACTCCGGAGGAGTGAGGCCTCGAGAGGTGAATGCGACGGGCCGTGTCACCCCTTCGTGATCCGTTTGGGAGAGTACGGCTCCGATCGCATAGTCCGACGCATCGGTTTCCACAGTACATGGAAGATCTGGATCGTAGTGACGGACAATGGGTGCCGTGCTAATGGCGTCTTTGACCGTATTCCATGACACGCGTTCCGTGTCGCCAAATACGAAAGGCGTGTCCTTCTTCGCGAGTCTATGTAACGGCTTCGTGATCTTCGCAAAGTCGGGAATGAGTGTCCGGTAAAAGTTGGCGAAACCAAGGAAGGACTGTACTTGTCTTAGATTCCTTGGTTCTGGCCATTCTTTGATGGTAGCCACTTTTTCAGGATCCATGTTCACTCCCTCTGGGGTGATTACATATCCCAAGAATGAGACTCGAGTGGTAAAGAACTCGCACTTGTCATGTTTGGCATATAGGCGGTTCTGTCGTAGTCGTCTGAGTACTTCTCTTACTTGGGCGATGTGTTCGTCCCTTGTATTGGAGAATACTAAGATGTCGTCCAGGTAAACAATGACACACGAGTCGAGTAAGTCTCGAAAGATGTTGTTCATGAGGTACTGGAAAGATGCTGGTGCGTTCGTGAGCCCGAACGGCATAACACGGTATTCGTATAGGCCGTAACGGGTTCGGAACGCCGTCTTCCATTCGTCGCCTTCTTTGATCCGTAGTAGGTTGTACGCCCCCCGTAAGTCTATCTTACTGTAGACTTCCGCATGTTTGAGCTTGTCAACTAGATCTCGGATCAACGGTAAGGGATAACGGTTCTTGATGGTAATGGCATTCAGCCGTCGATAATCGACACATAGGCGGAGAGATCCGTCCTTCTTTTTCACAAACAGTATGGGCGACGCCGCTGGAGAGCTTGACGGTACCACGAACCCTTTAGCAAGGTTTTCGTCAAGGTAACCACGGAGTTCGTCTTGTTCGGTACGGGATAAGGCATAAATGGGTCCAAATCCCGGCGTTGTGCCTTCCATCAACTTGATTTCGTGATCGTAAGGGCGATGTTCCGGTAAGATGTTTGCTTCTGTCCTACTAAAGACATCGAGGAAATTATGGAACTCGGGAGGGATTGCTTTCTTCAGTTCCTCCGCTTCTACAGGTTCGAGTTCCATTGTGGCAATGACAACGTCGGTGTTACGGGGACGTATATGGCGTCCCGTCCAGTCCAGTACGGGATCATGACTCTTGAAGAACGGAATACCGAGAATCATGTTCGCGGCTCCGACCTTCGTGACCATGAATGTCGAGGTATACGCAGGGAAACCTTGACCTACCACGATGGTGAGTATCACCTCATGCGTGATGGTCTTATTGGCTATCGATCCATCTGCCAACTTGATACTTTCGGGTTGGGCGGCCATAGTTGGTACAATGTTTAGAGACTTGAGTAGTTCTTCGTCGACGAAATCGCGAGTTGCACCCGTATCGAGCATGGCTCGTACTGCCCGATGAGGATGCAAGTTGATTCGTACCGGTATGGTGAATGGTGCTGTAGATTCCGAGAGGATGGCGTTCAGAGTAACCGCTCCCGGAGTACGACCATCCGTACCTTGCGTTACGGGTATCGTTTGGGCCATGTTTGCTTGGTTATTCGGTTTAGGGGTATATCTTCTTTCCTTACAATCCTTGGTAACGTGGCCCGGTTTCCCACATCGAAAACAGAGGTGTAACTGTTCTCGTCGTCTCTGTTCTTCGGGAGGTAAGTTGGTATGGTAGGGGGGGCGACTTCGACCAGTATCTTTCGGAGCGATGGGTGACTCCGGTGCACGATTCCCGTATTGCCCCCCACGGGGTTCGTTATTAGGCGTGACCGAACTCCTCGTTCTGTCGTTCCCGTATCGACGAGTTCCGAAGCGATTAGTCTTCACTTCCGGGTTTGGTTTCGCCGCTTCTTCCCGTCGTGCTTCGTCTCGTCTTTCTTGTGCACGCATGTCGAGGCGAATGGCACGGTCTACCAGTTCACTTAGAGTCTTGGGGGCGTCTACCTGTAAGGCAAGCGCGTTCTTGATGTCGGATTTGAGGCCCTCGTGGAAGGCAAAACGTTCGGCCGTCTCTCCCCACTCGGCTTCTACTTTGAGTTGTAGGAATCGAGCGTAGTAGTCTGATACCGTGGTGATTTGCCTGAGTGCCTTGAGTCGTCGTCCTGCCTCTGCCTTACGGTCGATATGGCCAAAGACTCTATGGATCTCATCGGTGAACTCAAGCCAAGAGTTAAACCAGGATGGTTTCGGGTTTGAGTTGAGCATGGCTACAAACCAGGTTTGAGCCGTATCCTTGAAGTATGAACCCGCGTAGATGATTTTAGAGTTGTCATCTCGAAACACTGCAGGTTGCATAGTCGTGTACATGATTACTTGAGCGAGGAATGTTGGTATCGATTTGGCATCCCCCTTGAACGGGTCTGGGGCGTTGAGCTTAATGCCTTTGTTAAGCGGTCCCCGTACTAAGGAAGTTTCCTCTGAGTATGGGACAGAACGGTATCGTTGCGCTTCTTCGTATGATGCTTGTCGGGATTCCGTGCCCGTATTGACGGGGTCCCTTTCTTCGTGAACTGCGTCCAGTTCGGGTTCGTTTGTGTTCTCAATGGGTCGACCTTGAAGCTGCCTTAACAACCTTTCGTTCTCTGCCTGCCGGGCAGATATCTCTTGTTGGAACAGTTCGTTGTTCCTTCTCATTGCTGCCAATTCAGCAAGTACGGACTCCAATATACTGGAGGAAGATACGGGAGTGTCTACTTCACCCGTAGAGACCAACACGGCGGGCGTCTGCAGCTGCTCGACGTGCGGTTGGGAAGGTTCGGTGCCTTCCGTCGCCAGATCATCGGGGACGGGAGGGGGAATGCCTGCCTGCCTAGCGGATCTCCTCGTCCCCGTACCAGACGGGTTCGGAGGAGCCGTATTGGTGGCTACGGCTAGGGTATCGGTGTTATCGGTGGGAGAGGTAGACATTACGGTCCACGGCAAGTACAAATCGAATGTATCGACTGTCACGGGCTGTGGTGCGGGTTACGGCGGTGGTATACCTGGCGTGGACGAACGGTTTCTATATAGAACGGATGTATACTTGAGATGAGATGCGATACATTCGATGAGGATATCGAGACAGAGTTGATCTGCTATATACGAGGGACTACGTCACCCTACAGGGACTCATCGAATGGATTACTAAGGGACGGGGCACGTTCGGGGCGATACGGGTTCCCTTAGACGATATATCCTAAAAGGGGAAGTGCGATGGATTCCATGACAGCAGTCCAATGCGCAGCTTGCTGCCGGTTGCGAGTGCGACAAGGCAGTACCACAATGCAGAAGCATGCTCCAGGCTGCTGGGAATACCGTCTGTACCAATCCTGCTTGCATGCATACCTGCTTCTCTCACTCTTCCTTGACACATCCACCACTCTCCTCGGTCTTCAACTTCTTCGGCGTCCCACTCTGCCTGGCAGCGCGTTTCTTCGGTGTCCCACCATCGCTCGCTCCCCCTCCGCCGCGTTTCTTACTCCCCGCGCCTAGTTCCTGCACGATCCCCCCGTCGACACCGTAGTCCATCGCGAGCTTTCTCAGCACCGCGTCCATCTTCTTCTTGATCCTGTCTGAGCCGTGGCCGTCGACTTGGCCGCGCAGCCCTGGGTGGCTGTAGATGCTTGCGCGGGACGCGATGACGGTGCTGATCATGGCTGTGATCATGCTCTTCTATCCGCAGTTAGCCAAAGCATCCACGGCTGGCCTTCAGTCTCCTTAGGGGCATGGTGATACCATGAGTGGGCATGGTGTACGGGATTAGGGGATGGAAGGGGAGAAAACGTACGGTATGGCGGTCTTCCCACTCATGATAACCCGGTTTGGCGTCGTTGGTCTTTGTCATTTCGGCGGTATACACCAAGTCTGTGAATCGTCAAATCAAGACCACAGAAGTGCACGCGCTGCTGCTATGACCACAGCCCAACTTCGAGTTTCTCGAGACTGCCAAGGCGTCACATGGAACGACATGCACCGAGCGCTGCCTGATTTATGTCCGCCCCGCAGAGCTGCGCACGGACCTCGGGAGCTTGGGTTTGATCGTCGCTGTGGACGAGCATTTCAAATCCGAGCATCAATACCAACCCCTTTTGGCTTCAGCCATCACCGTGGGTCAATCAATCACGGCACTCGCATGCTAGTCAATGCCAGTCCCGGGCACTCGGGGTTTCCTGCACCCCAAGATTGAAAGGTAACAGTGCACATGGGACCTCTCCGCACTCCCTGCTCCGCTTCCATACCTGAACGGCATCCAGAGAAACTGCCAGGTAGGCCTCTGAGGATGATATATTGCATTGCCAGCTGACAGTAGGCTAGAGTAAGATGCCAAACGGCAGTCAAAATGCTGAATGGGCGGATATCCACACGGTGAGTGCAACTGCGTTCATCCCGGAATGCCAACTCTCAGGAGAACATGCTTCCCCCCTCCGTCCCCCCTCTGTTCCACCTTCCGTGCCGCCTCACCCAGTCTCCTTCCATATGTACCAAGCGGAGTCATAATGCTGACCCCACAGACCGCCCTGGTACATGGACTGATCTCTATTGTCCTCACCCACCGGCCCGAGTTGCGCTCCATCCCCGCGCTAGAAAGCGTGAGCAACAACGGCGGAGACCGGATCAACAAGAAAGTCCTGCAAATCCTCACCCGTATGGCGGAGCAGTACCCGGGCTGTCAGGGAGCGGTCAAGGAGCTGGTGATGGAGGTGGGGCGGAAGAAGCGGGGCGGAGAGACGCCGAGTCCGCGCAAGAAGAGAGGCGGAGATGCGGACGGCGGGGAGACGGCGAGTCCCAGTAAGACGAGGAAGGAAGCAGTGTCGAGTCCCAGGAAGGCAGAGGACGACACCCCGAGCCCTTCCAAGAAGTCGAGAGCTGGTGTGGGTAGAGAGAGGGGAGTGGGACGGGGAGGGGCAAAGAACAAGGAGGAAATTGAGGGTGAGGGTGGAGAAGACGAGCTGGAGAGCGAGTGAGAGACGAAGAATGAGGCGTGCCCAGCGCCACGCAAAGAAATTATGAGCGAGGTCCTCTGCGTCACTTGTAGACTGTTGCCAGAGGCCAGGTAGCATGTCTATGCATACTTTGAGGCTGTTCGGGGCATAGTTCGAGGAATATGCCCCCCTCGCCGCAGAGTGTACCAGTTTAGTGCGAGTGGCAAGAGGGAGCCAGTCGACGTTGAATGATTCTCTACCATCGAAACCTACAGTATCTCTGCCTCTCGAACGCACCTTTGAGGTCCAATTGCTGCGTGTGCGACTCAGAGACGCATCCAGCGGCCATTTAACACAGGTTCAGCGCATCCATACGAGGCTACGCGAATCCGCAACCGGGTCCAGCGACTCTACCGGGGTATCGCCCAGCATGCCCTCCAACTGGACTGCGCAGCATGACGTGAGTGGCCGTCCTCCCGTGCTCTGGTCCGCTGCTCCACTGTTCTGGCCTTCTGACCCTCTGATAATCTGGAGGACCTCAAGGATCCTTTCAGACTCGAGTGGCTTGAGCTCTCTATACACCTCTCTCTGTCCACTTTCCGTCTCTCTCTTTCCGCACGTCCTCTTGAAACACCTAGACAGCCCACTGGCAGCACCCCAAACACGCTCGAGCGCTGCTGGAACCTCCCTGAGACACCCTAACAGCCAGCTGGCGCTGACACGACCTGGAGCTCGATGTCGTCCGGAACATCATCGCCATCACTCTCGCCAACCGCTCGACATTCTACGCCGACCCAGCGCTGCGCGACGTCAGGGAAAACGGCGGGAACCGGATCAACCAGAAGATCCAGCAGGCGCTGAAACGCCTGTGCTCGAATTATCCCGGCGCAGCACAGCTGGTAGATGAGCAGCTCAAGAAGCGCGGCTCAGGGGGTGCGGGGAGTCGGACGGTGAGCGGGCGTGGGAACGCCAAGCAGTGCGGTGGTGGTGGAAGAGGGGAACCAGACGCAGAAGCAGGAGCAGGAGCAGGAGCAGGAACAGGAACAGGAAGCAGAGAAGGCAGAAAGAGGCCAAACGAGGCATCTAGCAGAGTGAAGGAAGAAGGCAAGGAGAGAAAGAGGTACAGGGGAGTCAAGGACGAGGCTGCCCTCGACTCGGCAGAGTCGCAGCCTGTGTAACGCTCAAATTGTCAGACGGCATATGACTGAACGTGCTTCTTGCAGCAGGTGGCTATGCATACCATCTCACACTGCTGCAGCACGACCAGCGTCGTAAAGTCTGCTAACCTCGCCCTGGCTCTCGCGATTCCAGCTTGACCCCGCCCCCGCCCTTCGTCGCCACTCCCTTCTTCGTCTCCCTGACTTTCTTCCCCAGGCTCGCACCTGCACTTGCACCTTCACTTGCACCACCTTCACTTGAGCCTAGGCAATCCCCCTCAACCCCTGTGCGCTTCCGCTTCGCCCCCATCGCCTCTTTGATATCCCCCACCGCGCGCTTGCCGAGCCCTGCCGCCTCGGCCAACCGTTCGCAGTGCGTAATGACTTTTTGGCTGATCCGGTTCCCCCCGTGCCCGTCTACGGAGCCGGCGAGGCCTGGGGCGGAGTACAGCGCCCGTCGGGAGGTTAACAGCAGTTGAATGATAGCGCGAGCGAGCGCTTGCTAATACCGCATGGTGAGTCAGCAAGCACGTCGACGTACTGGAGCACCAGTGGGTACGCATTGAGAGTACAGGTACGCTCCGACTCACATCGTGTTCGGCGGTCCACGGGTCGTTGCCGGCCTTGCTCTCGCCGATATTACGTGGCGACATGGTGATTATTGCTTGGCTTCCAGTGCAGACGGCAGACCGTCAAGCCCAACACCTTCCCAAGATCCCCACCTCTTGCCACCGTCAAAGCGCAAGCTGCGTGTTCTGCCAAGTGTCCCCTCGTCCACTTGGTCCTAGAGCTCGAGCACCCAATCTGACATGGCACCGGACTGCCGGACAATCCACTATGGACTATCGACCCCAGAATCGGACGTCCCGTCACGCTTTGACCCACATTGCCCCCTTGCCGGCACAAGTACTATACTCAGCAAGCAGGATGGCACAACCCAACAGCGGTCCAAGCCAATCGCCGCCTCGCCACTACCCTCAAACTTCATTTCCTCTTCCAAGGACCGCCTTTCGGCTCGTGTCCTGGATACCCAAGTCTGAGCCCGAGCGATCATTGGCGTCTTTACCCCAGCTTCCAGCTCCAGCGCCGGCGCTCGCCCCCAGATTCAGATATAGGACCAAGCACCTCGTAGCGAGAACCTTCACCAGCGCCGGCGTCTAGGCATGGGGCGGACGCCAGACGCGGAAGCATGGGCACGGGTTATAAATTCTCTTGAGGTGTTTCGCCTGGTGTTTTGCCCCTCCATCCCTCTTCCATCATCCAATACCACCCAAACATACCTGCAAACAACTTGACACAACAGCCCACCATGTCCATCAAGCGCGCACCCAGCGCGTCGCCTCCGCCTCCAGACGCGCGCAGCACCGGCCCTCCGACGCCATCTACGCCATCTACGCCATCTACGCTAAAGAAGGCCAAAGCCACTGGCTCGGCAAAGTCGACGCCTACTCGTGAGGTATGTGCTGTCCGGGTTTCCACGTCCTGCCCTCCATCCAGAGTACACCATGTTCTCTTGGCAACGCCGGTGGCTGCCCAGAGTGCCGTCCTTTCTGCCTTCTGAAGCGCACACCTCCATCACCAGTCATTGAGCTGACACAGCAGCGCGTCAACTGGACCGCCGACGAAGATGCCATATTCGTCGAGCTCATGCTCGAGACCCTCAAAGAACACCTGTTTCCACGGGTCAAGGCGGACGGCAGGCTGAACCGGCAAAACTCGGCCGTCAGAGCCCATCTCGTCGCCTTTGTCAGTCCAGTCACTGTCCGCTAGTTCTCTCTCCAGTCGTGTTCAAGCTGCGTAGTGTGAGACTGATTGCGCCAGATGAACAAGCTCAAGAAGATTTCGGGTTAGCATGGCCACGGCAGAGAGACAGCGTCGGTGTCGAAGTGGAATGCGAATTGCACCAAGACTAGATGGATTACCGTCACGAGCTCGTAGTCAGCGATCAGTTCTCGCTGGTTATCGAGGCGTTCCAGCAATGCATGTGAACCGTCGTAAACGTCTCGTCATCGCCTATCCGAGGTAATGCCAGATGACCCAGAAACTGAACAGCGTAAACGTTGCACCTGCGCCGAAAATCCATGCATCCTGTTTTCTGTGGCATGTATCAGCCAACGCTCTCTCGACAGCTCTCTTCTGCAGCTTTACAGAAAGATACGGGCCCCAAAGCACTCACGTTCTCCGCTCGACCCAGCCGATGGTCTCTCGGCTCATTCCCAGCGTATTAGCAGCATCCAGCAACCGCCTCCTCGTGCCTTTGAGGATACCCCGCTGCTCCACCAGGTTCTCCAGCACCGCCCTCCCCTGGGCGATGTACCCGTCGATCGCGTTTTCCGATTCTTGCAGAAACGTGTGTTCGCGGAGTGCAAAGTCCTCGCCCGCGGTCGGCGGGGTCCCAGAGTACGGCGACTCGGCGTAGGGGTTCCCGGCGCCGCCGGCGCCTGATGATGCGGAATATGCAGACGAGGAGGATTGGGGGTATTGGGAGGTACGGCGCTGGACGGTGTGGGAGGCATAGGGAGTTTGGGAGGATGACGAGGATGAAGTGCCGAGGAGGTCTGCGCGCGCCTGGTCGAGTCAGTACTGCGGACCACGAGGACAGGTAGATACAAATCAAAGGGGGGAGGCCGGGATTGGGAAGCGGGACAACAGGTGTGTACACAATGCAGGGGAGCAGCTCACCTTTTCCTGATTCGCATTCTTCGCCCGCTCGAACCGCAGCTTCAAATCCTTGTGTTCGGTTTTGAGCTTGGCGACTCGTCTGTGCCAGTTCAGCGAGCGTCAAGATTGAAGCAGATGACAGGTGGGGGAATACCAAGGTTGCGGGCATATCGGGAGTTGCATGGCAAGTCAAAGCTGGGAGATGATTGGAGGCACGGGGAGACGATACATGTCGAGGAGAGGATAGAAGTTGCGGGAGAATGACGTTTCAAGTCCAGCAAGGGACCGAGACGAGAGCTGCAGTGAGGGCTGGATCAGGGGACGGAGATGAGCCTACGTATTTGCCTTCTCTCGCGCAGCAGTCACCAGCTCCTTGCGCGCCATCGAGTCGTAGTCATCTATCAACCGAGACAGCGCCCCGAGCGTCGTCGTTATTTGTCCTGCAGCCCAGTCAGCTCCGCCCTACACGCCAACTCCCACGCCTCGGTCCTCAAATCCCCTGCTATACAGGACGGCGATATCTGCTATACAGGACGGCAATGTCTACAGTGGATGGGAGGACGCCCACCTTGCGTGCTGGGCCCACCCTCGCCGTTTTCCATCTTGATCAGATCTGCATTGAGCGACGCTATCTGCCGGTTGCCGAGGGCGTTGAGCGAGTTCATCTTGCGCTGCGGGGTTCGTCAAAGGTGGGGACGATTGTGCTGCTCGATAGATGGGCGGGGATGACAGAAGAAATGATGGAGATGACGAGGCAGCGGCGGAGAGGAGCGGTGTCGACAAAGGAGACGTTCCACGATCGACGACGGAACCAAACACTGTGTTGAGTTGCAGAATGGGTGCATGCATGGGCATGCATGGGTACGCCTAGGTATACATGGGCATGCATGAGTTTGTATGCATGTGTATGTATGCATGGATAATGCAACGGACCCTGCTTTGTGTATGCATGAGGTGCTTCTGTACATGCTCCGAGAGCAAACCATGCCAGGATGCAGTACATAACCCCCCCGGTCAGCCGTTTCTCCTCAGCTGTAATGGCTTTTGGGAAGGTGGTCTCTTTGCATCACGGAGTTCCCCTCCTCCGAGCTCCCACATTACGATTTAATAGTCTCCTCTAGCACCAGTGTTCGAGCCCCACCCGTGTCTCACGGCGCGGTCTGTTTGGCACACGCTCGGTGACCAATGTCAGTATACGCTTTGTCTCTTCCCTCCTGGGGGGCGACAGCGGCGGACAGGCCGGCAACGGATCAGTCTGGCTGATTTGGCATTGGTGCTTCAAGAGGATAGGACGGTCGTAGGAGCGCAGGGAGGGCCGGGTGGCCACCAACTTTTTGCATCTTAAACCCCAACTGCTGCAGTGGGAGGAGCAAGAAGTGCAAAAAGATTTGGCGACGCGAGTGCCACTTGGGTTTTCGCTCGCCCCGTCCCGTGATGGGATCACAGCCGGTCACCGGTTAAAAAAAGTCCCGAGCCGAGAGTGAAGAGGCGGGCTTGCCGTCTGGCAGATTTGTCACCACGACAGCGACGGCCACGACAAAGAGGCAACACACACTGCATATATTGTAACACACTGCATACACTGTAACACACTGCATACACTGTAACACACTGCATACACTGTAACACACTGCATACACTGTCACACACTGCATACACTGTGCAAAACATGCTCAGCTCGCATAGCGACCTCAAGTCCGACGCCAACGTCTCCGTCACCACTGAATGGGTGCTCGGCCCAGAGGATACGCCCTTCCACACCGTTCGGGTGAGTTGTGCTCGTTGTCGTGGGCTCCCTCGAGCCTGACATTGTCGGCTGACGGTTGGCGACAGTGGGGTCCTGCGCATGAACAGCCCAAGGCTTACATCCTCTTCATACACGGTGTGTCTTCTCACCTGGTTTCTCGTCGTCTGGTCTCATGTAGTGCTTCCTCTTCTCTTTCCTTCCCTCTTCTTTCTTTCTCTCCTTCCCCTTCCTTCCCGTCTCCTTTCCTTTCCTTCTCTCCCCGTCGTTGCCCTCTCCTCCAGTACCTCTTCATCTGCCCATCTCCGCCTTACGCCCTCCCCTTCCTCCTCATACCAGCTCTCCAGTCATCTCCCGTCCTCTCATCTCTCTACTCCTAGTTGTTTTCTCTACTCCTAGTTCTCATGCTCAAGCGGCACAGGCTTCTCCGAGCACGTAGAGCGATACGACCACCTCTTCCGCCGCCTCTCTGTAGCCCCATACTACCTTCATATAACAGCGTTTGACCAGCGCGGACACGGGCGCACGAGCCATGCACCACTCACTGCCCATTCATCCGAGGTGAAAGAGTGGAAGGCGCAGGGCAAGGCTGTGGCCGTTGGGAAAAGCACCAAGCGCAAGACGGGGGGTTGGGCAAAGGTCATGCCTGATATCGAGTGGTTTGTCCTGCGTGAAAAGGAGTTTATAGCGAAGCAAGGCGGAGGCAAGCTGTTCCTCTGGGGCTTTAGCATGGTGGGTGTCCTTGGTACTCTCTGTTCTTCTCTTCTCTTGTGTCTCTTGTGCCGTGCCCCTTGTCTCCTCTCTCTGTTCCGTCCTCGTGCTCGTCTCTCGTGCGCGTTCCATGTCCTCTGCCTATTCTCCCTTCTCCTCTAGCCTCTTCCGCGCTGACACGGCACAGGGCGGCGGACAGGTTTTGGCATTCGTGACGCGGCCACAAGTGCCCCCATCGAAAGAGACTATCGCCTCGCTCTCTGGCCTCATCGCGGGCGGCCCCATGATCAGGCAGAGCACCCCGGCTTCACTGCTTCAGGTGAGACGTGGCTCATATTCATAGTCATCCACGCGCATATCTGTGCCCCTCTGCGACATCTCACATTGATACCATTTACATCCTCTTGCGCCAAACGCTAACGCGTATTGTATTAGGTCAAGGCCGGAACGCTCGCAGCGTGGCTGGGTCTCGGTAACGTGGTCATCCCCGCGCCGGTCGGGTGGGACGTGCGTCCTCTCCCTCTCCATGTTTTGTCCTTCCCGTCGTGGTTGCATTCTGCTGTGCTCCTCGAACTCGCTTGTTCGTTCGCTGAGGCTTTGTAGTATCTCTCGCAAAATAAAGAGTCCAACGAGCGCGCAAAGAACGACCCGATGTGCGAGCCGGTGGGCTCGTTGCGCGGCCTCGCAGATATGCTCAACGGAGGCGCGTCGCTCGACAGCACCTCTGCTCATGGGGCTTTTCCCCCCGACCTTCCGCTGCTGGTGTATCATGGGGGGCACGATAAAGTCTGTGACCCGGCTGCTGCGAGGCGCTTTGTAGAGGGCTCTGCGGCTAGGGATAAGACTTTTAAGGAGTTTCCAGTGAGTCGGCGGCTGAAAGGGTGATGGCAGGCAGGAGACAGTGTACCTGGAGGGGGCAAAGGGGGGAGCAAAAGAACGGTGGGAGGGTATGAGCTGACACGACACAGGGCATGTACCACGAGGTGCACCATGAGCTGGAACCGACCCCGACAGAGCTTGTCAAGTGTGTGGGAGAATGGGTTTTGGAGCGCACTGAAGGGCGAGAGCCGAGCGGAGAACAGGCAGCGCAGGCTCAGTCGAAACTGTGATAGCCTCGACTGGCTGATGGGCACAGTATATAGCTGTGATTAATTAGGTGTATGTCACGGCGATGCAATGTCCTCTCCAGCCGGCCGGTCCAGCACTGCCCGCCCTTTGCCCCACTTGTCCTCTCCAGCCAGTGTTTCCACTGTTCCATACCAACTACCCGTCTCGTCCTCTCTCGGGGCACACTTCACTGACCGGGGCTGGCCGAGATCGCTCGATGCGGGTACATCTCACAGATCTACCTTGCCCAGACCTGTTCCCGCTGCCGCTCCCGCGCCCGCAGGACTCGCGACGGAAGTCAAAGTCGAAGTCGGCCCCGCGCCGGCGCCGAGGTAGCCGCTGACAACGCCCACTTTCTCCCACAGCCACTCGCGCAGCAGGCCGCCGAGGTCGACCGTCTCGTCGTCGAACACGTAGTATGCGAATCGGCGGGAGAGGTACGAGAGGTGCGAGGGGTAGTATTTCAGGACCGACCACCAGAAGAAGAGGGTGATGGTGAGGAAGGTCGTTGCTGCGAGGTGAGCTGGGGCACATTGGAATACGCGAGTCTTGTCTCGATCGCCAGCGCCTGGGGAGCAGGACGCGGTGAGGAGCCGTATGGCCCAACGATACGATAGTCAAGGTGAGGGAAGAGTCCAAGAGAGAAACGGGGAGGACGCACCGATCATGGCTTTCTCCCAATTCTCAAGCAACTCCAACCCCCACGCCGCCTCGAGCTTGATCCTAGTCCCATCAGCGACGACCCTTACGTTCCGAAAAGTCGAGTGTGTCGCCTGCGTCGCCTGCATCCACTGTCGACAGTGTGTGTCATGTCCACTGCGTCCACGACGATGGAGACAACGACGCAGTGCCGGAGACTGGAGACTAGCGATGCAGTGCCGCGAGACTCACTGGTACGTCCATAGCAGGCGGCGGAGGCCTGGCGGAGGGGGGTGCCGGTGTTTCATCGCAGACTCCGCCTTTGGAGCAGCACAAGAACGTAGTTTGATAGCTGCAGTGCCGGGTCTAGAGGCTCTCGCCGGAGTTCAGAGCTGGCGAGGGCGTGGACTGCAACGGAGACGTGTGGATACGGGTCTATGCTGGGGTTGGTTGGTAGTCAATAGTCAGAAGAGATTGTTGTTCGGTGAACGACGGTTCGCGTCGCTGTTTCAGGCACCTGCTCAAAAGATGGAGACGACTCGAATCCTGAGGGTGAGATTCTACTCGTATTGCATTCTTGAGCGGTCTGGACATTCCGAGGACACGCAGAGCTGCCAGACACGCAGAGCCGCCAGATACGCAGAGCCGCCAGAGCGCCATAGATGACAGGAAGCATCACCGCGCTGCTGGCGTCGCCGTACCCACCGCCCTTTATCCACCTGCACCATCCACATCACCCGCCGTCCCTCGTGCTGGCCGGCCCGTCGGACGTACCCCCGCAACGTCTGTACGCGCGGCTCGATGCGATAGAGCACTATACCCCGCGGTTACTGTATTCTGGGATCCTCGCGAGGCTCCGTACGAGTGCACGCTCAACGCACGTCGGCAGTGAAGGTACCGACGGCACCGATGGCCGGGAGGTAGCGACGTGGGATGAGTTTGTGCGGGGATTCCGAGACCTGTGGGCGCGGCGGGACGAACATGGCGATGACAATGGAAATGGCGGCGACCCGATCGCGAGAAAGGGCAAAACCAAGGCGACGGACCACCGCAAGCCGACTGCCAATGGACATGGACAGCACAACGCTGAGGACGGAGAGGGCCGAGACATCGGTGCCGACGGCGTCGAGGGAGAGAAGGCGAGGCAAATAGAGTCCGTCGTGCTGGTCATCACCAAGGCCGAGCGGTTACGTACCGTGCTAGGCAGCGGATGGGCGGTCGTGACCCGTCTTGCAGAGCTAGTGAGTTCGGTCCCGACTCGTGTGCCGCAAAAGTAGATCACTTGGCTATGTGTGTGGAAGGGAGGGGTCGCACTGTGGTTGTGGGGTGCTTGGGGTGCTTGGGGTGCTTGGGGTGCTTGGGATGCTCAGGTGGCTGGGATGCTTGGGTGGCTGGGATGCTTGGTGGTATAGCGCTGACAGAGTAGAGCGGGGCACCTGTCTGCGTGATTCTGGTCTCGCACATGCCCTGGGACGAGTTGCGGCCTGCACGAGGGGACGCGCTCGAGCCGATACATGTCTATCTGCCCCCTCCGACCCGGGACGGTGAGTCGCTTCCTCTGTACCGCTACCCGTGGGCCAGGCCATCTCTCTGTATCGTCTCTCCGAGCCGCCGCCGCCTTGCCACCACTTTATGCTCCCCTGCCAATGAGACACTAACGCCCAGACAGACATCCTCGCCCAGCTCCTGCCGTGCTCCGAGCACCCACTGTGGCCGCGCTTCCTCGAGCTCCTCCTTGCCACTGTCTATCCCCGCATCGTGTCCCCCCTTCCTACGCTGTTCCACCTCGCCGAAGCCCTGTGGCCACTGTACACCTCGTCTCTCCCTCCTCACGCCGAGATGCATCTCCTGGGACATACCCTGCCTCGAGATCGAGATCGCGATACAGATCGAGATACAGCTCGAGATACAGACCCTGATCCAGAGGTAGCGCCTGCAGGCGAAGGAGCACAGACACCGGCACCACCACCACCACCACCCCCTCCCCCACTCGAGGTGACGCTCAAGCTCCTGACTGATCTGAAACACCACATCTCGCTCCCCCTCTCCGCGGCGGTCGAGACGCTCGTTCCTCTCCAACTTGGCGCACACGAGTTTACGACCGCACTCCTCCCCGCCCCTGCTAGCTCCGCTGCGACGGGCGACGGCACCCGGAGCAGAAACGACCAGGGGCCCGGGCATGGACACGGGCAACGCAAGACCGCCGCGCACCTGCCGAAACCACCGCCACTCGAGCTGGGCACGGCGGCCAAGTTCCTCGTCGTGGCGGCCTACTGCGCGAGCTACAATCCGGCCAAGAGCGACCTGCGCCTCTTTGGCCGCAGTCTCGGCGTCGACGGCAAGCGGCGTCGGGGCGGCGGCATGCGACGCGCAGGATACGGCAGAGTGCGTATTGGTAAAGTACCGCAGCGGCTCCTGGGGCCGAAACCGTTCCCGCTCGACCGGCTCTTGGCGCTCTTTGCGTCCCTGTACGCTGAACACGCTGCGCGCCCGCCCGACCTCGCCGCGACGCTGTCCGACTCGGGCGCAGACTTGGTTCACTCGCGCTCAGGCTCCGACTCAGAGTCAGGCTCAGAGTCCGACACGGCCACGACCACGGCCACGGCTTTGGCCTTTGTGCCCCGCGCCCGAGCCGCTGGGGCCGCCAAGGGCGAGAAGGACAGGTACAGCGCGGCGCGGCGGGCGGACCGGAAACGGCGGCGAGGGGCCGAGAGAGACGACGCATGGGAGGACCAAGTGCAGCACGTGACGATGAGCGTCAAGCTGTGGTCGAGTGTGCCGGAGCTCGAAGCGATGGGCCTCCTGCGCCGCCTCAGCCCGCACGACAGGCTCGACGCAGTGGTGTTGCGCTGCGAGGCGGAGCACGAGGCCACCAAGGCGATCGCGAGGGAGCTCGGGATCGTGCTCGATGAGTACCTGTACGAGGCGACGGCGTGAGCGTCGACGCTCGGCGCAGAGGCGAGATCTGCATCTGTATCCGTTCCATGCTACTGACGGTCTGCCCGTGCATTATCACATGCATATGCATCATATGAAAACAGCTACACGGCTCGTGGATTGTCTCGTAGCCGTGTCTAGTCCTTCCAGTCGAGGTAGCCGTCCTTGTCGACACAAGTTCTAGCGACGATGCCCCTGATCCTCCCCTCGACCTCGCGATGTCTCGGTCCCGCCGTCTCGCCTCTGATCTCCAAGAGCCGGTCCACCAGCTCCCGCGCAGTGATCTTGAACGCCCCGCTCCCTGGAGCACGGCCAACCACGGCCGCCTCTACCTCGCTGTCCCCTGGAAGGCCAAAGCGCCTGAACTGGCCCCACGTCGAGTCCCGCTCCGAAGCCTTGGACGACGGCGCCGGCTCAAGCTCCAGCGTCGGCCGGTCAGCCAAGTGCGGAGAGGAGGGATTGAAGAATGCGGACTGGATGGCTCGGGGGCCCACGGCCGGGTGGGTGATGGACGAAGGGGACCAGGCGGCGCGGTCTTTGGATTTGGCAATCAGGACTTGGGTCACGCCGGTGAGAAAGTCGTCGGACGGCCGATTGGCGCCAGAGAACGCCGTGGCCATGGATATGTCTGGCCAAGTCAGTGCCGGGATGCACGCACGCACTTGCGGAGTGGGAGTAGGAGCGAGACGAGATACGAGGCTCACCATTCTGCAGCGCCACGTCGAGCCGTTTTGTTTTCTTGGCCGCCTTTTGCGCCTCGAGCGCGACGGCCATCCCAGTCGGACTGCGCGTGTCCATCGCCTCTTTCTGCGCCTTTGCCCATTCCTTGACCTCGGCACTCAGCGACTCGTCCGCCTCGGCCTTGACCAGCGCCTTGTGGATCTCCGCAACGTTCTTGAGCCCAAACGTCTTGTCCAAAAACGTCCGGACGTCGCCCCTGATCCCCGTCGGGGCGTCGGGGTTCTCACGACTCGACACCACGGATCCCCCGCTGCCACTGCCACTGCCACTCCGGTCAGCGAGCTCCGCGGTGTAATTCGCGACCATGCTGGACAGGGTCCGGAGGTCCGGGTTCTCAAGTTGCGCCAGCTCGTGGGTCAGGGGGTCCAGTCGGTCGGTGTACACATAGTGCGTGGCGAGACCGAGCTCGTAGGCCGCTCGTCCGTAGATGTCGGACCCCGTGACGGCCAGCCAGGCGCCGACGTTCCCATCCAGCTGGGCGAGGTAGTACTGCGCGCCGACGTCTGGCGAGTATCCAATCTTGGTTTCTGGCATCGCAAAGTGAGTTTTCGGCGTGGCGATACGGATCGGAGCGGGCAACGCAAGCCCGCAACCGCCTCCCACTGCAACGTCAGCGAGTCACGGAGACAGCACCCTGGCTGAACTGTTGCTGAGAATTGCCGGACTGTTGCTAAGAGTTGCTGCGGAAGAGCGAGAGATGGGGAAAAGCACTCACTGGTGATGCCGTCCATGATGACGATGTATGGCTTGCCGAGACGAGCCAGCATCCAGTTGAGCTCAAACTCATCTTTGAAGAACGACAGCGCGGTCCGTTTGCCCTCCTTGGCGTCGATCACCAGTTCTGCCAGCCAGGTGTTCAGCTGAAGCCAAGGGCATGCGAGGTTCGAGCTCACGCTTGACATCTCCACCCGCGCAAAAGGCCTTCTCGCCTCCGGTGCCTATGATCAAATGGCACTGCTCCGACGCCTTCCAGGTCTGCGGCCCGCATCAGCACACCCATTCTTTCCTCTGCTGGTACTGGTACACCTACCGCAAGCTTTTGCCGGAGGGAGAGGATCATCTCCTGCGTCAATGAGTTGAGCGTCTTGTCCCGAGTGAGCTTGTAAGTCCGCAGATGGTTGTTGCTGATATACGACACGTGCTCCTATACCCGTCAGACTCCTCTGCGTGGGCTAACGGACACGAGAGAGAACGCACCGTCTCAACCGTTCGCGCAGCTCGATCCTTCAGCCAGTCGGTTTTGGCGCTCCCCTCATCCATCTTTCCTTGCTCCGCACTAGTGGTGGCCTTGTCCGCTTCCGAGGACGACCTGTTCTTGCGTCCTCGAGATGCCGAGGGCTTTTGTTCGAGATGCCGAGAAAGAGTCGACAGGCGATTGGCAGCGACCACTGACGGCGAGCCCGACGACGACGCAGCTGCTGAGCCCATGCGGAAGGACAGCCGGGTGAGGCTGCTCATGGGTGTTACAAGTGATCGCAGGTCGCCCCAACAGAATGTACGAGACGACCAAAAGTAATATACGACTGAGACTCGTTGACTTTCGTCCGCCCAAGATGTTGGCTGGAGGAGCGGAGATGGTTCCGATCTCCGTCGGTACAGCTGGGTAGCCGGGCCAGTTGCATCTCGACGCGACATCGTTCCAGTCGGATCCCTCGGATTGCTACATACACGCCAGCAGGGCTAATACATTCGCCCAGGACAGGCCACAAAAGGGGGCCGTGAGTGCGCAAGCTCCTGTAGCCCACGTTGGATACAGCTCGCCATCGACCGCCTGGCAGTGGTAGCAAAGCCTGATGCCGCCACCGTCCAAGGCCGATCTTTGGAGTTCCGGACAAGATGAAAAGGTCGAAGTGAATCAGCGAGCACTGATAGACAGTGAGCTGCTCGTAGCCTATGTGGACGAGAGAAGCTCACAAATTCACAGAGATCCTTGCAAGGTATTCGGGGGAGCATACGAGTACGTCCATGAGTTCATCAGTGATTCAACAGTTGGTTGCCGCTGACTTTACAAGTCTTCAGAGAGCTTCTTCAGAATGCGGATGATGCTGGCGTGCGCTTGATATCTTCCTAAAGAGATTCAAACTGACGCTTGCAGGCCGAGCAAGTCCAAGTCAAGTTCTATTCGCAAGCTGGACTGGCAGCGCTCGATTCGGGTGAACGGCCACCCAAGCTCCCAGACGTAAAGCAGGACGCGGTGAGTTCTCTGGTCCGGACCTTTTGATGCTCGAATGACTTGCATAGATCTACCGCTACGTGGTTTGTAACGACGGGATCCCCTTTCGGCCTCAAGACTGGCAACGTCTGAAGAAGATCGCCGAGGGTAACCCAGATGAAGACCGGATAGGCGCATTTGGGGTGGGCTTCTACTCGTTATGGTCCATTTGCGGTAAGTCGGCCAGTCATTCACAGGAAACATGGATTAATTGGACGTGCAGATGACCCCTTTGTCGAGTCTGGTGACAAATGGATGGGATTCTACTGGAAAGACGGCAAAGATCAGCTGGTCGCTCGATCCGGAGATCTTCCACCTTCAGCTTCCACATCGACGGCCGAGACTACCATGACTGGGCACCCCTGGACAGCATTCACCATGAATCTGCGAGAACCACTGCCACTGGAAGGCCCATTAGACTTTGCGAGGTTCCTCGTCACCAGCTTGACCTTCATGCGCACGATCAAGAAGATCGACATGCTCGTCGACGGGATCAAGGTGCTAGAGATCGGCAAGACCGTGAAGGGCAAACGGCGCGTCGCAAAGAAAGGACTGCAGGTCGGCAGTCCGGCAGGCATGATGACCATCACCAGCGTGGATGGGACCGATCTTGTGATTAGTACAAAGGTCATGAAGTGGCTATCAGGTACGCTACTCTCATCTGGCATCTGACACTTTCGAGTGTGCACATGCTGAACACACGATAGCATCTGGCTTCGTTCCCCCGCCACTCCCTGTACCCATTACTTCACTCGCAAAACCTGCAGCGAAAGCATTTCACTCGTTCCTGTCGTCCTCCTTTTTCAATCGATCCACGCCTTCACCCACGCCTGCTGCTCCGTCACCCCCGCCACCCCCACCAGAAGATCTCACAGAGGTGACCGAGCTCAGTCGTGAGCTCGAGATCTATCAAGCGGACATCAAAGTCACTGTTTCACCTTCGTTTGGCAGAGAGCTCGAGCGTGCTACCAAGAAGCCCCCACCAAAGAACATGCCTGCGAGCCTGGTTTTCTCGCGCACAGACGACGCCGCCGTAGTAGATGGAGAAAGTGGTGCGCCTGCGAAAGATGTTGGGGGCGTCTTTGCCGGTCTCTGTCCACCACTGGATGGCGAGAAGTCTGCAAAGGTGTTCATCGGGCAAGCGACAGGGCAGACGACGGGTATCGGGGGACATTTGGCTGCTCGATTTATCCCGACCGTGGAGCGGGAGTCGATCGATCTCGTCGACCGACACGTATCACATTGGAACAAGGAGCTACTTTGGGTCGGCGGGTACCTGAGTCGCCTCATCTATGAGCTTGAGCTTCAGGACGTGCAGGCTAAATGGGCTTCAACCACGGCTTCCGATCAAGCGGATCGAAGTCGGCTTCTGCATCGTGGGCTGCACGCACTGCGCTTCTTCACTTACAAGCCCACAACTCCGTCTGCCGTGGTTGGCCAGGAGATGGAGTCCGCCTTTTTCCAGTGCGCAAGCGACAACAAGGCGTTTCCCCTTGTCTCCGTCGCGGGGATACTTCCTGTCAATCAGGTGCGGATGCCAAATTCAGTGTTGCAAAAATTCTTGCCAGACTTGCCAGTCGTCACCCAAGCAATGCAAGATGAGGCTCCCCGACTGCTCGCTAGACTTCGAGAGAGAGGTCTGCTACGCGACGTGACTTTTAACGACGTGATCAAGCAGCTCGGCACCCGACCATTGACAGAACAAGAAATGATAGACTGCTTGACTTGGTGGCAGTCGATGGCCAATGTCGATGGATACACCACAAATGTCCGCTCTCGCCTACTGGATGCAGCAGTACTCGTGCTTGAAAACGGCAAGATCGTGCCGTTGTCGATCATTCAGACGTTCGTCAAACCTCAATCTTCCTCCATCCCTACGGATATGCCGCTTCCTCAGCATACGCTGCCCTATACAATTACCAAAGACCTTCGCGGACCAACAATCTATCAGGTGTTTGGGTGGACTGAGCTATCGTTGCTTCAGTACGTTACGTTCCTCCTCATGCCGCCAATGTCAGATTCTCCCAACGCCGACGTCGACACCGATATCCGAGCTTCACCAGCGTTCGCGGAGCGTGTCTTGAGCATGCTTGGAAGAGCCTGGCAGTCTGTCAGCGCGAACCAGCAGACTGCTATCGCTCTCGAGCTCAAGGATGTTGCGTGTATACCGACCAAAGCGGGATTCAAGAAGCCTCGAGAAGCATATTTTGAAAAGAATCTCTTATTCGATGATCTTCCGACCATCTCGCTGCCAAAGAATTCCGCCATCAAAGGTGGGATGGAGAAGATGTTGCTGGCGATTGGCGTGCGGAAGACTGTGGACCTGCAACTGGTCTTCTCTAGGTAAGTCGGATGCCTTGATACCTCGCATGTCTAAAGCGTTTTCAGATTGGTAGGAGGGGGAACATGGACGTGCCAGGACCTCATGAAGTATCTGGTGTCCGTCAAGGACACGCTCACGAGTGAGGAGCTCGCGCGGCTCCGACAAACCGCAGCTTTCCCTCTCGAGACGCCCCCTCCAGCTGCGGGCCGGAAGGCATCTATCGTCCGTCAGAAACCTCACCAACTGTACGAGCCAATCGAGCCGCTCCGGAACCTAGGCCTGCCTTTGCTGGATTGGGGCGATGGTAAGTGGAAGCCTGGGTCAGACGAAGCGAAGATGCTGTTCTCTCTCGGATTGAGAAGATTCCCCTCTATCGATGTTCTGCTGGGTATCGCTGCAGGGCGAGCGCCGACGAACGAACGGCGCTCCAGTACCTCTTGAACAATTCTGCGACTCATTATGCCAATTTCGACCCGGCGGCGTTCTCTAGCGTCGCGTTCATTCCTGCCGTTCTGCCGAGTGGTGAGAATGTCCTGGCAAAGCCCAACGAGGTGTTCACGAACTGGGCGTGTGCTATCCTTGGTTTCGCAGTGGCGCAGCCTATGGTGGCTACGTCTGAAAATGCTGCGAAGCTCAGGATAGCCACGGATCCACCTATGGACAAGCTGGTACAAGCTCTACTGGCGAATCCACCTCTTGAGCTCGAAAAGGCTCGTTCGATCTTCCAAGTGAGCTCACTTCGTGCCTTGTTGTGTATCCGTGCTGCGTGTGTTGTGTATCCGTGCTGCGTGTGTTGTGTATCCGTGCTGCGTGCTGCGCTGAACGCATTAGTACATGTCGACGAGGATGGGCCATTCCTCGACTTCACTGGACAGACTCGGCAATGCCGCCTTTGTTCCAGTCTTCACGCCGGGTGCTGAGAAGCCTCGGTTGCACAAGCCTTCCGAGGTGTATTTCACCTCGAAGAACGACAGTAATAATCTGTATCGAGCCGCCTTTACCTTTATCGATTTCGGAGATGCGGCAAATGTCTTCCTCAAGTACTGCGGCGTGCGGTCGGAGCCGTCTGTCAAAGGTCAGTCCTGCTATGTGTCTTGCGGTATCGCCTAGCTGTCGTTCGTGCTGCCTCGAGCTGCATTTGTTGCCTCTACTAGCTGTCTTTCATGCCGCCTCGAGCGGTTTTTATGCCTCTTAGCTGTCTTCATGCCTGACAGCTGACGGGATTTCAGACATAGCCCGATTGTTGATGAACGAGCCTCAACGGATGCTGGAGCAGGCCGGCTCGCCAGGCAAGTACCTCGAGCAACTCCGCCTCTTAGCTGCAAATTTGGCGAATTTCGATTCTTCCACTCGTTCAGCTATGAGAAACGCGTCGTTCTTGCTCGCCTCTCAAGCTGTGCCGGTCAAGAAGAGCGCAAAGTCCAAGCTACTTACAGTCAACGGCGGTGCGATCGAGGACGAGTTTGAGCGAGAATGGGTGCTGTGCAAAGCTGGCGAGGCGGCTGTGGTGGATAATATCACCATGCTGCAATACTTTGGGCAGCATATCCTTGCTGCTCCCGAGGTGTGTCCCTCCTAACCTGACGACATACGCTGTGTCTCGTGTGCACAGTGGCTTGTACATGCGGTACTGATGCGGGTCAGGAACATCTCCTCGAGACGTTTTACGAACAATTGGGTGCTCGAGCGCTGTCGTCTCTCGTCAAGACTGAATACATCCCATCCCACCCCTCGCCGGTACTTTCCGACGAAGCGAAAGCCCTACGAAGACATGTTCTTGAGCGGTTGACAATCTTCCTTGCAGAAGCTAGGAGGCGACAGAGCGATTACACTATAGACATGTTGAGCAAGGAGGGGAATTTTGAGATTAGAGAAGTCAGGCATCTCAGTGCAAGGTATACGTATCGGGATGGGAAGAAGGAGTACCAGCATCTGGAGGTATGTCATCCCCCTCCGCTCTCCCCGGAACTATCTTTGTCCCGAGCTACCACGAGTTGTCTCCCGCTACCACGAGCCGTCCCCAGTTATCACGAGTAAGACGTCGCGCCGGATGCTGACCTGATACAGACCTTGTATGCCACGGCGCAGAGAGTGCCGAGAAGCAAGGCGCTGGTGCTGACTGTGTCGCTTACGGCACAGCCGGATGATTATGAGTCCGTTGCTTCTTTGCAGGTGAAGGGGAGTTTCACTTATCATTGCGCAGTATTGCATCTGCCCTATGCGGCTTACTGCTCAAATCGCCCAAGGCTGATGACGCTTTGCTCTTGTATTCGTAAGTCACCGCCATTCCTCGGTCACACCTTGCGCTCATATGATTCAGCATTCTGTCCACTCCATTGATGGCTTTGAAGAAACGGGGTGCGTGTTGCCGAGCTGTTGAAGACCTCTAAGCTAACTGCCAATCAGGTTTCAACGTCGATCGTATACTGAACCAACAGCGAGAAGAGCGACTCCGGATCCGCGCCGAAGCTGCACGAGACCGCGAGAGAGCTGCCGAGGAATCCCAGGCTATGCAAGTTTCAAAACCGGAGCTTCAGCCGAAGAAAAGCAGTCCACTGCCAGATAATCGGTCCATCATGTCGGAAGCTTCGAGCAGTACCGCTCTCGATAATGGTGCCAACAGTGCTTCTTCCGATACGAGCGCCAAGCGCAAGTCGTTCATGACTCGTTTTAGGCGGGGCAGTAAGAGCGGCGCCGGCGAGTCGCCATCGCCATCCATGCAGGACTTGCTGGGAAGCTTTTCAGATAGATTGCCGACTATCGCTGGTGCTGGGTCAGGATTGGGGTTGGGCGGTGGGGCTGCTCCTGGCGCAGGGACTGAGAGCGCTATGGCTTCTGGGAGTGGTATGGCTTCTGGGAGTGGAATGGCTTCTGGTCCGGGGCCAAAGGCAGTCAACGTGACCAAGAGGGTGAGTCGAGGCTCACGACCCCTGAGACCTGAGAGTCGGTTCACAACTCTGTTATGCCGTTGCGGCTGAACATCTACACGGGACCTTGATTCTGTCTGCGCGTGCGTGGGTGTGGCTGACACGCCTTGCAGCCGACGAACCTTGACAGTATACGTGAGCCTTGCGCAGCTCTGCGCCTTTGTGAGAGATAGCACGGTCTGATGGTGTAGGTAACACGGTACAAAAGGCTGTGGATGCGTCTAGACCAGAGGCAGGGACGCAGATCAGAGATAGTCGGCAGGCTGTCAAAGATGTTTCGGAGAGTCAAGATGATTACTGCGATACCTCTGCGTCTGCCAATATCACACTGGGTGGGTTCGCTTATGAGCCGATGCCGTCCTGCCCCGCTCGTCCGCTCGTCATGCGACAAATCCGCTCCGCTCGTCATGTAATGAAATCTCCATCCCCTTCCGCTCACTGTTGTTGACCTGCGCGCGCTCTTGCTGATCCGCCGTAGCCTTACCTGGTCGGCATGGCATCAATATCTGGGCGCCGTCTGACGTGCCCGACGCGCAAGTGTATCTGCAAAACAAACTGGCCGTCTGCGAGCGCTTTGCTACCGACATCATCCTTCCCATCGGACAGGTGTTCAGTGTGCGCTTGGGGGGTTCTACAGTAGTTGTGGTGCTGACGGGCTGATAGCTGTCGCCTGCCGTGTTCAATATCTTCTGGGACCATGAGGGTCCGCTTATCGCTTTCAACAGAGGAGGCAGTATTTTTTGTAACGCGTGAGTGGGGGCTCGTCCTTGGTCACGTCCTTTGCCGCGTCATTGTATCCCAGCGATTCGACGCCTCACCTGGGCAGGAGACGTCCGACTGCCTGTCCCGAAGGGAAGAGACGGCCGGATTGCGACTCGATGAAGATGACGTCAGCTGACCCGATCAGTCGATACTTTAGCGCCTGGCACGATGTCGCCTGCCAGCAGGGCAGCAGAGGCGAGGCATTCATCTCGTGGTACTTTAGCATCGCGCACGAGCTCGCGCATAATCTCGGCAAGTCCAGACCCAGCGTGTCGGTGAGAGCGGTAAGCTGATTCGGTGTAGAATCGGCACACAACAGCGCACACGAGTTTTACTTTTCCAGCATAGCCGAAGAGTACTTGATGGGCTTGATGCCGCTGTTGCATTCGGGACCCTTGAGCACCTAGGACGTGTAGGACGTGCATCCTGTACATAGATAGCCATGGATAACGCTGAATAACGCCATGCATGGTGTCTGCTGTGCTTGGCCTTCGGCGAGTTGGCTCGCCCGTCCAAAGTTCGTCGGCGACCGAGATCGCCGTCGGCGTTTGTCCCTGTAGATCTGTCCGGAATTCAAGGATCAGCAATACTGGAGATCCGTGTATCCACCCAGATCTCATGTTACTCATCCTAGTCCTGGGTCAGGCGCGTACACCCATGCAGCGAGTGGGTACGGAGCAGCTGTGTTTGCGGATCACACGAGCGCGAGGAAGAGCTGATCAAGCTTCAAGCTTCAAGCTGATCGAGCTCACGAAGGTGGATGGGGGTGCCGCTGACAAACCAGCTCGACGGGGTGGTATATAGCTGTCCAGACCTACAGCGTCCGTCCCATCGCATCCCATCGCATCCCATCGCATCCCATCTCATTCCATACCATCCCTTCAACTCATCTCATCAGGCCTCGTATTATCCCGTTGCTCGTCTCGACGCAACTCTGCCGCTCGAAGTTCGTCTTCAAGATCCAGTATCAGCCAAGTACCAGATAGTACATCTCGACACCGACCGACACCCGTCGACGGCAGCGTACAAGAACACGATGCCAGCTTCGAGCAGTGTGCTCGTCTTTGGATCAACGGGGCCGCAAGGGACTGGCGTCGTGCATGTGAGTCCTCGACCGCTCTCGGTCGTTCTCGTCCTCCCCGACTCCGTCATGCGCGTGTTCTCCATGCCACTTGCCTGGACCACTCGTTCCACTGCATCGCATCTCCCCCTCCCCTAACTCTGCGAACCACACTGAGCGGAGGACTGGTACCCATACCCACACCTACACCTATATACACGCTTACGCACACCGCAGGCTCTGGTGGAGCTCAACAAGTCAGCCGGCGAAGAGCCACACAAGGTTCTAGCAGTCACGCGCGACCCCCGGTCGGACAAGGCAAAGGCCCTCGCGGCGCTCCCGGAAGTAGAGGTGGTGGGCCTCGAGTCGGGAAACATCGAGGCACTCTTCAAGCGTGCGAGTGAGCGTGGTGGGATCTGGGGGGTGTTCTCGGTCCAGCATATCTTCCAAGACCACGAGGTACAGCAAGGTACGTGGCTGGTCGAGCGGGACGCGTGGAGTGTGGCTCGTCAGGCGGCACGCCATGCACAGCGGCTCAACAAATGTGGCATCGTCGCTGGGGACGGCGCAGCGTCGTGTCGTCGTGTGGATCCCGTCGCGCCGTCAGCTAACCCGCCACCCCCAGGCATCGAGATCGCCGACTTGTCGGTCAAGTACGGTGCACGACACCTCGTCTGGACCGGTATCGACTTTTCGGGACAGAATCCCACTCCGATCCCATAGTGAGTCGCATCGACCACTCCCACAGGCATCAAGAGCTGAACCTGCTCGCCTTCTCCCCTCCCACTTTCCTATCGTGCTCTTGCTTGTTCGTTCTTCCTTCCTTCTTTGTCGATTTCTGTTTTCATCGTCCCTCTCTCCCTCTCCTCTCTCTTGCTTCCATAGCTTCGAGACGAAACGCAAGATCGAGGCGCACATCCGCGCTCTCCCAGCCGGGCCGACACACTGGACCATCCTCCGCCCCACGGGCTTCATGGAGAACTACCACTGGGACCTGTACCGCGACTCGGTGCTCACCATCTTCAACCCGGAGCGCAAGATGAAGATGATTTCCACGATGGACATTGGCAAAATCGCCGTCCAGTGCATGTCGCGCTCGGACGAGTTCAATGGCCGCGTGCTAGAGATTGCTGCGGACGCGCAGACGGCCAGCGAGACTGCCGAGACCTGGTACAAGGTCACCGGGAGCAGGCTTAGTGACAAGAAGCCCGAGCTGCCAGAGGCGATTTTGCAGGTGATGAAGGTGAGCACCTTGGCGGGGAGACGTAGGAGCAAGCTGAGTTTTACGACAGTTCAACGCGGCGCACGAGTTCCTTGCAGATGTCAGTGAGACCCGGCGCCTGTTCCCGGGTTTGATGGACTTTGAGACGTGGCTCCGATCGACGCCGTTTGCCAAGAAGGATTAAGCGTGCACCGGCGTAGTCTGCATCATGCAAAATGCATGTCGCGTCGATCGTATCCGCTCCGTGCACAGGAGGCAGAGGGTCCTGCTCCCGCAGCTCAGCGCCAATCAAAGTCAGGAGCCCAACCTGCTCGTAAACCGCATCTCTAAGTTCTAAGTTTGCTACTTGACTGCCGATATGCTTCGTTTCTCTCGGTAGGTCATCACCCGTCACTGGTTATCCGTGATCTGTCTTGCGGAGACCAGCCGGACCACTGCCGCCTCGCCGATTCTGTCGCTTGCCCGCAGTAGGCCGTTCGCCGCCATCCCGATTCGAATTTGACGTCACCTGTGCTTCGGGTGCGAGCGCAGGCGCCGCAGTGTCACCGCCGTCCTGCATCCAGAGGGGGCGGATGGCTGGGAGAGGTGCCGGGGCGACGTCGGGGCTTTCGGGCGGGACGACTGCCTTGGACGTTCTGGGATCGACTGGCCATGTCCCGTCCCTCAACCATCCCGCTCGTAAAATCTTGATCTAGATTCATCAGCCACGGCCACTTGGCCAGTGTGCCGCTTTTCAGATGTAAAGCATCCCCCACGTCTGCCTCAGATCTAGAGCATCCCCCAGGTCTGTCTCAGACACATCGCTCCCACTGGTGAGGACAGGGTGAGCAACGCACGATCAATCCCAGCCGAAGCGGTTTGGCGAGCCTCTTCCGGTCGTCCAATTTCCGCCAGACCCCCTCCACCCCCGACGTCCATACTTCATCGTCCTCCTCTGCGCCGGGACGGTCCAGAAGCACCTCCAGTCGCCCGATGGACGAATTCGCCCCGGGTCGTTTGGGCTCGTACGGCAGTGGAGGGGGTGGAGGCGGGACGAGGTACGTCGTTGGGCAGTGGTTGGGCGCCGTAGAAGGCGGAGGGATGGGCGGTGATTGGCCAGCTAGGAAGCATGCCCGTCTGTACTCGAAGAACCCTAGCCCTAGAGAGGGAAGAAGGGTCAGATGGGCGGACAGTGTGCCGAGGCAGGACGACTGACCAAAGCTTGGGATTTCAATCAGGTCCTGCTCGTGCAGTGTTGTATCTGCTGGCTCGGGCCTCAGCGTTGATGGGCCTGCCTCTGCGTTGGCTGGCGACATGAACCCATGTGCAGGCGAGCCTCTGCTGCAGAGCGGGAGCTGCACTTTCCAAGCAGCTCAAGACGACGTTGACGACGTCGGTGGTCAAGGTTACAAGCGTATCGTCGATGGGAAAGTTGAGTTTCAAGTTTGGCAAACGTTTCCGTTTCGTCTCCCGGTCCATACAGAGGATCCATGGGTTGCTTGGGCGATATCAGCATGCTGCAGGACATCTAGCACGGCCCATGCTTCCCCGCTCGCTCAGGCTAGCCCGCATCGGCCGACCCCGGGGCCGGAGCTATCATGCAGCACCCCCCCAGTATGGGCGATACGACGTCCTCCAGTCCTCGTCGGCCATGAGCTCGTATCCCGCTCCTCGGCCTGTGCCAACCCACATTGCGCGGCCGCCGTATGTCCCTCGGAATTTCTTCACCTCCCCATGGGGCGAGCACGAGACGGTGGATCTCGCGGAGCAGGGGCAGGACGGGCAGCGGGAGCTGGTCGCGCTTGGAGGTGGGAAGGAGGTAGCAGTGCGAAAGGTCGCGGCGCTGGCGGCTGAGGTCCTGCATGCGGTGAGCGAGCTTGTAAAGGTTGGTCACAGTCAACGCCACCATCGCCATCATCATGACCATCAGCGTCACCGTCGCCGTCGCCGTCACTTTGACCAAACCTGTACATGAGCCGTGCACTGGTCGACTGCGTGACAAGGAAGCCAGTGCCAGTGCAATCGGGCAAAGCGGGATTATCCGTAGACACGAATAGGCAGCTGCTGACTCTGACGAGCCAGGGGTATCGACTGCAGAGCTGGACGGGGCACTACACGAGATGATCGTCGACAGAGGGGCGTACCCGTCTACCCTGGGCTACTCGAGCTTTCCAAAGAGCTGCACCACCTCGGTCAACAACGTCATTGCTCGTACGTCCGCCACTCCTCACCTCCTCACCTCTTTACCCTGCCGTCTGAGCTGATAGACGACATTGCCAGATGGAATCCCAGACGAGTGAGACCACTCCCGCTTCCACCCTTCTCCTACCTACGTCTGTTCAACTCCCTCGGGTTGTAACGAAGCAGATACTGAAATGGACAGCCGGCCCCTGCTGCCGGAAGACATGATCAATGTCGACCTGACGCTCTACTTTGGCGGATACCATGGCGACACGTCACAGACCTTTGTGCTCCCCGATGTGGACAAGCCAGGGCGCGATCTTGTCGAGGCTACGCGCGAGGCGCTTGAGCTGGGCATTCGCGCCTGTGGGCCCGGAAAGCCGTTGAGAGACATTGGTGCTGCTATCGAGTAGGTTCTCCTACCTGCCTCGCCAGACATTTTCTCCTATCGAGATGGCTCCTCCGGCATTGTTCCCTATGTTCCCCCACACCTTATGATCCTTCTGGCGTCCGGCCCTCTCAAGTCCCATATGGATCTGTGCCTTTGGCCAGAAGCGCGGCGCCTTCCTTCTTCCTAGCCACCAGTCTCGAACCAGCCTCGAACCAGCCTCTCTCAGCGACGATCATAAACGCTCCTGTTGGCAATGCCGTCTCATCTCCAGGCACAGAAGTAGCCATGCATGATAGCTGACCAGACCCGCGAGTAGACAGTTTGCCACCGCCCACGGCTTCAGCGTGAACACCCAGTTTTCCGGCCACGGTATCGGCAGGCAGTTCCACCAGCTCCCTTGGATCCTGCACCATCGTGAGTCTGACGCTCCCATGCACCAGATCGCCGTAGTATCCTGTCTCCCGTATCCTTTACCCTGTATCCAGTATCCCGTATCCTGTATCCCGTATCCCGTATCCCATATCTTGGCTCTGGAGCTAAGCCCGCGATATCAGGGAACACCGAAATGGGGATCATGATGCCCGGCGACTGCTTTACGATCGAGCCGATCCTCGCGCAGGGACACAACGCCCGAGGCGCCATGTGGGACGACGGCTGGACCATGGCCACCGAGGTGAGCGAGCGTCACTCGAAGAAGGAAGGGGGGAGGGATAATGTGGCGCCTTGCAGCCTACATTCATCCCCCAAGTGCGTCGTAGTGCTGATGCTGACGTCTCAGACGGGCGCTCGCTCTGCGCAATTCGAGCACCAGGTCTTGATCACGCATGACGGGGTCGAGGTGCTCACGCGCCGGCCGGGCGAGCGGTGATCTCTGGCGACTCTACATATCTGCGATGATTCTGACTCGTCTCGATAGACGCATCTCGCCTACGAGAGCTGTGACTCGGAACCCGGAGGCTAAGACCCACAATCGCTATTCGGGTCGCAGATGCCGGCCATAGCACACCGCATTCAGGCATTCATGCATTCATGCATTCAAGCATTCACAGGCGTAGTAGTAGCAACAAGGATCATAGCTGCAACAGATGCATTCGGGTGTACACGTAGCTATGCTCTACTCGCGCCGGGTGGCAAAGCTGACCAGCCGCCGCAAATCACCAAACGCCTTTGGCGTATCGCTTCGCGACTCGGCTTCGGCGCTACTCGCCCGATTGAGGAGGTGGGGCAGCATCTGGCTCCCTCCCTGAGTAGGCGAGAACACGTTGGCCGAATTGGGCGAGGCGACCATCCGTTCTCCGTGCGGATCCATGTCCAGGGACGTGAGGAACGACGTGTCGGTCAGGTCGTCGTTGGTGGATGTGACGCTGAGGAAGATATCGAGAAGCTTCTGCTGGTCGGTGCGGGCTGTGCCTTTGAGATCGAGGATCTGGGTTCATCAGTCCTGCTCGTCGAGGTGGATGCAGGGCTGTGCTCACCTTTTGAAAGTTGCTGAAACTCCGGTCGCCGATGAGAAGGCAGTAATTCTGCACAAAACCTTCAGGCGGATCCTACGAACGGCCAACGGGTCAGCGAGTCTGAACACGTAGAAGCATAGAAGACCAATAAAAAAAAGCACATACGTCGGGCGCGAGAATCACCTTGAGCATCGTCTCGAGCTGTCCTGTATTCTTCGTGACGTATTTCGTATATGCGTTGGACCCGTCTTCGGGATGCGGCTCCGGTAGGTCCAGGAGACACGCTTTGACGGCTTGGACATCGAGCAGAATCTGGACTCGTGAGCTCTGTCGCGCGGCACTTCGGGTCCCCTTACTTGCTCAGCCCCGATCTTTCGCAGTGGCCTAGACTTGATGACAGCCTGCGTGAACCGCCCGATGACCAGACTGCCGATCAGCTTCGATTCGGTACAGTCTGCCGCCAACGTACCCGACCGCCTTGTCTGCAAAGTTGCGAATGTACTTCTTCGATTCCACTCTCGCCCGCACGACTTCGGCGACTTGCTTGATACTCCCGACGAGGTCGACTATATACGCCGAGCGCCCGCTGACGTTTTCGAGGTGCATCCATGGTGTCTTGAGAATAGCTGCAAAAGCGGGATCGCATGCTGTTTCAAGCTCGCGCAGGACCGCGGTGATGCATTGAGACATGACACTTGCGAAGATCAACACTCCTCGAGGGATTTGGCAAGTGTGCGTACCTGGTGAACTGATCCCGCTCCGGCTGGAAAGATATCTCTCCAGCCAGATCTGGAGTGATTTTATCCTTGAGGCGCTCTTCAAGCTGCAGAGAGGTGTTCTGGCAGTACTCGGCAGTATTCAGGACGATGCAGGCCGTTTTGATATCCTGCATGTTGGCCCGACCTTCAAGCGACTTGCGCCCAGGCTCTCTGCGTCGTGTCAGGTTGCCATGACACTCCGGCACTCACTTTTTCATTCCAGCCGTCAACACATCGTCCGAGTAGATTCGTAGCCACTTGGCATACACTTTGGCCAGCTTCTGCATCGGTTCACCAGTAGTGAATTTGGCGCATTGGTCCAGCGTTTGTCCGTAGAAGTAGAACAGTTCTGTTGATGACGGCAGAACAGCCGGGACGGCCGCATCATCGGCGTCCTGCATTGCACCCTCTAATGATAGTCGAGATCGGCTACCTCGATACTGTGAGAGCATGTCGGATATGGCCCTTTCATGGTTAGTCTTCCACGTGTGCAACGCAGCATGGAAAAGCTCACCGGTCTTGTGCATCGACATATATGCTAAAGTGCGGATCGAAAATCGACGAGATGGTCCATTTCTTTGTAGAACCCTGCGACATGTGTCCACCAGGGGTGACCTCCTCGAACTGACCCAGTAAGCATCCCTGGATGCGCAATAGACGCGCAATGTCCTCGCTGAGCTCACCGGCCTGTCGAATCTCTTTGCAAACACGGTCTCAAAGTCTTTCGTCGCCTGCAGGGCCTCTAGCAGCACGCCGACGTTTGGCGTGGACTTGCCCAGCAGGTTCGCCAGATCAGCACGCGTGTACTCTGAAAAGTTCGCTACGAGGAGCCGAGTAATCTCCCACGAAGGTGGGAAGAGAGCGGCATCCTCGTCATCGTGATGTTTCAGCACGCGGCGGAACCAGGCGTATCGTCTAGGCACGTTATCAAGCTGCCCAGCCTGCGATCGCATTAGCCTTCATACTAGCATGTTGCACGATGTCCTTACCTCGTCGGAGGAGCGGAAGATACGGCGATACTCTGCAAGTTGGAGCTGCAGATATCTCTCGATGATATGTGTTCTTGGACACGTCAGCGAAAGCTACGAGGATATCTGAGGCTCGTATCACTCACTTGAAGTCTCCACCGAGGACATCGATAACCTGAAGGACCTCACCTATCACCCGTCTGTCTACCGATTGACTTGAATCATCAGTGAAGCTGTGAACCCGTCAGCGTCAGTCATGGTAGAGCCTAGCAGAGCGGAACGCACAAAGCGTCCATCTCCACGGCGACTTTTTCCTGCACCGCCTTCCTGTCGGCCTCGGCTGCCTTGAAGAGGTCTGCAACAACCGGAATGGTGGTGAGCGACCGCAGTGGCACTAAGAGGTATAGAACCGCCTGGACCCATGAGCAGTGCAAGACGGAGCAGTGTTAGGTCTCGGTCTCACGGATAACGCCTGTGCCATATCCTTGTATCGTCTCGTAGGGATGAGGCCATTCAATTGGCTATGCGCATTCTCTGTCACAGAAATCAATGGCAGCAGAGGCAGGCAGGCAGATTCGGATGGACGAACTGAGCATTCCCCATCGCTCCAGCGTCTGCATAGCCCCCGTGAGGTTCCGCTTGGCCACGTCCAGCCGTTGGATATCAGACGTGATCCCCTTGACGATTGCTTCTGCCTCGGCTGCCTTTTCGCGGATCACATTGATCTGCTGCATCAGGTGCTGCACCGAACAAGCACATCAGCATTTCACTCATTATTGCACATGATAAGGACGACGTAGAGATGATCTGGGAAGGGACGTGGTACTGATACTGACGCCGATTTGACTCTGTATGCGCGACATCTTCCCTGGGTCCTGGTCTCTCCTGAGCTCCGTCTTGAGGCGGCCCACCTCGTCCTTGACATCAAGAATCTCGAGCTGCAGTCGCGCTTGCACCTGATGGTGCCGTGACAGCGATGCGGCTGCACAGCGTCAGTCTTGTAGCCGTTAACGGTCTCTGCAAGAGAGCCGAACGGACCGTTGGGAAATTCAGCCTCGAGTCTCGCCATGGCTTTTTCTCGCGAGGTCACCGATGGTCCTGCCTCCGCTGAAGCCATGGCAGGCGTGGAGGCTGGAGACGACACGGCGACCGCCATCTGTGATGATGTGAATCTTGTAGAGTAGAGGAACAACAGCCATCCCAAACCGACTGGCGCGGTCACCTCCACCTCTGGCAGACTGCCCTCGAACACGACGTGACTAGAGTCGCGGCTCGATTGTTTCTCTCTCGTTGACTTGGGACGCGAAGCTTGACAGCTCGCAGAGATGCGAGATGGGCGCCTTCGACCCCCTGATCACGTACGAAAAGGGCACGTATATTGGTGCGTGCCATCATCACGACTTGAAATGTGTACTGATGCTGCCGCAGAGACTGACACTGGCAGTGAGTCTACAGCAAAGCACATGCTGCGGCTGCTGCTGCTTCTCCTATATAGCGTGGTCCCCTGGTAGTCATGCCGAGGCTGAGACGGAGCTGCGGACGCTGAGTTGCGCTATAGACAAAGTGTCCCGCCGAGCGGTGATTGCCGGAGCGACCAACATCATCCTCGGAGGGAAATCCATCATCCAGTCTGGTCAGTCGAGTCGACGCGTGTCATCCTGGTTCGCGCACTTGCTAAGTCGACCAGGTGCAATCTTACGAGGCGATCTACGACGAGCCACGGCAGGCCAGCATGTCGTCATTTCCATGGGACGGTACTGCCTCGTAGGTGAGAACAGCGTCCTCCGGCCCCCAGGCAAGATCTACAAGGGGTACGTGGTGTCGTGGTAGCCGTCCCACTCCTTTCTGTGTCCCAAAATGCCTGCCTTGCCCTCCACTCTCGAGGACTTGGACCTTGAGGGCCTGATCTGAGGGCCAGACGACGAGATACAGGGGATGCGACAGGGCCTGACTAGGCAGAGGGCCCGATATCGTGGCGAGAGCCGGCTTACTGACCAGCTGTAGTGTCTTTACGTTCTATCCGGTCAAAGTGGCAGACTACGTCCACATCGGACCATCATGTGTGGTCGAGGCAGCGCAGATTGGGCATGGCGTCGAGATAGGTCGGGGGTGTATCGTCGTGAGCCATCTCTCTCTTCTTCTGCTTGCTGTTCTACGCTCACCCCGCAGGGCAAATTCGTAATCATCAAAGACCTCGCCGTGCTGCTCCCCGACACTGTCCTTCCAGAGGGCACAGTCGTGCCCTCCCTGACCGTATGGGGAGGCAACCCCGGTACGCTCCCTCATCTAGCTCTCTTCATACCCCATCGCGTCCATCGCGTCCATCGCGTCCATCGCGTCCACCGCATTCATCGCGTCCATCGACTGCCTCCTTCATCTATCGCATCCGCTGACGCCTCTCCAGGCCGGTTGGTCGAGAATCTGCCAGAAACGTACCAGGAGACAGTCGAGGCTCGGTGTAAAGGCTTCTATCAGCGTTTCAGACCTGGCCCATCTGCCCCGGCAGCTCCAGCGTGATATCGCATCTCTGTACCGTACATCTCTGCTATACCCTGCATCATGCATCATTGCACATCTAAGTTACGCGAAAATGCACTTTGTCATAACATGCCGTAACTCATCAACGTCCAGTAGTCATAACTCATCACAGTCAAGTCACAACTCATCGACGTCACGTCATGACTCGTCACAGTCAAGTCATCAAAGGGTCAAGTCATCCGCAACGTCAATATTGCGTGCACACACTCCACTGCAATGCTTATCCTGTTTTGTGCTGTACAAATTCGCCCGAAGTAGGCCGACTGAGCCCGCCTTCCCCTAGACTCCAGAGTGTCGAGCGACTCTCGCTCTTCGGCACACCCGTTGCTCCAATTTTCAGATCCCCCTCTGCACTCGAGTTTCTGCGGTGCAAGCCTGCCCGTCGTATAGTGCTTGATGGGGGGCTTGTGTATTCCGATTTCTGCGTTCCCTTGGCTAGCGCTTTAGCCTGCTCCGCTTGGCGCCAGTCGTATGCTTTCAGAGCCGCAGCGACGCGCTCCGGTGACGGTGCGTGAGTCACGGGATCCATGACCTCCTCGATGGCCGGTGCCGACAAGGGAGAAGATCCCATGCCTAGCGCCTCTGACAAGCGTGATAGCGGAGTTCCTCCCCGTCTGGGGTCCGGTATCGATACTTGATTCGAATGCGCCGTCACTCCACGATCTGAAGAGTCTGACGTCGTGGGAGAATTCGTCCGTCCCTTACTCGCCCAGTACCTCGAGCTGGGAACGGGGCTATCATGTACAGATTTCGGAGAACCCTCCGAGGGACTTGGCGAAGCTCGATCGATGCCCATCAGCTTGAACGTAGCCTCGAGTCGGGATCGTTCTCGGCGGTCTTCTTCATCTTCGGCGTGCGGTTCCAGCTTGCGAGGAGCAGTCGGTTTGGGAGTTATTACAGGTGAAGAGCGGGATGAGAGGGTAAGCGGTTTCAAGCCAGGTACGACAGTCGGTGCTGGCTCTGGATCCGCAGGGAGAGGGGTGAGTGAGCCAAAGCCAAGGCTGCGAAAGTCGAGAGAAAACCCGCGGCGAGCCTAGAGAATGTCAGGATAGTTTGATGGCAGGATCCCAATTGCACCAACCCGTTTTTCGCTCTTCTGATCATCTTTCTTCTCTGCCACTTTTGGCTCCTCTACAACCATACTATCCCCCTGCCCAGCACCAACACCAGCCATCGCGCGAACCATCATGCTAAGCGGTCTAGCCTTCTTCTCCGGTCTAGCGGTTTCAGGTGTGCTCGACTGGTTCTCCTTCATTGCGTTGGTTATGTCTTTCAGGTTGCCTCGAGCAGCTCCAGGCGCCGCTCGGGTGCCCATGCGCCGAGTCTTGTAGTCGACGGAAAGAACGTGCTCGAAGCCTTCTTGAGCGATAATGCGATCGAGTATCTGCCCGCATCAGCTGAGGTCTCGAGTTTGTAGTGGCGACCAACTTTTGAGCAGTACAGATTCAGTGCTTTGTTTGCTTCACGCAATTGCTTTACCTCGGCCCGTAATGCTAACTCATGAGCCTGTACCGTATGCCTCGACATACCTTCAGATTCGTCGCCGCCTATCGAGACAGTCATTTCAGGCCCATCCAGATCTGATGCTCTGCCCAGTTCTGTTGCAAGATCGAGCCCGCCACCGGCGTCTGGTGAGGTTTCCCCTTTTCGCCGGTGCCTCCTCCGTCTCTCCCTCGTAGGTGGGGCAAGATGAGCCGATTCAGGTGATGTGTGGAATCCAGGTTGCAAATCATCGTGCTCTTCGAAGAGACCATGAGCCTCGAGATCTGAATGTAGCTCCTCCATTTCCGCTTCCATGTCCTCATCGAGAGGATCGAGCCCGCTCTTCGCCGACATAGGATTGTCATCCAGGTTGCCACTTGGAATCCTCTGGCGAGAATGTCCGAGCAGGCCAGAGGTCGACCGAACTTGGCCATTGAAAGTTCGGTCCCTCACCAAGAACTCCCACCCCTCGTTCTCCTCCACTAGCCGAGCGTTGTCTCGTCTCGCTTCGTCTAGCTCCTTTGTAAGTGTGTCAAGCTGAGCCAAGAGCGTCGAATGAGACAGCCGTAGCGAGTCGAGCTCCTCTTCCAGGTGCCGCGTGTTTGCATGGTTCTGTGAAGACGTGGTGGTCACAGGAGCTTGCAGAGTTCGGATCCGAGTTTGAAGATGCCGCTCTTGTTTCTGCAAAGCAGCACGCTCGGCATCGAAAGATCTCTCCTGATAATGTATCAGGACACATGAATGTACCCCTCAAGTCGGAGCACCCACCTGCTCCGCATACCGCTTTTGTACTTCCCTCGCCTCCCTCTCGGCACCTTTCACACGAGCTTGCAGTCTCGCTAGCACCTCATCACGGGCTTGCAGATCAGCTTCAAGCCGGCCCTACGCATGGAGACGTCGGTTCTTGATACTTTCCACATATTTGGCCCTACCTGCTCTGTGAACGCCTCGTCCGACCGCGTTTGCAGGGCAACAACCGCCTTGACCGCCTCATCATAGCGCTCGTGCAGCGTCCTTTGGCTGGCCGCAAGCCTCTCTACCTCCATCACCAGCTATACATGGTCAGCCGCGAGCTTGCATGCAACGCAAAGGTCTGCGTACGCGATCACGAGCCTCCCATTCTTCCCTCAACGCATCCTCGAGCGCGCCTCTCTGCGCTCTCTTCAGCTCATCCTCGCTTCTCTCCCTCAGGCCGCCCATCATTCCTTCCCGACTTCTATCTGCTAATGACGACGATTCTGGTGCCTCGCCCAGTTGGGTGAGGCCATTTTGGAAGTTGGGCGAGGGCGAGAAGGAGTGCCGTTTGCTCCGACTAGGCGGAAGGGGCCGAGCGAGAGGCGGGGTGTTCATTGGCAGGACCTCGAGAGACATTGAGAGTGCCGGTCGCGGTATACGTGGCGTATATAGCTTTCAATTTGCACCAATGATAGAGCGAGCGCATGCAAAGTCGAAATGTATGAGGACGAGAGAGCGCGTACAAGATGGTTGCCAAAGGCGGAGTGAAACAACAAACCCAAAACATCTCGACAACGCACGCGACGAGGCCGGAGCCCCACACTTCGCCACGTGCTTCCACCGGCGGCTCGTTGCCAGCAGTCTGAGACACATCCACTTCCATCTTCATCGCAACGACAGCACAGGCATGCATTCCGCTCAGAGACTACCACTGACGCCGCGGCCAGGTCACTAGCGATAGTCGTAGTCGTAACTCATCATGATTTGGTGTGTATTGATCTGCAGCCTTTTGACCAGCGCGTTGGCTAGAGTCGCACTGTACGGTCCCTGCGACGCAGCGAATGACCACCTCGACGCCAATTCCAAGGCATTCATCACAGATTGCGACTCTTTCGGATGTACGCTCACTATTTCTCTCTCATCTCTTCTGATGTCTTGCGCCGTGGGTAGCTTGCTGATGATTCGGCGGCAGACTGTGCGACAAACGGCACTTGCTTGCCTCGTCAATGCCGGTAAGTATCCAAGATCACCCTGAGGACATCAGAACATTGCGCTCTCAGCCCGTCGCTGGAGGAGATCCTCCCAACGATCCTGTGCCTGATAGAGAATCAGGAGAGACGAGTTCATCCTCGGCTCCCTGCTCAAGACCAATATGACAATTCCACCGCTCTGTCCTGCCGGCTCGTTCTGCCCTGACAGCTCGTCTGGCTGCCTCCCACTCGTTCCAGCCGGTGGCAAGTGTCAGCTGAATCGGGACGGTGCGGCTGATTCCTTGACGGCGAAGTTTCTCTGGCTGATGAGCGTTGCGATAGACGAGTGCCAGCCCCCGCTCGAGGCCCCGGTGGTCAATGATCCGTGGGGGCAGATGCAAGGGAACGGCGCGATTTGTCTGCAGGGAACCTGCATGTGAGTCGTAGTTCACAGCCGCTGAGTCCTGCGTCTCCTCGCTCCTCTCGTCGCTGTACAGTCTGTTTACTCTTTGCTCGTTTTCGGAGGGGCACTGATCATGGGTCAGGTACGCCAACGCCTCCCTGGGTACAGCATGCATCACCGAGTCGACCGTAAGCGTCGCTCTTGCCTCAAATGCAGCTAAGAACTGACTCGCCAGACCTACACAGGCTACGACGTCTCTGGTGCCAGCTTTGACAACCAAGTCATCCGCGACAACTGCATCGAAGGCCAGGGGTATTGCGTATGCTTAGCCTCTACCGCCCTGTCCTGAGTCTCCCACTATCATTCCATACCGTGTCGGATTATTTCCACACCGTCTGCTCGCGAACCGAAAGATTGCCTTGCCACTGACCACTCTACCAAGTATGGAAGTCACTGATGCTGACTGGAGATAGGACCAAACGCAAAATACCTGCGTCGCGTTGAAACCACTGGAGGCATCGTGCGCGGCTGATCGAGAGTGTCAATCTGTGCGTCGCCTTCCTGCTTCCTCCTTCATCCACTGCACCACCATCACATCACGCTGGCAAACACACCATCTCACCGTTGCTACCACTCCAACCCAGCACTCCAATCTCCGTTGAGTCCGGGGTGCGATGATGACGTCCTCCGGGCAGTACACCTGCAACACTCGCAGCAGCTGCGCCGTGCCCCCCGAAAGCGGCTTGCACGTCGCCAGGTGGGTGTATGTGCTTACCGGTCTACTTCTGGCATCGTGTGAGTCGGCCGTGCCTCGTCAATCGTCCACCACACATCACCCATCTCGCCGCCACACATCGCCCATATCACGCACCACCTCACACATCACCTCCCACCGTCACATATTACGTCAAATATCATATCACATCACATCACATCGCACATCACACATCATACATCATACATAACACGTTAAAGTCCCTATCCTTCCTCTACTGTCATTACCTTCACTTCTCCCATTCTCCTCCCTCATTCACCCTGACCCCCCAGTGATGGCTGCGACCTTGGCCCTGCTCGTGCGGATGCATCGACGCGCCCAGGCCGACCGGCGTATCATGCTGGAAGAGTACTACAAGGAACAAACTGCGTGAGCCTCGTTCCCAGCCCGCCCAAATCCCAACCCCGTCGTCGCCCTACCGTCGTTGTGGCCTCCAGCGCCACTCAAGCTCATATCGCCCGCTCTGTAGATATCGCCACTCCATCTTGTCGTTCCATTCTGCGTTTGCCGGGAAAGGGGAGCCCCCATCGTCAGAGACAATGAGCATGCTGCGGTCCATGTCAGAGATGAGCGACAAGACGCTCGTCGAGCATCGATAGCATGCACATGCCACTTGGATTCATCACGCTTCATTGCCGAGAACAGCATTTCATTCTTCCAGAGAACGGCACTTCATTTTTAAAGAACGGCAGGTTGTAGCAGGTAGCCCATCTCCGCATTGGGAGAGTCTCTTCTTAGCATACTTTAAAACTGCAGCGCCCGCTGCTTGCCCCCACGACCCTGCAGTTGCAGCTTTTCTACCGATACCGCCATTCCTCCATCCGCCTAAGGCAGAGGCGTCCCCGGGGCGACCCATCCGCGCTCTTCCTGCTCATTCACCAAGACCCAGCCAGCACCGCCAGTCCAGCACCAGTCTCCATCCCTTCTGATCTCCAATGCCGGTAGCAGGTCCGCAGGAATGTCGGTCAAAACACCTCGCAGGAACTCGATGGTTGGCTGAACATGCCATCGACGATGCCGGTCCGGACCTAGCAGAGGTCCGTTGAACCAGCCCAAGTGGCCGCCGTGCGGTACTGTCGCAAGCACAAAATGCGACGAGTCGCGTACAGCCGGATAAGGCAGACAGTCTGTTGGTGTCAGGTTTGACTTCCAGAGCATGTCGCCATTGCTCACCTCCTGAGACTATCGGGTCATCCAGCGCCGAGATGGCGAGCGTGGGTCTGGTGATATGAGCTGCGCCCTCTATGAAGCCGAAAAATCGAATTTAGTCACCTTTTGATTCTCCCGAGCCACCCGCTGGGACACGCCCACTCGAGAAACTCTTGCAATCCTTGGAACGGGAAATGGTCCGAGCTCCCTCCAACTTTCGTAACGATGAGCTCGGTCACGTGGCTTGCACGCAGAGTCCACTTGTACCGTGCCGTCATATCGAGCACCCGCTCCAGACAGGGATGGAGCAACGAGGCCGGCGAAGACAGAGGCGAGTGAGGAAGTAGGTGTGGGCTCAATGAGCGAAGCATCTTGCGAGCCATGGTGAATGAGTACAGTTTGGGGAAGAAGTGCCGTGCGTCAAGTCTGGAGCTGATGAGCTATTCGAGCCATCAAATTCCATGTAGCTCACTTGGCCGACATTTCACGCAGCTCGAGAGGAGCACAGAGAACGGTCGCAGCGCGCAGCCTGCACTGGTCGCCTTGTTCACCGAGGTAACGCGTCATCACTGCAGCGCCGAGTGAGAAGCCGATACCAACAAGTGGCGCGTGGGGAAACAGGTGGGCAAGATACATGGTGGCTGTGTGATTGTCGATAGTGTTGCCAGAGCAATACAGATGAGGCGAGGTGAGTGGTGTCCCGCCGCATCCACGGAACTGTTCCACTGTCAGCTTGGTCCGATTGAGGAGGAATAGCTGACGTTGACGACTGCAGCCCGCGCTCCAAGTCCACCCTCGGACGTAGGTTTGGTGACGCATACCACGATGTTTCTTACATAGCTCTCGTGGCTGCCGCCCGTCAAGCCATGGTTGATGAGCACCACGGGGGCGTCTGTTGGCAGGTCCATGGAGAGAGGCGGATACACGTCGATACCGCTAAGCAGGCAGCCGTCAGTAGGACTCGGGGGTGATGTGAGATATATTACTGTGCCAGAGGCAGGACGTCACTCACATGGTCCCGCCATCTGGAAGTCTGAGCAGCTGGCTAGGAGGGTGTTAGCGCGACGAGGCGGTGCGGACAAGTGGCTCACCGTTGGTAGGTTACTTGATCATCCATGCTGAAGTCGGCCATTGCAGAGTAGATTGTTTGGGCGTGGCCACTGCGCGAGTTAGCCAGGCGGTTAGAGGAGTCGGTGACATCTGCGACAGTACACGTCATGCGTGTTTGGTTCAAGAGGGAGATTAGGTGGGATACGGAGTCTGCCGTCGGAGCGACGAGATTCTTTCACAATATCCCGACGCAACAGTATGCAGTTGAGTTTGTAGGAGAGGACATCCGTTCGACCGGGAAGGCAGGAAAGTCGGCTCACTTGGGCAACCACCAAGGTCCGCCGAATCCCTCTCTCAAACCCGCACACCAGCGCTCAACGACCTCTCCGACCGTATCCCCACTGGCCAGTTTCGCAGGACACAGCGGCACCGTCAGAGTCACTTTCCGTCCCCGCCTCCTGGCGTCGAGGACGTAGCGGGTTCCCAGATAGACCAGGGACGCGGCGAGCACACATGCGAGGAGGACGGATACCGATACCGAGAGTGAGTGGCAATGCGAGCGCGATTGGTCGTTTGCCAAGGATGTGAGGTCGGGAAGGACCGACGCTACTCTTGTACGACATGCACGATATGCAGAGACCAGGGACGTCGGTGGCGTCGACGTCCGGCGGCATTCTGGTGACGCTGGTTCGGAGTAAGACCTGTATTTGAGAAAGAGGTGAGAAAGCGCCTGGTCCATGTGTCGTGGACCGGGCCCGTCGTTGTGGTTTGCGACTTGCCAGACTTTTCCGACACGGCCCTCGACGAGGGAATCCGATCAAAAATAGAGGCAAGAGGCCAACGTCTCTTCAATTAGATAGATCACGCGATCACTGAGAGAGGACAGGGAATAGGAGACCGAGCACGGGAGACGTGCAAGAGTAGCGTGCCGAGTCTCTATGCCGGAGTAGCAACAGCACAAGTTTGGGAGGTCAGAGCGAAGAGAGGAATAGAATGAAGAATGAAAACGAACAGACAAAGCAGGTTTTGATGCTGCGAGAAAGAAAGAAAGAGTCACGCGAGGAAGGAAAGAAAGGAAGGAGTGGCGCAGGTGAAACGGCGTTACCTCATTTCCCGTCCCTTGGACCCTGAGCTAAAGACGCGATAAGAGCGGCGACAAGATCACGTGACATCTCCGCCGAGGGTGGCGACACCGTGCGCTGGCCCTGCCCTGATGGTGACCGTCACACGACACGACGCTCTGGCCTTCCTGGTCGCGTTCTCGACAGACTGCTGCAGCTCCCCGTGAGGAACAACGACATCAGACACACACACCATGGTACGATGCAAGGCGTAGAAAGATGAAACGGCCGGGATCTTGCATCAAATGGAACGACGGAACGGCACCATGCATGACTTTGGCTACATGCTTACTTCCAACTCCTTCTCCTTGGGCTTAAACTCGCCCACAGTCGGATTCAGCTTCGGCATCGTTCCAAACTTTTTGCTGACATTCAACCCACCATTCGTCGGCCGAGAGATGGACCGACTCGCAGATCGCGGTGTAGGCCGTGAAGGCGGGTGCGAAAACTTACAGTCCACTAGCAAGCTCGTCAGTGACCAGTACTCCTTTGTTTCGAGGAAACGGCGTGGCACTCACCCCGCGTGCAACGTTCACCATACCGGCATGCCTTCTCCTTTTGACCCTCGCCCAACGCACCATCCATCAAGCCCTTTGACGACACCACCACCTCCATGTCTCCCTCCTCGTTGTCTGAACTCGGTTGAGGGGGTGCGGCGGGCTCTTTCGCCTTGGCAGACTTGGCAGCCTTGGCGGCGGTAAGTGCGGGAGGAGGGATAGGATTGCCCTCTGCATCTTCATGCCGGAAAGCACAGGACGGGTTGGTGCAGTTTTGGTACTTGCAAAGCATCCGGCTTGGTCCAGCCGTCCCGCCTTGCGCCAGATCAATATGCGTCGTAGGTAATGGGGCGGAAGACTCACCAAGTGTCGCTGCTGGACTGACGTGACTCTTCGTACACTCGGCGTCCTTGCAATTCTTGCCATTCTCACAAGGCTCCTCGCTCAACACCATGCCAGTCTTCTCGTCCGCTACCGGGCTCGGGTGACTGTAAGGGCACCTCGCATTACTGCAGCCCACAGAATATCGGCAGAGAGCTTTGGAAGTGGGCTTGTCAGGTATTGGGCCTGGGGGTGCAGAGGATTTGGGAGTAATGGCAGAGACGGAGTGGCCGCCAAGCTTCGTGCCCTGTGGGATTTTGACGGGTGCGGGACGGACAGGTCGGACAGGTTGGACAGGTTGGGTTTGGATTTGATGTTTTTCCTGCTCCGCGTCAGGGTCGCTCCCTGGTTCCTAGAAACCTAGGAACTGTAAAGGACGTGGAATGGTATCTTGCGACTGGGACATATCGATACGGCAGACAGGCAAGGGACTAGCCAAACGGTGCAACATGGTATCCACGGAAGTATCACTCACCTCGACCATCTGCGCCATCATTTCGCCCATCTGCGCCATATTGGCCTGCATCATCATCATCTGCGCCATCATCTCCTGCTGTCCAGGCGGGAAGAATCCGAATCCAGGCTGCATCCTCTGCCCGAACCCTTGCTGGAATCCTCCTGAACGCAGTTCGTCAGCGTACATTTCAAACATCCCAAACATCCGTGCCCTCCTCTAACTCACCTATTGGCGCTCTGCCCATTCCTCCTCTTCCACCACCTTGCCCTCCTACTCCTCCTGCCACTGGTCCCACTCCTGCACCGCCTGGTCCAGCCATACCGCGGACCTGCAGCCCCCCTCGTGGTCGATTTGGCCCTAGGCGGTCCTGCAGGCTTCTGCCTTCGTGACCCATCGCCCTTGGCCCGCTGGGTGCCACAGGCCCACCCTCCGATAACCGTTTCTTCATTGGACCATCCTGCCCATTCTCCAATTTGCGCTTCTCCGGCTGCGAGGCGAGCCTTGACGTTGCCGAGCTGAAGAGGCGGTTTGGCGCGGAGGGCTGGCGGTCGGCGGGCGACGTGGGCGCAGATGGTGCAGAAGGTTCGGAGGGAGCTGTAGCAGCGGCGGGGACAGGGGCAGGTGCGGCGATGTCTGCCGCTTTGGCGAATAGCCACGAGAGGAAGCGGGGATCAAAATCCGCGCCGACAACTAGCATGCATCAGCATGGGCCCTGACAAGGGAGACAAGGGAGGTTCGACTCACGATCGTCCATCTCAGTCTGAACTCGTTCTGCACCAATCAGCCGGCCGCTTATCATTCATACTCCAAACTCGGCACGCAGATCTGTATCGAACATACCCTGAGAGCTACCGTTGGCTTCGTGGGTCAGCCGAGGACATCACAACAGTAGTGGCTGGCTTACCGAGCAGAACCGTGATGTATTCCGCCATGACATTGTCTGCTTCATGAGCTTTCATCTTGACCCATCCTGCATGGCTCTGTACCTTCTGGCTCGGCCCATTCTCTCCGCTCCAGCTCGGCCTGGATCTCGCCCTGATGCAATGTCAGCGCTGCTCCGTACGCATAGCTGGCCATTCAGCTGTTCGTGCGGGCCGTGATAGGTTCTGGGTGGGTATGTATACCCTGCGGCTACATTTGTGCCGGGATCCAGAAGACGAGAGAGAAGGAAGACGTGAAAGGAAGGAAGAATACTGACCTGGAGTCTGGTCTGCTGGTCCGGCGTCATGATCGCTGCTGATTCGGTGGTCTCTCCAAAGTCCGGTAGGTTGATAAGCAGGATCCTTCCTTGTTCCTATACGATATCGATCAGATACGGCGCCACAGAGTTGGTGTCGCTGTCGCTCTTGTGAGCGTTTTGAAGAACCAGCCCAGAGGTCAAGAGATCAATGAAGAGAGAGAAAGAAAGGACGTGGTGGAGGAGCATGAAGATCCGAGTGGGTGGCAATTCGTAATCCCGCTCTTGTGGCGGCAGCGGCGACCACACGGCGACATCACCAGTCATTGTCAATCGATACATTGTATAATCTGATCTCTGCCTTCTGAACCCATCTCATTCATCTTCTGCTTGCTTCCGCCTCCTGTGCAGCCTTATGTCGCGCATGCCTCACGTCTCGTGCCTCGTTATTGTCGCGCATCGTGCACGCGAGATGAGAGATGCTTGACTCAGTCGTCCATCGCGAACATGAGCTCGTCTTCGTCGCTACTGTCCTACCAGACTGGTCAGCTTTCATTCCCGTCTGAGCATCCTCGTTCCCTTTATCATCTTCATTCTTATCGCCATTCTCATCCTCATTCTTATTCTCAACCTCATCCTCAAATTTGACTCTTTTTCTGATTCTTTCTTCCACATTCGTGATTCCGGTGATTGAACCGACTCTCTCCTGTGGATTGGTACACTAACCTCCATGCCTGTGACATCGTACGGCCACTAACACTGTCAGCCAAGCGTTCATTCACAGGACAAATATATCAGAGGATGCCGCGGACACGCTGAACGCCGCCGCTGAGGCGGAGAGCTGACGAAACTCACATCGTTCCACGTCTCGTTGGGCGCGAGGATGTTTCGGATCCGGACGAGGTACTTCATGATCCCGTCGGCAGGCATAGGCAGCTCGAGGATTTCGGCGACTGCTGAGGCTTGTTCAGCTGTGTGTCTATCTCGTCACGCTCCCTGGCCGTGCGTACATGGTATCACGGACTAGCTGAGACCGGAACCGGTCAAGGACGGGACTGGAAGCAGAGGTAAAGAGGAGATGGAAAGACAGAACTCAGGCGGAGCTGAAAAAAATAGGGACAAAGACGCCACAAGACGAAAAACGACCTGAGAATGACCACTGACTCACCGCTCAATCCTGCGGAGCGCGTATCTTCGTAACACTCATTTGCGTCCTACGTAGTTAGCTGCCGGTGCAAGTCGGGCGAAGACTTGAACATGGCAGCTGGGAAACCCACAACGATCTCCAAAAACTCGAAATACAGATCCTCAAACCACTCATTAAAGCGTCTCCTATACCATGTCAGTACGACATCCTACGGTTAGTCGCCGTCGTCATTCGCCGCCACTGATAGGTGAAACACGGTCATTCGGCGACCCTGGGCGAATGTTCATCTGACGAGTGGAATCAAGTGATGGAGTCTGAAGGCTGGGGTACGCAAGCTCGAATGTGCAAGCTCGAATATGGTGTGTGTGGCCTGGTAACTGCAGTCTAGGGCTGCGATTGAAGCCTACAAACGCCAAAGCTGCACCACTCACAAGGCATAGTCTGACCCGGACCCGCCCCATCCCCAGACACTTTGCATTTGGTTTGGCGCCTGGTCGAAGTGACGCATCACCCGCATGTTGAGCGAGTGCCAGTAGTGGCTCATCGTGCAATGTAACTAGTGTGCTTAGTAATATCTGGCCACGAGGCTAGAGAAGATGACAGATAGGTGAGACGGGCAGTGTGTAATGCGAAGCTTCAGTACGTGAAGGCTCAGTATTGCTTGGCGAAGGGAATGGGTGCGATGGTGGGACAGAGATGGCGAGTGAGTGACGCCTTATATCTCTTGGGTACTGAGCTTGAGAACCGACCCCCGTCGGCCTGGGGTTGTTTGAAAATTCTTCGGCTGGCTCGGGTATACTCGCGACGGCGACGGCGACAGCAATAGCCACGGTCACGGCTACGGCTACCGGCGATAGTTTCCTCCTTGCTAGTAAAGCTAGCAGACATGAGGCGGAGGGGTGCTTGACGACGATCAATCCGTGTCCCCGTAGCCAAGGTACAGCGCGAGACCGGTGCGTGTCATCGAAAATACTCACGTCGGCAACAATGACTCGAGAAGAAAAAATCAGAGAACGACGTCAAGCACAAGGCGGCGGCCTAGTGGCAACGGACAAGCGACAAGACTAGGGCCGCCCTCAATCGGCCAGCCCCCCATCCCCATCAGGACCTGGCCAAAGGGGCAGCGGCGACACGCGTCGGCCCGCGAATGACGAACAACTTGTGAACTGTGATCGGTCGCTTCGTTCTAGCTCCGAGACAAGTGATCAGATGCGGACAAAGGGACGACGAGGGCACCGACACTTTGATGGCGGCGACACGGCGAGGGGGCGACGAGGCGGAGCGCCGGGGAGGTGGGGTCCGCTCGGGCGCTGGCGTCTTTGCCGAAACGGATGGATGCAGGGGGATTGGGGAAACCGGTGAGAGCGGGGGCCGTGGGGACAGAAGGACAGAAGGACAGAAGCGATGAGATGGCGGCTGTGGGGTGATGAGGAGCGGGGCGTAGCATGGGAGGCCGAGGAGGACCAAGGGATCCCCGGATGACGGGCTAGGCATCGCACGCAAGGCAGGTCTTCTCGGGGTCCTTTTGGGGTGGGACACCTCGCGCTCGACGCTGGTGGTGTCTAAAGTTGTCCTGGAGATACGCTGCAAGAATCTTATCCACCTAGACCCAAGTCACGAGAACAATCGCACGATCGGCAGTGGGGAAGCCGTCCACCGACCTTCTCACGAACGCAGCTCGCGCCCTTATCGCGGCGCTTGACGAGCTCTATGCGATTTCGAGTCTATGAGGCATGAGGCGGAGCTATGGGCGCGGAAGTCTCGTCATAGGCATCATAGGCACTCCTGCGCTCTGTTCGTTCTGTACAGTACGCCACGTTGTTACAAGAACTCTTCGCCCTCTTCCGCCTCACCAATGTAAACCTACCCATCAGCTCTTCTGCATCCAACCCTCCTCCATCGGCAGAAGCGGCGGGAAGATGGGAAGATTCAGAAGCGGTAGAAGCGGCGGAAGGCCAGAAGAGCCAGAGGGGATGGAAGGGAAGCGAGTCGAAAGGGGATGGGACGTAGTAGATGGGATAGCAGGAAGGGATGAGAGCCGGGATACTCGACAAACACATGGCGGTGACGACGAACCGCAAGATCAGTGTGAGGTAGATGCGACCTACCATCTCTTGCGGGTTAAGAGCACCTTGAATCGAGTCTATCGAGTCTTTATGATCCCAGTGAGGAATGCGCAACGCCAGGATCTGAGCGCAGGCTACCACCAACCCGTCAGAGAGGCACCTCGTCGCTGATGGCGGCGGCACACCGCCAAGCAGACGCACCTATCAGGACGGCTTGTCTTGTGCGAGGGGCGAGTTTCCCCTCGTACTACCACGCCTGTATCAGCACCCTGCGAGCCACACACGCATAGCTCGTCGCTTCTGGCCCCTCGCCGTGTCCCGTCCCCTGGTCCCCTCCACCAGACACATCCTTGACCTCGGGCAGAACATCCTTGCACTCGAATCCGGCTGTGCTGGGACGCTGTGGCGTGACTCACATGTAGATCCAAGACCCGCTGTGTCAGGTCGACTTCAAACCACTTGTCCCACTTGGTCCTACCGCCGACGTCAATCTCAACCTGCCATCTACCATCTTGCCCTCATCCCTCATCTTGCCCTAATCTTCCCTCATTTTCCCCTCATCTTCCCTCATCTTGCCCTCATCTTGCCCTAATCTTCCCTCATTTTCCCCTCGTCTTCGCTCATCTTTCCCTCAGTCCATCCACACGAAACGCGACATTCCAACGCCCGGTGCAGCTTCTCGAGCAAACAGAAGAGGACAGCGAACAGAAGAGGAAAGCCAACAGAAGAGGAAAGCCAACAGAAGAGGACAGCGAACAGAAGCGGAAAGCAAACAGAAGAGGACAGCAAACAGAAGAGGAAAGCAAACAGAAGAGGAAAGCAAACAGGAGAAAGCAAACCGAAGAGTAAGGGGCAACACCACATCCACACGTACAACAACTTGGTCCCCTGGCTCCCGCCCTTCCCCCAAGCGTTCACTGCGTCCTTCGGCGCCCTCCCGAAATCCCGCACCAGCCGCTCGTTCTCCCGTGCAGACTCGTACTCCCCCAAAGGCTTTGACCAGGTCATCGTGCCTCTTCCTTCGGCCCCTGCGATGTTGGACAAGCACGAAAGTCCAGCAGAAACGACCTCGGACCGTGAGGTCGAGTTGAAGGAGACGACGCAAGACGAGATGAGCTGCACCATCGTGCAAACTGCGGAGCACGATCCAGGCACAATCGCCCGTTATCTACTGTACATACGTTTACGTTGCCTCGGATAACGGGACATTTCACTCTGGGCCAGAGTCGGCAAGCCCATGCTCCGAGAACGCAAGGACAAAGGGGTGCAGTCGAGCCTGTGGCAATCATGTGCAATGCATCGGTGGAACGACGGGAAACGCAACAGCAGCGGCTGACATGCCATGCATTCCACACCCCTCGCGCTTTCCGCTTCCGCGTCCGCTTCAAGCTCTATCTCCTCGGCATCCCCCGGCCGCGACCCCTCAGCGCCTGCTGTGCCGCCCCGCGCGGCATGGGCGGACCAGCTTGTGGTGCCTGCTCGGGCGTCAGCCCTCCTCCCACATTGCACATCCCATACTTCTACCCCCCTGGCATGCTGGGGTAGCAGACTCGCCAGCCTTGTGGCCGACCAGCAGATGCTGGACGTCCAGCGACAAATGAGGTAGACGCCAGATTATCGGGAAAGAAAAGAGATAGCACCCGACGTCCGACATTTTCAGAAAGAAAAGAGATAGCACCCGACTTCCGACATTTTCAGAAAGGAAAGAGGTAGCACCCGACGTCCGACTCACCTCTGATTGTGGATTCCTGACCGTCTCATCCACACTCAGGATCAAACACGCCGCCTCGATGGCACTACTCAGCGCATTGGTCTTGACCAGCGCCGGCTCCCATACAAACTTCTTCATATTGTCCTGCACGCCTTCTGAATCGACGTCTACGCCGGCCCACAGATCGCCCTGCGCATGCCGCATCCGCAACTTGTTAAGCACGTCTGTCGCGTCCAGGCCCGCGTTGTCGCAGATTTGCCGGGGGATGATCTCGAGCGCCTTGGCGACCGAACCAATGATCAGTTGTTGTTTGCCCATGATGGTGCGAGAGTGTCCGCGGAGGTATTTTGAGATTTCCATCTGAGTCAGGTCAGTACAGGATCTAGCACGGGAGCATCCTTGCGAACAAAAGCACACTAGGATGGTGGTCGCACACGAATCTACCTCGAGCATAGTACAAACGAGTGTAGGTCAAGAGTGGTGAAACAAGTCTGGGTCAGGCGTAATGCGAACAAGTCTAGGAGAGAAAGCGACCGAGTGTTATCAATATAGACTCACCTCGCATGCCCCGCCTCCAGCCACGATGTGGTTGTTCTGAATCGCCCGCTTGACAATCATGATGGAATCATGCAGACTCCTCTCGACCTCTGCAATAAACTGTTCCGCTCCACCTCGGAGGATCAAAGTGCACGTCTTTGCCTGGGGGCAATCTTGGAACAAATTGAACCTCTCTCCTCCGATCTGCTTCTCCTCAAACTTGCCGCATTTGCCAAGATGGTGCGGCTCGATATCTGAGCATGTCGATTGGATAGACCCCCCAACGGCCTGGACCACGCGCTTGAGATCATCGGCTGTCACGCGGCCCGCACAGAAAATGTCCCGGTCTGCAAAGTACTGCGTTGCGAGGTCGCCAATTGGTAATTTGGACAGCACGACCTTGGCGCCAGTCGCTACGATGGCCTCGAGTTTGCGGTAGATGATCGACCATTCCGCATCGACGATCGCTTGGTACTCTGATACCTCGTTGACGCGGACCTCGGCGTTATCCTTCTCCGCCTTGAGCTCCAGCTCGACATTTAAACACAGCACTTTGGGATCGTCGAATGATTTCGGCTGTTGCTCGAAACCGGCATACGAGAATGTCTTCTTGAACGCCACGCCATGGACCAATAACGAGTCCTGCATGCCCCCGCCCGGCACCTTTTTGACGCCGATCAGCGATTCGTCGAGATCGTTCTGGTCCAGCGACATCACGGCGTCGACAACCATGTTGGCGAAGAAGGGTGTTTGGGAATGGATGAGTTTTGACGACATGGATGTCGAGGCGCATTGCATCAGGAGTTCACGGAATTTGCTGCTCCCTTTAGCAAGGCTCCACTGGGAATCATGAGTATCCAACTACTCACGTCGCATCAGATTTGTCTATTGTCACTGCGATTTCGTTGATCTTTTTGATGGCCTACACGATAAGCCCTGGTCACCCGCTCTTCCCACTTCTAATGTACTTACCAGATCTCGAGCTGCTCTCAACCCTTTGATGATCACATGCACTCCCACACCCTCCTCAATGAACGGCTTGACCTCTTTCAGAATCTCTGCCGCGCTGAAATGACACATCAGCCCCAAATTTGTATTCTTGGGACATTGACCCTCACAGCAAGGTGACACTCGTCGTCCCGTCTCCGACCTCTGCATCCTGCGCGCGGGCAATGTCCACCAATGTCCTCGCAGCTGGGTGCACGACATCGAGAAGCTTCAGAATGGTCGCTCCGTCATCTGCACAGTCAGCCAAGACATGCACTTCAGGCTGGAGTGTGACAACTGACTTGAGATCGTAGCCAGACCACGGTCGTCCACGATGAGCTTGTCCATTCCCCTAGGTCCGAGGGTCGTCGCGATGGTCTGCGCAACGGCGAGACACGCAGAGATGTTGGATAACAGCTGAGGAGTTCCCTGCGACGTGTCCGTGCCCTCTTTGCGGCGTCAGCCATGTCTTTGTACTGAGAGTTGGTGAAGAAGCAGCTCACCCCGAAGGAGGACCACAGTGGGCTGCTGCACTGCCGTCAGCACTGCCGTACGCGAACCTTGGAGTCATGAGGGCCACATACCATTTGAGGAAGACGGCCTTGCATGTTGCTTGGCTGTGAACCTCGTACTCTGACCCCTTTTGTAAGTCGACCAAGATGATGATGGATAGCTGGAATGAATGCGTTTGACATGTCATGGAAACGCGCTGACTTTCGGGAGACGCGAACTTGTTCAGTCCCCCATTTTACCGACTATCATCTGGCCGGCGGCCAAGAGCGCCTGCATAAGGCTGAAGAGTGCTTGATTCAGAGACCCGAGCTGGTCTCTGCACATAGCGACCGAGCACTGGACGCAAGTTGGCTGGACAAGATGTCGGCGTACGGGGCGATCGCAGCGCCAGTACCGCTAGCCCCGCTGGTGCCACTCTCGTGGCCGCTGCCTGGCCAGCGCTCGCTCGCTACTTATCCAGTCAATGTCGAGGGCGCACCCCGGGAGCTGAGAGAGTATCTGTACGAGGTGTTCGCAGCGGAGCTCGAGGGTGAGTTTATCTGATTGTTTGTCTGGGGCACTTAACAGCCCCCCCGCCCGGAGCTCGAGAGCGCTGACATCGCAAAGAGGGCAAGACATACCCCCAAGAAGGGGAATATACCTTGGAGTCATTCGAGACGTACTTCTTCCTCAGCGCATCGATAACTGTTATCGGTATTCTCTTCGATGGCGAGGTGTCCGCCATCCCGTCTAGTCTCGAAGAGGCTAGAGGTGGGCGGTCATGGCGGGACTGCGTGGGAGGGTGCTACTACATGTGAGCGACCAGTCACTGGCGGCGATTATCACCGCCCACAATCAACTCCCGACTGTCGGCGCTCTCCCCACTGTAATGTCGAAGCTGGACCCAAGCTGACTTAATTTTAGTAAACCGAACTATCCTGGCCGGAGTTCCCATGTGAGCTGGGTCCTCGCCGTTGATCTATACAGACCTGACGAGAACAGAACTGCGTGAGCTTTGGCTGTTTTCTTTCCTGTTCTCTCTTGCTTCTATTCTGTTGGGTGAGAAAGACCTCGAAAAATAGGGATAGAGATTTGGTCGGTGAGGTGGGAAAGAGAGCTCTCGGGAAGAGACTGCTCGGGAGAGAGCTGCTCGGGAAGAGAAGATCTCGGAAAGAGAGCTGCTCGGGAGAGAGCTCGCTGGAGAAAAGGGCTCGGTTCGCAAAGTATAGCCGAAAGGTAATTTGGAGAGCGCTGAGCTCCAGAACGCCGGGTTCCTCGTTCCCCCTCCTCAGCGCGCCAAGAAGATTGGCGGCGCACTGGCTCAGTCCTATGTCGAGTATGCGCCCAAGTTGGGGTACCGCGGATCGGTCTTTAACCTCGTCTACAAAAGTGCGTGCTGCTCCTCTCCTCTCCCCTCCCCTCTTTCCTGTTCTCCCTTTCCTCCTTCCTTTCTCTTTCTGTTTCCTATCCTCTTTCTTTCTTCCTCATCTTCCGATTGTATTTCTCCTGTGCTCCTTCGGCCTTCGCTTGTATTTCCTCACTGCCTCCTCCTTTCCCCCTATCGCCTTCTCAGTTCTCTACCTTGGGGTTTAGCCCTTACAGGGATGGGACATGTCTCGCCCTCCTTGCACATATCAGCACTGAGCATCGCAGATAATGCAGCAAGTCTTCGCCTGTGGGACAAGCTGGGATTCACCCGGGTCGGCGTCATTCCCAATGCCGGACGACTCAAGACCGGCCCAAACGGCGAGGAAGAGTACGTCGACGCGATCATCGTATACAAATCTTGGGTTTAGACCAGTCCATTTGGGCAAGATACATATGCATGGGAGGTACAGATGGCCTGGAAGCACCCGGCCTGGATACGTATAGCCGATGTCGCGCCTGGTACACGGGGAGGGTCACATGTCCGTCTTGCGTTCCACTGGTGCATCTCGGTCGGGTGGAGGGACTGGCGCTGGCGGCTCGATGGGAAGGAAGATGGTGGACTGGTAGTACTGCAACTCGCGGATCGACGCCTTGATATCGTCCAGTGCGCTGCAGACGTCAGCGGATCGATACTACTGCTACGACTACGACAACTGCAACTGCTGCGGCTGCCCCTGCCGCTGCGGCCCTAGGGACAAGATGAAAGTCCAAGTACTCACCGGTGCGCCGTCTCGGTCGTGCGGGACGCTTGTTCTTTCGCCCGCACGGACGGATACCACCGTTTACACAGCTCCTACGGAGTGTCAGATCCTTGCATTTCACATGGTGGTCTGTATCTCTGGACAGGTGGCTTTGTATCCCTGGACAGGTTGAGACATGGAATGGAACACTCGCCTTGATGGAGCTGACATCTGCGAACGGTCAGCTCATGTACGGGTATGTGTTATGTGTGGTTTGTGGTTAGTCTTGGGAAAGGAGGGGCGGACGGAAGACTCACCAAGAATACGGTAGGACAAGTGGCGCATCAGGCCTGGGATCTCTCGTCGCAGAAATCTGCTGTCGTCAGCAGGCACAGAGGGATGCTCTGTGTCGAACACAGGACGTTGAGGTTGGCTTATCTAGTCTGTACACCACAATGTGCGATGACGATGACTCGTCGATCTCGGAACTCGGCGACAGACACAAAGAGTGCAGACCAGAGAACAGAGACGAGACGAGAAGAGACGAGAAGAGAAGAGAAGAGAAGAGAAGAGAAGAGAAGAGAAGAGAAGAGAAGAGAAGAGAAGAGAAGAGAAGAGGAGAGAAGGAAGAGAAGAGGAGAGAGCAACGAGCATCAAAGAAACGAAGAGAACGAGCACTCACCGCGCATCTGCATGCACCGTGCTGCCCGCCAACAGACCCGCGCCGTTGTCCGGCACCCAGCGCTTGACGTACTCCTCGATGCGCTGGGCGACGTCCTCTGGCGTGAACGGCGACTCGAGACAGGCTTGCGTGAGGCCTGAGGCGCCGTGCTGCGTGATGCACCACTCGTTCATCCTGCGCGTGTGAGACGGTGTCATCACAAACACGGGGGTATCGAACGGAAATCAGAGTGAACAGGGAAGAGCGGCAGCGGCGAGCCAGAGAGAGGCGATACAGAGGCAGATAGCAGCAAAGGGAGCGAGGGGGAAGAGGGGCAAAGCGTCCGGGCAGACCAGGGTGAAGAGGGTGAGGAGCAAACAGCGATCATGATGGCAGAGCTTGCAGTCAGAGGCAAGTCGGGACAAGGGAGCAGACCGAAGCAAAGAGAAAAACCCGCACCCATCAAGCACCTCCTTGGGCGTACGGACAATGTAATTCACCCCCTCGTCGACGGGGTTCAGCCGGCCGTCGGTGACGATCACTGCAATCTCGATGATGCGGTCCACCGACTCGTCGAGGCCCGTCATCTCGCAGTCGACCTGAGTGTGTCAGCTGGATTTGCAGCTCGTGGGGAGAGGCGTGCCAGCTGAAGTAGACGCAGATGAAGACGCCGACGCAGATATAGACACAGACACAGAAACAAACACAGATATAGATACAGACACAGACTCGACAGGGTAAGATAACCAAGCGGGCAGACAAAGTGAAAGTGACAGAGCAATCGCGACGTACCCAGACCAACGGCCCATCATCAGCGACCAACGCACCGACCACAGGCTGCACAACCAACCCGGCGCTGGAGTCCATCGCAAGCGGCGTGAGCGTCGGTTGTGGATCCAAGTCCTTCCTGAAGGGTGAATGTGGAGGCGGAGTGACGCTAGGAGGGGTTTCGGACGCCTTTGGCGAGAAGAACGACCAGATTGACCGGGTCGACACTGCTCGCGAGGGATTGGGACCGCAAGGGCTTGTCGAGAGGCTCCTGAGGCAAGGGCTGGTCCTATGAGTCCCGAGGCAAGCGCTGGTCCTGAGGCTCCTGAGGCAAGAGCTGGTTCTGTGGTTTCTGTGACGCCGGGCAGGAGACTGAAGAGGACTCTGTCGGATACTCTTGGTCGAGGATGAAAGCGAGGACGAAGCCTTGAACAAAAGTAAGAACGACGAGGATGGAGGCCACGACGGCCGACCAGGGGCGTGGCTGAATGGAGATGGAGCGGAGTGTGCAAAGGACGTCAGAGGTGCAGAAACACAGCGCCGCAGGGCCAGAGACGTGCTTGGACTACAAAGCAACATGTACTGAACGGTGCTAAACGTCGATAAACCCGACACCGCGATGCATATCGTGACAGCCGGCAATCCAGAATTTACCGGAACTCTATCACCCGCAATCATCCCTTCCCCTTCCTGCACCCTACACCCTACACCCCGTACCCAGTCTATGCCCCGCGTCCACCCATAAACTGCTGAGCCCTGCATACGTCAGCACAATGCCCCCTCACAGCCTGCAAGCAGCTGCAGACCCAACCACAGACTCACATGTCCCGCAGACTGGGGTCGCTGGCCAGCTGCGCCATGTCGGGCATGCCGCCGCCAGACTGGAATCGCTCCGCCATCTGCCTCAGCGAGGGGTTCTGCATCAGCCGCTCCAGACCTCCATTCGCCATCATCTGCTGAGCCCTGAGACTGTCAGTCCTGCTCATCTTGACGACCAGTGAGCCATGCCGCATAGCTAGACGCTCGCTGGTAGGACGGTGTGGCCCGGAACAGCGAAAGTGCTCACATTGCCATCATCTGTGGGTTCCGCATCATACTGGCCAGATCTGGCATCCCGGCCCCTCCCCCAGCGCCGCCCATAAGACCAGCCAGAGCGCTCAAATCCGGCATCCCCCCAGCTCCAGCTCCAGCTCCGGCCGCCGCTTCTCGCTCATGTGCGATGCTGGCACTGCTGTTGGCTGCCTCTTCGGCCTGGCGTGCCTTGGCAGTGGCGAGGGCGGTTTTCATGTTGCTGTTCGCTGGGTCGAGGCGGAGTCCCGATTCGTAGGCGTCGACGGCTTCGGCGTATTTTCCCAGGGAGAACTGTGCGTGGCTGCGGGGTCAGTCAGACGTCGCGAACGGAGGCGCGATACCGGTCGGGGAAACGGTGGAGAAGTGTACATTATCGATGTGAGAAGGGTGAGGACGGCACTTACCCAAGTCTCGAATACGCCTTGGAGAACTTTGGATCAATTTCCAACGCCCTCTCAGCATCCTCCGCAGCTTTAGCATGCTCCCCCAGTCCGCCCCATGCAGCCGCGCGATTCGAATAGTACACAGGATTCGCATCAAGCTTGATCGCTTCCGTGTACTGCTCGATTGCCGAGTCGTAGAGTTTTTGACCCATGAGTGCATTCCCTTTCACCTTGAGTGCTTCTGCTTCTTTCTTGTCTGCCTCGCTTGGCCCACCTCCACTTGCTTCTGCACCAGCAACAGGAGCGTCACCAGCAACGGATGCGCCAGCCACAGCGGCCGCACCGGCTGCACCCGACCCAGCGACGGCAGCAGCAGAGGGCGTCGCTCCGGCCGTGGAAGGCCCACTAGCGCTGGTAGCTGCGGACTTGGCCTTGGTCTTGTTGAAGAGATCGACCATGGACAGTAAAGAAGCAGGAGCAAGCGAGTACTGTTCCTTGTCCGAAGCGGAATCTGGATCAACGCCAAACGACTCTGCTATGACCTGGACTACGACATGTCATTATTGCCCCGGCTGGAAAGGAATAGCAGTTCGTAGTGGAACTTACCTGCGACCTCGAGAGACTCTTTGTCGTCTTCCTTGACCGTGCCATCTTGGGCTGAGGTCCGAAGAAAGTCGATACTGGGTCCGTGAGCTATCGCAAGACGAAGAGTTGAAGGCGAGCTGAGATGAAACCCGGGACGAGGTGGGGCCACTTACATGTTGAATGCGAGCTGCTTCTTCTTGGCGTCTACCATTCTGGCTGTGAGAGAGGAGGAGGAGAAGAAGAAGAGAGAGGAGAAGAGGGAGGAGGACGTGGAAGAGGGACAGAATGGACTGGAAGCTTAGCCGAACACGTGGAGTGGCGACTGATTTTTGCCACCCGTCTACTCAATCTCACAAGGACCAAAACCACAGCACCCGTTGCCGCGGGTTCCGATTAGCTGAGCGATGCCCTATGCATGAAGATCGGATGCAGGATCGCTAATAGTCTACACAACAAATGATGTATGGAGACCTAAATGTACTCGAGCCCAAAAGTCCATTGAAATGTCCATTTAAAATGCAAGCGCAGTCAGAACCAAAGTTGCCACCGTGCCCACCACCCACCCTACTGCCCATGCCGAGTGTGATCCCCATACAGAAACCAGCAGCGACACGGGTAGTGTAAACGGTACAGGTAATGGCAATGGCAATGCTGACACCCGCTTTGATCCAGATGACACAGCTGCGGCCTGGTAGGTGACGAATGCCGAGCCGCACTGTGTGGTGACGGTGCCGACGGCATTGCTGATGATCGTGGCGTTCATGGTGGAGTTTGAGACGAGGTTGAGCATGTAGAGGTTGAGCAGCTGGGACGAGCATGTGGAGCAGGTGGGAGTGGTGCTGGGAGGGAGGCTGCGGGACAATGAGCAGTGGGTTCAGTCCAGGGAATAAGGGAGTGATTAGGAAGACAGCTGGAAGGAGTCTCGGAATGACACGAGGGAGTCTAGGAATAACACGCAATGAGGACAAAGATAGAGCAAGTGATCGGGGACAATAATCGTGTATCGTGGACCGTGATCGTGGACAGGGATACGGGAAGCGTGTGGACAGGGATACGGGAAGCGTGTGGACAGGGATACGGGAAGCGTGTGGACAGGGATACGGGAAGCATGGTGGACAAGGGATAGGACGGGCAGATGAGAGACAAGGAACGTATAGGATAGAGACTCACGGAATCCCAGCAGGAAGCGACCACAGATACAGATCGTCCGGCTGCTCAGCCGCCACTGCCTCGAGATAGCAATACCTCCCCGAATCGAGACTGACGAGCCCCGCCGTCTCGCGCATGACTTTGTAGGTGCCCAGTCCGACGCGGGTCTCTTCCGCCACCGCGTTGACTGGCGTTTTGTCGAGATCGACTCCGCACTGCCCCTTTCCCCCTAGTGTCCCACTGCTGGTGCTGCTGGTGCTGCCCCCGAGGAGCGAGTCCATGTAAGTCTGACACGCTGTGGTGCCTGGCAAAGGCGACGAGACGTAGGATAACAAGATGTTGAGGTCTGTGAAATTGGCGGACGAGATGGCCGTGCTGAGGAGCGAAGCGTACGCCGTCGACGTGGTGAGTAGCAGCGAAAAGGGGAGACACGAGATGAACAGCGGCGTGGTGAGGAGCGTGGTGAGGTAGGACATGCAGTTGGATGTGAGAGATGGGGAGATGCTCATGTCTAAAGGAATCGGGGTTGCGAATGGAAGGGAGGTCGGTGCTGTAGCAGGGGGAGACGGGATCGTCGCGTTGACGGTTGTCGTTGTCGTCGTCGATGAAGCTTCTGCCGTCGTTGTTACTATCGCCGTTGTTCCTGTCGTCGCTATTTCTGCCGTCGTTGATATTGTCGTTGAATCTGTCCCCGCCGTCGTTGACAGTGAAGTATCCGACGGGGACAACGGAGCCGCCGTACTGGTCGCATCGCGCCTCGTCCGACGACGCGGCGAGGGAAACACCACGCCACTGTCGACACCGGATCCGAACCGCGGGCTAGACGGTAAAGTGGGAGTCGCGGGCGGCGTCGACATCAGCGGTGGAGCTGACAGGGTCGACCCCGACGCTTCCTCGGACGGAAGTGGAAGCTGCAGCTCGAGGTCTGAACAAGCCGCTCCGACGAGGGTACATAGTAACAGCGGTACGGGCGGTATCCGCATCTGGCGAGTGGAGAGCGCGAGACACAGAGCGTCGGGTGATCCAAGGCGATCCAAGGCCGTCGCGGTTCTTCAAGACGTGGCCGATGATGCAGGAGCGTCGCGGTGATCAAGATCGTTGTGGGGAACAGGAATGATGCGGGAGGTAAAGAACGTCGTTGGGTAATGCAGGAGGGTAAGAACGTCCGTGTGGTATATAGCGAGGTATGGTATACTCTATCAGGAGGGTGACGAAGCAGCCCGAGAGAAGACGTGCAGGGAGGGAGAAGAATTGCAGGGAGGGGGGTGAAGAGAGCAGATGAGAGACAATTGTCGATGCTACGAGATCATCAGCATCGAGCACTTGGACCACCACCACTCTGGCATCAGGCATCGGTGTCGGTGTCGGTGTCTGGCCACAGCGGCAGTACACAAAACTGCGCATACACACGGGCCCAGTCGTACCTTTTTGATCAGCCCGGTGCTGCTTGCTCCGCTGTTTCTTCCAGTCGCTCTTGGGTCAATATTCACCACAGTCTGCTGGCACGAGTTGGACGGCCACAGCGCTTCTACTACTCTGCTCTACGCTGCTCTTGCTATGCACAGGTTTTGGTTGACAATCGAACCCCCCCCCCCCCCCAATGCCCAGAGTACGGTGACCGCCCTTGTTTTTCCACCGATGTGCAGGGACGAGGAACGCCACTAGCTGACCGAGACGCCGTCGAAAACCTAGAGTCCAGACCTGTCGAGACTTCGACGGACCGTGACTTGATGGACTGATGGGATATATCACTTGTACTGTATCATGGGTATCACCGGTATCACTACTTGTCTCACCTGTATCGTATGCATCACATTTATAGCGCATGCATGCATGCATCGCACATCGACATTGCACATCGCACATTGCACATTGCAATTGTATAGCTACAGAACATGGCTCTACACGCCTACGCGCCTTGAGATGGACAGATGACAGAGTACCAGAGAACCCATCTATACCAAACCCATGCGTCAAGATGTCTCCACACACACGCACGTCATCGTACACTTGTTCCCGACCTTCCTTCACAGCTTTGTACACCTCTTCCACATATACTGACCCTTTCGATTGTCGCGAATGCCCCCGGCCCACGACGGAGCAGGGACTCGTCAGGCGCCAAGGCCGAGGCCGCCTGCTGGCCCTGGGATCATGACACGTGCCTCGCCTATGCCGACCCAGCAGGGATCGTGACACTCGTCGCAGCAGCCTCCTCGCGCAACGCCATATCGACAGCGTCGGCGCCGATACCCGCACTTCCCAACGGCACGTCATTCCCCTACCGGGCAATTAGCCGCAGTTCTGCCAACGCCTCCAGGGAGCAACTCACAATCAGGTGCCGCATAATGTCGCTCAGACTGATGACGCCCACCAGTCGGCCGGGATGGGGATCGTCCGCCCCTTCAACAACAACCAGACGATGCACTCTTCGTATCTTGATGAGACTGAAGACTGCACTGAGTGAATCCTTTGGCGAGCAGGTAACGACGCCTGGGAAGTCGAGGGAACGCTGTTTGAGTGCTTGGGAAATAGTGAGATCCAGCGAGGTGTAGGCGCCATTCCGCACGAGGGTCTGCAAGGCTCAGCACGACATACACAGTTTAGCTCGGACAGTCGGACACTCACGATGACATCCACTGTCTCATACAGATTCAGCACCCGCCCCGAATCGTCGACAATAGGTACCGCCGAAATTCCCTGCTCAGAGAACATGTGCACGACATCGAACACCGTGGTTTGCAGTGTGGCAGCTGCGACAGGGTGGAACTTGTTCTCGCTCGTCGATTCCACATACGTCCCGATTCCCAGCTCTTGGACCGATTTCGTCAAGTACTGGGTGATATCTCGGCACTGCGTCTTAGCTTGGACCGAGCTCTTGCTGAGACTCACGTTCATAGCGATGAATTTCAGCACACGATACTGCGTGAGGACACTGATGACGACCTCTCCGCCTGTCTGGGTATCTTTATCGATGAGCGGCAGGCGCCGGGCGTGTGTTCGAATGAGGAACCGACACGCGTCGTAGAGAGGGCGCAATGGATGGACACTGAGGAGAGGTGGAGGCGGTACCTGCAGAGCCTTTTCGATATCTGCTCGTCAGCTCTGGCAGAGATGGTGGGACTCACCTCGAATGCTCTGCAGTCTGATCTGCTCGACATCGGACGCTGCCCCTTCCCAGGAGAACGTGTGGTAGTAGTATTGGATCAGGTGAATGACATCTTGCACTGTAAACATCCCTGCTCTCATCAGCCTCAATGATCTCCTGTCTCTCCTACTCTTGTCTACTGACCCGCAAACTTTGCCGTCTCGGTATTCCAAAGTGGTGCAGAAACGACCCCTGCCAATCAGTCTCCTTCCTTACTTGCTTCTTATTGCACGGCTCACCATAGAGAAGCATCACGTCCAGCGCCTTCTTCACCTTCAACGTGGTATCCAGGACGATCAGCCTGAAGCTGACGGGGAACACGTCGTAGCTACTGCGTTCCTTCAGGAACCCGCGCAGTGCTTCAAGAGCTTCGTCGTGGTTCAGCGGTCGTAGCGGAGCCATGGGGGCATGAGCCGCCCGAGACGGACGTCGACCTAGGGTTGTTGAGCCGCCGCCGCCGCCCTGCGCGGACGTAGTACTAGGCGGGACGGACTGGGATGGGCGCCGAGTCGAGCGGGACGTGGATGCATGTCGGCCAAGTGATGGCGACGCAGACGACGAGGATATGGGTATAGGAGCAGCTGGCGCTTGAGAAGACATGGCGATCGGCTGAGTGTAGACTGTGGACTGTGGGAATGGTCGACCGAGCGGTTACCAAAGCGGTATGCGGTGAGGCGGCTTATTCGTCCGCCTGTTCGCGGCGTCGAAGCGAATCCAGGAAGAGGGAAAACAGCGGGGGAAAGCGACGGACTCGACAGCTGGGTCTATCTACTTGTCGCCAACGGGAAAGGGAGATGTACAGAGAGAGGCGAGCGGGGGGGCAGCTGAGTATAGAGATGCGCGGGGGACCATCAGCTTGACAGGGGGAAGAGGGGCGTGCTGACGTGGCATTTTGGAATGCGGGGGTACGGTATGGCATTTTCGAGTATGGTTATCGCGATGGTAATGTATACCCCTCTCCTTGCTGTAAATGTTACGAGGCATATAGGGCGGGCAACGACGAGAGACCATCGCGACAGTCAGCTTGCACTCCTCCTTGAACAGCTTCTCGTGGCTCCAGAAGTCCATGAAGCTGTACTCGTCGGTCCGGCACCTGTCTCGCCACTCTTTCTTCTTTCATTCTCGATCCTTCGTCTTGATTGCTTTCGTCCCTCACAGCCCTCTTGGTGTCGAGCTGATCTCCTCTGGACCCCCTAGTACTCTCCAGATCCTTGCTTACCTGTTATAGCCTCAGATTCTCCGCTACCAGTCTTGTGGGACATTTCCCGCGGTGAGTACAGCAGAGGTATGATTCTTCTTGGGCAACTGGGTTATGCCACGCGCCGCTGGAGTTCTTCCATATTCTGTCGTCTATGCCTGCTTTCATCTCGATCTGTCTGACCCAGCTGACTGCAGCTTCTTCGCGCACTTACCATCTCCGTCCTCTTGATCTCCATCCTATCCGTATTCACTGTGTGACTTACTGACCTACTGATCTCGTGTTACCCGTCACTCTAACTCAATGTCCCAACCCCGCCGTCCAACTATGCTGCCTCGCCAGACTCGTGGCGGCCGGAATCGACTGTACCGTCAACTCGAGAAAGCGACCCTCCAGCGCGTGACTTACACTCACCCGCTGCTAGAGGTACCTCCACCACTTACGCCACAGCCTCCGCACGCGAGCACAGCCGGTGTGGATCGTGCGAACCAGGACCGTGCGGCTAATATTTCACCATTGTTTCACCAGCCATCTCCCCCTCTCCCACCTCGCCCAGTGGAATCCGCGTTCGAGCCTTTCGGTTCTCCAAATACGAGCAGCCGACACGATTTATTTGACACTCACGACATCAACTCGGAATACTCGTCCTTGCGTCCCAAGTCAAGTTCCAAGTCCAAGTCCAGGCTCCATCAAGCCCCACCCGCTGGGTCCCTGGAAGAGTGGTTTCACTCTACCCGCTTGTGCCCAAGCGCACTTTCCGTTTCTTCCTCTTCTTTCTCTTGTAGAGACAAACGCAGAAGAACCAATAGAATGTCGGAACACGCTAATATCGACGCTGCGCTCGCCAGCATACGGCGGGCAATGGGTCAAGCCATCAACTACGACATGGCTCCGATTCCTAGCAGGGAAGCGATCAAGCCAAGCCTTCCGCCCCTCCCAATGATCGTGCCCGCCGCCGTCTCTGGCAGTGCACCTCCGGAGAACGCGTACCAAGGAAGAGGGAGAGAGGTACAGCCAATTCTTTATGAGCGATAAATCGCTGATACCGTAAAGAGGGACATTGAGCACTGGATCGAGCAGACGCGGGACACTCAAGCTGAGAAGCAAGCACTACAGAGAGCGCTGGACGAAGCCGTCGTCCAGTTGCACAAGCAATCCAAGGCAGATGCTGAAGCGGTCAGCTGGTCAACAGCGAAGACTCAGCTGACAGTCAGGGGTCCACTATGTCTTCGCGGCTCCGCGAACTCGAGCGCACATTAAAGCAGAAGGATCTGGCTCTGGTACAAGCAGAGTCTGCTATCCTCAAGTCCGCCCAACTTGCCAAGGATAGCCTCGAGGCGTCAGCGGAAAGAGAGCTGGACAAAGCCGAGATTGCCCGGTTGACACGTAAGATCGAGGATATACACGTTGAGCTAGGAGAGGAGCAAGTGCGCCGCAAGACCGCCGATGATAGAGCCATGAGCGCGACGAAACATCAGAGCATGATGGCCAAGGAGGTCAAGACGGCGACTGACAAGGTCGCGGAACTTGAACAAAGGATCGACGCAGAGATCAAAGCTAAGCACGCGGCGCTCAGCAAGGCTAGTCAGGCAGAGAGTAATGTGCGACAGCCAGGGGAGATGTGCAGAGGACAGGAAATTGACAGATGTAGTTGCGCAACGCTGGCCCCAGTCCAGCACTTCTTCACGAGCTTCAGGACCTGCGAGCGAAAGAAGAGATTATGACCAAGGAACGCGACGTGGTCCAAGCCAAAGTACGGTCCTTGACAGTGAGCTCTGCCATCGGTATACTTGGCCAAACGAGCTCACTGCGGCAGATCGAGAATCAAGGCCTCGTGAACAAGGTCAAAACTATCCGAGGAGAGAACGACGGTCTCCGTCTGCGCGTAACAGAGCTGCTCCAGCAGGTCAGCTCGTGAAATCTTCTGGAGAAGTTACAGCTGACCCGCCCAGCGTGTCACCGAGGACAAGCTGCAGCAGGACAAGGTGGTTCTGCGGGAGAAACTAAATGTGGCCGTGAGTACCATACGGAACACCACACACCACGTCTAGCTCCTCCCACATTTAGGAACCATATATTGCATCCAGGACGGTGACAGGCATGAGACGTAGCTGTGAATACTGATGACATGGTGACGGCCACAGGAGGCGCAGGCGAGTCGGCTGTTGAAGGACAGGGCAAAGTTGCAAGCACGCGTGGCCGAGCTCGCCGAAAATGTAAGACTCTGGCTCAGTCCGGCAAGGCTGATGCCACCAGCTGCGAGAGCGGGAGAGGGACACACGCTGCACCCTCGTCGCTGCTGAGACTCGGATGGGAGAGCCAGAACAGAAGCAAGTGGCAAACCAATGGCAGCCACGTATAAGCGTACGCCCTTCTCCCTCCCCCTACAATCCCACCATACTCTCTTTGCGAAGGCATGGGGAGATGACATGCAAAGCAGGGCTTCCACACCACGTCCTCCGTATCTCCAGTCCCGTTCTCAGTGAAAAATGCACACCCGCGTTTGCATGCTTCGCCCTTCAACGGGAGTGCCAGCGGGACCGGCAGTGCAGGGCTCGGAACTGCAGGACCGGATAGTGTACGGAGCATCCACAGCATCCCAAGTCTCAAAGCTACGTCCAGCTCCACGCGCGTCCGGGATCGGACTATGCACTCAGCAGTAGCTTCACTTACCTCTTGAAGCGACGTAGCTGACTGTGATAGGCCGTTGCGACAGCAGCGACTGCAACTGGGAGCTCGAACGGCAGACAGCACTCCTATTTTCCAAGTGTAATGAACGGGTACTATACCCACACTGGCGTCAACAGCATCAACAACATCAACACCGCCAATACCGCCAACACCGTCGACGCCTTCAACATCATCAGCAGCAACGCTGATCCCTATGTGAGAGATCTGCCGTCCAAGATTGAATTGACGATACAGGCGCACCTTGACCAAGCTTTCCAAGAGACCCCCGCGTCGCGGCCGCCGGCACATGCGACACTGCCTACATTGAGAGCCAGTACGAGTACGATCGTCGCCGCCACGTAGCCCTCCATATCCTCTCAGTATCACCGTCTCCAAGTGATCATTTACATGGGATCCCTTTCATGCATGTAGATAGTATACCTACACCAACAACAACGACCATTACCACTGGCAGATACCGCTCCTGGCGACAGACTCTCTCCCCACTCTTCCGGCCCTCGCTCTCTCAGTATTCTAAGCCATAACATCCAGCGCTGGATCATGCCCGTCTCACGGCACCGCCGTTCATAAGCCCGTTTCTGCATCTGTAGACAACCCGTTATTCGACCTGAGTGTAGGTCCCAGGGAAGATGCCCGTCTTGCCATTCAACTTGCCAGTCCACCAGTCGTCCGCGCTGTCGGTCCGTTCGATGATCTCGATCCTGTCTCCAGCGCTGAACGACAGGTCTCCCTCGGCCTGCGTGTGCATCAGCCCACATGCTTGCTTTTCCATGCGCGTGACCGTGGGTGGTGTGGAAAATGAGGAATGAGTGGCAACAATTCATGTGGTGAACGCATGGGTAAGACGGGTGGGACGAAAGGGTGAGATATCTGGGTGGGACGAATGGGTAAGATGGGTGGGACGAATGGGTAAGATGGTACGACGCATGGGTAAGACGGGTAGGATGCATGGGTGGTACAAGTGTCGCGACGGCACGCACCTGGGCTTCAAAGTCAAAGATGGCAGTAGCGTAGACCGCTGTGAAACTGAGCTTGGGCTTGAGTGGCGGCGGCGGCGGCGGGGCCTTTTTCGTGATGCTCGAGCTACTAGCTGTAGACGTATACGGTGGCGGAGCGAGGGTGCGTCCCCCGACCGGCGAGTCGGGTTTTGCATAGGACCCCGACGAGTCTTTCCGGTCGAGGACGGACGGTTTCGAGGCGAGTGACGGCGTCCGCCGGGGAGACGGGGTCGTGCCCATTGCAGCGCGGTAGGTCTGGAGCATCTTGGCTGTGGCGCGTCAGCGCGCTCAGCCATCTCAACGACAACCGCTCGACGCAGTGTTCAAAACCCAAAGAGGAACGAAGCCGCGCACGGTTGTTGTGCGGGATAAGTGGTGACGCGGGCAAGTGGACAAGTGGACAAGTGGACAAGTGGACAAGTGGCCAAGTGGACATGTGGAAGTGGCCAACGCAGAAGCACAGACGAAGCTCCAACCAATAACTGACCTGTTGAGACCATACGCTTGGTGATCTGCATATCCTCCATCTTCTCGGCGGCATCCCCCCTCTGCTCCATGTAGATCCCCTCAATGTCCTTGCGCTCCATGTCGTACTTGCCATCCGCAAACGACTGGACCTTCTCCAGCATAATGTAGTACACATTCAGCCTACCACCTGTCAGCGCAGCTCGAGCCCAGTGAGAATCTAGCGCTCACTGCATGTAGTAGAACGAGTGGAAGAGCGGATCGATGAAGCGGGCAGCGAGGGCGAGGAATGTCGGCAGTTCCGTCTTGAGCAGGTTGTTGTAGTGCTCGTACTCGCCCGACGCGAGCTCAAAGTCCTGTTCGACCTGGACAACGTCAGCAACACTAGCGATCAGGGCTGGGGCCGACAGGACAAGTAGAGGTCCCGGGCAGGGTCGGGCGAGCATTAGGTAGCAGGAAAGCCGCGTGGAAGAGATGAAGAAGTGCAAATGGAGAACGGGACGACGACACACCTTGAAGAGGTTCTTTTCGTCACTCAAGCTCTTCTCCTTCTTCTCCCGCAACTTGTTCAGCGAATTATTGTGTCGGTCGTAATCGAGGAGCTTGTGGTCCCGCTTCGTGCACGTCTTGCGGATCTTCTTGCAGATCTCATGTAGCTCTTTGCAGGGCTGCACGATCTTGGAGTCGATCAACTCGAGCTCGGGCGCCAGGGTTTCTGCGACGCGCGTCAGCCGGTTCACGATTTCTTCATTCTGCTCGGGTTACAGCTGAACTGTGCAGAGGACTGAGGGAGAGATGGACGACAGGAAGATGAGGCGACGGATGCCGAAGAGGATGAGACAGGGGAGAGGGTGCGGGTGAAGATGGTTCCAAGGGTAGGGAACAGGGGCCGAGAGGGAGAGGGCGTAGGATAAGGCGAGGAAGACATGAAGACAAGGAGGGAAACGAAAACCTCGACTAACCTCGCATCTCCTCCATGAGGATCTGGTACTGGTCAATGTTCTTGACGGTCAATTCAGCTTGGGGATGTTTCTGCGCCAGGGCGTATTCTGCGCCCAGAGGCGAGAACAGCGTCGCAAATGATTTGGCGAATGAAGTTCCGGAGAGCAGTAGGGCTGGACGGATCAGCGCCGGGCGACATGGCGAATGACACGAAAGTACAACGCAACAGGGACGGTGACGATACCGGGCAAGATACGATGGAATAACAGGGATCGGACAGAGACAGGGACAGGGATAGTTATGAGACGGTACGGTGCGGATGTAAGACAAGATGCGCAGACGTACATGTCGCAGAGTCGCGGAACGTCGTCGAATCGCGCAACATCTTCTCCGACGCGACTTCGATTGCCTGGAACTTGCCCTCACTGCGGCTGTCAGCTGACAAGCGCTGGTCGTCGGCCGTGAGACGACGTACTAGTCATTATATTCTGGGTCAGAGGACTCTGGGCACAGCATCAGCGAGTACACAGCACCAGGCATTGCAGAAGTGGGCCATGAGCGGGAAGGAATAGAGGAGCGCAATCGTGCACCGGAGAGCACGCCACAGCACACGGTGGAGAGCACGTTGTCGCATACTGTGAGAGCATCCTGCAGCACACTGGGGAGAGTTCGCCTGTATCGTTGGAGATATGATAGCAGCCATTTTCACGCAAAGATTACAAAGCGAGGAGTGCCAAGGCCAATGGCCAAGTGCATACCAGTCCATCAACTCACTCTTCGACATGCCAATTCGCGAAGTAAGCTGATGCGGCGTCCTAGCATAACCAAATCAGCCAAAGCCCCATATCCGTGCGGTGGTCAGGTCGGACGGGTACGTCAAGGTGGATGGATAGACGGACGTACCGCTGCAAAGCCTTGGTGATGCCCTTCATCGTGCCGGTCTACGAAATGTCTTTTACTTGATCTCGTTGGCTCAGGTTCTTCTGTTGCAGAATCCACTTTATCTGCTACGGTTGATGTCGAGGTGGAGGTTGCTGTTGTTGAAGTTAGGGTTGAGATTGAGATTGAGGTTGAGGTTGAGGTAGGGTTGGGGTTGGCCCTGACCGCGACTTGGCCGTTGTCCGGTATCTGATGACCGTGTATCGTATGCAGATATCTGCCCAGTGGACTGAGCTATCGCAAGCCTAGTGGAGGGCAGTCCGTCGTCCGTCGCTTGATACAGCGCCGAGCGGAACACGCGCGTGTATCCAATCTGGCCTTACGCTCGCGAGTCGGTGCGATGCGCGAGACAATGTGTGCTGGACGATAAATAGCAGAGAGCACGAGCAGTGAACAGAGCAGCGAGCAGCGAGCAGGGCTGTGAGCGCAGCAGTGAGCAGTGCGGTGACGAGGCTTACCCAGTCCGGGCGCCGCTCGGGAAACACCTACGCGGGACCGAATAAGGAGTTGCCAAGCCAGGAGCAAGTCGAGTGTGGGTGTTCCACACCACAGCCGGCACTGGGCCAGAACTTGCCCAAACATATCACACTGCATGCCTGAGGGGTATGCTTGGCAGCAGGGTGCATGGACGCCATGCACACTGTCGACGGTCGCTGACAGCTCGCTCGCGCACTCGGAAGTTGCCTCTCGCAGACTTTCGTTCAAGGGTTAAACTTGTACTGCTCGGCGGCGTCATATCGCCGCTCAAGATGTGCTGTCGACGGCAATACATTATTCTATACAGTACCTATAGACATCTATAGCTCACTATAACAACCCCCCCCCCCCCCCCCCGCGTCTCCTTCGCTAAGCGTTCGTGCGGCTCTATCGGTCCGAACACTGCTCGCCATCACGTCTCAGTCAGAACACCCATATCGCCGTTGGAATCCCTGATCCTCTGTCGTGCAAGGGCGTGTTCCTCCTCTGGCGTCCCAGGCTCCTTGTACAGCACCACATATGTGATGGCCAACGCCGCTGTCCACGCCAACATGAACCAGAACGCCCTGCCACTGCTCTCCTTCCAGTCGGCCAGGTTGTCGGTCTGCAGACCTGCCTGGACAGACAAACAGATCGAGCCTCCGATTTGCGCAACAACCTGCGTCCATCCGCCCACCACGCCCGAATTCTCCGGCGGCGTGTAGCTGATCAGGTTGATGGCTGCTCCAAAGTACGAGATGATGGCCCCCGACGAGCCGAGGACAGACGCAGGGAAGATGAAGCGCCAGTAGTCCTTCCCCCGCCCACCGTTCGAGTAGACGAGGAGGATCTCAGCAATGCAGATCACTATAGTAGATCAGCAATGGCGTCGAAGCGAGACACCACGGAGAGATCAGGAAGTGTGGCACCAGCCTTGGAGTAGGGTATCAGACATCGGAATGGGTGGACCGAGCTCAGAGCGATGCGATATGGAACGAATACTCACAGGCAGCACCGATGGGAATAGTCCAACGAGGCTTGGTGATGAGTTGTGGGATAGATTGTGACAGACCACCCCAGAACAGAGCGGTGATACCTTGAGGTACGATGGCAGCGGCGACGTGGACTGCGCGAGTCAGCACTGCCACTTGCGGGTTCAGGTCACACAATCCGGGAGTAGGTGGTCGGGGAAGCTGGGACATGGTCGATCACAATACGAATGTCACATGGAAGAGAACCGGCCACTCACTTGGCTTCCAACCAAGCTCCTCCTGCCAGAAGGTTGCGAGCTGCAGCTGGGATGTAGCCCAGAATGCAAATGGGTACAGAATAACGAGGGTCTGGATGAAGACATTGGTCGTCTTCCATACCGAGCTCGGTAGGACCGCAGACTTTGCGGGAATCTTGCTCTCCCAGAAGAAGAAGCCGACGGCCAGGGGGAAGGTGAGGATAAAGGGCGCGATGAAGCTTGCCGCGCCCCAGCCGTCGATAGGGCCTTGGGTGAGCGAGAGGTTAAAGCAGATCAATGCGCCCATGAGGAGCACGACGCCGACAATGTCCAGCCGCTTCCACCGGGGTGCGGCGTCGCCTGCTGATCCGTAAGTCGACCCGTTGTATGGCAGCAGCACGACTGCCAAAGCCGAGAAGGAGAGGCAGAGGATCGCCATCAGACGGAAGAACCAGTGGTAGCTGGCGAGCATGGTCAACCCGGCCAGCACGCTAAGAGACGGAACATCAGCATTGTAGCCCTGGTTAGGAGGATAGGGTGCACGTACAAGCCAAGGACATTGCCCGAAGCGCCGGCGAGACCAAGCAGTGCGAGCTTCCCCTGCTGTTCTGTGGGATCGGGGAACATGTGCACCAGGAGGTGGCTGGTGGGGTCAGTGCTGTCACATATGGGGGTGAGAGAGGGCAAGGCGTGAGTGACCTGGCAGAGAGGAGGAAGGAGGGAGGGAGGGAGGGAGAAAGGAGCGAGGGGGCAGGAAGAAGGAAGGAAGAAGGAAGGAAGGAGGAAGGAAGGAGGAAGGAAGGAGGAAGGAAGGAGGAAGGAAGGAGGAAGGAAGGAAGGAGGAAGGAAGGAGGAAGGAAGAAGGAGGAAGGAAGGAGGAGGAGGAAGGAAGGAAGGAGGAGGAGGAAGGAAGGAAACTCACTAGGCCGAAGGAATAGTCATCGCCCCGCAGATCCCCGCGATCCCACGGATGATCAAGAACCCATACTTGTTGGTGGTGACAAATGAATTGACGAGACTGAAGATACCGAGGCCGATGAAGCCTGCCTCAAAGACGATTTCGGCTGGGAAGAGGTCTGCCAGTCGGCCAGCGAAGAGGAGAAAGGCGGAGAAGCAGAGGGAATAGGAGGTGATGATCTGCGAGGATGGGGTCAGCTTTGCAGCGCCTCGTTGGGAGGGCCGAGAAGCCTAGACTTACCCAGACCAGCTGGGACACGCCTAGCTTGGTATCGGCGCCGATTTGAGCGACGGCGAGTGCCACGCCCGACCTGCAGACGGCAGATCAGCGCGAGCGGCGTACTTGTTCACAGCCAAGACTCACACATTGCAGACGTCGACAAAGGTCGATATGGCAAAGATGACGAGCAAGACGTGCTTGCGGACAGTGCCGAGCTCGGAGAGCGGGTGTTTACCGCCGTGTCCGTTTGTGGGCTGGTGAGCCTCGCGCTGGGCCTCTTTGTCGGCCATGATCTCGTCGGGAGCGGCGATGGTCTCTGACGACACGGACGGGGCTGCGGCCTTTGCAGGCTCAGCGTTGGCACCGCCCATGTCGGTCAGCGTCGCTGTTGACATGATGGAGGGAGGGGCTGCCTTGGAAACTTCAAGCAAACGCTGATCTCCCATATCTGCGCGACAGGCGCTGTATCACAGTGGACCTGGGAATTGTGTAGCTTGTGCGGCGTGTATGTGTAGAGCGCTGGGTGTGTAGAGCGCTGGGTGTGTAGAGCGCCGAGTGGACTGGGGATGGACCGTGTGTGCAGGTATGTTCAATGAACGCGTAGCAGACTATCTATTTATCTATCCTTTATGCAAAACTCGAGTGCGGGCTCGGGACTTTTTGCACGCTGGCCGGATTGGTAGAATCAACCTGACGTAACCCCCATACAAGCTTCGGAGATCAGACGACCATTACAAAGACTGCTCGGGTCGGCGTCGATCGAATTCAAAAGCGGGCTTCCATCCCCTCGACACCTTGCTTGCTAAACTTTCCACTGCCTGCACTTACGCGTCACGCTCGAGCTCTGCCCTCGCCGGCCACGAATCGGCGTGTCACGCCGTCTGTCCATGGCCGCTGCCGTCTGAGATGCGCAAACTCGTTGGGGTCACTGGGCTTCGGCGTTCGATCCCCTTGTGCACCCACCAACCAGGTGTTATTCGGGCATGGCGCACTGCCCGAGAGGCCGTATATCCGAATGTCGCGCGCCTATGCTTCCAGTTAGGCAGGCTTCTCTGAATGTGCTCGTTCTCGGTGGTTAGGCCCGCAGGTGCACCTGTATAGTCACTTCAGGGTTTATCCCTGGTTTATCCCTGGTTTTCCCCTGACAGTGGTGCGTGCAGCAGGGCGAAAAGTCAGTCGCGACTACGGACCGGCGCAGCAATGGACGCAGCAGATGTAGAGTTTAAACTCGTGCGAACGAGAGACGAGAGAACGACGAGGACTGGGTAGATGGGTGTTGCGGAACCTTGACAGAGTTGACTCCATGTCACTTATATTTGTACAGTTGATAGTACTGTTATATCCACTGTTCCGGTTGTTGATCGACCGTGGCCAGTTTGCGAGCTGGTTCTCCATGACGTCTCGAGTTCTCTAGTACCCCCAACATCCTCACCGCGCCTGGCATCCCACACGTTTCTTGGACTGCGAGACACGAGCGACCACGTTCTTTTGGCAGCGATCACACATCACAGTCACCGTCCATCACATCACTCACATCACTCGTCACTCATCACTCTACTCTCCTTTGCGCCCGTGCGATCGGTCCGACCGGCGACGACAACGGCGACTCGACGGGCAAATCTCGGCGCACCCGCTACATTCACTCCTTTGACCTACCTGGGGACCGTCGCTCATCGGCGACACATCAACCGCACCACTAATATATCAGTACTGTACATAGTGTGCCCATTATCGTCGCTCTTTACCCTTCGTCTCCCTCGACATCCTCATATCCTCGACATCCTCAACATCCGTTACAACTCACTCGCCTTCTAGCCACTTTCCTTGACATACTGTGCTCAAGTCAGCCGCCAGCACCATCCATTCCCCCCACCTCCCTCCCCTCACCTCCCCTCACCGTCCCTCACCGGCATTCACACCATCAGGATCACCGCCACTACCCCAATAGCAGCCACCACGCGTCGCCCCGCCAATGCTCGTACACGCAGTGCTAGCTGTGCTTGCACTCGTACTCCACGCAAGACCAGCATGGGCCCTGTCGTCATGGTACACTGCACCCGGCGGCACTCCGGCCGGGTCGACAGTGGGAGATAAGATCCGTGGTGCGAATCTTGGCGGGTGGTTCATACTGGTGAGTGGGTCGGGTGCTGTGATACTGCTCCAGTATTTGGTCAAACGGCTTCTTCCTATGTATCGTCTGCTCCTGTGGCTCTTTCACGTAGTCTCCCGTGCTCTTATGGCTGTTCTTCTGCTGTCTGTGTCCTATGAAATCATTCTCGTGCTGTTTCTCTTTGAGCTCGCTGACACGCGCAGGAAAACTGGATGATGCCCGACTTCTTCGGCGTGTCCCCGCTGGACGAGTACACCGTCCCCGACGAGTGGACGTTCTGCTCGATCCTTGGGTCTGACGCGTGTTTGGCGCGATTGGAGGAGCATTGGGATACCTATGTCACGGAAGACGACTTTCGCCGGCTTGCCAATTAGTGCGTCGCTCGAGCGCCCTCGATCTTTCTCGGCACTTTGTCTAATATTCCTGCCACATTCTTCTTTCACTCGTCCTTGATTCTTCATTGCTCTAAAACTCTGTCTTATCGTCTTGTTCCTCATTGTTCTCAAGTTTTCTGCGATCTCTCTTCATTCCTCTCGGTCAGAAGAGGAGGTGAAAGCACTGGGGACTAACGATGCAGCTCGATGAACACCGTGAGGATACCCATGGGGTACTGGGCATGGACAGGTCTCGAGGATTTTGAGCCGTACGTCTTGCCTCCCTTTATCCCTCCACAGCGCCTAGTCATGCTTGCTCTGACTGTGCCTCAGCTATGTCCAAGCGCAAGAGCCGTATCTCGAGCGCGCGCTCAACTGGTCGTCGTACTACGGTCTCGACGTGATGCTGGACATGCACGGCCTGCCGGGCGGCCAGAACGGCCAAGACAACCAGGGTATCAAGGGCCCCATCGAGTTTGCCAACAACGCCACGAATATGCAGAGAGCGATGGCCGCGTTGGCGAATATGACTGCGTTCGTCACGCAGGACAAGTTTGAGGGCGTCGTCAAGGCGTGAGTTGAGCGACCTGTCTCCTCTATGCGCCCATCCGTGCCCGACTCGTCCTGTCTCCTTCTCCCGTCCACGCTGGCGCTGGCGTTGGCGGCGCAGCTCCGTCTCTGCCCAAGCCGTTTGCCACCGGCTGACGAGCCAGGATCGAACTCACCAACGAGCCGTATATCTTGGAATACAGCTCAGCCGGAATGAACTTCTACGACCTCGCCGACTTTTACATCCAGGGATATGCCACGGTCCGTGCGAACGAGTATATCCAGCCTGGGCAAAATGAGGTCATGGTCGTGATCCACGATGCGTTCCAGGTGCGTGTTCGGGCTAGGCGCCTGTTCTTCCAGTGGTGGTCGCCGCAGTCATCCACTCGTCCCATATCCTTTCTCTGCTCTTGAGAAGAGTTTCCCTAGAAGAGCCTCGCAAAATTGTCCTCGGTCGTTCGCGGAGTGCCTCCAATGGTGATGGCTGTCTTCCCACTGCCACAGTGACCCGGTCAGCATAGCGCCTCGCTGACCAGGTACAGCCCCTACTGAACTGGCAATATTTCTGGTCCGAATCCAGCCTAGCGCTAAACTGGACAAACTACGCCCTTGACACTCGTCAGTCCCCTCACAGTGGGCCATGAACACCGTACACCGTTACACTGTTACACTGCAACGCTGCCATATTCCAATACCGCAACACCCTGAGCGCAGACGGGAAAGCCGGTGCTGACGGAATCGTAGATATATACGACGCATTTGGGACGTCCAGCGATAAGACGCAGCAGGAACATCTGGACACGATCTGCGCTTTGGCGAGTGATATTGCAGCGGCACAGAAACAGTTTCCCGTGGTGAGTAAGATTTAGAGCTGGAGATTTTGGCTTGGATGGGTTTGCCGACTTGCTGGAGGAAGGAGTCTGAAGATTGAGCTTGAGAATGAGCTCGGGAATGAGCTTGACAAGGAGCTCGGAATTCGCTGCTGGGCACCGCGCTGACATGCACAGATCGTCGGCGAATGGTCATTGTAAGCGCTATCCATACGGTTTATCAGTCGTGGCTGACGAGGCACAGAGGAACCAACACTTATTGCGTCAGCTACCAAGCTTGCTGGAACTTGGTGAGTGCCGCTATACACCCAACATCCAACCAGGCAGCCGCAGGCGCAAGCCGCCTTTGAATTGGCGCGGTCGTTGTCCCGGTGTTGGCTGGGGCTGACAATGAACAGACTCTCGCAGAGACGATCGCGAACCTAACCGACTATGATACCTCGCTCTTCCTCCGCCAGTTTTGGGAGGTGCAAGTCGATGTGTATGAGTTGGCCGCTGGGTGGATCTTTTGGTCCGTCAGCAACGCTTTGTGAGTTGGTGTCTGGCTTCTGGCCCTTTTGTTCCGTTTGAGGTTCTTTCTTGCATGTTTCTTCTTCCCCGTCCTTCTCCTTCGTGCCTTCTCCCCATTGGACGTACCTCATCCCACCCGTCTGTCAACCCGACTGACAACGCAGGGGCGCACCCTGGAGCTGGGGGCAATCAGCTGCACAGAACTGGATTCCAGAAGATCCCACCGAACGATTGTATGTCCCACTTCCCTAATCAGACCAATCAGACCTGACGCTGACGGGGACTATAGATACTCATTCGACGCGAATGCCTCGTCGTCTTGCCTAGACACGACGAGCCCGCTCGCAGGCGACCAGAACATGCCGTATTTTCCCGGCTACGCTAACAACGTCTCGAATCTCGCACAATTCTACTCCAAAGAGAGCTATGCGAGCGCGCAAGCCATGGCGGCGAGCGCCAACGCCACTGGGACATCGTCGACATCGGCGGCGTCTTCCGCATCAGTATCCAGTGCCACTGTCAGCGGGGCGGCAAGTCAAAGTACTTCGGCCTCGGCAACGAGTGCAGCAGGGCGGTTGGATGTGACATTATCGTACGGTTTGCTAGGCATGGCTGGCGTGGCTGGCGCGGCGGTTTATGGGTTCTTCTAGGCCGAGGTGATCTGAGTGTTCGGGTGGTCTGAGTGCTTGCGCGTTTTGAGTGCTCTGAGTGCTTTGAGCGTTTGAGTGCTTTGAGGTGACGGGCGTGTGTGGACTGGGCTCGGAGGACTCGTTGATCTCGATATCGATCACAAAGTGGTATGTTCGGGAAGCGAGCGTGAGGTTGGAGGTGGATCTATGAGAGAAGGAGGATAGTCTTAAGCGAAACGAGGCGGAAACGCGATCTGAAGTGGACTTTCTGTATCTTTGGGATAGTGACAATACCAATACCAGCATAGACGACCTAGAGCATCTTCTCGTAGCGATCTGGACATTGCTACGGATGCACACGTGCACAGGACACTTTGATCCGTACCGCCATGCCGATATTCTACGACATCGAGTCTTGGGCGGTGCGGCGAGGAGGGGGGAGTGGCCAGGACGCGGTGCCACGCTGGGCCGGAGAAGATCGGCCCCGTAAAAACATCCGGCCGACACGGCTTGTAAGCGTTCGAGTGTTGAGTTGGACCATCATCGTGTTTTGCCAGACATCAAGGACCCATAATCCACACTATTATACATCCACCACCAGGACTAGACGTACGCCGGATCGACCGTATTCGAGCCTTATAGACGTTATACACGGGAACGAATCGCGGAACCGTCTTGACAACTTACGTCGTTCTTCTCTGTTGGTCTTCGAAGTTTGGTCTTGGTTTTCGTCCAGTCATCGACGATTCCATCATCGACGATCAGCTATCAACCAACTATCGACGATCAACGCTCACTAATCCATCGTCACATTCAAAGCACCCGTAATATATCAAGCCTGATACCTACCCCGCCGTCGTCCTGGTCGTCCGGGATACCTTACTAGCACAGTCCGCACCAACATGTCGTGGTTCAAGTACGTATACGTATACGTCTCTGCCCGAACCCCTCGTTCCCTCCCGCCGCGTTCCCAGGCGGTCGGTGGTCGCTGCTGACCCGCCCCCGCAGCACCAAGTCCGCCGACGCCGCCGTGCAGAACTTCTTCCCGATCACGTCGTATGCGTCGGGCTATGGCGAGTTGAGCGATACCGATACTGCTGTGAGTGGAGTCGTCCCGTCCGTGTTCTTCTGCCCGTGGTAGATACTGTATCTACGCTGGGCGTGCGACTTGCATCCATATGCAGAGCAACGCTGACCAACCCTTTTTCTCACCTTTCCCTTCCTCGTCCCTCTTTCTCTCCTTCCCTCCTTCCTTCCTTCCTTCCTTCCCTCTTTCCTCTCTCTTGCTTCCGTCTTTCTCGTCTTCCGTCTGTCTCCCTTCCCTCTCTCTCTCTTCTTCCTCCGTGCCTCGCACCCCTCCTCGTCTCACCCTCGCAGTGGGAATGCATGAGCAACCGCGGTTTCCAGACCGAGACGCAGATCTGGTATTCCATCCTAGAAGATGGGAGCGTTCTCATGGTGCAGATCATCTGGAGTTACCTCGGGTGAGTCGACAGCTCTGCTTCAACTCGCCTCCAGGCGAATGATGCTAACTTATCAGCCTCTTCGTCGTGCCTGCTACTACGCAGATGACTTTCAAGCTCTACAGTCCAAAGACGAAAAAGAGCACATGGCGCTCGGTCAACTGCAGTGGCTTCAAAACGAATGGGCGGTCGTGCAAGACGGACCAGTTTGTGAGTCTGTCGGTCATGTCTCCTCTACGAGCTAACCCCTGACAGGAAGTCCGACACACTGGGAGCTCACAGAGCGAGGAAAAGTATGACATCACCGCGTCGCTCGATAAGAGCGTCCAGCTGTCGATCACCGTCACCAAGCCCGCTTCTGCTCCCGGGTTCAAATTTGGACAGGGCCCCAAGGGAGGTATCTCGACCTTTGGCAAAGACCGCGAGGAGGGCAAGCGCGACGGTTTTGTGGTACAGTGAGTCTCATCAGTGCACATCTATATAGCGGCGGTCTGATTAGAACAGCCGATTCCATCCTTTGGCACTGAGCGACGGCTCGATTGTCATTGACGGACAGGTCGTGAGCGCAAAGGGGGATGCAATGTTCGTCAATGCCATCCAGGGTATGCGGCCAGACTCGGTAGGCTCTACCAGCTAGCTCCCAGCGCGTCGCTGATTGCACAGCTCGCGACGAGGTGGAACTTTGCCTTCTTCACCAGTGGCGGTGGTCATGCTGAGGGCGAGCTCGGTGCGGTCCGAGCGATTCAGATGGAGTTTGAGACGACGGTATGCCCCGTCCCAAACTTGCCCAAGCATCACTGACGTATCAAAGGACAGCTACGGGCCCAGAGGTGCCAAGTCGGGCCGGACAAGGTGCTGTGTGGGTGCTGTGTACTCGACCGCCTACTCGACCAACCCCCTCATCGTGGTTGGACAGACCAAACATGCCGATGGATCCGCCTTTCCCTCCACGTCGAATGATGTCTGCAGCGCCACCCACATTGGTGCGGTGCACGACAGAGACACGGGGTACATCGTGCCAGATGCCGTAGAGTTCCGCTGGGAGGGCGATCGCAGGGACACCAAGGGCAGACTAGCAGCCAAGACCCACACTGAGGATGGCGGCAAGGGAGGGGTACTGGGAACGGGCGGCTTGTTTGAGAAGGTTGATGTGCTTGCCGAGATCCCATACGTGATCCGTAAAGGTCTCGCTGCGGTGACAGGCACCAAGCCCTACATCTACCAGGTGAGTTGATGCGTGATGCTCGCCTGCGACGAGGGGTTTGCTCATGTTTATAGTCCCTAAGCGATGCCACGCTCGAGGTGACTACCGACGACAAGGTCGTGCCTGTCAAAGGGTGGATGTTCAGCGAGGCGTCATTCATCTCAGAGTAGGAGGTGGTCGTGCTGTGTCTATAGTGTCATTTATATCACCTTATAATGCGAGATTAATAGCGATGGCCACTGCGACGCCACATTCGGACTTTTCCACGGGCGTGTTTCTGTGGATTTTGCTTCCGTCTCCTTCCCGTCGTGGGTTTGTGCCCCGCAGAAAATTCACTGTTGACACTCGTTTTCGCCTTTTCTCCCATCGGCCTCCACAACCAAGCGTCCAGCTGCTTGCGCGACGACGATGCCGCAGCGACACGCTGCTGCCGACACGGCGCAGTACGATCCAGCACTGCTGGAGCTGTCCAAGTCGCCTCTCGGAGTCTCGTCGCTCGCGGCGCTGTCGTCGCTTTCGTCGCTTTCGTCGCTTTCGTCGCTTTCGCAGCTGTCGCCGCTGTCGTCGCTTTCGGCAGTGGCGTCGGTCGGCGTGCCCGCGGCGGTGCCCACGGCGGTGGATTACGCCGCGCTCGATCCGGCGCTGTTCGAGATTGAGGATGTGGTGAATGATGTGCGAAGGGGCAAGATCCGGATGGATGAGCACGGCCACGAGCACGATCATGGCCACGACCACGACCACGACCACGGACAAGGACAGGGACAGGGACAAGGACAAGGACAATCTGAGGGATATGGTCATGACCATGGACAAGGGGGGGGACATGAGCACAGACAAGATGGCCAAGTATTGGGATACGAGCACGATCACCACCAAGGACACGGACGAGGACTGGGACAGAGCCATGGCCAGGGGCAGGGGCAGCCAGGTCGTAGCGCTGGTCATGGTCATGCCCATGGACACGCGCATGACGGCGCGGGGTCGGGCGCGATGAGCTTGGATGACGAGGAGATTGATCCGGCTTTAAGGGAGATTGTCAACAGCCTCACCAATGCGCAGCAGGTGAGTTTTCGGACTGGAGTGGCACTTGGACTGCATCTGGACTGCACTGGACCGCATCTGGACTGCATTGGACCGCACTGGAAGGCACTTGGGACGCACTGGAACGCAACACTGGAGGGGTCTTAGACGCGGCAGTTGGGAGACGGCATCTAAACCCAGCACTTGACCCGGCTGACGAGTAGGCGGGACATCCGACCGGACCGGGCCTGACTCACGCCCAAGCGGCGGCTGCGATCGGCGCACACCTCGCGGAGAGTGATGAGCGGGAACGTATGCAGGCTAGTCTCCAGAGCACGCTGGATGATCTCGCGCGCGATGGCTTCAGTGGGTGTTGCGTCTTTGTCCATTCTTGCATCGCCTTTCTGCCTCGTCGACACTCCATCGTTGCGTCGTTGTCTTGCATCGCCTTTCTACCTCGTCGACACTCCATGTTGCGACGCCTTTATACCCGTCGACACCACACTGCTCATGCCGCGTCGACACCGCACTGACCCTCTATGTAGGCGGGCTGTTTCCCCAGGGCTTCGCGCACTCACCCACGTCGACCAACTACCTCCTCCCCGCCACCGAGACTGACAGCGACCACCTTGCCGGCCCCTCGAGCCCCTCTTCTCTACCTTTACACGCCCACCTACCACACGTCCACGCCAATGGCAGCGTCAACGTCTCCGCGCCAGATCCCGATCCCAACGCCATCCCAGCCGACGCCCTGGACGCTCCTACCTCGTCTGCCTCGCTGCCGGTGAAGAAGGGGCGTGGCCGGCCAAAAGGGTCCAAGAACAAACCCCGCATCCGGCCACCGACCGCCGCGCCGCCGCCGCGCAAGCCGACCCCGCCACCGCCGAAACCGCGCGGTCGGCCGCCTAAACTGCGGACGCCGGCCGAGCAGGCAGAGTACGAGAGGCGGAAACACGAGGCGGCGCTGGGGATCAAGCGGCAGAAGGGGCGGCCGCGAAAGTTCCCGGGATACCTCGTGCGGGAGATGCGGCTGAGCAAGAATCGCAGCGAGTTCAACGAGCTGATCCGCGCATACGAGGAGGGCAGGCTGCGCCGCGGCACAGAGGACGGCGACGAGCACGAGCACGAGCACGGCGCGAAACTCGGCCTGCAAGGCGTGCAAGGCGTGCACGGCGGCGTCCTCGGCTCGGGGTTGCAGGATGCCCACCACGTACATGGACATGACCACGGGGGAGAGGCGGCGTACGAGCCCTGGGACTTTCGCAGCGTGAGCGTCGGCGTCGGCGTCGAGGTCCCCGACGGACAGACGCTGCTCGACGTCGTCGGCGTCGCGCAGCAGCAGGAGCAGGAGCGGCAACTGCGTACGCACGGCCATGGTCATGGCCATGGGCAAGCACAGGGACATGTGCATGGACATGGACACGGACATGGCGGACATGGACATGGCGTAGGGGTAGGTGTAGGCGTACGTGTAGGGGTAGGCGTAGGTGTCGCAGATGGCACAGACGAGGAACCCGGTCCGAGCGGGCTGGACCGCTCAGACGCAGGTATGCGCGCCGTCTTTGGGCTCGATGCGTAGGCGGGAGGTGTTGGCCGGATTGTTGAGGGGTTTCGACGAGGGTGCTGAGGAGGTTTCGACGAGGGTGCTGAGGAGGTTTCGACGAAGGACGCTGAGGAGGTGTTGACGAGGTACTTGGACCCCGCTTTTGGTAGGAAACACGTTGTAAGGCCCGATGAGGGGTGCATTTACTATTCACGCTGTTTGTCGGCTTGTATGTTCAACGCGCTCAATGCGGCCAAGTCAGATAGTGCATTATGTAGATTCCGTTAGCATCGTGGTATCTCCGCGACGGGCGGTATGCGTCTCGGCCGTCGCATTCAGTGCAGCTGCAATCCGATCTCATAATTCACGACGCTCGATGAGCAAAGCACGATTCACGATGCACGATTCACGATTCACGATTCACGATTCACGATTCACGATTCACGATGCAGCATGACTCATGCATGATTGCTATTCTACGCCGCTCCACACACGGCCTCGCCAACGGCGGTATTGAGGATCAACGCGACGATGAGACCGTACAATCCCTACCACGTCAGCGCCACTCTCAAGTCGCCAGCAGCACATCGACTGTAGATTGAACTTACGATGACTTCACTGTTGCATCGTCAGCAAACTACCCAGACTACCACTGAATGAATGACAGTATGCCGAACAGGCCTCGGAAAGCGGCATTCCTGACAAGTATGGAGACTCACGCGAAGATGAGAATCAGGACCATCGAGACAAACACCTTTGATTCGTACAGATACGCTCGAACACACTGCCCCCACCGTGAGTTTCCCCAATACCAAAAAGAGACGTAAAACCCACGGCGTCTCCGACGATACCGATGGCGTATCCGGCTGCGAGGCCGGTAAAGCCACATGCTGGCAGGACATGAGCCGCTGCTCGCTAGAATTACAGACCAACGCGCAGAAGGGAGAGAGGGAGAGGGAGAGAGGAACAGAACAACAGGCAAGACGTACCGAGCCCCGCGGCGAGGTGGATGAACCCCGCAAAGAGAGAGTATGGCTGATCTGGCACGACTACGACCACGGTCAGCCACCATCTCAAGTTGCACTGCTGTTTTGGGGAAACAAGGGCGAGAGAAAGAAGAGAGAAGGTGACGTACCGTTTCCAGCAATCAGGACCGAGACGACGAGACCGTAGACTGCGATGACTGTTGCACTCGTCAGAATATCCAAGCTATCGCGTCATTGCGCCTTTGCCGCAGTGAAAAGACGTACTACCCGACATCTGTCAGGCATCAGCACCACGTCGCCAGTCGACAGGATAGCAAGTGCACTTACGACGACAGGGATGAGGGACTTTGCGAGTTCTTGTCAGTATGCCTGCTTGTCTGTATGCCCGAGTATGCGACACTCTACTCACCTTCATTATCAGGTCAGGCCTGTGCTGATCAGCCTCGCAGCCTTCCCGTCGACATGATGCCGACTAGTGTGTGCCAGAGACTCTACTCACCGGAAGGTGCCGAGCCCAGCGATTCCGATACCGGCTTTTGACGTGCCGTACGCTGCTCCGATAGTAGAGAAGACCATCTACGCATCCCATTAAGTCTATGCAGCTGGACCACCAGTCGAACAGGTCAGCTCACAGCAGCTGTCACGCCGGCAAAGCTGTTTTCATCAGCGCCCGCTCTGCGATATACTCCGTGGTCTCTACACTTGACAGTAGGGGCGGTGGATACCGGGACGTACCCGAAGAATGGAGCCCATGGCGGGCAGAGCTCTGCTGCTGATGACATTCCTGCCAAGCCGAGTGTTATGATCGCCAGCTGAGCCGACTTGAGACTGAGTGTGGCAACGCAAATGCGACCCCGGGCACAGTGCTGAGATCGTGCCGCCGCCCGATACCGGCTCTCACCGTAAAGCCACGTCAGGAGAGGCAACTAGCTGGTGTGCGGTCATGTTGCGTTTGAATCAAGTACCACTCGGCCGTGTAGCAGAGCTTGGAGCTGTGGGCTCTACACAGAGGCAGAGGTGTACTGGATACGCATGCCCCCAGCTATGCAGCCAAGTGAGGAAAATGCTTCAGCCTCCGCTCGACCACCTCCTTTACGACGGTAACACGAGTCACCGGCATGCGGATCAAGTCGTTGCCAGGTCTTAGGCCGCTGGGACCACGGAAACGCAAGCTGCGGAATGCTCCAAATGGCTCTACTCACGGTACGCTCGGCTCAAAGCAGGTTCATCACGACACAGCGTCACATACATCACAGAATACTCACCAATCACTGTTGGATCGCTGTGGCGGTCCGTTGAAAGGAAGGGAAAGGCAACCGCATCGCATATTCCTCGTGGCCAGGAACCTCCCTCTCTCTTGCCTCTCATCTACACGTCGAAGCGTTAAAGCTTAAAACTGCAGAGCATGAGATAGTGCCCCCTCGCTGTGTGTGAGAGGTCCAAGCCGCCTCGTCATGGACGGGAGGGGATCCAGTTCAGCCTCAGCCTCTGCAGGCCGAGTGCGAACAAAGTTTATCAGCTGCACACCATGGTTGGTCATCCCCGCTGCTCCCTTCTCACACTCACCTTTCATGTCTCGCGGGGGTGGAGGGTGGCTTGGACGGCGAAGTTTGAAGCTGACGGGAAAGCCGACAACGCAAGGTCAGATGTACTGGTGAGAGACCCACCTGTCGGGCTTGTGCTCGCAGGAACACGCAGTGCGAGTACCTCGAACGGCCGAAACGACGAGGACCCGATCGCAATCCCGGTGGTGAGTTTTCGTATCCAGGCATCCGGCAAAAGAGGGTACAGAGAGATTGATTGCGGTTGCAGGGCGACTTCGTTATGGCTTCGACCTTGGAAATTCGCCTGTACCGCCTGGGGGTCTGGGTCTGGGGAGGGATGCCTCGACCCTCCCTAATTACGCTCAGCATCGAGCACCTGCAAACTCGCATCCACATGACTCTGTCCACCCGCGGTCTTATCACCTCCCAGAGCATCTCACCACCATCGATGTCTTGGGCCGTCACTGTGTGGAAGAGAATCGCGCGAGACCGCCACCGCCTGCAGCTCCAATGGATACCCGGGAAACTTCACATTTACACCCTCGAGGCCACATCTCTCCTTCACCACGCGGCGTTCGTCCGCCACCGAGGCCGAGAGTACAGCATTTACAAGTCCCGCCTTCAACCGATGTCGGAGCAGTACCCCCCGGACGATCTCTATTCGGACTGGAACATCTTCCTACTGGAGGTGGAGGTCATGGCAACCCGAACCCAAACCCGATGATTGAACCAAGTCGCCAGCGCCACAAGCCAACTCCAGCTAGCATCTGCGAGGAGAGTTGGAAAGCCCTCGTGGACAGGTTCGGCGGCGGCGAGGAAGTACGCGTGGAGGAGCGCATCTGCCAAATCTGCATGGCGTAGTGAGGCTCTCCCCACTGTGTCCAACCTCGATTCTGAGTGTCGCAGCTGCTGATAAGGTGATATCAGCCTGGCGGGTCCTATGCCCTTCGACTATACGTTTCCCGTGGCTCCGTACACCCGTGCTACGTTGCCGAGGTACCCCCACCTCGTGCTTACGTTGTTGGCCCATGCGACGCTGGACCAGAAAACAGCGTCCAGCGAAGCCCCGCGACTAGCACACGACGCTTCTCGACTCGTTGCCTCTCTCCTCCGTGCGGGGTGGAAACACGAGTCCCTCGTCCACTCGGCTATTCTGGTCGCGGCATTCGAAGTCCGTCCCCACCGATGCCTACATAAATCAAGAGTCCACAAGAGCCTCTTACTCCTAGACAGGACGATCTGTGCTCTCCACTATATCGACGTCGAAATCTCCTCGGCCACGGCAGTGGCGACCGCAGCTGAAGGAGGTTGGGATCGGCGAGTGGCAATCGCGGGAACCGTGAGGGAGATCTGGGCTTGTGCGCGTCTGTGGTTTGGAGGGGGTCCAGGCAGGTCCTGGACGAGGATATCCTGTCTGGGTAATGCTTCTGATGTTGGAATCGTCAATGGCAGGTCAATCAAGGACAGGCTTATCAGAACTTGGCGAGTATCCAATGATCACCGCGTCTTGTGATTCGTCACTGATAGGGTGCAGGCTGGACTCTGCAGACCTGGCGAGGTATCAGTTTCCCACGCCTTGGACTCAGGCGCAATGCGAGCTCGCTGACATGGCATGGGAAGACTGGCTAACTGGGATTTGGTGTCTAAGTACGACTCGTGTCTCCTTCACGTTCTTCTCTGTCGTCTTTCTTTCCTTCCTCCCCTTCTCTTCCTTCTCTCCTCCCCTTCCTTCCTTCCCTTCCTCCCTTCCCGTATCGATTCCTAGCTGTGCCTCCCCCTACTTGCAATAATTTCAGGCAACGACGGACAGAACTAACAAAGGCAGTCTTGAAAGTCCAAGGCAAACGCCCGTTCAAAGCACAGGACATGCATCGGGCATGGGATATCGCATCGGCCATACGCGACCGTCTGGACGTGGATCCCAGGGATACCACATACGGATACGGCTACGAGGCTTGGTGGGTGGTCGTGCTTCTGGGTCGGTCAGTCGTCATTCTTGTTATGGTTACCTTCCAGTCCACCAAGCCTACACTCGCAGGTGTCGTAAAGGTGCACAGGGGATTAGTTAACATAGTGCAGGATCTTGCCCAGCATGTCGGCGAGCGTGACAACAACGCGGGCGGGTGAGGGAACGGAGTCAGAGGCAGAGTCTGAACAGGTGTCGCAATTTTCAGCCGTCGCAGCCCTCGCAGGGTGTAGAGAACGATGTGCTGGTGTGCCAGGCAAGTGCAGAGACATGTTCCCCAAGTGTCAAGGTCAGTCAATGTCGGACAGTCTCACAGTCGGGCAGTAAGACCGCCAGACCGCCAGAGTCAAATTTATCAAATGTGTCCAACACGAAATGCCAGAGGATGCTGATGCAACTCGCTGTAGAACTTGCAAGGCAGACAAGGACATTAACATCGGTGTGGTTGTCGGCGGAAGCGTCGGAGTGGCGAGTTGCGAGTCGCGATTGACGAATAAGAGTGTTCGCACATACACATCATATACTGCCTTCTTGGATTCGTGAATCAACTCTTCAGAGTAGTCTAGCACCATGACATGTCGACGCAAATGACGAATAATTGCTCAGGCAGGGCATCGTGGCAATATGAAACGTGGGAGTTGTGCAAGCTTCAACGACGCTTGAAGGACCCCATGAGTTCACCGCCAAAGAGCGGTATGCAGAGCTGTGTGCACTGAATGCCCAGTCAATTCGACGTGATCGCAGCGATACTGCATGCGTTACATATCAAGCGGGAGCTACTCCACAGCGCCAGCACGACACTTGATCTAATCACGCATCAGACTCGTCAACGATCCGGACACCAGCCGCAACCTCTGACTTTGCCTCTGGCTCTACCTCCACCCTACTCCTCTTCGGATCCGCTATATCCCGTTCACGTTTAACTGGCGTTGCTGACCTCTCTCTGTGCCGAGAACTGGCACCGTGCTTGACAGGCGTGGGTGACCTGGATCGCCTGTCTGGTCTTTCGCGCTTGATAGGTGGGGTCGAGGATCGCGTTCGCGGCCGATCGCGTCGCAGTGCACGTTGCTCGTCCTCTTCATCGTATCGCCTTGGTCGTCTCTCGCGTGACCGTGACCCTGCTCGTTCCCGATCTCTGTCTCGCCGCTGATCGCGATCGCGATCTCGTTCGCGCTCGTAGTCTACGTCTCGTGCTCGCCGATGACGGTCGTACCTGTCTTCCCGGTCGTCCTCTCGCTTGGATCTAGGTCTGCGATCATCCCTATCCCTCGAGTCCCGTCGATCATCATAATCGTCCGAGTACTCTCGCTTGGACCGTCTCACGCCCTTTTCTTCACGCTTCACTTCCTTCTCGGCCCGTCTCAGTGCACGTTGTTCTCTCCGAAGCCTAGACAAAATCAGCTCTCCTTCGCAGTTCCTCACAGAGTAGAATCCTCAACTCCGTCACCAGTCCATGTCATGGAGGTGAGATGGCCCCCATGTGCAATTCCGCTAGGACTCCAACTCACGCTTTCTCTCGTTTCCGTTGTTCCTTCTCCAACCGTTCAATCTCGCCCTTGACAGGCACACCATTCGCGCCCGTCCCTTCTCCATCCCCGTCGCCGCCAGCCTCACCCACCGCCTTCTTCTTCGGCGCAAACCCTAATGCAGCGGCCAGCGCTTCTTCCTCCTGCTCTTTCAGGCGCTTGATCTCCTCTGCCCTCTCGCGGTCTTTCGTCGCTTGGTCAAGAGGGAGCTGGTCGCGCTGGTACCAGTGGATATCTTTGTTCTTCTGCCATCGACCCTGAGGTGCGTTGACCGAGTGGCCAAGGTAATTTTCTGCCTCGAGTCAGCACGAGCACACCCAAGCGATCGAGGGTCCTGATGTCCGAAAAGAGGGATAAACATGGAGAGACAGATGTTCTCGGATATGACAGTATACCAGGTTACAGACAGGGTGAGTTCAAAGCTACCAAAGGCGGCAAACGAATCGACTCACCTCGGTGCTTGTCGTTCACCACGGCAGCCCATCGAAAGTCGCCCTGGCCACCTCGATTGCCTGGTAGTTCGTCAGCGATATCGAGTTTGTTGCGTGGAGGATTACTGACCCTCTCGAATCGGACCGTCGTGCATTGTGCGACGTTTTACGAGTTTGGACTGCGTCAATGAAGCAAACGGCAACGAGGCGACAGTTAGAGGAGCGGAACCAAATACGCCACGAGGTGGAAACGCCGGCGGTTGCTGTTGACGTTAAGACGCGCATTGAGAGTCTAAATCCTCATCGAACAGTCGAGAGCGTATCATTGACAGTACACGTTTACAGCCCCCAACAAGCAGCATCGCACAGCCAATAACGACCGACAGCGTGTGAAAGACCGCCTACACAACCCACAAAGTCGAACTCGAGTGCACCAGGAGAGGATCTGCCCTCCGCACCGACTTGCCGGAGCTCGCCGCGCTTTAAGCGTGCTCCTTTCTCTCTCCCCGTTTCGATTCCCGTCGTTCTTTGTGTCTGTTCATTTACTTGGACTCGGGTGACATCGACCAGCTATGGGCGCTGCGTGCAGCATATGCTGTGAGCTTGATCAGCCCATCGTGACGCGCGTAGCTCATCCTGTAGGTGGAACTCGAGGGAAGAATGCGTATGAGCCGCTCCTTCTCGAGAACGAGCGGGAAGCCGTCGCAGACCTTTTGCAATACCTCGAAAGTGAGTCATCCCTCCTACTCCATGCTTTGAGAGACGATTCCCTTCGATTGGCTCCTGTGCCTGCCTTCACGCGGTGGTGCTGATGTGATCAGATCGCACAACGACCAACTTCTTCACTGGTTCTCCCCTCGCGGCGCTGACCACCCTCTCGTTTTCGGACAATGTCGATCTCCAGCGGTCGGCGGCACTGGCATTTGCCGAGATCACGGAGAAGGAGGTTCGGGAAGTAGGACGCGACACGCTCGATCCCGTGCTCTACCTCTTGACAAGCCACGATCACGAGGTACAACGTGCCGCCAGTGCCGCCCTCGGTAATCTCGCTGTCAATGGTCAGCTGTCTATCATCGAGGCTAGTGCAAAGCTGATGGACCTGTAGCGGAGAACAAGCTGTTGATCGTCTCGCTTGGCGGGCTGGAACCGCTGATCCGACAAATGCTTAGCCCCAATGTGGAGGTGCAATGTAATGCTGTTGGATGCGTCACAAATCTTGCCACCCACGGTCAGCTCTACAGTGTCCGCACGTATGGACTGCAGCTGACTAGTGTAGATGAAAACAAGACGCAGATTGCAAAGTCTGGCGCTCTGGTCCCGTTGACACGTTTGGCTAAATCGAAAGACATGCGTGTGCAGCGAAATGCTACAGGCGCCCTGCTCAACATGACTCATTCCGGTCAGCTCAATGCTACTTCCTCTTTTGCCGAGCTGACAGCAAGCAGACGAAAACAGGCAACAGCTTGTGAATGCTGGCGCGATACCGGTTCTCGTATCGTTGCTCAACTCGCCCGACACGGATGTGCAATATTACTGCACGACTGCGCTGAGCAACATTGCTGTCGACGGTCAGTCGAGTGCCTCATGGGATAACTCTCAAACTGATCCCGCTCAGGCAACAACCGGAAGAAGCTTGCCCAGACTGAGCCAAAGCTCGTACAAAGCCTTGTCGCCCTGATGGACAGTCAGAGCTTGAAGGTCCAGTGCCAAGCGGCATTGGCTCTGCGGAACCTCGCTAGTGACGGTGAGATTATCTGCCCACTACCGTCGCCATTGCCACTGCTCACGTCTCGCAGAGAAGTACCAACTCGAGATCGTCAAAGCCGATGGACTCAAACCTCTTCTTCGGCTACTCCACTCTTCTTACCTCCCTCTCATCCTGTCGGCTGCAGCGTGTGTCAGGAACGTCTCGATCCATCCTGCAAACGAATCGCCAATCATCGACTCGGGCTTCCTGACCCCTTTGATCGAGCTCTTGTCATTTGACGAGAATGAGGAGGTGCAATGCCATGCAATCTCAACGCTTCGCAATCTCGCCGCCAGCAGTGAGCGGAACAAGGGAGCTATCGTCGAGGCTGGAGCCGTGGAGAGAATCAAGGATCTGGTCTTGACTGTACCTCTTGCTGTACAGAGCGAGATGACTGCTTGCGTTGCAGTACTGGCATTGAGCGGTGAGTCGTCAGCGCATGGATCACGGACGTATGGGCTGATTTCTGCCAAGATGACCTCAAGCCGCAATTGCTGGAGATGGGCATCTGCGAGGTACTGATCCCATTGACGAATTCTCCCAGCGTGGAGGTGCAAGGCAACAGCGCTGCAGCCCTCGGAAATCTCTCATCGAAGGGTCAGTTGCATTTTACAAGCCACAGCTGATTGTCTTAGCCGCCGAAGACTATGCTCCGTTCAATGCCGTGTGGAACAAGCCTGACGGCGGCCTTCATGCCTACCTTGTCCGGTTCCTCAGCTCGGCCGACATCACTTTCCAGCACATTGCAGTGTGGACAATCGTCCAGCTTCTCGAAGCAGAAGACGACCAGCTCACCAACAACATCCGATCTTCCCCTATCCTGATTTCGTCGATCCGTCAACTGGCAGCATCGCCACCGCCGTCCCGCGGCGGGAACCGACGGTCACATGATCCAAACGACGGAGGTCACAGTGACGACGACTTTGAGGATGATGGGCTGTTGGATCAGGAGGGTGAAGGAGAGATTGCTGCGCTTGCGAGGCGGATCTTGGATCTCACGGAGGATAACCGACCTGAAGGCGAGGATGGGACCGGGAGCAGGTTCGGCACGGCTGCCAGTGAGGCAAGAGTAGGCAGCCAAGGAGGCGAGCACGAGGAGCTGCGTGCGAGCGTGCACCGCGCGCTCAGCGGGTCCCGAGGTTGAGACTCGGTACGGGGTCAGTCTAGGTGAGACTCGATGTTAAAAATTTGGTATGCCGGGACCAGTCTGGTGAGACTCGAGGTGCCTTGGCGAAGGTCGGTGTCGTGGCGAATGGGCGGTGTCGTGGCGTGGCGTGGCTCGAGAGCCGACTTGGCTTTACTATTCACACGTAGTCTGCGATGATGCCTCCTCACTGAAACGAGCTGTACGAGTGTAATTGGCTATATGCATTGTGATGACGTCCGCGAGGGTTGCAGTGTGGCTGACTGACTGGAGTGCTGCTGCTTGTGCGTTGGTGCTGCTGCTTGGTCGCTGGTGGCTGCTGCTTGCGATGCCGGGTGGGTGTAGACGCAAGAATGCCACGTCATGCGGGGTCGGTGATAATCGGAGGCTGGGTGCGATTGGTTCCGGGTACCAACGAGCCAATCCAATCGTCGTCAATTCGTCGATTCGTCGTCCATCCATCCCGACTCTGCAACTCTCTCAACTGCCGTTCGTCACTCCTCGACAGGCGTATAAGCCATCGACGAGCTTTTCTTTGGCGTTGATCTTTGATCTTTGATCGTTTGCTTGGCGCTTCGGAACTCTTGACGGCCAAGAGTTGTCGAGCTTGACGCGATGTCGATGGTTGCGCAGACGATGACACGGCGCACGGCGTCGCTCTTCTCTTCTTCAGCTCGTGGGTTTCTTGTCTACTTTATTTTCTTCCTCTTCCTCTTCCTCTTCCTCTTCCCTCTTCCTCTTCCCTCTTTCCTACACCCTTCCACATCACACCTGGCCAGTCGCAACTGCAGAAAACAACGCCTGATTTTTCGACATCTCCGTCCTCGACATTCCTCTCTTGCTTCCGAAAACTCTGCGAGAAGGTCGTCTTTGGCACTATTGGATCTCCTCTCACAATGGCAATGGCAATGGCAATCGCAATCGCAATCGCAAGCACGAAACTGACCAACCGCAGTCCCCATCCTCCGCACATCCTCCCCTGGCCTGCTCCTCGCCCACCGCGCGATCCGCTTCGCATCGACACAACCGATGACTCCGCCAGAGAACATTGGATTCCTCAATACCCAGCGCGAGAAGCGGCCCGTTAGCCCCCACATGACCATCTACCAGCCTCAGGTGTGTTTGTGTTTCTGTTCTCCTCTCTCTGTTCTCTGTTCTCCCTTCTCTGATGTGTGTCCTCACTTGCTGTATTTGCTGTATAGCAAACCTCCCGTGTATCCGCACTTTCCCTGTATCTGCCTTTGTTATATATCCGCACTTGTTGTATCCGCACGCCGTGATTCATCCTGACCCACTTAGATAACATGGACCCTGTCCATCGCCAACCGTATGACCGGCGCAGCCCTGTCCGGTGTGCTCTACGCCGGCGCCCTGACTTACCTCTTCCACCCGCTGCTGCCTGCAATCGATAGCGCACACCTCGTGCAGCTCGTACATGACCTGCCGGTGTGGTTCAAGGGGATTCTGAAGCTGCCTCTTGCCACTGCGTTTACATTCCACACGTTCAACGGGGTCAGGCACTTGTTATGGGACGTTGGAAAGGGTGAGTTGTGGTCGCCTTCTCTTGCCTGGATTCCTCACGACGATACTTGCGTCTTGTTCTGGATGTGCGTGGTGCTCGCGACGATACTTGCGTCTTGGTCTGGACATGCGTCGTTGTATATTCGTCAATGACGCACTGGCACGGAGAGACACATGTACCGCTCAACCCCCCGAGACAACGCTAACAACACCAGGCCTCACTATCAAGGGCGTCTACCAAGGCGGTTACGCGGTGCTCGCCGCCACCGCCGTCTCGAGCATCTACCTCGCCTTCTTCGTATGAAGAGTAGTTCATAACGAGAGAGCTTGGGGGACACGACGGTGTGGTGCTGCGCGGACGAAGCCAGTACGATTATGCAGTAGGCAATGTTGTCACTTGGTATGACGTGATGCGACAGTGCAGCAGCATCTCACTGGTGAATACATCACTGATGGATGCATTGTGAATATAGTGCGAAATATTGTGCATACTTTGTAGTCCGAGCACTTGTGCTTGGGCAGATTGCTGTCTGTAGTCCAACGTGTAGGACGGCAGATGTACAGGTACAGAGCGGTAGAGGTACAGCGAGGTAGAAGCCTCGCGTCACCGGAACCACGCTCCCACACCTACTCCGGGACCAGCGAGCCCTTCGGCCTCATGCCACCACCCCTCTGGGACCAACACCGATTCTCCTCGCTGCAAGACGACCTCACACGCCCCGTCTTCTGCAAAAGCGCGTTGTAGCTGCGCTCTGTATTCCGTGATCGCGGAGGGGGGGATGTCGTGGTTGTCGTCTAGATCTGGCGGCAAATCCTCGTTACTATCTTGGTCTGGCGGCATGTCTCTGGTACCGTGTGGGTCTGGGGGCTTTGGCGGTTCCTCACTGTCAGTGCCAGGAAGCAGCAATCTGGTGCTGGGAAGAAGGATGGTCGAGGTGTTGGTGTGAGGTGGGCTTGTGCTTGGTTTGAGATGTGCCGCGGCGGACGGAGGTACGAGTCGGAAGCGCTTGGCTCCGATGACTAGGAGCTGTCAGCTGCGCCACTACGTATCGCGGCCACTCCAGTACCGCTGCTGATTCGTGACTTTCTGCCGCCGGTCTGACCTGTCCCTTCGGCGGCCGCTACGATTGTCCTTGCCTGCTACCTGTCGCACCACAGGACATTTCTGTCTCAACGCTTGGCAGAGAGGTCTTGGAGCAACGCAGGCTCTTGATAGAGGAGAGCTCTTGATGGGATAGAGAGCTTGATAGAAGCGAGCTCTGATAGACTGATAGAATAGAGCTCTTGGTGGACTCGATAGCCGATGAAAAAGACGCACTCTGGGTATACAGCCCGATATACGGATCACGATGAAACGGCGTCCAACTCGCCCGCGGCCCGACCCACAGAGTCCGGCGCCAGACCTCCCCCCGCGGGCCACTTGAGAAATGCTCCAGAGGCGGCGAGACGTCCCTCGCGAGCGAGGGCAGATCGAGCAGGTCTGATTGGGCGAGGTAGCCTGTTGGTATTGACTCCGACCCTGCAGACGGGATGCGTCCGAGAATGAACGCGTCGAGGAAGAGGCCTGGAACACGGAATATCAGCTCAACTCGGCTATGGAATGAGGAGAGCGAGCGAGGTGGGATTCGTACAGGAGACAAGAGTACGAGGACGCACCAAACCCCATGGTGACACGCTGATATCCCGGATCGAGGTACCCCCTCGCGCGTCTTCCCAGCTCAACCTCGACGGCCCTTTGCTCGCCGACGCCGTCCCTTAACGCCTGCAGCCCGTTCGACAACGTCCATGAAGATGAAGATGAAGATGAAGATGAAGATGAAGACGAAGATGAAGATGAAGACGAAGATAGGGCTGGCCAGGAGGCCGCAAGGTCAGGAAGGTGTAGTGGTGTTGGCGATGGGCCGGCGAGGTGGTCTCGAAGTCCAGCAGGAGAGAGGTGGCGTATCGTTCTCGCTCTGGGTATAGCGATGCGGGCTGCCATGCGGGGTCCAGGATCTGATATTCGGTGTTAGTTGCTGGCAGCTCTCCGAGTCTTCGAGTTCTCCCCCTGATCCGCAGCGAGATGGCGCTGGTGCTTTGTCGATCGTGAGTCGGAACCGCTCGAGAGACAATATTACAAGGTAGAGAGGGGAGGTGGACATCCGATGTGGAGGTTGGCTCAGCTGGTATCATCTGTTTGTAGGGTCAGTGAAATACCCTGCGTACTCATCCTCTACGACCGAGCAAGGATGAACAGCCTGGCCCCGGACCAAGCGCAGGCGCTGTACCAAGCCGGAGGGTTCATCGTCTTGTCTCTGCTTCCCGAGGGCAGCGAGTTTGGTATCGACGGGACGTGGGTCTCTTCTCTGGACTTTGCCAAACTAGTACACGCGCCGCCAGCTGATCGCCTCAAGGACAGGTTCCACCTCACCCGCCAGTTCCTCGGGCTCAAGCTCTTACCGCCCGGTCTGCACCTCGTGACCTTCTCTGCATCCTCTGCATCCTCCTCCTCCGCCGGTGGCAGCGGGAGTGGCCCACCACCAGCAGGGGCAGCAACAGCAGCAGCCATCCCCATCCGGTCTGGCATTCTACGCTACTTTGAGCGGAAAGAACGCTACTTCCTCGCATACGACGCAGCGACCGAGCACCTCACCCCCGACCCCTCCACACTCATCACAGACGACCAGCTGCGGGCGCGGGATGCCCAGCTCGCCCCGTACCCCTTTACAGGGCTGCATCGCTGGCAGGCGCTCACGTCCGCCATCTCGCGTGACCTGCTCCGAAGTGTGTTGGGCCCAGGGGGTCGGGTGGACGGTATGCGTGGTGTAGCAGGCGAGGAGGACGAGGCGGGCCGGCTGGCGGGGAGCCTCGAGGGCGACGGGGCGGAGGCCGGCATGGCGTTTGTGCGGTTCGACCTGCGGCGGAGCTGGCGCGACGGCGCGGTGGGCGACGAGGTCACTCGTTTCGCGAGGGACAAGAGCTGGCTCCTCGGAAAGGTTGTGCAGGACGCAGGCGGAGGTACGTAACGAGGTCCCCATCATGCCCAGCGTCGAACGAGGCGTCCGAGCATTCAACCGTCCAGTCTTTCGATCATCCAGTCTTGCCAGTCACCCCGTCGCCCGAGCGGTCCGAGCATCCGAGCATCCGAGCATCCGAGCATCCGAGCATCCAGTCCTGCCAGCCACCACCATGACAGCTGACAGTGCTGAACGAGTACGTCTGACACTTGCTGATTGTGGATGACAGACCCCGCGATCCTCCTCGGCCAAGCGCAGCTCGCATTCATCCTCCTTCTCTACCTGTCCTCCTATGCCGCCTTGACAGTATACAAACGCCTCGTATCCCTCTTCTGCCGCTCCTCCTCCGCCCTCGCATCCGCTTCGACCAAGCTCCAATCCACATACGCCGCATGGGTGGACACGTTGGCCCGCCAACTCGACGCTCTGCCCGACCAGGTCTTTGAGGGCGATCTGCCCGAGATGGACCTGTTCTACCTTGACGAGCTGGAGTCGCTTAGAGTCAATCTCGGTCGGGGTATACCCAGCTGGGGGGAGAAGCATAGGGGCACAGTAGTTGACGCGTGGAGTCGGTTGAAAAGTACCGCCAAGAACAAATTTCATTGGGACCTGTCGGATCTAGCGGAACCTCAAGGTGAGACCGATGACGAGGAAGAGGAAGATGGCGAGTATGCACCTGTGATAGTAGATACATAGTGGCAGTGTCATATTAGCCCATGCAGTCTATGGACGAGTGTGAATCAGAACAGCCACGGCAGGACCACTCTGCGCGACGCGGGAAACCGATCACCAAAAGTATCGCGGTACCATCTATGTCCTCTGGTGGCCCGAGGCAGCATGGACGTGATCTCGGCAAGGAGGAACATCCATGCAGGGTGGAGGAGGGTGCGTGGTGACCAGCCAAACAAGGTTGGTGCGTGCGATAGGCTGATGAGCGGGGATGGAGCGGCTGCGAGCGCGAACGAGAGCCATTCGATCCTGCTCTGTGTTAGTCGACCAGATAGAGAATTGGTAAGGGATAGACAGCGGGCAGGATAGTGAGGGTACTTGTCCTGCGCCTGGAGACAGGATGATGATGGACTCGAGAGGGAGACGATGGTGAATGGCGATGAGGATGGCGAGGGTTGGCGAGGGGTTGGCGAGGGTTGGCAAGGAAATGGCGAGGGCGGCGAGGGTGACAAGTTGGCGAGAAAGATGGAGATCGGAACGGGAAGAGCTGGGGACGGAGGAAAGCATCCGGCACGTACCACTCGCACAGATAGTTTGGAAACGAGACGTATCGAAACAACCCAGCTCTTGGGATCGAATACCGTCCCTTTGCTGTCGACACTTTCCGATCCTCGGCCTCGTCAGGCGTCGCAGTCGATACGAGGCGGCGAGCGGGCTCGCGCCGCAGATCGTTCAAAACCTCGTCGTGGTAGACTATCTCCATATTAGCATTGCCTTGGCCTTGTGGAGATCTGGGAGCATGTAGTCCTACTTTAGCCTAGTGCTGGAACTAAGAGCATATGGATGTGATGCGACTTACTGTTTCCTGCGAATCCGAGGAGCCAGCCGGTTACCCCGATACAGAACCTCCAGCTTGGCAAGGAGGTTGCGGGGTAGTAGGTCAGGCCGATGGCGAGGTTGTACGCGTTCCTATCCGACCAAGCGTGTCAGCTTCAGCCTTTGACGACGTCTCCGTCGTCCTCCGTTTCCCGTCCTTGTGGCGCCTCTCTCGTCTCTCCCTTCCCATTCCTGTGCGGCTATCTTTGTCTTCTCTCGTGCCATATCCAGCGAGAGATTTCTGTAAGAGGCACAGTAGATAAAGCGCCACCGATGCGGGCAGCCGCGAGAAGACACGTCGGCGTGCGCTGTGCGCGACTCACAACAAGTTGAACACCACCGCAGCCAGAGTCACAACAACATGCTGTCTACTGCGCCGAGGTGAGAGGACAAGAGGCGAGATGATCGCTCGATGTAGGTAATGCGTCAAGTACAGGCCCTGGGGACACGACCATCAGCGATTTCCTCTAACGCTCCTATCGCTCTTCGAATGAGTTGCGGTTCCTGGAGCTAAAGTAGAGAGGAAGACAGGACGTACGGAGAGAATGAGCGCTGGTGCTGACATGGGAGGATGGTCGGTGTATCTTAGCGTCAAGAGAAATGTCAAGGGCTGTCTGACATCAGCTCCAAGGCGCAGTGGAGGGCTCCAGTGGAGGGACATGGTACAGAATGGGCGAGCATATATCACGCCTCAGATGTGAACGATCGATCTCGTGAAGATGGAGCAAGCTCTCACTGCTGTGATTTCCATGATACACCACCCGACATTGCCTAGACCCCAGCATCAGCGTCAGCGTCCGCTCCAATCCAGCTCTGTGCCGATCCACGATCGACAAAGCACATCAAGCACACGTAGCCGTGTTCGTGGCTTCAAGTCGCGGTGAGACTGAACGCACCGTCGACAGTCCATCTGGACGCGGACGAGCTGGCAAATCGACCAAAGGGCGCATCGAGCACGAATAGCGTCAATGGCGAATGTAGTGGGAAGAGGTGGAAGACGGCGAGAGTCGTGCTGAACAAACGCGGGGTCGCAGCAGATGCCGACGCAGCAAGGGAGCTCATATAGACGATCTATGCACCCCGTGTCCCCTATGCCTGTCCCCTCCCCCTTTACTCTTGCGCTCTTACGAACCTACAGGCTGACAAGACGGTGGAGAAACAAAACTTGCAAGCAAAGACCAGAATATTGCGATGGTCGATGGCCGGCCGTTCAAACCAGTCGCGTCGTTTCGGTTTCAGCCAGCGATCCGCGCGCGGACCTACGACTGTCAGACGCCATCATCGAATCCTGCATGATTATGAGATGATGCATGTCTAATGCTACAGTGTGATGACATAAAAACCTTTCGCTCATGACTGCCTCCGCCGTGCCGCTCAGTGGCCGATTCACGAGTCTCCCAGAGCTCATGCAACCTCGCCCCCCCCCCACCACAGTATTCGCCACTAACCCCTTGCTTCCTCACTGCGATTCCCAGACGCCGCTAGTGCATCGACGTCGGCCGCGGCCCTTGTGCCCCATCTTCTATCTTGATCCCAAACATCGATGCCCAGAACTACGCAGCATCAGCATCGGCCCTCTCCTCCACCCACACAGGCCCAGCCCTGGTGTCTGATGCCGACGTACCTGTGGTAAAGCCATGGCTTCCGGTCCGCCTAATCCATCCCGCCCTGGCTGCTCGGCCGCAGTGAAGCCCAATCCCCCTAGCGGTAAAGGCATAGGCAGCGGGCTCATCTGAAGTGCGTTAAGTGCTGGAGAAGCCTGCGACGCGACGGGCGAAGCGGCGTTTGGCAGTTCCGGGAACCCGCGGATCTCGGATAACGGGGTTCCATGAGGCAGTGGGAAACTGGGATGGTCCTGCGATTCACTCGAGGGTGTCCAGTGGGCGGACAGACGGTTGCTGTCGGCGGTCCCGCTTGAATGGGAGGAAGTGGTGCGTTGTTCCATGGCGGCACTGGGCTCGGTCAGTTTTGGACAAGGCTCGTTCTAGGAGATACCTAGTGGAGGTGGTGATGAGATGGAAGGGATGAGCTCACGTGGCAAGACGTTCGAGACGGATCATGCCATTGCAAAGATCCGCTTGCACAGGATGCGCCGCGACCCAATCCTTGACCTTGATTCGGTCTTCAAGTACGCTGATGGCGCCGCGGACGTCGGCCTGGCAGCGTCAGCGGTCGAGTTGCAGGGCTGAGAAAGAATGAGAGACGAATGAGGATGAAGGGACGAAGGGCGAATACAAGGGAGACGAATAGAAATGTGCAAACACACTCGAAGAAGAGTGGAGGAGAGTGGAGGAGAGCGGGAGCGAAGGAGAGGGGTTCTGGGCGGATGAGATCAAAGACGACCAGGTCCACGGAGGAAATGGATGTGGCAAACTCGGTGTCACTCACTATACACCTAGTGGCGAGGTCGGTCCCGGGCTGCCGGATCGCCAAAAACGCACATACCGCGCACGCATGGAAAGCCTGCGGTCACCATCAGCCTCCCCACTCTAGGTTCATAGCTGGTGGGTGCTAGTCATCCCATGTCAAGTCACTGGGAACTGGCGGTAGAGGTGAACGTAGAGTTAAGTAAAGTGGCGGTGGAGGCGAACGTAGAGGTAGGCCAAACGTAGAAGTAGGTCAACGTAGGAGTAGGCAAACGTAGGGGCAGCCGGATGTGGGGGTAGGAGCAAACATAGTAGGAAGAAACAGGGGTAAGAAGGGGCGCCCCACTCACGCGATACGACACTGTCCACCACGAATAGAAGATACTGGCTTTCGCCGTCGACGCGGCTCGGTACGCAGTCAAGAGCATGTGGGCTGCCTTGGCGCAGATCTCGGTGGATTCGGGGTATGCGAGGGGGTCGGCGCGGAGGTACGGTCTGTGCAGGGCCATGCTGCGACGGCGTCAGCATGGATGATGAGTGGCGATGACTCGACGAGCGACGAAGTGACAAATCGACAAATGACAGACAAAGCGAGAGTCGACAAAGCAGCTGGTGAGCAGAGGGAGTACAGATGCTCTGGCCATGATAGACAGACGGGAACGAGACATCATTTTGAGTGTTGGGTGAATTGTGAATTGTGAATTGTGAATTGTGAATTGTGAATTGTGAATTGTGAATTGTGAATTGTGAATAGCGCCTGATGAATGGTGAATGGTAAAGGCGAATAGTGAAGAGGAAGAGTGAATAGTGGGTGAGACGAATGGTCAATGTCACGGGAAGCAGGCTACTCGCGGGGATGAGGGGACACTCGACGTACACGAGCAGAAACGTCTTGAAGCAGAGCATGAGGACCTGGTTGGTCTGCAGTTTAGACCGCGTGCGATGCAGCGCCACGTCCTCTTCTGGCTCGAAACGCATCCCCCGCGGGACGTGCGAGTACCACTGGTGTATGTCGTCTGCCAGCCGGAGCGCGCCATCGTACGTGTGTTGACTGTCGTCGACCAGACTCGCCCCTCCCCGGCCGTGCCCACTTGCCCTCCCGTTCCCATTCCGACTCGCACTTCCCCTCCGGCTCCCATTCCCTCTCTCGCTGCCACTCCCGCTCCCACTGCCACTGCCACTCGCACTGCCATTATCAGGGGAAGGGGAGAACCAGCCGTATATCGCCGAGCGCGAGTACTCCCGATCGACGTGGAACACGCGATCGAGCAGCTCGTACGACGGGATCGTCATCTGCCAGTACGCGGCGTGAAACGTCAGCTCGGTCGTCTCGTTCCTCAGCACGTTGGACGGAGGGAGGAGCAGCTGCGCTGAGCCAGGCGCGTCGGAGAGGTTCTCGTCCGGCCTGTCTTGCGGGAGGTTGGTCGTGTAGAAGTTGATAGCGCTGGGCCTGCCAAACGCGAGACACAGCAGCGAGTCGAGTCCAGCAATCGTCCACCATACCCGCCGCTTGACCTCGGCGTCGCGCATGCTGATCCGCGCGTCGTGGTGGGTTGGATCGACGTGCAGCCCCATCCCGATGGCCTGACGAATCAGCGACCCCGACTGTGCCCAAGCATCCGCCGCCCGCTCGGAATGGATCAGGTAGACATTGATGAGAATCTGCGCTTGGATCGTATGCAGCGTCGGGTTGGCCATGAACGAACACAGTCGCAGGGCCTGGTACGCTGCAGACAGGTACAGCTCGCTCTGCAGGCGACTGCTCGTGAGGTCGCGTGGGTCGCGCAGCTTGATTCCCGGGCCCGACGCAGCGTCTGCCATCTCTCCATCAGGATGCCCATACACGTCAGCCGTAGACGCTCGCATCACACAGCCTACGGACATGAGCACCACACCTCCCTCGACTGAGAGTGGAAGCGCCAAAACTCACCAGTGGAGCAGATCATGAGATACAGAGACAGGTGCGCAAGAGGGACAATCATCTTCTCCGCGTTGGTGAGGGCGAAGAAGTGCCGGAACTCGGCGTCCAGACTGGGCTGATGCCACGCAAGGATGTACACGCAGGCTTCCTCCTTGAACGCTTTGAGCAGCCTGGGTCGTCAGCTTGTCGTTGTCCGTTCCTCCATGGTTTTCCGTTGCCCATCTTCCTGTCCCTCTCCTCTCCTTCTTTCTCTTCCTTTCTTCTCTTCCCTCCTTCTCTTCCCTCCTTGTCTTCGTGTCATATCGTTCTCTCTTCCCTTCCTCTTCTCGTCCTCATTCCCGTCTTTCCTGGTAACCCCTCCCTCACAACGTTCCTCTTTTGCGGAATACTGGAGATACTGGCCGCCAGGGATGGACTCTCCTGACTGCAGAGGAGCAAAACTCACAGCTCCGACTGCTCGCGACTCGGCAGCAATCCAATGATCTCCTCGCTGAAATTCTCATGACTCCAGATCGTGGTGAACGGAAACGTCTTGCGTACATCAGGAAACACGCCCGTGAACGCCGCGTCCTCGGGTACGGTCAACAGATCGTCCCCGTCCCCCGCGCCTGCGGCGCCGCTTCCACTGGCAGACCCCGTCATGGTCCCCGCCTTGGCGGCTGTCAACTCGCGAATACGACGCAACATCGACTTGCCGGCCGGAGCACCGAGGAACGTTTTGCGCCCGACGCCGTCCGAGACCATCTCTTCGCCTGGTAGGGAGTACGTCGAGTACGGTTCGGCATGGTACGACTTGTCGTTCCCTTGGTCGTCTGTCACTGTGATACCCATTCCCATGCTCGCGGCTGTGCTGCCGGTGGTGCTGTCTGCCATCGACGACCGGCGCGAAGTCGATGGCTGCTGTCTTCTCCCAGTGGTGAACTCCTTGCCACTACCGGATCCTGCCCCTCGACTGCTGTTACTTCCAGCGCTGGCGCCGTACCCGCCACCCTTGGTCGGAGACGCACGAGCGGAGGGCATTCCATTAGCCAAGGCAGCAGCAGCCACCTCGGCCATGGCTGCTTCGTCAATCTTGAACCTCGCAAAGCGGTCCACAATGACCCGGCGCTTCTTGTTATCGATTGCGCGATCCGTCTCGACTTCGCCACTAGACGAAGGCGCCCAGGACGGCTGGAGCGCTGCCGTCGTCGATCGGGGCGGATTGCGCTGCCGCAGTTCTCTTACAACTTGCTCGAGCTCCGCGATTCGTCGTCGCAGCCGATCCGCCTCTGCGACACTTGGATCATTGCTGACCCATTCAGTTCTGTTCACTCTGTTTTTGGACGATGGGAGACCCAGCTCAACATCGGTGAATAATCACTCACAGATCGCGCACTTCGTCAATTTCATAAACACACGATCCGGTCTGCTTGTCAGCGCTAGCCATGCTTTTCAACATACCAGACCCAGGGCGGTACAGCGCCCGCACGGACGCTTGCGATCGCATTTCCGCTTATGGTTGTGACACGGCACACAGCTCCTGATCGTCCTATTTCTCTTCCGTTTCCTGTGATCCATCTCCTTATCGTCCAGATCGTCCAGATCGTCATCTCTCTCGGTCTTCAGACCCCGCCCAGGATCGTCCAACAAACCTATGGCGTCTTTGCGATCAGCCGTGTTGGGTCTGGACACAGCCACCTCCACATCGCTCTGAGGATCGGTACCAGTCCCACCCGTGCCGGTGCCGGTCGCAGGACCCTCGTCGTCTGTCGTCTTGCTTTGTGTGCTCAGCCGGGAAACCCGGCGACCTGAGGTGGCGGTCCCAGGGGTGGGTCGATCTTGGCTTAACATTCCATGCCCTTGCTCCGACGATATAGGCTGTTGGTCTGGAGCGTCCGGGTAAGCGAAATATTGCCCAACGCGTTCGCTGGGGCCGGGCGTGGCGATCGGGTTAATCATCATGGCCCGATGGGGTTGGTATTGAGGTTGATGCGAGTGCGGATAGTGATGCTGTTGATGATTGTGGTCGTGATGTTGCTGTGGCTGCCGAGTTTGCTGTGGATGCGGCTGTTGGGTTTGAGGTGGACGCTGATTTTGCTGTGACTGTGGCTGCTGCTGCTGTTCCTGAAACTTGCCCTCTGGGACGGGGATGCGACGTTGCTGGTCTCTGGGCGAAGCGAGCGTGGTGTGAGAAGGGTGTGGACCGGGGTACCCATATCGATAAAAAGTAGGCGAAGACGACGATGATGGGTCGGCACCGGCGGTGTTTGCTGGATAAGCCGTCTGTGGGATGGCCGAAGGCAGGGGCCGAGTGTAATCGCTGAACGGCTGGTTGTTTCCAAACGGCGCCAAGTTGGGCAGGGTGGTGCCATACTGAAAAAACCCTGCACTAGAATATTGGGGTGGGAGGGGGGCTTGAATGTCTTGTGGATACTCAGTGGTGGAGGTGGAGGCAGGAGCAGTGGTGGTGTGCTGAGGATGGACGCGGCGGGCCCAACTGCCACCCGGACCCATGCCCGGACCCATGTCCGCCCCTATAGCACCGCTGCCACCAGCAGGAGGAAGAGGGTTACCGGGGCCGCCTGATCCGCCCGATCCACCGCCACCGCCACCAATGGTGGGACCACCACCATTATATTGGTTCATACCGGCAAAGTTCCAACTGGGCGGCGACGCAAGTGACGCATTTATGACCGTGAGACTGGACGAGGATGGAGTCTGAGAAGAAGAAGAACAAGACAAAGAAGAAAACGCCCGGTCAGCGCTCGGCTGAGTGGTATGTGCGAGGTGATTTGGGGTGTGCGCGCGCGCGTGTGATCACGCTCGACACGTTTTCCCAATGAGTGAGGCCCGGGAAGATGGACTCACCGTACCAGAGTACGACGCCGTACATTGCATAAGAAGGGCGTGGAGGATTTGGCTGAACGCGCCCAAACCCCCGCAGATGGCAGCTGTTTGTGCGTTTCCGTGGTTGTGGGAGCGGGAATGGGGGGCTAGACGTCCCGGAGCCAACAAGATGTGTGTCTCGGCGGTACGAGGACAAGGAGGAGCCGAGTTGTCGCGTGGGCTTTTGTGGTCTTTTGTTTTCCCTCTGGCGACAATTCTTTGTGGGGGGTGTTTTCTCTTTGACAGGATACGCGATGCTCGTGCAGCAGGCCAAGGCGAGTAGGATGCACTGGGTCGTGGGCGAATGCAGGACGCGCCACCTACTTGTAGGTGCGATGCCCGCCGGAGACCAAGTTGAGAATCTGCGTCTCAAAGGCCGTTTATCGCTGCTGTGAACCGACAATTGGGTGGCAAATGGCCGGGGCGCACGACGCTCCCGGCACCTGTGGGTCGTTCCCGTTGCCAGGCGTTGCGAGGTCGGTTGTGGGAAAGCGCCCCAGGCCTGACGATTACATGTATCGCAGGTCCCAACAGTGGGTAGTCGCGCGCTCCCCTCTGCAGTGTGCGGGACGCTCGAGGGTGCAAGGAGAGGTGAGGCGGTGGCGACGAAGTACGAAGGGTAGGGGATTTTTTTGAAACCGAGCAGAGGGGCAGGGCCACCCAGAGCGATACTTTTGAGCACAAGGTTCGAGATCCGGGTTTCGGTTCTTGTTTTATTATTCCCCGATTCCAGGCTTTGCTTCAGGTGAGTAACGAGAGACTAGGCAGACTAGGCAGACGCAGGCAGGACAGAGGGGTGGGCGGGCGGGACCGGCGCCAGAGCAACGTTACGTTTATACGTAAGCGAGGCGGATGTGGTCTTGTGCTGCTGGTGCCTCGGTGCCCAGAGGTCTGGAGGTGGCGGTGGAGCGGGACCTGGATCTGCCGGGAGGTAATAGAGTAATAGAGTATAGGAATATAGCACAGCGGCTGCAGGCCGCAGGGCTGGGGCACATGCATACTCCTGTCTGCCTTGGCGCTGTTCGGAGAAAACTGGTCTATCACTGGGTCTGCGGTCTGCGGTCTGCATTCATTATTCGGCACGCGGCCCCGCCAAGCCCCAGCTTTGGGGGTCCGCGTTGGGGACCGCGTTGGACCACGAGCCGTCCTTGGGCCAGCTCCAGCATCCCAAGGTTCACGCGGGATGAGCCTTGAGCCCCACGCCTGTACTGCACGCCCTGTCCTGCACGCCCTGTACTGGGGTAGCCCCACGCCTGTAGGCGTACTCGTACTCGTACTCGTACTCGAGGACCAGGACCAGGACCAGGGCGTGGGGCGTGGTCCTGGTCCTCTTAAGCGACTGAGCGTCGCCTCGCCTCGTGGTCTCAAAGTATGACGGGGCAAGAGATCTCAGTAGGCGGCGTGCGTGGCGCGGCGTTCGCGAAATCCAGCCGCCGTGCATGATAAATGATCGACATGTACGTCCCGCTGCCGGTCTGGCAGTGCTGCCACCCTGATCTTTGTGGAAAATCACGAGCGGTCGTGCGGACGACGACGACAGACATGCGCGATACGTCGCGTCGCGTCGCGTCAGGCGACGACGGGACCAAGAGATCACGACCCGAGCGAGCAAGAGATCACGACCCAAGGGCAAGCGACAAGCGACATGCTACAAGCGACATGCTACAAGGGACAAGGGACAAGCGACAAGCGACAGAGACCAAGCGACAGAGACCAAGCGAGCGAGACCACGCGCACGACGCAGCCATACGTCCAGCCGCGATCACGGATCGCCAAGCCACGCCCAGCACCGTCCGGTCCCTGAATTCAGGACCTCTACGGCGATCCAAGTAGTACACGTAGGCTCTCGTGCAGTCAACTCTCCGTTGTTCCTCGGCCATGTATCTGTCGTTCGTCTTGCTCAAGGCACTCTCCCCCGAGCGGCGACTGGATGCTCTACATGAGATCACTGACGCCGTTCAGCACTGAAAACCTGATTGAACCAGACAGGACAGGAGCGATCTGGCTGTAGCCACTCGCAGAGTCACAGTGTACTCAGAGACCGATACCATCTCTTCCAGTCGTTCTGTGAGGGCTGCTTTGACATACTGGTAAGCCAGGAACCGGCGCCAGTCGAGGCAGTCCGAGCCTGAGCCCATGTCGACTGTAGTTAGACCTCGTTATACACCGGCCTTGAGGCCTGCCGACGTTGATTCCACTGGTCTTGAGCATTGCCGACGTTGATTAGCCTGACCAGCCATGCAATTCTCACACACCACACCTCGCACCTGTAGCACGCACAGCACATACTAGTACCACTATACTAGTACCACGGCTGCATCAAGTGACCAAAGAAACAGGCTAAGCGCTACACACATCCCCCACTTCCCCAAAACACATCACAGTGACAAATGCGTACAACTCCGCTGATAACGCCCAAGCGTTCGAATACCATCCCGACCCAGACATCCAACATCACCGTCGTCCAGACATCCAACACCGTCCGACCCACGCCAACGTCCCCACCAACGTCCACACCAACGTCCACGCCAACGTCCGACCAACACCACGTCCTGGCCACACTCGTCACCAAAGCCAACGCCCAAGACACTCATCATCACCATCCAACACCTACACTCACAACATCCTCATCCTCCAGATCCAGCGAAAAGTGAGACATCACCGCTCTCCCCAAGCGTGCGCTACTCGTTCACGTCCATCCCATCGGCGACCTCGCCACCTGAGCGCAGCTCCGACTCTAGCCTCTTCCCTCTCTTCCCACTGACGACGATCCACCCTGCGCTTTTACCCTCTGCCTCTGCCTCCGCCTCTGCCTCTTCCTCCTTCACTGCCTCTAGGCTGCCCGTCAGTCGGGGACCGCCTATTCCCGGCCCGAGGGCGTCCATATCGTCGGATCCCTCGATCCCGTCCTCAGTCGCGGCAGGCGCTGCCGCCGCCGACGAAACGTGCCCAGCCATACTCCCGCTCAAGTCGCCGTTGACCGACGTCGTCGTCCCATTGGGAGCAGGGGACGTGCCGTTGGGGGTGGAGAGCCTGCCGAGGCGGACCGGCCCGAGGGGCGACACGAAATCAAAGTTGTTTCTCGAGGGCGCTGGCGACCCGCTCGAGCGCTGCAGCTGTGGCGCCGTCTCGTCTCCTGACGGCAGGATCCGCGGTGGCGTATAAGTGTGTCCACGGCCCCGAGGGCTGTACTCGCCCACACCAGAGTATGCGTACGTGTATGCGCCGTTGCGTTTCTTCTCGGCCAGCCGGCGTGGCGACAGCGGCCGTTGTGGCGTCGATAGTGCTGGTCGGATGAACGACGCCAGCGAGGGTACAGGTATAGCCCCGGTAAATGCTACGGTGTTGCGTGTGGCAGTAGGTGTGGGTGTGGACGTGGGGGTGGGGGCGGGTGTGGGTGTAGGCGTGGGTATGGTGGCCGAGGTCGGCGTGTTCGCTCCTGATCCAAACATCGAGGCGGTAGACGAGTTGGTCATTGCAGCAGTAGGAAAAGTCGAGTTTGGCGTCCCTCCCCTCCCCCATGGGACTCTGAAGATCCCTCCGCGCTCGTCACCCCCCGACACCTTGTCGAGAAACGGCGATCTTGTTGCGCTATTGCCATTCGCGGTGGGCGGGAGCGTGCGTCTCTTCTTGGCATGCGCGTCTGCGGCGTCTTCTCTGCTATCGTCGCCCGCCGACTGGCACTTTGCGATATTCCTCAGACGCTTGCCGCGTTCCTCGTCGAGCGTGCGGAGTTTCTCGATACGGCGCTCATTCATCACCCAATTCACCAGCACGTTCCACTGCTCCTTGTCGCGCTTGCGCCGTATGGCTGCACCGTCGATATCGCCAGACTCTGCCGCCGCCGCTCCCGCTCCCGCTGCCCCGGGCGTCGCGGTCGTCGCGGTGACGCCCGGGTGGGTGCGCTGGTGGGCGGCCTGGGTCTCGCGCGCAAGGGCGGCGAGGTCGAAGGCGTCGGGATGCGCGGCGTGGTGGTACGCGCTCTGCAGGGCCTCCGAGGCGAGCAACGGCGGGTCCGGCCGCATGTGCAGAGGGAGCAGCCGCGACTTTATCGTCACAGTCGGCGCGATCGCCTCGTGGTATATCCGTACCGGGAAGAAATGGCTTCCCCTGGGAACGCTACGCCCCTGGAACAGTGTCCGCTTATCGATGATCCTGCCTGGCCAGAGACCTGGCATCGACGTCTGCTCCAGCTCAAGATGCACGAGCACGAGGTCGCCGACCTTGGGCGTCCAGCGACGCCATTCGGCCGCCTCGTCAGCACACAGCGAGTGCGTCGCAATTGCCCCTGGGTGTATAGGAGTGTTGGGGTATTTTGACGCCGTCTCGCTCTCTGCCATGCCGTCCATGTCTACGCAGCACACATGCATCAGCCAAGACAAATCCAGACGTGAAGCATGAAGCATGAAGCTTGAAGCACGATGCATGAATGCTCTACTCGTTCTCTTCTCGACTGTCGGGCGAACTGATGCTGGCCCGTAGAGAGACAAGGAGGGATGATATGCGAAGATGGAGGATGGTAAACTACTCACCTGATTTGCCATCTTCGTCCATCTTCACTTCGCGTCCCACACTGCCCCTATCTCGCATACCACTCTCCACCCCATTCGCCCCCTCTTCTCTCGTGCTGTATCCACCGCCGCCGCCGCCCATACTGCAGCAAAGATCGTCCATCCCCTTCATGACCCAGTACCGGTTGACCGCCTCTTCCCACCTGCACTTGACGACCCCATCCTCGAATTCGATGCCGGCGCGGTCCTCGAAACACCGCTTGATCTGGTCGAGCCTCGAGAACGTATCGCACGCAAGCAGGTCCAACGCCGCATCAAAGCACGCTACAGACGGTTGGGCTGCGCCGTTGACCCCTGGACACGACGTCGACTTGCGCTTGGGCATGCTGAGCAAGCAAGGAAAGAAAGGTCGCGCGCCCCCAAAGAGCCCTCTACGATGCGCGAGTACTCGAGGAGGCCGTGAGGATAGTGGTGAGATGGAGCATCATGAACCTGCGCTTGTCATGTGAACTTTGTCGAGAGGGCTGTTAGAGTCAAAGATGCAGTGCTGCAAATGATATGCTGACAAAAACAACGAGAGCAGAGCGACCGTCGGTGAAAGCGGGTTTCCTCTTAGCAAGCAAATAGCAAAACTGCCAAATCCAACGCCACCCGGACGACGCCGCTGGAATGGCGATATTACGTAATTCCCGGTGTTTACTGTGAGGTGCATCTTTTACGGAATCATCAAATCATGTGTCATCCCTTGCTAATCACCAGCACCAGTCGTCTTTGGCGTCTCGTTCCCCGGCGTCTCTGAGCGTCGCACCAGGTTGTCCATCATACCCGCATCCACGCCAACACCCTCACCAGCATCTTGGTAAGGCGGGTTGTCAAACGTATGCTTGATCCAGCGCAAGTCCTTGGGATCACGTTCGTCGGGCGGAGTAGAGAGTTTCGGCTTGTCCGGCGAAGGAGGCGAGACCTTGAAACTGGGCACATCCCTGACAGGCGGTGTGGACTTGAGACCCTCTCTGAGCGCTCGCCGCCCGCCAGCTCGGAAGAATACCATAGCAGCCGCGACCAGGATGGGCGAGTACCATCCCATCCTGTGCCAGGCCTTGATGCTGTCTTTGAAATCGAGCAGGATGAATGCGCCAGCAATAAAGTTCAGGTTGATCTGAACCATGATCCATCCAAGCACATCATACACTCGTTTGGAAAAGTTCGGGTAAGGATATTTTGGCAGCGAATTCGGCGCTGTCGTCGGGGAGGCGGCGGCAGGCAGAAAGTATGGTCGCACAAAGTGGCGGAATTGACGACCGAGCGAAGTGAGTAGGCCGCCCATGACAAACGCCAAATAGTAGCCTGGCTCGACTCCGTGCTGGACGGTAAGCTGTGCCCCTCGTCTTTGTGCGACCAGCTTACCCAGAACGCTGAAGTGACAAAGGTCGCCATGCTCTGCGCTGTCCCTGGTTTCTTTCCCTTCTTCACCAGTCGTTTGTATACGCAGTCACGAAGCCAAACCTGTTGTCAGAGGCGTCTCTTGTTTGACTCACGTTCGTCCTGCAGTTCCAGCTATCGAACAGCACTTTGAAGCTCTCTGCCGTCTCGATAGACAGGATGTTGATGTTCCGAACTCGGTTCCAGAGCGTGCGCCCTGTCTTCGGGTCGTAGCCATTGAATCCAATACCAGTGAGAATGCATGCGCCCTGGCCATCAGCCCCTACCTCAAGGTTGTAGGCCGGGACCTCACCTCTGTCAGACTCCAGAGAGCATAGTACTTTGTCCTTGCGATGAAACCTGCGAGCTGGATAAAGCCGAAACGGGTCATGAGGCCCCAGGTGTACCACGTCGGAGTCAGGATCCTCGAATATGCCGCCCTGCCTCCATACAGCGCGTAGACGCCCAGGAAGATGAGGCCGAGCATCAAGTGCATGTACGCGACGCGTTTTCGGCCGTGCGGTACGCGTCGTTTCGTCGCTCTGACTTGTGCCGCGCTGGTTCCCGGCGGGGGGATGTTGTAGATCGTGTGCTTGATGAGGGAATCATACGTGGAGTAGTCGAAGGAAGGTCCGACGAGGAAGGAAGGAAAGAAGAAGCTGGCGTCAGCGCTATCCTCATCTGTATGACTTGCCAGTATCCCAAGAATGGCAAAGGACTGGGGATATGTTGGAGACGAGTGCCCAGCTGGCTCGCGTCTAAATCCTAGATCCTAGTGAGCATAACCCAAGGACCGTACGGACCTCGGCTTTGAGCCGCCCATCATGCACGTTCCAAGCAAATGTGATGAGTTTCATCGCCAATACCATCTGACTGCCCGTGATATCTATGACGTCCGTCGAGTAGTCCATGATTTTTCGGCGCAGGTGGCTAGCCATCAGAATCTATACTCCCGTGCATGCTCACTTGATCAGGAGATGGCCCATGACGAAGCTATTCTTCATCAGCATTCTTCTCGCCTCTTTCGTGTCTTCTTCGGATGCTTACACAAAGACGACCCAGGGCATGTTGGCACTTCGCAAGCTGACCACTAGAGCATATGTCCCGAAGCATGAGACCAGGAGGTGTACCAGGCCAGTACCGAGCCCGAGAAGAGGGACGAGGTATATTGCAGCTATGGTGAGGGAGAAGATGTGCGCGAGGTTGGGGCGATTGGGCGGGATCCGAACGAAGAGTATCGCCAGGGGATAAGAGAGGAGGAGAGATGCAATGATCTGGAATGATGAGCTTCTAACCCGTGGCGTGGAAGGGGGAGCCTCACTTTGAGCTGATCTTGTGGAGCGCCAATCACGCTCGAGGCGTAGTCGAAGACGGGGTCCCAGAACATGTCGGCAGCTGCTGCGTGCTCTGCGTTGCGGAGCTGCCAAGCTACTGGCGGTTGGCTATGCTGATAGAGGCTGCTCCTCAGCAGCCCTGGCTCGCTGTGTACGCTCTCTACAAAGGGGAACAATAGGCAAGAGAGGAGACGCAGAGGAGGCAAGAAGGTGGGTGCTTTATATCAGACAGAGTCAGGCACCGTAACACGGGTCTATCATCAGTCTAAATAATTTGCACCGAACCCACAAACGTTTTCCTCCCAGCAGACTGTTTGTCCATCTAAACCGTCCCCACGATGACTCGACCGTCGTCCTCACGCCCTCGGACGAGGCCTTCGCCGCTATCGAAGCCGTGTAAGTCTGCTCAACCTCCCCACCCCCTTTTCTCCCCAAAAACAATCGTTACCGCCGCCGGGGTAATCGCGCTGATCGTGATCTTGTCCTTTCTTGTGCAGCAAAGCGCCTAATATGCCTCGGCATCGAGGGATCCGCAAACAAGCTAGGGGCCGGTATCATCTCACACGAGCCCTCTCCGTCTTCACGTACGACCAGAGTCACTGTGCTCTCGAACGTCCGGCATACATATATCACTCCCCCTGGCGAAGGGTTCTTGCCGAGCGATACGGCGCGACACCATCGCGAATGGGTCGTCAAGGTCATCCGCGAGGCAGTCAGGAAGGCTGGAGTGCGTATGGAGGAGCTGGATTGTATCGCTTTCACCCAGGGTGCGTAGGTTCGGTAGCATTTGTTGAGAGCGGAGAGGAGGGGTCGGGGAGGAGGGTGGTGGAGGTTTGAGGGTCGGGAGGAGTGGCTGATACGATGCAGGACCGGGAATGGGGACGCCTCTGCAGGTTGGGGCGCTGGTTGCGAGGACGCTGAGCCTCTTGTACGGGATCCCGCTTGTTGGGGTAAACCACTGCGTCGGCCGTGAGTCCCGGTCAACTGATCGCCAAGCCCACACACACCCTTGAGCAAAGGAGCGGGACACAACGAACCGTGGATCCACGAAGGGCAGAGCTGACGGACATGAACCGTCGATTCGCTTTCATGCGGCTTTCTTGCTCTCGCACGCCTTGGCACATGAGCAGATATCGAGATGGGCCGCCAAATCACCTCCTCACACAACCCCATCGTGCTCTACGTCTCAGGCGGCAATACCCAGGTCATCGCGTATTCGCAACAGCGATACCGGATCTTCGGGGAGACGCTCGATATCGCCATTGGAAACTGCCTCGATAGGTTTGCCAGAGTCGTCGGGCTGCGGAACGATCCCAGTCCTGGGTACAACATTGAGCTCGAGGCGAGGAAGTGAGTGAGCTGTTCATCCATGCGTCCCCTCCCCATCCATGCCAACCCGTTTGCCGCTCCTCTGCCCTGCTTATCTCCTCCTCTTCTCCCCCTTCTATCCCCATTGCCGTGGTACCCAAGACCCAGTGTCCGGCGCTTTGACCCGAATTGTCTTCTCTGTATACGATTTGTACGATTCGCTGACGCAATGCAGAGGGCAACGCCTCGTACCACTACCATACGGCACCAAAGGCATGGACGTGACGCTTGCCGGCCTCCTCTCGTCCATAGAGACATACACCACCGACAAGCGCTACCGATCCTGGGACACTGAAGAATCAAGAGCCCAAGCCAATGGCTCGTCCACGTCCACGTCCACGTCCAACGGATCCATCTCTACACCTGTACCTACACCCACGGCTACATCTGCTGCTGCTCTGGGCCGCACGGGCTCGGCCCTGGGGCAGGAATCGGCCGACGTGATCACTCCGCAGGATTTGTGCTTCTCCCTCCAGGAGACGACGTTTGCAATGCTCGTCGAGATTACCGAACGGGCAATGGCGCACGTTGGTGCGCGCGACGTTCTTATTGTTGGCGGTGTTGGTTGTGAGTCGTCTCACTTCTCCGCTCCGCTTCTCCATCTATCTGCCACACCTGGGTTCCTAATGCAAGACCATGCCGTGTCCTTTCCACCCGCTTCGCATATTGGAGGATGCACCCACTCAATTGCCCAGCGCTGACCAGAGTCATAGGCAATCTCAGACTACAGGAAATGATGGGCATCATGGCCTCTGAGCGGGGCGGCAGGGTATTCGCAACGGACCAATCGTGAGTCTCCCCCGTGCGTCCCCGACAGCGGCGGGCGGTGCAGAGTCGCATACTTCACTCGCATACTTCCACAATGCGGGACAGCATGGCTGACGAGTGGTCTTCCTCTTTGCTTGGTCGCTTTTGGTCGCTTCGCCTGTGCTCGCCTGTGCTCGCCTTTGATCGCTTTGCCTTTACTCGCCTTTGGTCGATTTACCTTTGGTCGCCTGTGGCCGCCTTGCGTGTGCAGGTTCTGCATCGACAACGGGATCATGATTGCCCAGGCGGGACTGCTGGCCTTCCGTATGGGGCAGATCACGCCGCTCGAGAAAACGTCAGTCACACAGCGGTATCGCACGGATGCGGTGCATGTCGCTTGGCGAGCGTGAGCGACACGAAGCGAAGTGACCGGTCGACGCGACACGTCGACCCGATCACTCATCTACTCGGCGTCGTATCGTATCGCCCATCAACCCGGTGCATCGTCACGTCCTGTCGCCACGTCGTCACGTCATGCCGTCACATCTTGCGGCTTGCGCCAACGTCTCACAGCATCACAGCATCACAGCATCACAGCATCACAGCATCACAGCATCACAGCATCACAGCATCACAGCATACGACAAGCAGCAACGCAGCATCACATCACTACCGCATCACAACCTTGACACCTGGACACATCTCCTTGGATGTCAACGTCACGAGCGCGAACGACTCGCCGGGGCGACACGCAACGACCCACGATCCACGACCACGACCCAACGCCCAACCACCAACCACCAACGACCTAGCGATGCGATCCCGATGCGAGCCTGGTACAGCCGTCATGCAGTCCACGAGATACCGCCAATATTGGATACCGCACAGGCACAGGCAACAAGCACTATCCCTCTCCGCAGGAACGACAGTAATGGCAATGGGTGACGATGCATATGTTGTACAGAGACCGGTCCATGCTGGATATCAATGATCACTCTTCAACATCACCGTGGGAATCGTGAACCACAAGAACCAAGACATCATGCTAATTTGAATGCGCCTCATGCCGATTCGCCAAGTCTCCGCGTCGCCGTCTCTACGTCGATACATCGCTTCTCGCTCCATACTAGAATCCGATCTCTGAATCACCGTCAGCCGCGAGTTCTCATCGAATGCATGCGACTCACTCTTGAATATGAGATCGAGGCTCGCTAACGATACTGGTTTGACCAGACTGTCGTGCGTGTCAGCGTGCCACTGGCCCGCCAAGCAGGACAAATACAGAAACAGAAACAGCTCTACTCACTATCCATCCACCCCGCTCCCAAACGCTTCCCGCTTGTCGTCATTCGTAGCCAGCCCCGTCAAGGCAAACACCTTTGCTCGCGCGCCGACAAGCGGTGGCGGCGGCACCCTTGGAGGCTGCAACTTGAAGGAAGGCAGTTTAGGTGAATCCGACCCGCCTCCGGCTCTGACCAACGGCGGGCCCACGGACGGCGATCCGGCTCCAGAGTTGCCATCACGTCGGTCCCACTCGATTTTGCGGATCGCGCGCGTCGCTTCGTGTCCGTTCATCACGGGCATGGAGATATCCATGAGGATCACGCTGGGCCGTCAGCTGTTGTGGTTCACAAAACGCAAGGTTTGGGACCAAGGCGAGAGGCAGCCAAATGTTGTCGAGTGTACCATGCACGAGGATAAGAAAAGACAGTCACTCACTCCCAGTGATTCGCAGGCGTGCGCTCGAAGAGATTGACCCCTTCTTGCCCGTTCACAGCCTCGGCATATTCAAAGCCCTAGATGTGTTCAGCGATGGCAACGACAGACTATGAGAGGAAAGCATGACTTGAATAATACTGAGATGAGTAGCAATGAGATAAATAGCAATGAGATGAATCGTAATTAAGGAAACAGAAACGAGACGAACAGCCATGACGCGAAATGTAACAGACAAGTAGCCAAGGGATGTAATGAGGCCGAGCGAGCTGACGCTCACCTTTTTCTTCAAAAACGCCCCGAGGACTCTGCGGTTGATGACATTATCCTCGACCACCATGACCCTCGGCACTCTGGCCTTGCGTTTCGCCTCGGCCGGCGTCACCGCCGCTTTCAGCATGACCCCTCCATCCGCGAGCGATATCGTCGAGAGCGTCGACGACGTGGGCGACGCCGTCGCTGGCGACTGCGTGTCGGCTTCCGGACTCTCTAGGGCCACCACCGACCTCGGGGCATGGTACGTCACGCCCCTTGGCGCCATGGTCGGCCGGGTCAGGGCTGCCTCCTTCTCTTCCGACCGACGGCGGAGCGGCAGCCCCGGCCGGTCGAGCCGGTCAAAGCGCTTGTGCGAGAGATCGCTCAGTGTCGAGAAGCTTTCCTGCGAGATGGTCGAGGTCGAATCTTGGCTTGCCCCAGAATCGCCTCGGGAGATGTTGGGCCGATCAGGCTCGCCCTCGACGTGCGCAGGCGGGGTCTGCGCTTCCGCGGACTCGGCAAGCTCGCGAGACGGCTGTTCGCGATGAGACGCATCCGGGCGACTCTCGAGCCATTCGACAGCGGCGCGTAGAGCCTTGCGAAGCGCACCAGGGCCGAGCGGCTTGAACAGCGGGTGACAGAATCCTCCACTGTTGTTGATGTTGTTCCGCACGGCCGTCGCAGCTTCCCACGACCGGGACGCCTGGAGGAAGATGAGGGGCTTGCCGCTATCACGCAGTTCGTGCAACAGGTCGAGATCTTGGTTGATCAGGATGATCTCGGCGTCGGGACCTTGGAGCGAAAAGTTCCATCCGCCCGCATACGCACTCGCAAGTTCGAGAGAAAGCATCTGTCCTCGGTGGTTGTGGTCAAAACCTAGCAGACACAGACTGTGGCTCTTTCCAATTGTCGGAGCGGTAATTGACGACGCAGACGAAGCTGACGAAGACGAATCCTCTTCGTCGTCGATGGCTTCAACGTCAAACGATACGCGGATCTCTGTACCATTCCCTGCTGAGGACCAGACGTCGACTTTGCCGTTGACACCTTCAGACCGGACGATGCTGTTGACGATCGACAGGCCGAGGCCGGTGCCGGACAACAGGGGATTTTCTTGCGAAAACGGGTGGAACAGGTGATCTTTGAGAAAATCCTTGCCGATGCCTTTTCCAGTATCGATCACTGCCATCTCGACGGATATCTTGTCGGAACCCTCGGGTCGCGGAAGTTCACGGAGCGTGACTTGGATGTATCCAGTCTATGTCAGGATCAGCAGTGCCGAGACAATCTATCCCAGGCGACTTACAGATGTGAATTTCAGAGAGTTGCCAACGAGGTTCATCAGAACCCGTCTCAGACCTCCTTTTTCGCACTTGACCATCCAGCCCTGCTCGATTAGCGCTATGCTTACAAGACGGAAACGGGGGGGTCAGGGAGCGGGGGAAATCTAACCTTCTCGCGTTGTCCGATATCAATCACCGTCTCCACTTCAGGCGAGGTACGCCTATCTTCGCCTTCCCTGTTAAACTTGCCATCGGTGTCCGGAGCATAGAAACTGCCAACCTCCGCTTCGCCCAAAAACAGCCTCGCCCTCTGTCCGATCCACGATCCCTCGACCGTGCTTTCGACCAGTTGCGCAAGATTCACCTTGTCCAGCTTGAACGCCGAGCCGCCAGACCCCGCATGCGCCACTCCAGTGAGTTTGGTGTAGTCCAGCACGTGGTTGACAGTCTCGATCAATGTCTTGCCGCACGTCTCAACGGTGGTAAGGAACATCTGTTGGATCGCGTCCAGCTGGGTATCCTTGAGCAGTTCGGCAGCAGCCAGAATACCATGAAGTGGTGTTCGAAGTTCATGTGAGACAGATGAGATCAGGGTCGATTTTGCCTTGTCAGCGAGAACCATACGACGACGCAGAGCAGCCGAGAGGATGATGACTCCGATGGCCCGGAGGAACTGCAGCTCGTAACCCTCGAGGAATTGTTTCTCCTTTTTGCTGATAAAGGCGCAAATCAGGGCAAAAGGTTGTTGGTTGAGACCGAAAACAGGAACAACCATGCCAAACCGCATCGACGAAGGGAACATGTACCGAATCCAAGATGGTGCGGCAGCCTCGAATATGCGCCCATCGCGACTTTCGCGTAAAAACTCTGAAAAGTGCTCGTGCTCTGCCGGCGACAGCGGTCGAGATGGCAGGACCGATGGATACGACGCGAGCACCGGGAACGCATTGACGGGACCGAAGGTGTCGCTCCGCTCCAGTACAGGAGAAGCCGTCTCGGTGACGTATGGATCGGCACGGTAGACAGTCTTCTTCCCATACGGGCCTTCGATCTCCGTCTGCTCGAACTGTCCAATATCCAGGATGAAACACCCGTCAAGATCGAGGGTCGAGCCGACGAGCTGTGCGGCTCGCGAGTAGACCTGGTCCATTCGGGCTGCGGCATCCGCGTTGGACGTAGAACCCGCAGCGTCCATCTCCAGGCATTCTCGCGTGAATTTCTCCATAGCGGTCTGGATCTTGTCTCGTGCCCGAAGCTGCAGCTTGTCCCGCCACAGCTCCATCTCGCGCATTGTAATGGCCGCAAATTCCTTCAATATCAACCGTGAGCGTGGTGGGAACTCCGTCCGTGGTTTGTCGTCGACGATACATAGGCTGCCGAGATTGTGCCCTTCGGTCGTACGAAGTGGCGCGCCGGCATAGAAGCGAATAAAAGGCGGGCCAACGACTTGTGGATTCCTTGCAAACCGCCAATCCTTGGTCGCATCTAGAACCACAAATGGCTCGTCCGATCTGACGTCAGCGAGGAAAACTTCAGCAACGCTTACCGAGAGAGTACAGTATGGCTACAAAAGCTCGATATCCGGGCTGCTTCGTCTACGCCGAGGCCAGACTGCGATTTATGCCACTGGCGATCGTTGTCCGTCAGAGCGATGAGGACGATTTTGGTGTGAAAGACCAGTTTAGTCATGTGAGCGATGCGGTCAAAGTTGATATCGGATGCAGTGTGCAGAACGGAGAATCGATACAATGCTCGTCGTCGGTCCAGCTCGTTGGGGGGTAGCGGCGCAGGAAGCCACCCGTACGTCTCGTAAAGACTGCCAATGTCGCGAGGCAAGGCCGTAGGAGGTGGCGGTGGAGGCGGCTGTGGGGACATCGGTGACGGCAGTTCTGGCTCTGTACTGAAGGAATCTACACCGTGTGACAGGGAAACCCGCATCTCGTGCGAAGATTTCGGGGCAGAGGGAGTCTGCGACTGAGTGACCGTTTGCGATGACCCGCTGTGTGAGAGGCCGCCGTGCTGTTTGTCAGAGTGGGGTGACACTGTGCCGAAATAATCCGTGCCACTGCTTTGCTCGACCGCCTTTTCCAGCGGCGCCGAGGCCGGCGGGATGCGATTATTGACGACGATCCCTCCGCGGTGATTGGGCGGCGACTCGCGGTATGGGCTCTGGCTTCCCGATTTACCTTTCCCTTTCGACGGGTGGTCGAGCGGGGTATTCGTCGGGCTGGCCTGGATAGTAGGGAGCTGCATGCCCGTGAGGCGAGTATTGGCAACGACGCTAGACATGCTTCGGCTGAGTGGGCCGCGCGTGGTTCCGGGATCCGAAGTGGAGGCGGTATCGTGCATCTTTTTCCCCGAGTCTGGGCTCACGACGGAAGCCAACGGGTCGGTCAACTCGCGCTCTGGGCTGGGCATGGCCAGAGGCGCAAAGTCGCTATCACGCAGGTTGTGCGATGCCATGCGCACCGTAGCTGCCGCGAGCGAGTAGGTCGGTATGGCAAGCTGATCTGGCCGTGCCGATGTGTCCTGGGCGGAATTCGGTGCACTGGCCGATTCGAACGCTTTCCGACGCGCGAGCAACGAAGACCCCATGGTCGACTTGCTGGGCACACTGGACGGCATCGAGCTCGCTGAAGTCGACGGCGCAGAGCTGATGCCAGTCGACATGGTACCGCCTGAACTTCCGGATGTGGATCCCACAGTCCCTTGCGAACCAGGAGGATCCACGGCCGAGAGTTGGATGCCTGGAGGTGCGGCGAAGGGCGCGAACCGCCGACCAGGTGACGAACTGGCAGAGGGCGCGTCTTGGGGCGAGTCTGATGACCGTGGAATTTTAGGGATCTGAATGGGGTCGAACAGGCCGTGTGCATATGATTGCGCAAAGGTGTACCAACCCGGTCGTTCGGGGGATGGCGCAGATCGGGACGAACCGGTAGAGGGCGAGCCGCCCTGTCTGCCCACCTGTCCTGCTCTGCCCAACAGTCGGGTCGCGGACTCCCCTCCTGCCGCGAGATCTATCATGTCCATCGCCTGACCCTGGCCAGCGACCTCCTCTCTTGCAAGGGCTGCAATACACGAATCATCCGCGTTGGACAGCTGTTCCAGCTCTTCCTGCGGACTCAGCAGAGGAAGTCTGTGCCGATAGTCGGCGGAATGTTCAGAATGTTCAGACCCGGGACTCGTCTCGTTCTCAGTAAAAAGGGATGGTTGAAGGTCCGCCGCCTCGGCGTATCCAGGTGGCGCTGTGTTTGGTCGACCCCTCCTCGAAGTCCCCCGTCTCAGTTCGACTCGCGATGACGACGACGACGACGACGACGGCCCTGCATTTGGCTCCGCTGGAGACGCAGGGAGCGCTGCCGCCAGAGAAGCCACGTCAAGAGAATTGCTGGGTTCCACCAACGCAGTCGCCCGAGTCGACGACGGCAGCTCCGTTGGCAGCGTTGCAGCCCGTGGCGATCGGTTCGACGCGGGCCCGACGCGGCCTTGGCGGTTGGGTGTGGCTGAAATATGATAGGAACTCGGGTCGGTATGCAGGTGATGCAGGAATGCGGCGGACGAATAGTACACGCGATTCGCCTTGGTCGACGACGATGCATTGGCCGACGCCGAAGATGAAGACGACTCGCCAGGTTTGCTTGTATCTGACATGATCTGCACGGATCAGCCTTGAATCAGCAATCCCAGTATAGTGGGAGTCGTCTCTGACAATCGCCGCAAGAAGCAAGGGTACGAGCGATTCGCATCATAGACGTACGGATGGATCGGTCCTCTCAGATCAGCAGCCACTCGCCCGTTTTCTTCCGCGCAACTCTCGATGGCCCGGAATCCGACAGACTGCGCTTGCGCTCACGCCGAGACCGGAGAGTCGGCGGAGTCGGGCACAGTCTCTGTGAGGCTGCCAGCGTCGAATGGCGAGGTGGTGGTGGTAGGGTTTTATGGCGAGAAGAAACGTCGAGGGAAGGTGGTTTTCGATGATGTTATATTCACAGCTCTCACAGCTTCTACGTGGGTCGATGCCCGCACAAGACCCGTGGATCTCTACCCGTGGACGGGGTGTCAATTGAAACCGACCCACGCACAGCCCGCCCAGACTCTCACGGTGAGGTGAGGGGGCACGAGTCGTCGAAAAGAGTGACAGCCAGAGCCGAAACAAAAGTGTATAATACAGGCTGTGAAGTGAACGCACGGGGAGAGGCTGGCCCGGTGTTGGAGCGTCAGGGACCAGCGACCGACGGTTGGGTTTTTTTTTTCCTTGGCTGCCTGTTTCCCCGGAGTAGTGTTCATTACAAACGGCAAACCAGAGGACATTAGCGGGATCAAATGTCCCAATACAAACGCCGTCCTCTCCCGCCGCAAGTCCAGGCTCTCGGTGGTTGCGGGGAGCCCACATGCATATTTTCTCCACCAGCCCTGACGACATGTCGATCTGGCCTGGACCTGGACGCGTCAACGGTGGCCATTTCCACCTCCAGACCATCGAACTGGTCAGAAGGATATCGGGCACGATCGAGCCCCTCGTGTTCTCGAGGGAGGGGGGAGGGTGGGGTGTGAAGCTACTTTAGAGTTCTCGACCGCCAGGTACCGGGCAAGTTCTGTTGTTAAAGCCCGTACATCTCGGCTTGGTTCCTCGTCACTGCAGGCTCATGCTGATGCATCCTCTTCATCTTCACTCTGGTTTCAAAAAAGTCAGTATCGTGCCGACTCGCCATTTGCTCACAATATAAGTACTGATGTCAAATGGCCACTGGGTAGGTGACAGTAGTGACGTTTTCAGCTCAGGTTCGCAGAAGCAAGCGACGACGCACATCTTCCCAGTCGAGTATTTCAATCTGTGGCCCGAGGACAAGGCGGATCCAGATGATCGATCTGATATGGCCTTCGTGGGGGATGTGGTCGAGCGCGAGGACGGCCTCACATGCTGCACTCGGTGTCAGAGGGTGCTGTACGGCGGGAATCAGGTAAGGAGAGCGGCGTACCAGATAGCGCTGCCGATGCGACCCGGTCGTCGATGGCGCCGCCGGCCATTCTCTAGGTAGGCGTTAGGGGTCGGACTTCGAGGGCGAAGGGTAGGAAAAGTTGCCGCTCCACGAAGGGCGTTGTGGTGTTCCATTGGAGGTGAGTGAGGCGGATTCGAAGACAGGCAACGTATCACGCAAGGAGGCCTGGTGGACAGACCGGATCGTGCAGGAGACAGGCATGATCAGACTAATGCTTGTGAAAAGGAGACGCGAAGTGGGGAAGGAATTGGGACCAAGTAGTTGTCCAGAGAGGAAAGTGAAGCAAGATCGAATGATATACTGACCGAGGGGGAAGGACTAACTTTTGCGCAAACAAAGACTGGATACTGATCCGTCACATTGGTAGGATGGAGCACAGCAGCTCTTACATGGGCGGAAAGGAAGATGGACATGTAGGGCCAGGAACAACTGAAGACTGAAGATACTCACTTGGAGGTCTGCTAGGCGCTGTATGATCCCTTGGAACCACTCTGCGTACTCCTCACTGCTCTGTCAGCAACTCCACAGCTTGGTCGTGTCTCTTAAAATTCGGCCGTGCCGCGACTGACTCGCTGTGGGCAACCAGTCGGACGCCGCAAGCCAGGACGACCGGGCAGACCCAATCCGACCCGCAGATGCAGCACTCACAGAGCGTCCATATCCTCATCAATCCTAGCATAAGCCTCTTCAAGCTCTTCCGCTGCCTGCTCGCACATCTCGCAGACACGCGCATCGAGACTTTCGACACTCATGCTCTACCGGCAAGGCAAGGCAAATGGACCTGCTGCACCAAATCTTCGACTCGATAGCCAGTGTTCTGCAGGATACGCTTCTGATGCCTTTGTCTGCGGTGCATACCTGCTGGGCTGGGCGATCTCCCTACTTATACACGCGACTCATGTCAGATCCCTCTTAGGCCCAAGACGTACGAATAACATCATATCATCGTTACGCAAGATTGGCTTCGCCGAGGTCAGCGGGCGAACCATCGTCTCCTCCCATCACGGTCGGTCGAACCCCATATCCCACGTACAGTAATGATCGGCCACGGCCATCGCCTCGCAGACGGACCAAACACCAGACGCCCCAGTTCAGGGAACAACCGAATCCGGAATGGGTCTTGACGCACACCAGCAGTATCGCCAGGCCGCTTTCGCACTTGCCCGTACACTTCGTCCCCTATCACATGCCTAGAGTTGTCACACTGTACAAATCAACGCACAGGACACTCCCTTACGCACCCGGACTTGCGGTACTACGCGGATCCCGCAGGTCGACTTCCCTGCCGGAACCAGTCTACTGGAGCCTCTAGCGGGTGGTGCAGTCGACACGGCGAGCGAAATGGGGTTGAAGGGCTTTGCGCAAGCAGCGCTTGGACTGCGCTGATTCCGCTTCCCCGGAAGGGTGTGTCCTTTGATTAGTTCGGTTCCTGCTGACCAGAAGATCATCAACATCTCGTGCTCCTGGGTTCAGGTACTGCACTGTACTGTGCGGCAGTCTTGTCCGTAGCACGGTGGGGTGATGTATGTGATATTCATGCCAGGGCCTGATTGCTTGTCGTTAGCATGGCCCGGGCATGATCCATCAGCGCAGTGAGGGATTGGGGAGTGATGGGCGGCTGGTCCGTCGTCGAGGATGGGGAACAGGTTAGTCTCCAGGTATATCAGTCGTGGCACCTCCTTCGATGAGATTAGCCAGGCCACAAACTATGGATAGCTGCGAACAAGGCTCCGACTTCTGGTGAGTACTTGGATCGAAGGTGGTAAGTTCTGCGGAGTCCGGCAACGATCAACCTCCTGACATGTTTCTTCCAGCGCCCATTGTCCGAGTTCAACAAGCCCTCTCGACCTGCATTAACACCAAAACGAGTCAGGTGGTCAGAACGCTGTAGATCAAGAGTCTACGGCCGGGGATCCCTGAGTCAAGCGAAAGCGAGTTCTTGCGCTGATCAGTGTGGAATAGTCGTGCGTACCGAGCACCTTACATCACGTCTCCTCCCACATCCTCACTGCAATTCACGTTGCGCGGCGGACATTCGCATCCCATCCCCTCCGGAGTCTATGACTGCCCATCAAACCATCCAGACCTCCCCTGACAAGAGCAGGAACTTGCAAAGTGAGCTATTCCTCTGCCAATTCGTCCCATATCTCTGTGACATCCCATGGCCACTGATCCATGGGTTTATCCGCCACGTCAGCTTTGCATTCTTAGGTACACAGAATCAAGCTGACTCACGTCTGTCCACACTGTCAGATCGACGCCGGGACACATCATCTGCCTTAGCAAGATGATACTTTCGATGTGCCAGGAATGATCAAGTCCAGGGTGAGCCAGGATATCCGCGCACGCTTCGGATTCGGCCTAGGTGAGTTGTCACAAGACAGTAAAGAGGACTTACCAGACAGGACTGCTTCGCCCACTTCTTCCGCCATCTTCATGTTAGGATCATCCTCCGGTCATCAACATGGTACACCGAGAGAGGTCGGAGAGTCCTACCTCCATGAGTCTCACATCTTCGACCAGCACATGGAAATATTTTTCCAACTGCTTCCTAGCATGGCACTATCTCAGGTCAAGAACAAGACAAGGTGCAAAGGACTCACCCGATCTGCCCCCAGTTTGAAGGATACTGTTCCTCGAGCTCTTGCAGGTAATCGACCGCTCCAGCCGCTTGCTCGAAGATACGTTCGTTCAACTCTTCCTGGGACGACATTGGTGAGTCAAGGCAATCGGTCACCACAAGTGAGATAACCAAAGGTGAAACAAGTGGCCAAGATTGATCTTCCCGTCCGAGTATGATGTTAAGAGCACGGCGCGAGGGGCTGTACACGCAACTTGTCGCAGACGGCGCTCATCGGGGGGCGACAAGGGAGGGTGTGAGGGTGTGGAGGAGGGCGTGAGGTCGCTATGCCTGCCCTCATAGGGATCAAGAAATGGGAATCGACGAGGCCGAGATGACCATATCGGCAACACCAAGAGGAGGAGCAGACGGAAGGACCCTGATTGCATGATGTGTGGAGGAGGGGTAGGACAACCATCAGTCGGACTGGACGAGCTCTGACGCCTCGGCCGGTATAAAGGAATGAGGGTGTTTCGGACTTGTCTCTCTGTGTGCGCCACCTTCAGACACGAGAACCTCCCTGGTGACTCCGGACTTCGGACGATAGGCCCACTGATTCCCGGGCCTCCTCGAGCATCTCAGCATCGCACCACATCCAAAGGTTCGTCGACATCCGTTAGTCACTTGGTCGGTACGGGAGAGACTGTACACGCCTCACATCAGGCCCGTCTTGCAACCTAGAAGGTTGGATCGAACCGACTATCGATCTAACAATCAGGTGATGTTGGAGCTCATGTGAGGGGCGGCGGGTGTTTCGGGGGCCCGCGCAACGCACCAGCGGTCACAACTTCAAGAGACATGCCCTTCGTCTCGTCCGATGTGATCCCTAGATCCTGTCATCAATTGCCGTCGACATCCTCGTAACTCTTGCACACATCTCCTACAACCGCTTGCCCAAGTTGATCCTGCAAAACTGTCGTCACCACCGAACTCGGCGTGGCAAGTCAACTGGTCAAGAGAGACATGGCTGCTCACCTTCCTTCCTGACTTTCCATGCCAAACCTCAAGACTCTGACTCTAAAACATAAGGGAGAAGGATTAATGTCTTGCTGAGACTCTGTATTCCTGTAGAAAACTAAACTTTGAGAAGAGTTTCCCAGAAGAAGCATCAACGGCGACAGGTTCAGCTGGACCTAGAAAATCGGCGCCGGGTCGAGGTGACCGTGGTCACGAGCATTGTTCTGAGTATGCCACCCACCCATCTCGTTTCACTGCATGGTGATGTGGTCATGGAAGGACTGTTGTTCTCGTCGGTATGTTGCGAAGGACAAGGAAGGAAGGGAAGGTCTGAAAGGGTCTGCTCTCGGGGTGGCAAATTTGGCTGGGGTTACATCAGCACCTCGCCGATTCCACAAGGACCAGACTTCTCCCAAAAGCACAATGATCAGAGCTCCCTCCGAGATGATTCTACACCCTCTCGTCCAGTCGAAGATGTCGAGAGGCGTTCGAAATGTGCCCCTCTCTACTCCTCTCCAGTCATTTCAAATCGTGGTTTGACCGCAGCAAGAGGCTTGTCAGCCACACGGTCCTCGACGGAAGCAAATGTCGACCTACGTCACTTCGAGGTATCATTTTGGATTTGGGGGTTTATTCTCATTATATCTCTTGTCTTGCTTGTCCTCTTCCTCCCTCCCGGCGACGACAAACGGCTGTGGCATCACGGTTCACCGGTCTGTGTGCGAGAACACCATGTCGGGTACCGCATCACCGACTCCCACTTCGGGCACGGCCTCGCCGGCGTTGGAGAATACGAGTGGATACCTCCTTCTCACAATCCCACATGCCACGATCAAACAGGTATGCTGCGCACCTGCTTGGAGCGAAGCGACTGCAGGCTGAAACAAATAGACATACGATGAGCAGACTATGGTGCTGGCCCGAGGAGAGATGCGGTACGTTGCAGGTCGTTTGATCAGGGTTCTGCGGCAATCATATCAGCTACTGACAGAGGCAGACTGGAGTGCATCTCTGTCCCCATCCCTGCAGAAATCGGTCGTCAAACCGCCAACCCGTTCTCGCCTTCGGTTTCCGACCCTGCAATACCTATAAACGACTTTTGGCTCATCCTGCGCGTCGGTCCGACATTTGAGATGCCCCTCGTGCCGCTGCAAGAGCTCGTGCCAACACCTTCATCCGAAGGGATCGCCTACACTGTCGCCTCGCACTCTGTGCCAGATGCGTCGCTGATCCTCGTACTTCCACGACCGGGTTCTACGGCCGACATGGACGACCTCGAGTCTTTCGAAGTCCTGCTGCGGCAATACAAATCGCTAGGGGCAGAAGCTACTGCTCTGACTGGAGTGACTGCGCCGACGCTGGGCAGCGCCTCGCCCCAGCCGTTACCGCAGGACATGCGCGGCCGCCTCATGCTCATCAATCAGGATAATGGCGAGGTTGTGGGCGAGCTCGATCACCAGACCTTTGATCTAGAAGAGGACAGGCGGCTGGCGCAGGACCCGAAGCACAAGCCTGTCGTGCTGGACTTTGGGAACATCATCGATGGGTATTCACCGACGATCAAGGTGCAGACAGTGCCAGAGGATGAATTGGATGACTGGATGCTACGTGGTGCACACGAGCTCAGGTGAGTGCGATCCGGTATTTTGGATTCGTCCGCAGACAGGCACTGACACTCTGGTAGCCGGGGTATTCTCTCGTTCAGTTCGTGGTCGCAGCGCATGATCTCATCTGGCTCGGAAGCCTTCATACGGCATAGCACACCCCGTGCCGAGCCCGTCAAGTTCGGCCCAAACACAAAAGCTGGTCTCCGCATGGCACACAACGCCAGCGTACGCACCGTCAACGTCACCAAATCGACCATGGGGCTGATCAATAATGTACGTGCCCCTGCTTCGGATAGCTGGACGGGTGGCTGACGTTGAATGTCAGACAATCTCGACGATAGTAGAAAAGACGTATGACAAGGGTGTCAAGCCGGTCATGGAGTCCTATCAGGACATGTACCCTGAATCTCGCCGCGACTCGTTTCCCAGCATGTCAAGGTCCCCTCCGCCTCTCCCGCCTCGTAATGGTAATTCCGCTCCCAGCCCTGTAGGCGGTGCTAGGCGTCCACCTCCGCCAATCCCGGTCTCTCGCCAGCCAACTCCGTCACATATAGGCGAGAAGATTCCACTCCCTACTGAGACGGACACACTGCTTGCCGAGGAACAGCAGAACGAGAAGAGAATCAACTACACTCAAACGCCAACCCAGACTGCGACCTCACCGCCCTCAGCTAGTTCGACTCCTCCCCCATCTGCTAAACACAAACGACCATTGATTAACCGCCTCTTACTTGCGGGTGAAGTCGTCCTGACCTCCATCGAAGCGACAGCGCACGACCTGATCAGCACGTCGACTGTCGCGGCCTCCAACGCCGCAGGGCACAAGTACGGCCCCGACGCAGGACAGGCCACAGCCCTGCTCGGCGGGTCCGTCCGTAATGTGGGGGTGATATACGTTGATATCCGCGGGGTGGGCCGCAAGGCTCTGCTCAAGTCCAGTGCAAAGGGATTCGTCAAGGCGCGCCTGAAGGGCGGACAAGAGGTCCAGCTCCAAGGTGAGGGCAGGGAAGGCGAGCACGGCATAGAGGTCGAAGCTGGCGAAGTCGAGAAGGGCAAGGACGGAGCCATCGTTGTGGGCATGCAGGAGATTGGGCGGAACGCAAGTCCAGGTGTGTCGGATTTAGAAAAACGGGGTCTGAGCAAGGCCTAGCTAGATTCTCAGCTTTGACGGTGAGGCAACCTGCATTGACTGCAGACGCGTTGTACACTATCGTAGCCTATCTTGGTTTGATGCAGTTGTGGCATAGATGTGCTCGTGACCCGGGACACGTGCAGCTCGGGACGTCAAACCTCGAGTCTGAGACGTCGGCGTGCTTCGGAGCAAAAATCAGTTGCGCGGCCAGAGAATCGACGCAAGAACAAAAACTTCAGCACCCAGGATTCGGAAGTGGTCCCCCACCTTCCTACTGACTAGGCGGTATCGTGCTTAGTTGCGCAGATCAGACGGGATGCGACGTTTTCACGATCCTATGACCGAAGATGCTTGATATGCTCGATTTTAGCTTCATATACTGCAACTGGAGCGTCGAGCGTAGTGGAGGATGGAGGTGGTTGATATTTGTCGTCGCCTAATGGGACTCACAGTACCAACTTTTTGCGAACGATGGTATACGGCTAGTGTATGCTGCAATCTCTGAGGACCCTGGCAAGGATGCTGCCCAGACCAGCGTCGAGCCAGCGCCCCATCGTCGCTGTGATAGGCACGACGGGGGTAGGCAAGTCGGACCTGGCTGTCGCGTTGGCTCAGACGGCACCGAGCTCGGTGGTGCTCTCTGCCGACTCGATGCAGCTCTACAAGGGCCTGGACGTGATCACGAACAAGATGACACGGGAGGAGATGCGGGGAGTCGAGCATTGGGGCTTGGATGTGGTGCAGCCCGGGGAAGAAGAGAGCTGGGAGGTCGGCAGGTGGTGCGGAGAGGCGAGCAGGAAGGTGAGTTGAAAATGGGTTCCGAGAGACATCGAGGTCAGAACGGCCTGGTCGGGTTTCCTGGATCCCGCAAATTGCTCAGCCACTGCAGGCAGTGCCGATGACAAGGGATATGAACCGTGTGCTGACTGGGCAGATCGCGTCGCTGAAGGAGAACACCTTGCCGATAGTCTGCGGCGGAACACACTACTTTGTGCAGCACTTTCTGTTCCCTCCGTCCCATTTGTCCTTTGACCGGCCTCTCGAGCCAGCTGGAGACAGGGGCAAACACCCTTCGACTCCGCTTGAGCTGCGATGGAAGCCACCGCGGCCGCGCCCGCCGACGCTAACTGACCTCGATCCCCAGCTCTCCGTGCTGCTCGATACTTTCTGGACAGCCTCGCCTACCTGGCCCAGCGAGGGCTCGCTCTCAGCCTTAGTGTCATCGCAGCCGGGTCCATCGAGCTCACGTCCAACAGTGGCGGACGACCACCAGGCGCTATCACTCCATCGGCTCCTCACTGCCATCGACCCCAACGAGGCGGGGAGATGGCACTGGCGAGACGGGCGCAAGGTCCGCAGAGCAATCGAACGATGGTGGGAACGTGGTGGCGTGCAAGTCGACGCTGCCGAGCATGATGGTGGACAGACGAGTAGGTCTGTCGGTGGGAAGGCGAGGTTCAGGACGCTGGTGTTCTGGGTATACGAACCGATGGAGACGCTGAGACCTCGGCTGGACAAGCGTGTGGACAAAATGGTCCAAGTAAGTCACACCACCGCTGGCCGGGCCACCAGCAGATCGCTCATGTATCAAAGAATGGCTTGTTGAGGGAGATCGCCGAGATGCGGGAGATCGCTACTAGCATATACGGCAGTAGTGAGGCTGTCGATCACACAGAAGGCATCTTTCAAGCTATCGGTAAGTGCTTCTTCCTATGTGAAACGACGCCGAGGACGTCGACGACGATGTCAATATGACAACGATTGATGGCGCTGAAACTATGCATAGGGTATAAAGAGTTTGCCGCTTTGCCCTTGCCGCAGCCCGATCCCAGAGCGGACCCACGGTTCCCCAGCATGCTGTCGCATACCAAGATCCGAACACAGCAATACGCGAAGTCGCAGTTGAAGTGGATCAGGCGACAGTTCTTACCAGCTCTACGCGAGGCAAGACGACTTGGCGGTCAAGTGGAGATTTACGTTGTCAGAGGCGGGCCTGGAGGGGCTGACGACGCGAAGACGCTTCTACAGAGTGCGTGGGCGGCAAAGCTCTTGTCAGATTTGGTTTTATCGCTGAATCAAGCAGGCTTTCTGCGCCGAGACTCACTCCCCAGTCCAATCAGCGTTGGACATCCCGACGCGGCTAGTCTACTGGGTGAACTGGACGTGGAGGCCGATACCGTTCTGCCCGATATGGCGCAGTGAGTGCGACAGAAGAGCAACTCGTCACCTACTGACCCAACCCTCAGGCGCCAAGTGCTCAACGCCATGACACGTTGCGACCTGTGCAGTACCGCTGGACAGCCCTTCACGCTCCGCACCGACGAATGGGAGACTCATCTACGGTCGAAGACCCACAGAAGGTACGCTCTCCCGTGTCATTCAGGCTGAGGTGCTGAAGGACTGATGACTCGCAGGCATCGCCGGCTTCAGGAGGGGTGGCGCGAGACCGTCCGGGCGCAACAGATGGCGCAGCGCGAGACCAAACGCGCTGAGAGGGAGGCGATGCGCGCTCCGGGAGCCACGTATGCACAAACACACGAGAACGCTTCGACGCAAGACCATGCATGACACGTTGGACCTGCGATGATCCTCACTGGACTATACAGGACGTTTGCAGTCACCGCTGTCTATCGTCTGTTTGCAACACGCACCTCAACAGCAGGAACTGTCACTACCTACCTGAACGAGAAGGAGCCTTCAGCTATGTTGTTTGAAGACGTGAATGGGCCGAAGGGTGCGGGACAATCGACAGATCAGGGACGCCGAGGACTCAAACTACACTAAGAATCAGCATGCCGCGGACCATTATCGATGCGCCGGCCCTGAGGAGCCCTTTCAGCAACGCTCAGAGAGCAGTTCGAGGTCGGAAGTTCGGCCTTCTCAGTCTAGGGAATCATCATCACCTTACAAATCGACCCGCACTGTAAGTTACAGGGTATACATCTGTGGGGTATAACCTCAAACGCAATTTCAGTAAACACTTTGTATGCACTGGAGACTGGCAATCATGTGCATGAGTCATGTGGCAGCAAAAATCGCACGCAGCTTCTCCTGCACCTATGCCGATGCCTGAAAGATTCAGATAGCGAGCCGTCCCACGCAGCATCAGCAGCAGAATCGCCACCGAACGCAGTTTGATACCGCACGTTCAGGCGGCCTTCCCTTCGGAACAAAGGGTCCTGCAAACCTGCACCATCCAAAGCAAGAAACTCGACAGGTCTCTGCTACAACATCCTTAATGTCATGTCCTTATTGGCGACGAGTCGCCACAGCCTGGAATTTCGACGGGCCTTCTAACCTTTCTTACCTGGAAAGTATGAAGAGCAGTACATGTTGCCACAGGTTTCTTCCATTGCCGTTTTCTCCAACTTGCTCCGTCTACAGCACATTTCAGATTTGCTCATGTCTACCAGTCGAGCCGTCATCTCTTTCCCAGTAAGCTGGGCGAAGGACACAAAGCCGCTCAGTTTATACAGCCCCAAGAAAGTGTGGGCAAAACACACCTACGGTTCCGTAGTAGAGCTCGAACTGCCATGCTCGCTCCCGGTGACCTTCAGGGAGACAATGCCTGACGGCACAGTGATCACGACACCCGGGACGATTTCGGCCTGTTGTCTGCGTGTCGAGACAACCACTGCCACGGACGAGGATGCGGTCATAGTAGAACTCATTCCGAAGAGCTCGCGGTCCGTACGAGGATATTCGATCTTACCCCAGGAAGGCTTCATGCGAGCTCTATTGTCCGCAGCACGGAACAGCGAAGAAGGATCCCACAGATATCAGTCCACCCTTGAGTACAGTCCATCCTGGAGAATCTGGCCATGGTCAAAAGCACAGGAAGGGATGTATCATTTCCATTTGAGAGGAGCGAATATCAGTCCCTTGCAGGGGAGGCCGACTAATCACGTGTTCGAAAGAATCTGGGAATATCAATCCATGTGCACCCCTGCGCGGCATGTGTCCGACCGTAATGAGCGGAAATCCAGGGGAATCGAGCGACTAGGTCCCCCCCAAAGAGGTCGTACAACTATGCAGCTCGTCTCCTTGGCGGTCAGACCGCTAGCTGAAGGCGAAAAGGAGCGGTCATGTTGCGACTGGTGGAAGGGAATGGTCTCGATGGGTTCGTACTTTACGCTTCCCTCGTTCGCCTCTATGCGCTGGGCAGATACCAGCAGCCCTTCCAGCGGAGGTCCTTCTCCTGCTGATTTCCCCATGGAAGACGGAAACACTCGTTCTTCGACAGCCACAGAGAACACGCTGCACGATGGCAAGGCGGCCGCCTCAGCCACAGAGGATAGCGCCGACCCTGACGCCAAAGCTACCACCGCCATGAACGATGAGTCTCAAGGCGATCTGAGACACCGGCAGGCACTCGAAATGTGGGATTATTGATACTATCCAAGAATGCGGTCTATACCTGCCGTAGCTTTATATATCGATCGTGCAAAAGGAATGCCATACAACGTCTGAAACTGAGATGGTCACTAGCAGGCAACACGCGTCGATGTCGAATACATCAATGTGGTTGCACACATGTGAATGACGCCTCCTCTGCTCCGAATCATTCTCAACGTCACTTCATATCAGAGGACAGCCCTCGTTCCGCAACGTCCGACTGGGACAGCGTTGTAAATTTACTGCTTTACCTCGGTATCTTCAGCTTCCCCAGAGGGTTGCCAGCGTAGATTATTGAACATATTTGGCGGAAGCAGCAACGAGCCGATTCCTGCGTTGGAAATATGTTGACCCACCTGTTGGTAGTGGAAGCCAGTAAATGCATCCTCAATCCTATTTAAACCCGGTACTCGACCACAGCATGAGACGCCTACCTGAGCCGTACATTGTGCTCGTGAACGACAGACAACGACAAGTGGCAAACTAAACTGTCGAGTCCGTGCGCGCAACCCAAGCAGGCCCAACGCGCGCGGGTGTCTTCTTCGCTCGCTCACCTGTCATCTCACCTGCGTTTGCATTAAATGGCGACCGACGACTTTGCATCTCTCTCTCATGGGGTCTTTGTTGTCCCCTTCCATCGTGATGGTGAATATATTGACCTTAATGGATCGCAAGTTAGATGCGAACCTCGAGCAGAGGCATTGCCAGGCCCATCTCGACCCCGTCGACCATTGACTCGCGTATACGACGAGGCATGGACAGGCTTCAGTGAGGCACATGAGGTGAGTGTAGTACCATGTCATCGCGTTCCCACATATATCTGAGCTGCCTACGGCAGCGTCTGATTTCTACCCATGCCGCGTCGTCACTGCTCAGCGTCAGAGCTCAGAGTCGGCATAGGCCTTTGAAGCAAGTCGCACGATCGAACAGGTGGACGATATCGAAGACTGGCTCGGCCGATGTTCGGCTCCAACTGCACTCAAATCGACCCTATATGGTCAACGGCTACCAGTGGCCGTTGTACAGAGTCAGCTGCCTTCTTGATGCTCTTGGAATCGCAACTAATAGGGAGTTGCAGATATCAGTTCTAGACTCCCTCCATTGTTATCGAGTTTATTTACGCATGTGCACACATTACATGGACGAGAAGCTGGGGATCTGACAGCGGCCGTGCGAGGTATTGCGGTAGGATTCATGGGAGAAGCAGTGAGTGCCATGTCCTAGGCGATGCGTTACAGCGACTGTACGCGTTGCTGCTCGTCAATATCCGGCTTCGCTGCTGTTCACTTGTTGAGGCTAACGTCGATCTCACCAGGCTCTGGCAGGACGCAAAGCAGGTCGTACGGGGATCGACGAGGTCGAGCGGTGGTGGTCCAATCGGAATGATAGTGAGCACGACTTCTCCCGCTCTCCTTGGCTGGTCGCTGAACACACAGCATCAAAACCACTTCTGCACATTGAGCAAGCCCAGCTGGTTCCGAGTTCAGTCCTGGCCGAACTCATCTACATCCTCACGTGTGTCGCATTCCACACTCGAGGGTCCGACCGCATCGCTGACTCCATCACATAGACTCCACCCGAATCTCCCAATCCGTCTCCTGCTCTCCGTGCCATCCACCTCCCTCTTCCTTTCTACATGGACACACATCGAGCCGAGCGCGATCAACCTCAGCGTTCTACAGGCAGGGAAGACGAAGGGCAAGAGAGGCGGTGCTGTGAATGCCATCCTTCGTGCGGGACATGGAGCGTTGAGACTCTCTGATCAAGCTGAAGAATTCCTACGAGCGGACGAGGAGATGTTTGGCGGAGGAGCACCAAGTGTTCTCAAGGCTCTCAAGGTCTGTCTATCATAACCATATCTAAAAGGAGAGGAGACGGTGGAGAAGGAGAGCACTGACGTGATTGGATGTAGTGGCTGCTGTTGTTCCACTCGGAAACGTCCCCACTGGGTATGCTTGATGGACCAGACAAGTTGGAGGAGCTGCACGACATCCTGGATGAAGTCAGGAGAGACGGGCCTGGCGCTCGGATTCCAGGGCACCAGCTGTTTGAGATGGACATACCTCCCGATCTCGGCCACGTAAGTCGTGCCACCGACCTCTCTGGCTGCGCATCCTCGATCTACCTGACATAGGCTGATGCTCTCCAGACCCAGGATCCTGCTCCTCGCATCTCCATATTACACGCACTCTCACATCCGTCGACATTCCATCCTCCCACCGCCGTCCCCGCTTCACGAGAGATAGCCCAACCTGCCCAGGGACTCAAGGCATCTCACCCTCCGACCGACGGGAAAATCTCACGTCAGGCGCCCAGTCGGCACACCACTGCAAAGCGCACAAGGCGGGATAGCGTACAGCCCAGTCAAGAGACTGATTCCGAGACCCTAGCGGATACTAGCTTACCCCCTGTGGTAGACGACGAGGACGATGAGGACGCGGACGCGGACGATCGGGGCGATCTCAAAGAGTTGCAGACGTTGTTCGCTCTCTGGCGAGGAGCCGGCAAGACTGTTAATCTGTGGGACTGGCTTGAGGGTTTCAGAGGCGCCATGGTTGCCGAGAAAGAGCACCTGGAGGCGTCGGCCGACACTGACAAAGCCCAACCATCAGGGAGCAAGAAGCGAAAACGAGGAGATGGAATACGTGAGCAAGAGGTGGAAGGCGAACAGGAGGACAGCGACGAGCCAATGGACGTGGACGTGAATGGTGATGGGGACGGGAATGGAATAGAGAATGGTGAAGACGTTGCAGATGAAGACGACACCGACGACGACGACGCAGTCAACCTGAGCGAGCACGAGTCGGAGCGACTGCACGCTGCGTTTATTCGATTCTGTGAGGAAGCTCGTATGCTTGGTCTGGTGCGCGCACGAGGTAAAGGCGGACCACGGCGGGCAGACGAGGTCGTCAAAAGTATCGGTCTTGTATAGCCCCCCGTGCTTAGGTGCTTCAACGGGATTGGCGGCAAACTTACTCGGTCGTCAGACATGGATACTCGTCCAATACACATGGCGGATGCATGGCGGTGCCGTCTAGAAATACATATATGATGCCGTTTGTTTCCGATCTTCTATAGCTGATCTACCTCCATGACGCCGTCGGCAGGCTTGGCGTTGCCTTCGGCGACCCACGCGTCGATCTTGGCCTTCAACTCGGTATCTGGGATACAGTCTTCCAGCTTGAGCCTGAGCAGGACGTCAGTCCGGTCAACTGTGCTCTGCATTGTCTGCATTCCGCATTCTGAATTTCGTTGTTGCAGCGGCACTCACGGCACATTGTTGAACGGGTCCAGCTCTTTCGACAGCAGCACCGTTCGGATCGTACTGCGGTCGACCGTCACACGGGAGACGGGAAGGATCACCGGGTCCCGCATCACTAGTCGCTGTCAGCCAAACGCAGACGCAGACGCAGACGCAAGAGCCATCGTGGAACCCACAGGTCGACAGCAGCGGGTCTAGGAACTCGTCTGGAATCTCGCGTTCATCCTCAATCATGATGGTCGCCTTCATGTCCTCTACCTTCTGAGTGAAAGAAATGACTTCGGCCACTTCGGCATCCGTCATGATCGCTCGATTCTTGAGGATACGCGCAAACTTCTCAAAGAGGCTCTTGGAGTAGCTCCGCCCGTCATTCGCGACTGCCCGAATAAAGTCGGGCTCTTGCCCTAGGTTGAGGTAGATCTGAGCGATACCTGCCAAGAGGTCTTTGGGCTTGAAGGCAAGCTTGTCCGGGTTGGCGACACGCAGTTCTTGCATCTTTGGCCCGACGAGGTTCACTAGATTCTCGTCCAGTGTCTGGTAGAGTCAGATGACGCCCAGTCAAGTCAACAACGAGACCCACAGCTGCAAGTCGGTCAACAATCTCGGCAGTGACAAAAGGCTCCACTGTCGTAGCGGTAAAGTCGCGAATCAGCTTGATATGGTCCAACCCCATCGAGGTATGGAAAGGAGCAGAGCTTTCTGCTTGCCGAAGCTGGCTGTTGATGTCTTCTTGCTCGTTCTGAGGCATGGCGTCCCAGCTCTCCTTGTCGGCCTGGAGTTCTTGGAAAGAATGTATCTTGGACAGGTTGCTGAGGGACTCTTCAAGATGGAATGTGGTGTCGCTCATCAGCATATTGATGAATTTGATGAATTGATCAAAGTCGTCCCTAGATCGTCAGCACGACAGAGCTATTCACTCACCGTCGGGACTTGACAAACGCTTCGCGATGTAGAGGATTCTCCCACATCGATTTGAAGACGCGGCTGATGTCGCGTCTACTTGTTAGCCCTGCACGGCACACTTGACATACCGGAATGAGAACTTGTCTGCGAGAGATCAGCAAAGGCCAACATCTTCAAGACAAGCTTACCCCAGAATTGAGTATGGCCCCCGGTCATCTCGACATCTAAGAGCTTAGCAGCGTATGCAGCAAGGGCTCACCAATGAAGAATCGGATCAAAGTGGGCATAAGGTAAGTCGTGGACAAGGGATGCAGACTCAGGCGATCGAACAATGTGCCGCGTCGATAATAGCCTGCTGGATAGAGGCCTCCAGCTAACACCTAGATTGTATGAGCTGCTGACCTCGGCGATTGAGGTAGATCTAGCTCACAGACACAAGCTTCGCTTTGAGGAACGGATTGTTGACGTAGCCCGGTGCCAGGAAAGTCAAAACAAAGGTGATGAGAGTGTCCTTGTCGGGATCTGTCAATGCATCCAGATCGTGGCTTGCCGGTCAGAGAAATCCTGTCAAGCGATCAAGCGACCTACTGTGCCAGAAAGTCGAGGTACTCCGCCACGTTTTCAAAGAGGTATTCGGGTAGCATGCGGAATTGGAGTGGAGCATCGGAAGGCAACGGCAGACTAGCGTGAGCAGAGTGACGTTTCGGCAGCTTACACTATTGGCACGGCGGGATGCTGGTGCTTTGGGTCCACCAACCGGACGAGCCAAGTCATCAGGAAGCCAACAAAAGTTACGTTGGCCCGTGTGAGTGCGGGATCAAGGAGCTGCGTGTCGTAGGCATGTATTGACGCATGGAGAGTGGCGATGTCGTTCTGAAAATCAGTACCATAGGGAGGCTCAAAACGTACCTTGAGCTTCTTGATAGCTGCCTCTCCTTGCGCTTCCATGGCAGGATTCTGCCCAGTCAGCACTCTGACAAAACATCACAACATACACCTGCCCATTCGCCTCGAGCGGCTTCCGCCCGCTTCAAGTCTTTCTCGAAGTCTGTTATATTCCTTTCCGCTTTGGTCCTGTTACCAACGGTCTTGTTGAGGCCCAGATGCTGCGATGCATTAAGCAGGAAGAAGAGATCCGATATAAAATGAGGTGGCGCATCGACTACTCAGTCAGCCAGGGCATCAAATCAACTCACCATCCATTCCTCCATTTGCAAAATATTCGTCCGCTTCTTCTTTTGTTGCCTTGATTTTGGTCTCTTCAGTGATGTCCAGCCGCTTGCTTGAACGGAAGTAGTTCGGATCAACCTTATCAATCTGCCTCGTTAGCCAGCTCCAGTCGAGTCAACTCACCCTCGAGTAGCTGACATCCATCACAGGCTCGAATAGTTTGAGCAGAACGACATGTGTGTTTGTCATGAAGCCGTCGGACGAGACAGTCCGGGGATCGACCTGCACCGTCAGGACTGCTTAAGATCGGTCGCGTACCCTCATGCCGGCTCGCTTTTCATTCAGATTGATGACCAAAGCGAAGAAATCTAGGATCTTCTCCCTAGCCTGGGGAGATGACCGCACAATTGCATTGTAGATCGTGAACAGTGATTCCTGACATCAGTTGAGAACCGTACTAGCACCTACGTGCAACGCGCCCAAAGTGTGCCTCAGATTTGACTTGTTTGCGTCGATATCAGCCACCTTTCTTTCGGTCGGTTCAGAAAAGTAGGTCTTCCAGATTTCCGGCTAAGGAGTTAGTGCTGCTCGACATACTCGTACCCACGAATTCTCGAGGATACACTGAAAGACGACTCAGGGGGCCAAGCAGAGACTGCCATTCAATCTTGGCTGCAGTGACTCCAGGAGCGATCCAAATTGGGAGATTGGGAAGCTGAACAGTCAGCCAAGATGTCGGGGGAACTTTCAGACGCACCAATGCTGCGATAGTCTTATTTTGTACCAAAGTCGACATTGCAGCGATCCACTGTCGCCAATGAGCGCCCAAAAGATCCGGCGTCGGGCTAATCTGGAACCATTGCTGGAAGAAGAGACTAAGAGTGGGCGAGATGACGTCGGCCAGCTGAGTCGAGTCGAATCCAGCAGCGAGATCTGCGAGGAAGGGTTGGAGATCCTCGGCAGATAACGGCGGATTTGCTGCTACTGCTTGTGTGACGGTTCCGCCTGACGTGAAGGGATCATTACCGTTGGAAATAGCAGGGGCAAGCGCCAGGAGGATCGGCAGGAATTCGGCTGGACCCGTTGGTCTGGCGGGTCAGCTAAGTGACAGTGAGAAACTCACTTGGCCGGCTGTGGGAACATTGTGGGATCTTCCAGTGTCATACCGCAGTACGAGATGATCAAGCTCTTCAATGTCGTGAAAGAGGATGCCCATTCCGCCTTCTCCCCGGTAGAAAAGGACTGGATTTCAGCGCAGGCGAGCGACAAGGGGCTCACAATGCGCGATATCTCTCTGTTTGCCGCGTAAAGCCTCTTCCAGCAGCCAGTGAGATACTCGAACACAGTCTCGTCGGTAGGCAATCCCGCCAGGATGGTCAGTACATCGGGATCATCGCTGCCGGTCAGTTCGGTCATCTCGAATCGACGCACGAAGCGGCCATTGAAGCGGGTTCAAGTGACAGGCGAGCGACCAGGAGTCGATCGGCCATGTCGATTGAGGTCCGCAACGGGCGAGCTGGCCTTTATGAGTCTCTGAGAGGCGTACCAGGAGGATCACTCACTCGGGTCCTCGTCTTTAATCTCTTGTGCCAGAGCCTTCAGCCAGCATAGACGCCAATCGCTCTGCTCCGCTACGGAACGCTGTCTTGTCAATTGTGGTCTAGACTCCTTCTTACCTCAAGCGCAACCGAAAAGACGGCAGCGACCTTGCTCGCCTCCCAGTCTTCATAGCTCATGGCAGGTTTGGTGGACTGCGACGTCGAGCCGACGACTCGGGGTCCTACCGGCTCGGCCGCTTTCACAGGCGACGGCCGACGTGTCGGGCGCTTAGCGCTTGGAGTTGCAGAGCGGCTGGGCTGAGAAGTCGTCTCTGATCGAGCTGTCGATGACGACCCAGAGTTGCTGGACGACGCGATGGGGGTCGAGAGGAGTCTGGACCCGGCGGCGGCAGGTGGCCGGGGAGACGATCCTTCCTTTTGCTGCTGCTGTGGTTGTTGCGACTGCTGCTGCTGCAGCTGATCAGAAGAGGTAGTCGTCTGGGCAGAGGTGCTCGAGGGTCCGCCCAGCCTTGCCAGGCGTTTCAGGCGCATCTGCCGAATCAGCTCCAGCTCCAAGAGCCTCTGGCGTAGCGGGCCACACGAAGGCGGATAAGAGACTGACCTTCTCAGCATCGCTCATCGCCGAGTCTCCTTCTGACATTGTCCTAGGCGTTATATCAGTGGTATGTAGAGTGTAGAGTCAAGGCCAGCGTAGCAAAGCAGACGACCGATGCGACACAACCAGCGCGATGACAAGCGTGTGTGTTTCGCGAGGTCTCCCACGGTTGTTCCAGCTCTTCAGTCCGTCCAAGTTTACCATTGCTCAAAGCTGCATGCGTTTCTCATTCTGCAAGATCAACAGGTGGACAACGGGCCTACGCACGATGGCGCAGGTCGTCGCCCTGCTCGATCAGCCCTCGTCGTATAGGGATAACCGGTCAGAAGTGAGTTTAGCATTTGGCCCCCTTCCATCCCACGCTGCACGCGGTACCGCTGCCCATTGTGCTTTACGTTGAACGCTGACAATGGCAGCTCGACCGCGAGACGGAACGTCGGCTCCTCGCTCAGTCCAGTACGCTGTACATTGGTAACTTGAGCTTCTACACGACGGAGGCGCAGATGTACGAGCGTGAGACTACTCTTCGCACGGGTACTGCATATGCCAAATCTGATCGCGAGTAGTGTTCTCAAAATGTGCTCGGCCAGAACAGGGCGGTGGGATAAAGCGGTGCGTAGAGTAACAGCAGCGTCTAACCGTCTCCCCCCCATATTCATGACTGGCTTTGCTGACTCGGATGCAGGATAATCATGGGCTTGGATCGTAATCAAAAGTCCGCTCACCAAGATTAAGATCCATCCCAGATTTAGGCAGCTGACGGCTCCGCAGGACACCATGCGGATTTGCGTTTGTCGAGTACTATCTACACGCCGAGGCGGTAGCTTGTATGCGGTATATATCAGGAACGAAGCTGGACGAGCGGGTGATCCGCTGCGACTTGGATCCGGGATACAAAGAGGGCCGTCAATTCGGGCGCGGCAAGAGCGGCGGACAAGTACGCGATGAGTTTAGGCAGGAATACGATAGTGGTCGTGGTGGATGGGGACATCAGCGGTTAGAAGAAGAACAGCGCAGACAGGAGCAGGATAGGTTCAAAGCGCAGTTTGAGACGTATGCGTCGACCATGGGCGGTCTGGGTATGGCGGGAGCAGATGTTCCGAGAGGTGAACAGCATGAGACGGCACGGGACAAGAGGGGCAGAAGTGAGGACGAGGACGACGACGTCGATAGGAGAGACGACGAGAAGCGTTTTCGGGGTGAACGAGATGAAGAATAACAGTGTACATGGACCAATTGCCATATTATGGATCTTCCAGTCGGTGCACTTTGGTTCCACGCAACAGGTCAGACTACGTCTTGCGTCCCTGTAATATCTGTGCAGCAGGTCTACATCTTGCATTGCAACTCTCGTTTACAGCTATGTAAAGGTCACACTAGACAGCAAGAGTTGCAAAATGCAGAACATCTGGGTTGAGGGAGAACCACAGAGGACTGGTATATACACAAGCGCCGAGGGGATAACATGTTACGAGTATATGTATATTGCGTGTCGGTTGGGGCAGGGGGACGGAGGTAGGAGCAGGGGCAGGGGCAGGGTGGTCATGGTGATGGTGGTGGTGATCTCGAGGCAAGGGAAAAGGTGTGACTGGCATGCTAGGTTAGAATTCAAAGCCAATTAGGACGTTATGCAATGCCGAGAAACCAAAATATATGGATCGTTATGGGACATCGTTTTGCCGGGATCAATGCCGGGATCGTAAGAGAATGGAAGACAGGTGACGGTGGGTCGATCAAGAGCACGAGAGTTGAGGTATATTATCTTTGCCTACTCTATCGCCGCGTCCTCGTCGACTGCTGACAGCGCGCGCTCGAGTTTCATCTTCGGTGTGATTCTCGGCGTGCCATCAACCTCAATGGTATCTGCCAGTGCCGCAATCTCTTCTTCCGACAGGGACAGGCTGCGCATGAGAAGAGCAACAGCCTTGTACGCCTGAGGGAAATCGATCGAGTCATCGTCAAGCGATGTTATCCGTATCGCCAGACTGTAGCTGTCAGCTCAGTATCAAACCAAGTTGGCTCACCCCTTCTTACAGCTCTCCCGCGACACCGCTCCGGCTTCCAACGACTTCGACCAACCCTTCGCAACGACCTCGGCATCCTTGAATTTGGATATCCGGAAGACATCATTGATTAGTCGCGTCACCAGAAGATCATGTCGCTCTTCAGGAAGCGCTTTGAAGTACTCGACGATATCGTCAGGGTTTCTCGATCCACCTGCATCCTTCTCGCCCCACAGCTCCTTCATGTCCGAGTCGATCTTGGATTTAGCCGCCGACTCGCCCATGATCGCCGGCTCTACCGGGGTGGCAACTCCCTCGGTATCAGGTTGCTCTTCCGCCTCTTCTTCGTCATCCTGCCCAGGTAAAGGCTTCGTGCGGGGAGTCAAGTTGAGTCGTTTTCGCTGGGGTGCGGACTCATCCTGACTCTCGCGACGTTCAGCAGATGCAGCTTCGGCATTTTCGTCTCCCAGGGCAGAGAATGGGTTGGCGGAGATGTTTGCAACAGATGCTTGGCGTGACAAAGGGGGAGTGGCCCCGCCGGGACCTGTCTTTCCACGCTTAGCAGCGAAGACAGAAGTCGGTCCACCAAAAGTTGGTGCGGACGGTATGCCGGCCGAGCTGAGGTTGCGACCAATGCCAGAGAAATCGGTCGGACGTGGCAAGGGACGAGGGCCAGCGTTAGCACCCACTGCCTGCCACTCTCCTGGTCCAGGACCATCGCGGCCGCGAGCCTGACCTGCACGAGATCCACCGCGTGAGATTGAATCGCGAGATGCGTTGACCGCTGCGGTCTTTTCGGCTTGTTCACGAGCTGCCTGCTGGTGAATCTCGGCGATTGTCATAACACCAGCTTGCTGGTTACGCGACTTCCATCCAGCCTTTCGCTGGTCCATCACACCCTGGCATTAGCTGTGCCAACCAGTAAACGACTCACCATAATCATAAACTTGATTCGGGAGGACACCTTGTCCTCGTCGACAATATGTTGCAGCCGGTCAAACACGGCGGAGATGTTGTCCGGAGAGGCAGTTTCATATTGCGCACCGACCGTCGTGAGGAGCTTGCAAGTGGACTCGACGTCCTCCTCGTCGGGGTTCTCGATGTTTCCGAGGAGTTTGACGAAGCACGCCTTGATCACACTTCGGGTGATCATGTCGAGCTTGTACAGTTCCCCAATCAACTGAACCAGACCGAGACCTCGACGCTTTGCCTTTTGAGCAGCATAATACTCGTCGCTCATCATGACAGCCTCTGCACCTTCCTCCTTGTCCTCCTGTGCCGCAAGCTTCTCCTTGTCTTCTTCGCTCTTGGCGGCGGCTGCGGTTGCGGCATCCTCACGGGCTTTCCAGCCCGACTCGAAATCGACCTGGCATCGCCCAACGAGGTATTTGCGGAAGAGCATACCACCAGCAACGGGCTTGTCATCTATCACTTCGCTGATAGCGGGATCGACTTTGAGAAGAAGCACTCGACAAAGTCGTGCGTACATCGCCGACCAGTGCGCCTCGTCGGTAGCTTTCTCGAAGATCTGCTTAATGACTAGCTTAAGAGTCATTCCGTCAGTCTCATTGACGGACTTGTTCGCCCATTCGAGAATCTGATTGGAGATTGACTCGAACCGCTCGGCAGTGAGTTTGTTCAGTAGCGACTTGACCTTGCCCTCGATGTAGGCCGGCGAGCCTTCCTCAGCAGCATTGCGCGTCTTCACCCAAGCGTTCTGTGAGATCTCCAAACCCTTGACTGCAGGGTCGGGCGGACCAGAGCGGTTATCCTGGGGAAGCCGCTTGGCGCCTCGCTGACTTCGGTTGGCACCGCCACGAGAGCTTGATCCTCCCATGGGGGGAAGACCGGACATTGGAGGCAATCCTCCAGGACCACCGGAGCTCGGCGTGCGTGCCATGCTGCCCACACGGCCTTGAGCAAGCGATCGATTGTACCTATCCTCGCTGGTCGTGCCACGCAGCGATCCTGAACCGAAGGAGCCAGTGCTGAAATTACCCATGCTCTGCCCAGAGAAGCCGGGTCTCGATATGTTGCCTATCCCGAGACCTGTTGGGGGCCCTCTTCCGGGTGGGCCCATCGAGCTCCGAGGTCCTCGTTGACTCCTGGTAGTCCCAAAGCCGCTGGATGAGTCTGCCTCTAAACCGATGTCCTCCAGATTGGGCAAGCCCTCGGGCTTATCGCGACAAAGTGACATGAACTGCATGAGGAAGTCGCGCTCGTAGCGGAATTTGCCAGGCTCGGCATCGACATTAAGCTCGGGGCGAGGAGTCTGCACAGAGTCGGGGTAGGCAATGGCGGTTAAGTCTGCGATTGGGCGGGCATTGCTCAATGCAGCAGTCGCCGCCGAAGGCCCAGGCTCGCTTCCGGCAGGAGACGACGTGACATCAAGGGTGGACGGAATAGGTCGGCGAGGAGCGCCAGGAGCGGAGCGAGGAGCGTCAGGAGCGGAGCGAGGAGCGTCAGGAGCGGAGACGGGTTTCGGTGGAAGTCCAGCGGCAGCTAGCGCTGGAGATGCGAGAGGCGACGCAGGAGTGGACGGCCCCGGCGTGAGTAAAGCGGGATGTTGCTCCTCCGCCGGAACGGCGGGAGCGACTTCCTCTTCTGTCTGGCTACCTTGCGCCGTGACATCAACCTCTTGCTCCTCCGCAGTCTTCGCTGCAGCTTGCTCAGCCGCCAAGGCAGCCTCGAGTTTTGCGTTTTCTTCTTCTTGAGCTGCCTGGGAGACGTTAGCAAGAGACAGTCTCTGACATGACGTGACACACCTCAGCAGCCTGACGCTCCTCATTCGCCTTACGTTCCTCTTCTGCCTTGACTCTCTCAGCCTCGCGGTCAGTTTCTTCCTTCGCCTTTCGCTCTTGCTCCTCGCGAAGCCTGGCTTCTTCCTGTGCCTTCAATTCCTCCTCTTTGGCCTTGCGCTCCTGCTCTTCCCTAGCCTGCCTGGCTTTGCGTTCCTGCCTCTCCTTCTCTTCTCGTTCTTCCTCTTTCTTGATACGCTCAGCCTGTGCAGCTCTTTCTGCCTCCTCCCGCTTCTGCTCTTCAGACTGGATTTTAACAACAACTGGGAGCGAGAAAGCGGGCTTTGCGGGAGCAGCTGAGGGGTCGGGCGAAGCAACTCCACTCGAAGGGACCGACGGCGGCTTTGCTGCAGCGGCCTCCTTCTTCAGGTCAAATTGGGTTCCATCAGGACGCGAGATCTTGATGATACTTTTGGCGCGAGGCGTGAAGGAGGCAGCTCCTCCGGACATTGAGAAGGGACCGGTAGGCTGAGGACTGAACGATGCAGCAGGTTGCATTGCTGGACGCACTGGAGTCGACGGCATGGATGTGAGAGAGATACTGGACGGCGTAGTCTGATGACCCATCAAGCTGGCAGGTCGGCTCGGAGGAGTCGGCACTGGGCTAGCAGCCCCGCTGTTGGGGAGGCCGGAAGATGGCGGCTGAGGAGAGGTCTGTGAGCCCATTTGAGGGGGTGGAGGACGGGGCGACATGGCCATGTTATACTGCTGGTTTTGTGGATGTTGTTGGGGAGCCCATTGTGGTACCGCAAATTGCTGAGGCTGATACACATTGTAGCCGTCCTATGATGGTCAGCAATCGCCAGAGAAGCACCGGAATAACAACCCACGTAATAGTTGCCTGGGTAGCCCATCATCTGATATGGTCCTGCATTTGGGTGCATTCCGTATGCGTTTGGACCCATCATCATATTTGGCCGAGGCTGACCCATCATTCCTTGCGGCATTGGCCGGACCTGCTGACCATTCGCCATCGGCGGCCGGAAGCCTTGCTGAATTTGGGGCATCTGGTTGCTAAGAACAGGAGAGCGCGGTTGGTTTGGCATGCTCGGCATGCCATTCGATACCGGGGGGCGAAGGTGGACATTCATGCCTGACATGGGGTACTGCATGCCATTTGACCCTTGACCGAACGACTGTCGACGGTCATGCATTTGTGGTGGGGCGTTGCCGTTCACCGGCTTAGCGCCAAAGAGAGAGTGGAGATCGAGGGGCTTCTTAGGTGCGGCAGAAGGACTTTGCGGGGGTATGGGTGGGCTCATGGTGCTAGTCCGACGTGTCGCTTTCACTGCGTTTGGATCCGTGGTGGCATCGGCATCGATTGAGCCGAATGCCTTGACTGAATCGGCGAGGTGTGCACCTGTCATGCTGGGCGCTGCTGGTGAAGATGACAGCAAAGGGTTGGGAGAATCCACGGTGCCAAACGCAATGTTACCTACCTGTCAGAGGATCCTCGCGATGTACTCACTCTTTGTAATGTCCGCGCCTCCACCGACCATCAAGCTGCCCTTCCTCGAATGGCCTATGGGCAACGGAGTAGGACCAGATGCACCATTACTACCAAGGAGTCGTGGCTCGCCGCTACCCTGCAAGAGGGGCGATTGGGATTGTGGGGTCGTCAGATTGGAGGATTGGTTGGACGAGGGGGGAGGACCTCGAGACCAGGCAGACGGCGCGGTGAGAGGAGTCGAGTTCGACGGAATAGTCTGTTGAGGAGGAGGAGGAGCGGAGATTTTGCTCATTGAAGGGAAGGGATGACGCTATGGGGTGGGTAGTCGCGAAATTGTCTCTACAATTGGGTCAATGGATGTTGAAACGAGTGTTACACGATATACGACCCGACTCACTGTGAATTGGACGACCCGTGGAGGGGTAGAGAGTAATGACGCGGTGGGGACACAGCCGGAACCGAGGATCGATGATCTAGAAGGGGTCCAAACTTTTTTCGACGGCCCTCGATGCACGCTACCTGTGCCGACGAGTCTGATTCCTCTGGCCTGCAAGAGGTGGCAGAGGCTTCCTAATCGACAGGGAGAGACACCGTACAAAGTGTCCACTGGGGAGAGGGATGAGTTGTTTCTGGGAGAGAGACCAAAAACTGGAGAGACAGAGAAGAAGAAAGAGAAGAGAAGGAAAGAGAAAGGGAAATAAGGGGGAGGGGGGCGGCAGGTGGCCAACGTCGAGTCATCCGTGGGAAACCTCAAAATGAATGAACCTGGTCGATTTTGAATTGCTTTCGAGCCTGGCGAGTCGTCGGCAAGGAGCAGCGCCCGCAGGGAGCGAGCTGCGATGCTGGCATAGGCCTGGGAATAATCTGGGAAGGCTGTACTCTAGCCGTGAAATGCATGGATTCTCTCACGTGTCGCCAGCTAGCGATCCGGGCCTCTGATGAGAGCAGTCTATTCATTGGCCTATCTTCGCGAGCACAGCACCAGACGTTCCTGGCCTGTCTCCCCCGCCTTATTGCCGTGCCAGTAGGAGCCAGGTGACTCGCTGAGTCTGGCTAACTATGGCTGAGCATCGCCAGCCTCCCAGTCGACATTACAATACGCCATGTAGGCAGATTTTTTGTGGCAGACGATGGCGGGGATCGCCGATTGTCGCGTGGATATCACGCGACTTGTGTCGCGCTTTGGATCCAGGACGTTGCTCCTGTATCATCCTCAGGAATAATATTGTGGGATCCACCTGATCTCGCGTTGCTTCGGGAGCAGGTAGAGGAGGGCATCTCATGCCAAAGCAGAGTAGCCATAGCTTCCGGTGAACCGGTTTGTGGCGTCTCAACATGCGGTCGTCAAGCTCCTCGGACACGTCCCCTCAAAACCTTGGGTCCTCGACACGGCTCTCTCGACGCACATATTCAAAGCGAGCGTCGTTGCATGTGCATAAACGCAAGCTTGAGATTGATGAGGAGGAATCTGGCTCGAGTGAGCACGATGACGGCGACGTTCAAGGAACACGACTGGTGACCGGGAGGAAGCGGTCCCGGAGTGGGATATCCAGAGGGTCACCTTCACCAAGAGGACCTTCGCGATCTAGAGCGGCAGAACACAAGCAGGGCGACGGTCATGACACATTTGTTGGTGACCGGCGCTCAATATCAATCTCTTCCAGCCTGCCTTCCCTGTCTTCGACACCAAGCCCTTCACGGCAAACCCTCCGGCGGACTGAGTCTGAGCAAGTGCCAAAATCACAAGAGAACGATTGGCCAGGAACGAAGCATCGACTACCAACTCCCTTGACCCCTCCACGCTCAACCACCAAACGACTACCCATTACTCCAGGCTCCTCGCCCAGAGATCTGTCTTCGCTGTTTACGGCCGTGTCGCCTGGAAAGCCTGACGAGGTTTCTTCTCGACCTAGCGGGCTTCGGCGCATGCTGAGCAAGACTCAAAGCGCCGCTACTTCTCTCCTCTCTCCAACGATAAGATTCGGTTCCGGCCAGGGCAATGCGGATGCCGGACCTTCTACACCATCACGGCGCTTATCGCGAACTCAGTCTCTGATCGAAAGCCCGAATCCATTCACACTCTTCGCACCTATGGACGGAGAGCATGAGGTATCTGGAGGGTCGGGAGGAAGAGCCAAGAGGACGTATGGGAAAACCCGGACCATACTCGGCGAAGTATCACTCGCTGGTTCGCCAGCCGATACCGACCCGTCAGGGACGTCGGAGGTAGTGAAAGAAAGCTATTCAGAGTTGAGAAGGAGGTACGAAGCGGACAATTCGCTGTTTGATGTGGATGGGTCTAGCGGTCAGATGCAGGTGAGTACCAAGCGTTTCTACCCAACCTGAATCTTCAGGATTTCTGGCTCGCCCGAGCCCCTCAGGTCGCGTCGGATATGCGATCAAAGGGGGAAAACCGACGTTTCATGGACGAGGTCACGTACCTCATCGACGGCATTGTGGATGTATCGCACGGCCCCGGGCTGAAACGATCAAGGTAGGGCTATCTTTAAGAGTTAGGCTGATTGCAGCTCCCTGGACATTCTGGATAAAATGCAAGATGAGGAGTGGCTTGGGAAGATGAAAGTCTGTGGTCAAGTCGAGAGAGTATGGGCGGTTCTGTATGACGCCCGGAGTGAGGGAGATGAGGTGAGACGGGTGTGTTGGAATCGACTGACAGCAGATTATGGATGCTATCTGTTTGGTCTATCTGATGACTTTGGCGCAATCAGGTGCTTGTCTGGGTCTAACCTTAAAATCTCATCCAACGTCTTGCTTGCGACTACTGGTCGAACAGCATGATGTCAAAGAGGGACCTTTGGATGTGACTCCAAACGCAAAATATGAGGTGGGTCTTCTTGGAAATCCTTGTTGACGACAGTCGAAGAAGCTCCGCGAGCTTAGCCAGAAAATGTATCCTTCGACGTCGAGAGTGAGTGAGGGACGAGAAATTCGCTAAGGGTCAGACTATGAGTCGGACGACAGCTCTCTATGTGCTGCAAAATATGTGCAATGATGACGATCTGCCGACAATCTCGAAGGAATATGGCGAGCTGAAGGTGTTTGCCAAGGTCCTCAAGTCATTCGCTTTGGACATGAAGCTTCTTCGTGACCGTTTTGATTTGTACGAGAAGGGACTTGTAAGTGGTCGTCGCTTAGCAAGCTGATGGGCAGGATCTTTACCCTGATGACCGGCGCGTCGATGCAGGAGACGTCCTCCTGTGTCTGAGGATCATCTCCTCTGCCGTTCTGCATCTGCCAGACGAGCGAGATGGGCTGGTCGACCACGCAGCAGACTTGAGCCCTGCTCTCGTCAGCTGTTTGATTTTGTCGACCGAAGAAAGCCTTTCTAACGGCTCGACTGCTGAGACAGGTGAGAGCACAGCTTGAAGGGTATTAACGGAAGCCGCCGAATCTGCTTTTGAGACTCTCAAGATCCTTGCAAATTTGGCCAATCTATCGGAGGTATGGGCTTGTGCTATCATGAGGGTTGGCGGAATATTGGCTCTGCTCCGCTTGATGATCCACCGGGACATCTTTGTCGCTCGACTGCGACATACTCAGACCGATATCGAGACTCAATCGAGTGAGGTTGACACTGTCGAGCGGGACGGTGTGAATGCAGATGAGGTCCGAAGTCTCTGCTTGGCGATATTGACTTCAGCGATCGTGGCGGATCCCTTGAGTGCCAGGGAGGTGTCGTCCATGCGTCAGTTGTAAGAGCCTTAGTCGGTCGAGAGTGACTCACAAAGGAGCAGGACTTGCGCCGGAGTGTATCGGCCGAGCGGGCTGCCTTCGGACGTGCAAGTGCGACGACGGGATCACGGTACCAACGTACATTGCGTCGTTGTATACCGCGCACGAGAGCCAAGCCGCAGAAGAACAGGTAGGCTCAAGCAGTGAGTCGAAGCTGATATCAGGTCGACGGCGTCTTGAAAGGCTACACCGCTTTGCTTCTGACCAAGCTCATGGTTGGCTCCGCAGACGCACGGACCACCATTCTTCCGCTTCTACACGGCGACGACGCTGCTGCCAGCTTGAGAAAGCTGGCAGGCTCGCTCGCTGAACTGACGGAATTGCAATCCGCCGTGCATCGGCGGCTGCTTGGAGACGAAGCGGGAGCTCTCGACGTGGAGAAAGAGGGCGATATCTTGTCTACTGCATCGGCAGAGCTGCAAAGCCTCATTGAGCGTGCGGGGCCGTAAGAAGATGAGCCAGTGTGAGCGGTACGAACTGTATGCGCCATGTAAGCGTGAGGAGCTGGAATCGAGGCGACCGGACAATCAACACGAGCACAATACTATCCCCTGTCTGTGGACGAAGCATGCATATGTGAAACCCATGATGTGTGAGATATGAATCGTATGATGGCGCTGGAACCCATTCCTGTAGCATCCCAGCTCCGACTAACCCTGATCAGCTCTAGCCGGAGCTACAACTGAACACCTGGCCCTATCCCTAGCCATACCCATAACTATATACACCGTCGTAGACTTCCTGGCCTGGGCTTTGATCGTAGCGATAGTTGATCGAACTCCAACGAGCGGGCGTTGGGGGACGAGCAGAGACGGCTTGTGACTCGTCGACTACTCGGTGACGACCTGCGCCTCCCACTTTTTGAATCCCGCGAGCTTGCGGCACTCTTTGTACAGGTTCTCGGTACGTTGTGTGTCGAGGTCGCCGGACTGCGTAAAGTAGTTGAGGTAGCGCAGACACACCTCCTCGCGGAACGTCTCGTACAGCCGCCGGTTATAGTCGAACTGGGCGCATCAGCACACGTCCACCGCCACGGCGCCGTCGCAGCCGCCGAGGTAGGAAAGGGGGCAAGACGAGTCTGGGAAAACGCCGACTCACGCCGATCTGCCGCGCCTTTTCAGGATACGCATGCGTCTGGTGAATGATAAAGTCGTGCGGCATGACCCAAAAGTTGATGCCCGCGATGAACATCTCAAACAGGCAGGCAGCCTTGTTGGCGCCGTACCCGACGAACCGTGTGTCGCACCACGGCGAGCTGTCGCGTCGGAAGATGATGTAGGGCTCGTACCGGTGGTCCCACTCTTCGACAATGTAGATGTCGTCGGCGTCGACCCATTTCGTGTAGTTGGACGAGCCGTGGCCCGGTGGGAAATGCTGATAGAACATCTGTATGGTGCCTTCGCCCATTCTGTACAGCGGCAGCAGTTCCTTGGCCAAGGTCAGCCATCTTGTCCGAGCAACGTGAACGACCCGTGGAAACACCAAACTGTGGGCGATCGCCGGCGGATGCGCACATCCGCCCAGACAATGAGGGGAGGGCGCTTACCTCCTTGGTCTTGGGGAACTTCTCCTTTGCAGGCTCTTCGTTGCGTTTGTACTGGAAAGCAGGGACGACGAGTGCATGGTTCCCGTTCTCCAGGAGCTCCATGAGGTCCGGGTCGTTCCTTATGCGCGAGCGGAAGTCTGTGATGCGCGCAAAGTCGACGTCCCACTGCATGACGTACTGTGTGCGCGCGAACAGACGCCCGACATTACGATACAGGTTGAATTCGCGGAGATGGGGCGAGATGACGAGGTGCAGGTCGACGTTCTCCGCCATGAGCGGGTGAGAGTTGTACAGGTCTTCGACCTCGGGAATCGCGTCGCGCGACGTGAGGTGGATGGTTACCGAGATGGGGCCTACAACGACACGCTAGTCAGCCTCCGCCCCACACGCTAACAGTGAGAGGCACGATGTCAGAGTATGGAGCACATGGAAATGTGAGGCTAGGGGAGGGGGGGTGGCAAGTCGAGATCGACAGAGCAGGACGCACCATCGTGAGCCGCGACGAGCCTCTGGAACATGTCCCCCCGCTCCATAGTCAGCAGGGTGAAGATGGTGATATCGTCCTTGGCGGGGAATCGCCTCGCCTGGTGGAAGTAGGGCAGCACTTCCGTTTCGTTGGGGTGGATGCTGGCCCCGAACGCCGCTTGGATCAACATGATCGGATCAAACCCTGGTACCTGTTCCGAGTACCCTCTGCCCACCTCTGCGCCTCCCCAGATATCGTACTGCCCGTGCTGGGCGTCCTGGCTGAGCTGGTACGTCACACGCATGGTGGCATACAGGGCATAGATGACGGCCAGGGCGCGGAACAGGCGATACACGCCGGCCTTGAGACCGACAGTCGTCGAGCCCCGACGAGACGTGGCAAATGGCTTTTCCATAGCCATCATTCGCCGGCTCTCGCGTCAAGGACGAGGTGGTTGCGTGGTGTGCTGTAAATGTAAATATGTGTGGAGAGGGACGTGACGAATGTATATAAATAAGAAAACACAAATCCTGTGGGAGAGGGGAGGATGGGGGGGGGGTATCTCACCCGTCCACGTCCCTTAAGAATTAAGCTCCATCTCGAGCCGCATAAGGTGTGAAACCCCGTCAGAAAAAAAAACCCAGAGATTTCCCAGGCTGCGACAAACCAGTCTGACAGTCTGACATGGTCTCAAAGTACACTTTTCTAATGCATACATGGCAGATTCACATGAAGAAAAATCAAGGTACACATCCACGTCGTTATTCATCCATGTCATCGTCCAGATCAGACAGCTCGGTATAAGCAGTCTTCTTGGCGGCACCTCGACCAGCTCTAGCAACCGGCGCGACTCTGGGCGCAGGCACAAAATCCTCAGACCCTCTAGGGAAAATCAGCACGTCGATTTCGTTGACTCCGGGGGCCCCATTCAGCGAGGAGGCGCAGACAGTGCTGAATACTTACGAGTCCCCTTCAGAGTCTGCTTTTCTCGCTTTAGACTTTGAAGCAGCACCACTAGCTTTCTTTACGGGCTTGATCGGCGTCGCGTTAGAGTCCGACTCATCCGAGTCCACCTGCGACGCCTTCTTCGCTGTAGTCTTTGCCTTCGGCTCCATGTCAAAGTCCGAATCAACGTCAGACTCGAGCACTGCCTTCTTTCTCGGTACCGCTTTGAGTTTCGGCTTGAGAGGGGCGTCATCCTCAACGTCTGAATCGACCTTTTTGGCTGTTGGCTTTGCCTTGACCACGGGCTTAGTGGAAGGTGCAGGGGCAGGGATAGTGAAATCTAACATGTCAGCGAGTTAAGCCAAGGAACACACCATCATCGTCCGATTCGTCTAATTCCATGATCGTAGCGGGTTTGGCCTTCTTCGCTGGCGCGGGCTTCTTGGTCACTGGCTTGACATCTTCGTCTGACTCGTCTGACATGTGGTTGCTACGACATCAGCACGACGCTATTCGGTAATCTTACCTATCGCGTTTTGCAGGCACTGGCTTGGTGGGCGACGGAGATGCCTTCATGGCTGTGAGCTTTGCCTTGGGTCCTGCCTTGGGTTTCGCTTTGATCGGCTTGTAATCCTCTTCGGATTCCGAGTCGTCACCATTCGCTCTCTTCTTCTTCTTGGCAGCCGCCTTCAGAGCCCCCTTGGTCTTGGGTTTGGCACCCTTGAGCGCGGCTTCGTCTGCCGCCAGCATGAGCTATTAAAGTCAGCCTGTGATCACATGACAAGGTGATGAGGCGACTTGCATTCCACTCCTCCAAGAATCGGTCAAGATCCGTGTTCCAAATATCCTGTGGAGAGAGTTTCAGCAGAACAACGAGTTCTTGCTCTTTCGCATCCCGCTCATTGAGCAGTTGTTGGACCTGAATCACATCAGTGCCGACAGAACTGGGCGACCAACTTTTTCCGCCGTCAAGCTCCAGATTGCCATGCCCAGGAGGTAGTCGTAATCGCTCGCCAATCCCTCGTCTTCCTCCTCTAGCGTTGGCTCCAGCTCTCCTTCGTCCCGTGCCTTCTTGCTTTTGGGAAATGGTCGGAATTTGAGCTCTCGCAATTCGGCAACGAGGTCCGCCTTCTTCTTCTTCGACACGACCAGCGTTCTGTCGATGACCATTTGCACGAATCGAGCCTGGTTGGACAGCTTTTCAAATTGCTTGTTCAGCTCGTCCGCGAGATGTTGCTGAAAGTCAGCATGAACCAACGGGGGACAACGCACCTTCCGCAAGCCATAGAACTCGAGACGTTTGTGGTAGAAATCTTCCAGAATCTCCTCGGCCGAGCTATACCGCTTGATCTTGCCGTTGAAGTCAAAACAAACCATGTTGCCAAGCCCAATGGTGGTCGTCATTTTGAATCGCTTCTCCAGACCTTCGGCTTCTGCGGCCTTCATGACATTTTCTGACATATGCACTTTGAAATGCACTGCTAGATCGGTATGATGCTCTTCGTAATCCTATTCAAATCAGTATTCATCTTCAACTGTACACTCACTTTGACAGTCGCCGGAACCTTGTCGGTGCCAGTGGTCATCTCCTCAAGCATCTCTTTATAGTCTTGAGTCCACTTGCGTACTGGCAGTTCGGTGATTTCGATGGTGGTATCGCTGATTTTTTCGATGGTACCACTGATCTTGTACTTGTCCGCTTCGACGCGCTCGATTGTACCCTGCGCATCAGCAGGCTCCTTTTGAATGCAACCCACCTTGAAGCCTCTGAACCAAGGATGCATTTTTTCAGGCTCCTGACCTGCCATCATGCGCCGCAAGTTCGCAACAACATCAACCGGATGGAAGTTTGGGATAGAAGTACTCCAGCCAGTACCGATCCCATCCGCGCCGTTGATCAAAACCATTGGCACGGTTGGCAAGTATACCTCGGGCTCAATTCCCATACCATCTTCCGTTAGGTAGTTGAGCAGACCCTCGTCGGCGGGATGGAAGATGGTGCGAGTAATGCGAGATACATTGGTGAAAATATAACGAGCACTCGCTGCATCTTTGCCGCCCTGAAAAGATCAGCCAAATCTATTTGCTGGATGCAGTCCTCACCGCAATACGAGTACCGAATTGACCATTCGGATCCAAGAGATTGACATTGTTGCTGCCAACAAATGATTGGGCCAAGCCGACGATGGTCATGTTCAGACTAGCTTCTCCGTGATGGTATGCTGTCTTTTCAGATACGTATCCTGTCAATTGTGCAACTTTGATCTCCTTTGTGAGATTTCGCTTAAAGCAACCAAACAGCACTTTCCGTTGACCCGGCTTCAGACCGTCCGCGACGGAAGGAATAGATCGGATGTTGTCGGCCATCGAGAACAGGATCAATTCCTTGTTGACGAAATCAGAGATGGGCACCGAAGAGACGTCATGGTTCAAAAAGGTGCCCGGCTACAATCAGCTAGTTCAAAGCAAGCGACCAACCTTGAATTGCCTGAGCCATTCCTTCCGGTCATCTGCTTTCTTTTTGTTGAAGGCCATATCGATCAGCGCCCGTTCTTCCTCCTTGATGGTCTCGAATGAAAGGCGATGTTTGTCGAGATCACTGAAATAAGCCTGCGCGTCCTTGGAGGTGCTTGTACCAAGACCCTAATGCCATTCAGTTTGGCCACTCCCAATGGGCTTACCTTGTAGTACTTAGACGTCCAGCCCTTCCCGTCGTTATTTGCCGCCTTCCATTCCTCGTACTGTGGCATTGTGTAGAAACTCTGTTCCTGCTTGCCTCGCGTGACCTTGACGATGGGTGTGATGAATTCAACGAGGAAATCAGGAATGCGCAGTAAGGACGGATAAAAATGATCGAGGAAGTTAATGATCAGCCCTTTGATGTGAGAACCGTCATGATCTTGATCGGTCATGATCATGAGGTGACCATATCGCAAGCTGTCTGTAGTGGCGTAGTCATGATTGTGCTTCAGCCCCAAGATCTGCTTGATATGTTGAATCTCGACATTTTTGGTGATCGAATCGTGGGTTGCTTCTCGCACGTTGAGAAGTTTGCCTCGCAAAGGGAATACCCCATATTCGTCGCGACCAACAACAGCAAGGCCAGAGACGGCCAAGGTCTTGGCAGAGTCGCCCTCGGTCAGGATGAGAGTACATCTTTTCGCGTTTCGGCCACCAGCACTATTGGCATCCTCAAGCTTGACAATTCCGGATATCCTACCTCGTCAGCCTGGCGTAAGCTCGCCGACTTACCGAGACCTTTTTGAGCCATCCGACTTTTTCAAGATCTGGTCCTGCTTGAACTTTGCCCAGCTCAGGACATTCTCAATGAGACCAGACTTTGCCACTTTCTTGACAAATTCTTCTGAGACCTCTGCCTTACTACCGAATGCCGACGATTTGAGGGTGAGAGTCTCCTTGGTCTGCGAGTCGAACGCCGGATTTTCGATCAGGGCATTAACAAACAGCCACATGTGGTTCTTGACTTGAAACGGTTTAACTGGAGCTGCTTTGTTCTTCTTCTTGATTTGATCGAGTCTGTCTTATCAGCGACTGGCATCGAACAATATTCACAATTTATTGGCAAGCTGTGTTGACAGCATGTCAACATGGGTCCCGCCTTTCGTTGTGGCTATGGAGTTGGCGAAAGAGACTTGTTGAGGTTGACCGTCCGAAAGAGCGAATGCAACTTCCCATCGTTTGTTGATCACCTCATAAATGACTGAGGGCTTCGTGAGAGCAGCACCTCCAGCAGCCGCAGCCGTGGCTTCATTTGAAGCGTTGAGGTACATTTCGACATACTAGCACGTCAGCGGTCGACATGGATCTCCCGGCTCACCTGCTTGAAGCCTTTGATCTTCAGACGTTCATCGTTCAGATATACTTTAATGTCCTTGACAGTTCCAGCCATGTCGTACACTCGTTTCTGTAATAGAGACGCAATATCGTCATCGATTCCATTCATTCCGAAGCGCTTCAAATCCGGTGTGAAGGTGATCTTGGTCCATTCTTCACCTTTCTTGTTTTCAGTGATCTAACAATCGTTAGTTAGGCGGCGCATAAGTCCGGTTCGGTCGATAGGTCGTGCCACACACTCACCTTAGGATTGCCTTTCTTGCTCATATTATCGGTCCAGGTTTGCTTGTACTTCTTTCCGTTAACCTTGTCCGCAGTTTCAACAGCTTTATGACATTAGCATCATACATGATAGCAGAGCAGTCACATACTGAATTCGAGCGAGTAGATATTGGCGAGCTTTGCGCCATAACCGTTTCGACCTCCGGTCAACTTCTTCTGCTCGTCGTCGAAGTTGCTACCAGCCAGCCTTTGGCCGTCAGCGGGATGAATTACTTCGGCGCAATAGACATACAGGTGTCCAAAGATGAGTTCCGGAATCATGACGCCCTCCTTCTTGTGCATTTCCACGGGGATACCGCGACCGTTGTTGTAAACGGAAATTTGATTCTTCTCACGATCGATTGAAACCTTCAAGGTGTCCATCGAGGGGTCGTTGATCTGGTAGGCCGTTGGTACAGGAGGTTGAGACCAATGACTTACCTTGTTGTCCGATGCGTTCACCAGGATCTCGTCAAAAATCTTGAAGAACCCAGGCACAAACGTCGTATTTCTAGTCGGCCAGTCAGTACGCTAAGTGCAATGGTCGCTAAAGTTGTACTGACCGAAATATCATCTGCTTCGTCTCCACGTCCACAACCCACATCTGCTGGGTTACAGCTTCGACGGAACCAATATACGTGTCAGGACGTTTCAGTACGTGTTCAAGTTGAGTGAGCTGTGAGGAATAAGCGATCTGAGGTACACCAAGCTTGGCCTACCTTCTGATAAGTCTCGCTAGCACTCTTTTGTTTCCCTTTCAAGCTCGAACTGGTATTCTCAACCTCATCAACATCAATCGCATCTGTCGCTTTTGGCTTTGGTTTGGGCTTCGCTGGAGAAGATGCGATGTCGCTATCAACGACGTCCTCTTCGGAAATGGAATCATTTGGCGCATTTTTCTTGGTTGCTAAAGGAGCTTTCTTTACAGGGGGTTTCTTGGCGGCTGGAACCTGATGGCAATCCATTAATACTGTTTGTGTACATGGAGCTGGTGGAGGGCTGACCTTCGAGCTGCCAGCAGCTCCCTTCTTCGATAATGCTACCGTCTTCTTGACCGTCTTGGCTGGCGACTTGGCTGTCTTGAAATCGTCAGAGTCGCTATCATTGTACGGAGAGTCGGACCCGCTGTCGGACATGTTGAGCTGCCTCGACAGGGTGAAGCTGCGAGGAGGAGCCCGATGCGCGTAAAATTTATATGAGGAATGAGCTGAGACCCTCTTGCCGTGTGCTAAAAGATGAGGCAAGCGATGCAGCAAAAACCCAATCGGTTGGGTCAATAACATGAGTAAGGAAGACCTCTATAATGGCCAGTGCACGCCATGTTGACAGGACGCGCTTTCGCCACCACGTGGCCAGAATGGGTGTCGTGGCATTTTATTACGTAGGGTTGATAATCTGACTGACGTTGCGGCGCGTTGCACTGCTGTCAAGACTAACGAGCAACGATCCTCGTAGCGTTTCCCACATGCCAGTCAAGCATGTCACACAGAGACAATCCATTCGAAGATATAATTCAACCGCAGCCTCGTTCAGCTAAAGGTCCATCATTTCAAGACGACCCGTTCGGTGATGACGACTCGCCCGGCTTGTTTAACTCTGCTGCAACAGGATACGTAAAAGCCTCAGTACCCTACGCCAGCTCCAGTAGCCATGGCATAGCTGGAGCTCCAAGGGGACAGGACTCGAGCCGCCAGCAGGGCTTTGCTCTTGATCCCTTCTTTGATGAGTGAGGAGCTGCTTGCCTTTTCAAATGCAATGTCTGACGGTTGCTCAGTGACGATGAATATGGTCCAGGCGGTCCCTCGTCGGGCTATCTGGCAGCTCAACCATCGTCTTCCACCATCCATGTTGACAACGGCTTTATCAGGTCTGATCCGTCTCTCGTGGATTCCAAGCCATTTGCAGCAGCGGGAGCAGCTCCTGCTGGCTTCTCGGGCTCAACCACCGGCAAGCCATACCCTGGCTCTACCAAGGGATATGGGCATGGCGGGGATCCTTTCGACGATGACGAGGGGCCATCAGCATACTCTTTCGCAGCACCCACCAGCGGCCCTTACGCCAGGCAAAGACGAGGCCGGTGGGCAAGAGTCAAGGAAGATTATTTGACGGATGTGGACTGGACTTTTGGCGTCAATTCGCTGTTGCGGAGAAAGTCCAAGTTTGATGGCGTACCACGGGAGGTGGCAATGAATGATCCAGAAGCGAACAGAGTGAAGGGATACGAGAAAAATGTCGTGGCAACGGGCAAATACGGGCCAATCACCTTCCTCCCCAAGTTCCTATATGGTCAGTGGTTGTGTACCAGCCTCTCGAGAGGTACTGATCTTGTAGCCGAGTTTTCGAGATCCGCAAATCTCTTCTTTCTCTTTACGGCCTGCATACAGCAAGTCCCAAATGTCTCGCCCACTGGTCGCTACACAACCATCGTTCCTTTGGCTGTAGTGCTCATCGCCTCTGCGTTCAAGGAGATCCAAGAAGACCTCGTGAGCTCGACCCTGTTCCAAAACCCCGCGCTGACGTGCAAAGAAACGACACACATCGGACCGATCCTTGAACAATAACAAGGCAGAAGTACTCATGAACCAGCAGTTCGAGCCTAGACCCTGGCGGCAAATAAGAGTCGGAGATATCGTGCGATTATCGGCCAATATGTTCATCCCCGCAGACATGATCCTCCTGAGCTCCAGCGAACCGGACGGTCTGTGTTATGTTGAGACTGCGAATCTCGATGGGTGAGTTGTCATCATTTAACATCGAGTAAATTTACCAATGATTTCAGCGAAACCAACCTGAAAATCAAACAATCACATCCCTCCACTGCTTCTCTCATAAACCCTCAAGCTGTATCCATGTTGCGAGGGCATCTTATGTCGGAGGCTCCGAATTCATCTCTTTACACCTATGATGGGACATTCCACCTCGCATCGGCACATCCCGGGGCCGCACCCACTAAGATCCCTGTCGGGCCTAATCAAATGCTCCTCCGAGGCGCTCAACTACGCAATACCGGATGGGTCTATGGAGTAGTCGTGAATGCCGGTCATGAAACGAAGTTAATGCGAAACGCGACGTTAGTTCCTCACAATACTGAGAACATCTCACTAACATACATAGTAATGCTCCGATCAAACGCACCGCGGTCGAGCGGCAAGTCAACACACAGATCCTCTATCTTTTCATCCTCCTTTTGATTCTATCCTTGGTCTCTACCATAGGAAGTAGCGTCCGGACTGTGAGTGGGAGCGCAGAGGTGAGGCTCATCCTCTGCAGTGGTTCTTCTCTAGCCAAGACTGGTACCTTCGGCTGGGCAGTGAACAACCAAACAAAGTCCGGCAATTCGTAGAAGGTGCGCTCACTTGTCACATAAAGGCACAATTAACAGAATGCAGATATCCTTACATTCATTATTCTCTATAACAACCTCATTCCCATCTCGTAAGCCTGCCCTCTGTCCTGATACTCACGAGTACAGCCTCATCATGACAATCGAGGTGGTGAAGTTTTGGCAGGCGTCACTCATCAATTCTGACCTCGACATGTACTATGCGCCTACCGACACGCCTGCTCTCTGCAGGACTTCGTCGTTGGTCGAAGAGCTCGGGCAAATTGCCTATATCTTCTCGGACAAGACTGGCACTTTGACCTGCAATGAAATGGAATTTCGCGAATGTAGCATTTTTGGCACCATGTACGCCCAGGTCGTCGACGATGCCAAGCGCGAACAGGGCCAGATGACTTTCGAGGCCTTGCGTCGCAGGAGCACAGAGAACAATGCCGAGGCTGCAGTTATTCGAGAATTGTGAGTTGTGCCGAACGTCCTGTGGAATTCGTTGACGCGCCCAGTCTTTCATTGCTCGCAGTCTGTCACACTGTCATTCCAGAGGAGCGAGATGGGACTATGGTCTTCCAGGCTTCTAGCCCAGACGAGGCTGCTCTTGTGGCGGGGGCAGAACTTCTTGGGTACCGCTTCCATGTGAGTCGATTGAGTCATAATCTGGCTGACATGTATCAGACCCGCAAGCCAAAGTCCGTGTATATAGACGTTAGCGGCCATGAAGAGGAGTTCGAGATCCTCAATGTCTGCGAATTCAACTCATCACGGAAACGCATGTCTACTGTGGTACGCGCTCCAGATGGAAGCATCAAATTGTACACCAAAGGAGCGGACACCGTGATATTCGAGCGCCTGGCACCAGGTCAAGAGTTTAGTGAGACGACATCCGTGCATCTTGAGGTGAGCAATGCTGCTTATTATGTTATGCTGCCTAACACCGGAAGGACTATGCCACGGAAGGTCTGCGGACGCTATGTCTAGCTTACCGCGAGATATCGGAAGCCGAATATGCCGAGTGGTCTGCGATCTATGACAGCGCTGCCTCTCAGATGTCCGGTCGAGCGGATGCACTCGATCAGGCTGCCGAGCTCGTAGAGCGAAACCTGGTTCTATTGGGCGCCACTGCAATCGAGGACAAACTTCAAGAAGGCGTTCCCGATGCTATTCACACACTGCAGCAGGCTGGTATCAAGGTTAATGTGGCCAGCAGTTCTCGCGTCGACAGAGCTGACTTTATCGTAGATCTGGGTATTGACCGGAGACAGGCAAGAGACGGCAATCAATATCGGTCTCTCTTGCCGGCTCATCTCAGAATCAATGAATCTCGTAAGCTTGAGTGGGGTACCCGTGCCATATACTCACAAGCCAGGTTATTATCAACACTGAGACGGCCACCGAGACGTCTGAACTACTCAAGAAGCGTTTATTCGCCATAAAGAATCAAAGAATGGGTGGTGATATTGAGGAGCTTGCGTTGATCATCGGTACAGTCACTAAGCTGGGTGCATTCTTCAAACTCACTGCATTTTCAGATGGAAAAAGCTTGACTTTCGCTCTTGAGAAGGATTGCTCGGACGTGTTCCTCGAGCTCGCAATCATGTGCAAGGCCGTTATTTGCTGTGAGTTATTTAGAGTTGTTGTGCTCCGTGATTGACGGCGGGCAGGCCGTGTGTCGCCTTTACAGAAAGCTCTGGTCGTCAAGCTTGTCAAGCGGTCCACGAATGCACCTCTTCTTGCGATTGGCGATGGTGCCAACGATGTCAGCATGATCCAAGCCGCACATGTTGGAGTTGGCATCTCCGGTGTCGAGGTCAGCTTCTTCATTTAGTCAGCACTTTGGGCTCATGTCTGTAGGGTCTGCAAGCCGCAAGGTCTGCAGATGTCGCCATTTCGCAATTCCGATTCTTGTGCAAGCTCTTGTTGGTGCACGGGTCATGGAGCTATCAACGACTGTCAAAGCTGATTCTTTGTGAGTTTCCAGAAGGGTATCTGCTATCAGATCTGACAGACATAGTCTCCTTCTACAAGAACATCACGTTCGCCCTCACCCTGTTTTGGGTATGTTTCACTTACGAAATGTGGATGACGCTGACTATGTTAAGTATTCTTGGTTCAACGATTTCTCCGGACAAATTTCCTTCGAAGGCTGGTCGATGTCATACTACAACGTCGTCTTCACTATCCTCCCGCCACTAGTCATCGGTATCTTCGACCAGTTTGTGTCCGCCCGTATGCTTGACCGGTACCCTCAGCTGTATCGGCTTGGTCAAGAGAACTACTTCTTCACGCCCATCACCTTCTTCTACTGGGTCGGAAACGCGTTTTATCACAGCGTCGTAAGTCCCGATACGCAAGCCACCAGGCGCATGAGGCTGATATGCGCAGTTACTCTTCGCATTCTCATGCTTAGTCTTCAAGAGCGACCTTCTTGCTTCTGACGGCAAGAATTCCGGTCTTTGGGTGTGGGGTACTACACTCTACCTGGCTGTTCTACTCACCGTCCTCGGCAAGGCCGCGTTGATCTCTGAGTGAGTCGTAGGCATATGAGGTGGCATGTAAGCTGAAGTAGCAAGCGTGTGGACGAAGTACACCCTCGCCGCCATCCCTGGGTCCTTTGCTTTCACGATGGTTGCCTTGCCACTTTATGCCATTATTGCTCCATTGCTCAACTTCTCGCTGCCATACCGTGGTATCGTTCCGAGACTCTGGGCAGATGCCGTCTTCTACTTTGTCCTGCTGCTATTCCCTGTCATCTGTCTACTTCGTGACTATGTGTGGAAGTAGTAAGTAGCAACCTTCACACCGACGTTTAGCTTCGACGTTGAGCTTACATTGCACAGCTATCGACGAACATATCACCCCGCACCCTACCATATCGTCCAAGAGATTCAGAAATTCAACTTGTCGGACTATCGTCCTAGGCAAGAGCAGTGCGCCAGTTACCGCGGTTGAGAATACAAGCTAATCTGTTGTAGATTCCAGAAAGCTATAAAGAAAGTCCGCGCTACGCAGCGCATGCGACGCCAACGAGGTTTCGCGTTCAGTCAGACGGAAACGAGTAACCAGGATCAGACGCGGCTGATCAGGGCGTACGACACGAGTGTGGCGCGCCCGTCTGGTTACTAGCCGTATCTACATATTCTCCGTCTGCAGTGTAGACGTAAAGCATGGACAGCATCACGAAGGATCAGACTCCAGCATAGAGAATGTCACATGGCAGCCCGTCAACCTAGCTTCAGTGTCGCTCTTTCCGTTGCACATACATCGATATCAAAGGGCGCCCAAGGGAGGTCTTTGGACATGCCGGATGTTCCCGCGTGCGCGAAGCGAAGCTCTTCGCCAGTGCCGCCTCGAAAGATGACGATGCGAATGGTTTCTGCAGTAGTCCATGCCTCGCCTGTGCTCGATATTCAGCCAGGGTAGCCATGATATTAGCGAGAACGAACCTAGCTGAGGCATGAGGACAGCATGGTCTCCGGTATCAAAGTTAGCCGGCTCATTGTTGGCTGTGAGCAGCTTTGTAGCGAGTTGATTGGTGACGATCACCTTGGGAATGATCAGCTTAGAGCCTGCAGAGGGCGAAAGACCGACAGCACATTGCCGGCCAGCGGTCGCTCTAGCAAACGCCTGTTTCGCTCTGCAGTTCATCAGCCATCTGAATTTCTAGCAGCAGTCACACTGACAAGTCCATGTAGCGACACTTCAGTTTGCCGTCTAAGTGAGGATTACGGAAGTGAAAGCTCAGTGTATCGATGACGACCAGTTTAGTCTGAAGCACGTCAGATCCCCTCATTCCTGAACTGGAGTAAGATGACCTTTGGGTAATCGTTGAGCCACTGCTCCATGGAGAGTAAGAAAGCAACCATCTGTACTTGAGTGGCTATGCGCATGAGGCGGATTCCGCGAATGACCGCCCATGCCGAAACTGCGTAGACGATCAGTGATTTTGTCGTGGAGAGAGAACCTCCGGCTGACGTGAAGTGTTTTGGATGGCGGATCCGGCAGCAAGTAGTATGCGCTCTGCGGAGACACCGCCCTCCGTATCTATTGCAGTGGTCAGCAACAAGACCATTTGCACACACCGTGCATACCGATGATGAGAACATCATGCAGGTCATCCGGTGGCCCACCTCCAACCCCTTGCAATGACTTGATCCGCGCACTGATGGCGATCCCGATAGCCAACGCGGTTTTTCCTCCCCCTGGTGGGCCGGAGATCTCGATCGTCATGCCTGGTATTATATGTCCAGTCTGCAGCACATTCCGTCTTGCTCCTGCACTCTGCTCCTCACCAGCTATTTGTGGTCCTCCATTGGCGTAGGAGGCGTCTGGAGTAAAGTTTGCTATCAAGGCATCCAGAGAAGACGAGAATGTTGAGAAGCGGATATAGGACGCCGTCTCCAGAAGGTCTGCTGCAGTATATGGCTTTATGCGAGAGGTACGGGATGGCAGCTGAGAATCCGATATGCCGTCAGAAGAAGGACCAGCTCTGCAGTCTACAAAGGCTCAGTCCGACATCAGATGAGGAAAACTCACGTTCGATGGTCGAGATCTGCTGAAGGATGTTATCTGCTTGCTGCAAGGTTATACCGAGTTCTTCAGCAATCAATGATATGCATCTGCAGACGATCATGACGCCTCACCACTGGCTAGGTCGTCGGGACCTATGCCCCCCAAGTCATCACTATTGTGGTATCCTGCTTCGGTTAGAGAAGATTTGATAGAACGTCTGCACTGGCTCAGTCACAACTCCTGCGTGGAATTATCTCTTTGCAACGTACGAAAGGAGAAGCGTCGACAAAGGGCAACTTGACATCTAGTACTACTGTTCAGACCGCAACAGTGCCAGGTCGTGAAGGAAAGCGCGTCGGAAAGCAGGCACAAGGGAAATAGCATATGGTTTATGGTATATATTTGCTTGAATGAAGATGAAAACCTCGACCCGCTGTTGTGCCCGAGTGGTCTTAAGGGGGGAGACTTGAACGTTCATTTTGAGCCTGAGATCTCTTGGCGAAAGCCGCGCACGTTCGAACCGTGTCAACAGCGAATGTGGATCATTCTTTTGGCACATCCTCGGGCGGGTTCTTTAGGCTCTCTTTTTTAGCCTATGCTTTCAGGTAATCGCCTGCATCGACGAATTGTTCACCCAAGTATGGCGCCTCTTGCTCTTGGCTCCAGAAAGACCCATAAGCTTGTCTGGGTAGTCAGGCAAGGAACAAAAAGGCGGGTGACTGAAAACGAATCCCCGCCACGTGGTGGCGAACTAGGGCCGCGTGCGCGACGCTGACGACTGACCTTTCAACTTCCATACCTGCAATCGACCTAACGAGGCATCTCCAGTCGCATCTGATCGGACAGACTCTGACTATAGCATCGTCCACGGAACGAGGACACGTCGCCTCATTATCGTATCGGCAAGATGGTACGTCTTTACTACATGCCGTCAATCAGTTGCTGATGGAGGCGGTAGAGTATCATGGAATACAATGGGGGCTCGGTGGTCGCGATGATTGGCAAGGACTGCGTGGCGATTGCGACCGATATGCGTCTAGGGCAACAATCCATCGGTGTGGCGTACAACTTTGAGAAGGTCTGTCGGCAGAGCCGCCTGAGGTGTAGCTGAAACTGTTTAGGTCTTCCCAATCAACGACAAGCTGTATTACGGTCTTCCGGGCTTGGCAACAGACGTGTATTCGCTGTCAGTAATCTATACGTATCTCCAGTCCTAAACTTGCTGACGACGTTGCGCGCAGGCGAGAGCATCTCCGATTCCGGGTTAACATGTATCGCATGAAAGAGGAGCGCGAGATCACCCCAAAGACATTCACCCACCTCCTTTCCTCGACACTGTACGAGAAGCGGTGAGCTAAAAGCTGAGACAGCAAGGTGCGAGGGCTCATGGTTTCCAGATTTGGGCCGTGGTTCCTGGAACCTGTCGTCGCTGGATTACCCGCACCTACTGAAATGGATCCCCACCCCAAACCCTTCATCTCTACCATGGACACGTACGCCGGGTTCTCTAAATGGATAGATTGCTGATGCTGTGTTTCAGTATTGGGTGTATCACCACTCCCAAAGATTTTGCAGTGGCCGGAACGGCGACTGACAAGCTGTACGGTGTGGCCGAGGGGCTATGGGAACCAGACCTTGTCGGTTACGTTTCAGCTACCAGGCGACTCCACTGACCAACATGGCAGGAACCAGAGGACCTTTTCGAGACCATCTCACAAACACTGCTGAACGCCGTCGACCGGGATGCCCTCAGTGGCTGGGGAGCAGTCGTTCACGTGATGTAAGCGACCTGCCTTGCGTTCTCTGCTCTTGTATTGACCTCGAATAGCACCCACGACAAGGTCATTACGCGTACACTGAGGTCGAGAATGGATTAGTCGGTGGCCAGGCATATGCATATTGATACCATGTACAAATAACGATCATGAAATATGCGGAGACTAAACTGAACGTTACGAGACTGTCGTACGTTAAGCTTGCTCGTCAAGCCAATCCAGGAATTGAGGGGCAAAGTACGTCAGGATGATGCTTGCGCCTATCCGGATCAGTATAGGACTGATTGAACAGGAAAGAGCTCGTTGTCAGGATGCTCACCAGCTCGTATCATTGATTCTGTCGTTTCAAAAGCCATCTCCTTGAGGTTGTATACCCCTTTTTCTGCTCCGGCCACAATCATCGCGTATTCGCCTGAAACCTGATAGCACGCCACAGGAAGGTCCGGCACGGTTTGCGCTGCATCCGAGATTATGTCCAGATACGGCAGAGCGGGCTTGACCATGAGCATGTCGGCGCCTTCAGTAGCATCCCTCCGCTACGGTGGTGTGTCAGAAGGTGGCGGTGGTTGGGTGGGACATGCATACCAAAGCCCGACGTGCGAGGCCACGCGCATTCGGAGGCAGCTGGTAGCACTTCCTGTTTCCGAACATCGGTGCGCTACCGGCAGCGTCTCTGAGGATGTGTAAGCGAGGTCAGACTGGCCGGGAAAAGCAAGAGACGAGCTTACCGGAATGGCCCGTAAAGCCCGCTGGCGAACTTTGCCGAGTAGCTCATCAGGGCACAACGATTTGCCAAACCGGCCTGCATCAGACCCAACTTGATCGCTCGTATACGCCCATCCATCATATCGCTTGGTGCGACGACGTGTGCGCCTGCCTTAGCATACGCCACTGCAACTTCTGCAATGCGCTGCGCCGACTTTTCGGCATCCAAAGTCGGCATATTGGAGTGCCTAGGATTTGGAAGGGAAGAGAGGATGCCGCAGTGCCCGTGAGACGTGTACTCGCATAGGCAGACGTCGATGACGAGAAGAAGCTGCGGGAACAATGTTGATAGCAACGAGAGGGCAAGGATGACGGGTGTTTCGGCATGGTCGGCTGCCGTTCCCCTTGCGTCCTAACGCAAGCGTCGTCAGTACAGCCAGCAAAATATGGTGAAGGTAGTGGAACGCACCTTCTCCATCTTCATGGGTACTCCGAATAAGATGACACCTTGCAATCCTTTCTTGATCAACGGCCCCAGGAAGCCCTCGAGCTTGTTAATGCCCCATCGCTTCTGTCCCGGCAAAGTCTCGATGACTTGCTCAGCATCCGGATCATCCGAGATGAAGATTGGGTAGATGAGCATCGACTTGGTCAGATTGCGGCCATTGTTCTGCCATTGCCGCAGAGTAGGATGGTGGTAGCCACCTTGCAGCACCGATCTGAAGTCTGTCAGCGAAGCTTGGGACTTCAGCGACGCTTGTACGAACGAAACATCCAAAGCAGGGGCGTTGAACTTTAGTCAGTTAGTTCCCACTCTGATTCAAGATTAGCATGCAGCTCACCACTTGGCCTGCCATTGTCATAAGGAGGTCAAGAGGTCAAGAGCGAAAACGCATCGCACGATATTTTCCAGCAAAAACACACCCTCGGATCAAGCCGGTAAGGCGCTCAGCCGGCCGGTGCCATAATTCACCCTGAGAGTCTCCGTCCATCGGGATGAGTGAGTATTATATTATTCACAACCTAGGACGAATTCTCTCCACATCTCAACATACCACATCGATAGTCTTTCCATGTCTACTCAGCTTCGAACAATCAATCGCCGAGATGAGAACGGATCGCGCACTGAGATAGCCACGAGTACACCTGTCGCGGATGCCGAGGGATCTTTGTCCGACGTGGATGACCAAGGTCGCACTGTAGGAGTTCTGCGGCTTCGCGGCGGACCGATACGGAGACAGCAGGTAGTCTGGGCAGAAGACACCGTGGACAACGAAGGGATGGGCAAGAAAAAGTCAAAGAGTAAGCATGCTTCCGTCCATTATAGGGATGTGGGAAGGTTATACCAAGCACCGCTGACAGTGACCGATATAGTCTGCTGTATCTACCACCGCCCAAGAGCATTCGACGAGTCTTCCACCGAGTCTGACTCAGATACCAGCGACGACATGCCGTCGGATAATGACAGGGCACAGAGAGGGAGCTCATCGAAGAAGCGTGAACCCGCGACTGGCAACTCAAAGACTGGCGAGGAGAGTGACTCAGAGTCTGAGGGTGGCCATGGAGATGGCCGAGCGAGGTGAGCGATGCTTCGCTGCGTTCCGGCGTGGAGATCAGCTGAAAGTCGCTCTGTAGGCCTTCAAAGCCTCGGCGTCGAAAACAACGTCGTCATCGGCATGCAGAAGGATGTGAACACAAACATGATGACCGGCCAAACAAATACGATCTCCCTGGTAAAGGAAGCGGCGACTCAGCGAACGGAGGGTCGTCGGGCTCAGGGAAGAAATAGGGCTTTACAGCGTAGAGCCAGGATTAGATCATGTATCGACTGCGCGGATTCGACTTGGCGGATTCGGCAAGGTGACATGTATTCATATGCATTCACATGTATGAATTTGTTTCCTTAAACAACACCGACCTGCTGCTCATTCTGATACACGCCAGTCATGAGATACTGGATCCCCAGCTCGAACCACCTCTCTTGCATCTCGCTCAGCTCCTTGCCTCGTAGGCGAGCCGACATGGTCGAAGTCAGATTCTCGCGGAGCAGCTTTATGGCCAGGGCTGTTTTTGGTTCCACCCTGTACCGAACCTTTCGATCCAGCTGAAGCGAGGACGCGTAAAGCTGTCTTTGTAAGCACAGTCATAATCATCACGAAGGCTATCGCGCGTACCCGGAAGTCAGCCACGTCACCGCACAGCACCGCCAAGGCCCGGTCGTCCACTGGGCCTGTCTCCCAAGCATACAGCTTCTTGGGCTGCATGATCGTGAAGTATACAAGATAATTGGTGCCAAAGTCGGACTTGGGGGTCCGGAAATTAATGGAACTCGGATGCTGGAAGGGATCAGCTAAGGGGATCGCTCATTGTAACATCTAGAGAACTCACAATCGCTACACTTTGTTGGTTTGAGATCGTCTTCAAGCCACTGCCATCGAGAGATAGTAGTTTGGGATACAATCCGGCCGCAAGTGCCGCACCGATGACGAGAGGATTCAACGCATTCACGTTGAGTTCGTGTGGAACGGTGACGAAGCGGGTGCGGAATCCGCGAGAATAGCGAGCTCTATAGGGCGTCAGCTTAGTCCTCCATGTCATAAATGCGCTCAAGGTACTGGTTGATCTCCTGCTTTTGTGACTGAGTTGTGCTTATGAAGGAAGAATCGATAAGATAGCTAACAGGTCAGCGCGGATCCACCGAAGTACAGGTAGACGTACGCAAGAAGCTGCTGCCGAAGCTCTTCGATCTGCTGCAGATTCTGCACAGAGTCAGCCACGGCTACCTTGGCTCTTGACACCTTACTTGCTGCGAGACAAAGTTCTTTCGACAGAATGTCCTAACGAAAGCTGGGTTATCTGAAGCTCTCCGCCATGAGCTAAAGACGTTGGCAATGGTAAGGAAGTCGCTGTTGCCTGTCATGGAGTTTCAGCTCTGAGGACCGAAAGATTGTAAATACTCGCCGACAGCAAAGCTTCTCTTTGCAAGCTCCGCTTGACTTTCGAAGCCAAAAGGCGTCATAAATGGGCTCTTCGAATTGAGAGTTGCCGCGATCGTCAAAGCTGGATCCAGACACTTGAAGAGGGCAGAGACAAGCAGGAACTTGCCCAAGTGCACATCCATAGGCAACTTGGAAAGAAGTCGACCCATAGGTGTGATTTCCTCGTTCACAGTGAGGGCTTTGACTTCGACGAGTGAAGCAATCGCCCGTTGGATATTGGTGGGGGAGGGGGGATCAAGAGCCTTTGACAGGACGTCCTCGATGGAATTGCCGAGTTTGACGCGTAGGATCTTGATCCGCAAAGCCAGATCTTGCAGTGACAATCGTAGCATCTCGGGGATTGGGTGCTCCGCAATCTTATAGGATATTAGTGCGGGAATCAGTCGGCGGCTCAGGAACAATCACCTGGGTATCATGTCTGGCTTTGGTGAAAAGGTGAAATGCGAGGCCTTCCTGCACACGTCCTGCACGGCCCCGCCGCTGCTTTGCATTGGTCCGCGCAATATAGCAGTCGACCAATCTCGAGATGTGCCGCTTCTCGTCGTAACTGACGTCGTCAGCATGAGATGTCGGATTGACCGGTGGACTGACCGCATTTCTCTTTGTTTGCCAGTGTCAATGACGCAGGTTATGTCCGGTATCGTAACACCCGTCTCCGCAATATTGGTCGCTGGAGAAAATCAGCAGCCACTAGGTTAAGAAAACTTACAGATGACGATCTTTCTAACGCCAGGCGGAGGGATGTCAAATACAGCAGTTTGCCCTTCGCTGGAAATGGTGGAATGTAGGGGATACACCACAAAGTCGTCAGAGCCGAAGGCGGGATGGCCTTGTATCATGTCATTCAACTTTCTAATCTCGGCTAGACCAGGCATGAAGACCAACGTTGCAATCGAGAACGGTTGAAGGTCCTGATCCTCAAGACAGATCATCTCGAGAAGTTTCAGGATAAGGTCATATGCGATCTGCCGGGAGTCCAGAAGATTGACAGTGGAGACCGTCTTCGCTGAATACCTGGCCGCGGACAGCTTAGCTGGATCCGAATTACTGGGTTCGACATCGCTATCCGACTCCGACTCCCCCTTTGCTGCTTCCTCTGTCCACTCCAGCTGCTTTGTACCAGCTTTCATGTTTCTCCGCCTGATCGCATATTGGCTCGACTCATCGATGTGCCATTGAGTGAGTTCAACTGCGTCCTCGAGGAAGTTGACCAGGACCGGGAAAGTACGACCGGGAACTACCAGACACGGGCAGCCGCCAAAAAAGGCCGAGATCTTTTCGGCATCCAGGGTGGCAGACATAAGCACTACCTTAAGGTTTGGTCGCTGCTGCACGAGAGTCTTGAGGACAATGAGAAGAAAATCGGATTCGATAGATCGTTCGTGCACCTCATCTACTATGATGTGCGTGATCTCGTCAAAAGCTGAGCTCTTGCCGACGCCAGAGCCTGATTCTAGCATGCGAAGTGCGATACCGTTGGTAACAAATGCTAAGCGTGTTGAGGATGAGAGTTTAGATTCCAGACGGATTGAGTATCCAACGAGTGAGGAATCGGTACCCATCTGGCCGGGTGCATCTCCCAGTTCTTGCGAGACACGTTGCGCGAGCGAAATGGCGCTGATACGGCGGGGCTCAGTAACGAAGATTTTGCACTGTTTGCCTCTCGCGAGTTGATCTTCGAGGATGAAGCTTGGGAGCTGTGTGGACTTACCACAGCCTGTCTCCCCGGATAGGACCATGACTTGCGTGGATTCTAGCGTATCCACAATCTCGTTGCGGAAAGCGGCAATCGGTAATTTGTTCCGCTGTTTCAGCATCATCTGATAGGATGCAGATGACTGTCGGTGTCTGAAGGCATTCTGAAGCCCTTCATCGATCCTCTCTTCGCTAAGTCTCGCTGGTGGATCTGACGACGTCGACGGTAGCAGGCTCGCAGTGGATTTATTCACGTCAACAGGCATCGAAGTAGCCTTCTTCTCCATGATTGCCTTGATCTTCGCCCACGTACCCCGCTTCTCCGCGTCCAATCCGACTTGGCGGGCCTTTTCTAGCTCCTCCCACAAATCCCGGTAGTCGAGTGGCATTGATCGCCAATTCACGCCGTTCAGGTCGCCACCAGCGCTCAACTCGTTCAAAGCCAATGTCGACACGTAATTCTCTGCTTCCTGCATGTCATCACAGGCTACCTCCTCCATGCGCCAAACCCGGCGTCGGGAATTCGGCCATCGGATCTCCAGACCTGCGCGGACAGCACGGCTATGTCCGGATAGTCGGGCATAGGTGAGGATGGCTTGCTTGTGATATTTGCTCAGTGCTGATTTTAATAGGTTCTTGGGTATGTTTCCCGCGAACGAAAACTGCTTCGGGATTGGCATTGACCGTAATGTGATGGCCGAGCGTGGTTCGTCGTCGGGAGTCGGATCGGCGGGTTCATCTAACATAAAACCAAAAAGGCCTTGGTCTTCGTCTACTGAAGAGTTCGCGGCTGACTCCTGATCGTCGGTACCCTGATTCTTCACCAGTTCTGAATGAGGCTCGGGAACAGCCTTGCCTTGCAAGCGAACCTCCAAGGTGGCTGCAGTTTGTTTTGTTTTGAGTGCCTTGAATGATATGTCTGCGTTGATCAGTAGTATTCCCAGGTTGCCTCATCGTAGCCCACCTGCCTCCTTGCGATTGAAAGTGTAGGCTTTTTCCACTTTGGAAAGCTTCTCTTTCACTCTACGAATCTCTGGCGTCTCCAGAACAACTCCGGTACCCTTCCCTTTCTTGCCTCTCTTAGCCGGACCTGCCCCAGTAGCGATCTTGAGCGTGTCAAGTTCAAGCATTAGCTGAGCCCAAGTCTCATTGGCTTCATTCGGGTCCGGATCTATGTCTGAGCCTGACTCCGACGGATCTGTCGATTCGAGAGACCGAAAGAGTGACGGGTGATTTGGAGATGAGGGAACCGTGGACTCGGATGAAGAGGGTATAGGAACTGCGACTTTCGGAGGTTCATTCGATGGCATGATCGCTTCCATGGAAGCCTCTACCAGAGGAGCATCTGGCGTCGGCAAGATAGGCTCTACGTCACCTCAGCCATAAGACAACGTAAAGAACAGCTCGACTTGCCCTCTTTCTTTGCAAAGTCGCCTTGACGCAAGCATTCGTCCTCGGTGAGATGTAGCCACATCTGTCACATCAACATTGCGCCATGCCGTGAAGGTGCACCCACCCATGTAAGACCTTCCTCCCATCCCTCACCATCCCCCACGCCTTGCATCAGACACTGGGTGATCCTCTCGTCGGTAAATCCAAGCTGCGACAAGACGTGGTACGCGATAAAGAGACGCAGGAGGATCTTGTCACTTTCGGCCGAGCTCTGTGAGACAGGAAGAGGCTTTTTTATCCCTATAGCATCCTCGTCTGATTCCATGAGCGGATTCCTACTGAGGTCCTTACCATTGACACTCAGACCACGGTCCTCTTCGTCGAGAGCCAGCTCGAGCACACGATTGCGAATACTCTGATTGACGTCAAGCTTGGGGAAGGACGCGGCAAGACGCTTGTCAAATTCGATAGCCTTGAGCTTCAGCTGAGATTCGTTCGACATGAAGAGCAATCGTACCTTCAGAACCCGAGCAACCTCTCTCTCTGCCTTCTCATGCAATCGCTCGACTAACGCTTGAAGGGCAGCCTCCTCGATTCCTGCCTCGTCTTCCCAATCCTCTTTGACATTCCCAGGTACACCTGATTGGCCCTCTTCGCATAGTACAGATGCACTCTTCTCCTGGGCCGGCCCGTCTGCAGTAGGGAGCGGCTGCCTGTTGTTCTCTTCAGGTTCAGGCTCGTCCTTTGGCTTCTTTGACGGCACAGATGTTGTTGCGAAACCGCGCTGAACCGCTTCAAGTTTAAGATGAGTGAGGAGACATCAGAGATTCATGTTGAATGCTCACGCTTCAGCGACAGTTTCTTCTTGCCCATGGTGCAAAGTCAAAAAATCTTGCAACCACATAGCAACAGGTGAAACATGAGCCACAGCTTGGCCCGTTGGCCACGTGGTAAGAGCGTTGACCTCACTCCACGTGAATCTCGCAGGCGTGGTTATGGCAGTTGCGGTCGGGCTGTTGACGATTATTGTCACGCACAAACTGGGTTATCAACATATGTCCTGCATATGCAACCAGGGAATACCAGCAGACGACCAATACTGATGGACGCCATACAAAGGAGTTGAGCTCAGTGAAGTGGTGAGGCGGGACAGCGTGCCGATATCATCCCCGAACACCTGGACTGATCAAACATTGGTCTGCGAGTTCTCATTCCGACGAGTCTGTAGCTTGGCTCGTCCCAACGTCTCCCCGTAATCCCAATTGTCTCCCTCCTTGTCAGTGGTACATGCAACTTGGCTGGAATGTCATTATGGAAAGCAGTGCGGGGCAAGAGCGTGAGTGCCACATGAACCCGGCAGACTCTCGGCGTTTTCTGAATTTTCGGTCCCCAGGCAGGGCCGTCCTTGAATTTTGAGCCCTCGGCAAAACGTTCTGCAACTTTTCCTCTAGTCTCCATCATTCTCAAAAGGCTTTCATTACAGGTGAGCATGCTCGAGCGTTCGCAAGAGCAATGAGAGCGTGATCGCTAAATCTTTCACTGTAGCCCACGAATCTTGAATAAAAATGTCGGCTGAGGACGTCTACGAGGGAGCTATCGGTATAGGTCAGTCTTGGCTGGCGGTTCAGTCCTGAAAGGATGGCAGTTGACGGGGGATTATAGACCTTGGCACCACCTACTCTTGTGTCGGTGTCTGGGCGAACGACCGAGTTGAGGTGAGATTCAGACTGAATGGCTCGGACGGAAGCTGACCTTAGTAGATCATCGCCAATGGTAAATAGGGTATGCCACGACTCTGCTAACATTGCCAGACCAGGGAAACCGAACCACCCCTTCCTACGTGGCTTTCACTGAAGCTGAGCGTTTGATCGGCGATGGTGAGTCCATTTTAAGGCTCTCAGTGCTGAAGAACCAGCCGCCAAGAACCAGAGCGCCATGAACCCCAGGAACACCGTCTTTGATGCCAAGCGACTCATTGGCCGTAGATTTGATGATCCCGACGTGAAGAAGGACATGAAGCACTGGCCCTTTGCTGTGATTGACAGGGATGGCTCTCCCTTTGTTGAGGTAGACTACTTGGGCGAGAAGAAGACCTTCTCTCCCCAGGAGATCTCGTCTATGGTTCTTGCCAAGATGAAGGAGATCTCGGAGGCCAAGCTCGGCAAGACTGTCACCAAGGCTGTGGTCACGTGAGTGAACCCTCTTGCATCCCACTGACGGCAGTGTGCCCGCCTACTTCAACGACTCTCAGCGTTTGGCTACGAAAGACGCCGGAACTATTGCCGGACTGGAGGTTATGCGTATTATCAACGAGCCTACCGCTGCTGCCATCGCTTATGGACTTGACGAGAAATCCAAGGAGGAGCGCAACGTTCTCATCTTCGATCTCGGTGGTGGTACTTTCGATGTGTCTTTGCTCTCTATCCAAGGCAAGGTCTTCGCCGTTAAGGCGACCGCCGGTGACACCCACTTGGGTGGTGAGGACTTTGACAACACTCTGCTCGAGCACTTCAAGGCCGAGTTCAAGCGGAAGTCGAAGCTTGACATTTCGGACGACCCGCGTGCTCTGCGAAGGCTGCGTTCGGCTTGCGAGCGGGCCAAGCGTACTCTCTCGTCGGTCACCCAGACCACTGTGGAGGTCGATTCGCTCTACCAGGGGCAGGACTTCTCGGCCAACATCACTCGAGCCCGTTTCGAGGAGATCAATGCCGTTGCGTTCAAGTCTACCATTGACCCAGTTGAGAAAGTTTTGAAGGACTCGAAGATCCCCGCTGCAAAGGTCGACGACATCGTCCTGGTGGGAGGGTCTACCCGTATCCCCAAGATCCAATCTCTCGTTTCCGAATACTTCGGCGGCCGACAGCTCAACAAGTCTATCAACCCCGATGAAGCCGTCGCATACGGTGCCGCTGTCCAGGCTGCTGTCCTCACCGGCCAGACTTCCGACAAGACGGCCGACCTCCTGCTTCTAGATGTCGCTCCCCTCTCCCTTGGTGTCGCCATGCAGGGTGACGTATTCGGGGTGGTCATGCCCCGAAACACCCCCATCCCCTCGAACAAGTCTCGAACGTTCACCACTGTAGAGGACAACCAGACCAGCGTCATGTTCCCCGTCTACGAGGGCGAGCGAACTCAATGCAAGGACAACAGGCTACTTGGAGAGTTCGAGCTGTCTGGCATCCCACCTATGCCCCGAGGACAGGCAGAGTTGGTCTGCACCTTTGAGGTGGATGCCAACGGTCTTTTGAAGGTGTCTGCTCAGGACCGCGCTTCCGGCCGCAAAGCTCAGATCTCCATCCAGAACTCCGTCGGCCGTCTTTCATCCGATGAGATCCAGGCAATGATCAAGGACGCTGAGCAGTGAGTGTTCTGTTTGATTGCGTGACGACTTCCTAACATCCGCAGATTCAAGAATGCTGACAAGGACTTCTCCGCTCGTCATGAGGCTAAGTCTGACCTGGAGGCATACTTGCACACCTGTAAGTCGATTCCTGCCCAGGTTAATAGGGTAGTCTCTCATATCTTACAGGTGAACAATCTATCTCTGCACCCGAACTCGCCGCGAAGATCAAGCGTGGAGCACGCGCCGCAGTCGAATCTGAGATCGCCAAAGCACTTGAGAAGTTGGAGCAGGACGATGCGACCGCCGATGAGCTCAAGAAGGCACAACTCGGCGTCAAGAGGGCCATGTGAGTAGAGTTTTGTGCATTCACTGCAAAATTTACTGACATCGACTTCTAGGCAAAAGGCGATGGCTTCCGCTCGTTAAGATCGTGTTGCGCTACCTCTCGTATACATTGTACAGGCATTTCGAGATGGCATTGCTATTGGCATCGTACTATACTATTCAATCTGTCGCGGTCTGCCATCCTGAGGATTCAGTTTCTTGATCGTTGCCTGCCCCAGCCGTGGAGCATTTTGCTAGGCTACGGTTGTTAACGACGGCTCCGCGCGTCTCTGGGTGATCCCGTCGCTGTGGCCGTGCGGTGCTGATGAAAGCGCTTTGGTTGGCGACCCTGAGACGTATAAGAGACACTATTAGCAAACAGGGATTGTGGGCTCGTTCATTCGCGCTACCACCTGCAATGTCAATCAAGCAAGTGGCGAAGCGTGAACTTGTGAGCCATGGGTCCTCTGTTGGAGAGGAGCTAATCGGGCAAGACCGGACGAAGACTCGTTTGGAATGTGTTGTGGCACGGTCTCCATGGGTTCCTGTGTGCGTGTAACACGGCTCTAGCTTTCCGCTCAGGGCGATTCATGAGGCCAATGATGCTGACCGCAGTGGCAGTCGCCTATGGTTGGTATTCGCAAGAAACAAATCCCCGACTGGCAGCATTGAATGGTCTCAAATTTTCAGTGTGGGTATCCAGGGGCGCAGGACTGGCCTTGGCATTCGATGGAGGGATGATTCTGGTTCCAGGTAGGCCTGTTTCACGGTTTGGGTGCTTCACAAACATGACAGATGGGATGTATCTCGACTGATGATCCCTGTGGCGACGAGCCTCGGCGTTAGGGGAGAAGAGGCAGCCAAGACCCGGTGGTCTCGTGGCTGACGACTGACAGTCTTGCGCAACTTTCTAAAGGTCATCAGACCCAAATTAGCCTGGCTCTTCCCAGCGGACGAGAATATATGGGTGGGTCTCTGACCCTTTCAGAGTGCTAAAACGGGACAGTTTCACAGACAGGTGGCGTACCAGATGCTGTTTTGGTCCATTGTGCACACAACAGCCCACTACGTCAATTTCATCAACGTAAGCGCTTCTTTTGCTGCGTCTTCTGACTATCTTCTTGCCAGGTCGAACGTACACAAGTACGAAGCGAGGCGGCTTGGCAGGTCCATTACACCCAAGCTGGAGGTATCACCGGACATGTGTCAGTCCTTGCCCAGACCTCCGAGGGTGGCGTCCTGATGTGGATAGAATGCTACTCATCATGTTACTCATGTACACGACCGCGCATGCCTCAATCCGCAAACAATGTTTCGAAGCGTTCTGGTATACCCATCATCTCGTGTGTTTCGACAGTCTGGACGTTCTCCGCCGTAACTGACGTCTGACAGGCGTTCTTCTTCATGATCGGGCTTTACACCCATGCCACTGGCTGTTTCGTGCGCGACTCTGTGGACCCAGACTACATCTCAACCTTCCCTTTCTACTCGACCCAACACTGTCTGGGATACGAAAGCTGGCGCTTCACGATATGGGCCGGTATCCTCGTCAGTCAAATTCAGGCATATGATATGGCCACTGATGTGGCGTGACGGCAGTATTTCGGCGAGAGGGTCTACCGACAAATCAGGGCCAGACGTCAAACACAGATCGTCCAGGTTCTTATGCATGCGTGCGGCGCGATGGAGGTGCGATTCATCAAGCCATCGATGAGGTACAAAGCTGGCCAATGGCTGTTTCTGAATTGCCCAGAGATATCGCGCTTTCAGTGGCATCCCGTGAGTGCAAGAGCGTCGGCCGGGAGACTTTCGCCACTGAAACTACGCGCCAGTTCACCATCTCCTCAGCGCCGGAGGATCCGTTCATATCGGTGCACATACGCCAAGTGGGAGACTTTACACAGGCTCTTGGTGTCCGCCTAGGCGCAACCAGTCAAAAAACTAGGACGAAGAGGGGAAGCATGGATAAAAGCAGTCTGGATGAACGTCCCCGTGAATCGCTCGAAGTGGGACGGGCGTTGATATCCGGCATGCCTCGGTTGCGCATTGATGGGTTGGTCCCTTTTCCCCACTATTTGCGCTTGTGCAACGGTTGATGGGCTCACCTGCTACACAGACCATATGGCGCCCCGGCGGAAGACGTATTTAATTCGGAGGTGGCAGTACTGGTAGCTGCCGGTATCGGGGTGACGGTGTGCAGCTCTTTCTTGGCATGTTTGGTGCCGTGCATTGACTCTACTCAGCCGTTTGCAAGCATCTTGAAGCACATCTGGTACTCTCAGAGGTCGGCAAATCTGGGCGCCTTGCGGCGTGTGGAATTCATTTGGACTTGCCGAGAGACCGGTCCGGGCCCATGCCAAGAACCATCCAGGTTGCACTGACAATGACATTAGGCTCATTCGGATGGATTCAAAATCTGCTGGAGGAGATCGAAGCTGCACAGACGGATCGTGAGTGTGTAATGCGGGCCACCTCCTCGACTAATCGACAACAGCCAATTTTCTACGGATCTCGATCTACCTGACTGAAAAACTCGACCATGATGCGGTGCAAAATATCATGATCAACGAGTAAGCATTCATGTCATCGTACCTTCAGGGGAGAGTGAGTCTGATTATACGCTGCAGCATAGGACATGAATATGAGTGGGTTGCTCCTCGTGTGCCCTCTTCACACGTGTCAGCTCGCTCAGCACGGTGAGCATGTGCTGACGAGCACAGTCCGCTCACACTGCTGCGTTCGCGCACACTGTTCGGCCGCCCAGACTTCCGTCAGATCTTCACGTCGATGGTACGAGGTATTGAAAGCGGCTCGTACCTCCCTGGACGCGAGGCTTCTCTCAAGTCACGGGTTGGCGTGTTTTTCTGCGGCGTGCGTCTCTTTGGTCTACAGTTTCCCTTACGAACGCTGATCATGGCCCTTGCCTGCCCCGAACTATCTTGCCAAACCCTCGACCTCGACTTGTTATGTCCCTTCAGCCGAACAATCTTGCGCGAACGGTCCGAACGGAGGCACTTCGTGTGCGAAGCAAATCCATTGACGTCAGGTTTGCTAAAGAGCACTTCTGATTCCAGGTGATGAAGACGAGCCATCCAATCTTCTATGCACTCCCTGTAAGACGCCTCAGCGGGACATGGAACACGCACGCACTGTTAGTTGTTTCTTTCGAGTGCATAAACAGTCAGCGCTAGTCTGTTGGCCATGAACACTTTCGAGACATGAGAACGATGTACAGCCCTAAGAGCTGAGAGGCTCCAAGCAGCTCGTAATGCATAACGATCTCATCTCAATGGTACACGTCTCGCAGTCGGAAGACAAAGCAGAAAAATTCTTGGAATGCTGTTTAGAACTCCATACGGTCGCCGTTCCTGTTCACATCAGCGAGGGCAACATATGTGTGACGAGTCCATTGAATGTCATCCATTTGGGTGGGTACCGGAGCTGACCACGGACATAAATAGACTCACCAATTCGTCATCCATCCGCCCAGCTTCTCTCGATCACCAGTTTCGATCAAATGCATCATCCCGGCTAGATGGTATCAGATAACTGAACAAATTCGAGGGCCCCGACGCTACTTACGGACCGTCTCATTAATGTCCTCCGGAGCCTCTCCCCCCTCTAGTCCACTCCATTTGGCGCCTTGATTTCCCATATCTCTGAACAGCAGTCAGCTTGAGCTGTAGGAAGAGCCACGAGTAATTCGCTCTCGCAAACCCGGGGCTGAGGGGATGTTCGCAAAGTAGACTCACGTCTTGACCCAGCCTGGGCTAAAGGATGCAATGAGATAGTCTGGATTTTCAAAGTGCATCTTGCGAACTACAAAGTTGATTGCCGCCTGTGGGAGCCCATCAACATCGCGTGGAAATCATCAAGTGTGGCATACCTTTGACATTCCGTAGGCGCCTGAACCAGGAGTCATCTCTTTATTAATCGTTCCCGCTCCCGAAGAGATCACAAAAAACTTTCCCGTCGACTTGGGTAACAGCGGGAGGGTAGCCTGGAAGAGCACAATGACCCCGCGGATCTAAATTACGCAACGTCAGCGGCTTCTGCTTGGACTTCATATGGCTATGACACTCACGTTGATATGATAGGTGGTGTCCAGTTCGTCGGTCGAGACATTTGCGAAGCGATCATTGCTCAAGTTGACGCCGGCATTCGCGATGACAATGTCCAATTTGTCCACACCGAGCTTCTTGAGCTCCTCGACTCCCTATATGAAGCGCATCAGTCAATGCGCATAGCACTGGTGAGCTGCGCGCACCTCCTTCGCGCCCGATGTGGTAGCACTGTCAATGGTGATGATCTGGACACCTTCGATCTTGGGCATCTTGGAAACATCCCGCACTGCAGCGATGACCTTGTATCCCTGCGAGGCATAACGCTTGGTAAATTGAAGCCCGATGCTATGTTGTTATTTCTCGCCGCTGTTCCGCAACTTACCCTCGATTGGCGCCAGTAATGAGTACTGTAGGCATATCTCCAGACTATGTAGCGGACACGGATATCTCACGAGAGAAAAGAGACAAGAGCAATTGGATTTGGATCAGTGAGGGTGTTAAGTGAATGCCTGGAAACGTCAGAGCGTTTAAGAGCGTACCCGTGGGCGGAAGGGTGTTATATAAACTATCGGATCTGCTACATAGAGGTCGAGCGGGCCGGAATGGCCGATTCCGAGTACCAAGGCTCTGTTGCCGGACATCTTGCGAGAGGAGAGAGCAGAGCCATTTGGACCAGTGTGGAGGCGGATGTGGAGGGTGCTTTATAAGCTATCGGATGCGATGGTAGAGGTCGAGCCGGGCCAGAAATCGCAGACCCTGATACAAAAAAAAACACTTGCCAATTTGGGGGAGAGACCGAACCATAGCCTATTCCCGCTATCGCTGTCGCTCGCTGAATCGATCGTCGAGCGCTGTAATATTGGAGACACTTTGAAGAGGGCGTCATGTGTTTTTCACGAGTCAAGAATAAAGAGGGCAAGTGACTCTGTCGGTACAAGGTCATTGGTGCATTCCGCGATTCTCTACTGTCAGGAGGCTAAGAGCTCCAAATCAGCAGAGAGCTTACGATGACTGCGGGGATACTGGCTGACAACAGATTGTCTGTCTTTCCGCCGGATAGCTTGTTTTCACTAGCTCCAACCTGCCTTCACCCATGCTCGGGCAAAAGAACTATGCGCTTAGATAGGGCATTATCACTATCCAGTCTGTTCTAGAGACGAAAATCGTCCGATTCCCCTAGGGCCTTCTTCTTCACTCGAGGCAAGAACACGTGGAGCTACGTCTTTGTTCTCTTGTTTCCATTGCTCGTTGAAGCGGATCCTGGGCACCTAGGCCCGCATCCTCACTCCCAGCACCGGTCAGCAAGTCAACCCTGAAGACGCTCCGACTGCTGGAACATACTTTTTGTTGAAGAAAGCGCGTCGCTAAGCCATTGCACGATCGTTACTCTGCATCACAACTGGCAAGAACTGGGAACTTGGATTCTCCATAGCATCGTGGAAATTTATTTGTTGTCCTGTACCTTACTCTAGAAATGACACAAAATACCCGTGTCGCCATACACCATACACCAGCCATCAAAGACGGTTCAACCACGATTTATTCAGGTCTATTGAGCACAATCATGGCAACGAACACCGAGGATGTCTCACCCAAGGGCTGGTCTGGTTCTCGATAGAAGTCCATATCGTCTCTCCACCTCAAAGAGCGCTTTGGCTGAGTCGAACACCAAGTTGACTGCAATTTCTGCATGGCGATATCTCTCTGATCTCTGCGTAATCAGCTCCCGATCTCTCAAAGTCTTCCGCCCAGTTCCCCCCCCTCCTTTCCTTTGCCTTTGCCCCTACAATTGAAAGCCATTGCCCCTACAATTGAACGGGCAAGTCACGTAACCGTCTGGATGTCGTCGTCATTCTTCTTCTGACGAGAGATCCCCATCTGTGCTTGCAATCTTGTTTCCCTGAGGAGGTAAGCGTCTGGGCTTTCTTTCACTGGAGTCAGGCACACCTGGGGCTTCCCACGCTGTGACACGCGTTGCCCCTGCCTTTCCTGCTCCGACCCTCCCTCCTCCCCCTTGGAGTTTGTGTTCTGCGCCGGAAAATAGAAAGAAACGCCTCCCGTTCCACGAGAAAGACCCCTCGCCCCTTTCTTGATCGTCCACGCTGCACATTGCAGTATTTTCTCCGTTTGGCCACCTAAGCCGTCGTCCCTCTGCCCTTTGCGCTCTCTCCGCACGCCCCGCCGCCGCCGCCGCCACCAGTGCCCTCCCGCTTCCCGATTTGCCAAATAACTCGAGCACGGCCAAAACGTGTCGCCTCTTGCCATCTCGCTCCATCTCCATGCAGCTGTTTCCTCCAACGCTCGCCTGTCGCATCTGAAATCACTCCAAAAAACATGTCCACGCAGTAGGCGTCCTGCCACCTCGTTTGGCCGACCTCGCCTGCTTGGCGAAATGTCTGCATTGGTAGAGCCATCTCGCCATGACTTGGATGCCTCGTCGTCTCCTTCAACTGATGGTCTAGAGGTGAGTGGAATAGATGCCTTTGACCGCAGCACCTCGTGCAGCGATGGTGTGCGGGGGTGGACAGTCACATATCAGTCTAGAGCCGCGTATATCTCATCATGTCGCGGGAAAGACCAGTGGCGGGACGATATACATCAGAGTCAGGCGGCGGGGAACTTTTGAGGCAGGCGGATTTCGAGGGGTCGCCCTTTGCCTTGCAACACATCCCCACACCTTCAACTCGTTCTTCTTTCCTCTCTTCATCGTCGTTCATCCAATCCCTTACCCTCTCTGGTAGATAAAATCGCCAAGTCTCAGCGTTCAATCTAGTTTGCTCCGCCGCCGACAGAACACGCTGATCGTCTCCCGTTGCCAGCTTCACCAACGCCGTCGAGCGACGCTTGCGACACCATCCAAGATCCCCAACAACACACCCATCACTTTTCCTATCCCAACCAACATCTCATCTGATCGCTCGGCAGCCTTCGCCCCGAACCCTCATTCCCCTTTGCCTCTCGTGTCTATCGTTCCCCCCCATCCAAGCTCACTGCGAGCGAGTCTTGCCCGGCGCCGTTCCTCCTATCCGCCTGGCAACGGTGCCGTGTCCTTCAACGCCTTCCCTTTTGGTACGCCGCAGGCGACCTCGACAGAAGTCTACAAGGCCGATCACCTCTCAGGGTATGGCAAAGAGCTCTCGACTGATGCATCCATGAGCGTATGGACACCGGGAGTCGCATGGGAAGGTCTGTTAGAATTCAACAATGGGGTACAGCATTCTCAGGACGAGGACGAACCTCGGTTAGGCTCTGAGCTTGTTACCAGTGCCAAATCCGAACCAAGGACCGAGCATACGCCAAAGATGCAACTTCCATTCAAACTCGAGTCTGCATCTCCAAGCAAATTGGTGCAATTCACATCGGATCTCGCCTGGAGGACTATCTTGGGAAGTGTCATAGAAGTCGAGGGAGTTGGAGAGGTCGGAGTCGGACGCGTTCTACACGAAGTCTGGAAACGAGGGGGTGGTGATGTTGTGAGCTTGTCCTGACCAGGCGAATGTAAGAAGTCTGATCCTCAGGTATCGGCACAATGTCTCTGGCCCAGCGTCGTCATGTCTCTATCGTTCTCTCCGCATGGCGATCCAAACGTACGAGTATCACAACCATCTGCGTCGTCGTCCTTTGCCCTACAACAACTCTACAACATGACACTACGGCTGTGGGAGGCCCCCATTTTCTGCGGTCTTCTTGCGAATTATACGGGCATCTGCGGGACCAGCCAAGTCAACAACGTCTACGGCGCTGCGACTCCGACAAAAGAGGTGGACATGTCCATGTGGACGAACATGACTCCTGGGACTGGTGACCTGACAACGCTGCTCGGAGACGGTTTGATGACGCCGCGGGAGATGTCCCTGAGGCCAGTGTCTTCAGCACTTGACATACCGGACGAAAGACAGCGCCGGTCGTCTGATGCTCGAGACGACGCTGGAGTCAAGGGAATAGACGAGCTGCTAGCCGCCATGGAGGACGGACGGGAAGAAGCCGAGCGCGGCTTTACAACCAACGAGGGCACCATACAACCTCAACCCAATGAGCTTCACTCTAAGGCATCTGCCAGTGTATCCGCAACTTTCCATCTCCCCACGCCAGGAACGGATGCCGACTCTCCGGCAATGAAGTGCCTATCGACTTGCCCGGACACGTCAGCGGCCTATCACTTTTCCCCTCCAGAATCTTTGTCGAGTCCCAATGTATCAGCATCCAGTGGAGCAGCTTCCAGCGTCTCAAATGTCATTCCTAGTGCCAGGTTGGCTCGCGCACGGCACCCTACGAGCTTGGCGATGCCAACCGTTCCATTCATCCCACCACCGCCTATGTGTATGTTCTTCAACCCCGCTTTTCATGATCTACAGAAAGGCAAGGTTGGAGTCTGGAAGGGCGAGCTCGAGGTTCGAGGGAAGGGAGGAGGCAAATTCAGTATTCTGATAGTTGGAGAGGAAGGATCTGGGCACTTGTGGTCAGTCGTTCTGTTCCAAGGTTTTGTCCAGCGGCTGAACACTATTCCAGGCAATCACATTTGTGGCCTTCGCAAATCTCGTACCCCGCGGAGCACCCACCAGAATCGTCTTCTTGCACGTCAACGATGATCCCCGTGTCCCATCTAGCACGCGAGGGATTCACCCCGATAGCTATGGGCATGGTATTGAGCAACGACGCCGATGTTACAGGATATGTCAACATGGTGCAGGGACTGCATGCAGAGGGTGTAGTGAGTATCAAGCTCGTCGAAGACGTTGGGCAGACTTATGAATCTCAGGCTTTCCATCTCCCTAACCCCGCTCGGCTGCCTATCGTCTTCCTTCCGTCCAAATTCGAGTCTTCGGATCCACTGCAGCGCCTCGGCATTGCCTTCATGTCCAAGCCAGGGCTCCCTGTCCCACAGCGCCCAAGTGGGACGTCAGTGCCAACAGGCGGGCTGGACGAGGGATCAAAGAAGAAGCGCAGGCGGCAAAGCGCGCCGGCACGGCCATCAAGCAGCACCGCCGGGCGCAAACGGGAAACGCTCATCTCTTCTCTCGGCAAGCGAGGAAGAATCGAGGAAGAAGCGATCGCCGAAGATAGTGGTTAGCCGCCGATGGGCGCCGAAGGCATGGCATCATGCCTGGCCTACCTTACGACACACGAACATACACGACACCAATACTACGGACTTTTTATCCTACATTTTGCCACTATATACACGAATCCTGGCATGGCGATGAGACCCGACGAAAGAGTGACTGTACACAATGACTTGAGCATACACGATCCCGGTATTTCCCAACAGCAATATACACAGCGGTGAGGGCAACACCTTTGGGAGTCGAGAAGTGAAAGAGAAAAGCAAACTGGAGGAAGAAGACAAGATGTGGACAAAGTAGATTGCTTGTCGAGCGTATACACGAGACGCCCGCCCCATGCATCTGCTCATTGTGACAAGGCTGCTCGGGTAATTAACTGATCATGCCGCATGGGCAATGAACGGCAGGAGAGTCCGATGTAACTTCGCGACGTGTATAGGTTCTGTCGCTCGCGGAGGAGAAATGCCACACCGAAGAGTCCCAGCCGATAATTCCGCCTCTTTGCAGTTCCAGTCTTCTCTGCCTTTGCCGAGTTGTCCGTCAACTAGACGTCCAACAGCTGTGAACACCGTCGTTTCAGCATGTCGTTCTCCAGAGTGAGTCACAACACTTGTTCGATGCCCAGTTGTGCGTTCCCTCGCCTTCATAGCTCATGCTTGTTTCACAGCGCCTTCTGCAACTCTCAGCCGCTCCTTCTATCGCCATCGTTTCAGCCGCAACCTATGCGACACTTACCGCGAGATCTGCTCGCGCTGAAGAAGCGACTGTATCGACTACCTCGTCCCTTTCCAACCCAAGGCCTGGGAGGAGCCTGACCGGTGAGAAGGTGAGCCTGTCTTGAGCACTTTCCGTCGGTTGGATCCACTACATGGCGCCTGGCCCCGTCGAGGTCCAGTTGCTTGATCTTCCTGCGATGCACCCGCGTCTCTTGTTGATACTTGCCCGCAGCTTCCCATCTACCCGGTAGAAGATATCGATGCTCCGGTGCTGTTGGTGGAGGCGCTTCACCCGCTTTCACCCTATATCGCCCGCGTACGCGAGTCGACAACCGCGCTTCTCGGAGGCGTTACTGAACAGGTGGAGCACGGAGTGAGGCGGTGGATCGGGTTCGAGCGCAATGTGGAACGTGAGTTTTTCTCAACTGCACGAGGTCTTGTTCTCCAGTATCGTCGGCTTGCTGGCTTGCTCGTCACCCCAGCAAAGGATTGCATCCAGATGGCATGTGATGGAGAGTGTTGAGGTGCGGAGAGACAAGACCATCAGATATGACGTGCGACTGCCGCTCATATGGCTGTCCCACTGCAACTGGACGTGCGGCTTATGCTACCTTTACTGATCGACGCAGACGAGATCAAGCAAATATTGCCTCGCGACGAGCCTCTCACCCCCGGAATCATCTATGTCTTGATCGCAGGTCTATCAGGCAGCGTTCTGACGCGCACTCGGTCTTCCCCCATCAGGTGGTTCACGCCGCCCCTCCTCACCCTTGCTGCGATGCCCTATTTCCTTCCACAGACTTCGCACAATATTCGACGATACCTTTCTGATATCGAAGACCGCAACTTCCCAGCATTTGCGGCCGAACACGAGCGGATTCTCAGCACGGCTATCGCGCATTCGCAAATGACAATCGATCGTTTGGGTGGCTTGGGTGACAGGGCAAGGGAGGCCGCAGAGCAGGCGGGGCGAAAGCTCGAAAACGCAACAGGCTTGAGAGTCGGTGATGTCGTCAGCCGTATTGACAGAGAGAAGGAGAAGCAAGCTAAACAAGAGCAAGCGCTTCTAAAGAATGGGCAAAAACTGGAGACTATAGGCTACGTGGTCGAGCAGAAGCCTGTAGCTGAGATCGTGGTGCCTGCGAAGGGCGGCGGACAAAGCAATGTCTAGACAGGAATGCATAGACATAAGAAGGACCGCCTCTTTGTGGTTGTTTCTGAAGCTGGGACGGGCGCAGCGGTCCCTTGGCTGCCTTGACGGATAACGAGTTCCCCATGCGTAAATGTCGAGGCTCCATTCAACGCTTTCAGTATCAATGCTTTCAGTATACCTCCGGTGCAGCTCCAACCCCACAGTGCTATATTGGCAAGATATGACACCCGAGGGAACCTCTGCCGCCCCAGCCCGTTCTCGGAGTGATGCGCAAGCGTTTCCTCTCACTGTCACGCTGTATCAGGAGTGTGATTGCAATCTGCACTGTGCGTCAGTGATGGCAGGCTTCAAGGAGGACATAATACTGACGTTATCCGAGCGCTGAACGACAGACGAGATTGCCTGCAAAGATGAAGGTGTGACGTGCGTTACCGAGCCAAAAGAAAACACCACATCTCCTGCTTGCAATCCCTATTGACGGGTCAACAGATGTTTCACAAGTGTGGAAGCCAGGAGATTAACGATATTACTCGCGGATGCCATCCTTATGCGCGGCGTATATCAAGGCAAGATCTTGAACACGACTTACAGCTTCGGCCGCGGGGCTAGCTTCAGCTACGCTGTTGACTCGAGCAACACCTCGCTCAGGCCATTCATCTGGCATGTCCGATTGCCGACTGACTGTGGGATCATGGCCATTCGATTCCCTATGTCCTGGTGCTAGGCCGCTGTTTGACGGCCGACCCGCTGAGCTCAGGGAGGGCGAAAAAGCTGCTTCCAATGCTGTGGCTAGTAGGGCGGAAAGAGTTCGGTGGTCGGTCGTGAGTCTGGCGAGCTGAGCACGCGCATGACGTATGGCGTACTATGAACGCAGCCTCAGCAATGAGACCGCAATATCAGGACAAGCGAAATGAGGAGTCAGGAAGGGCTTGCCAGGGTTCAGTTGCGAAGGAAGAAAGATCAGACGGGCGAGAGAGGGTTGGCGAGAGGACGGTAATTCTCTGCGACAAGCAGTATCAAAAAAGAAGAGACAGTCATTAGGAATATTCGAGTTATATTCAAAGAAGATCGACGCACGATGTCAAGGTCTGCTCGAGGATATCCCTCGGGATCTAACAGGGAAGTAGACGAGGTCGTGCCGTGCTGCGTAGGTCAGTTATGTCCAGGGGACCGCTTCAGGAGAGCAAAAGGCTTTCCGTGGCGAGCCTCATGATGGATCCAGGTGATGACAGTGAATATTCAAGAAAAGATGGCCCACTGACAGAATCTAGCACATCGGACAGGACAACCTACACGAGTCAGATCAAGCTAGGTGTCCCCGATGTTGCCTAGTTCACCATCTCCTTCTCTATTTCATCCTTTCTTTGCATCAAGGCCCGAGCATACTCTCGAGGCTCACCCACATATGCTTCCGGGTCTGGCAAAGGCAAAGATGTCGAGGGGGGCTGCGCAGGTGCTGGAAATGCCATTGTCGATAGGAAAGTGCAAGGGGAATGCAGACAATGCCAGCAGATCCAGCAATTCACCGGGATCATGATAGCCACGTGGTTAGCACGTGACCCTTGGCACTCTTCCCGGAAGTGTGGTATTCACGAAACCTTTCAAATACATGGCATCCTCTAGGTCCACTTTGTATATACGCAACTGGGCCCGATTCACCACTTTCCCGCAAGGGAAGACCACGAGTCTGCACCGTATGACTTCTCAATTTCTTCCCTTCAAGAAGCACGCCGTAGAGGCAGAGGTGGCAGTCCTTGCGGTTCTACGAGCCTGCCACTTGTCAGTGTATCCAGCGACCCCTTTGGTGGACCAAACTGATGGGACTCGGTCAGGACGAAATCGGTGCAAAATACTCTCGTGCCGAAGGACACGTTGACCAAGCCTGACAAATCACCCGTCACTGGTCTGCCACCTCTCTGTCTCTTGCACTATCTAGCTAATAATGTCAAGTCGCGGATCTTTCGGCGCAAGCTTTGATTTCGCTTCACCTGCAAGCCAATTTCGGGGCAGACAGCATCATCGGAGAGGAGGACACCACCGAGCTGCAGGATAATGACTCACTTCGAGGCAGAGTAGTGGGGTTGGTGAATGAAGGCTTTGAGCGAGAAGAGGGATGGGGCCAGGGCGAAAACTGGACGGAGAACGAGTGAGTTACTTTCATCTCTGTTTGGCGATGGATCCCTGAAATGGTCCAGGATCCTAGCAGCGATCGATGCTGGTTCCTCGGCAGGGGGTCGCACGGGGCGCTTCTGGACAATAGATCCAGGTAAGTCTTTAAGTTCCTCGTGTCTCACACGACACGCGACACTATGCGGCTACCTCCCTCGTCCCCATTTAGACGTTGCCTGCTTCGCTGAACCTGGGGTGTCCTTAGTCGACGGAACTTCGGGCTTCATCCGCCATCAGCAATATGCTGTGTGCTTGGCCCTAATTATCGATGGGCGGGTCGAGCTAGGCGTGATCGGGTGCCCGAATCTAGGACCCGAACCGGCTCAGCTGGGCGAGGAAATTGTGCCAAATGGAAAGGGTGTCCTGATGGTCGCAGTGCGAGGTGAAGGAAGCTGGTCTGTGAGTTGAGCATGTCGCAAACCCCAGAATGTGCAGTTTCCTGCACCTCTGCATTGCCTTGTGCTGGCTGATGAACATAGCGACCCTTGTCAGAGCAGATATATAAGAGACTGCATCTCCCATCGTCACCTGCAGATGCATTGACATTGACCTTCCTCGAATCGGTTGAGGCTGGACACTCGGCTCATAACATTCAGGCGCGTATCGGAGAACTGTTGCATGTTCAGCGACCGAGCCTCAGGATGGACAGTCAGGCAAAGTATGCCTGTCTCTCGCGAGGGGAAGGTGGAGTTTAGTGAGTTATACGTGGAAGGGTGACGGAGCTTACTGTGCAGCCTGAGAATACCCACAAAGTACTCGGGGGGGAAAGAATACCAAGAAAAAATATGGGATCATGCCTCGGGAGATTTGCTTATTGAAGAGTCAGGAGGTGTCTGCTCTGACATGCACGGCCAGCCACTGGACTTTGGGCAAGGCAGGACTTTGCGGGCGAACGAAGGGATCGTCGCTGCAGGTCGCGATGTGCATGCTCGGGCGCTGGCGGCAGTCCGGAAGGCCATTGATGAGCTGGATCGGTAGTAAATGCTAGACCAGGGATGGCATGCATGCAGCTCAGTGGGCTAGCCTGCGGCTACTGTTGGTCACTACATAGGGGTTGACCCGTCATTGAGTTGTAGTCTCTTTTAAGCCTGCATATACCGTCAGGCTTCCGCCCATACTTCTATGCCCTCTTCCCCGACTCTAAATTCACCACGCACCCCGGCGGTCGTTCCACTTAGACCTGTACTGCCGGGGACACGTATCAAAGCCTCGAATTTCTGACCTGGTTCGAGGCTGTTGACGGGTGTGGCTACTTTTTTCGTCCTGAATGTGTCAATCAGGGTAAGATCAACTGGATATTGCAAGGCTCTCGTCCGGCCCAGGCATGTTATCTGCACATTCAGCGGCCAGCTAGCAGCTGCAAGAGTCCCGGGACGAGAGTAAAGATCGCTTCTGTCATCGGGCAGTGGAGACGTAAACGGAGCAGGATATGGCGGAGGAAGATGTGAAGTAAACAAAGGGGCGCCTGTTCCTTGCTGCCAATACGTCAGCTGAAAGCCCGACGTATCAACGGACTCACGAACAGGCCCTGTGTGGAGACAACCACGATGGCGCCCAATTGACTTCTCAACCTTTCCATCTCTGCCATGACTTCTGGCATTCCGACATCGTTACCGCTTCGAGGTCCATCCGGCTTTCGTCGATGCATAGCTTTCTCTTCCTCTGACCAGCGTTCGACCCAGAATCCATCCCCAAAGCCATCACAGAGAACCAGCTCGAGCTTGACGTTCCCACCCGTATTTGGGTCAAGGTGCACATCCAAAGGTTGACGCATAGCCCTTAGGGCTTTCAACCACCCACCCCACCGAGGTTTGACACGGGCGATCTTCAGTCGTGATAAAGATGCCTGTATGGTGTCCTCAACCTTTCTGAGCATCACTGGAGAGACATTCTGCGGGCGGAAGTTCTCAGCAAGCGACGCCTGAAGACATGAAATAAGATGGCCTTTCATCGCCCGGTAAAGCAGTGGCAGCGGTGCACGGTGAGTTATAGGGTATAAGAGTGCAGCATGGCTGCCCTTGCCACCGAGGGGAACATCTAATGTGGCGGCTCCAGGCGGAGGAAGCGGGACGGTGAGAGAGCTGGGGAGCAGGTGAACGAGTAGAAGGAACAACACGACCAGCGTCTTGCCTAATGTCGCCGCGTCAGACAATTACGGGTGCAACGCCGGGTCTATGCTTGATCGCGATTGTGCTCGACGAACCTGATCCGCTGGACCCGATGAGTTCAATCATGTCGCCCCTCTGCAGGGTAGACGCCCCTGGATGGTGTCGAGCATCCCCTAGAATCTCGTCCATTGACGGGATGAAAGTGGGACCCGGAGGATCGGCTAAAATGGGTTGAGCGTACCACAACAAGATGCGCAGGCGAAGCTGACTCTGGTATCGTACCGCCATGATCACCTGCTCGCTGGTTATCGATAAGTAGCGGAGCGAGAACGAAACCACGTACTTCTGCAGCTGTAGAGCATGGTATACCGCTTAGCCAAGGGGGCATTGGCACCGCTTCCGCAGTACCGACCGGGGCACGTTAGACGTGCAAAAGGGACAAGTTGACGGGAAGGCGATATCTCGACGGAACCGAAATAGAAGAAGAGATGGAGTGGAGGTCGCATGTGGTCGATGCGGCGGCAAAGAGATGCAGGTATGATTTACATCACGTTTCCGGCCCCGTCAACTGGACAATCGCCCAATCATGGTCGGGCCACCAGGCTACGGGCTTAATGCAGTCCTGATCCTCATCTACGGACTTAAAAGATTGCTGTGCTTCGCCTTTGACACCCGTCTTCAAGGCGGCTCCGACAACATCCACAATCGCGAGACTCGCATTCAGCCCATACACCATGGTTGCCGCGTAGAAGAAATTGGCGTTGCCGGTTCCAGTGAGAAGCCACAATGAATGTAAAAGTGGCAACAAAATCGAAGTGTACATGTGTACGGTCAGAGTGAAAAGGGGATGACGAAGGTCTGCAGTCAGCCTCCATCTTACTTGTTACTCTCACTCGATAAGAGATCTGGGAAACAGCCGAGTAGGCATGCCCAGACGGCTGTGTCGCCCAGCGTAGGATAGCTCTTCCATGTCCCCAGAATTCCGACCAAAATCACGATGGAGAGCAGGGGGTCATGTCCGAAACGCAGACAGACCGGTGCAACGTAAATCACTATGTGGAGCTAACAAATCAACATGGCTCTATCCTGTCAGACATACCTGGAACACCCCGAGGAAGAAATGACGAAAGTGGTCAAAGATCTCCGTAAAGAAATACCACCACATCCCCACATTGGGCGTCAAATCGGGAACGCTCAAGCTGGATGTCAGCTGCGTCAAAGACGGACGCTCACATGAAACCCCACGTTTGCAAGAGCCAAGAAGTGCCGAAAGCTGAAGTGCTAATTATTGCCGGTATAGCAATACCCAACAGGAAGAGCACCAGCTGCACGACACGCTCTTGAGTAACAGCCGGGAACATAAGGAGGGCAGGAAGCAGAAGGGCAGGATAAAGTGATACGTGCGTTGACAGGCCAAGGAGAAGACCAGCGACATTGGCCTTGCCTGTGCCTTAGCCAAGTCAACATGACGTGCTCACCCAAAGCTGCTGCCGCAATTGTCAGCAGTAGAATCGCGTTGTCCAGAGTTGATGTCGACCGCGCCAAGCATGTAATGATAGTGTAGGGATTGAAGAGAGCCCTGAGATCAGTAGAGACAAAACTCGCTCTCACAAAGCGAGGATCAGGTTTGTCCGACGACTTGCTCTACCGAGAGAACTCCTGGCGACCCATATCTCTCTGACAGAGACAGCACTGATGATGTCGGCAGAAGTCCAAAGCACGGCAGTGCTTAATCGCGAGCTGGCAGGGATCAAATACGAGAAAATTATCAAATAGAACGGGGACTACGATAGGTCAGGATAATTGACTTCGGCGTTCATTCACCTGATGAAAGACACCGCCGTCGTATGGGCGGCTACCCAGCTTGAACAGGAAGACGCCCTCGGACACTGAGGGTTGTCAGCAACGGCAGAGTGGAAATGAGAGGAGGTACGGCTTCGAAAGGCAGTTATGGACGAGACTAGCTCGGGACGGTGCTGCAGCTGGGATGGTAGCGACGTGCACGCAAAGAACGAGAGCCGAAGCACAGCTCCAGCTGCCAATATGAGCCATTGTTGTTGCTCTTGAGTGAAAAGATGTCCAAGGTACACCGTTCTATCGTTTGACATGTTGAGAGACAACTTCAGACGCACGACTACCTTTGTCGCGTTGTCATTTTGATTTTCTTGCTCTCAGTCTTTCTTGCAACGACATCATGTATGAGCCTCATCTCGTCAATCACGCGCACGATCACGCATCGAACGACAATGGCGCATCGCTCATGGAGGAGCTCGATAAGCTTGCGCCCATTAAAAGTTTTGATGCATTCCCAAAGGTAACATCCCATCTCAAGGTCTGTCAATAATGGTTAGGTTCAATCGACATATATCAGCCAGTCTCGCAGAGGTGGTGCCCTCACAGCAATCGTCGGCGTCATCATCTTCCTCCTGGTCCTGGTGAGCCTCATGGAACTACCCTCACTTACTACAGAATGACCTGGGCGAATTCTTATATGGAGCTCCCGACTATACCTTCCAGGTGGACCATCAGCTGGAGAAGGATCTACAGCTTAATGTGGACCTCACTGTGGCTATGCCTTGTCATTGTGAGCGTTCTAATTTATCTTGCTGACGGCAGATCTTACCATTGATCTACGGGACGCTGTTGGTGATAGATTGCACCTGAGTGATGACTTTGTCAAGGAAGGGGTAAGCTTCAGAGCAGCAACCCAGCTAACAATAGACAACCTTCAAGGTTGGAAAGGCTACCTCTAGCAAGTGCGTTTCACCAAGGCAGCAGCACTGACGTTAGACTTGCTACACCGACCGCGCAATCTGCTTCCCAAATCATTGCTTCTGCAAAACGAAGAACTCCAAATCAGCGCAAGATGTTTGCTGGTATCCGACGTCTCTTCTCCTCGAAACCCAAGAAAGCCAAACAGTCAAACTACAGGCCAACATATGATAAAGTCGAGAACGGGCCTGCTTGTCGTATCTACGGCAGCGTCGAGGTCAAAAAGGTGACGGCCAACCTGCACATCACAACATTGGGGCACGGATACATGAGTTTTGAGCACACAGATCACACTCGTGCGTCAAGTCCACATGTGGTTCGGCTAACCATAGTGATGAACCTGTCACATATAGTACACGAATTCTCCTTCGGGCCATTCTTCCCGGCCATTGCTCAGCCCTTGGACCTCACTCTCGAGGTCACCGAACAACGTGGGTCGCCTTGTTGACAAAGCTTATCTCAGCTTTTACCATTTTTCAATATTTCTTGAGGGTTGTCCCAACCACTTATATCGACGCGAATGGTCGTAAACTCGTTACTTCTCAGGTGAGGACTATCCGGGGTTTGGCTAAAGGAAAGTATGCTGTGACCGACTACTCTCGCTCTTTCGAGCATGGCAGGGGAGTCCCAGGTATCTTCTTCAAATACGATCTGGAGGCCATGGCCCTCACCATAAGGGAGAGGACAACTAGCCTGTATCAATTCTTGATTCGGTTAGCTGGCGTTGTTGGTGGTGTCTGGACCGTTGCGTCGTTTGGGTTGCGGGTCTTTAATAGGGCGCAACGTGAGGTCACTAAAAAGACGGACAAGCGGGAAGTTATACCATCATCGGTGCCATCTCCTTCGCCTGGAAGAGACTCGTCAAGTTACTTTGCGGGTCCTGCCATGGCCAAAACTGCCAGCTGGCGATCAGCAGGGCGGTCGAGTCCCATGATAGGCGGGGAATGGACTAGATGAGGCATGCAACGCTCGGTACTCAGTTAGGCGCGCGACAAGTGCCACAAGCCATTCCGGCCAATTATCAGACTTGATTTTGCTTCGTCCCTCTGTTCCAAGCCGGGCGAACCATCGACGACCTCATCATGGCTGATCAAGGCAGGGACGCCATCTTTCTGGACAAACCGTATATCGACCCCAACCCCTTGCCTTCTTCGGTGCCCCACGTCGATGAGCTAGGTGTCACTTCCGCCCCCCTAAAGTCCGCGTCCTTCTTCATCGGCGAATACTGCAAGGATGTGAATGGTGAGTGTCGGACTGAGATACGTCGCTCATGTCAGAGGACTTTATGCTGTGCAAGGCAGAGACTCGAGATCCGGCTCACTGTCTCAAAGAGGGCCGAAAAGTCACGCGTTGCGCGGCAGATCTGTGAGCTACTCAACCCGGATCGACTAATGTGGAGGATTGGTAAAGTGAGGGAGTCCTGTCTGAAGGAATTCGATGCACATTGGCAATGTCTTGAGAATAATAATCAGGTTAGCCCATTTTGTGATGCACAGCTAATGTCAGTATCTCCGAGCTTGTCGTAAGGAAGAGCGGCCGCTGAACGAATGCGTCTTCACCAATTTCGTATGGCGAGAGCTTTGGTGCGTTGCTAATGAGCAGAAACTACGCAAGACCATTCCTGGAACTCCCGCTGGGCACGTGCAAATACACGAGAAGAAGAATCCGATCTTCACCTCTCAGCAAAAATAGAACGGAACATGTATATACATCAATAACTCAGCGTCTCCACTAGCTTATCAAAAACGCGAATCACATCCGGTTGGTAGAACTTCTCGTACATGAGAGGCACCGGCGTACTGTCAGTCAGCAAAAAAGCTGATCGATTTCACACTCACTCCCACCCACTGACCAGACCTATCGGGGCCTCTAGGTATTCAAATGCTCGTCGGCCCACTTCACCGGCGATATTATTACCCACGCCCCCGCTTTTGCCCGCTTCATGGACGATCACCATTCGCCCAGTTTTCTTCACCTCTTCAACGATAGCTGGTATGAGGACCGGATTTATCGTCCGGAGGTCGACTAATTGAATTGACGGCGCCGGATTTGGCGGACGCAACGCGTCTGGTAGGAACGGGAGGAGCGCTGCGGGAGGATGCTGGACCAGTTTGATGGCCCGCACTGATATCAGGAAGGCCCTTCACAGTCCTCACTGCAGGTGTATAGAGGCGTTCCATATGAGACGAGTGTCAAATCTGATCCATGCTGCACCGTATCGAGTTGGTCAAGCGGCAGCGTGTAGTCGTCGACGGGAACCTCTTCAACTGCAGCCCGGTATCTCGCGTTAACTCTGTCAGTGCCGTCCGATACTCACAAGATCTTTGGCTCGAAAAACAGAACTGGGTTCGGATTGCGAACGGCCGAGAGCAGTAAGCCTTTTGCTTGAATAGGAGAACGTGGAATAACAACGTGCAGACCAGCCGCGCCCAAGAAGAAACCCTAAGCTTAGCTAGTCCTGAGATCTGACCTACTTCAGGACTCTGAGAGTGATAAAGGCCTCCATGCCCAACACTACCGATGGGGGCTCGAATGGTCAAGGAACCTCCCGGTAGAGGATAAGATCCACCGCTGCCATATCGCTTCTTGGCTGCTTCATTCACTAGCTGACATATCAGCCTGCAGAGCCTCGGATACACCTACCTGATCAAACGCAGGAAAGATCTGGACGTGAGCTATAGCGAAACCCGCAAACGCACATAATCTCCAAACTGAATTTCTCCGATTGCGCAACCGCCGATTGATGCGTAGCCGATTCCAAAGCCAGCGATGCCTTGCTCTGTTAACGGAGTGTTGAAGACCCGCTTTTTGCCTGCTTCATCAGCCACCCTCGTCTGGCTGACTTGCCAAACTCTTCCGTGAGACCCATACTGCATCGAAAGACCCCACCGAAGGAGACGTCCTCTCCAAACACCACAGCTTTCGGATTGGTCGACAATGCTGTGCTGTAAACGTCAAATGAGATTTCGCTACGTACGTACCCGAGAGCGTCCCGTATCGCCTGGTAGAGATTCATCCTCCGGGTCTGTCGCCCTCGCCCTGTAGGACCTCGCAAGCCATGACCATCGGTGAATCGTATCCCGGGAGTTAAGAGAGCCTCTCATGAGTTTGAGATGCATTGCCTTTCACGAACCTGCTCGGAATCACCAATCAAGATGTCACTCTGCCCGAGAGACGGCTCGTCTGTTTCGCTAGTCTCAACCAGAGGACTCGGTGCTATCCTTGCAAGCCTGGAACGACCAGCCAAGGCTGAATCCTCGACTGCTGTGCTGTACATGGCACATGCTTGGTGGCATCGTGGGACGAAGGCACCTAGAAAAGCCTTCACGGGCGAGATCATCGAAGTGTCAGTCAAGTGTCAAGCAGAGAAGAAACAGGAATGCTGTTGCAGCTTGTTCGGTAAGACGAATTGCCGGCATCACGTGGCACCGCGAGAGATGTTGTCTCTCCTATGCGGGGGAGTATGATTGCATTGTTTCGTACGGGAATGGATCACTGGGGAGGGGGGGGGGGGGGGGAGCGGAACGAGAGTTTAAGAGGGAGCGAGCATGCTACAGTTGGGGACAACATCTACAGACGGATGCACAAGTCGCAGCTTTCCTATGAGGGGAGTACTTTAGTTTTCGGGTGGAGATCGACGGAAAAACGCCCAGTTGCCTGAAACGGCAAAGGTTTGATCGAGGCGGGGGGCACAGGGGGGATCTACGCGCGGGCGCGCAGAACACGACGACCAAAATGTTTCCCTGCCGGGTCTGGTTCATTCACGACACTTAGTGTGTTCGCATTTCAAAGTCATATCGCTGTACATCTCACACACTCACATCTCTGTGCGACATCCTCCTCTCAACTCGGTCGCGACCACACCCCCCAGTCTTGGTGGCCTGCTCCTTTCTGTATACCTCTTCCTTTCTTAGTCCAGAACCTTGCTTGGCCCTGATCATTTTGTGGCGCATATCTCAGACCACCCCACATCCCGCCGCACATCATCATCTTCATGATGTTCGCAAAGGTCTCTGACAAGTTTCACCATCGAAAACAGCAAGCAAACGCGGCAAAGAGCACCTCACCATCTACCTCGGCAGCTCATCGAGCTCAACCTCAGCTTAATCATGCAATAGTCGACTCTGGCGTGCCGATGGAGGGTATTGAAACGTGAGTCACCCGCAATGAGAATCTTTCTGATGTCAGTCAATCGACACAACCGGCATTTGCTGCAGACTTACCTTCATCATCCTCGTCCTTTAACCAATCACCCCCTGACTTTTCGGTATCGTCCGCTCAGGGCCCGAGTCAAGCGCGGAGTGCAGAACTTGAGCAGCAGCCGGCCCAGCAAACAACTACCTCGAGTACGATGAGTGTTGAGATGGCAGATGTGGGGGCTCTGTCACTTGCACGGAACAGCAGTGCCGATGAGGAGCGGATGCGGGAGAAGGCACGAGAGGCTCAACAGCAGGTGAGCACTCATTAGAGATGGGCTTATATCCAGGCTGCGCACGCGCAAGCCAATCTCGACTATGCTACTCAACAAGCTCGTGTGGCTGCTATTAATGCAGCCGCTACGCAAGCTGCCTTGGATACAGTCTCGACTCAGCTTCCCGCAACTGCCAAGGTGCCCACATCTATCGCTGGCTCGTCTGCAAATCAGCCTGTTCGCAAGACTGCTGGGCGGTATGCCCTCGCGGATTTCCAGATTGAGAGAACGTGAGTCATCCTGCGGTCAAACTGATATCAGACTTGGGACTGGTTCCTTTGGCCGAGTTCACTTGGTTCGGTCGCGTCATAACGGCCGCTTCTATGCCGTGAAGGTACTCAACAAAGAGAAGGTCATCAAAATGAAGCAAGTGGAGCACACGAACTCTGAACGAGAGATGCTCGTTCGAGTGCGACACCCATTCCTGGTCAATTTATGGGGCACATTCCAGGATGTCAATAATCTGTACATGGTGATGGACTTTGTGGCTGGTGGAGAGTTGTTCAGTTTATTGAGAAAGAGCCAGGTGGGTTTCCTGCCGGACTCAGCTCATAAACAGCGCTTCCCTAATTCTGTCGCAAAATTCTATGCTGCTGAGGTCGCGTTGGCGCTTGATTATTTACATTCTCTGGACATAATCTATCGCGATCTCAAACCAGAAAATCTGTTGCTCGGAGCCGATGGGCATGTCAAAGTGACCGATTTCGGATTTGCTAAGCATGTGCCCGACATTACATGGACACTCTGCGGGACTCCAGACTATCGTGAGCTGAACGCGCCTGATCGTGCTGACCGCAGTGGCACCCGAAGTAGTGCAATCTAAGGGTTATAACAAGAGTGTCGATTGGTATGCCTTGGGAGTGCTCATCTTCGAGATGCTTGTGGGTATTCGTTGTCCTTCCAAGGCTAATAATGAAAGGCTGGGTACCCACCTTTCTTCACCGAGGATGGCAATCCAATGAAGCTCTACGAAAAGGTGAATCTGTTCCAAGAACCAAGCTGATCGGGAGATTATTGCTGGCAAGGTGCGGTACCCTACGTATTTCGATGCGCTTGCAAAAGAGCTGTTGAGAAATCTTCTTGTTGGAGACTTGACCAAGCGATATGGGAATTTGCGAGCCGGTTCGTCCGATATCTTCGCTCACGGCTGGTTTGCCGAGGTCGACTGGGACAAACTGTACCGAAGAGAAATTCCAGCACCATATGTGCCAAAAATAGACGGAGAGGGAGATGCGAGCCAGTAAGTGTGTAGGTTGTTGAACGCTCATGCCAGATTCGACCGATACCAGGAGACAGATGTAACAGAATACGGTAAGGCAGGGGCAAGTCCGCATGACCACTTCTTCATGGACTTCTAAGCATGCAACGTCGTACACGTAGACAGTTCGTGTTGCAAGCAGGTGGACCTTAGAAAGTTCCGTATTACTGTATGGGTTGTCTCTAGCTGCCAGGACAACCACTACGTGTACATACGATAACACCTGGAAACGCAGAAAAGGTGGAGATAGCTAAAGCGGCTACCTACAGAGTTTCTGGGGCATACTCAGTAGGCTCCAGAAACAGAAGATGTGGAGTGCTTGCAACATTCTGGTTATGGCCATGAGTTGTGCTTAAATGCTGAGTCTCTCTTGGTGCGGTGACATCGTCTCCACCTAAATGTTCATCGCTCCAAGTGTACAAGCATGACATCGGCCTGCCGCTGAGACGCATAACGCGTGCGGAAATGTGTGGCTTTGGAAAGGGCGGAAGATTGGACGCCGCTGGTATAAAATATTATTACACAGAGTACGATGTGTCACAGAGGTTTAGTCTCATTCGATTTGTTTACATTCAAGGTCTGCTAGATTCTACGCTATGCTTGATCCTCGCTCAACTCTACTCAACGGCAATCACTCCTTCCCGGCTTTCTACGCATGCTATCTACTACGTTCTCGTGCGAAGGCCACTTCGCGAATCACATATGTAAGTGTCACTATCATTCGATGCTGACGCTAGATTGGATCCAGTCCCGATCCCCCGAGACGGATCAGACAACATAATGGCGAGTTAACGCGTGGAGCACGCAAGACCTCGAAATATAGGCCATGGGTTCGTGATAGTAGAAACTTATACTTACGAGTAGGAAATGCAGATGATCGTGTATGGGTGAGCGTCCTATGCCCTCCCAGGGCTGATGTCAGCTTTCCCAGTAAACTCGTTGCGCTACAAGTGGGTGAATCTCCGGCTCGGCTAATGCAAGTTTGAATATGCGTGGCAGAAGCCAGAGCAGACCAGACATTTGCGCGATGGTCCAACAGCTCAACAGTACGAAGGGCTGGCAAAGAAGGACAGACAAAGAAATACCCCTGATCGTAAAATAGGGTATACTCCTTGCATCGTATCGGGCTGATATCGGGCTGACCTCTTCAGCGTCGTGTGTGCATTACTCGCTCTCCCGCCCTTTTCAAGATTGCCACTACATGTCCGCTTCTTCAACGAGGCAACTCAATCGACCTTTGAGGCATGCCGAAGTAGACAAGCTCAAGCCCTTCCACACTCCCTGACGACCATTCTCGACCTCGGCGGTGTGGCAGGAGATCAAGGCCCCCGTATCGCAAGCATTCCAGGGGTAACTACTATCGATGGGCCGATTGATGTTGAAGACTTCCACTTCCGCGACCGAATGTGGGCGAAGTTTTCAACCTTAGATGGGACGCCTATGTGTATGATTTGTGAGACTCCAATCGACCTCCAGGTAGGCGCAATGCCTGACCAAGCTGAATACAGAATCACGTATCATACAGCCTGTGCCCATCAGATAACGACTGCCTGGCGATTGCGCATATCGAGTGTCTCGCGACCAATTTCCTGCGCGAAGAGTCTTCACTGCTCCCTACCCATGGTCATTGTCCATGCTGTCAAGAGGAGGTGCAATGGGGCGATATCATCCGCTCGATCTACGCCCGCAAAGCGCTAAATGGACCGCCAGCGCTACCAAGAACGAGGAGGCTGCTACGAGAGAAGAGTTAAGTCTTTCCAGTATCCGCTATCATCAACGCTCGATTTGGAGACTCAATAGGACGGAATCGAAGTGGTCCTCCGACTCCCGAGATCCCAACGAGGGCCCGGAACAGCCTCGTGCCGAAAGGCTGCGGTTGTCTAGCAGGTTCATAAGGAGGGTAACACGTCAGCCTTCAGGAGCGGATAGAGCTGTGTTTGTCTCAATGCTGCGCACAGACTTGATAGACAATTTCCATGAGTCGCATTACCCTGCCTCTGGTGGCAACGACGGAACCTGCTCTACAGAACCAGTCACTTGGAGATTGCTGAATGCACCTGCCAAGCTCTGCGTCAAATATGATGTTGCCTCCTGGTCCTGGTCGCCGACGTCAAGAACTTCTTTTCCAGCGTCCTGGTCATCGCGACCGAAAGTAGAGACTTCGTTGGGGGGATTGTGTGCTGGAGATGGTTGTGACTCGACTGAGGATGAGGATGATGCGGCGTCGTCCTCATCGTCGGATGACACGTAGTCTTCCCAGTCGAGCTATATTGTTATTAGCATAATGCATGGGAATCGTGTACCGTTGATCGCACATAATCATAGATGACTCGGACGACGAGACTGCAGCTAGGGCAGGTAGCTATCTCCTCTCCATTGCGCAACTGAGCTTTGGAAATCTCGAATCGATCCCCGCATGGACAGGGAGCATGGAAGACCCGAGCCACAGGGTCCCAAGCGAAGTCTTCAATTTCCAGCTCATCGTAGTAATTGACCATGTCGACCAGGCGGCTGAACAAGAGCAGAGTATCGAGAGAAGTTTGCATTTTTTTGACGAGTGGCAAAGCTGCGAATGCCGACCGGGGCTCCGCGCAGAACAGCTCAGGTGGGGCCAAGCAGAATGCCGTCATCCGGTCCCTTCTTCCTCTTTCTCGACTTCTCTTCCTCTTGATCCGTATTACATCTTATACGTTTCCCAGATGTCTGTCACAAATGGCAGCAGGCAAGAGCTCATACCAGATGACGGTCAGTCACATGCTGTGGAACAGTTCACCTTCAGCTTATATATCGCTTCCAGGTACCGGCGTCTTGATGTCAGATCCATGGTGAGCAGTCAGTTTGCCTCCTTGTTGATGTTATCCAGGCTCGAACCGTTCTCGGGGGCTTTACGTGAACGCTATACGGCGTACAAAAATCAGCTGGCAGTAATCGACAAGTATGAAGGCGGGCTTGCTCATTTCGCCGAAGGCTACAAGTCCATGGGGCTGCAGGTGGACTCGGAAGGTGGCGTGCGCTATAGGGAATGGGCTCCAAACGCCCTGCAAGCTAGACTCATTGGCGAGTTCAGTGAGCTTCATATATTCCCATGTACCTGGACGACTCGCTGAAGGGTATTGAGATGGATGGTCACATACGGCCAACCCGATGACGAAGTCGGCATTTGGAGTCTGGGAGTGCTATGTTCCCCCGAAGGCACCTGGAGTGTGCGCAATCCCTCACGACTCAATGATAAAAATCTCTATGACTGTTCCATCTGGAGCATCCATTGATCGCATTCCTACTTGGATCAGCAGAGTGACACAGGATCTCAACATCTCTCCAATCTACGATGGTCGATTTTGGAACCCACCCCAGGGCCAGGTATACCAATTCAAGCACGGTCACTCGACCCAGTCGACTCTGGGCCTGAAAATCTACGAAGCTCATGGTAGGTCTGGTCGATCACTGTCGCTTATCATCGACAGTGGGCATTTCAAGCCCCAACATGCGTGTGACCACCTACAAGGAGTTTGAGATGGATGTCCTACCCAGGATAAAGAAACTCGGCTACAATACAATCCAAATGTAAACCTGCGTACGCACTATCCGGTTCCTAGCTGATAAGTCTAGGATGGCCGTTATGGAACACGCATATTACGCTTGTGCGCCGTCTAATTCATTGTGAATCCTCCATGCTGATGGAGCCGCCAGCCTTCGGTTACCAGGTGACGAACTTCTTTGCCGCTTCTTCTCGTTATGGTATGGTAGCTTAAGCTGGATAAGTTTAGGAGTAACCCAATCAGGTACTCCCGAGGAACTCAAGTCTCTCATAGATGCTGCCCACGGAATGGGGTTGACTGTCCTCTTGGACGTGGTACATTCGCACGCCTGCAAGAACATTGAGGACGGGTGAGTCGCTACTACCATACCGATGACTCAAGTGTCAGCATCAATATGTTTGATGGAACCGACCATCTGTATTTTCACGAAGGCGCTCGAGGTCGACACGAGCTCTGGGATTCGCGACTGTTCAACTATGGACATCATGAGGTCCTACGCTTTCTGCTGTCCAATCTTCGATACTATATGGACGTATACATGTTTGATGGATTCCGCTTCGATGGTGTCACCAGTATGATGTATAAGCATCACGGAATCGGCACGGGCTTTTCTGGTAAGCATAGCCCCAGCTGGCCGCTCGCTCACTTCTAGGCGGCTACCATGAATATTTTGGGGAATCTGTTGACCTCGAAGCGATGGTGTACCTGATGCTGGTTTGTTCACCAAGGGAAGGGAATGCGCTGATGTGAGCGAAGGCCAACCAAATGCTCCACGAGACATACCCAAATGTGATCACCATCGCCGAAGACGTCTCTGGAATGCCTACGCTTTGTAGGCCTGTGCCCGAGGGAGGCGTCGGATTCGACTACCGCCTGTCTATGGCCATTCCGGATATGTTCATCAAGCTGCTCAAAGAGTCGACCGATGACCAGTGGCAGATGGGCGATATCGTTCATACCTTGACCAACCGCCGTCATTTGGAGAACAGCGTGGCCTACGCCGAGAGTCACGATCAGGCACTGGTTGGAGACAAGACCCTCGCGTTCTGGCTTATGGACAAAGAAATGTGTAGGTCTTCGGCTCAAAATTTATGACCTACCAATCGCGCGTAGATGATTTTATGTCCGATCTGTCTCCCTTGACCCCTATAATTGATCGCGGGCTATCTCTACACAAAATGATCAGGCGAGTTCCAGCGCTAGCCTACTTTAACTCTGCTGATTACATTCAGGTTCCTCGTTCACACTCTGGGCGGTGAGGCATACCTCAATTTTGAGGGTAATGAATTCGGACATCCTGAGCAAGTCATCTGTCGTAAGGCATATATGGCATCCTGCTGAAGGTGCAGATGGATGGATTTCCCCCGAGAGGGTAATAACAACTCCTTCGCACATGCCCGACGACAGTTCAACCTTGTAGACGATGAACTCCTCCGCTACAAATACCTCAACGAGTTCGACGTGGCTATGAATTGGCTGGAAGCCCAGTACAAATGGCTGAGTTCACCCCAAGTTCGTAAAGAGCTTTACGACAAGCTAATACTCACAGGCGTACGTTTCTTTGAAGCATGAAGGGGACAAGGTCATCGTCTTTGAACGAGCCGGTCTTCTGTTCATATTCAACTGTTAGTGCCCGATGTCAGGATAAACTGCTGAGTAATCTGGCAGTCCATCCCTCGAACTCTTTTGTCGATTATCGGGTGGGAGTGGATACTCCTGGAGAGTACAAAGTCGTCCTTACAAGTGATGAAAAGCGGTTTGGTGGCCACGAGCGAATCGATCTGAATGGTCGGTACTTCACGACGCCGATGAGCTGGAATGGACGGAGCAATTGGCTGCAGGTAGGCGAATCATTGGACGAACCAGCCCATGAATCCACCACTGATCATATTTTGAAGGTGTACGCGCCAAACAGGACTGTCTTGGTGCTCGGCTTGTAATAATGTAAAGCAGAATAGCTGTCCATACTCTTGACGCACGAAAGATCGATGACTATGACATGACAATGAAATGTTAGCGAAAAGTCCGCAAGCACCACACTCCGCAAAGCCAAAAAAGTGCGGAATTATATAAGCTTGAATAATATACGTAAGACCCTTCGCGTTTCTCAAGGAGACAAGCTGTCATGACCCGGTCCGGATTGTCATGACCCACGTCGTGGTTTGACCTATCGTGGAAAAGCTCATAGTAGCAAACCGTGGAAAGTATCATCGTGGAAAAGCTCATAGTAGCAAATAGTGGAAAGTCTTATCGTGGAAGTACTTATCGTGGTTGAACCACGCGTGGAAGAGCCACAATGAGCGTGGGAGAGCCACGATGCCAGAGGTATAAAAGGATGCGCATTTTGTAGTTTGTAGTTCTCCAGTCTTTTATTTATCTCACATTCTTCTCTCACTTCTTCACTCACTTGTCTCACATTCTTTTGACACTGTCTTTACTCTTGCCTCACATTCCTGGTCGATGCTACCTCATCGACCAGGCTGGTCACCGCTTGTCATCCAACCAATCCACAAGCTTCACGGTCTACACCTGTCAGACGTAGGCCAAGCTTAGTAAACCTTTGCGGTCCATCCTGTCTCAAGCCATCACTACTTGGGACAGGTTCGTGACAGAAGGGCGCTCAGAGTATTGCTCTCAGAAGCAGACTCACTCTTAGAAGCGAGTCTGTTCTTAGAACTCCACTCTGAGAGGCATTCTTAGAACCACTCTGAGAGCGACTCTCAGAGTGATTCTCAGAGTGAACCACCTAAGAACGCCACCCCAACAAGGTATAAAAGACGGGCCTTGGGGAGGGAGTCTGACTTCTTCCCTAAGGATCAAAATATCATAAGTTACCTTGCTAGACCTCAACACTGCCCGACCACCTACACCACCTCCCCGAGCTTGCCGGATCCTACCAAGCTAATTACGCCTACACAACTGTCGATCAAGTCACAAGAACCTGAGCACTTAGCTCAACCCTTGTAAACGACAGCTTTCCACTCGTCTTTGATTAGCTTGAGGTCAATCAAGGACGGGTCGTAACACCTCTTGATTATACCCTGAACCGTTTCAGCCCATCTATCCATCTCGAATATTATTACTCGAATGACCTCTACACTTTTGTTGCCACTTATCCAATATCCCTTAGTCTCTCGTTCACTCTAGATTCCTTATTTCATCGTCAAAGACCTCGAAATTAGACTTGGTAATCATATTGGAAACAGGCGATTCTATAAGCAATATTTTATCAACCTGGTCATACCTGTCATGATGGGAACTCTTAATCCCGACGGATGCTAGGCAAGTGAATACGAGCCAGCTCGAAGTTCAGCGATCCAAGGCGATGCAAAACATGCTGATGCAAGGTAAACATCGAATCTCAATGACTCAAGGCGATGCATTTCAAAGGGAGTAAACATTCAATGCCAAAGGAACCAAACATTGAGATCTCACAGAGAGTAAACAAGATGGTACTCCTGGACAAGGCAGACAAGACGAGAGTGCAAGGCTATATAGAGAGGCAAGATTCCACCAAGGTGGTATGGATGCATGCAGTGGCAGCGACATCGTGTGATGACCCGACTCACCTCGAATTACCTCGAATACTCTCGACTTACTTTTCAACCTTTTCAACCTCTCGATCTATCTCGATTATTACTTGAATCACCTCGACACTCTTTTTGTCACTCATTCAAATCTCGATAACTTACTTTGTCACTCGTTTACTCTCGATTCCTCAATTCAACCTCCTCAAAAACCTCGAATTGATGCTTAGTAATAATATTGGAAATAGGTGATTCTATTGGCAACAACAGCATTGGAAATAGATAACATGCTGCAATATATAAGTAGATAGATCTGCCTTGATCCCCCCAGGGATCAAAACTCGTATGTTACTCTCGATATCATTTCGATTTCCTTGATTTGCCTGGATTGTCGATAGTTTGACGAATCTTCAGCTGAAAGCCTTCCACTTCCGGTTCGAGACTATTTTGCTTTAGTCAAATCGCCCCGATTACCCGTTTCCTCTGTCGAATCATCAGAGACACGGCCGTAACAAGTTCACAGATCACTAGACGTGATCCCAGTCCTTGTTACGACCCGTCCTTGATTGACCTCAAGCTAATCAAAGACGAGTGGAAAGCTGTCGTTTACAAGGGTTGAGCTAAGTGCTCAGGTTCTTGTGACTTGATCGACAGTTGTGTAGGCGTAATTAGCTTGGTAGGATCCGGCAAGCTCGGGGAGGTGGTGTAGGTGGTCGGGCAGTGTTGAGGTCTAGCGAGGTAACTTATGATATTTTGATCCTTAGGGAAGAAGTCAGACTCCCTCCCCAAGGCCCATCTTTTATACCTTGTTGGGGTGGCGTTCTTTGTTACGACCCGTCCTTGATTGACCTCAAGCTAATCAAAGACGTGTGGAAAGCTGTCGTTTACAAGGGGTGAGCTAAGTGCTCGGGTTCTTGTGACTTGGTCGACAGTAGGGTAGACGTAATGAGCTAGGAAGGATCCGGCAAGCTCAAGGGGGAAGTGAAGATGTGACTAGAGTGCTTGGGCAGCGATGAGGTCTAGCGATGTAACTTATGATATTTTGATCCTTAGGGAAGAAGTCAGACTCCCTCCCCAAGGTGCAACTTATATACCTTGTGGGTGTCTCATCCCACGAGGTATCCGAGCCCTTCTAGAGACGTCTCTAGAGCAGAGCTCTAGAGACTGTTTCTAGAGACAGCTCTTGAGACTCTCACGGGACACCTCTTGAGACTCTTCTAGAGAGTCTCTCCGATACGTCTCTCCGACCACTCCGATATGTCTCTATAAGGGTTATGACCGGGTCATAACATTCTTAGGTGGTTCACTCTGAGAATCACTCTGAGAGTTGCTCTCAGAGTGGTTCTAAGAATGCCTCTCAGAGTAGAGTTCTAAGAACAGACTCGCTTCTAAGAGTGAGTCTGCTTCTGAGAGCAATACTCTGAGCGCCCTTCTGTCACGAACCTGTCCCAAGTAGTGATGGCTTGAGACAGGATGGACCGCAAAGGTTTACTAAGCTTGGCCTACGTCTGACAGGTGTAGACCGTGAAGCTTGTGGATTGGTTGGATGACAAGCGGTGACCAGCCTGGTCGATGAGGTAGCATCGACCAGGAATGTGAGGCAAGAGTAAAGACAGTGTCAAAAGAATGTGAGACAAGTGAGTGAAGAAGTGAGAGAAGAATGTGAGATAAATAAAAGACTGGAGAACTACAAACTACAAAATGCGCATCCTTTTATACCTCTGGCATCGTGGCTCTTCCACGCTCATTGTGGCTCTTCCGCGCGTGGTTCAACCATGATAAGTACTTCCACGATAAGACTTTCCACTATTTGCTACTATGAGCTTTTCCACAATGGGTCAAACCACGACGTGGGTCATGACAATCCGGACCGGGTCATGACACCTGAGACTTTAGCCCCCACAACCTATATACAACACCAAGTATGATATGATGTTATGACCAGGTCATAACAGTCCTCGAGTTTATGACTCTTCCACCATCGCTTTTCACGTCATCTCCGGTTTTCAGCCTGCCGAGTACGCGTCAGATCAACCTCTGGCATTGTGGCACCACCACGCATAGGTGTAGCCATGATAAGGGCTTCCACAATGAGACTTCCCACTGTTTGTTACCTCCACAATAATTCTTGCCACTGTATGCTACTATGAGCCTTTCCACGATGGGGCAAGCCACGGTGCTGTGGGTCATGGCAATCCAAACCGGTCATGACACGAGGTGAGATGAATGCATCATCACAATAGCGATACTCGAGTTAGCTCATGACAGTCTGCTACTACGCTTGTGTCTAACCACTTGCATTCTTCATTTTCCTCCACCTTCAGCTCCTGTCCGATACCGATGAGAGCCCAAGCTTTAAAATCTAAAGGGTCATGGCCAACGTCTACCTTGTCATGGGGAGTGCTGGCATTGATCGCCAATGGTTGCCGAGACCGAGACTCAGCGTGCTGGCTGTCGTCCATTGGTGGACCGACGTCAACTTACAGTGATCTTCGCCGTTTTGGGGATGATACAGTCCTCAGTCATGTTTGGATGATATCGCATTATAATCTAGAGCTTCATGAAAACCTTCGGTGGACTCATGCAGCCTTCAACCTCTTCGATACTCATCGAGCCTCGCTGCGCTTAGTCTTAGAGTACAATGGAAGGCTGACACTCGGTAAAACTTGGATAGCTTTGGATCGTATTCTAGTTGACTCTTGACAGCGGCATCATGACCTCCGTGAACTGTAAGTATGCTTTGTTTCGGCTCAGTTTGCTGTCCCTTATCAAGCCGTGGCTGCATGTCGCCTCTGGTCCTGCGGTTTAGCTATACATGTGAAAAGGGCATTGACCAAGTTTGCGGTGCGTGGATGTCATAGACATGATTCGAGCGATCGGAATCAGATCCGGTCTTTGACTCTACCTCCACTTCCGGTGTCCAGCTCTGTTTCGTCCTTTCGAGCTCACCTCTTCATTCCCTCTTCCTTCGCCTCCCTATTATCCTCGTCGTCTTCGCACGTAAGAATGTCCGACAGCCCTGGTTTTTCAAATCCTGTTACTTACCGGGTGGAAGACAATGTGCAAAGACGTGCTGCGACTGCTCAAACTTCCAGCAAGGGGTCGACGAAAGGCCATTTCTCCGAGGACTTTGTCGTAGCCATTATGCAAGGTAAGGCGTGCGCTACGCCTTAAGCTGAGCGATACATCAGGTGGAGGATTTGAAATTGGCATAGCAGCTCTTAACGTGGAGACCGGAAAAGTGAGTCAACTCATAAAGTCTGAACTAAACCGGGCCGAGGCGGTGATCACCCAGGTCAGTTATACATAAGGGAGAGCAGGTCAGGAGATAATCCTGCGGTCAGATTTCAGACACCAATAGTAAGATAAATGTAGACTACGCACCGCATGCTGACGAACTGGTGGCATAGATTTCGACCGGACTATCAGGCACCTCAACGTCTATTATCCAAGGACTATCCTCGCTACCGACCTAGCCCTATGCTTTCCAACCAGATCCGGTAGGAATAGGCACACCGTGGGAGGATCCAGGCTCTTTGCAACGATTGCGTCGGAGTTCTGTCTCGAGGCAGAGCCATTAGCCAAAGCAGATTGGAATCGTGATATGGGTGCGTTCTTAAATTCAAATCAAAGCTGAAGCGGTCCACAGGTGCAGAATTAGTGCATAAATTGATTGCGAACAGCAAGCAGCGAGCCTCGACATTGATCAGTATCGCGGATAAGTGAGTGTAGAAGTCTTAATCACTATAATAACAGACAGATACCATGCACTGTGTGCAACGGCCGCGCTATTCGGTTGGGTGCAGGCTCAAAATGGCGTTGTGTTCGCCGAGGGCAGCTTAAACATCCACTATGTGGCGTTGGATGGTTATTCCGCTTGCGACGGATCAAAGCTTATCAAGTAGGGACTATGTTCATTGACGCCGGCACGGTGCGAAACCTCGAATTGGTCGCAAATAGCCTCACCAACTGCGCTAATGGTGCCCTTTACGGTAGGAGATCAAAGCCAGTATCGCTCAACTGCAGGCCTGTTGGATCAGTGTCTCACACCCATGGGCTCTCGCTTGCTTCGAACGAACATCTTACAGCCAAGTAACAGTCGGGTGGTCATTGAGAATCGTCTGGACGCTGTACATGGTGAGCCACGGGGGAAAGCAATTGGCTAAGTACTGGAGAACTCATGCGATCACCTGGGCTGAGACATGAGCTGAAAAACACCTTGAATGCGCTTGGGCAGGTCAGTCAAGCTGGCCAGTAGCGACTGACAAAAACAGATGGATCTTGATAAGATCAATGCTGCTGTACAACTGTGATCCACTCCTGTGCTGAAACTTCAGCTGTCCATGACCGATCAGAGACGGGTGGACACCGCCTTGACAGAACGTCGCATCACCTTACTGCTGCAACTCAAAAAGCTTGTTAAAATCACCACCGAGTTATGGCTAAAGCTATCCAATTGCCGAAGCACACTCCTCAAAGCTATCAGAATGGTCAGCTCCCGAAGAGTGCCTGACTGATTGATTAATACAGAATCTGGAGGATGACCGCTTGCGACAATTACAAAATCAGATCGAAAGTTGCGTCTATCGGTTATTCGTTGGTGTTGACGATCCAGTCTGTCTCAATGAAGACGCAACCCTCAAACGATCGGCAACGGGCATTGTGGCAAAGCAAGCGAAACTGTACGCGGTCAAAGCCAGTTTCAACGCTCTGCTTGATATTGCGAGAAAAACGCTTGCAGAGAACAGTCAAGACATGCACAACGGTTTGTGGGCCACGATTTCCGCACTGAATGGAGTAGTCAAGGATGAGCTCAACGGTGAGCGTCGAAGGTATACCATCTGACACAGCAAGACCGTTACGGTTTCGACGCCAGGCTAGAATGGCTAGAGTCAGGGGCCCGACTTTCTCTCCCTTCTGATACGTTTGTTGGACCACCGCCTCAAGAGTTGCTTAATGTGGTAGCGAACAAAAACCGGTGGGTGTCCATGAGGTCGAGCTGAGGCGAGATTGTAGTATGAAATTCACAACTCACGGTCTTGTATATCAGCGTAACTTAATCTTCTGACGATACAGATGAAGCTCAATGTACTCATGGCCGAAACGGAGCAAGAGGTGTTTGCTTTGAGCGACGAGATAGTAGGAAGCTTAGTCAGCGACACAGTGGGGTTGATGGGTACCTTGAGCAACCTTCTACACTGACGCCTAGGGGGTTTGCACGTATGCTCTGATGTCGTGAGTGCGCTGAAATCACGACTTCTGCTGAACTCAGCTTGCCATGCTCGATATGATTGTAGCTTTCGCCGAGCTTAGTACTGGTGAGTTGCGCGAGGAAGATAGGCTGACTCAAAGGACGTAACTGGAGTGAGCGATAACGCTCGTTCGTTCTATTGAGTATATAGCGCGCCCGGAGTTCACGGACACCCTGGTGGTGAGAGTTCAGCCCAGAATCGAAAAGTTTACCAGCGCAGATTAAGCAAGGCCGCCATCCTATCCTTGAGGATGCCCTCGGCACCGGTAACTGGGTTCCCAACGATGCGTAAGCAACCTCTGGTCAACTAGACTCTTGACATCTAGCTTCGCAGCTGAGGGAATCTCCGCTTTCCAACTCGTTCAAGGGCCCAAGTGCTTTGAGCCAGTCCGACTTTTCTGACTCTCCAGTATGTCCGGGAAAAGCACGTTCCTTCGGCAGATCGGTCTTCTGACCATTCAGGCGATGTTGGGCTGCTTGTGGGTGACCTAGCCTGATTCGAGATAACTAAACCACACAGTGTCCCTGCAGAATTTGCCAGCTTCAGACTGCATGACTCCTTGCTCTCGAGGCTGTCAAATGATGGCAAGTGGCGGCATTGCTGTGCTGATAGGAGACCTCATGACTTTATCCACCTTTGCATCGGAAATGGCGACATCTGCCATGATTCTGGGTACGTATGACCATGGGATGGCACTCAACTCAGGAATGGCAACATCGCGAACACTGGTCTTGATAGACGAAGTGGGTCTCATGAATTGAGGAGCTGACAATAGCTTGGGCGTGGGACCTCCACTGGAGAGGGTTTCGGCTTGTCTCATGCGATTGGCGAAGCTCTGATAAAGACGAAGGTAAGAAGCTTTCAAAATGACCTTGGTACGGTGGCATCTAAGAGACAGGCATTTGTGTACTTCGCTACTCATTTTCGCGAGCTATCTTTCACGCTCGGCAGCCATCCCGGAGTAGTCAAGTAGGCAATGGATGCTACATAAGTGACAGCAGGTAATATCTTAGTGTGCATCTCGAAGTCAAGGTACCCGGACGTTTTCGGTTTCGAGCTTATTACCTAGCATGGTCTTCAGGATCTAGCCTCGGCAGAATTTGGAACGACTTTTCAGTACCGGGTGGTAGAGGGGCCGAGCACAGAAGAATATTACGGTGAGTAGACTTATATTGTGCTTACAGGCAGGGTTAGAATTGGCCAAGCTCGCATCTCTGCCACAGCACGTCCGCGCCAGGGCTCATGAAATCGCGTACAAGCTTATTGCAATCGAAGAGAAAGGTCCGCGTGTTGCTGCTATCGCTGATGTCAGGCCGCAAGTCCAGCAAGAGCAATGCAATCATTGCCAGACGACGTTCTGTCATCAAGCTACAAGGCCAGCTGAAACAAGTCGTAGAGGTATCCAAGCTCGACGATGAAGCGCTCGCTTTCTTTCTCGTTAAGCTACAAGCGGACTCTTTGACAATTCTAAAGCAGGCATACCAAGCGGAGCTAGAATGATCGCAATATTTGAAAAGGTTTCGGGAGGCTGAGGCTGTGATGATGCATGTCTAGATCACCCTGCATATGTCTACCACTCAGCGCCTCTCCTGTATTGCTAAACGAATTCTGTCCAGTCTACCTGCGCTCCGGGCCAACCCCCTCCTCGGATAGCAATCAAGTTCCGCTCTTGAACGACTCGCAGTTCTCGAATTCGCATGCGTCTGGCCTTCCGCCGGGGTTCCTTGGTATTTGACGGGTCCAGAGCGTCTAGTTCAGCGTCTGATGGGATGACCGAGGCAGATGCCGTATCGTGCATTGGGCGAGGTGTCGCCACGCCAGACGCGTCGGCATTAGCAAGTGAGTAGAGGTGTGTCCGAAGGAGTATTTGTTGCACGATGAGCAGAGCCTTGGACACCGCAGAGACAAGTGGGTTCGAGTCAGATTGGGATGTATCGAAATGGGCGAGGACCATGGCCGAGAAGAAGTCGCCGACCCCAGAAAAATAACCATGAACGGTTGGCAGAGCAAATGCCCAGGTCTCTAACCGACCTTGCACATAGGTGCTGGCAAAAGATACGAGCACATTGTCTTCCGAACGAGCAGTGCTTGATTCCTCGTACCAAGGCGGAAGCGATTCGGGTAGCAGGCTGGTGTACGAGGAAGGGGGAGAGGGAAGCCCCAGGGCATGGACCGTAGAAGAAGGAAGCGGTATTGAAGATAGCGCAACGTAGGGAAGGTTGTAGGTGGTATGTAGTTTGTATAGTGAGGCGCTTATCGATGCCATGCCTGTCAACTTGATACCGGCAAGCAGTCTGAAGGATAAGCCAGGTCGGTTGAACGACTCACTCGACCTCAAAATGATTGGGGGTGATGATTGTAGCTAGTGATAACATGTCTCTGTAAGCCGGTATGACGTCTTCCGACACGTAAAGCTTTCCTCCGTCGCCCATTACCGCTGACATTAGCCAATGCAAAAGACTTCCTTGTACTCACGATCAAGCACATAGATCAGGGACGGATTCTCGGCTCGCATTCTGACGATATGACTTTGAACTACCCGTAACGCAGATGCTCCTGGTATATAACCCGTCAGGACGCGAGGGTGATTGAGCAGGCCATTGGTGATGAGGCCTTCGAAGACTGCAGCTAGTTCGTCTGGAGTCGTCTTGTGCCCATTGGTATGTCCGTAACCTGCATCATGAGTAAGATTATGACAAAACTAGAAGAGCTCACCCGTGTGGTTGGAGAATTGCACCGTATTGATGGCATCCACGTCGTACCCCAGGGTTTGCAGGGGAAACGTGGCCGCTCTATTGCCTGCAGGTGAACGCCCGCAGCCGCAAATGACTTACCAACATATCCCGAAACGACATGAGACTGAATTGACAAGACTCTATCGTTGTTCATGTTGCGGTGCAAAAAGAGAGCAAACACAATTCACAAAATTGATTTGAGCGGTGTTCATCTCATGACTACAATGCTGCCGCAAAAGCGGACAGACGATGCTCAAGATGTAATCAAAAGGGTGTACAAACAAATCATTCTAGTTCTTCTTCTCCCCCTCAGACGCCGATGAATCAGACGTAGAGTCTGACTGCGATCCCGAAGACTCTGACTCCGACGTTCGATTGTCAGCCTGTCGCTTTTCATAGACCTGTTTGTCAGCATGGCAGATCAATTATTTGCACCAACTTTTTGGAAGAGACCTAACGACGCCTGCTGAGCAGCATCGGCAGCCGCTTTGATATCCTCCGCCTTAACGGAGGCGTCACCGGCGGCTCCCTTGGCCGCAATCTCCCTCAGCTCCCCTAGCAGCTTTCGAACCTTCTCTCGCTCCGTGACATCCAGCTGCTTCTCGAACTCATTCAAGGAGCGCTCAGTTTCAGACGCAAAGCTCTCGCCTCGGTTGGCTTCCTCAATAACCTGCCGTCGTTCCCTGTCGGACTCGGCGTACCTCTCGGCATCGGATACCATGTTCTCAATCTCCTTGTCGGAAAGACCTGATGAAGATGCGATCGTAACACTCTGCTCGCGGTCGGTAGCTTTGTCAACGGCGCTGACATTGACAATACCGTCCGCATCAATATCGAAAGTGATCTGGATTTGTGGAACGCCTTTCGGCGCGGGAGGAAGGCCAGTAAGCTGGAAGTTACCAAGGAGTTTGTTGTCTCGAACGAGCTCGCGCTCGCCTTGGTATACCTTGACATCAATTGACGTTTGACCATCGGCTGCAGTTGAAAAATTTTGCGATTTCTTGGTGGGGATCGTGGTGTTTCTGTTGATGAGACGCGTGAAAACCCCTCCGAGAGTTTCGATGCCTAGAGAGAGGGGGGTGACATCGAGCAACAAGATGTCGGTCACGTTCCCAGCCAGAACGCCCGCCTGGATAGAGGCACCAATAGCTACTGCTTCGTCGGGGTTGACTCCTTTGCTAGGTTCGCGACCAAAGACAGTCTTGACTGTGTCCACGACCTTCGGCATACGCGACATGCCGCCGACAAGGATGACATCGTTGATATCCGAAGCCTTCACTCCAGCATCGTTCAAAGCTTTCCTGCACGGCTCAATCGTCCGGTCGACCAATGGTTTGACGATTGACTCGAATCGTGCTCGTGTAAGATTAAGGTTGATGTGCTGAGGACCAGCGGCGGTGGCAGTGATGTACGGAAGGGAGATGTCGGTCGAACCAGCGCTAGAAAGTTCACATTTGGCTTTCTCAGCGGCTTCGCGAATGCGTTGGATTGCCATGCGATCCTGCGAAACGTCCACACCGCTTTCTTTCTTAAATTCTGCAAGAATGTGGTTGACAAGGGCAATGTCGAAATCCTCTCCACCCAAATGTGTGTCACCGTTGGTTGATTTCACCTCAAAGACTCCCTTTTGCATTTCGAGGATCGAGATATCGAAAGTACCACCACCGAGATCGTAAACGGCGATGACGGCAGAGTCATTTTTGTCGAGGCCGTAAGCAAGAGCCGCAGCGGTTGGCTCATTGATAACTCGAAGTACGTCAAGTCCAGCGATAGCCCCGGCGTCTTTAGTTGCCTGTCGTTGAGAATCGTTGAAATATGCGGGAACAGTGATAACTTTCCCAGTGAGCTTTTTCTATCATGAGTGACTCACCTGCATGCTTCACGGGTTTACCAAGGTAGGCCGAAGCCGTGTCTTTCATCTTGCCAACCACAAAGGCCCCGATCTGAGAGGGGGAATAATTCTGTCCACGAGCTTGTACCCATGCGTCACCGTTCGTATGAGCTACAATCTTGTAGGGAACGTTGGCGATATCGTTCTGCACTTCAGGGTCCTTGAATTTTCGACCGATCAACCTGGCTTTAGCTGTGAACCACAAGATACGCTTACCGTTTCGAGGCGAAAATAGTGTTTTCCCCATTGACCACGGCTTGCCGGCGGGCGGGCTGTCCAACCAGTCGTTCACCATCTGTCATTAGCTAGGCCAGCACAACACTCCATTACCTTTGGTGAAAGCAACCACCGAAGGGGTTGTTCGCGCACCCTCAGAGTTTTCGAGCACCTTCGCTGCACCACCTTCATAGATTCTACAGGTCAGACTGAACCAAAACAGGCGACTCACGAAACACAGGAGTTGGTCGTGCCTAGATCGATCCTATGTGCGTCAGTCAAACCAGTCTGTATGGCCACATATGAGAGACGTACCCAATGACAGGACCATTGACCTTGCCGTTCGAGTTGTATCGTCTTGCGCCAAGGAGGGAAGCGGTCGATCGCTGTACCGTCAACTCGGTCCTCGACGAGCGTACTCACAGATGCAGTGCGGAGAGGTAGTGGAGGAAGAGCTCTGAGAGAGCGAGTGAGGCCGTACATGTCGTTTAATGGGAGCAAGTATGGAGGGATGCAATTGAATGCGCAAATGCCAAAAGTGTCTGGTGTAGAGAGAGGCAAAGTCGCAGAAATCTCTGAATTTTCAATGTGTCGGGGGCGAAAATCTAGCTGGTTCCGCGGGTGGCGGCGAATTTTTGATTCCGTCAAGGGAGTTTGGAGCCCCGGCTTCCCTATGCTGCTGACCTGTGGCACAGTTGATCTTTTGTTTTCGTATCGAGAGGTTATTGGAACCACTACAAGGTACTTGCATAGAGGTAGGCGACTTCACTCGCAATAGGCAATCTGTGCATCTTACACCACAACTATATACTATGCGTCTCAATGCCAATCACCTTGAAGTTAGCGTGTGATCAATCATTTGCACTCACCTTGACTCCCTTCTTCCGTGGAACAGCATCAGTCAGCTGGTTGCATCCTGGTGGTCAGTCCACTCTCTACAAGGCACGTACCCCACACTCTAACGCTCTGTAGCTCGTCACACCCCTCCAAAATATCCTTCATTGTGAAGTCCGTCACTTGACGACACCACCCAACATTCAGAGCGCGCAGGCGCTTACAACTGCCCAATAAGCTCAGAGCATCAGCATCGACTTCTCGCCAGCCCATAATTGACAGGCCTTCCAGTGAATGACCGGAGTGTCGTAACATGGCTCTAAGAGCTGAGCCTCGGAGATCGTGCCCCTTCTCAAGATCGATGACCTTGAAACCAACAGAAGCCGTGTTCGCAAAGAAGTCGGCAACCCCATCATCGGTAAGCTCCACGAGATTGCGCAAGTGTAGGTTGAGTAGAGGTAAGGGCGCAATGGCGGGCAGGATGGCATCTGACAGCTCGGGATTGTCTGAAAGGTCTAATGATGTGATACTTGTACACGAGTGAAGTAACGCCGACACAGCTTCATCGCTGAGCGTCTGCCCCGGTGCAGATATCGCCAGCGAGGTCAGGTTGAGCTTAGCGAGAGGAACGAGGCAGTCGTTATCTAGCTTGCCGATCTCCGAAAGGCGCAAGGCCTTGATATTCGGACAACTCTCGACGAGTTTCGTGATAGTGTCGCTGTCGATGCGGGGCGACTGAGTGATAGACAAGCTTTCGAGCATCTTCCCACGACCCTCGAAGAACGATATCCATCCTTCTTTGCGTACGAGAAAAGGGGCAAAGAGCTCGATACTTTGCAAGCGGGCAAGATGCATTCCCCACATGGCGACAGCCTCCGTGGACAGTTGTCCGCACAAATGGAGATGCAGTCGCTCAAGATTCGGGCACAATCGAGCCAATGCGAGATAGGATTCTGGGACAAGGCGAGTGCAGTCGTACATGGCGAGATCGAGACGGTCCGGAGAGTAAAACAGAGGCGCAGTTTCGGGACCACTAACATTAACGTTTACTTGGCCTATAGCTTACAGTCGGCGGCTCTTCGATATGATCTTGCAGACCTTGTCCATATTGACAGAGCCGATGTCACCGAGAGCATCGACGTCCTCGATGTACTTTCCGATCATCTGTTATCAGCTGAGCTAGAAATGTGCACTCTACCTGGATACACAGATCCCCGAGGTTTGTAACGCCTTTGCGTTGTTCATAATGGACAACTTTTCCGCGATTTTCCTTCTTCTGAACAGCCTTTTTGGGCACCTTTTTGGGTTTCGCAAAAGGGTCCACGCCAAGTCCGTAACAACACTCGAGACATAGCCATGTAGATTTCTTATTGGGATGTTCCTTGGTGTACGGAGTCTGCAGTTCAGCGAAGCAAGTCCCAGGCGACTTACCACTGTGAAGCGTTTGCCACATTCACCACAGTCCATGAAATCTCCCACTGCTCGGAGAGGACTAGGAGAGACATGGCGCCGTCTGCGGGGAACCGGGGTTGCTGTTTCGCTAGCCCTAGAAGACTGCTCGGCGTCGAGGTCTTCCGAGTCAACTGAAAGAGCCCTGCGCTTGATAGGAGCTTCCAGCTCCTAGAAGAAGCATTAGCGCTGGCAATGGAAGCCACGAACCTGGCTCGATCTTCGCTTCTTCAATTCATCATCCGTTCTCTCTGAGGTGTTCTCCCCGACTTGGCTCGGCCCAGCTTCAACAGTCCGAGCGGTCAGGGCTCCAGCTGGGTCAAGGGACGTATCGGCCTCGCTTACAGGACCATCAGGAGCTAATTGATCGTTGCCCGCGATATCTGCAGAATTGCCCCACGTCGTTAGTCGACCTGCTGGTTCAACCCCGAGCCCCTATGACGTTAAGATGTATGCCAGTACTCTGAACGTACAGCAAGGAACGAAGTCAGAGCCGATGAAGGGCCCCGGATTCCGCCAGCAGCACCCGCGGCTCCTCGTCTACGGGACATGGAGAGGACAGACTGTCCTTGGTCGTTTTGTGATACGTCTGCGGTAGAGATTATTATTAGAGGATGGAATCGGAAACGAACTGCTGCTGGCTGACTGGACTTTGATCACGTGACGGATACAACGCGATCGTGACGCGCCTGTTCCTCATACTTCACAAACTGCATGATGACAAGGAGAGGTGCATTCATCGTATTTGAAGGTCTGGACAGGTCAGGGAAGACCACGCAGGTGCAGCGGCTCATCGAGAGACTTGAAGCCGATGCGCGTCCTGTCCGGCTTCAAAAGTTTCCAGGTGCGCGTTGAATTCATGGACATCGCGCTCACGACTAGATCGGACAACTTCCATAGGGCGGATGATCGATTCATATCTGCAGTCGAAGAGCGACCTTGATGATCGAGCAATCCACTTACTGTTCAGTGCCAATCGCTGGGAGTGCGCGTGAGTTTTGCGTCTTATGTGCTTTATTAAACATCGTAGTCATGCTATAGAGCGCGATCTCGCTCAAGGCATCACAGTCATTGCGGATCGCTACGGCTTTTCGGGGATAGCATTTTCTGCGGCCAAGGTCCGTGACACCTGGAATATTTGCTGATGCCAGGGCCTGCCGTTTTCCTATTGCCTGCAACCCGATACCGGCTTGCCATTACCAGACGCCGTCATATATTTGGCCGTGGATCCTGATGTTGCGGCTGCACGCGCTGCTTATGGTTTGGAGAGATATGAGAAGACAGAGACTCAATTACGAGTCCGTAGTGAATTTGAACAAGTCGCCGAGGAAGTACGTCGGCGACATGGTAATATATGGCATTCTATCGAGGCTGTCGGCGAAAAGGAAGACGTCGAGGAGAGAGTGTGGGCCGTTCTGGATCCCGTATTACGTACAGATCTTCACCCCGAAGGCAAGCTGTGGATGTAGCTTGCCATTGCAACATTCCCTTCATGGCGCCAAGCTGATGTGAGTCGGCATCATGCTCTCTCTGTAAGAAGTTATACCAAGGCTCCCAGGACCGATTATTGTAGTTTTGCACGATAGGTCCCTCGTGCGTAGGGGCATGATGTGGCATTTGTTGCAAGCTCTTATCAAATTCTAAATCGCTCCCGCCTTCGCTCCATCTGATTCCAATTCTCCTGTGCATTACCAAACATGGCGCCTCTGCTGCGTAGATACTTTGCGCCAAAGCAACGGTCGTTGCTGTCCAGCCTCTTCACGGCCACGTTTCTCGGAGCCGTCGCTGTGGTGGCATTTCCATGCCCGGCTCGTCCATCTGCTCGCTCGACGTTGCACCTGGATGGCGACCAGACAAGGCCACGGAATAGCGGGCACGATGTCGTCGTCATGATGAACGAGCGTGGAAAACGAAGGTTTATTGAGGAACGGTAGGCCATGGATGGTGGCCTGGGTGGTGGGTTCAGGTGGTTAGATCCCTCGTCCGAATTCCCGCTGACAGGCTCAGATCTTCCTTCATTTCAGAATTGCCCCTGGGAAATCTCTACCGGTGCCCACTTTGTTGTAACCCTCACACTGTAGGTATCATGAGCCTTTCAGTCTGACGCTCTCACAGCCTATCGAGGACTCCTGAATTGTATCGAAGATTAAGCTGCATTCCTGTGGAAGATACCCCGCACGTCGATACCCGCCTGCATGCACAATCACTATTACGCCCTGATTTACCCTTACGGTCCAGCCGCTTTCTGACCTGTTGCCTTCTTCTCCCTCTGACCATATGCCTTGCTGGCGTACTACCATAATGTCAGCGATTCAAGGTATCGTACACTCACGTCGCCGTCCACGCAGATAAGATTCTGCGGCTCTTGTGCCTGACCAGCTAAGTAACGGCGAATAATTTCTTTGGTCCCATTGGCATAGCGACTTTGCGCGTCGAGGGATGTGCCGGAAACGTGTGGAGTCATCGCGTTGCCAGCTCCAAGTGGATTTCGCGCGCCTCTCCAGGGATGATCCTTGGGTGCAGGTTGAACATCCCAGACGTCACCTCCATATCCTCGAAGCTGTCCGCTCTTCAAGGCATTGGCGACGGCTTGCCTATCGCAAATGGCGCCACGAGCGGTGTTGACAAGCCAAGCACCTCGTTTCATCTTGCTAATAAGATCTGCATTGAAAAGACCTCGTGTGCCCTCGTGCAGTGGGCAGTTCTGTCATTAGCGAGCTCATCTGCAGTCACGAACGATTGTAACAACATCCGCTTGCGCAAGCATGTCTTCGAGTTTATCAACACGTCTGGCCTTGATTCCCTTTGCTGCCTCTGGCGGCAGATCGGTATAGTCATACCACAGTAGCTCTCTGCAATTAAATGGTGCGAGCCGCTGTAACACACGATAGCCAATCCTGCCGCAGCCAACCGTGGCGACGACCTTGCCTTCGAGATCGTAGGTGTCCCGAGCCACGTCTGCCACATTCCAGCCGCCAGCCATGATCTGCTCATGTGCAGGCACGAAATTGCGGACCAAGTTGAGTATGGTCATGACTACATGTTCGGCAACGGAGACCACGTTTGAACCGGACACTTCAGCGACTGTGATGCCGCGCTCGTTGGCGGCATCGAGGTCGATGTGATCAGAACCGACGCCGGCCGTGACAGCCAACTTGAAGTTAGAGGCTCTTTGAATTAAATCGCGGGTCAGGTAGCCGGGATGGAAAGGAGTGGTGATGATAATTTCAGCCTACCATTAGCATTCACTCGATGACTGTGCTGACCTCAGAAAGGTGCTTTTGAAAGACGCTGTCTGGACCTTCCTTGTCATCGGTGACAATGAACCTGCAGTCTCAGAGCTGATCTCTGGTTGCTGCTTACTCGTAGCCTTGCTCCTCGAGCCATTCCGCGATACCAAGCTTGTTCTCTACAGTTCCCAGAAGCTTCTTTTCATCTTCAGCGGCTTGTCCACCGCGATACAAGACGGCTAGCACTTTGCCTTTGGCGGACATGATGGACGGAACGAAGAGGATGTTGTCATGGGCACACACAGACGGACGTTCATCATCCTATTATGAGCTTTTGAGGATGTCTGCGGAATAGCACGCTTGCATCCCGACAATCGGAGTTGCCCATGGCGGGACACCTGAATGCACGACGAACACATGATCACATGACGGCGGATGGCAGCTGGAAAGGGCAGGGCAGCCCGGTTATAGAAAGACAACCGGGCTCATTTGTATTATACAACACCCTTAAAGGCCGATGAAGGGGGATGCCAATCCCTCCGAGGTACAGCACAGCCCAGGAGTTCCATATCGTCTCATAACATCCCACACACACACACACAGAGAGAGAGAGAGAGAGAGGGGTGTCTCGTACAAAGTTTCTATGCTTGCACAACAACATAATCAGTGAATTTGCTCCCAACGCTCAATCTCCTCTCGAATAACCTCCATTCGTCTTTCAGGCGACGGATGGGTTGCCTCGGTCCACAGCTTGAACATCTTCCCCGTCAATCCCTCTTCCTTCTCGTGATCCGGCTGTATCTCGTGCAATCCAGTGACTGTCTGCGAGAAGTGCCCTAGGGCCCTTCGTGGATCAAACCCGGCCAATGCGAGGATTCTGCATTCAGCGTCATCGAACAGTCCCTCACCTTAAACCCAAGAGATCCGCTTCAAACTCATGCTTCCACTCAAAGCCGACGTGGCCGTACCGTCCGGCCAGTTGCTCCGCGCTCGAGCGACCCACATTGGCGAGGGCATCGTTTACCCACGGACCGAGGAACAATCTATCATGAGCCTAGTCCCCCATCCGGCCACTCACGTGAAGGGCCATATCCAAGCTCTGGTCACATCCAACGCCAAACCCAACATGCTAGGCCACAAGACTTGCTGTTGAGAAAGAGTCTCGAGGTGATGGCTAAGCAGCAAGTGGCCCATCTCGTGAGCGATGACGGTAGCGAGGTGTAAGCTCTGTTCGTCGGTCGGTTCAGGATGTCGTTGTGCAGCGAACGGATTCCAAGACGGGACCCGTGGTGGTAGATCTCGCAAAATATAATCCAACAAACCTGTAAAGATAACAACGCCTCCAGCGCCTTTCCCACCAAACCCGTACGAAAACGCATTCCGCTCGTCGGATCGGAGTATCATGATGTTGTAGGGTGGTCCGACTTCCAGATGTTCCTTGCCAGATGACGGTTCACTCCCAGGCAATGCCGAGTGAAGCATTGATGATACTCTCGGCCTCGGTTTGAGGGGATGCGCAGAAGGAGGGATCGTGAGGCTGCCTGGCACGACCCGAGGCTCAGTAAAGGGTATCTGGCAGTCGCGAACGGCCGCTCCCTCGAGCCGATGCAGGGTCCCTTCCACCCAACGCCAACGCCAGTCCTGGTATGGTAACACTGGAGGTGCAGGGTGCTCTGCGGTCGTGAGGAGGTTGATGACACTGCGATACCAGTTGGCGCCAGCTAAGCTCGCCGAAATGGTGTCCTCCTCTTCTGGTGTTAAGAGAATGAGTCGCCACCTGCCGCTCAATGGTACTCGTTCCAAGCCACAGAGGTAGACCGCACCTAACATCACAATCGGGAGACCAAGGACCGCCAGTAATAGGAGCCTCATTCGCCGGAGGCTGTCCTTGAACACGCGCAGGCTCACCCAATGTCGGCGGAGGAGATGTACTTCGGCTTGTTGATCTGGCGTGAGCTCGTTATAATACGATATTGACGCAGGTGGCAGATCCGGTAGAAAGAACATCATTTTGTCGTAGTTGCTGATTGCTTTGCTCTGCATACTTGTGATATCTTCTTTCCTTGCTTTGCTTTTGTCGTTGAAGTGATTCCAAGGCATTGGCACCAGATAAGCCTTCCGGCCCTCTGAATCAACCATCACCTGGGCTTCCTCCATTCGCCCTTGGGCAAATTTCTTTGCGTCTTCCTGTTTCAGTCGAATCCCTTTCTCTTCCTGACACCACATCTTCCAGAACTCCTCCGCTTCACCACTCGCATCTGGCTGCATGGTTTCGTTTATCCAACGGACACCGCGTACCAGTTTAAATGTTGCGAGGGTCCCGAGAGGTAAGAAAGAGATCATGACTCGTGAGATCGCAGTAATGACTGTCAGAGCAGATGCAGACTGTGGGAAGCAGTGGTCAGTCGGGATGCCAGGTCACTGTTGGCACTCACTTTGATGATGCCGAGGAATGCGGGTATCAGAGGTAATGCCTCTCTCCGGCGTGTGGGATGGAATCGGCGGACTTGGCTCATGATGACACCGGTGTACAGCTGACCATCACCAGTCCCTCGCTGTTTGCCTTTCCATCTTGGTGATGCTGTGCTCGTGCTCGCGCAAGATGACCGTGCGAAGCTTGATATCGGTCGTCCGAGTAACAGGGATCTAGGACGAAGCGAGTAAGGGAAGAATAAATGTACAGGCATGGGGCTTGCCGCTTGGCCAAGCGAGCATAGCCGCCTAGAGTGCAGCATCTCTAGGACATAGGGTGTTCTTGTAGTGTGGATAAAGCGGGTGAACGGGCGAGGGAGGAGGGCAAGGAGATTTGAACGGCCCGGCGGTGCGCAGAGAGTTGCGAATACGAGGCACACCGGCGAACCAAACCGACACGCGGCTTTGTGTCTCTCAATCATCAATTAGCTCTCATGACATCCTCTAGAGATTTATTATGCCTGCAGAGAGCCCGGTCCGTGACAGGCTACATAATCTCGCTGACCGCGATGAGCGCGATCTTCGAGCATTCCTAGAGAAACGAGACTGGTTTGAAAGCAAACTACGGGTGAGGAAAGCGGCTGGGATGGGGCACTGAACTATTCAGTATCTGCAATCATTACCTCCAGTGTCTCGTTTCTCTGAAGTCAAGACGGAGAGCGATTACCTGCATACTCCTGAACTCCCTAAAGAAATCCAAGTCGAAGAATGGCAAGCAGAACGAGATAAGATCGAGCATGAGGTGTTGGCCTTTGATGGAGGTGATCTAAGTCGGATGAAGAACAAGACAAAAGGTGAGAGGCCTTGTGACACAGCTTACATCAGAGGCGACGCTTCTACCTCTGACGCCGCCTTCTACTCGGCTCGTATCGATCACTCTTGATCTTATCCTCGTTGTTGATCAGCTCCTGACATCCTTGCGGCAACGAGCAGACCACCTCGAACTGATGTTGTCCTGGCATCGTTGGAGAGATCAGATGAAGAGTGCGGAGCTGCAGGCTCATGCCTTGCAAGCCGAGTTGACCACTCTGGTATATCAGAGGGTGCAAATCGGGAACCCGACTGCGAACACCGCCGTACTTCCGAGCTTGAGCGAAGCTTCCAAAGTCCACAGCTTAGGAAAGACTTCAAACTTGGTCCTA